>CM065819.1:124414143-125882143 GCA_033398695.1 Orobanche coerulescens | reverse complement strand
TGGGCTAATATATTGGCGAGTTAGTGTTGGTGTTATTTGACGCAGTGTAATAATCGTATGATCGAACCAGGAGACGGAATAATGAATCTCAGATTGATTCGTTTTTACTCGGTTAATTTATAATCGAACCCTATCGGGTCGGATAAACCCAACTATCTATTTATATATATATATATATATATATATATATATATATATATAGAGAGAGAGAGAGAGAGAGAGTATATTGTATTATATGTATGTGCATTTGGGAATCTCACGAAATTTCCTGAGTCCTCACCCTCTCTCTTCCTTTTTTTTTTTCTCTTTTCTCCTTTTCCCCACCTGCTCCCTCTCTCCTTTCCTTTCTCCCGTAAAAACACACACAAACACACATCTACACCTACCCAGTGGATCGCTGGAACTCGTCGGCGAGGAGTGAGCCTGAGCGGATATAGTGCGACTGGGCTCGAGGTCGCGACTCCCTGGATAAAATCGAAGTGCACTGACGAACTTCCATGCTTGTCGACATGGGTGAACGAGGCTGCGCCGGAGGTTCGAGGTGGGATCATGGAAGTCAACGACGGCAGACTGGTGTCTCCGGCGACAACCACTGGAGCTCGACGGTAGAGTGGTGGTTATGAATGGAGAATCAACAATCTTGCCGGACTTTCTGGTGGGTAAGAGTTGTGGAAGTCCACTCGGACCATTCAGATCTTACTCCGGCGGTCGGAGTGACCGAAAGCCGGCGGTGGTGTGTGTTGTGTGTGTGAGCTGTATGTGTGTGTGTTTTATGTGCAGGCGTGTGTGTGTGTTTTGTGTGCAGGCGTGTATATATATATATGGGTGTTTGTGTGTATGTGTATATTATATATATATATATATATATATATTCCCTATGTATGTATACGGGTAATTATGAGTTTTTGTGCGTATACTGTATGTGTGTGTATGTGGTTATGTTGGGATTGTGAACGGGAAGACATTGATATAGATGGACATAGTGGTAATTTGGTCAATGTGCGGCTTGGTGTAATTAGACCACGGAACGAGTCCGAGTTTGGAGTTTGTGGTTGGAGCAATAATCGAGATATGGACTTGGGTTGAGTATCGTTGGTCGTTTGATCCGATCAATTAATTAAGGGCGGCAATTGAGGTAATATATTAGCTAACTAATTACCTAGAAATTATAAGATATTAAATTGGACCCTTATATTAAATTGTCTATTATGTATTTAATAAGGGTTGAAATTTCAATGGATCGACCGGGTGAGACGTGGTCGTCGGAGATTTCGCCAATTATCGAGGCAAGTATTTTCTTATACGATTTGTGTCCTGCAAATAGAGTTTACATGTTGGGTTTACGATGGTTGTTTTACCCTCGTGAGTATGATACGTGTGAATTGATTTTGATTTGACTATTTTTAACGTTGGGGACTTTAATGATATTCCCGCTTGTTTAATATTGTGGAATTGTGTATTCCGTATTAATTGTGTCGTTGTGTTATGAGTGATCGTTCATGATGGAGGTTTTGTGTCGGTGTCGGGTAAGTGTCCATCTCTAGTAAGTGTTCTTGATGAGCTTACATTCTTAGCATATTAGTATTGCATGAGTAACGTGTGTGTGTATGCTCACTACGGGTTAGATCCGACGGGGTCTCGGTAGGGCTCCACGAAGCTGTGGAACCGCGAGCTTGCTTTTAACCACTATGGGTTAGATCCGACGGGGTCTCGGTAGGGGTCCACGAAGTTGTGGGTCCGCGGTTAATTGTGGTGCATTTTACAAATGTGTTTTGATTATGGCATTTCCGGAAATGAGTGCTTTCGAATGGTTTTCATGATTGCATGCATCGACTAAGTGTGTAAGAGGTAAGTGTTCGTTTGGCTTACTTGGCTAGGATGGTACTAGAGTATTTGTCGTCTGTGTTTATGTAACACCCCCGATATATTCAGGAATATTACAGCGCCGTAAATCCTTTACATAAGAATTTACAAGGCTGATTAAAAGAAAAGACAATAACGGATACCACTTTATGAAATTGCTGAAGTAAAATACAACCGTCTGGTTCAAAAACGGAAATACAAATATCCAATGAAGACTTATTATTACATCACTAAAATCCAAACATTATAAACGGACGACGTACTCGAGTACTTATTGAAATAACCAACAAATAACAGACAGTAAACCCAGCCGGAACATCACTCTGCACCCTCGTCGTCATGCATCTCGAGTGGTTGTTTCCCCGCTCTCCTGGATCCTGAACAAACACAATGTTCACCCCCGAAGGGGTTAGCACAATGATGCCAGTACAAGTACAATAATCATACAACAGTGATATAATCAACAATTATATCATAACAAGTTTCTCCAACGAGAATATCCACAACACATATCATATCATAACAGTTTCAACATACTGATGGTATTCCAACGATCCAGCGCACACAACTATAGATTCCCATGATGATCCCGTCGGACCAACACATGGTGGAACTACCTGTCCAACGATCCAGCGCACACAGCTATAGATTCCCATGATGATTCCTGTCGGATCAACGCATGGTGGACATATATTCACAACACATTTACACGATACAATCACATCATAATTGTCATAATATAAACAATTCTTATTAGAGTACTTGCCTCGATTAGAAGACATAACAATACTTCCATGCAAACGTGACACTTGAAGGTCGCCCCTCTCGATCAATCACGTAGCAAAGTTCGAACCTTAAATAAGAGAAATAACATGGAATTCATCTTAGGTCGAACGAACATCTAACCATCCAATTTACGGTTGAAAGTCCACAAAACGAAAACTGTCTGACTTACATAACGTACGTTACATGTCCTCTGTAACGTACGTTAGACTTACTCGTTAGCGTACGTAAACTATGAAGTCTAGCGTACGTTAACCATATACTGACAGTTCCTCTCTGATCAGTCGACTTGACTCGCCTGATAGTGTAACGTACGTTACGTACCAGACGTAACGTACGTTAACAACATAATATAACGTACGTTAATTGCCACACTTAACGTACGTTAAACATGTATGTCAATTTCTCACTGGGCAGCTGACTGCCTCGATTAGTGACGGAGTATTACGAAATCCTTAGTGAGTAACCTAATATACCTTCAAATATATATCATACTCATGAATGATCTACGAATTAATATCTTCAATTCCAAAGATACGAATATCATCGTAATACTATTCTCCATCTTGATTGTAATACCCATGCAAGATTCGGTTGGTCTAAGGTTGATATAACAGGTCTAATATCGTCATTAAATCCAGGCTTATATTGAAAGTGAACTACTTATTCCATCTATGCAAGTAAGATTACAACTATGATGATTCTTTCCAAAATCCATATAGTAAAAGTGGAAATCGGCACTAAGTCTACGATCAAAATGACGATAACATTTGATACGGTTTACAATCCACTATTCTCATCTTTGTCACAACAAGGTTCAACTTCGGTGTTGTAAACCATAATAATTCGATCATCATAGTTTAAATATGATACTAGGTCGCATATATCATCAAAGTGATCTACTATTCTTGGTAGTGTGATCATATCGTCTTTAACAACATAACTTCAAAATTGGAAGTAGTATAACATACCTTAAGAGGAAGAAAATACTGAGACTATAAGTAATATCCAACTCCGGTTGCTTCAACGCCGACTCGTGATGATTTCTACTCCAAAATCCAATATAAGTTGTCTTCAATGATCAAGTAGTGTCATACAATCTCAATGATTCAGTAACAAATGATCTAAAGGTGTTAAAAGGGGCTGGAAATCTTCTGGGGATGAATATGGTGAAGCTTAGGGGCAAAAGGACGAGCTGAAATGAAATGGGGTGCTGCTCCTTTTATAATTTTCTGAGTGTTACGTACGCTAGGACTTCTTCATAACGTACATTATCGTTCAAAATAGTTCACTGTCTTGTTTCTGGACTTCATTACGTACGCTACACTAATCGTGTTACGTACGTAACCCATATAATTTACGTACGCTACCTGATGCCCATAACGTACGTTAAAGTCCGTTGACTTAAAAAGTGTCCAGGTTCATGCCGTGCGAATCTGGCGGGTATCTTGGTCGATCCCACCACCATGTACCCATGTGCTAGCCGGCCTACCCAATAATTGACCGCATTACGTACGCTACACTTCATTCGTAGCGTACGTTAACATTAACAGGTTACGTACGTTAAGTTACATTCTTAACGTACGTTACCACGTATATGCATGGAGAAAAATTTATGTGTTGCTACACCCATGTATAAGGATACAAATACAATAATGATCATACTCCATTATCAATATCATCATTCCAAACATAATAGAGGGTTAAATGTACAGATGAAATACACAGTAATAAATCCGGATATTACATACTCTCCTACTAAAAAGGAGTTTCGTCCCGAAACTCAAGACGAAAATAACTCGGGATATCTAGACTTCATATCAGCTTCCGTTTCCCAAGTGGCTTCTTCCACTCTGTGGCGTGACCATTGAACTTTGACCAAAACGATGGGTTTGTTCCTCAACTGTTTAACTCGACTCTCGAGTATCTTGACCGGTCTTTCTTCAAATGTCCCATCTTGAGCGACTTCGATTTCCCCAAAATCAATGACATGACTAGGGTATGGTATATATCTCCGTAACTGGGATACGTGGAATACGTTATGAACATGGCTCAACGACGGTGGTAATGCCAATCTGTATGCCAACTCTCCAACTCTCTCAAGGATCTCAAATGGTCCGATATATCTCGGACTCAGCTTTCCTTTTCTTCCGAAACGAAAGATTCCCCGAGTAGGAGAAACCTTCAAAAGTACATGGTCTCCAGTATTGAACTCCAATGGGCGACGGCGTACGTCCGCGTAGGATTTCTGGCGACTCTGGGCGGTCAACAACCTTTCACGAATCAAGGCTATCTTCTCTCGAGTGCACGATCAACTGCAGTTACATTCCGATCAAGTCCGATGAATCGTCCCAAAGATAGGGCGATCTGCATCTCCTTCCGTATAATGCCTCAAACGGTGCCATCTTAATGGAAGCATGCCAACTATTGTTGTAGGTAAATTCAATCAACGGTAGATGAACTTCCCAATCGTTTGACCAATCTAAGGCACAGGCCCTTAGCATGTCTTCCACCGTTTGTATAGTTCTCTCATATTGTCCGTCAGTCTGCGAGTGATAAGCTGTACTGAAGTTCAATTCGGTCCCCAAGGCCTTATGAACTGCTTTCTAAAAGTGAGACACAAAACGGCCGTCTCGGTCAGAAACAATGGTCTTTGGCGTACCATGCAATCGAACTATCTCCGAAATAAATACTCGCGCCAACCTCTATGGTCCCCACGTATCCTTAATGCCTAGAAAATGAGCTGATTTGGTTAAACGATCAACTATCACCCAAATCATATTCATTCCTGTCCTGGTTCTCGACATATTAGTGATAAAATCCATCGATATGTCCTCCCACTTCCATTCAGGAATCGGGAGTGGCTTCAACATTCCGGCATGCCGTTGATGCTCGATCTTAACCTGCTGACAAGTCAAGCATTTCGAAACATAGTCCGCTACATCTTTCTTCATGTTGCCTCACCAGAAATTTTGCTTCAAGTCCTTATACATTTCTTGGTGCCGGGTGGATAGAATAGAGTGACCGTGAGCTTCCTTCATAATCGTCTGTTTCAGAACATCGATATCAGGAACGCAGAGTCGGTTCTGGAATCTCAAAATTCCATCATCATGAATTAGGAATCCGGGGGCCTTTCCCTTGATTACTTCATCACGTAACCGAATCATCAGAGGATCATCCGCCTGTCTGGATTTGATTTCTTCGGTTAATGATGAAGTTATCTCCATCACGCACAGTTGTCCTTGGACTCTTTGTAACCACACTTCAATTCCTTCACGAATCATCTCTCGTTGAAGGCTAAGTTGGGAGGTCAGCGTCTCCAGCATCTGAATAGAAACAGGCTTGCGGCTAAGTGCATCGGCCACTACATTCGCTTTGCCTGGATGATATAAAATCTCCAAGTCATAGTCTTTAATCAGTTCTAACCATATTCTTTGCCGCATGTTTAATTCTTTCTGACTGAATATGTACTTGAGACTCTTGTGATCCGTAAAGATCTGACAGTGAGTTCCGTACAGATAATGCCCCCAGATCTTCAAAGCAAAAACCACTGCTGCTAGCTCCAAATCATGTGTTGGGTAATTTACTTCGTAAGGTTTCAGCTGTCGTGACGCATATGCGATCACCTTATCATTCTGCATCAATACGCACCCGAGTCCTTGGTTCGAAGCATCACTGTAAACTATAAATCCTCCAGTTCCCTGTGGAAGTGATAGAATCGGTTCCGTCGTCAATCTCTTCTTTAATTCATCAAAGCTAACCTGACACAACTCATTCCACTCAAACTTTTGAGTTTTCTGCAGGAGTCGAGTAAGTGGGCGGGAAATTTTGGAAAACCCTTCCACGAACCGACGATAATATCCAGCGAGTCCTAAGAAACTTCGGACTTCTTTCACATTCTTTGGAGGCTTCCAATCCATAATTGCTTCTATCTTCTGAGGATCTACTCGGACTCCTTCAGCTGACACCACATGGCCGAGGAACATTACTTCTTTTAGCCAGAATTCACACTTAGAAAGTTTGGCGTACAATTGCTCGCTTCTTAAAAGTTCCAATACAATCCGCAAATGTTGCGCATGTTCTTCCGGGTTCTTAGAATATACCAGAATATCATCAATGAACACGACCACAAATTTATCCAAATATTCGATGAACACTCGGTTCATCAACTGCATGAATACAGCAGGCGCATTAGTGAGACCAAATGGCATCACTACAAACTCATAGTGTCCGTAGCGAGTTCTGAATGCTGACTTTGGAACATCAGATTCCTTAATCCTCAGCTGATGGTATCCTGATCTTAGATCGATTTTTGAAAACACTGTTGCTCCTTGCAACTGGTCAAACAGATCATCAATTCGTGGCAACGAATACTTGTTCTTAATCGTCATCTTGTTCAGCTCTCGGTAGTCAATACACATTCGAAGCGATCCATCCTTCTTTCGAACAAAAAGAACTGGCGCTCCCCAGGGTGAAACGCTTGGCTGAATATAGCCTTTGTCCAGTAACTCTTCCAGTTGCTTCTTCAGTTCGTACATCTCCGTAGGTGCCATACGATACGGCGCCTTAGAAATTGGTGTAGCTCTGGGTTCCAGCTTAATAGTGAATTCTACGTCCCGTCGTGGAGGTAGTCCAGGTAACTCGTCAGGAAATACATCTGGGAATTCATTCACAATAGGAATGGATGAAAGTTCCACAATTTCATCTTCTTTCTTCATTGCATAACACCAGTACCCGATACAGCCCTGTTTTAACAATTTGACAACTTTTATTGCTTTGATCAACTTTCCTGAGCTTCCTGGTTTCCATCCTTCAAACAGTACTTCGGAGCCATCATAAGCGATCAGCGAAATATTCCTCCTTCGGTAATTTACAATTGCTCCATATCGATTAAGCCAATCGTCTCCGAGTATTAGGTCATCTCCTTGCATTTCTATCACAATTAGATTTGAGAGCCATTTCCTACCCCCAAATAATACAGGAAAATCTCTAGTCTCTAAGTTCCCAACAATCCTCTCTCCACTCGGTAAACCAACAACATAAGGTTCACAAGTATGAAAACCAGAAATATTCAAACGATTTACACAAGACAAAGATATAAAAGAATGCGTAGCTCCTGTATCGAATAAAACGCTAACTGGTTGGGAAAGAATCTGGACAGTACCTGATGCGACAGCAGCATCCTGATCGTCTGTCCTCCTCATCTCATACAGGCGTGGGGGAACAGATCCGGCACTCGATGTCCCCTTTCGGTCCCATTGTCCTCTGCCTCGTCCACGGCCAAAATTTTGAGGCATCTGAACACTTTGTTGTGTCTGTAGGATACTAGCTTCCTTTTGAATTGGTTGTGATGAACGGGTTCCATTGTATTTGGTGGCGTCCTTGCAAAACGTCGCACGGTGCCCTTCCTGTCCGCAGTCAAAACATGTAACTGGGGTGCGCAAACAATCGCGCCAAAGGTGCCCTGGGCGACCACAATTAAAGCACTTCCTAGCTGTATCCGTCGTGGCTGTCACTGTTCCGTAATTCTTTCCGTTCTTAGATGGGTGCGGAGGTTTCTTGAAAGAAAAAGAAGACTGGGCCTTGCGGGGCCCACTGCTCTTGTGCTCTGTAAAAGTACCAGAGACTTTCTGTTTCTTCGACTCCATAAACTTCTCCATTGCTGCTTCTTTAATTTCGTACGCCAACGCCTTATCCTGGTATTGGCGGAGAGTGGTACATTCAAAACCGGACATGTACCTCTGGATTTCTGGTTTCATTCTCATTTCAAAATGAATCATCATCTCCGCATCTGTTCTGACCAGATGTCGAACAAATGCTAATTGCTGGTTAAACGTCTTAATCGTCTGGGATACGGGTTCATCTGATGGCTGAGCGGAGAAAAATTCTCGAATTTTGGCTTCCCTCACAGGACGAGGGAAATACTGAGCTTCCATCATCATTTTAAATTCCGCCCAATCGGCATCATGATCTGCAGGTCGGATAGCTTCCCACCACTCGGATGCTTCTCCTATTAGAAAGTACTTGGCAATAGGAGCTCTCCTGTCATCCGGGCAATTAATTCCAGCAAAAATTTTCTCCAATTCCTTCAACCAATGGTCCCAAGTGGGAGTCTCGGAAAAGCCGTCAAATTTGGGTGGTTGCATCTTTGCCACCTCTTGTAACCATCGGTCACCTCGATTTCCCATTTCTGGAATCCTTTGTTGTCCATCTCCCTACTGAATTCCTGCCGCCACTTGCATTCGGTCCACGACCTGCGGCCGAGTCATCTGGTTCACGACTTGACGAAGGATTTCTGGTACACCAGGTTCCGGTTCGTTATTGATGGATTGTTGCGGCTCGCTTGAGCTATGACTAGCCTGATTAGAAGGCGACGCCTCCCTTTCAGCATTCCTTCGTCCGCGTCCACGACCGCGACCACGTCCACGTCCGCCTCTCAACATACTGTAAGCACAAGTACTTAATATACAGGAAACAACATTGTTCTAATGTTCAAGTATAAAGAGACACAACATGTAAAGGATGAGATAGAGTTTAGGAACTTACAACCACCGTTCGCATGAAGACGTAGGCAGTGCAGTGATGTCATTCACGGCCGGTTACCTCAAAGGACATAAATGACCCCTACTATAACCCAACGGCCAAGATATCCATAATCTTTGCTCCGATACCATATTCTGTAACACCCCCGATATATTCAGGAATATTACAGCGCCGTAAATCCTTTACATAAGAATTTACAAGGCTGATTAAAAGAAAAGACAATAACGGATACCACTTTATGAAATTGCTGAAGTAAAATACAACCGTCTGGTTTAAAAACTGAAATACAAATATCCAATGAAGAGTTATTATTACATCACTAAAATCCAAACATTATAAACGGACGACGTACTCGAGTACTTATTGAAATAACCAACAAATAACAGACAGTAAACCCAGCCGGAACATCACTCTGCACCCTCGTCGTCATGCATTTCCAGTAGTTGTTTCCCCGCTCTCCTGGATCCTGAACAAACACAATGTTCACCCCCGAAGGGGTTAGCACAACGATGCTAGTACAAGTACAATAATCATACAACAGTGATATAATCAACAATTATATCATAACAAGTTTCTCCAACGAGAATATCCACAACACATATCATATCATAACAGTTTCAACATACTGATGGTATTCCAACGATCCAGCGCACACAGCTATAGATTCCCATGATGATCCCGTCGGACCAACACATGGTGGAACTACCTGTCCAACGATCCAGCGCACACAGCTATAGATTCCCATGATGATTCCCGTCGGATCAACGCATGGTGGACATATATTCACAACACATTTACACGATACAATCACATCATAATTGTCATAATATAAACAATTCTTATTAGAGTACTTGCCTCGATTAGAAGACATAACAATACTTCCATGCAAACGTGACACTTGAAGGTCGCCCCTCTCGATCAATCACGTAGCAAAGTTCGAACCTTAAATAAGAGAAATAACATGGAATTCATCTTAGGTCGAACGAACATCTAACCATCCAATTTACGGTTGAAAGTCCACAAAACGAAAATCGCTCGACTTACATAACGTACGTTACATGTCCTCTGTAACGTACGTTAGACTTACTCGTTAGCGTACGTAAACTATGAAGTCTAGCGTACGTTAACCATATACTAACAGTTCCTCTCTGATCAGTCGACTTGACTCGCCTGATAGTGTAACGTACGTTACGTACCAGACGTAACGTACGTTAACAACATAATATAACGTACGTTAATTTCCACACTTAACGTACGTTAAACATGTATGTAAGTTTCTCACTGGGCAGCTGACTGCCTCGATTAGTGATGGAGTATTACGAAATCCTTAGTGAGTAACCTAATATACCTTCAAATATATATCATACTCATGAATGATCTACGAATTAATATCTTCAATTCCAAGGATACGAATATCATCGTAATACTATTCTCAATCTTGATTGTAATACCCATGCAATATTCGGTTGGTCTAAGGTTGATATAACAGGTCTAATATCGTCATTAAATCCAGGCTTATATTGAAAGTGAACTACTTATTCCATCTATGCAAGTAAGATTACAACTATGATGATTCTTTCCAAAATCCATATAGTAAAAGTGGAAATCGGCACTAAGTCTACGATCAAAATGACGATAACGTTTGATACGGTTTACAATCCACTATTCTCATCTTTGTCACAACAAGGTTCAACTTCAGTGTTCTAAACCATAATAATTCGATCATCATAGTTTAAATATGATACTAGGTCGCATATATCGTCAAAGTGATCTACTATTCTTGGTAGTGTGATCATATCGTCTTTAACAACATAACTTCAAAGTTGGAAGTAGTATAACATACCTTAAGAGGAAGAAAATACTGAGACTATAAGTAATATCCAACTCCGGTTGCTTCAACGCCGACTCGTGATGATTTCTACTCCAAAATCCAATATAAGTTGTCTTCAATGATCAAGTAGTGTCATACAATCTCAATGATTCAGTAACAAATGATCTAAAGGTGTTAAAAGGGGAAATCTTACGGGGACGAATATGGTGAAGTTTAGGGAAAAAAAGAATTTGAAATGAAATGGGGTCTTGCTCCTTTTATAATTTTCGAGTGTTACGACGCTAGGACTTCTTCATAACGTACGTTATCGTTCAAAATAGTTCACCGTCTTGTTTGGACTTCATTACGTACGCTACACTAATCGTGTTACGTACGTAACCCATATAATTTACGTACGCTACCTGATGCCCATAACGTACGTTAAAGTCCGTTGACTTAAAAAGTGTCCAGGTTCATGCCGTGCGAATCTGGCGGGTATCTTGGTCGAGCCCACCACCATGTACCCCATGTGCTAGCCGGCTTACCCAATAATTGACCGCATTACGTACGCTACACTTCATTCGTAGCGTACGTTAACATTAACAGGTTACGTACGTTAAGTTACATTCTTAACGTACGTTACCACGTATATGCATGGAGAAAAATTTATGTGTTGCTACACCCATGTATAAGGATACAAATACAATAATGATCATACTCCATTATCAATATCATCATTCCAAACATAATAGAGGGTTAAATGTACAGATGAAATACACAGTAATAAATCCGGATATTACAGTTTAAACCTTGGGTTGTGGATTTTGATGTTGGAAAACGAACCTTGATATTATTCTCGTGTACTGTGATTTGATGAGATTTGGGATGAGATCCCAACAGTTTATAAAGGTCGTTTTATGGAAAGTGATTTTGGGCCGAGACCCGTTCATTTTGAAATGGATATTTTCAACTAAGGATTTGAGGTCTAGCAAAGTTTCTGTTTTTAAAATCCCCGAGATGAGGAATCTATTTTCAAACACTTCTTTGATGGTTTCTAATTAATAAAACTTCTCGGGAAGTCTTTTGTAATTATTTGTCGTACCCGATTCGCGATTTCTATTTGTTTGTTACATTTCGTATGATTTCATACTTGTACTAGCAAAACAGGAGTTTACTAACCCCAGAGTATTCGGGGGTGGATGTCATGTGCATTCAGGTTTTGGAGCATAGCACAGGGTCGGCATGAAGGATGATGAAAGATGAACGATACTAATCACACGAGGACCCGTATGATGTCATTGGTTTAGTTGTATTTTATTTCCGCTGCAGTATTCTTTCCCGTTGTACGAGAGTGTGTTGTATTCGGCCCCTGCGTGGGCATGTAATGTATTTGAGTTGTATGTATTTATTGAAAGACCAAATCGGTCTACGGAGTCATTTTAGCCTTAAAGGCATTGTTGAGATGTTCTATATTGTTACCAGCCTGGTAGATCATTGAGGAAAGGTTCTACGGCGTGTAATATCCCTGAGCGGATTGGGGGTGTTACAGAACATAATCTCCAAAATTCGGACTTGGTATAGAATGAGAACTCGGAGTATGAGTAGGAGGAGGAGTACTACCACTAGCACCGCCTCTTCCACGTCGAGGAATGCCAGTGATAGCCTTTCCCTTTCCCCGATTGAATTGATCACTTGACATTTTTTCGAATTAAAAGTGTATACTTGATAGTTGAGATAATAGAAATTAGAGAGAAAGTAGATAGTTGGTGTGAGAAAAATGAAGGATGTGAGGGGGTATTTATAGGTGTAAAAATGTAAAAAAAAAAAAAAATTGAAAATGTGACCGTTGAACCGCCGGTTCCCGGTTGAACCGCCGGTTCCGGTTTGAACCGCCGGTTCACAACGGCCACATTTTTGAATTTTCGATTTTTTTTTTAAACCGCCGGTTCGCGGTTCGTCATTTTAACGAACCGGAACCGAACCGTCTAAAAACGGTTCACGGTTCCGGTTTTGAATCGAACCGCGGTTAATGATTCAAAACCGGCAGTTCGAACCGGAACCGTGAACACCTCTATTCCCAGGTGTAACTGACCTTTCATCTCGTCTTGGACTAACGGTTCAAGATCAGGGGTTTAGACGTTCTTCCTTTTTAAATGAGAGGTTGCTATTTTCCACTCCACTCTTCCGTTCTTTCTTATCCATTTATAAATATTAAATATTATTCAGATATATACTTACTTTGTCAAGAAAATTGATTTTTTTATATGATACTTATTGTTGAAGCATTAATCCCACATCGGGAAAATACAAGTCTTGCAATCAATATATAAAGATCCTGAACTACTCCTCTCATTGCCAATTGGTTTTGAGATGGAGCTGAGACTTTAACGTGGTATCGGGCGAGGCCACGCCATGCCCAACGGCCACGATGTTGTAGCTCCGCCACCCGAGTTAAAAGTTCACACTGTAAGCCTTGACTCAGCTACGCGTGAGGCGTGTTGAAGATTAATCCCACATCGGGAAAATACTGGCCTTGCAATCAATATATAAAGATCCCAATTTCTCCTCTCATTCTTAATTGGTTTTGAGATGGGCTAGAACTTTAACACTTATAAGTATGATAAAATGAATACGATATTTGTATGAGTATCATGAAATTATATACAGGTATATTTTTTATAATTAAAAATATAAATATGTATATGTATAAAACTCACAACATATCTTCTGAATTTTTCCCCAGAAGATTTAAAAAGACATATCTCACAACAAGATTACATCTTATAGGCTTGTAGACCATATTCTTCAAGCAAAGATCATGATAGGAAAGTAAGTTGGTGTTGATTTCTATATTATCCATAACTTCATCCGATTCAAAAGTACTTTTTAAATTTAGACGACGTCAATTTTCTATGCCATGACAATAAATAAAAATCCAAAGCAAATCATGAACTTATGTTAATTTATACTAGCGTAAGCCTGTTTTTTTAGTTACGATCGTTGTTTTTTCATGAACCAAATAGAAAAGGTTTGAAAGCTTTAATTTATGATGATGACAAAAAACATATCAACACAACTATTAATGCTTTCTGTAGGGAAATTTTCAGAAATTTGATTTTATGATAGTATTAAAAATAACATACTTGATTTATAATATATTGTACTCCTTTCGTCCCTTAATAGTAGTCATGTTTCAAAATTACACAAATATTAAGAAAACTTAATAACAATTAACTAATTTCATATTTGCCCTTATTAATTACATTAATTTAATAAATCAGCTATATCAATTAATGTGTTTGTATATGTTGCCGTTGAAGGGTCCATAATAAATTAAGAGTATTCTTGTATTTTTTTTACAACTTTGCATGAAAAATAGACAATGACATGTATTATGGGATAAATTTTATTTCCAAATAGTAATTACTTATATCCTAAATTTTAGTTTGCTCTCTTTTTATATATTGATTTAATATTTTCCTATCGTGCATCAAATGGTTGGACAACTAGCAAATGTAATAAATGAGCAAATATAATTTGCTAAAAAAAAAAAGACATCCCTCCCTTCATCGAGCCTGGCACGCGTACCGGATTTTTTTTTTTGCTCCTCCTCGTCATTTACGCTTAGATTCTGTTCTTTTGAATTGAATGAATCTAAATTGAATTGAATTGAATTGAATTGAACTGAATAGACCTGAACTGAACTGAAATATATATTAAGGGTAAATAATAATAATAATAAAATAGAAATAATAAATATAAGAAAATAATATTAAAAATAATAATATAATAAAATATAAATGATAAGTTGAGATCTATCTGATAAGGGTAAATTATAATAATATTAATGATATTAATAACAATAATGATAGTAACTATAATAATAACAATAATAATAATAACACTAATAATAATGGTAAATAATAATAATAATAGTAGTAATAAACAACGATAATAATAAATATTATTAATAATAATAGTAAATATATTAATAATAATAACAATAATAGTAATTAAGATTATTAATAATAATAACACGGATAATAATAGTAAATAATAATAATAGTAATCAACAACAACAACGATATAGTAAATATTATTAGTAATAATAACAATAATAATTAAGATTAATAATAATAATAATAAGTAGAATCGAATCAATGGAATGACTCGAATCGAATCAAAATCGAAAAATAAGTCCAAAAGAACAGGGCCTTAGTTCCCGAGTTTAACTTAACGGGAGAAAAGAAGGGAAATTGATGGAAATAAAAAGAAAAAAAAAATATTTGGTATTCCTGAATTTTTTAATAAAAGAAAACGGAAAGATATAAAAGGAAAACTTTACCTCCTGACTTTCCTTCCAATATGGAAGAATTTAGATAGAAAAGAAGAAAATAATTAATTTCCCGTTCCCTTCCTTCCAACTTGATAACACAAAATTAGGGCTGAGAATTTCGGATCGAGAAATCCCGAGTCTCGGCCCGTCCCGAGTCCCAACGGGAAATGGGACCCCGAGTCCCGAATTTTATGGGATTGGGACCGGGACCGGGACTTGAGGTTTTGGTGATTTCGGGATCCCGAAGTCCCGATTGAAATTTCTAATTTCAATTAAGTTTTAACCCTTAATCCCCTTTACCCCTAGTCCCGATTGAAAATTTTAATTTCAATTAAGTTTTAACCCTAATCCACTTTACCGCTATCCCGAAGTCCCGATTGAAATCCCCAATTTTTTTTCCCTTTTATGATTTTGGGTATTTTTGTCCCGATGGGACATTCGGGACGTTCGGGATGTTGCGAGAAATTGCCGTCCGGGACTGAGACCAAGACTTACATTTATCCCATTTCGAGAATCGGGACTCCCAAAATCCCAAAGGAGATTGAAATCGAGACCACCAAATTGATGATTTTCGAGACGGAAACAATCGAAACTTTGGGACCGGGATCTCGGGATTTCCCGATTCCTTTCCATTTCCTTTCTCTTATTTTCTCTACCATTTTCTTCTTTACTTTTCATATCTTAACCTGAAATTGGATGTTCGTGGCTATGAATTTGGACTGAAGACGAGGGTCCCCCCCACCCAAAAAAAAAGTAGTAAAAAGAAACGAGGATAAGAAAAGGGTTGGAGGAGGGGCTGCGAATGTAAAGAAGGTAAAGTCTCCTTTTCGCCATTTTCTGATTCAAAATGGTTTCCTTTTCCCTGTGTTATCTAGCTTGTATTTGAAATATGGTTCTTTTGTCCTGGATGTGTTTGCATTTATTTGGACTTCTGGATTTTCTTGGGATTTAGTAGTCTGCTTTGTGTCTCAGACTCTCAGTGGTTGTTGCTTAGGTTTTCTGTTTTCTTTTGTTGAGGGCTTTGAATTCCTATAACTTCATGGGTTTCCGCATGCTCTTGAATTCCTATAACTTCATGGGTTTCCTATAACTTCATGGGTTTCTGCCTAAATAAATCAAGGAAATCAAGAATTCTATCTCTATTTTATCCGAAGGAATCGAAATAGAGCGAGCCAGTTATTGATTGATATCAAGAATCCTGAGCTAGTTTAATTGTATTGTAGAAAGCTTATCAGACCAATGCAATAAGCATGCCAGCCTGGCCTATTCCAACAACGTAGTTTTTTTTTTTTTTTGGGTAAATGGGGCATAACCTAATCAAGTAACTTCCCTGGATAACTAATAATACAAGTGATGTGAAATCAAATGTCTGGACAGATTATGAACTTTCTGGATAGATTTTAGAAGGCTAGAATAACAACTACCATAAAGAATATTAACTAGAACAAGAACATGAACTTGGTTCAGCAAAGTTTGCTGTCTAGAACTCACAAAACAGAACGGAAATAAGAACCCACTACTCTAATCTCTAAAGGAAATGAATCCACCAAGATTAAAGGGAAAGGGAACACTTCACACCACCAAGATCAAAGATCTATAAAGGAAATGAAGATTTTGAAGAAAATAGAAGGTTAAACTCTCTCAATTTGTATTAATCAACTCTGCCCCTTACAATGGAGAACCTCTAAATATATAGAGAGAGTTTTACACCTTTACCCCTAGACAAAAATAAATAAACAGCTGGAAATGTAAGGATAAAGTCAACCAATAAGAAAAGCAAAATCTGATCTGCACCAGCTGGATCTACTTTCATCACACCATTTGTCTTTTTCTGAAAAGCTGATTTGGTCTTTTGTTACCCAAATCTGGTAGGAGCAGATATGCATGTGCATGTAATTAATTTATTGAAAGCATTTAATGATAGAAAAGACTTTAGGCCAGCCTTTGGAGCAAGGTGAATCCTTTCTTGTAATTAGGATCACCTAATAAACTTCCAAAGTATGATAAAGAAGGTAAGACCATCATGACTTGGTTTGAATTCATTAGAATTTCTTTATCAACAATTGGTGATTCGTTGCCTTCGGGTACACCCGTATCATCCTCCCCCTCTAAATTGGGACTTGTCCTCAAGTCCTCAAGATAATCATCTTCAAAGTATGGCATTAGATCTCCAACATTAAAGGTGCTTGAAACAGAGACATCTCCTGGAAGTTCCACCTTGTAAGCACTATCACCAAAACGTTCCAACACCTTTCTCAAATGATCAAGATGCTCTTCATGGGACTTTGAGTAAACAAGGATGTCATCAAAATAGACCACAACAAATCTCCCAATAAGAGGTCTTAGGACTTCATTCATCAACCTCATGAAAGTACTTGGAGCATTAGACAAACCAAATGGCATAACAAGCCATTCATAAAGACCTCCCTTGATTTTAAAGGCTGTTTTCCACTCATCTCCATCCTTCATTCTGATTTGATGGTACCCACTGCGAAGATCTATCTTGGAAAACTCACGAGAACCATGTAATTCATCCAACATATCATCCAATTTAGGAATAGGATACCTATATTTGATGGTAATGTTGTTAATGGCTCTACTATCAACACACATGCGCATAGAACCATCCTTTTTAGGCACCAAGTGGGAACAGACAAGGGCTCATGCTAGCATCACATAGCCCTTAGCAATCAGCTCATCTACTTGTTTTTGTAATTCTTTAGCTTCATTAGGGGAGCATCTATAGTTGCCTTGTTGGGAAGAATTGACCACAGGCAGTCAATTTGGTGCTCTATTCCCCTAATTGGAGGTAAACCGGGTGGTAATTCATTAGGGAATACATCAACAAACTCGGTTAATAAAGGTTTCACCAAGATAGGCACTTTATCACACTCTCTTGCTTCTTCATGTTCAAGGATCAGCAAAGCAAGAATATTAGCAGCATTATTTAATTCCTTTTCAACTTCAGTTTGATTCATGAACATAGCCCTCCCACTCTTAGTCTTCGTTTCAACTGTAGACACTTCATTCGGCTTTAAAGGAGCAAGTGTGATTTTCTTGCCTTTTACATAAAGTGAGTCGGTGTTTAAGTGCCCATTATGATAGACATTTTTATCAAATAACCAATGTCTACCAAAGAGCAAATGGCACGCATCCATAGGAACAACATCACATGTAATCTCATCATGATAAACCGTACCAATGGAAAAAGGAACAATTACTTGGCGAGTAACCTTTACCTCATTTCCTTGGCTAAGCCATTGGAGTTTATATGGATGTGGATGCTTTGTTGTGGAGAGCCCAAGTTTTTCTACCATATAAATTGAAATTTGCATTTGCCTGACTCCCTACATCAATTATCAAGCTACACACCTTGCCTTTGATGGTGCATCTTGAATGAAAAATGTTCTGCCTTTGAGCTTTGTCTTCAGGAGCTTCTACCGTGTGCATAGCTCTCCTAATCATCAACATGTCACCACAATCAGCTGCTACCATCTCCTCTTCATTAGACTCATCATAGATAGGCTCTTCTTCCTCTTCGGTTTCAACATCTTCTTGCATTTCTTCAATTTCTTTCAATGTAAGAGCTCTTTGGTTGGGACATTGAGCTTGGAAATGACCAAAACCATGACATTTGAAACATTTCTTCCCCTTAGGATCCTTAGACCCTTCTCCGATCTTTTCCTTTCCTTTAAGAGACTTGGATGCAGATTCGGTCTCCTTAAAAGTGGTGTTCTTCAAAGGAAACATAGGCTTAGAATAGGGCTTGTAAGGAGTCCTCTTCTTAGCTTGTTTCTCCACCTTTATAGCCATCTTGCAAGCATCTTCAAACGTCCAGAGGGGCTGCAACTCAACCTTTTCAGCAATAGTGGAATTTAGACCCCCGATAAACCTTGCAATGGTGTGTTCTTCAGCCTCTCTCACATTAGTACGAATTTTGAGTTGTTCAAACTCTCTTACGTAGTCCATAACCTCTTTAGATCCCTGCTTTAAGTTGTTCATTTGGATGTAAAGTTCTTGCTTATAAGCATGAGGAACAAACCTTCTTTTCATGCATTCTTTGAGCTTGGACCAAGTCTTGATCTTCCTCTTCCCTTCAAGCTGCCTCTCATGCTTCATATTATCATACCACAAAGAAGCATATTTCTTAAGCTTGATCACAGCTACCCTTAGGGCTTTCTTCTCATCATAGCCTTTAACTTCTATGATCCTATCCATGGTTTGAACCCACTCAAGATAGTCATCAGGGTTTGATGAATCATCTCTTTGCTTCCCATTACGTCTCCTTCTTGGTGAGAAAACATTATAATCACTTGAGGATCTGCTGCTATCATTAGAGTCTTCACTTGAGTCATGGTTCTCTCCATTACCACATTTCCTTCTATTTCTTCTTGCTCCTCCTTCCTCCAACATTTGAAGAACCCTACCCATTTGCTCTTGGAGAGCCTCAATTTGCCTATCTCGATGTTCATTCTGAGCTTCTTCAAGAGTCCGATTTCTAGGTATTGCCATTTTCAAAGTACCAGGACTGTAATCTGGCGCTCCGGTACCAAAATTTGATGTGAAATCAAATGTGTGGACAGATTATGAACTTTCTGGATAGATTTTAGAAGGTTAGAATAACAACTCCCATAAAGAATATTAACTAGAACAAGAACATGAACTTGGATCAGCAAAGTTTGCTGTCCAGAACTCACAAAACAGAACAAAAATAAGAACCCACTACTCTAATCTCTAAAGGAAATGAATCCACCAAGATTAAAGGGAAAGGGAACACTTCACACCACCAAGATCAAAGATCTATAAAGGAAATGAAGATTTTGAAGAAAATAGAGGGTTAAACTCTCTCAATTTGTATTAATCAACTCTGCCCCTTACAATGGAGAACTTCTAAATATATATATAGAGTTTTACACCTTTACCTCTAGACAAAAATAAATAAACAGCTGGAAATGTAAGGATAAAGTCAACTAATAAGAAAAGCAAAATCTGGGATCTACTTTCATCACACCATTTGTCTTTTTCTGAAAAGCTGATTTGGTCTTTTGTTACCCAAATCTGGTAGGAGCAGATATGCGTGTGCATGTAATTAATTTATTGAAAGCATTTAATGATAGAAAAGACTTTAGGCCAGCCTTTGGAGCAAGGTGAATCCTTTCTTGTAATTAGGATCACCTAATAAACTTCCAAAGTATGATAAAGAAGGTAAGACCATCATGGCTTGGTTTGAATTCATTAGAATTTCTTTATCAACAATTGGTGATTCGTTGCCTTCGGGTACACCCGTATCAACAAGGAGAGTATTTTGTGGTGTTCGAGAATGCACGGACACGGCAGCAGCGGACGCGTATCAGATGCGGACACAGCCAGGACGCAGCTCCGACACGTGTCCGACACGCACGTGCCGCGTGCTCTCTGACCCGGACACTCCCTCGGACACGCCCGGGCACGGCTGGACACTTATAGACACGGATCGGCCTTATTAAGTAGCATTACAAACATTTTTTTTTCTTCGTTTTTATCTCCTCTCTCTCTCTCTCTCCATTTTTTTTCTCGCAAAACCAAATTCACATCTGATTTGAAGATCCTTCTCGCCGATTGACTGCCCTGCTTCAGAATTAAGAGGCTTTTCTTTTCTATTTTCTTTCTCCTCGTCTGTTCTGCTCTGCTCTCTCTTTGACGGCTGCTCAGAAATCAGAATTGTCTGCTCTTTCTCTTTGCCGCTCGGTGTCTTTGTAAGTATTTATAACATAGTAACAAGTATGAATATCTCTCGGGTGCCGTTTAATTTCCAAATTTTTAGTTCATGTTTTAAGTTTCCGTTCTTAATATCTTTCTTTTTAAATTGACATCAAAACTTGAACAGAACTGGTGATATGAATTTGATGTTAGAAATGGGGATGAGACTAAGTGGCTCTGATTATTTGTTTTGTTTTGCAGTGGTTGGATTAGGTGTGTGTGTGTGTGTGTTTTGACAGATGATTTTGCAATGATTAGTTTTTTTGTCTGTTTTGAACTAATGTATCTGACGTGCATTTTGAATAGTTGCTAGAACAGGTTGCAAATAAAAACATTGGTTGGTGATATGTATGTTCAACTATGGGTGTACTATAGGCCATCTCCAACGGTCATATCTATCCGTACACTTTATATGATAGAAAGGTCAAATAGAACATGTCATGTAGAAATTTATGTAACTATTTCTACATGTATAAATTGTGTAGGAATCTGCTATATGACGTCACATTCTCATCGGATATTGATAAAACCCACTAATTCGTTCTCTTCTAGAAAAGTGACTAGGAAGAAATGTGAAAAAATAAGTCATCAGAGACCATCTTTATATCTTTTTCTACCATGTAAATATATTGCCACTTAGATATAGAAATATTATAAAATAATATTAACCCGGCATAGAAATGAATAAATAGAAATTACCATTAGGGATGGCCTAATATGCAGTAGTTGTGAATGAAATTCAGTTTTTTAGGTCGGTGAAAGTAACAGTAGTAAATTATTTAGCTGCTTTCGGTGGTGAATTTCTACATTGTTGTCATGAGCTATGAAGCACGGACACTCTCTTGGAGGCACGTATCTCGTCCGACACGTGTCGGACCTCCGGACACGTCCGACACGCTCCGTCACCCTTCGCACACGCGTGTCGGAGAGTGTCCATTTTTTTATTAAATGCTGGACACGCCCCGACATGCGGGCGACACGGCCGGACACGAAATGGACAAGCTCGGCTGTGTTTTTTTCTTCCGCCAATCTTAATCCAGCATCGCTTTCTTCGCCGACCTCCACGAATGGGATGTGCTTCTTTCTTACAGTTCTTTTTTCTTTATCGATTTCTCTCCAGCGTCTTTTTCGTTGATCTCATCCTCCAGCGTTGTGCTCCTGTAATTAGCTGTTTCATGGTTGTGCCTTCCAATTAGCTGTTTTCTAGCGCCGCTCTACTAGGTTGCTAAATGAAGAGAAAAATCGGATAAGGTAGAAGGTGAGTCAAACACAAAAACTCAGAAATTGAAAAACTACAAAACGCAGAAGAGGGGCTGGGTCGGAGAAAGGCAGGGATGGGATGGCTAGGTTTTTTAGATTTTATTTAGTATTAGGCTGGGGCTTTTTTCTAAACTAAGAGGTCGTTGGGCCTTGTGCCTTTGTTAAATACAAGACTTATGACTAGGAATGGAGTTATATATGTTTTTGGATATCTTTTTTAAATTTTTAAGTATATATAATACTTATTATGTATATGTGTGTGTATATATATATATATGTGTGTATATATATATATATATACTAAAGACAAAAACGTGTTCTGTACTTGTCGCGTTCTACATTTTGGAAAAGATTACGAATCCCATATCCGTGTCATGTCGCGTGTCCATGCTTTATAGGTCATGAGAAATAACCCCTTATTGCATGCAGAGGTTTTGGCATTAAGAGGTGTTGGCTAGATTATGCAAAATAGTACTCTCTCCTATTCAAAATAAATGTCATCTCAGCCTTGTACACACAAAGTAAGGAATTTTTTATTTTTGCCAAAAGTCACCCCTAATAAATGATGCATGAAATTAATGAATAGTGAAGGTGAGTTTTGAGGTGAATTAGTTAGGAGTGATAATGTAATTAGGTGGGGGAAAAATCTAAAATGACATCTATTTTGCCGCATTAAAAAAAGAAAAAGCCTAAAATGACATTTATTTTGAATGGGAGGGAGTATGCACAAGGAATATTAATGAATAGATTAAATTCATGAATATCTTTCCAGTTAATCTGTAAAAATGAGATAATCTAAGTACTGTTTCTCTGATAAAGTGCACACGGGTGGAATTTTTTTTCTTCTGCTTTGCAGCGTTTGGTTGTGGCCAGTGTTGCCTTTACTAATTAGATACAAATATATCTTTACTAATTAGAAGTTAGAACCTTTTTTTTTTTCTTTTCCTTCTCTTGGTTAGATGAAGGGCTGTCATTCGAGCCGGGCGAGCTCGAGATAAACGAGCTCGAGCTCGAGCTCGAGCTTTTTTTACGAGTCGAGCCGGCTCGTTTAGGTAAACGGGCTCAAAGTACTGATCGAACTCGACTCGTTTAATTCACGAGTCGAGTCGAGGCGGCTTGTTTAGCTAAACGGGGCGAGCCAATCGATCAACTCGTTTAAAATTACACTTAAACGAGCTTAATCTTGTGTCCGAGATCGGCTCGTATTATAAACGAGTTCGAGCCGAGCTGGCTCGTTTAGCTAAACGAGCCCTATTCTATGTTCGAGCTCGACTCGCTAACGAGCTCGAGTCAAGCCGAGTCCTCATAAACGAATTCGAGCTCGGGCTGCTCGCGAGCAGCTCGGCTCGAATTACAGCCCTAGATGAGGTAAACTATTTTGTTTTTAATACTAATTGATTATGTTGGGTTAATGAGTTCTTCTATTTTTATTTTATTTTTATTTTTATTTATTAACTTCTTATTTTTCAAGTATCAGTATTTTGGCATCACCAATTTATGATGATAAATAAAAAATTCTTTTCTTTCCTTTTTATCATTAATCTTAATGATAACAAACAAAGAATAATTTTCTTTCCTTTTATTTCTTTATCATTAATTTTAATAAAGTTGACCACTAAAATTTATATTTTTGTTTTCCTTTTATACTTTTATTTCTTTATCATTAATTTTAATTAAAGTTGATCACTAGAATTTATATTTTTTATTTTTCAATTTGCGTAAGATAATGTGTTGGGCCTCACTCTCAACGCTTCAATTGAGGATACGGAAATCAAAATATATCACTAAAAAGAGAAGGAAATAATGTAAATTTGCACTGTAGGCGCGACAACCACACAACAATTATCTTAGACGGATTTGGGTATTTTGGAATACAGAGGGGTCTCGCGCAATTTTTCAAATATGGGGGTAAATGCTTAGAATTTTTTCATGCGAGGGTTTGGTGCAATTTGCCCATTATTTTTTAGTTGTTTGTGTGGTCAAATTAAGGTTTCATTCAAAATGCACATTTTCCGATGAGCCAGACCCGTATCTTAAACCATACCAAACAAGTTCCACTCCATAAGAAACTAACCGTTAATAAGCTTTCGGTAAATTAGGACTTCACAAGTTCACGAATTGCTGTTTGAGCGCACGATGAATAGTGTTGATGAAACAGCTAAAGATACATCAGAGTGCTGGAAAATCATTCACATTCCAGGAAAACTTCCGGTTCTTCCTCACCTCCAGGCTACTGGTAAATATTTTTTTGTTTTTTCAATTCTTTTCTTTTTCCATTCATTTTTCTTTTTAAATATTATTGTTATTTATTAGTTATATATGTGCAGTGGATGTCCTTGCTTCTGTAATTGATCCCAAGCACGCTAATACTATAGTGAGGTATGCTGCTCTTTTTGGACTATTTAGTACTATCGGGTCATTGATATAATATTTACTTTTGAAAATATATTTATGCCTCTTCTTTTTTCTGAATCAACTCTATCCCGTTAGGAAGTTAAATCACATAGCACCTTTGGAAGGTCTCCGTCATGTGAAGCGCATACAAAAAACTTGTCCTGATGGAGGTTGCTAGCTGCTTTCACGAGTTCTGTGCTTCACGCCTGGTTATATGATACTCCCTCCGTCCCACTTGAAGTGGGTATTTTCGAAAACATGGTTCCCCATAGAATAGTCTATCTTCGAAATTAAACCTTAATATCTAATTAAAATTTATATAGTATTCCTTGAAATTCAAGTTCCTCGTTGGATAAATCACAGTATTAGTTGATTGAAGAAAATAAAATAAAAATCAACTGCGAACCGATGGTTTAAAACGAGTTGTACCTTCGTTAAAATGACTAAAATTATCAAGTTGTATCTTAACCAAAATAGACTCTTTCAATTGAGACGGAGGGAGTACTAGATTTTCATTTATTACGCGATTGACTTCACATTTATTTGGTTGTATACAATTGGTTTCTTGGATCGGTTATGTTGTGTTCCATTTTTCTCCTTCTCGGTCTTCTAGTGCATATGCTTTTTAAATATCTCTGCGACAGTGAGGTTACCTGACAGGAAAAAATCAATTAACCGTGATATTATGCATGGCTTCTGGAAATGATGGTGAGTCCAAGTGTATGCCCGAGGATGTGCCGGAGCTTGTAAAAACATACCATTTGAGTACTTTCGCCACAAAAGTATGTCATCTTTTTATCTTCGAGCTCTGAATTGATTCTCTTTCTATGTAACATTTGTATCATCTCCAAAATCATAATACTGCTTGCATTGTATTTCAAGAATCAGATTTAAGTGATAGACGTGGCCTAGCTTGTGGTCCATAGTCCACTTGACCCTATCAATTATCGAAAGAATTATACTCCCTCCGTCCTCCATCCCACTTGAAGAGTCCTATTTGAAGAAATGATTATGTTCCAATAGCAGAGTCCACTTTATAAAACATTAATATCCAACTAAAGTTTATATAATATTTCTTAAACCAACGATTTTGGTTATGTAATTAAGAATAGGAGTTATTTGGACAAAAAAACAAACAAAAGCAAGTGTGGATATATGGTTTAAAAAGAGTCGTACATTAAGATGATTAAAAAATAAAAAGTTGTACAATCTCTAAAGTAGGCTCTTCAAGCGGGACAGATGGAGTATTTGACTTTTAAGATTCCTTTCTATCTTTCTAGTCTGACCTTGGTTGCACATTTGGTTCAGGTATGCAAATATGCTGCGTTAACAAAAGAAGAATGGATAGAACAATGCAAGTTGTGGCCAACTTCTTTCCATCCACCCACCTAGTAAGTTTTAATACAATGTTGATTCGTAGTGTTTCGAAGAATTTCGATGGTCTAATTTTTCTAACTATTACAGCAATATTAGTGGCATAACTGGATTTAGCGAAGAGGAGTCGTTATCAGTTTCCAAATTCATGAAACTTGCAGTTCGCATGGCAAAATCTGGTACTTCGGTAAATGCTCACTGCTTAAAAAATGCCTTCTTTTTTGGTGCAAGTCCATTTTTCCCTATTTGGCATCGTGTGTGACCTGCTATCCCGTTGTTTCTTCTTTTAACATTTTTGTCAATAGATACCGCAACCTTTAATTTTCGGTCGCTTTTTCACCCGACTACTCTCGACAGGTTGTCAATGCTGCTGTTATAGTGGATTCTTCAACTGGACAGGTTATTGCCAGCTCAAGTGACCACGTCCTGTCTTGCAGTTCCCTCACTAATGCAAAAATGCAAAGAGACTATAAATCTTCGTCCGATGAAACAAAGCGATCCTATAAAAACGTCGCTTGTTTACATCCTTGGGGATGGCTGGAAAAGCAATCTCATTCAAGTTCCGATTCTTGCCACCCTCTACGGCATGCTGCCATTGTAGCTATAGAAAATTCTGCCGCAAGGGACAGGCATCTTTTTCCTATAAAGGGACGAAGTGCAGAGTCCGACCAAGAAGGTGACGAGGTGTCTTCTCCAACGGGCTCATCCTTGAAGAGACAAAAGGTCAGTACAAATGTGAATCTGAGTTGATGATATCATGTATAAGTTATGGTAGCATGAATTTCAGGTTGGCGGTGATGAGGGAATGGATAATGGTTTGCTATGCGACTCGACAAGACCTTATTTATGTACTGGCTACGATATCTACTTTGTGTGGGAGCCTTGCACTATGTGAGTTTTCTTTATAGACTAAGACTACTCATGCTAGCTCTTTAAGTCAAAGGTGGTGAGCGTGCGCGTGGAATTATAATTTGGCTTTAGGAGCATTTAAGAAGGTCTCTCTGACCTAATAAATTGGTTACACTCAAAATTAAAATAATTCTCTCTTTTTTTTTTTTTTGAAGAAGAAGTACGTATATGAACCCTAAGAAAATGAAATAAACCCTAAAAACTGAAAAAATGATGAAAACCCCTAAGAAATACTAGCTCCGTCCACGGAAAATTGTCCCATTTTTTACTTTTTCGGTCAAAATTTAAAAACTGTGACCATAAATTGCAACCATTATAGGAATGTAAGTACTTCATAGATTTGTCTTAATGTGTATTTTCAGAATATAATTTATATTTTCAATAGATTTTATATAGTGATCGCAATTTATGGTCAAATTTTTTAAATTTTGACAAAAAAGGACACATTTTCGTGGACGGAGGGATTATTAAAATAACAAAAGAAGCATCTAAAAAACTAATAATTTAGAATTTAGGCTCGTCTCATGGAGAGACCGTCTCATATGAGTTTTTGGCTTAAAGAAAAACTATATAAGTTGATGTTTTTAAAATTACAAATATCACTTTTAAATTATTACGAACAACCACTCATGGTTTGTGTTTTTTTAACAAATTCCCTCCTATTGAGATGAGGGTGTAATTTGTAAATGGAAACAAATATCAATGGGATATATTTTGTAATTTTGAAGTGATTACCATTTCTTATAATTTAATTTGGATTAAAACATCATTGTAATCAACCAAACATTGCTTTGGCTTTAGTTGTGTTGCTCTTTACTCATATATATGTGGGTGTAGGTGTTCAATGGCGATTGTGCATCAGAGAATCAGGCGCGTATTTTATGCCTTCCCAAATCCGAACGATGGTGCTCTGGGAAGCGTTCACAGATTGCAGGGAGAGAGGAGCTTGAATCATCACTATGCGGTTTTTAGGGTCGTACCATCTGAAGACATCCTCGACAGTTGAGGCAGTATTCGAAGATTGATTCATCTATATGACTTGGTGAATGGTGTTAATTAGTTCATCAACATTTCTGGAGAACATTTCTTATGCCAACACAGAAAGTTGAATACTTTGGTCTAGGGAGTGTTTGCCAACTCCCAAAAGGAAAAATTATCGAGAAAAAGAAAAATTACCTTAAATTATCCCACACACAATAGCGCCAACAGCTTCTGGAGTAAGTTTGACTGTTTCGCTTAGGTCAAAACACTATCTTATATACTAAAAGCTTAAGTTGTCTTATAAATGCATAGTGCTCACAATAAATGTTTCATGAATTGAAAGTGAAATGTGAAAGCTTCATGTGTTAGTACATTGATTTAATAGTCATGCATAAGGGTAAGTACATAGGAATCGTGCACAAAAGTTTGTACGGTACAACATGTTTCAAGCCATCTCTAAACCTCAAAGAATACAAACCAAAAATGTCATGAATGCATAAATTAAACACACCAATTAGTGGTTAGTCTTTTTACCTTCCTGTCCATGAGTTACAAATATTTTATCAACTATATAATGTGTCAAAAATCACACACAACAAACCACAACTTCCTCCACACCGCTTGCACACGCTACAACTTATTATGGTGGTAAAGTAAGATCATATCGTCTTACTTATTTAGCATATTGATTTATATTATTTTATGTAAATTTCACGTGTGTTTTTGTGTGTAACAATGTAGGACATAAAGATGGTAGCTTAGGAGATTTGTTAGTAACATCATCTTTCTAATGGTTTAAGAGATCCTACACATCGTTGTCTTATCAATTAAGTGGAACATGCACGAACATTTTTACTTTGATCGAAAATGCAATATATTGATTAATCGTATTTAAGTTACTAACGATCAACTATATTTATTTTTGTAGCGCATCAAGAAGCATTAAAGAAATAGATCGAGAAGTCACAAAAATTATGTCAAGAACAAAACATGCAAAAGGCCAATGAACAACAACGACAAAGACAACAACAACAAGATCAACGCCGCGACCACGGTGGGATGAATACTTAGCATTCGTATTAATAGTACGTTACAAATTAAACATGCAATATTTTACTTCATGTAATACCGATAAACGGGCTAATACTATTGATTCGTTAGCAAGTAAGTTTATTGAAAATAATGTGACGAGCATTCAATTTTTAGTCAATAATTATTACTACACTTTGTTGGTGCATTTTAATATTTTTGCTCTTAATGTAGTTTTTTGTCTTGCGTTGTGTTAATG
Source organism: Orobanche coerulescens (assembly GCA_033398695.1). Taxonomy (NCBI): domain Eukaryota; kingdom Viridiplantae; phylum Streptophyta; class Magnoliopsida; order Lamiales; family Orobanchaceae; genus Orobanche; species Orobanche coerulescens. The sequence goes on along the minus strand of CM065819.1, from coordinate 125,852,863 downwards.
TCACTTTTTTAATTAAACGTCTTGGAATATTGTGTGACTTTGATATTTGATATGACTGTGTAAATTATGTCGATGTTACATATTGCAAATGGTAGTATATAATAAAAATATAATAAAAATATCTTCACACTATCATCATAACAATGAGAATCTTCTAAATCGAAGAAGTATATAAAGGAGAAGAAAATTGTATTTCAAATGTTATCCACATATCACGAGGTAAGCATTATTCATTTGAGTTTGAGATCATGTGATTCATGTCGTCATACTGTAAATACTTAGAATGAGTTACTACTGAATGCTCCAAATTCGATATTATAGTTTATGGAAAAATATTGTAATAATGCATTAATTAAAAAATAATTTATGTAAGTTACTCACATTAAAAGATTACATATAAAAAGCCTCATTTAAATATAACATTTTGCAAAAAACCTCTTCACATTAAAGAAAGAGATTGACAAGTCACGAAAATTGTATCAAGAACAAAACATGCAAAATGCCAATGAACAACAACGACAAAGACAACAAGAAAGAACAACAACAACAAGAACAACGCCACGGCCACGGTGTCAATATAGATGAATATCTGGCATTCATATTAATAGTACATTACAAATTAAACATGCAATATTTTACTATACGAATTATAATTTATACTCTTGAATATACGAATCACTTTAATGTTTTATGTTTTTATAGTTTTGTTAAAAAAGAAATTTGTTTTATAGTTCGCTTTTAATAATGTAATTTATTTGAACAACGAAGTCCGTCTTTCACAAAAAAATGAGAGTTTCAAACATGAACCGAAAATTAGTTCCGAACATTACGAAAAAAATAATTAGATCCAACCTGAGTGCATCGCATTGGTCTGGCGATCCAAACCTGTGCATTGCGCGTGGATGAATATAAAAGGTCTCAACATTAATGTCATCGCTTCATATTTAAAATAATTTATGTAACTAATACATATTAAAATTACATGTGAATAGACTCTTTTCAATGTAACATCTTGAAAAAATCTCTTCACATATACTCTTTTAATGTCAATAAACTATTTTAAATGTGTGTAAATGCTTAGAAATGTGATACCATCACACTTAGATATATAATGACGAAACTAAGTTCTCAAGATTACGATATAAAAACTTATATACGGTAGTATGCAACTCAATAAAGTATTCTAAGACGTATAAAGGCTTGAAGAAATGTGTGACACCATGAAAACTTAAATATAAAATGACGAAAATAAATGCGAATATTACGCATTGAAAACTTCTATATAGCCGTATGCATACGTATTTTAAATCTATGAAAACTTCTATACAAAGACACATGTGCATCGACGGCATCGTTGACTATTATAAGAAATAGTTATAACTTAGCGATGTATTAATATTAGTTAGTTCCAATTAAAAATGATGAAGTCAATACCAAAATAAATAGACAAAAATATTACGTAAAAAATACGTCTTAAAAGATTACATGTCAATAAACTATTTTAAATACGTATCATGCTACAAAATGTATCTTTTGTGACAACTTATATATCTGATGACAAAAATACGTCCCGAATATAAAATGACGAAAATAAATGACGGATCCATGATCAAAATGACGAAAATTTGTGCTGAACAATAACAATTTAAATATATAATACCATCATATACAGCCCGGAGCATTGCCCGGGTCTGAATGACTCGTTAAATATAAATTTTAATGTTTGGCAAAGTTTTTGACACGAAAGCTAACAAAAATAGCTTTTAGTGAATACTTATGCTCCTGACGTAATATGTAATTACGATTGTGCTATTTGGAGTTTTCCTATAAATAGGATTTTAATTATTAATCAGATTAGATTTGAGAAATTATTCTCTAAATTCTTTCATATAGTTTTATAATATGTGATCAGTACGAGTTCTTAATTTTCGGAGCAATCTGAAAAATTAATTCTGCATATCAAAGAATCAGTTTTATATCACCGGAGCATCACTCAACTCATTTCCGATGGTAGAATTTTCATCCCATTGAAAGCTCTAATCTTTCAAAAGATGAAAGAAAAGGACAGTATCGGTTTTTTCAGCTGCCCCACAAAAGATGGAATCCACAACAATTTTCCAAAAACCTAGATCTGAGCATGATTCAAATCACCAACTAAAAAACCACGACCACCACTCTCGTGAAAATTCGGAAACCTAAAGCTTGAGAATTCCGTCATCTCCATCATTGATGGTGCGGCTCATGGGTCCGGAGGATCCCGACGCCTCTTGGAAAAATCATCCTGTGGCTGAAAAGGATCATCAAGGCGGTGCAGATAGGGGTGAATACCCGACTCAAACTATCCGACCCAACTACTCGATTCCCGAACTAAAAATTTCGGGTATTTTTAAAATTTTTTAAATTTTTTTCGGGCCGGTACCCGACCCTAAAAAAGTCATATAATCGGGCCGGGTCATAGGCCGTAAATTCGGGTATCCGAAAACTCGATTATTCTTTTAATAGTTATTTTTTTTCTAAATTTAACTATTTGATTTATAAGTGTATGAAATTTTAGCTTTCAAATAATATGAATTATATGGGAACTCATGTTAATGTATTTTTAGTAATGGTATTTACTCTCACTAGTTTGGAAATTTACAAGATAAATTCGTTAAATAAGAAATAATATTTTCCCTCATATATATAATTGAATATTGAATTAAGCATAATTATATAATAAAAAATAATATATATATAAAAAATAGTTTTAAGATTGACTTATTGTACAGAAAATATTTACAATTTATTTAGTACTTGTAAAATTAATTTATGTAATAAATTTTAAAATAAATTTATATTAAACTTACAAATTATTTATATAAAATCTAGAATTAGTGGTATTAAATTTTGGGTCGGATGCCCTATGACCCGACACGAAAAAGTCGGGTACCCGGATCACGGGCCGATTTTCCATTACCTGCATAACCGGATACCCGTAAATTTGGTACTCGAAATTGAAAATCCGGGTACCAACCGAACATCCCTAGGTGCAGATCCTTGGCCGCGCAACGTGCGCATCGAGCCTCCGCTTATTGAGGGCGCCGCCAACACGGTTCATCCCGAAGGCGGAAATACAGTTGGGTTGGACTGAATTAAAACTAAAAGTTTTTCAAGTAATATGGGGATGCTTTTTATATTAAATACCGGCCCTTCGATTTCTCGGAAAAGATTAACATATGAACTGGACATGGAGCAAAGGGGTGAAGAACAGCGGATCCTAAAAGCTTTTCAAGTAATATGGGGATGCTTTTTATATAAAATACCGGCCCTTCGATTTCTCGGAAAAGATTAACATATGAACTGGGCATGGAGCAAAGGGGTGAAGAACAGCGGATCAGTAAAAGGGAGAAGACGAGACGGAGAGAATAGAAGAAAGGTAAAGTTAATAAAAAGAATAAAATATTATTTTAATTTATTAAAATTATACATTCAGTTTGGTTTGATTTGGTTTACATATAAGAAGCATATATTATCAAAAACTAATTTTTTCTCATATCACCGTGACCGGTTTAACAAGAGTTTAAATATGACATCAATATTAACATGCAATTTTAATTCTTATATTGTGGAAATTCTACAAAGTGGTATATGTGATGTCACGGGATGGCCAGGCGGCACTGCCACCGACAATTGGTCGATTAATGACTTTTAATGATTTAACCTACTACCACATGATTATACTTTGAGAAAGTGGCTGGACGAACCTGCTTCAGAAGAAGCAGTTAAATATTTACTAATTTAATTCCTGACTTTATTGTAATCATCTCCAAGTGATGGTTGAAACCATCTATCTGTTGAGCTTACATTATGAGTGGTTCATAAATCATACTCTATGAAATAGTTGATCAATTATCTAAATTCTTTTTTTGAAGAAGCAACTGACATAGATAAATCCTACTCTGGAAAAGTAGTTGATTAATTGGTCAAATCCTGTTCTTGAAGAAGAGGCAATTGATAATATTGGATCTCCATGACTACTGAACATAAATGGAGAAAAATTGAGCAAGTGTTACTGAAAATTATCATTAGTTAATTAAATAAAGAAAAAAATTTGCTCAACAAATTTCATGTTGATAATGTTAAAGAAATATATCACATGGTGAGATTATATGAAAATCATTGATATAATGACAAAATATATTTGAAAGGATGTCATAGATATTATATTCGCATGAGTATTATAAATGTATAAAATGATATTATTGCTACTCTAGAAGTAGTACACAACAACTCAAGTGAAAAATAATAAAAGTAGACAGAAAGGAAGTGAGCACTTGACAAAATAAAATACAAAAACATTTTACATATGAAATCCATAAAATGAGGGTGCGCCTCGAGAGTGTAAAACTTCATAACTCTGCCACCCGTAGCCAACGTATGGGTTCATCATGAAAGATCTAAAGGATCAAAAATCTCTTTTCTCTTGACACCGACAATCTGTGGCTGATGAGTTTTAGCTTCCATTGAATTATGAACTGGAACACATGCTTGAAACTTCATGAGTAGCTCATCCACTGTACTTACAAATATAAGTATTTCTCTTGCTGAATGAGATAAACTTATGATCTTCCCCTTGATCTAAAAAGTAGGGCTGTGAGTGAACGCAAATATTCGATTCGGTTCGAGATATTTGGTTCGAAAAAATTTGATTTGAGCTTGATTCGCTCCATCAAATATCAAATCAAATATTGATTTTCGATTCGATGCAAATCGAACCGAACGGTTCGGTTCGGTCCGGTCCGTTAATCTTATAATAATATATTAGCCCAACCCCTGTAGTTAGGATTTCTATTAGAGTTTGATTTGGGATATGTTAGGTATTCAGTTGTTTTAATTGGCATGTTGATTACAATTTTAATTATGAATGAAGGTTTTTATTTTAAGTATTTTATGTTTTTTCAAATTTTATCATTTTCGGACGGAACTATTTGCGAACGTTCGGTCCGAAATAATAAATCCGATCGAATCTTGAACACAAAAAAAGGCTTGGAACTCGAATCGAACCTTGTTTTTGTTAGTTGATCGAATCGAACCTTGTTTTTGATATTTGATCGAATCGGTCCGGACCAAATAATAAAAAAAAAATCGGACTGAACCGAACCCTCCTATTATTCGGTATAGTTTGGTCCGGTCACAGCTCCACTAAAAAGGCGAGCAAACTGTTAAAGAAGTCATTAATATTCAACAAACATATAGGTTTGGTATGAAATTCTTGATATGTTCATGACGTGATATCAAATGTCTCATTTAGTATGCCATAACCACCTGGAAGAATAATAAAGGCATCACTATTATTCACCGTGTACATCATACAGTCATGTACAGACTGTGTTTGAAGCATTAATTCAGTTGAACCCATTATTATAGTACTGGATCTAACTGCACGAAAAGGTATAACATTTGCTACTCTTATTCCCCAATTTTATGCAGCCATTGAAAGGTTACCCGGCAGTTTATGATTAGTCCCTACATACAATATATCTATTTTTTGTTTTTTCTAACTCTCTTACGAATTGATATGCCATATCTACATGTTGGATATGACCTACCAGTTTAGATCCATCTAGAACACATATGATTTTGATTAGATGATAAAATGATTTACCTCTAAGGATTCTGAAAATTCCATATTTCTCCTATTGGACTTTTTAAAATGATGAGGAAGATACATTTTTATGATATGTGGATCCTTAATTAAAGAAAAGTTTTTGTTAAGGGACAAACGATACAATTATTGATTTTTGACAAATTACGAATGAAGAACGACAGATAAGATATTGTATTCGAAATGATATCCATTTGTTAGCAGCTGGAAATTTTTATGATGGAAGATAATATAAAATAATGAGAAATGCATTATTTTGTCGTTTACCTTATATGGACGTTGGCATCGATTTAAGACAGGATCTCGTAAGACCAATTTCTCATGATTATAGAGTTCTCGTTCATCTTTAAATTGTGGCCACAAAGCCATAAATTTACGATGAACATATCCACTGGGATGAATGTCAAGAATCTGTTGGGTATCATGATTCATAGATTCCATACTCAATCCATCCTTGATGAATGCTATTTTATATTCTCGATTTTGGACACGAACCCCACAAATTTACATCGTGTCACAAGTCCACCGAACATATTTATAGCATCTACCTAATCTTTTTGCTGTTCGTTTCTTTGCAAAACTACTCTTACCTGTACGTGGCATGTACTTGAATGAATTTGCAAATTCGCCAGATAATCGAACTTGTGTTTCGATCACCAATCGAATATCTTCAGGGATGCCATTTCTCATTAGCACCCTTAGTATTTCGAGTCGAGATCAATAAATTCCTTTTATCATATTCATGGAAAGAGATGGGTAGTATGTTGAGTTGGTACCGCCATTTCTCTAACAAAAACATAATATCCGGTCTATGTAGATTGTAAACTAACACAAAGTTGGTACGAAAACCATCCTTAGCCACTCCACGAACATTCTAAGAAATAATTTTCAAAGACATGTTCATTGGAAAATAAGGAGAGAAAGATTTAGTGTTCCCGTGACGAAGCCTCCATGCGTGAGGCCATCTCCACATCTTCAATTGTGTTGCTATGCACATCAATTCGTCCAGGTACACGACTAGAGGAGGGTGAGTCTCGTAGTGAACCCACACTTGTTTTCCTCCTACCTCTAGGTCTGCGCTGATCGTCCCTGGTCAGCACCTTAAGTGGTGTCACAAAAGTTGCCGAGTGTGATACCCCCAGAAGCCACATTTTCCTTATCATCGTCAAATTTGTTTCTTTCTGGTATGGGCTTCCTTATGCAGCAAAGAAATATCCTTGTCCTTCTTCATTGTTTGACGCTCATTCCCTCGGGAAGTAGCCTCTCGTAGAGGCTGGCGTCGTGGTTCTTGCTCCCACTATAACTTTTTTCTTTGTAGCAGCTTTCTTTTCAAAAGCATCCAAGGCCCATATTCATTCGACTTCTCTACATTGTTATCGGTTTCCATCACATTCTCAACATTTGATGTTGTCTCTGGGACAGAGTTCTGACTTTCATTACTGCTCACACTTTTTTCACCACCAAGGAATTGTTCAGGGATATAACAGTGCTAAACGGACAGGAGGAAACACTATTATCTGCTCCCCCAATTTTATATTGTTTGTTATTGATGTTAATCGCCCTCTCCAAAGGCTTAGTCAGATTCACTTGTACACACAAACAGGCATACCTTCCACGTTCCAGATGATACGTACTTGAATCAGCTTTAATAGGTTCGCCGATTCTTCTTGCAATTTGTAGGAGGATCGCCTCTCGATAAAAAATGCGCGGGTAGATTCGGAATTCTAACCCATGTAATAGCAGTGTCCATCCTATAACTCAATGGATCGAATTCCGGAAACCATGTTTGAATTGCCAAAAGATGTCCAACAATTTTCCACGATCCCTTCGTAAGAATTTCGATTGTTGAGGCCACGGAGAATGAACAGGTCGGGACCAACATCCACTAACTCATACTTCTCTTGCAAATTCCATAGCATTTCAAATCGCGCTCGTAGCACTTCAATGTTCCAAGTGCGTCCAGGCAACTTTACTTTATAATAATCGCATCTCTCAATTCTTGATTGATTTTGTTCAATAGATCATCCCCAATAATGATCTGAGGGATCATAAGGCTACATGAAGGAATGAGTTTCACCTGTTCCATCTCTGCGTTTTTAGTAGTTTCACAGAATTGCACATCCTCCCTATGTTTAGGTAGTTGTAATTTTTCCAGAAAACACAATACTCTCTGCTGGCTGGAAGGATTCATTAATAGCTCCTCGTCGCTTCGGCCTCTCACCGGCGGTGACTGCCGCCGGGTTCAGGCTCAGTGGCGGATCCAGAAATTTTTAAGACCGGGAGCACAATTTTAGCGTAATAAAAAAATCAATAGCGCAGTACAATATCATTATAAAGGTGAAACAAATTATGTTTTACAGTTGTTCTCTACGAAATTTCATATTTTGAAAGCGATTCATTACATCTTCATTCGTAACATGGTTGGGAAATATTATCTGCACTTGAAGATCCGGGTGTCGATATTTTTTTTTAAAAATCTTTTCATTCTTTTTTATGAAGCCTAAAAATTAAAATCAACAATAAATAAATTAATTTTGTACATACTCTACTACTGATTAATATTAACAATTAACAAACAAAAAATTTATATAAATACCAAACTCAAAGAAAAAAATTAGCAGCACGGAAAAGTTTTGCCACAGGACGTCCGACGATAGGGTTTCCATCTCGACTTTTCACTCGTTCATGTAAGGTTTCAGTTCGTCGGAAATAGAGTTTTAGCTCCAATTGGATTTTTTTTTTTTGATAATTCATGTATTTAATTGCCAACTTTTAAATGTCTAATTGCAAAATGAGGTATATCTCATGGTTTAGTCTGCAGTTTTCCTTATGTGATTTGCATGTTATTACACAAGAATTAAGAGAAATACAATATTATTTTGGTATGGTTTAATTACTTGGGCTAGCACTCCGCAAACTATGAGTATTATACCATAAACAAATACTTCTTAAGCATTATAACTAGTATAACACCCATATAATTACACGGGAACACAAAAAAGAACTCTTATGTAAATATATAATATGTAAATCGTTCATTATAAATTTCATAATACTTTTTTATAAACTACATTATTTGTCTGTTTATGATTACACCATTCTCATCGCAACAAAACATTTCTAGTCTTTCCTGATCTTAACTCTTGATATGGCTACATAAAGCTAACCATGACCGAATACGGGTCTTGAAAGATACATACCGATATGAGAGAGCGTGTGACATTGACTCTTAAATATAGTCATGGTAAAGCTCATAATAAGTGGGAACTGACGTATTTGAAATTTAAGTGGTGATCTGCTATCTAACGGGCTTAATATCAATTGTGGAATAAGTACTTTACTCTCAAAATTATTCCCCGAATTTTTTGTTCAATAATATGGTTACGGATTTGAATAATTATTAATGATGTGATATTTCATAATCCTGATGATTGATCCATATTTTGAATTAGCATAATTGAAACTCTAACTTACGATTTCAAGATGTGATTTGGAATTCTAGAACAATTGATGCTATTAAAAAAATCCATTGAATATACTTGATTTTGACTTTAGAGGCCGCAAAGATTTTGTATATACTATCAGAAATGAGATATATCCGTTTGTCTTTTGAAATTATAGACACCACGTAATCGTTGACTCTCTCCACAATGTCGTTGTTGGCGTCATGGTTGCTCTTTCTTCAGAAAATTACTTATATGAAAAGTTACTTATAAGTGAATGATAGTGGTTTGAGCAATGGCTGCAATATGATCTTCGCCATTACAGATTAGTAAATATCAAGAATATCAATCAAGATTTCTCTATCTACTTCTTCACCTAGCTGACCATCTACAATTTTAGGATTCATTAGGAGAAGTCCTTCATTTCTTATAGATGGTGAGATGATAGTATCTGTCCAATAATTAATCTCATATTCTTGGTCAGTCTTATGAGTTTGCAATAATGCCAAAGTGAAGAAGAACTTATACTTGAATAAACGATATATGTATTGTCCTTTAATACAACTCCATATGCAGAATTATACTAAATAATTGTGGCTAGTTTTAGTAATATTTTTGGAATTTAAAAAACTTTTGGAAATACATAATAGATCTTGACTTATAACTTAAAATAAAGCACTTCTCAATCCTTATATTTGCAAAAAAATACATAATTTTTTTGGATATAATTTAAAATACAAAAGAAAATTCAAAACTTTCAAAAATATATAGTTGATTTCAAAAGATAAATTAACAAATCTTTTAAAACTTAAAAAATAAAAAATCACTTAAAATTATTTAAAAAATCACTTCGAGTACCTTTTTAATTATATATATATATATAATTAGGTTTAAGTTTTTAATATATAGTGCACGCTACTATATTAAATTCTCTTTGTTTGGAATTTATAATTTTTAATATATAGTACCTTTTTAATTATATAAATTCTCTTTGTTTGGAATTCATATTTCTTAATTCGTAGAAATTAGTAAGGTAGATATGAGTTATTTGAGGTATCACTCTTATATATTCCACTAATTAGTTAGTTTATATTAGTTAGTCACTATAATTAGATATATCTATAAAATAAATATCAACTGAAATGAAAGATGTTTCGGAGTATTGCAAAGGAAATATTGAATATATATAACTAAGAAAGTACTTGAAGTCCTAATCAATTAAATAAATCAAAATACTCTTATTAAAAATATTATTGTAAGTGTAGAAACAATGGTTTTAATCACTATTTATAAATAAATCAAATAACTTATGGAATAAATCAATTAGTCTATTTTAGTTTTAATCGTATTTAATTAATATAAAATAAAAAAATAAATAAAAAAACTTATATTTACGAAATTATATAATTACTGATTTTATGAATTTTCAAAGAGATATTTCAAATATATAAGAAATTAAATTGTCCGAGTGTTCTTTTTCCTCTGTTTTTCTTGCTTTTATTCTACATATGTAAAACTAATTGAATATCACTTTTATTATGTTTTTCTAACTTTTCAATTTTCATAATTTCATAATTTCTAACTTTTCTCTGCAGACCTATTTTTCAAGCGGCAGGAAAGGATATGCTTGCTTCTTGTGCAAATTTTTTTTAAGCGGCAACCAATAATTCAGGTAACATTATTTACTACTTATTAACTGAGGCAATTAATTTAGGTAATTAATAAATAAGTTAGGAAATGATGATTTGTTAACCAAAGCATGAGAATATGACACATGAGTAATCGAAGAATCAGAAGATGACATGTGGCAGCCGAAGCATGAGAAGCTGCCATGTAGGCTCAGCATATTCTGCATTAGTATATATGGGATACTGTTTTGGTGTGGTTTAAGTAGCACTTTGTGTGAATAAGAGTAACTTTTCATATGTGAATAAAGTAACGAATTGAGCCAAGACGAGTTTTGATCGAACCGAGCCGAGTTTTAATTTTTTTCTGACGGGCCGAGCCGAACTTTCTTACCGAACAAAAATCGTGTTCGAGCTTGAGCTCGTAAATAAATCGAGCCGCACACGAGCTTCTATCGAACAATATCGAGTCGAGTCACACACGAGCTTTTAACGAGCAACTCGTTAATAAGATGTAATCTTTTTAATTTAAAGACTTAATTTTGTTTGGACTGGTACTGGAAGTTGTTTAATGTTTACAACTGTTTGTTCAAGACTTCAAGTTGGTTGATTTGGTAATGGTTATTATAAATATGTTACTACTTACTGCAAATCCAACAAATCAGGATAAAATATGTACATATTTTTTCGAGTTATAACGAGCTGAGCCGAGCCGAGCCGAACCGAGCTCGAACGATTTCGGGCCGAGCTCGAGCCGCACACGCTCATAGCTCGGCTCGAGCTCGTTTTCTTAACGCACATTTTTTGTGTTCGAGCTCGAGCTTGAGTTCTTAACGAATCGAGACGAACCGAGCTCTTAACGAGCCGAGCTCGAGCTTGTTTGCGAACAGCTCAGTTCGTTACATCCCTTCTAAAAGTGATTGTTCTTAAAATTAAAAGCAACACTTCCTGTGAATAAAAGTATTTTTTGTGAATAAAAGTAACACTTATTTCTGAGAAAAGTGATTGTAATTATAAATAAAAGTAACACTTATTTTGAATTGAATACATATAATGCTTAGAAATTACCTTTTTCAAGCGAAGGAAAATCTATGTTTGAATTATAATTTTGTACTTATTGTCAAATCTATAGGAAAATAGTGAGATTGATTTCAGAATCTACTCCCTGAATTTCTTGGAATTAAAATATAAAATAAATAATAAAGAGATATTGGTGGATTCTAAACCCGAGTGAATTATTTAAAATCAATTTGTCTAAAATCTACTTAAAAATTATTGTTATTTAATGCAATTATTATAATCATTCAAAAATAAAATTATTTGGGACTAGGTTAGAATTTAATATAATTTGGTTCAAAACGATAGGAATAATTTGACTTCACTATTATAGTCCTCCCTGTGGAATCGACCTTGCACCGCATATCGACATCGAACAAATTGTGCGCTTGCGAGTATTAGACTAAAGAATCAACCAACAACAAGTTTTTGGCGCCGTTCTTAGGCGCAAACGAAGTTAAGAAATCGTCGTCACCAAGATAGTTAAATTCTTCTACTAGTTATTTATTTTACTGCTTTTCTTTATTATTATCTGTCTTTTTAATATTCATTTTGGATTGTGTTAGTATAAATAATAGTTAGTAGTAGAATTTATTTTCTTTTTACGTTCATAAAAAATCTGAAAAATAATAAAAACTTATAATAATAAATATAAAATATAATTAATAATAATAATAAAAGCTACTGTTCATTTTCGTAAAAATAATAATAAAATAATAAAAAAATTAAAAAAGTCCAAAAATATATAAAAATATAAAAAATCTTAAAAAAATTTAAAAAATTCAGAACTTATTTATTTTTATTTAAAAAAAAGATCTGGAAAATACAAAAAAGTTTCAGACTTTAAGGTAATATTTTTGTAATTTTGGAATATTAATATTAAAAAAATCAAAAATTTTAATTTAAATTCGAAAAAATTAAAAAAAATAATAAAAACAAATTAAAAGATAATCTGGAATATTATTTTCCATAATAAATAAAAATCTGAATTATTTTATTTTTAAAAGTAAAACCTGCTAGTTTTATTAAAAAATTTAATTTTCATAAAAAATCTAAAAATCTAAAAAAAAATCAGATTAATAATTAATAATTTAAATAATCTGAAATATATATAATAAAAATTTTCTGAACTTTGAATTTTTTTAATAAAAACAGATTTTTTTTTTAAAATAAATTACTGTTCCGAGAAATCCTTCCCGTATTGGTGTCTTACCTAATACTAGTTGTAGGGGGATAAGAGTTATGAAAGGTTCTAGACTCTTCCATAAGTAGTAGGATCCTGTTAGATGCCTTACCTCAACTAGGAATCTTATATATGGAAGGACTCTCTTTGTAATGCCTATATAAAGGCCCATCTATTCATTGTTATCAATACAATTGATTTGCTGTCTTTTACTTTCTCCTCAAACACGTTATCAGCACGTAGCTCGAACGAAAAAAAAAAGAAGAAAAAATCGGCCAAGCCCTGCCGCCGCCAGCCGTCGCAGCTGCCCAGTTGCCGCCGCCACCACCCGCTGACACCGCTGCCCAGCTGCCACCACCGCCCAGTCGCCCGCCGCCGCCGCCCGCCGACACCGTCGCCGGACCACCGCTCCAGCCAGAACATCGTCGCCGATCCAGTCCATCCGGAAAGCCGCCGCCGATCCAGTCCAGCCGATACATCATCGCCGGACCGCCGCCGCCGACCGCCGCCGCCTCCGACCGCCGACCGCTGCCGACCAGCTCCAGCCCAGCCAAGTCCGACCCGGTTCTGAACCTCGGACCAAAACCTGAACATCAACTTATCTTCGAAATCCGCCAAAATTGCGCCTCCGGTTTCACGTCGTCGCACCGAGTACCAACCGGTAGATCGAAGCACACCACAAATTCAGCACGTGTCCAATTTTATAATCGAGGTAATTATCTGACTTGTCCTTATTTCAATTCTCTCCTTTTGGGAATTTTTCTTTTGGGGACACGGGTTTTTGGGTTCTTTATCTCCCACGCTACTTTGCGGTGGATGAGACCGCGAGAGAAGTCGGTATCTCTGCGTGTCGAAGAAAACTGTGTGACGGTCCTGGGGGAGTCACGGAATTGTTGAAAAGTCGATACTTGTGGTTGTTGCATACACCACGTATCTGGGTGCGATCTGATATCGCCGTTTTTTGTCGACTTTACTAAACAACAATTAAGGGAAGTAAATCGAGTAACGGTTATGTTACACGCTTTTAAAAGCATCGATTGTGACCGTTTACATTGTCACTGAAAATCCAACAATACTAACTTCCTCTTGTTTATATCTTGTAGATGGCACAAAGCTCCAATGTTCATCCGGAGTTCGACATCCTTGACCATGCTGGTAAGGAGTACCATAGGTGGGTCTCAGACGTTCGCTTGGCGTTCGTCGGTAAGAGATTTACCACCACCATCTTTCCCTCTAACGAGCCTACCGCTCAAGAACTGAGCGAGGAAACCAAGGCTAATGCACTGATGTACTTGCGTAGACATATACATCCGTTGTTAAAAAAGTGTTATATGAATTTGCAAACCCCGAAAGAACTATGGGATACACTCGAACAACGATTTAATAATGTGCATGATCAGCGCTTCCCCGAATTGCAACTTCAGTGGGAGCAAATCCGATTTTTGGATTATGCGAATGTGGAGGCCTATAACCAAGCCATCCTTGATCTTCGCACTGATCTTGGTTTTTGTGGTGTCAAGAAGTCTGATCAAGATTTGATCGAGAAGACTCTTAACACGTTTCCCATGGGAGCAAGTGTGATTGCTCATCAGCTGCGCGTTGCCTATGAGGAAGGGAGAATTAAAAACTTTAGTGACCTTATCTCCCACCTCGCGAAAAAAGAAAGGCACCATGAGATTATTCTCAATAGCAATGCGCGCCCAGCTGGTACGAATCCGATTCCGGAAGTGAATCAGGCTACCCACAGGAAAGCACCACGACAAAATAGAAAAGGCAACGCTACTCAGCTTTTGCAAGCACCACGGGTGCATGACTCGTGCAAGTGAGGGAAAAGATGAGGTCGTCGTTCCAATGTGTGGAAGAGGCAAGGTGGCTCGGCCACGGGACCTAGTGCAACCCAACCACGTGGACCGCCTCCTGCCGTCGGGAGTAGAACCACTCCAAAGGAAGGCCGAAATTGCTATACTTGCGGATCGAAGAAGCATACTTACCGCAATTACAAGGCGCCAAAGAACATCCAAGCTTACTACAAGCACTATAAACAATATTTGACTCAAGAGTCAAATTACATGGAAGAAGATAATGAGAATACGGAGGTGAACCATACTGAGATCCAGACTGAGATCCCTCATCTCACCATTGCGGACAAAGACCAATATATGGATGTTGCCGACTTTGACTAGTTTTACGCTTTGGTTATGTTTTGTCTTGTTTCTAGTTTTCGAGAACTACTTTGGATTTTCATGAATGTAATAAAGTTGGCCATGATGAATAAAATTCTTTTAATTGCTGTGATTGTGCAAAGACGAATTTATTTTTCCCTTCGAAAGCATGTTTGGTTTATCACAAAATAATTGCTAGCAATGAATTGCTTGGTTAAATTTGATACATTGGTGGATTTCATCAAAACTTTTGATCAAGACTAGGCGCATCCTCCTTGGTATTTGTTTATGCTTTGAGAGTTCAAACGGAATCAGTGGTTTTTAAACAGCCCTAGCTGTACCGACATTCCTACTTTCTCTGCAAGTCTACCAAGTTGGAGTTACTGAAAGGATCATTAGCCGAGATATAAATCGAACACCAAGATGCGTTTTGAAGTATTTAAACGCTCCTATGGCCATATTGCCATAGTATTGTATCAACAATAATGCCTTTGAAAAAGGCTTCAACCTTGCTCTATCACTCAACAATAGGGAAATACCAAAATAGCAAATTGAAACGAGCACTGAGATCTTAGTTTAATGATCCAGAAAGTGCACGAACTATGGACAGAAAGATACGGAAGTCTAGTTTCCATAACAACTGACCGTTCGTCCATAGCCTTCTTAACTAAGAAGTTATTGCTGTTTTAGTGAACAAAGGTCAAGCTGCGCGGAAATTATTTCCAGCGATTGTGCTAACTTTGATCCTAACCAACTTGGTCGAATTTCCCCAAATTCGAAGTTAATGAGTTTTCGATATGTCTTTAATCACAAGACTAATCAAGTTTCATGTCTTACTATAGATGTCTCATGGCGAAATTGAGTGCCTTGCTGATAGTGGAACAACCCACACTATTCTTCGGAATAGGCAATTATTCAAGGATATTGTGCCATACATATCCTCAGTGAAAACAATGATTGGTTCCTCCCAAGTAATTCAATGGAGGGGACCTGCTCATTTCTTGCTACCTAATGGTACGTATATTAATGTCACAAATGCTCTCTATGCCCCCAGAGGAAATCGAACCCTGCTAAGTTTTAGGAACATCCGTGCCAACGATTATCACCTTGATACACATTGTGAGAATGGGACAGAATTTTTGTGTGTTACTCTGGCAGAATGCGGAAGACGCCGCGTTCTCGAGAAACTTATGAGTCTAAGTAGTGGTTTATACCAGACTACAATACGGGTCATTGAATCCTATGATGTGAGTCACGAACTGTGTGATTCCGAAGCATACCAACTATGGCATGACCGACTCGGTCACCCTGGACGCGACATGATGATTCGCATTTTGAAAAACTCACATGGTCATCCGTTTTTCAAGTCTAGAAAACGATTGGAAGCACCACTCGATATCGGCATTGATGTGAGTGAGCTTGATACCGTATCACCGGGACTAAAGATCGCACGCCCTGATAAGGTTGATGGTGCATCTCTCGTAAATCCCGAGGCTTCCGTGGAAATTTCTAATGCCCATAAATCGTTTTGTAAAGCCTGTTCACTAGCAAAGTTGATACCCTCTCCGTCCTTTGCTAAAGACTCAACACAAAACATTCGCTTCTTACAAAGAATTCAAGGGGACATATGTGGACCTATTCAGCCAGAGTGCGGACCATTCAGATATTTTATGGTTCTGGTTGATGCATCGACGCGATGGTCACACGTCGCTCTGCTATCCACGAGAAATGCTGCATTTGCTAAACTCCTAGCACAAATCATCAAGTTACGGGCTAACCACCCCGACTTCCCAATCTCGTCATTAAGATTGGACAATGCTGGAGAGTTTACGTCAAAGTCTTTTGACGACTATTGCATGTCGATCGGGATTGAAGTTGAACATCCCATCCCCCATGTTCATTCGCAGAATGGCCTTGCCGAGGCTATGATTAAGCTTGCCATACTTATCGCCCGAGCATTGGTATTGCGCACCAACTTGCCTATTTCGCCCGGGGTTATACAATTTTGCATGCGGCTATACTTATTCGCCACCCACCGCCAATCAACCGTTTAGTGCGTATCAGCTTGGTAAATCGGATATGAGCTTGATATTTCACACTTACGCATTTTTGGTTGTGCGCCTATGTGCCAATTACGCCCACAAAGTGTACTAAAATGGGTCCGCAAAGACGATTAGGTATATATGTCGGCTATGAATCGCCTAAAATTGTCCGCTATTTGGAACCTTTGACAGAGATCTCACATCTTGCAAGATTTGCATCGTCACTTTGATGAGACAAACTTCCCGTCGTTAGGGGAGAGAGGAATCGAACGATTCCATTGAACGCCAGAAATTGTCTCGGTGTGCTCCTCCTTGCCTCATCAAGATCCCCGCATGCCTCAATCCGATCTAGAAGTGCAACGTATTCTCGTTTTGAAAGTTGCGGATTCGATGCCCGACAGCCTTTACTGATCTGCGAAAGTGACAAGATCTACCATTCCCGCTGCGAATGTTCTGCAAGGTTAGAAGTCCCGATTATAGGGCAAGGTTCGGCCGCCCAAAGGAATGATGCCCTGTGCGCCAACCTTAGTGGTGGGACGGCCGCCACGCTCTTATCCCTGCTCGAAAGAGGGGGAGGCCAGTGGGTAGAAAGGATACCGAACCTCGAAAGAGAAGAGGAACGGAGGCACAAAATCCTCTCGTCATCGACACAGTGACTCCGTCACACGAGATTATCTCTGACTACGGATATGTCCTCGAATCAACAATGGAACAATCGACGGATGGGTCGGAAACTTTGTTGATGTCAGAAAATAAAGAAATCTCGATGCAATATACGAGTGAATACGTACTATTGGACAGGTCGTCCACGCTAGTCGATGATGCTTTTGCCTACTCCGTCGCTCAAGAAATTATTGAAGACAACGACGCTGAACCGCGCTCGGTTGCTGAGTGTCAACAACGAGCCGATTGGCCAAAATGGAAAGATGCAATGCAGGCTGAACTAGACTCAATGGCTAAACATGAGGTATTTGGCCGTATCGAGCCAATACCCGTGGGCGTTAAACCAGTTGGACATAAGTGGGTCTTCGTTCGTAAACGCAATGATAAGGATGAGGTCATGCGTTACAAAGCGAGACTAGTTGCCCAAGGCTTCTCGCAGCGCCCTGGCATTGACTACGAGGAGACGTATTCTCCCGTTATGGACATCATCACTGTAATATCCGCAAATTTTCGATTTTCGGTAAATTTCTTTTTTGGCCGAAGTCCGTTTTGACGACTCTCTTTTGACCGTTTCGTCATTCGGAGAATATTTAATTCTGCACTTTTTGTCATCCGAGTTCGTTTCGGTGCTGCCTTGTTGAGTTCCGTGCTTTTTAGCGACTTTTCCGCGCTTGAGTTCGGTTCTTGCGAATCTCGTTTGAAACTGTCGTTTGGGGTTTTTCGTAAGTTCATTTAACGTTGTTATACGTGTTGTGAGCTTCGGTTTGATTATTCGTTGTCGTATGGTGATTTTCGGGCATTTGGGCCATTTTCGTAATTTCCCAAAGTTTGGGGTAATTACCTTCCATTGTCGAATTTCGAGCCTTCGGGTGGTCGGAATCGTGTGTCCTACTAGCACTTAGATTCGTCTTTGTGAGTACTTCGTAACCGTATCTTCGGTTCGTATTCAGGTTCGGGTTTCGGTGTCGTTTTGTTGAATTCAGGATTACTAAACGACTTTTCTAAGTATGAGTTCGACTTTGTTAGATCACCATTAATTTTTGGTAACTCCAAAAATTCTGAATCTTTGCAATATTATAGAGCATCGAGTTAGCTTTCCAATGGTTCGAACGGTGAGTCAATTGGAGTCCGGACGAGAGAGTTATGGTCGTTTTAGCTCACCCGCTCGTTATTGGCCGATCACTGCCGGCCGAACTCGGCCGTGTCGTCCGACACGGCCCGTGCCGTACTCGTCCGGAAATGCCGAAGTCTCTGCCTCAGGACCCGACTGCAGTCGTCTGGGCACGGCCGAGTCGAACTCTTCCGGATAGGCTGTAACCGATCGCCAGACGCCCGACCGTGTTCCGTGACACGGCCGAGTCATGCCGAAGTCGCCGCTTGACGGGTCACTATTAGGCGACGCGACCGTGTCTAGCAGACACGGTCGAGTCCCCGCCGCCGTGGTCGGCTATTTAAGGGCATGGACCGAGTCATCCGCCATTTTCACCCTTTTTCTTCGCTTTCTTCGCGTTTCTTCACAATAATGGATGGATTTGGATAGATATGACATAGAGCAACATGTTTTGGAAGTTGTAATCATGGATTAACATCATCTTCCACCCGGATCGAAGGTAAGAACACCTAAACTTTTGGTTTTGGATGTTCTTGAGGTTTCTTGGTGTTTTGGCCGATTTGCTTCGCTTTTGATTCATATTATTGTTAGAACTTGATTGTAAACTCGTAATCATTCAATACCCTTGAAGTTTTGTGGAACGGATTTGAGTATTTCTTTGAATAATCGATTAAATTGGACTACGCCCTCAAAGTGTCCGATAAAATGCTTCAATGGGTAGAACTTGGGAAGTTCCATACGTTTTCGTAGAATTGTGATTGAATTGATATCGTTGTGACTTAGGAGCGAATTCTTGTGAAGAACTCGAGTCGGAACCCTTCCGTTCGTTGCCTTCTTTGGGGTCCGAGCTTCCCGGTCGAACCGTGTTCTTCGGAGCGTTCGGAAGCGGTTATTAAGGCAAGTATCTTATTATACGACTTGTATCTTGTGAATAGTAATTACGTATGATATGTATAACGATTTTGCTTGCCTCCGTAAATATGTTCCGTTTGAGTTGGTTGTGTTTTCCGAAATTTGAAGGCTTTGTGATAATAGTGATATATTGGTATACGTGTTAGGCGTTGTGCCATTTGTGCAGGATTGCGATGTACATATGAGATGGTTGTACATGTGTTTGTTCAAAGTATTGTGTACCGAATGTGTGTTGTGTCGGTTAAGAGTCGTTGTGATGATCATGATGTTTGTGTTGTTTTGGTTTACATGCTTGATTGTACATTTCGGCGTAATGTGGAATGACTTGACATTTAATGATTATGAATTGTGTCGAGTCGATGTGTGTGTGATCCATGTAGGGTCTGACGATGCCTCTGGAGTTCGGTACATGATGTGTACGAACAAATTGTGTGAACTGTGGTAGGTCTGACGAGGCCTCTGGAGTCCGGTACATGACGTGTACGGACAAGGTGTGTGATCCAGGTAGGGTCTGACGAGGCCTCTGGAGTTCGGTACATGATGTGTACGAACGATGTTGTAGCCGGGTAGGGTCTGTTGAGGCCTCCGGAGTTCGGTACATGATGTGTATGAACAGTGTGTGTGGTCCGGGTAGGGTCCGTTGAGGCCTCCGGAGTTCGGTACATGATGTGTACGAACAATGTGTGTAGTCCGGGTAAGGTCCGTCGAGGCCTCCGGAGTTCGGTACATGATGTGTACGAACAGTGATCGTGTAGCAGTGATTGTTCGGGTAACATTTTAAATATGGATCTCGGACGCATAATGATATATTAATTAGTATGCTTTGAAACGAGAATCGGGCTAAGGCCCTATTGTTTACAAAAAGGTTTTGTAAATTGGGACTCGAGGTCCAAAAGATTTTCTGCTTTAAAAATCCCCGAGATGAGGTGTTCCTTTTCAAATATCTCTTACTTGAGTTCGAAATTCTAAAACTTCTCGGGAACATTTTGATAATGGATTTCCGTATTAAATTCGTAGTTGCTTTTTGCTTGTTACATTTCGTATGGTTTGATACTTGCACTAGTAAAACAGTGGAGTTTTACTAACCCCCGAGTAATCGGGGGGTGGATGTCTGTTTTGCGTCCAGGTACAGCGATTCTGGGAGCAACACAGGATTGGCACAAGAGGATGACGAGCTGCGATACTAATCATGAGTCGAGAGTTATTTTGATTTTTGTTGTGTTGTCAGAGTTGATTTCAGTCTTCCGCTGTATTGTATTTCGACCCCTGTGTGGGTAATGTTATTTAAGTCAGTTTTATCGATTGGGTTGTGTGACCTCCTCGGTCTGTGTATTCACGTGTAAGTGACCATATCGGTCTGTATCATTTTATTGTTTGACCCTGGTCGGGCAAGCACTTGGTTGTTTATGGATGCTTAGCCTGGTAGATCCTTGTGGAAAGGGTCTACGGCGTGTAATATTCCCAAATGTTTTGAGGATGTTACAATCACTTTCCGCTACTTAGTCAGTTTGGTAGTGTCCGAAAAACTGAACATGCAGCTTATGGATGTGGTTACAGCGTATCTTTATGGGGATCTAGATACGGATATCTATATGAAAGTCCCCGAATGGATTTCATTGCCCAAATCAAGTAGCTCTAAACCACGGAGCGCTTACGCTGTGAAATTGCGTCGTTCACTGTATGGGTTGAAACAATCCGGAAGGATGTGATACAACCGCCTAAGTGAATACTTGGTTGGGAAGGGATACGAGAACAGTGACATCTGTCCATGCATCTTCGTGAAAAGAACAGATACAGGATTCGTGATTGTAGCCGTCTATGTAGATGACATGAATGTCATCAGTACTATAGATGAGGTCAATGAAACGGCCCGCTACCTTAAATCCGAATTCGAGATGAAAGATCTGGGGATGACTCGATTTTGCTTGGGCTTAGAGCTAGAACATCGAGATGATGGCATACTCATTCATCAGTCTGCCTATGTCCACAAAATGCTCAGGCGATTTAGTATGGACAAGGCACATCCTCTTGCTACCCCCATGATTGGTCGAAGTCTGGAAATGAACAAGGATCCGTTTCGTCCCAAAGAGGAGGATGAAGAGGTCCTTGGAGCAGAAACATCGTACCTTAGCGCAATCGGTGCGTTGTTGTATCTGGCTCAATGTACTCGTCCAGACATCGCATTCTCTATGAATCTGTTAGCGAGATTTAGCTCCGCTCCCACGATAAGGCATTGGAATGGAGTAAAACACATCTTTCGATACTTGAAAGGCTCCAGTGACCTTGGATTGTTCTTTCCCTACGCAAGAGAGAGTGATATTCCGAAAGGAAATGTTGAGGTTAAGACGATGCATACCGACCGTCGATCTTCCTCTAATATTGCAGCTAAGCATGGTAGCTTGACTACCAGAAGTGCTAATGCGAGCAAGCTTACCCCTTATGCAGAGAATCCTAACGACACGTTAGTTGGATTTGCTGATGCCGGTTATCTCTCTGACCCGCATAAAGGACGTTCCCAAATTGGTTATGTGTTCACCATTGGGAATACGGCGATATCTTGGCGATCTACCAAGCAGACCCTGGTTGCTACTTCCTCGAACCATGCAGAGATAATTGCATTGCACGAATCCATAAGGGAGTGCATTTGGCTCCGGTCAGTCATAGACCATATACGAGGAACGTGTGGATTAGATCCCACTACAGCAACCTCTAGTTGCATCTTTGAGGACAATGCGACATGCATTGAGCAGATGAAGTTAGGTTTCATAAAGGGTGACAATACCAAGCATATTGCGCCGGGATTCTTTTATAATCAGCAGCAGCAGAAATTGCTGAATATCGAAGTGAAACAAGTGAGTTCCGATGAGAATATCGCAGACTTGTTCACTAAGTCTCTGCCGAAATCTACATTTGAGAAACATGTGAGAAGCATCGGCATGTGTCGATTATCCGAGCTCAACTAATGATAGCTCGACGGAATGAGCTGTCATGTATACCTCAGGGGGAGTATACTTCACATGATTCTGACATTTGTAGTTGGTGCGTTGCGCTCTTTTTCCTCACCAAAGTCTTTGTTTTTCTCACAGGGTTTTATTTGACTTGGAAAGGTTTTTTACCGAGGCAACACCTTGTGCACCATGTTAGTATTAACGTTCGACACAGGGGGAGTGTTCCGGGAAATCCTTCCCGTATTGGTGTCTTACCTAATACTAGTTGTAGGGGGATAAGAGTTATGGAAGGTTCTAGACTCTTCCATAAGTAGTAGGATCCTGTTAGATGTCTTACCTTAACTAGGAATTCTATGTATGGAAGGACTCTGTTTGTAATGCCTATATAAAGGCCCCTCTATTCATTGTTATCAATACAATTGATTTGCTGTCTTTTACTTTCCCCTCAAACAATTACAATATTTTAATAAAAAAAGGGAAAATACTAAAAAAAAATTAAAAACCTGAAAATTTATAAAAAAACAGAAACGAAAATCTGTAATAAAAAACTATTTTTATTGTTTGCATAAATAAAATAAATGTTTGTAATTTTTATTTTTTTATTTTTTCTAAAAAAAATCTGAATTTTTTTTGTAAAAAAAATAAATAATATATCTGGATATATATATATATTAGCTCAATATTATTAGTCTAAAAATATAATAAAATTATAATAAATATAAAAATATAAAAACTAAAAAATATAAAATATAAAAAAAAATCAGATTTTTTTTAATTTTTATATCTTGTCTCTAGTTTTAATAGAATCTTTAGATTGTGTTTTTAATTGTTATTTTCTATTTACAATATTCTTAGACATTTAGTTTAGTTGCAATATTTCTCGTCGTACAATTTAGTGTATCGATAGATATTGCTTCCGTAGATTAATTAGTAAGTTTATTCCTTTGCAATCTATTACATCCTATAATTTTAGTAATAATTATAATAATTATCATTATTATTAATAATAATAAAAATATAAAAAGTCAAAAAATAATAATTAAAACAATAAAATCCTTTAAAAGATTCAACAAGGGATTGATATTTTTCACTCACTACTTTGTTCGATTTGAATAGAGAAAAGCTAAATATCAATATTGTACAAACTGATTTTGAAAATCGATTGAATTTTGGCAAAAAGGCCTCTGTTGTACATGCCGAAGAAAGTTGGATTTCAAGTGCGACCGTTGTGACGCCTCCAACGATCTGGAAGTTCAATCGACTATCATAATTTGGTTTGTATGCAAAGTTAAAAAAATTGAAATATCGGTGAATGCAAGTTTGGCAACGAAATAATAAAGGTCGATTAACGAGAAGAAGATTGTCCTTAACTAAAATTGAAGTTCAACAAACAAAACCGATAGGGGACCCGTCGGCCCGCCCCAGAGTGGATATAAATAATCATGCCATTAATATATCTTACTTTCAAAGTCGAGAACGTACAATCATAGATATATACTTGCCTTTGAGACATCGAGAAATTGAACGGAAAAAGGGTACGAGTTCGGTAGGTCCAAGAACGTACTTCCAGCACCTAAACGAATCGCAAGGAATATGATAATCAATTATCCATACTCAAATTACACGAAGAAACTCCCGCAACCCGCCTACGATTCATGAAAATACACGGATGAACAACTAGAAGTTGGAAAATCGTCCAAACCCTCACAAGTCCGAAAACGGCACAATCCAATCCGTAATATCGTAGGAAAAACATGTATACAGGATAGATACATCATAATCTCAAGGTCCTCAAGCTTCAAAACCGATAAATCGGACGAATCTACGAAAAACCCCAAAATTCCCAAAAATAGGGTTCTAAGGATTTTTACCTTGATTTGGACGTTAGGATGGATTAGATGTTGTGAAATCCTTGTTCTCCAACCAAATATGTTGTTGTTAGAAGAAATATCGCTTCCAATCGCCCAAAATCGTCTCTCCCGAGCTTCTCCCGTCGGAAATGAGTGAAGAGGATGAAAAATGACGAAATGGAAGTCAACTGTCCAATATATATCTGCTCAGTCTAGCGCACGCTATGCCTCCTTTATTAGCGTGCGCTAGTGAAGTCACCGGGTAGTCCAGTGGCTTCTGCCTGCCCCGTTAGCGTACGCTAATCGGCTATCTTTAGCGTGCGCTAGCCAAGAAGTGGTGCTCAGTAACTGGAGTCCAGAACCTACTGTCCTCTGCCCTGCTCAAGCCTTAGCGTGCGCTACCGCTATGGTTTAGCGTGCGTTATACAACTCTTTTAGCATGCGCTAGCCGAAGCCTAGCGTACGCTACCTGATAGTTCAGAAAACCTGACAACCTCACTGCCTCTGCCGACCAGCCCGTTAGCGTGCGCTATGGACGGATCTTAGCGTACGCTACTAACCACGAATAGCGTGCGCTAACGAACTCCTAGCGCGCATTAACCGCCAGTCCAGAGAGCAGTCCGAGTTACTGGTTCTGACCTGGTCCCTTAACGCGCGCTACGGCTCAAAGCTAGCGTGCGCTAATAAAGCAGAATTAGCGTGCGTTAGCCTAGGCCTAGCGTGCGCTATTTCTCTGGTCCAGAACACTTCCGCAAGGTCTAAACAACACGATCGCGACCCAAACAAGATACGAAACTCAATAACAATATTAACAACATCACCAAGAGTTTACAGAGCGACAAAATAAGAAGAACGGCAAGGTCAAACAGTCAATAAAAAGTACGGGTATTACATCTATGTCCCCTTCCAATCTACTGCCAACTTGATCAAACAGCACAAAGATACTAGTAAAGTTCTTAAACCTCAAACGAGCATGGAAGAATCTATTATTTCCATCTCCACAGTGAAGCCAATGAATCTTGGACTTTTGCTTGAGTATTTG
Source organism: Orobanche coerulescens (assembly GCA_033398695.1). Classification (NCBI taxonomy): domain Eukaryota; kingdom Viridiplantae; phylum Streptophyta; class Magnoliopsida; order Lamiales; family Orobanchaceae; genus Orobanche; species Orobanche coerulescens. The sequence goes on along the minus strand of CM065819.1, from coordinate 125,827,182 downwards.
TTCCTACACACTACTTTATTTATCAAATTCTTTTTAGGCAGTAGCCATATCGTTAAACACATGAACATTCCTGGGGTCATCCTGTCACAGAGATTGGAGATTATCCCTTTTAGCCCTAGCAGTTTCCACCTTGACTGTAGTTTGAGCAAAGGAATTATGAAGTCCCCTGAGCTGCTCTCTCACCGCTTCACCTTAAACCATGCTTGGTACATTTTAACTCCACTAATAGGAATAGCCCAACCCCTATTCACTGCTTCCAAATAATCAGGATAGTCAGTTACACAATTGATAAACTTAAAACTTCTCATAGTATGGTGTCTATTAGCTCCTCCGGTCAGAAGTAGAGGTGAATGATCAAAACTCAGAGGATTGAGAACATCCACACTGACTGAACCAAACTGCCGCATCCGACTCAAGTTGCAAAAACACATGTCAATTTTGGTATAGATCAAGTTTGTGGGTTGTTTGTTACACCAGGTGTACTTTCAACCAGTATAATGGAGTTCCTGTAACTGGGCAGCTAGGATAGCGTCTTAAAAATCCTCACACTCATTAGCAGCGACAGGAGAGCCCCCCACCTATCATCAGTTCACAAAATGCTGTTGAAATCACCTAATACGATCCAGGCCTCAGTAGTACTAGCTGCCAGATTCGTTAACTCAGTCCAAATAGCAACCCTTTCCTCATGAGTGTTGAAACCACAGACAAAAGTAACAAAAACTTTATTTACACCAGCTAAATCAGTAAAATAATCATGGATGATTTGTGTAGTAAGGCTAATAACATGGAACTGAACTTGAGCAGAATCCCAACCAACCTAGAGCCTCCCATTGTCAGCTTTAGTATAGTTATCAGCAAACTGCCAAACAGTACCAAAGGCCTTCCTTATTTTATCAGCTTTAGGGAGCTTAACTCTAGTTTCCATAATACCAAACAGAGAAACCTTATTATTCTTCAACTTAATTACCTCTACTTGTCTAGAAGACTTATTAAGTCCTCTTACATTACAACTTGATATAATCATCTGGATAAAGAAAGGCCAGGATCAAATTGTCCAATCTCCAAAGTACAAAACCTCATATCTTTAGAAATCACAGGTTGCTTAGGCATATTTGGATTCTCATCAATAAGTGCAGCAAATTGATTAGTCCGAGGTACAATTGGGGCCTTAGTATGCACATTTGCTTGAACAGGTCTATTCCTGTTCCTCACAGGAATCCAATCATATTGTATCCTGTCATTTCCTCTTCCTAATCCATTACCCCTTTAGCAGGCCTTCTTGGTGGAGGTACAGGTGCAGGTCTCCTACCACAGTCATGGCCCAACTTTTGACAAGCTTGACAGTAAGTAGGAATCCACTCATACTCCAGTTTCTGCTCCAGAATCTTATTTGAAGGTGTTTTAATCTTAACAGATTTGACCAAAGGCCGAGTAATATCAACTTCTACCAACACCCTAGCAAAGGAGACCTTAGTTTGATTCCTAGTGCATTCATCAGTATGCAAAGGTCTGCCTGCCACACTTGCAGTCCTACTAAGGCTCTTCTCACCCCAAAACTGAAATGGTAACTGTGGTAGCTTAATCCATATAGGTAGTAGGGTGAGTTGGTCAGGGGAGAAGTCAAAATCCATTGTCCATTTCTTAAGAATCACAGGTTGATTCTTAACAGTATATGGTCCATTAGATAGCACAGCTTCATAGTCATTTGCAAAAGAAAATCGGGCAATGAAAACCCCTCCATCATATTGGTGAAGAACATGGGTGGCAATGTTACCACAGGTTTTCTCTACAAATTATTTCATATAAGCTAATGTATGAGCTTCCCCTACAAGAAACTACCAGATAATGCATCCATTTTTGTGTCTCATCACATAAATCATCATCAGAAAAACGAGACACCAGTTTCATCTACTTCAGGCACTAAATAGTTCAAAGTAATACCATTAGGAGTCAGCCTGTAACCTTGCAGAATGCTAGCAAATGAATCTTTATGTTTATTAAGTAGTGATTATTTTATTTTTTAAATATTGATTGAGATAATAACTATCTTACAACCAATCCACATCGAAAGTGTTATAGAATATTATTGACTTACTTGTATAGAGTGATGTCCAAATTCTAATCCTAATTTTGTAGTAGCTCCTTATAAATATAGAGGCTTTATTAGTCATTATTCTAGACTCCTGAATACACACTATTTTTTCTGCCGTTCTCTCTACAATTTTCTTTCTTCTTCTCTCTAGTTTACAATACGTTATCAGCCCGAGTCTCGAATCAATTGAGTCAATAGTAAAGGTAAATCCTATGAAAGAATTGTGTCTTTTTGATGAGGTAATATTCTTAACACCCTGATTTGCAAATTACTATTTGATGAATTGTGTATTCAATATGAAATTTTTCCATAAGAGAAGTAGAATACAAAAGAATTATAAGAGAAAATTGTTCGTTGCAGAAAGTGATGAAAATTGAAGATACAGTAGAGTTGTCATCAAGACACATGACATTTTGCATCTCATTATTAGCTAGTGATTTCTAGTTCTTCCAATTTTGTTTAGATTTATAAAGGCCACTACTAATCCCCCTACTTTTACTTTCCCCCTCTTCTTGACAAAAAAGAGAAAAATATCATTTTTGTCCCCCCACTTCTTTATTATGTATATATGTATAAATATGTATATATACATATATATAAATATTTATATTTATATATAACTTTTTAAATTTTTTTACCGATATTTTTTCGATAATTGTTTTTTACTATTTTATATTTATTTTTATTTCTTTATGAACGTCTTATTATGACTATATTTTTTCTATACAAAATATTTATTTTTAAAAAAATGTTTACATAGTAATCTATACAATAATATATATATATATTATTATTATTCTGATTATATATTATTATCTTGATATATATTATTATTATTATTATTATCTACCAATTGAATTGTCATTTCAAAATCTTTCAAAAAAATAGTTCTCTAACCTATATATATCAATTGAATTGTCATTTCAAAGTTTTTCAACAAAATAGTTCCCTAATCTATACTACCTATTGAATTGACATGTCAATCATTTTTATTATTCAGTAGTCTAAATTAATATAAATAGGGAGTGAAAGAAGAAGACTAACTCATCATCTCTCTACATTTTCTTCTTAAATTTCTCATGTCATATCACTCGTTTGTTCACATTTCTGAAACACTATTCTGTTTATAAAAAATGAAAGAATATAATTCAACAAATAATACATCAACATGTCGTGTGAATTTACCACTGACCAAGTATGATTTCGTGTAAATATCTTTATTTCGTGTTTCGGTATTTTTTTTGGTATATATATTGCTCTTTTTATTTGAAAATAACAACATTATTTAAAATGTATTTTTTTCGTTCTGCTCTTTTAATTGTCGCTAGGTATTTGACCAAATAGGATCGTTTAATTAGTTTAGTCTCTCACTCTCTCTCTCTCTCTCTCTCTCTATATATATATATATATATATATGGATTGACTATGGTAGAAACACCCTTAATGGTGAAATCTAGAAACCAATTGCATTATTAAGTAATTTCAATACATATTTGTTATTATTTATTGCATCAAGCTGGTTGCTAGTATGTGCAACAAATAATGCAATAAAAAATACATAAATGAATATAATTCTACCCATCTACAACCGTTAGATCACTAATATCAATGGCCTACAAAAGTTTCTAGATTTCACAAGTTAATTAGTTTTCACATGATCTATTCCCCCCCCCCCCTCTCTCTCTCTCTCTCTCTCTATATATATATATATATATATATATATATATATATGAATATATGAAAATATAATAAAAACATTTTTAGAACATATTTTTTTTGTTTTGCTCTTTTCATTTAATTAATTTAGTGCATATATATTTTGTTCCTCTTTATATTTCAAAATATAATAAAAACATTTTCACAGATTTTTGAAAGTAGAGATGATATGTTAGATTGGGTGAGGACGATCGGAAGGAAAAATGGATTCGTCATAGTTATTGATAAATCTGCAAAGAAAATAGGTAACGAACTCCCTAAATGCACTCTCATTTGTGAAAAGAGCAGAAAATATCAACCACCAATATTATAAATTTTTAGTGTAGAGTCAGCCCATTCAAGATTGAAAAAATATTTGGGTGATACGATGTCTTCGATCGACACATCTGTTGCAAAAATCGACAAGATGTTGATTCTGAAATTTGGAGATATCAAAGCATCATTTGAAAGGTCGCGTGTTATGAGATGTCCTAATTTTAATGATGAAATCTACGAAAATTTACTAGGCTGCATATCCTTGGAGGCACTCCACCTGATCTTTAATGAGTTGAAGAAGGTCGACGGACAATATCTGGCCAATTGTAGTTGTAGTTTCAAATTTGTATATGGTTTGCCATGTAAGCATCGCTTATCATTTTTTCAGTCACAATTCTTGTCAATTCCAATAGGCGAGATCCACTGCCACTCGAAAAGGTTATCCATGACCTATGTTTTGCCAACTGAGGCGAGATCCCCCGATAGAAGGACAACGTTAAAAACGCAGTTGGATAAAATAGATCCAACTATGAGATATCATATGTTAGATAAAATGATTGACATGGCAGATCCATCTAACTGCAAATATCAAGAACCACCTTACAACACAAAAAACAAAGGTCGGCCTAGTAAAAAAGAGCAAAGTCAGCCAAGGATGCGTTCTTGCTATGAGTCTTCAAACACTCATACATGAAATTCAGCAAAAAGAATCAATGATCCATATATCAAACAAATGCCAGGTGCATATTGGAGTCACGTCAGTCATACAGTTGATGTTCTTGGGGATGGCATGTGGATATAGGGCGATAGCCACGCAAGTCGGGTATAATTTATAAGATGGTTGGTAGCAGGTTCGGGCGGATCTTTACTATGAAATTGAACAGAATATGGAGTTCTACGATCGTGTTTTTCTTGAACGAGGTGCTGCCAATAATATGATGCGAGTATTAAATTTGTTCGAATCTCCGGCACCACAATGGAGTTGGATGCAGAGGCGGAGGGAGGGGGGTGACGGGTAGGGGCTGTGGCCCCCCCTCCCAAAAAAAATTCTACTGATTATTTATTTAGAAGTCATGTTTGGTATGTAAACGAATGTATTCTTGTGAGTTCTATTAGTATGCTTTACGTATTAATATAGATTCGTTTATTTAATGTGATTTTTATTGTTAATAACTCATCTAAAAAATTTTAATGTCGTTGCGTCGAAAAAAATTAATGTCGCCCTCCGTACCAAGAAATCATGGCTCTGCCCCTGGTTGTATGGACATTATGCATGGGTTGTCATTGCAACACGATAAAATATTGTGTTGCATGCATTTACTCATGTTAGTGGAAGTTATGTTACACACCCATAGGCGGACCTAGCCATAGCCTAGTGGTGCACGTGCACCACCAGATTTTTTCAGAATAAGACCCCCTTCTCTGATAATATCTAGTATTATCTTTCCCGTTATTTTATTTTGGCAATAGTTGAATTATCGAGGAGTTTAATTATTTTTTACTCTCGAAGTTTAATAGGTAAAGTCATATATACCTATTAAATATATTTTTTGATTTGACGTAATCTGTTTTGATCAAGGCGATATTAATTAAAGTGTTTAAAATTATTTATTCAACCTTGAAGTATTTCGCAAACACTTGCTTCTTTTGATGAAAAAATTAAGATGCACTCTTAATACAAAACTAGCTGAAGGGTTTCAGTTAATCAAATATTAGAAATTACTTTTGAAAGAAATGTTGATTTTCCCGTAGCAACTGCAAGTGTTGAACGAGTCTTCTCAGCTATGAAGTATGTGAAGAGTGAGTTATGTAGTAAGATGAGTGATAAATGGTTAAATAATCGTCTGGTAACATTTATAGAAAAATATGTACTTAAAACTATTAGTAATAATGTTATTTTAGCACATTTTTAGGAAATGGACATTAAATATAGGCGATTTTCTTTGTAAATGTACGTATCATTTGTTTTTTTTTGTTTTTTTTCCCACACACGCACACGAGGGGGATCGTCCCCTGTCCTGAGTACCCCCAAGAGGCTCGACCTCACCCCGATCTAGAGGTAAGTTTTCCAGCATGACATGTTCGCCTCATTGTCCCCCGCTTTGTTATTACTGACTTTCTTTATGTATTATTTGTTATCTTTAATGTAATTTTAATATATATTTTATCGTTCGACATTGTTTTTCGTGGGACGGTCGGTGCACCAGTGATTTTTCGGTCCTGGATCCGCCTATGTACACACCTGTCATTTAGGTCCGCCCCAGTTCCATTTCAACAACGTCAACATATAGCAATTGCATTAGTTAATGATAATCATTTTGTTCAAGTTTTTTTTAGCTTCGATTATCCTGTACCACCAATCCAAATGTTATGGTGGAATAATGTGAGTGAAGATTGTAAAGGATGGGTTGATCCATATGGAGAGAAGATACAATTTTGGTTAGATTTGATGACCAGATGATGTAATTGAATATTTTATTTATCATTGTTGATCGTACTTTTTGTATTTATTATTTATTATATTATATCGTAGTTATTTTTAATCATAAATAATATAAAAATAAATAATAAAATTGATTAATTTTGATAATAATAAAGTAAAATAAAAATTCAAAGAAAAAAGAACAAATAAATTTAATTTCATAAGAAATAAATAAAGAATGCAAAAAAAAAAAACATACGAAAAAATTATTCATTTGAGATTTCGTTCTTTTTCTTCATATGATGAATTGAAAATTTTCCAGTCCATGTTTTGGAAACGAAAATGCAAATGATAAGAAACCAATATTTAAATCTTGTCCTGATGCATAATGATTTTGTGCTCACGCAATTAAGTGGCTTTTGCCTTTATAAATTTATTCTCTTGCATTGTTAGGAATTGTGATTTGTGAGCAAGGGTTTGTTATTTATTGTGTGTTTTGCTTTGGAAATGAAGTGACCCGAATTGCTTGGGAAAGGACTCCCCGCATTGTTGTGGAGACGGACTCCGCATAGATTTTTGCTTCGATTAACAGCAAAGAAATTAGAGTGGATCTTTTGCAAGGAGTGATTGACAAATGTCGTGCGCTACTTGGTATGCCTTGGGAATGTAGGTTAAGAAAGATTAAGAGAACCGCCAATTCATGTGCAAATTGTCTAGCCAGATTGGCGTACAATGGAGATTTTGTGTTTTGGGACACACCACCTTCAGAAGTTGAACCTGCTCTTGAAGTACATAGATTAGGATCATAATTTCCTTTTCATCTGATATACCAAAAAAAAAGAAGTGACCCGAATGTTTATGGGATACTTATTTCATCTATTTGCAGTTGTGAATAATCTATGTTAATTGCATAAGGTTCCGTTTGATCTATTATCCCATTTGGTTCGGTTTAGTTGGATGAGGACAGATCTGTAAACTTCCAACTCCAACTTGACAAAACAAAACCCAGTACGTCAAGGACAGATCTGCAAACCCCATCCCTTCGACCTGTAAACTTCCAGCTCGACAAAATCCCCCAAATTACTGCATCAAGGACAGAAAATTGCTCATCACAACTTATGCTGTTTCTTATGCCGATGCAGCGGCGGTGGTGCTGTGGTCAGGGCGGGCCACTGGTGTTGTCATCCGATGCACCGGTGGTGCTGCTGCTTCAGTGCTGTCTTTTTGGCTTATCAGGGCGGACCTGATTAACGGCTAATAATAATCGGAGGTCATTGGGCAGATTAGTAATCTGTCCGGCCCGCGTATTCGAAGATGGGCCACATTATTTTAGCGGGCCGCGACATTGGCAACCAAATGCCTTAATCACACGGATAAGGCCAGCGTTTCAGCCACATTCAGCCTTAATCGGTCAAAGCAAACGGACCCTAAGTATATTTTTATAGTCTCCTGAAGAAACATAAATTTAATATTTTTAATAAACTTGAAGATTATTAGAAAAAATGACCTGATAAAATACAATGACATCTCGTCATATTTTTATTAAATATGAATTGTTTGTGATCAACACATCAAGTAAAATTAGTATTCCTGAAAAATACATTGAAATTGCAATTGTTTTAAGCTTTATTTTGGATATTTTTTATTTTTCTTCCCGTTATTGAATTTTTTTAATCATTATCATTATAGTAGTATTTTAAAGGGCTGAGATCCTCTAAAGACAAAGACGCCATCTTTGCATCCCAGCCGTTAGATTACTGTGCGGGTGTGTGTGTGTGTGCACACCCGCACGTGCGGCGCGTGTCTAATCGCATGGATCACAAAGACTGCACCGCATGTGATCCCATCTCTATTTTAAATAGTTGCTCCTTAAGTTAAGACAAATGATATTTTTGGATGAAAATCACATGCTCTCGAGGAGCAATTCGTTTTCTAGCTAGGTGATGTGTTTGTTTATCTCCAATGGAAAAACATAATGTCATTTTGCCATTAATTTTCTCAATTCCTACATGATGGAAGAATATTGAAATTAATTTAGAGTATTATATAAAAACAATCTCCGAAGGATTGCTACAACTTCAAATGGCAATATATTCTTATTGTCAACTCTAAGAAGAGCTTCATAGATCCTCCCGGTGCGTAACGAATTAATTATACATGACATATTGATGAATTATAAATTCAAGAATGCATAAGAGGATCTCCCATATGCAAACTTTGTATCACTACTCGAACATACTTATATGGGCTCTATGAAAAATTCTATATATGTATACTTCGCCAAAAAGGCATATATAGAGCCAATAATTGAGGATACTTCTATCAATTGGTATGCTGATTTTATAATCCAACTCCAATTATGCCGACGTTAGGGGGAGATCTGTTATAAATGAGAGAAAGTCGCAAAATTTTCGTTGGATTAACTATTTAAATTTATGCAGTATGAACTAAAAGTTCTAACAAGTCAAATATTGCCAAATGAGTAAATCAATCTCACATACTTTATGCATACACACTAAAAAAGATTTTAAGTTCTTGATGTACTAAATAAAAAAATTGATACTTCTTGATGATAAGAGAGCTATTAGTGCTAAAGAAATCAAGTCACTTGAAAAACCTCTCTAAGAGGATCGTCTTGGAGACGAGGAGGATTCCAGAACATATGCTTGCACACTCAAGAATCTATAATATTGGGATTACGGAACAAATAGCGATCAATTCTATGAGAAATGATGAAATATGATCTTATTGAAGTTGCCATGAACTTTATGAATAGGGGAGAAACGAATAATAAAATAATGAATAGTTGTCGAAAACACATTATGCCTCAACAACTACTAGTTGCCGGAAGCACTAGATAAAATAGAAAGCAATTGAGGCAGGCCTTGACTCGCTGAATAAAACAATAAAGTGGTGAGAAATAAGCGAGATTAATATATCAAGAGTTTGAGAAGATACCCAAAATATTTTCTCTTGTTGGCACTATGTTCCATTATTTAAGGCAGTAATCATGAATATAAATATCAAACTAGTGGACATCGTGACCGTTTTTTTATTCTGATATATCATTAGACATGAATATCTATATTGGGAATGAAATTCCGATAATAATAAGAAAATTAAATTCACACATATATTATTTCGAGTTAGAAATATTTTATATGTGAATAAATATTTTAAAAATTAAGTGAATTCTTCCTGAAGAGGATATGTGTGTTTGAGGAGAAAGTAAAAGACGACAAATCAATTGTATTCATAACACTGATAGAGGGGCCTTTATATAGGCATTACAATGAGAGTCCTTCCATACATAGGATTCCTAGATAAGGTAAGACATCTAATAGGATCCTACTACCTCTAGAAGGATCTAGAACCTTCCATCTATGTATCTACAATCAGTATTAGGTAAGACACATCACGGGAATAATAATTTCCGGAACACTCCCCCTGTGTCGAGCACTAATACAACAATGGTGCAAAAGATGTTGCCTTCGTAAAAACCTATTCCAAGCTAAAACAAAACCCCATGGGAAAAATAAAGGCTTGATGAGGAAGAGATTGCAACGCACCAAAATAACATGTCATGTATACTCCCCCTGATGTATACATAACGACTCCCCCTGATGAGTACCTCAAATAAAAGGAGTCGGATGCCAAGTTGCCCTCACAACTATACCAAGGAAAAACCCAGTGGGAAAAATACCTCTTGGTTTAAGTTGCACAGAAGTACAACGCATCATTGTATGGATGTTCTCATAGGTCGCCTCGTTAAAAACCTTACCAAGTGAAAACCCAATGGGAAAAAAACAAACCTTGGTCTAAGGACAAAAAGAGCGCGACACATCCAAAGTGCAGAGTCGCTAAAGACTTATCAAGTTTTCCAAAGTCTTGACCTCCATGCACTAAATCAGTCATTACTTCTTCGACTCAATAGGTATCAATGAAACTGTAAGAACTTATGAAAACTAGACACCCATAGTTTTTCATTCACATACAGTACGTAACCTAGATCGACCTGAGCAGATCACAAAGCTCTATCGAAGTTGACTCAGCAAATTACCGGACATATCCTGTCCTACTTCGCAACAATAGTCATATGTCACTCAACATGATGGATGTGATCAAATGGTTGGTTTCCTTGGAAAGTAGACACAAACCTTTCTAATGGCACCAATTTCACCATTTTCCATCAAGTGAGCTGCCCTGTAGGTCATATGGGAGATAGACCAACACATTCTGGGCAGATTCGGGTATCGGTTTTCAAGTGTCCTTTTTATCGAGATAGAGCGAGCTTCAAGCTTCTTGTCAATCACAGACATTGCGTGAGCGCATCCTAGGCCATCGTCACATTGTCTTTACTGGATTATTACGAATGAGTACATCGAGTCAAACATGAGTACATAATACCGTACTTTTCTTAAGACTGCATCATCACTTAAGTGAGCAAAGTCTTATTATGACTTCGACTAGTCATTGGGAATCATATAGGCATTACTTTATCGTCTCTTAGGGAAACCGTCCCTTAGATTGCCTTAAACCGATTGATGAATACGCATCATCAAGTGTCCCCAAGATCTTTTCATTCTTAACTTTTGATTTAGCGGAATCTCTTAGTCTAACAAGAGTACATCACTATAAACCCTTAGTTTTACACGCAAAAGCTTCATATCTCTTCCAAATCAAGTATATACTTAGTATGCGTTCCCGATAATAACTTGTCGACGCGCTCTGTGGTCAGGAGCCACTTGATTTGAGTCTGATCCACCACGAGATCTTTTTTATTACTTAACTTAGTTTCCCACTAAGATAAGATTTAACCACAAGCTGCACGCCAGTTTTTGGGAAACTATCTAACTGAAAAGATAGTGGATGCTATAACATCCATTACGATAGCACAACTAAGTTTCGTGTCATCGTAGTCGATTCCAGTGCGTTCATGAAAAACCTCGCGCCATGAGGTGAGTTTAACTCCTTCTCTCACTCGCTTTAACAAAATATACGGATAGATCTTATCTTTGGAGTATCGGCACCACTTCAACAAAGGGCTATCACTTTGTTCATACTGGAGTCGCATATATTTCTATTTTAGGCCAAGGCTACAACGTTGTAGACTTTCAACGAAGTATGGTTCGATTAAACTCACATTCCACGTCCTCATGAACCGGCTTTATTCATAGAGTACTCTTTATGGATTGGCATTCATTGAGGCGTCCTCCAATGATGACTATAATCCAGAATCACATGAGACGGATGAGTTCATTTGATCATATGATCAAGTTTCATGTACCAAGCTCGCATACATTCTTAGCGAGAGTATTTATCGAACCAAGTGGCATCCCAATACCCTATGAGATCCACGGCCTAGTAACACCATCTACCACAATTTGTGATGTTACCATATCACCATTTATAGGTGACGAACGTCCATGACCGGACACAATCCTTGCAGACATGTTTGCAGCATGTATTTAATCTCGTCACTTTAGGGAACTTGGTGAGGCACAATAGGGACAAACTACGACAATTCCAAGTCGTTCTACTCGAACATGATCGTTCGCATCTCCCCCTAACGACGGGAAGACTGGCTCATCAAAGTGACTTACGAGATCGTCTGCCAAGGTACATTTTAAGCGGACTATGAGTGAAAGCGCATGTCATATTCATCATTTATAATCCGTCATAATGCGTTGTGGTGACACACTTTTGGCACATGAACATGTGGACGATAAAGGTTTCGAGTGTTAACACAATCCAGTTAACAAAATGCATACTGTTACACTCGTAACTAAGCATTTGAATGATGATAGGTATAGGTGAATATGACATGTTGACCTATGCTACATAGCCGTAGCTACTGGTCTTGAGAATCTAATAAAACCGCCACCATGCACCACCGGGATCGAACATGAAGAAACGATTGAACCTATGATAAGCCCTTGGTTTTATCGAACCTCTAGTGCTTTCTTGAAGAGTTCACTCCCTTCACCAACCCCAAACACCTCAAAATTTCATGAGCATGTATAAACGGGTGTTTAGGATTCCATAACCATCAACCTTGTGGTCAAAAACCGATCGAAATGATATCGAACTGGTTGTTGGGACGGCTGGTGGTATGTGAAAACTTCATTTAAGTGGTTCACCTCCTTCCAAGTCTCCAAATGGCACCAAAATTTGTGAGAAGGTAGCCTTGGATGTTAGGAAGTATTTGTTAAAATTTCACTTTAAGACTTGGTCTAAAAAGTGGGTGAACCGACCTTTACAATGACTGGTCCGCAAGTTGGACAACCATAATGAAGAGATAAATTCACCACTAGAAGGGGGGTTGAATAGTGGTGATGCGGAATACCGAAATTTCTTGCGAGTAAAAAGAAAATAATGCGGAAAATAAAGACTCAAGAATTTATAGAGGTTCGGCAACTTGCCTACGTCCTCTCTCCGACTTTCTTTTTCTATTGGCTTAAGAAAAACCACAACCTTAACTCGTCTTCTATCGGTCCGAGTTCACGACCGTTACAATCCGCTTGTCTTCTATCGGTCCAAGCTCAACCTTTCCCTCAATATGAATAATTGTTTATCTAGTGTTCTATAGGAACTAGATGATCCTCACTATACGAATATGGGAGTATAATCCTAACAATGCCGGATCAAAGATCCTAATAACACCGGATTAGTGACTCTTGATTCGTTTCTTTTTCGCTCACGTGTAAGTGATGCAACACTTACAACCAAATGAAAGAATACAAAGAATAATAGATATTACAATTGAAATCGCTCTTGTATCTTTCTTTTCTCACAACTTGTAACGCAGTAAAGTATGTAAATCTGAGCTCAAGAATGCTTTGATTGCTTGTATGCTTGAATGCTTGAAGTTGTGTAATTGATACCCAAGTCCTTCGGGTATTTATAGGAGTGAGACAGCCTTCAAATTCTGAAAAAAATACTATTAGCGTGCGCTAATAGATCCTTGTAGCGTGCGTTAGCGGATTTTGACTTGAATTCTCTGAACGGTCACAAAGACTGTTGCAACGGTAAAATTCTGTGTCTAGCGTGCGCTAGTAATGATATGGTAGCGTGCGCTATCGTCTTGGTCAACTAGTCTTCGATCTTGACTTTGACAAAATCCGATTTCCTCTCCAACGACTCTTTTTCCAACGGCTAAAATTATGATTAACGTGCGCTAGCAAGTATGCATAGCGTGCGCTAGCATTAATTAAATCCAATATTTCCAGATTTTCCGGACCGCATTGACTCTTGCTTCCAACGGTTGAATTTCAAACCAGAATCGCAGATTCCATTTAGCGTGCGCTAACACCTTTCCTTTAGCGTGCGCTACTGAATTATTTCAATAACGTACGTTACCTTGTGTAGCGTACGTAAAAACCTAGACGAAGTGAGTCCAGTGGCTACTGGACTACTAACCATAATTTCGGTAGCGTGCGCTAGATATGAAAATTAACGTGCGCTAAGTCTTCACTTTAGCGTACGTAAGAATATATGTGTAGCGTGCGCAACGTCCAATTCTGATTTCCTTTCACTGACTTCTGGAGACTTGCGATAGCGTGCGTTATGTATGTTGTATAGCGTGCGCTAACTATAGTTTATTAGCGTGCGCTATCATTCAATAGCTTGCGTGCGCTATCGATCAGGCGACTTGAGTAGGCTGCAGCTGACTTGACTGGTCTGTGTATGAGAGTCTCGATAGCGTGCGCTACGGTATGATACGTAGCGTGCGTTAGCCATATTGTGTTCCTTCAAAATATTATCGAGCCGAGATAGATTCAATTAAATGTTTTGTATGTAACCATCATCAAAATACATTTTGTGTCAACAATCTCCCCCTTTTTGATGATGTCAAAACATTTAATTAATACCTGCAAAAACGTTTTGAAATGATTCGAATCAAGATAAACTTGTTCGATATGTTAGTCGGTTTTCGTTTTTGGAGTATTCTCCCCCTTTTTGACAGAACCAAAAAGGAACTCCTCCTGAATTGTTTATTAATAAACATTAACGAAAGTTTGCCATTACTCAAGGTGCAATCAACAATGATAGTAACAACGATAGTAACAATACTTGGAGATAGCAAATACGTGTACATAATAAATGCCAAATTAAGAAATGCGAATTTCATTAGTAATAAAATGCAGTGAATACAACGAGTTTTCCATGGCAAGCGACATATATATTATTCGAAAAAGAAGATTCTACATCAAGCATCAAAAATCATCAAATATACGGATCGGAGGAGGTCGAAGGGAAAGGGAACGAGGGGTGTGTGAAGCGAATAAACTCGGATAACAGCCCACGAACTTCCCGGACTTCTGAACGCACTTCTCTGACTTCCGAACGCAGAGCCCGAAAGTCCTCTCGTAACTCAGCGTGTGAAGTCTCGATGCTCCGCATCCGAGCAAAGAGATCAGTCTCTTCTTCCTCCGTCATCACATTTCGCATCGGGCGTTTTCCTTTCGATGTTGGTTTCCTTACGAATTCCCCAGTCTGCATTTCTCGAAGGGTGTGAGGTCCCCGACGAGTGATCATTTCTTCTGCAGTGGGCTTCCGTGACCCTTTCTCAACTTGGTCATCATCGCGAAGGTACGGAAAGAGAATCCACCTCCGTTGATCGTACGGACGTAGTGCATAGCTTTAAGTGACGCGTCCGAGATCTCATGCCCGAGGGAGACGGGGACTGCCTTGTCCTTCGACAAGTCCACTTGATGAAAGCTAAAGATAGCCGACAGGATAGAGCCATAAGGCATTCCAGCCTTGCGAGAACGAGTGGCGTAATTTTTCGACCGGAACAAATCTCCTTTCACCTTCATCCAACTAATGATGATGTCGGAGAAATCGACCTTATCGTCATTTAGAACGCGGTACACCACTTGTTTGTCCACGCCGACTAGTTTGTGCTGCGAATTGACCTTTGGCATAAGGCATTTTGTGAGGGCAACCAAAAGCAAACGAATATTGATTCCGAAGTCGTTGTTTTCAAAAAAATCATCCGTTATGTCAATAACGACTTTCGAGCTCAGAAATTCTTTCACGTCAATTTCACCAATTTCATTATCGTCGACCAATGATTTTCCAGTGCAAATAAAACCATCTCTGGGCAAACCAAAAATTTGATACAAAATATCGGAAGAAACTTTCACCTTGGTTCCTCCGACAAGACTACCTAGCACAAGGGCTGAAGAACCTTCACTCTCGGCCACGTGAAGGTTGGCATAGAATTCTTGACGAGCTCGGGAAAACAGGGTTTTTGCACTCAACGAAACGAAATACCGAGTGATGAGAAGAAATTGGAGATGTTAACGTTTACCCGTTCGAGACTTAGAAGATTGAAAAAGTAGCAATCCGTGATGTGTTCTTGAGGGAGTATGTCAAAGAACACTCTCGAAGCAGTGGCGGAGACGAACCGGTCCGCATCAAATTGGGCGCTTAGAGGACGCTTCAAATTGTTGTATTGCTTTCCCATAGCGGTTCGATTCTGGCTAGACATGATCGGAGAAGGAGAAAAACGAAGGGAATCGAAGATTTTGAGGGAGAAGATCGCAGATTGGATCGGATGTCTGCCTAGGGTTTTTGCAAGAGAGAAGTCGTTTGCGTGCGTTAAGGGATGTGTTGTGATTTAGGGTTGTACGGCATATATATAGTCAACGAGTTTTAAGTTAGCGTACGCTAGGATTTAAAGGATTAGCGTACGTTAGGCGAAAAATTAGGACTTACTGGACTGTCCACTGAATAACAAGAAAACTTTAATTAGCATACGCAAAAAGGAAAGGTTTAGCGTACGAAATAAATTTTTAGCGCGCGTTAAGAATATGAAGCTAGCGCGCGCTAGCGATTGATCTGATTCACCGATTTTGATGTTTTGAGTAGAATTTTATTTCAAAAGTTGTCTATATGTCCCATGCCAAGTTGCAAACGAATGGAGTTAAAAGATTCTTCGGGAAGAGGTTTTGTAAATATGTCAGCAAGTTGATCCTTCGTCCCGACAAAAATTAAACAGATGTCTTTCTTATGAACATGATCACGTAAAAAGTGATGTCTAATATCTATATGCTTGGTTCGACTGTGCAAAACAGGATTTTTGCTCAAATTAATTACACTAGTGTTATCACATAAGATAGGGGTATTTTCAAAATGAATGCCGTAGTCGCGTAGTTGATTTTTGATCCATAGCACTTGAGCACAGGCGCTCCCTGCAACGACATATTCGGCCTCAGCTGTAGACAATGCTACGCTGGTTTGCTTTTTACTTCCCCAAGATATTAAACAAGATCCAATAAAGTGACATGTACCACTAGTACTCTTTTTATCAATTTTGCATCCGCCGAAATCGGCGTCACTATAGGCAATTAAATTAAAATCCAAGCAAGAAGGATACCATAGACCTAATCCAATAGTTCCTTTCAAATAGCGAAAAATACGTTTACAAGCAATTAAATGTGATTCCTTGGGATTAGCTTGGAATCGAGCACATAGACATGTAGCAAATATTATATCTGGCCTATTTGCTGTCAAATTTAGCTAAGATCCGATCATACCTCGATATAGTTTTTGATCTACGGATTTGCCATTTTCATCTTTCTCGAGCTTTAATGATGACGACATTGGCGTAGATATCACCTTGCTATTTTCCATATTGAATTTCTTGAGGAGGTCGTTTGAGTACTTCGTTTGATGGATAAAAATTCCATCTTCGCATTGTTTGATTTGAAGCCCGAGGAAGAACGTTAATTCTCCCATCATACTCATTTCGAATTCTCCTTTCATAAGATTAGAAAAATCTTGGCACAAGGATTCATTAGTAGCTCCAAAAACAATGTCATCAACGTAAATTTGGCAAACTAGTATATCATCATTTAGTATTTTAACAAACAAGGTATTATCGACTTTGCCTCTTTTATAGTCATTTGTAATTAAAAATTGACTTAAACGATCATACCATGCTCGGGGTGCTTGCTTCAACCCGTAGAGTGCCTTGTTGAGCTTGTAGACATGATCCGGAAAATGATGGTCTTCAAAACCGGGAGGTTGCTTGACGTAGACTTCTTCTTGAATGATACCATTCAAGAATGCACTTTTGACATCCATTTGAAATAGCTTTATCTTTTTATGAGCGGCAAATGCACAAAGCAAGCGAATGGCTTAGAGTCTAGCCACGGAGCAAAACTTTCTTCGTAATCAAGACCTTCTTCTTGATTATATCCTTGAGCGACTAAACGAGATTTATTTCGAATAGGATAGCCGTCTTCGTCACTCTTGATTTTATGCACCCATTTAGTTCCGATAATTGTTTTATCTTTAGGCGCGGGAACTAAATTCCATACATTATTGTGCTTGAATTGCACAAGCTCCTCTTGCATTGCCATTACCCAACTTTCATCATCGAGAGCTTCCGATATATTTTTGGGAACTATTTCGGATACAAAAGCACAATGAGCCATAAACTCGGTGGTCCTCCTTCGGGTTTGAACACCGTCTTCAATGTTTCCGATCACGAGATCCTTCGGATGGTCTTTGATGTGCCTCCAATCTTTCGGTAAATCAACGATTGTGTTCGTTTCGATTTCCGAAATTTTCTTCACTTCGGGTGAGGGATCCGGAAAGGTACCTGCATCATCAAAATATTCTACCTTTCTCGGGGGTGAGATCATATCATTGAATTTAATGTGTATGGATTCTTCAACTTTATTCGTTCTAATATTATACACACGATATGCTTTGCTATTCGTACAATAGCCAAGAAAAATTCCGGAGTCGGATTTGGCATCAAACTTGCCCAAGTTATCCTTGCCATTGTTCAAAATAAATACATTGCAACGAAAAGGATGAAAGTAAGCAATATTTGGCTTTTTGCCCTTCCTTTCAACAACTCCATTTTGTTGAGGCGTTCTAGGAGCCGAAAAATTGTGATTAATACCGTATTTATCGCATAAAAGTTCAAACGGGGTGCAATCAAATTCACCTCCGTGGTCGGTGCGAATAGAAATTATGGAGAGATTTTTCTCATTTGATACCAAATGACACCATTTAGAAAACTCGGAAAATGCATCATCTTTATGAGCTAAAAATCTAACCCAAGTAAATCGAGAGAAATCATCAACAATAACCAAAGTATAAAGTTTACCATTTAAACTAACATGTCTAGATGGTCCGATCAAATCCATATGCACGAGTTCAAGAACTCGACTAGTGGAAACCTCGAATTTTGGTTTAAACGATTCTCGAGTATGTTTCCCTTTAATGCATGATTCACACAAATGTTTTCTATCGAATTTGAGTTTGGGCAATCCACGAACAAGGTCGTGTCTAGATAAAATAGAAATAATAGGTAGAGAAGTATGCCCCAATTTTCGATGCCATAAATATGTATTGTCATCCAAGGTAATAAGGCATTTTTCATTGAATGAACTCTTATCATTAAGATCAACAATATAGATGTTTCCACATCTCAAACCAATGAATGCAATTTTATTATTTCTAAATGCCGTGCAATGCGTTTGCTCAAATAGAATTTTAAAACCTTCATCACAAAGTTGCAAACGCTAAGGAGATTATGATGCAAACCTTCAACAAATAGTACTTTGTTGATAGAAGGAGAAGGTTCCTTACCGACTTTGCCGATTCCTTTGATTTTTCCCTTTTGGTTATCTCCAAAGGTCACATGTCCTTGATCTTGATATTCGAGGTCTTCAAATAAGTCCTGAGCCGCACATGTGCCTTGAGCATCCGCTATCAATGTACCACTTGTTTTTCCTTGGTGCGGTACCTACAAAAATAGAATTTCTCGGTTGTTTGGTACCCAAGCCCGTTGGGGTCCTCCAAAGTTAACTATGCTTATAGCATTCGAACAATCGTCCCTTTCGAACCCATATTTGCTTAACTTTGATAGTTCTTAACTTTGAATGAGTATTAACATTGTGAACTCGTTTGAGCGGATCTTTTGAGTTCTCGGTTTCGGTTTTCTTTATTTTGTCGAGGTTAATGAGGGATTGTTCCGTTTAAAAGGGTCGAACCCAAGGCCGTGTTTGAGCAAGGGCGATTTGGGAATAGATCGGAGGCTTTCGACTGTCGCGTGTCCGCGAGGAACTTTGCTCAGAATATCTGGTAGCTCCCTTTGAGTTTTTGTGAACTCGATTGTCAAAACATTTTCTTTTCAATACATGATGTATGGTCGATCTCAATAGCTTTGCCCTTGTTTTGAAGCGAGGAGTTTTCGAGTGCTAGAGATTTTATTTTTCTCTTTAAAGATATATTTAACTTGACCATCTCGTCATACTCCGTATTTAACGATTCAAACGCACTCAACAACTCATCGTCTTGATGAACTTCTTGTGAATCACAAAAATCAAAAGAATCATATTCATCGTCATTGAGTTTAGAGCTTACCTCGATATTGCTTTCGGAGTCGAGGCCATGAATGCAAGGTTTGCGTCTAGAGATCTTTCAATCTCCTCCTCGTCATCACTCCAAGAAGCGATTAGAACCTCCTTCTTTTGAATCTTTCCATTTGCGGTTTTGAAGAGGATCCTCGGCATTCTTTGGCATAATGACCGGCTTGACCACATTTCCGACAATTATTGTCGAACTTCTTGATAGGAGTGTACCCACTCTTCTTTTGCTCCGGTTTGCCATCCCGACCAAGAAAACTTCGCCTCTTTTGAATTAGGTTTTTGTACCTTCTAAAGTTTTTGGCATAAAGAGCGAGTTCCTCGTCGTCTTCATCTTCGACAACATCTTCCTCAACGTCGCTATCAACATTGAATGCGACTACTCTTTCCCGAGGCTTTGGTTTTGTGCCTCTAGACTTGAGAACGATCTCATAGTTGATGAGTGACCCGATGAGGGCACTAAATTCGAGCTTGTTGAGATCCTTGGATTCCATGATCGCGGTGACCGTGGCATCCCATTCCCGTGGCAACGATCGCAGAATTTTCTTAGCTTTGTCGCTGCTCGATATAGGCTTTCCAAAAGATGCAAGACCGTTTGTTATAGCCGAAAATCGATCCAACATATTTGTGATCGTTTCCTCGTCTTTCATGGAAAATAATTCGTAGTCATGGAGTAACATATTAATTTTGGTCTCCTTAACTTGAGTGGTTCCCTCGTGAGTGACTTCGAGAATTTCCCAAATTTCTTTTGCACTTTCATAGGATGATATCCTATTAAGTTCTTCGGGATTGAGAGCGCAATAGAGAAGTTGAGTAGCTCGGGAGTTGACATGCGTGTTTCTCCAATCCTCATCATTGAATTCTTCGATCTTTTTCAACGATCCATCTTCTTTCTTAGCAAGTTTAGGACCGAGAGCAATAACTTTCCAGATTTCAATATCGTAGGCTTGAACGAAGATCGCCATCTTCTTTTTCCACGTCATGAAATTGGAACCGTCGAAGAAAGGAGGACGGTTGAGAGCATTTCCTTCAATTTGGCCTAGAAGTGCCATTTGCGGATCTTTTTCTCCTAGGTGGTTAAACCTTTAAAAAGAGACCCGCTCTGATACCAACTGAAGAGATAAATTCACCACTAGAAGGGGGGTTGAATAGTGGTGATGCGGAATACCGAAATTTCTTGCGAGTAAAAAGAAAATAATGCGGAAAATAAAGACTCAAGAATTTATAGAGGTTCGGCAACTTGCCTACGTCCTCTCTCCGACTTTCTTTTTCTATTGGCTTAAGAAAAACCACAACCTTAACTCGTCTTCTATCGGTCCGAGTTCACGACCGTTACAATCCGCTTGTCTTCTATCGGTCCAAGCTCAACCTTTCCCTCAATATGAATAATTGTTTATCTAGTGTTCTATAGGAACTAGATGATCCTCACTATACGAATATGGGAGTATAATCCTAACAATGCCGGATCAAAGATCCTAATAACACCGGATTAGTGACTCTTGATTCGTTTCTTTTTCGCTCACGTGTAAGTGATGCAACACTTACAACCAAATGAAAGAATACAAAGAATAATAGATATTACAATTGAAATCGCTCTTGTATCTTTCTTTTCTCACAACTTGTAACGCAAAGAAAGTATGTAACCGAGCTCAAGAATGCTTTGATTGCTTGTATGCTTGAATGCTTGAAGTTGTGTAATTGATACCCAAGTCCTTCGGGTATTTATAGGAGTGAGACAGCCTTCAAATTCTGAAAAATATACTATTAGCGTGCGCTAATAGATCCTTGTAGCGTGCGTTAGCGGATTTTGACTTGAATTCTCTGAACGGTCACAAAGACTGTTGCAACGGTAAAATTCTGTGTCTAGCGTGCGCTAGTAATGATATGGTAGCGTGCGCTATCGTCTTGGTCAACTAGTCTTCGATCTTGACTTTGACAAAATCCGATTTCCTCTCCAACGACTCTTTTCCCAACGGCTAAAATTATGATTAACGTGCGCTAGCAAGTATGCATAGCGTGCGCTAGCATTAATTAAATCCAATATTTCCAGATTTTCCGGATGCGTGACTCTTGCTTCCAACGGTTGAATTTCAAACGGTAAACTGCAGATTCCATTTAGCGTGCGCTAACACCTTTCCTTTAGCGTGCGCTACTGAATTATTTCAATAACGTACGTTACCTTGTGTAGCGTACGTAAAAACCTAGACGAAGTGAGTCCAGTGGCTACTGGACTACTAACCATAATTTCGGTAGCGTGCGCTAGATATGAAAATTAACGTGCGCTAAGTCTTCACTTTAGCGTACGTAAGAATATATGTGTAGCGTGCGCAACGTCCAATTCTGATTTCCTTTCACTGACTTCTGGAGACTTGCGATAGCGTGCGTTATGTATGTTGTATAGCGTGCGCTAACTATAGTTTATTAGCGTGCGCTATCATTCAATAGCTTGCGTGCGCTATCGATCAGGCGACTTGAGTAGGCTGCAGCTGACTTGACTGGTCTGTGTATGAGAGTCTCGATAGCGTGCGCTACAGTATGATACGTAGCGTGCGTTAGCCATATTGTGTTCCTTCAAAATATTATCGAGCCGAGATAGATTCAATTAAATGTTTTGTATGTAACCATCATCAAAATCCATTTTGTGTCAACACATAACTCAGGTTTCATCAACTTATCAATCATTGTCAAAGGAACAACATAACATATAAATGTTATTACTTGAGTACGACCATTTGTGAACACCATCATAGCATCATAAGCCACCCAGGCTAATACTTATGATCATGTATGTATAAGGACTCGGTGAAAAGGGAGGACTAAGCACCATGCTTATGCGAGTCGCTACATAATTCTCTTTAGCATAGGAGGGTGTCATCTCCTAATCGTGCCAAAGAATAGGCTTTAATAAATGAACATGGCTAAGAAGGATCATCGGGGGGGTCTTTGGCGTCATACATGCTTATGAAAGCAAGACGTGGATGACATAAATATCATCATCGGTCATGAGCCCTGCTCACGACTCCACCAATGTACTTTGGTGTCTTTGATCCAACTAGTTTCTTTGTTCAAAGAAAATGATGTCCATGACAATACCGTGGTATATGGATCATCAAACTGTCCAAACTCCGGACTATTAAAGCCTAAATGTGTCAATGTCCCAATACATCTTCTGGTTACCAAAACCGATGCAAACCGGACCATATTGACTCATGAATATTTTTCTTTTCACATATTCAATACAAGTGATGCATAATATTTTATTCTCACAAATCACAATGAGATGCTATGAGTGATACACTTTGGCATATATATCATCGAGTCATAACATGGTTCAATTGTTACGGAACATATGTGACTAGAAAACGCCATTCGGCATTCAACAACTTGAGTATTATACCACTCATTGATTGTGATGACTTAGTCATCATAGTCATAATGGATTTATACACCGAAATCCAAAAATATCATGTTCCTTGAAAATAGCTTAATACGCACTCAATTTCGCTTGCAAAATTTTACAAATATAAGCATAGCGAACACTCTAACAACATAGAGATTTTATACTTGATATGATCAAAATGATCTATCATATTGAGTGCATAACATGGCAAGGTTATATGCCTAAGGGGCAAAATTACGACACAAGCATGGTGTAACACTACCATGCACACGCTCGACCTTCTTATAAGGGTGCGTATTTTGGGCTTCCCCAAGGAAACTGTTTTTCAACATTTGAAAGATGATAGTTTAGCGTACAACGCATACCAAAAACTGCATCATCTATGGCAAATTCGGCCAGAAAGAGGTTGAAAAATGTGTCATAAGACCACTTGCAAATTCAAGATGGGAACCAAGTTGGTTGGGACAAAAGTTAGCACAATCGCTGGAAATAAAATTCCGCGCAGCTTGACCTTTGTTCACTAAAACAGCGATAACTCCCTTGTTAGGAAGGCTAAGGACGAACGATCAGATGTTCTGGAAACTAGACTTCCGTATATTTCTATCTATATATTGTGCACCACACGGATCATTAAACTCAGATCACAGTGCATGTTTTAATTGGCTGTTTAGTTTTTCCCAAGTTTAGTGAGAAAACAAGGTTGAGACCATATCCAATGGCATAAGTGTTGATGCAAAAACATGGCAATGACAGCCATATGTGCATTTAAACGCAGCAGGATGTTCGATTTCTTATCTCGACTAATGATCTTTTCGATAACTCCAACTTGGTAGATTTGCAGAGAAAGTAGGAATGTCGGTACAGCTAAGGCTGTTTAAAAACCACTGATTCCGTTTGAACTTTCAAAGCATAAATAAATACCAAGGAGGATGCGCCTAGTCATGATCAAAAGTGTAGAAAAAATCCACCAAAGTGCATCAATCAACCAAGTATTTTAATTCTCAATTTGCAAGTATACGTCATAATAGCCATGTTATATAGATACAACGCGGTGCATCATAATTAAGCATTTTGAACCATGAGACATAATGAATATACCATAACCAACTTGTCTTGACCATCCAATAAGATCGACTAAACATAGTCAAATGTATAAGGCACACGCCTTTACAAATACTCGGAGAAGTATTCGGACCTATAGTCATACGAACTATAATCGAGGTCAACGAATTCATGTATTTACCGCAATATGCCATTGCTTTACATGTTGAAACTCATGAGAATTACTCGTACATTCTTTCATATATCATATTGCAAGGAGACAGTGCATGTCTACACCCACATGCAATATTTTATTTTAATAGGATGAAAGTTGGAGTTTTCCAAGTATGGTATTGGGTCAAGACCAACGTGGTGGTCGCTCAATTCAACGTGACAAATCCGTCACAAATCGATTTTAACCACGACATATCCGTCGCAATCGATGTTTGTCCCATTTGTACGTCACAAATTCGTCACTAATCATGAACAAGTCATAACTTTACCGTTACCGACAATGTTCGTTTTATTTAATTGTTGGTTTAAAATCGACAAAACGGCGACGTTAAATCGCACCCAAAACGTGGTGTATGCAACAACCACAAATATCGACTTTCAACAATTATCCGTGACTCCCCCAGGACCGTCACACAGTTTACTTCGACATCCGAGAGTGATACCATCTCTCATTGTCTCATACACCGCAAAGTAGCGTGGGAGATAAAAAACCCAAATACCCAATTCCCCAAAAAAAATTTCCCAAAAGAGAGGAATTGAAAAACGAGAACTTTAATAAAGTCTTACGGGTACTTGGTTCCATATATGCTTTGATCCTTGAACGGGAGATTCTCTCCATATGAGCAACATATTTCCGTGGGTACTCCGTTCTATATTTACTTTGATCCTTGAACGGGATAAGTATGGCTTTTTCTCCATAGCGTGCACATCATCATGAGCGACGTATTTTCCTATATACACGTAAAACATAAACATGTAAGATTCATAAGTGTACAAATTAATGAACAAATGAATCATTAATTAGGAAAATATGGAGAGTTGAGAAACGCCCGGATAGGTCTACTGGGCTCGATAATTCGGCCGAAAAAAGACTCGAGCGCAGCGATGCAGCAGCTCGGTATTGGATGAGGTCGGATCTCCAAATTTCCTCGTAAAAATTTGCTTCTGTTCGGCAGTAGATTCAATAATCAATATTACACAGAATCCGATCTCCACCGTTGAATATACATATATTTGTGTTGGAAAGTTGCTATCAAAATTTCACACCGATCCGACGGTTAACGAATCGGAAAACGTGATTTTCGTACGACTGCGCTGTGCAGAAAATTTACGCGCGAAAAATTCTCGTCTCTCGATTTTTTTTCTTTCGTTGGACGATCCGACGGTACTTCGATCAGATCTGGTCGGATCAATTCAGCAACCGGATTAACTCAGCAATTGGGTCAGGTAAGCACTGGGTCGGGTTAGCACTTGGTCGGGTCAGCACTTGGTCGGGTTGGATAGGCGGTCGGACTTTTCAGGTTGAGCAGCAACGGGCCTGATCACTCCTTCTCATGGTTTTGCATCGTGGGTCGGGCTAGTTGGGCGGGCTACAAGCGATGGGGATTAGGGTTATCCTGGAGCGGCGACGCGGTGGGATTGATGAAGAGGGTGGCCGACGACTATAGCGATCTGGGTCGGAAGGTAGCGGTGCGGAAGATTGGAGAAGATGACGCCAAAAAAAAAAAAAAAATAGGGTTCCAGCTTCTGTTCACGGGTGACGGCGCGATGCAGGCGGCGGAGGGGATCCGAACAGTGGGATCGGGTTGGTGGTGGTCCGCAGCTGGTTTTCTGGCTTCGGCGGCGGCGATCGGGATTAGGGTTTCCGATTTTTTTTATTTTTTTTTTCGGAATTTCTGAATTTGGACAATTTTTCTACTCGGTTGAGATACTACGTCGATAACGTGTTTGAGGAGAAAGTAAAGACGGAAAATCAATTGTATTCATAACACTGTTAGAGGCCTTTATATAGGCATTCTGATGAGAGTCCTTCCATACATAGGATTCCTAGATAAGGTAAGACATCTAATAGGATCCTACTACCTCTAGAAGGATCTAGAACCTTCCATCTATGTATCTACAATCAGTATTAGGTAAGACACATCACGGGAATAATAATTTCCGGAACAATGTGAAGATTATATGCAAAATACGTGCAAAAAGTGGAGTTTGAAATGAAAAGCTTATGTAAAATTAAGTATTTTCTCGGCCTGCAGATCGTTTTACTACTCTAAGAGTTATCCAACCACTTGAAGTGGATAATTACTGATTTAGACCTCCAAAATAATAAAGATATAGTAGGACCAGAAGGCTTTTATACTTATGTGTTGGAGCACTACATTATCAAGGTTGATACAAAATTTAAAGTTAACTTGCTACAAGATTTAATATTTCTCCAAAAAAGAGAACTTGGAATGGTTTTAACTATATCCTTGATTATCTTTAAGACAAACATGACAATGTCCTATCTTACGAAATTTATTAAAACAAATATTTTTTCCACATGAATTATAAGATTGTTATCTTGAGGGAAGTTCACTCCGAAGAAGATACTTCAGCAGATTTGTTCAAGTAACAACTTGTTGGACTTATTCATAAACACTTTACCAATATCGACATTTAGAAAATTGGTACGCAAGATTAGCATGTGCCGACTCAATGATCTATAATAATTGTTTTCAAAAGGAGCAGTTGTATTTTTTTTTCTTTCGATCAAATTTTTATTTCATTAAACTTTTTAAGATAAAATTTTTAACGAGGCAAACTCTTTTTATGGTTGGTTGGATTGACTTACCTTCTATGGAGTGATATCCAAACATTAAGCGGCATACCTACATGTAATTTACTCAATTTTTTTAATCTTTTGTTGTTAATACAATTTCTTATTTGTTATTACGTTTTTGTCATATATAGGTTTTTGTTGAGACTGACAATAAGTACAATTTATTATTTATAAAAATTGAAATGAGTTTGGATAATTACAAGTTATCAGTATACGTGTTTGAGACGAGAATGAGTAGTAAAATCGCTTATGAATAAGATAATTAGGATATATGAGTATCCTCTAACAAATTTTCCATTGAATTATTACTATCACTCGAAAATAATATATTGACTTATTTTTTAAAATTTGTACTTATAAATTACAACATAACAAGATTTCAGCCAAAAAGCCCAAAACTCGAAGGGTCATACGAGTATAGTCACGCTTCCTCCATTGTTGAATTACCAAAATATTATCATTTAGAAATAATATATTAACTTACTTTTAGAATTCATAGTTATAGATTACAACATAAGTGATTCCCATTTAATAGTAAAATATTTTAAATTAGTTTCTTTAGCTATTTTTATGATCATCGGGTATATTTTATTTTATACATTGTATCGAAATGAAGTAAGTATTGCAACTACTCTGCTATTATAACATCTAAGTGTAGACTTTCTTGAACTCAATAGTAACTGTTATATACCCAATATTACTTATATTTATTTAGGGGGATTCTATACATAGTCCCCTTTTTTCTCAATATAACCTCTTATTTAAAAGTTTCCCTGTTGAATAATATAAAATCAACATTTCATGTTACTGAAAAGAGAGACTGTACACAACATGAGAGACAAAATGATCTGTTGGTGAAAATAATTTACTCATCAATAAATTTGGAAAAATATAAAAAACTCAAGATATTTGCAACGTAAAAGTACAATAAATATTTTTCAAAAAATGTAATATACAAGTAATTTAGGGCCCGTTTGGGGTGGTTGCGAGTTTCTGATTTTTGGTTTTAAAAGTCAATTTCAAAACCAAATTATGTTTGGGTAAAATGGTGCTGAATTGTTTTTTCCATTATTTTCGAAACAGTTTCCCATCAAAATACAAAACAAAAAAAAAAGAGGTTTTCTAATTTCAGTTTTGTTTTAACACTAACACATCATCATAAACCATCACTTCAACAACCACTGACCACCACTCTTACCGCTGTCGACCACTACTCCGAATGCTGCCGACCACCACTCTGCTACCACCGATCATCACTCAGGCCACCACCGACCAACCCTCCAGCCACCACCGACCACTACTCCGACCACCGCTGACCACCATTTCGACCACTGACCACCACTCTGACCACCGTTCACCACCACCAACCACCATTTCGGCTACCACCAACTACCACTCCGGCCACCGTCAACTACCACTTTAACCAATGACCACCACCGATGGCCGATTCCGACCACCGCCGACCATCGCTCTAACAACCTCTCCGACCATCGCCAACCACCTCTATAGGCACCACTCTGGTAATCGCTAACCACCAGTCCGACCACCGTCAACTACTACTTTGATCACCACCGACCACCGTCAACTTTCACTTTGAT
Organism: Orobanche coerulescens; assembly: GCA_033398695.1. Classification (NCBI taxonomy): domain Eukaryota; kingdom Viridiplantae; phylum Streptophyta; class Magnoliopsida; order Lamiales; family Orobanchaceae; genus Orobanche; species Orobanche coerulescens. The sequence continues at coordinate 125,798,428 of CM065819.1, read as the reverse complement.
ACCACTTTTATGTTCATATTTTAAACTAAAGTTTTAATTTTTGAAAATTTCTTAACTCAAAACTCAATCGGGTTTTGGTTTCTGAAATTTTTAAAACTCAAAACAGACTAGTTTTAGTTTTTGAAAATTTCAAAACAGAAAACAGAAAACCACCCCAAACAGGGCCTTAGTTAGACAAGCTACAGATTGACATTTGAACAATCCAACATTAAAAAGTACAACAAAATCTTCAACAATATCTAATAACCTATGTGTAATATCCGGGGAATTTTTTTTCCTGTTACTATTGAGTTGTACATATTCATTTGGAATCGTACAAATATTGTTGTATTTATCATTCGTGTTTGTTTAGGTGCTTGGATCATGTTCGTTCATTCGGGTTGAACTTGTTGGAACTTCCTTGTGTTGTCTGTGCTACTTACGTACGCTACGGGTGTACCTTAACGTACGTTAAGCTTCTAAGCTTATGTACGTTACGGTTGTCATGTTACATACGTAAAGGGGCACAGACAGGGGGAACCTTCCTCGTGGGCAACTTTCGGCTGGTAGGGCCGGGTATCTTTCGATCAGATCTCACTATTGCAGTCAATGGGGGCTTATCTACGCTATGTGAGGGGACTAACGTACGTTAGCTGTGGCTAGTGTAATATCCGAAATTTCTACTACTGTTATTTAATATTATTTTATTCGAGTTATGTTGTACATCGTGGAATCTGTACAGTATTGATAAAATAAATTAAGGACTGAGACATCTGTATTGGTATAATTACTGCATTTGGTTGACAGTTATATTTGAAGATATTGTGTCGGGCATAACATACGAGAATATTGTTGGAAGTAGTATACGTATTCAGTATGCCGTATGTTCGTATATAGTATGTTGAGACGTTGGACAAGAATAGCTGAAAATGGCTAAGTACAGCCACATTAGCACACGTTACGATATATACTTAGCGTACCTAAGGCACAAGAATTACGTACGTTAATGAGTATAGTTAACGTATGTTAAGATGTTAAGTGTTACGTACGCTATGTATAAGGCATTACTGTAATACCCGTAATTTTGATTTCCGGTAATTTCTTTTTTTTCAGTGAAATTCCGTTTTGATGACTCGCTCATGACCGTTTAGTCATTCTGAGAATGATTAATTCTGCACTTTTTGTCATCCGAGTTCGTTTCGGTATCGTTTTATTGAGTTCCGTGTTTTTGAGCGGTTTTTCCGCACTTGAGTTCGATTCTTGCGAATCTCGTCCGAAACGGTTGTTACTCATGTTGCGAGCTTCGGCTTGGTGTTTCGATAGTGTATCATGTATTTCGTACGTTTTGGGCTATTTTCGTAATTTCCTAAAGTTTGGGGTAATTATTTTCCGTTGTCGAATTTCGAGTCTTCAGGTGGTCGGAATCGTGTGTTCTCTTAGTGCTCGAATTCGTATTTACGAGTACTTCGTAACCGTATCTTCGATTCGTATTCAGGTTCGGGTTTTGGGGTCATTCGGGCCGTCGGAGTTGGCCCCGGCCGAGTCATGGCCGGGCAGTCTGGGCCCAGGCCGGCATTGGCCGAGTTACGACCGGTAGTGCTCGGCAGTTACGTACGTAAGGCCGGTTATGTACGTAAGCCTTCGCCGGTTACGTACGTAACACTGCAGGTAGATTTGGGACAGTGACTTGGTTACGTACGTAAGCCCTTGGCCGGTTACGTACGTAACCACCTCTGCCGACGGCTATTTAAGGCCTATGATCGGGTTTTTCTCCCATTTTCTCATTCTTTTCCTTCTCTTCCGCGGCTGGAGGTATGACTATCATAGAGAGATGTTGTTGGACAATCAAGTCTTGGAGTTCATATCATCAATCATCCGTCCTATAACATCCTTTGATCGAGTGAATGAGGTCAGATTTTCTAGAAATCTAGTTTTGGGGAAATTGGGGTTTTTGTTGGATTTCGTTCGTTTGATCCGTAATAACTTATATTATTGATGGATTATTGATTATTAAGGTGTATTCTAACTATTTCCTTGTTATTCCATGGCCAGATCGTATAGATTCGTCGTTTTGGTTGAGTTCTTAATCGACGCCTTGAAGGTGTCCGGTAGAATATCATAGTGGGGTTTTCGGACGTTCTACGATTATTTTTCCTCGTATGATCGTTGATTTATTAATTATTTGATGTTAGGGTTGAGTTTCTTGCGAAGAAACCATGTTGAATCCTTCCGTTCATCGTCGTCTTCCTTTTCGATAGCATCGAGCGTTTTGGAGCTTCCCGGTTGAGTCGTGTTCGTCGGAATACTTGCGTGCCGATTTCGAGGCAAGTATCTTGCCCATACATTTCGTGTTTCGTAGACGTATTCGTTAGTATTGGAATCAAATTACAATTTGAATGTTTTAATGAACTTTTAAAAGGATCGGTATGTTCTCGATAATTGTTGTCTTTCAAAAGATAACTCGTATGCTTCGTAGATTAATGTGCTTTCGGAATATGTACGTTAGTTTCATATGTTGGAATATGTGATCATATTTAGTGATGTTAGTAGACCGAAATTATTTGCCGAGGATTGTGTATTGATATGTGTAATTGTTCGGCGAATATGGGACGTTTTGTGATATTTGTTGTTATTCCTTCGTAAGGAGGTTGTGGCGCTCGGTGTTGTTTGGTATTGGTAATTGCTTGTGATTGTGTGACATTAGTTGTGAGTATACGTCGACTAAAGTGGCCATTGTAGCGAAGTACCTAGCATTTGTATGCATATTCTAATATTCGAATTATGGCTTCCTGTGGCGTTGTGGATGATATGTGTATGTTCACCTAGGGACGGTCTGACGGGACCTCTAGGGATACATATTGCCGTGAGTGTGCGTATCAAGAACTAGGGTTAACCACCCAGGGATGTCCGACGGGGCTCTGCGGGGTACGGCGGCCGTGAGTCTCGTACCAACGGTTAACTTTGAAATGTGTTGTTGGAGAACTATGATTTTTTTAGCGCATATTTCGTCTGATTAGAATGGCAGTCCAAATGGTATCGTACTTGGCTGGAATGTCACTAGTAAATGTGTTTTGTGTGATTCGTCCCTTGGCTGTGATAATTTGGTATGGGTACGTGAGACCAGTGGTTGCTCTGTGTATTATAGCTCTGTGGTGTGTCGAGTTCGACCGTATGGTTAAGTTGCAAAGTTGTGCTCTTTGATGTCGTTCTGTGAGACTGTTGTCATGTTAATGTTTGGCATGATGTAGTTTCTGTCGGGTTATTCTTGCGAGCATGTGAAGTGGATGATTTTGGGCTGTGTCCCTAAGTGTTTCGAAAGGCTTGAAAATTCTTAAACCCCAAATGTTTTCAAAACTCCCGGGATCGTAAAATGTTTTGTAAGTTGTAAAATGGTTTTATTCTTATCTTTCGTAATTCAAACTATTTTGATCAAGTGAATTATCTCGAGAAATATATTTACGATTTCTATGTTCTTGGAGTATGATATGTATGGCTCGTCCTTGTATTTATACTTGCACTAGCAAAACAGTGGAGTTTTGCTAACCCCCGAGTATTCGGGGAGTGGATGTCTATTTTGCATCCAGGTACTTGCAGGTTGCTGGGGAGCAATTCACAGGATCGTTACGAAGGATGATGGACGACGGCGATACTAATCACATGAAGACCGGTGTTGAGTATTTGGTGATGTCTTGTTTTGTCCTTCTATTGTGTTTATTTTCCCTTATGCGGGAACGTTGATTTATGTTAACCCCTGTGTGGGTATGAGTTACGAGAAAGAGTAATGTATGGTTGATGTGTATGTTGTGGTAAAAGACCAAATCGGTCTAATGGTCCGTTAATTACCCATGTCGGTATGTATTGTATTGTATTGTATTGTGGTGTTTCTGTATTTAGCCTGGTAGATCCTCATGGAGAAGGTCTACGGCACTGTAATATTCCCGAGTAGTTTGGGGGTGTTACAGAATATGGTATCGGAGCTTAGGTTGCGGAAACCTAGGCTGTTGGGTCGAGTTTTGTGTTGTCGGGTCTTGTCTTGTCTTGTCTTGTCAGATTTTGTCTGACTGAGTCGTGTCGCGACGCGTCATCTGAGGTGTCGGTCGTGATTAGTATCGAGGTGCAGCCATCATCTTCGTGCGACTTGTGGATGTAAGTCTCCCTTCTTTGTGTTTGTGCCTCGTCTGATGCGAGTTACTTGTATGATTATTCGTTAAGTGATTGAATCCTTCTGTATTTTGATTTCGTGATGTGTGGGTATTTGACTCTTATCTTTTATTTGTATGAGGGGCGGTGTCGCTGCTAATGTATTTACGAACTGTATTTTATCCATTGCGTGAGTCCTTTAAAAATGACTTTCAGTATTTTGCAAACTGAGTTCTAATTCGTAAAACTGATTCCCTAGATCGAGTTTTGGCATTTTGGCCTTGAATGTTTTATGACGGTTTGATAAAGAACTTTTGTGAGTTTTGGGCATTCTGGCCTATTGAATTTTTGAAAACCTTGAGTATCTTAGAAAATTAAATTTCGAGACGTACTTTTAAGACGAATTATTTTCTTGTGGTGTTTTCAAGGTGCTTTCTAATGCCGCAATACATTTCAAAAATTTTCCAGTTGAGGACAAAAATATTTTGAGATATTTTCAAATGCATTCTGAAAGTTTTTCGCTAAAAGAAAGTGTCCTCATTTTTTTATCAAACGCATGATGGTTTTCAAAGTCTCGACAATAATGTTTGTTCAACTTTTTGAAAGGTGATACTCCAGATCAACTAGTGTTTCCAAAATCATTTTTTTCAAAGGTGGTTTTCATTTTTAAAACCTTTCGTTCCTGTTTGCAGTGCGGGAATGTATGTATAATGTTCGCACTTTCGTTAGGGTGTTAATCCCCGAGTTGTGATTGAATTGGTGTTGTGAGCGCTGAGTCGTTCGCCACGTAATTGTTGTATTAGCCCTCGGTGATAGGTGTGAGGTTGATCTTTAACGTTGTCATTTCGTGGTGATTTGCGTGCTATCGCACATGTGCGAGCTGTTAAAGCTTGGGTTTGTACGTTTGGGTAAATGTGTGATGTTCATGATGTTTTGTGATTATGTGCTGGTTATCGTTCGGGCCGTTGAGATCGCCGAACGGTGCCGTCGTTGCTGTGACGTTGATATGTGTGTTGCTTTATGATAATAATCATCGTATGTGTTGCGTGTCATGATTCTTTGTTGTGCTGAGTTGGCATCTCCGCTATGTTGTTTTGCAACGTTATGCCCGATTATATCTAACATTTGTATTTTCGGTATGCCGAGCCGAGGTGTTTCAACCGTGATGTGCCGGGGCATGCACATGTAAATTGTCCTTCCCGTCAGCAATGCATTTCAAGTGAGGACTTGAGGGACACCGAATTCAGTTTTGCGAATTGGCTACCGAGACTTTCGGAGTTCGCGCTTCAGCACAGATATCAGGATCGGCTTTGAGAGGCCTTTGAAGGATGTTTCTGTCGGTTGCTTGTTGTGTTGTCACCTTGATTTCGTTGTTGTGAGTTTCGGGGACGACACTTCTTTTAGAAGAGGTCGAATATAATACCCGTATTATTTTTGGCTTCTGCATTTTCTCTTTCTTAATTCTATCGACTCGCTCGTGTTCGTTGATACTTTTTGAACTTGTTCTGTCCTTCGGTTTCATCGTTCGAATGAATTGTGACCTTGTTTTGAGTGGATCTGGTTATCGCTGTGACTTTTTCGAGTTCTGTTCGATTCTTGTGAACCTTGGAGTTGTTGTTTGAATTTTATTGTTCTTCGTGATTCGAACATGATTGTTCGATTTTTGTTATCTCGATCGTTGTGGTTCGATCGTTTGATTGTTCGGTTTTTGTTGATCTCATCTCGTGATTGTTGAACGTTCAGACTCCTTCGTAATTCTCTTAAGTTCGGGAAATTAGTCTCGTTTTCGATCTTCCAACCCTTGGGCGGTGGAATTCCGTATTTATTCAGCGTTTGGCTCGCATTTTGATTGATGAACCGTTGGGTTGGTCAATCGTATTGATTTTCGTTCGTTGTGTTTTGTGATTGATCGGATAATCGACTTGATTATATTATCTGTTTGATGACGCTTGTCACTTGTTGGTTTTACTATGTCTCTACCGGTAGCGTTGTGTTAGTCGTCGTGGAGCGTGTTTTCATGCCGTTTGTCCCTTTGCGTTGCTTGTAACGTTTTGCCATTGGGCATAAGTTACGCGTTTCTTCAGTATCTCGTTGAGTATTTCCTGGCAGGATATTACTCCTCCCTACTTGTTTTAAGTTTCGGGACGAAACTTCTTTTAAGGAGGGTAGTATGTAATATCCGCGATTTCGATTTCCGGTAATTTTCTTTTTTTTTCGTGGGGGTCCGTTTTGATGACTCGCTTCTGACCGTTTCATCATTCTGAGAATGTTTAATTCTGCACTTTTCGACGTCCGAGTTCGTTTCGGTATTGTTTTATTGAGTTCCGTGTTTTTGAGCGGTTTTTCCGCACTTGAGTTCGATTCTTGCGAATCTCGTCTGAAACTATTTTTTCGAGTTTCTCATAAGTTCATTTAATGTTATTAGTCATGTTGCGAGCTTCGTCTTGGTGTTTCGATCGTGTATCGTGTATTTCGGACGTTTTGGGCTATTTTCGTAATTTCCCAAAGTTTGGGGTAATTATTTTCCGTTGTCGAATTTCGAGCATTCGGGTGGTCGGAATCGTGTGTTCTCTTAGTGCTCGAATTTATCTTTACGAGTACTTCGTAACCGTATCTTTGATTCGTATTCAGGTTCGGGTTTTGGGGTCATTCGGGCCGTCGGAGTTGGCCCCGGCCGAGTCATGGCCGGGCAATCTGGGCCCAGGCCGGCACTGGCCGAGTTACGACCGGTAGTGCTCGGCAGTTACGTACGTAAGGCCGGTTACGTACGTAAGCCTTGGCCGGTTACGTACGTAACACTGCCGGCAGATTTGGGACAGTGACTTGGTTACGTACGTAAGCCCTTGGCCGGTTACGTACGTAACCCTGCCTGCAGGCAGCCTATTTAAGGCCCTGCAGTCGGGTTTTTCTCCCATTTTCTCATTCTTTTCCTTCTCTTCCGCGGCTGGAGGTATGACTATCATGGAGAGATGTTGTTGGACAATCAATCCATGAAGTCTTGGATTTCATATCATCAATCATCCATCCTATAACATCCTTTGATCGAGCGAATCAGGTCAGATTTTCTAGAAATCTAGTTTTGGGGAAATTGGGGTTTTTGTTGGATTTCGTTCGTTTGATCCGTAATAACTTATATTATTGATGAATTATTGATTATTAAGGTGTATTCTACCTATTCCCTTGTTATTCCATGGCTGGATCGTATAGATTCGTCATTTTGGTTGAGTTCTTAATCGACGCCTTGAAGGTGTCCGGTAGAATCGTGCGCTACATGAGACAGCATCTAAGAAATCAAACGCTCATCAATATCGGATCAAGAAATAAGAGGTTTCTACTCAAATCAAAGTACAACATGCTATGCCACAATGTTCAAATACAGATAAAATACACAATAATTATCTGGGCATTACATACTACCCTCTAAAAAGAAGTTTCGGCCCGAAACTTAAAACAAAAATAAATCCGAGTATCTCGACTTCATACTATCTTCAGTCTCCCAAGTTGTGTAATATCCGCCATTTCGATTTCTGGTAATTTTCTTTTTTCGTGGGAGTCCGTTTTGACAACTCGCTTCTGACCGTTTCGTCATTCTGAGAATGTTTAATTCTGCACTTTTCGACGTCCGAGTTCGTTTCGGTGTCGTTTTGTTGAGTTTCGTGCATTTAGCGACTTTTCCGCACTTGAGTTTGATTCTTGCGAATCTCGTCTGAAACTATTGTTTCGAGTTTCTTGTAAGTTCATTTAATGTTATTATTCATGTTGCGAGCTTTGGTTTGGTGTTTCGATCGTGTATCGTGTATTTCGGACGTTTTGGGCCATTTTCATAATTTCCCAAAGTTTGGGGTAATTACTTTCCGTTGTCGAATTTCGAGCCTTCGGGTGGTCGGAATCATGTGTTCTCTTAGTGCTCGAATTCGTCTTTGAGAGTACTTCGTAACCGTATCTTCGATTCGTATTCAGGTTCGGATTTCGGGGTCGTCCGGGCCGTCGGAGTTGGTCCCGGCCGAGTCATGGCCGGGCATGTTGGGGCCAGCCGGCCGAGTTCTGGCAGAAGGGCCCGGCGATTACCTACGTAAGGCCGATTATATGCAAACGCTGCCGGCATTTATGGCGATGAGTTCGGCCATGGCGATTCGTCGTAAGTCATGGCCGATTAAACGTAAAGGCGTCGGCCGGCTGTGTATTTAAGACCCAGCAGATGGGTTTTTCATCATTTTTCTCACTCGTTTCATCCTCTTCCGCGGCTGGAGCTTTGATGATCATGGAGGGATGTTGTCAGGTGTTAAATCTATGAAGTCTTGGAGTTCATATCATCATTTATCCATCCTATAACATCCTTTGATCGAGCGAATCGGGCCAGATTATCTAGAAACCTAGTTTTGGGGAATTTGGGTATTTTGGTTGTTTTTATCCGTTTAATCTGATTTAACTTAGGATTGTGATGAATTGATGATTATTTAGATGTATTATATCATTTCTCTTGTTATTCCATGGTTTGATCGTATCGATTCGTTGTTTTGGTCGAGTTCTTGATCGACACCTTGAAGGTGTCTGGTAGAATGTGATAGAGGGGTTTTCGGACGTTCTATGATTATTCTTCCTCGTATGATCGTTGATTTATTAATTATGTGATGTTAGGGTCGAGTTTCTTGCGAAGAAACCATGTTGAACCCTTCCGTTCGTTGTCGTCTTCCTTTTCGATAGCATCGGGCGTTTCGAAGCTTCCCGGTTGAGCCATGTTTGTCGGAATACTTGCATGCCGATTTCGAGGCAAGTACCTTGTACATATAATTCTTGTTTTGTGGATATGATGATCGGTGGTCGTCTTGGTGTGTTTGTTTGGTTATTTGAAATGAATTTCCAAGAGATTCGTTTCGGCCTCGTTAAGGGCTCTTTGTAAAAATGTGTGTGTGTTTTGTGAACGATGTGTTTTGGGGAATTGATTATGATTTGATTGTTTTGAACGTTGAGGGCTTTGGTGATACCCCTGTTGTTTAAAGTTATGGAATCATGTATTCCGCGTTAATCGTATTGTGTTGTGATGAGTTTGATAATGGTGTCGAGTAAGTGGCCATCTCTAGTAAGTATTCTTGATGAGCTTACATTCTTAGCATATTAGTATTGCATGAGTAACGTGTGTGTGTATGCTCACTACGGGTTAGATCCGACGGGGTCTCGGTAGGGGTCCACAGAGATGTAGATCGACGGGCTTGCTTTTAACCACTACAGGTTAGATCCGACGGGGTCTCGGTAGGGGTCCATAGAGATGTGGATCGATGGTTAATTGTGGTGCATTTTACAAATGTATTTTGAGATTGGCGTTTCCGAAAATGAGCGTTTTTGAACGGCTTTCATGATTGCATGCATTGACTAAGTGTGTAAGAGGTAAGTTGTTCGTTTGGCCTACTTGGCTAGGATGGCACTAGAGTATATTGTCGTATGTGTTTTAGTCTTTTAATTGTGGGGTTTTGATGTTGGAAAACGAACCTTGCTATCGTTCTCATGTACTGTTATTCGATGAAATTTGGGGCTAAAATCCCAATGGTTTGTAAAGGTCATTTTTCGGAAAATAAACCTTCGGGCGGTGACCCCATTCGTATTTCGAGTTTTGGAAAGAGAAGGATTCGATAATCCTAAATTGTTTCAATTAAAACTCCCGAAGTCATATCAAACTATTTTGTAAACTATTTTCCCTTGATTGGTGATTCTCTCGGTTTTTGGAAAGCTTTACTCAAACTCTTGCCTCGGGAAGTATTTTTCTTGTTATGTCGGAATCTTTGAGGATTCTTGATTGTTATTATTCTTGGAACTTGAATTATATGGCTCGTATTTGCACTACGTACTTGTACTAGCAAAACAGTGGAGTTTTGCTAACCCCCGAGTATTCGGGGGGTGGATGTTTGTTTTTGCATTCAGGTTTTGGGAGCATAACACAGGGTCGGCACGAAGGATGATGAAAGATGATCGATACTAATCACATGAGGAACCGTACGTTGTTGTATTGGTTCAGTTTTATTTTATTTCCGCTGCAGTATATTTTCCCCATTGTACGGGAGCATTTTGTATTCGACCCCTACGTGGGCATGTATTGAGTTGTATATATTTATTGAAAGACCAAATCGGTTTACTGAGTCATTGTAGCCTTAAAGGCATTGTTGAGTTGTTCAATGTCGTTACCAGCCTGGTAGATCCTTGAGGAAAGGTTATACGGCGTGTAATATCCCTGAGCCGATTGGGGGTGTTACATAAATGGTATCAAAGCTTAGGTTGTGGAAACCTAGGCTATCGGGTTTAGTGGTGTTTGTTGAGTTTTGTCTCATCGGATTTTGTCTGACTGAGTCGTGTCGCGACACGTCGTTTGAGTTTGTTGGTCGTGATTAGTATCGTGGGGCGATCATCACCTTCGTGCGACCTGTGGATGTAAGTCTCTTTTTTTTGTGATTGTGCCTCGTCTGATACGAGTTACTTGTATGATTATGTGTTAAGTGATGGAATCTTTATGCAGATTCTTGGTTTCGTGATGCGTTTATGTGACTCTCATGTTTTGTTTATATGAGGAGTGTTGTCGTTATTTATGTCCTTTTGACTGTGATATTTGACTATTTGTTTCCGGTAAAAGACAGGTGTTGTCTTGGTTTTGAATGATTTGATGCATGTATTATGATGTATGTAAGTGAATGTCGATACGTGAGTTTTGGGCATTCTGTCCTATTGGATATTTGAAAACCTTGAGTATCTTAGAAAATAAAATTCGAGACCTACTTTTAAATGGATTGTATTTTCGAGGCGCCTACTAGTGCAACTATCTGTTTCAAAATTCTTCTACCTTGACGACCAAAATATATTTTTTTGATATTCCAGTAATTTTGGAAATGCAGTTGCTTAGACCCAAGGGTCGAATATTTCTGAAAATTTCAATTTAAGGGAAAAGTGTCCTCATTTTTATCAAATGCAAGATGGTATTTCAAGGTCTCGATAACGATGTTTGTACAACTTTTTGAAAAGGTGATACTCAAGATCAACTAGTGTTTCCAAAATCAATTTTTTTTTCAAAGGCGGTTTTCGTTTTTAAAACCTATCACTTCCTACTTGTGGTCGGAGAAGGTGTGTATGATGTTGTCGTTAGGGTGTTAGCCCTCCAAGTTGTGATTGAGTTGGTGGTGTGAGCGATGAGTCGTTCGCCACGCATTTGTTATACTAGCCCTCTGTGAGAGGTGTGATGTGGCATTTAATGTTTCTCGCCTCGTGGTGAATTGCGTGTTGTCGAACATGTGCGAGCTGTTAAAGCTTGGGTTTGTACGTTTGTGTAAATGTATGATTGTTTCATGATGTTTTGTGATTATGTGCTGGTTATCATTCGGGCCGTTGAGATTGCCGAACGATTCCGTCGTTGTTGTGATGTTGATATGTGTGTTGCTTAATGATAGTAATCATCGTATGTGTTGCGTGTTATGATTTTCTATTGTGCTGAGTTGGCATCTCCGGTTTGTTGTTTGGCGATGTTATATTCCATTGTACTTAGCAGTTGTATATTCGGTATGCCGAGCCGAAGTGTTTCAACCGTGGTGTGCCGGGGGCATGCACGTACCAATTGCCCTTCTTGTCAGTAACGCGTTTCAAGTGTGGACCCGAGAGACACAGGATCCAGTTTTGCGAATTGGTTACCGAGACTTCCAGAGTCCGCGCTTCAGCACAGAAATCAGGATCGGCCCTGAGAGGCCCATGGGAAATGTTTCCGTCGACTGCTTTTATGTTGTTGCCTTGTTTCCGTTATTGTGAGTTGCGGGGATGACCTTCTTTTATAAGAGGTCGAATGTAATACCCGTATTGTTTTTGGACTTCTGCATTTCCTCTTTCTCAGGTCTATCGACTCGCTCGTGTTCGTTGATACTTTTTGAACTTGTTCTGTATTTCGATTTCATCATTCGAACGAGCTGTGATCTTGTTTTGGGTCGATCTGGTTACCGCTGTGACTTTTCCGAGTTCGGTTCAATTCTTGTGAACCTTGTTCGGAAGTAACATCTTTTGGTTCTACTAGTTCTTTTGATGTCTTGAGTTGAAGTGTGAACTTAGGAATCATTGTTCGACCGTTGTCATTCGATTATTGTTATTTGATCGTTGTTGTCTGATCATTGTTATTTGATTGTTGTTATTCGATCGTTGTTGTTCGGTCGTTGTTGTTCGATCATTGTTGTTCGATCGGGGTTGTCTGACTGTTATTGCCTGATCTCGTACCGCGAAGAATTGTCGTTCACTGAGCCGTGCATTGCGAGACGGTAGCTGAGAGATTTGGGGATCGAGGCTGCGTCTCTGCTCCGAAAGGACACATAGATGCCTAGTATGCTTTTTGAGGATTTCGGCGTAGTCCGAATTGTTTGTGATTGTCCTTGTGGATCGTTTTGTGTTTATTTTCTGTTTTCTCGACTGTGCTTGTTCCTTGTATCAGGTGCTTTGTGTTTTGTGATAGTTCGGATAATCGACTTGATTGTATTATCTGTTTGTTGATGCTTGTCACTTGTTGGTTTTATTATGTCTCTACTGGTGGCGTTGTGTTGGTCGTCGTGGAGCGTGTTTTCACGTCGTTTGTTCCTTTGCATTGCTTGTAACGTTTCGACGTTGGTCGTAAGTTACGCATTTCTTGTGTATCTCATTGAGTGTTTCCTGGCAGGATATTGCTCCTCCCTTCTTATTTTAAGTTTCGGGACGAAACTTCTTTTAAGGAGGGTAGTATGTAATATCCGCGATTTCGATTTCCGGTAATTTTCTTTTTTTTCGTGGGAGTCCGTTTTGATGACTCTCTTCTGACCGTTTCATCATTCTGAGAATGTTTAATTCTGCACTTTTCGACGTCCGAGTTCGTTTCGGTGTTGTTTTGTTGAGTTCCGTGCATTTAGCGACTTTTCCGCACTTGAGTTCGATTCTTGTGAATCTCATCCAAAACTGTTGTTTCGAGTTTCTTGTAAGTTCATTTAATGTTATTATTCATGTTGCGAGCTTTGGTTTGGTGTTTCGATCACATATCGTGTATTTCGGACATTTTGGGCCATTTTCGTAATTTCCCAAAGTTTGGGGTAATTACTTTCCGTTGTCGAATTTCGAGCCTTTGGGTGGTCGGAATCGTGTGTTATCTTAGTGTTCGAATTCGTCTTTGCGAGTAATTCGTAACCGTATCTTCGATTCATATTCAGGTTCGGGTTTCGGAGTCATCCGGGCCGTCGGAGTTGGCCCCGGCCGAGTCATGGCCGGGCATGTTGGGGCCAGGCCAGCCTTGGCCGAGTTACGGACGGAAGGGCGCAGCAGTTACATACGTAAGCTGTGTCCGATTACGTACGTAACGCTGCCGGCATTTCTGGGCAGTGAGTTCGGCCATGTCCGGTTACGTACGTAAGCCATGGCCGATTACGCACGTAAGGCGTCCGACAGACTGTGTATTTAAGACTCAGCAGACGGGTTTTTCATCATTTTTTTCACCCGTTTCATCCTCTTCCGCGGCTGGAGATTTGATGATCATAGTGGGATGTTGTCAGGTTTTAAATCCATGAAGTCTTGGAGTTCATATCATCATTTATCCATCCTATAACATCCTTTGATCGAGCGAATCAGGTCAGATTATCTAGAAACATAGTTTTGGGGAATTTGGGTATTTTGTTTGTTTTCATACGTTTAATCCGATTTAACTTAGGATTGTGATGGATTGATGATTATTTAGATGTATTATATCATTTCCCTTATTATTCCATGGTTGGATCGTATCGATTCGTTATTTTGGTCGAGTTCTTGATCGACGCCTTGAATGTGTCTGGTAGAATGTCATAGAGGGGTTTTCGGACGTTCTACGATTATTCTTCCTCGTATGATCGTTGATTTATTAATTATATGATGTTAGGGTCGAGCTTCTTGCGAAGAAACCGTGTTGAACCCTTCCGTTCGTTGTCGTCTTCCTTTTCGATAGCATCGGGCGTTCCGAAGCTTCCCGGTTGTGCCGTGTTCGTCGAAATACTTGCGTGCCGATTTTGAGGTAAGTACCTTGTCCATATAATTCTTGTTTTGTGGATATGATAATCGGTGGTCGTCTTAGTGTGTTTGTTTGGTTATTTGAAATGAATTTCCAAGAGATACGTTTTGGCCTCGTTAAAGGCTCTTTTTAAAAATGTGTGTGTGTTTTGTGAAAGTGTGTTTTGGGGAATTGATTATGATTTGATTGTTTTGAACGTTGAGGGATTTGGTGATACCCCTGTTGTTTAAAGTTATGGAATCATGTATTCCGCGTTAATCGTATTGTGTTGTGATGAGTTTGATAACGGTGTCGAGTAAGTGGCCATCTCTAGTAAGTATTCTTGATGAGCTTACATTCTTAGCATATTAGTATTGCATGAGTAACGTGTGTGTGTGTGTATGCTCACTACGGGTTAGATCAGACGGGGTCTCGGTAGGGATCCACAGAGACGTGGATCGACGAGCTTGCTTTTAACCACTACGGGTTAGATCCGACGGGGTCTCGGGAGGGGTCCACCGAGACGTGGATCGACGGTTAATTGTGGTGCATTTTACAAATGTGTTTTGAGATTGGCGTTTCCGGAAACGAGCGTTTTTGAACGGCTTTCATGATTGCATGCATTGACTAAGTGTGTAAGAGGTAAGTTGTTCGTTTGGCCTACTTGGCTAGGATGGCACTAGTGTATTTTGTCGTATGTGTTTTAGTCTTTTAATTATGGGGTTTTGATGTTGGAAAACGAACCTTGCTATCGTTCTCATGTACTGTGATTCGATGAAATTTGGGGCTAAAATCCCAATGGTTTGTAAAGGTCATTTTTCGGAAAATAAACCTTCGGGGTGGTGACCCCATTCATATTTCGAGTTTTGGAAAGAGAAGGATTCGATAATCCTAAATTGTTTTCTATTAAAACTCCTGAAGGCATGTCAAACCATTTTGTAAACTATTTTCCCTTGATTGGTGATTCTCTCGGTTTTTGGAAAGCTTTACTCAAACTCTTGCCTCAGGAAGTATTTTTCTTGTTATGTTGGAATCTTTGAGGATTCTTGATTGTTATTATTCTTGGAACTTGAATTATATGGCTCGTATTTGCACTACGTACTTGCACTAGCAAAACAGTGGAGTTTTGCTAACCCCCGAATATTCGGGGGTGGATGTCTATTTTTGCATTCAGGTTTTAGGAGCATAACACAGGGTCGGCACGAAGGATGATGAAAGATGATCGATACTAATCACATGAGGAACCGTACATTGTTGTATTGGTTCAGTTGTATTTTATTTCCACTGCAGTATATTTTTCCCGTTTTGCGAGAGCATTTTGTATTCGACCCCTGCGTGGGCATGTATTGAGTTGTATGTATTTATTGAAAGACCAAATCGGTTTACTGAATCATTGTAGCCTTAAAGGCATTGTTGAGTTGTTCAATGTCGTTACCAGCCTGGTAGATCCTTGAGGAAAGGTTCTACGGCATGTAATATCCCTGAGCGGATTGGGGGTGTTACAAGTTGCTTCTTCGACTCCATGTCAAGACCACTGAACTTTTACCAAGGAGATTGGTTTATTCCTCAGTTGTTTGATCCGACTCTCGAGTATCTTGATTGGCTTTTCTTCGAACAAGCCATCATTAGACACTTCAATCTCACCAAAATCGATGATATGACTGGGATCCGGTACATATTTCCGTAATTGGGATACGTGGAATACATTGTGAACATGACTCAGTGATGGCGGTAAGGACAATCTGTACGCCAACTCACCAATTCTTTCAAGAACCTCGAATGGTCCGATATATCTCGGACTGAGCTTCCCTTTCTTCCCAAAGCGGAAAATTCCCCTAGTAGCAGAAACCTTCAATATCACGTGGTCCCCAATGTCAAACTCTAACGGGCGACGACGCATGTCTGCATAAGACTTCTGTCGACTGTGGGCAGTCAACAGCCTTTCACGAATTAAAGTTATCTTCTCTTGAGTCTGTACTATCAACTCTAGTTCCATCCCAATCAAGTCGGATGAATCATTCCAACACAGGGGTGATCTGCATCTTCTCCCGTACAACGCTTCAAACGGTGCCATCTTAGTGGAAGCATGCCAACTATTGTTGTAGGTGAATTCAATCAACGACAGATGAACTTCCTAATCAGTTGACCAATCTAAAGCACAAGCTCTTAGCATATCTTCCACTATCTGAATAGTCCTTTCGGACTGGCTGTCTGTCTGAGGATGATAAGCTGTGCTAAAGTTCAGCTCGGTTCCCAAGGCCTTATGGACTGCCTTCCAAAAGTGAGACACAAAGTGACTATCCCGATCCGAAATAATGGTCTTCGGCGTACCATGCAATTGGACTATCTCCGCAATAAATATTCGTGCCAACTTCTGGGGTCCCCAAGTGTATTTAATTCCCAGAAAATGAGCTGATTTGGTTAGACTGTCAACTATCACCCAAATCATATTCATCCCTGTTCTGGTCCTTGGCATATTGGTGATAAAGTCCATCGATAAATCCTCCCACTTCCATTCAGGAATCGAAAGTGGTCTCAACATTCTTGCAGGTCGTTGATGTTCAATCTTAACCTATTGACAAATAAAACACTTCGATACATATTCCGCTACGTCCTTCTTCATATTTCCCCACCAGAAATTTTGTTTTAGATCTTTATACATCTTACTGGTACCCGGGTGAATAGAATACGGCACGCTGTGAGCTTCCTTCATGATCGTCTGTCTCAAAAAATCGTCATCGGGGACACAAAGTCGACTCTGGAATCTCAGAACTCCATCATCCTGTATCACGAATCCTGGGGCCTTTACTTTGTTTACTTCATCACGTAACCGAACAATTAGAGAATCATCCAACTGCTTAGATTTGATTTCTTCGATTAGCGACAAAGGTAGTTCCATCATACACAGTTGCCCTTGGACTCCTTGTGAGCATACTTCAATTCCTTCGCGAATCAGTTCTCGTTAAATGTTGGGTTGGGACGTAAGTGCTTCCAACACTCGAAGAGAAACAGGTTTATGGCCCAGTACATAAGCTACCACGTTCGCGTTGCCTAGATGATAAAGAATTTCCAGGCCGTAATCTTTTATTAGTTCCAGCCATCTCCTCTATCTCATGTTTAATTCCTTCCGACTGAAAATATACTTGAGGTTCTTATGATCGGTGAAGATCTGATAATGAGTGTCGTACAAATAATGTCGCCAAATCTTCAGGGCAAAGACGACAGCTACTAACTCTAAATCATGAGTCGCATAGTTAACCTCATATGGTTTCAACTGTCGAGAGGCATAGGCAATCACTCTATTTTTCTGCATCAATATGCAACCCAGACCCTGATTGAAGCTTCGCTGTATACCATGAATTCATCGGTCCCATCTGGTAATGCTAATATAGGCGTCGTTGTCAGTCTTCTCTTAAGTTCATCAAAGCTAGCCTGACATTTCTCGTTCCATGCGAATTTCTGAGTCTTTTGCAACAGCTGAGTAAGCGGACTAGCAATTTTGGAAAATCCTTCCACAAACGACGATAATATCCAGCAAGTCCTAAGAAACTTCGGACTTCTTTCACGTTCTTAGGAGATTCCTATTCCAAGATTGCCTCAACTTTCTTCGGGTCTACTTGAACTCCGTCAGTTGATATCACGTGCCCAAGGAATGTTACTTCCTTAAGCCAGAATTCACATTTAGAAAGTTTCGCATAAAGTTGTTCATTCCTCAAGGTATTCAAAACGATACGCAAATGCTCTGCATGCTCTTCTGGATCCTTCGAATAAATTAAGATGTCATCAATGAAGACGACCACAAATTTATCCAAGTATTCTAAGAATACCCGATTCATCAATTGCATAAACACCTAGGAGCATTAGTAAGTCCAAATAGCATCACCACGAACTCGTAGTGCCCGTATCGAGATCTGAAAGCATATTTCGGTATGTCATACTCCTTAATCCTCAACTGATGGTATCTTGATCCCAAGTCGATCTTCGAGAATACCGTTGCCCCCTGCAGTTGATCAAATAAATCTTTGATCCGAGGCAATAGGTATTTATTCTTGATCGTCACCTTGTTTAGCTCCCTGTAATCAATACACAATCGGAGGGATCCATCTTTCTTCCGGACAAAGAGAACGGGTGCTTCCCACGGAGAAACGCTAGTTGAATGTAACCCTTCTGTAACAATTCTTCAAGCTGTTTCTTTAGTTCGTACATCTCAGTTGGCGCCATCTAGTATGGTGCTCTGGAAATAAGTGCGGCTCCAGGTTTCAATTCGATATTAAACTCTACATCTCTTCGCGGAGGTAACCCAGGTAGCTCGTCAGGGAATACGTCTGAGAATTCGCTCACAACTGGAATGGATGAAAGCTCTACTCCTTCTTCCTTCTTCATGGCATAACACCAAAATCCATGACAACCCTGTTTTAGTAATTTAACCGCTTTCATGGATTTGATTACTTTCCCTGAGCTTCCTGGTCTCCATCATTCGAATAAGTGTTCAGACCCGTCATCAGCAATAATCGAAATAACTCTCTTTCGGTAATTCAAAATAGCTCCATAACGGTCGAGCCAATCGTCTCCGAGAATTAAATCGTCACCTTGAATGTCGACCACAATAAGATTTGACGGCCAATTTCTCCCTCCTATAGACATAGGAAAATCTCTAGCTTCTAGAGTTCCCACAATTCTCTCTCCACTCGGTAAACCCACAACATAAGGTTCACAATCATGTAAACACGAGATTTTCAAACGATTAAGACAGTTCAATGATATGAAAAAATGCGTAGCTCCTGAATCTAATAAGACAGTAACTGGTTGCAAAAGGATCTGAATCGTACCTGATGCAACAACAGTGTTCTGACCTCCTCATCTCGTACAGGCGCGGAGGAATGGACCCAGCACTGGACGCCTCTCTTTTCCCGGCATTCTGTTGCTGAAAACCACTTTGCTGTGTCAAGTTCACACTTATCTCCTTCGGAACTGGTGCTGGAGTGCGAGTACCAATTGATCTAGTCACATTTCCGCAAAAAGTCGCACGATGCCCTTCCTGCCCACATTCGAAACAGGTCACAGAAGGAGTGAAGCAATCACGCCGAACATGCCCCGCTCGACCACAGTTATAACACTTCTTCGATGCGTCTGAAGCCGTTGACATTGTTCAGAACTTCTTTCCACCTCGAGAAGGATTTGGGGGTTTCCTGGATGAATGAAATGAGGACTGGCCCTTTAGGGGCCCACTACTCTTGTTCTCAGTGAAGTTGCCAGACACTTTCTGCTTCTTTGCTTCTGCAAATTTCTCCACCGCTTCCTCTTTCATCTCATAGGCCAGTGCTTTGTCTTGATACTGCCGTAGAGTAGTACAATTCAAATCCGGACATATACTGCTGAATCTCCGACTTCATCCGCATATCAAAATAAAAAATCATTTCCGCTTCGGTCCTGACCAAATGTCGCACGCAGGTCAGCTGGTGATTAAAAGTCTTGATTATGTCTGTCACAGATGCCTCCAAATTCTGCGGTGAGAAAAACTCTCGGACTCTAGCCTCTCTAACTGGTCGTGGGCAGTACTGAGCTTCCATCATTAACTTGAATTCTGTCCGGTCATCATGATGATCCTCGGGTCTCATGGCCTCCCACCAGTCGAAAGCCTCCCCAGTCAAAAAATACTGAGCGATCGGAACTTTTAGGTCATCGGGACAGTTAATCCCCGCAAATATCTTCTCCAACTCCTTCAGCCAGTGATCCCAAGTAGGCATCTCCGCAGAACGTCGAATTTTGGTGGGTGTAATTTGACCACTTCCGTAAGCCATTTGTCTCCTCGATTATCCTCGTTGCGCTGCTGGCCCATCGTCGTCTGCATGCGGTCAAGCACCTAAGCAAACTGGGTCTTTTGAGCGACCACCTGTTGAAGCACTCCCGGCATGTTAGGATTTGCATCATCATTTACTGATTTCTGTTGTCCTCCAGAATGGGAATCAGTTGGATTAGTCGATACATTCGGGGTACATGATGAATCCTCCTGTCTCGCATTACCACGTCCGCGTCCACGACCGCGTCCATGTCCACGACCTCCTCTCAACATACTGTAAACACAAATACTCAATATCCAGGGAAAAATCTTCTAAAAGAAAATCCGTCAATATCCACGAAACACAAAATAAATAAAACGGTAGTATATGAGATTAGGAAACTTACAACCACGGTCCACATGACGACGCTGGTTGTGCAGTGATGTTACAACGACCCATAATTTAAATGACGTAAACAGACCCAACTAAAACCCGACTGCCAAGATATCCATGAATATTAGCTCCGATACCATATTCTGTAACACCCTGAGATATTTGGAATAATTACAGCGCCGTAAACCCTTTATATAAGAATTTACAAGGCTAAATTAAAGAAATGCTGAATAATACAAAAATACCATAAAAGTTTAGTAGTTCGGCAAATGGTTCAACAACTCAAACGAATCCAATTATTACAATATTTCAAATCATCAACAAGACACACATACTCGAGTGCTACAAATCAAACCAGAATAATAAAACAACATGACGGATAACATCACTGAGCCCCTTCGTTATCATGTCGGTACTGTGGTTGCTTCCCCGCTCCTCGGCTACCTGAACATTAAAACAATGTCCACCCCCGAAGGGGTTAGCAAAACAGTGCTAGTACAAGTATCATAATATATAGACTCAGATATGTAATAACGATGCATGTCGAAAATACATAACACGGACTTTCACTACCGGAATCCAACGATGCGAATCCTCATGATTCCATCAACACAACATGGGTAATCCAATGATCCAACGCCCTGAGCATAGATCCCAAGATGATCCCGTCGTACCAACACGAGGTGGAAAAACCTGTCCAATGATCTAGCGCCCTCAGCATAGATCCCAAGATGATCCCGTCGGACCAACACGAGGTGGACATCCGATCCAGCGCCCTCAGCATAGATCGCTCGATCCCTTCGGATCAACACAACATACACAAACACAACTATGCATACACATATGCAACAAACGATATGTCCATCAACATGAATATACAAGTAATCGATGACGAATATTATGACAATTCAATGAAAATAATCTCATGCCCAACAACATGAATAAATAATATGCATGATCAAAGTTACCACTATTAAACCAACTTCAAAATACGATACTTGCCTTAAAAGATGGCAAGGATGTAAATACTTCAATGATCTCAACAAACTCGAAGGCCGCCTCCTTCGATCAACAGTTCTCAACGCTCGCCCACTAAACAAATAGGAAAATAACGACAACTCAAAACAAATTTAAATGTACGAACATCAAACATCTACTACGCCCGGGTTAACACTCTACGTTAGCCAGCTCACGGTTCAACTCACCCGATGAACGTTCGGTCGAGCTAGAGACATTCAAATCATCATAAATTTGTACTTCAATTCCTGATTATTGATTCCATTACCAGGTTCGGTTATATAACACCTTTCAATCCGATTTTAAGGTCAATTCATCGCTACACTTCGTTCTTCTACAAGCTATCTTCTTTGCCCAAGTTTTACGTTCATAGTAATTGTCACCCGTCAACATCGTTCGTTCGAATCATCAACATGAAGATAAACATATCTAGAAATCATTACGAGTCATGAATTATGTTGAAGGTCACCTCATACTATCCAGGTATTATTTCTTAGTGACCACTCTAAAAATTCATCTTATTGCAAAATCTCATTCTAGGTGATGATAATAACAATACACCGGCATACAAGTGACTCGGAAAAGACAACCTAAAATATTCAACAATCTCAGAAATCAAATCTTAGATTCAGTTCAATAAGGTTCGGTTACAATCTTCTTACTCAAAGGAGTTCTAATATGATTACTTCAAATTTTTAAGGTATGGTGTTCAACCTAATGAGTTATTAACAACCTTAATAGTTCCAAGATAAAGGTCATGATCCGAATAAGAACACGAATTCTAAGCTCAGGCAGCAACACATACCTTATACGGAAAGAAAAGATGAAAACACTTGGTGAACTCAATGTTAGACGCTTGAACACCAATCCTCAAAGCTCCTTGCCTTCAATGATATGTTAGGAGGCTGTTATAAAGGTTGAAGATGGAGAGTGTGACTACGTATAGCGCGCGCTAAGCCTCATCAGTAGCGTGCGCTAGCCTACACAATTAGCACACGCTACACTTAAACATTAGCGTGCGCTACACTTAAACGTTAGCGTGTGCTACATGTGCAGAAATACAAGCATGAGACAGCATCTACGAAATCATACGCTCATCAATATCGGATCAAGAAATACGGAGGTTTCTACTCAAATCAAAGTACAACATGCTATGCCACAATGTTCAAATACAGCTAAAATACATAATAATTATCTGGGCATTACAATCGATGTATCAATTGTTGTTGTTGATATTGCTGTCAGTTTAAGACATTGTTATGATTTTTCTATTGATGTTGTAATTGGCCGAGTGAAGGCATTGACATGTTCGATTATCATCTTTGTCGTCAGTAATCGATCAAAGGTACCGGGACATCTGTTCTAATTGTTTTGTTGTTGTTGATTGTCCATTCTAAGGTAATCGATGTATTGAATTGGGACGGTCGGGGATATTTTCCATCCGTGATATCATTGTTATCGATTAGCCATTCTAAAGGTGGTCGAGGTATTGAATTGGGACCGCTGAGAATGGTTCCCATCCTTAAGTTATTGCTGTCGTGTTGGCCGACTCAAGGCAACACACTATTATTCTGGTGATTTCGATAATCTTGATATCGTTGCCGTTGAAATTAATTATGTTTTGGAGGCTAGTCTCGGCTAGTGCTCGATGGGTAAGATTGGGGCTTGAACCTTCGCGGTTGGTTTCCCAACACCTACAGTTCGGTAGATCACGGTCATTGGATGGCCTCATTGTGATATGGCTTCGTGTCGTGGCTTCGGCCCTCATTGTGATACGGCTTCGTGCCGTGGCTTCGGACCTCATTGTGATACGGCTTCGTGCCGTGGCTTCGGACCTCGTTGTGATATGGCTTCGTGCCGTGGCTTCGGCCCTCATTGTGATACGGCTTCGTGTCGTGGCTTCGGCCCTCATTGTGATACGGCTTCGTGCTGTGGCTTCGGGCCATTGTGATGATTGACAGCTTCGGCTGAGTGGCTTTCAGGCCATCGTGATGTTTTGGTATTTCCGTTGGAGCCTTCGGGCACTGTGATTCATATCTATTTCAGCTTTAGCTTGGTTTACCTTCGTATAATGCATTGTTGTGTCCTATATTGATGATTCGTCGTTGGGCACTTGTATTCTAACCTGTTGAGCAAGTACCGATCGTATACCATGGGCATAATGTTTCATGAATGCTTGGTTCTTACCTTGGTTTGTGAGCCTAGTATTGCCATTGTTGTACCATTTATTCTGCATTTGGATACATATCATGTCATATTTGTATTTGATATTCATTATCTGGATGACTGACCCTGTGGGGGCGGAAAATGTTTTCATGTTTTAGGTGTTTGCGAGGAGAGAGTTAAGACACAGGGGCATGATGATGGCGACGAGGCATTCGAGCGATACTAGTTCGAGATGTTTTGGTGTTCATGTTAGTCAGACTGTTTGGAGTACTCCGATTTTGTCAGTTGTTGTCATTTTGTATTATCCGAGCAAGGCTCGTGGATGTTGTTGTATTTTTATTTTCGCCATGTAGGCCCAGTTTTGTCGTTGAAATTCCATATCGGAATATTATGTTGGATATCATAGTAGGGACTGTGATCATCCCTTTTGGTCAGTTTGTTGTATTTCGGTCGTGTTCGCCGGGTGGATCTCCTGATGTGGGGTCCGCGGCACTGTAATGACCCAATGGGATTTGGGGGTGTTACACTATGAAGCATGGGGACTTCATTGTGAGCCCCATTCTCGTGCTAGGGATGTTTCGGGGACGAGGGCGGCATGGGGATGCCAGGAAAACATCCCCGGCATGAATCTGAATTGTTGAGGACGGCTAGCTTTTTGGGGACGGCGGGTATACACCTGGGTACGTTCCAGGGATGTTTCAGAAAGAGAGAGAAAATAAAATGTATATATTTGGGCAAACATACCTATTATTCCCACAACCCCATCTCCGGTAAAGAGAGAAAAGAGAAACAGTCAAAGTTTATCTTTAGCTTCACGACGTTCAAATTCCGGCGACCCTCCTGGCGACATCGACCGGTGACACCTCAGTCCTCACTGCCTCATTTCAGGCGGCCGATAGTCACATTCCTCTCAGGTCAGTTATCTCTCTTCTCTCTCTCTCTCTCTGATCTCTCTCTCTCTCTCTTTCTCATCTTGTCTCTTAACTCCCATCGGACTGTCGGCCCTCACCTAGAAATTGGAAGGAGAAGACGTCTCAGTACTCACCACCTCGTTTTCTCTGATGTCTCTTTATAAAACTATTGATTGCAAATTTACAACTGACTTTTTCTTTCTTTTTCTTGGGCACACGTGTTAATGGGTGAAAAGGCGTTCTTTGCTTGATTTTATTGTTCTTTTAAGATTTTGAATTTTTAGTTAAATTTTCTTTTGATGTTATAATAGTGACTTATCACTTATGTATGAATTTAATTTTGGAATTATCTATGGTAATGTAGGAATCTTTTTCTCATACCCTTGTCGTACCCATTTTTTGAAATTTTGTTTTTGCTGTTTTCCATCCCCGTTCCCGTCCCCGTTTTTCATCCCGTCTCCGTTCTACCTAGCTCACAACAGCATGAGATATTTGTAGCACATCAGCCATACTACCTTCTAACCCCCTCGACGTTCTACCGCTTCTTCCCAGCCTTTACAGATTTAGAAGAACCGGCAGGAGCTGACATGGCGGGCTCTTGTTTCTTTGTCCAACCTGGATGTCGAGGAACCAACTCCGCAACATGAAGCATTAATTACTTCCATGCAACACACCAAGAGATGGATTTAGCAAGTCCGGGATTGAGATGATGGTAGCAGCACAAGTAACCAATCACCAAGAAAGAAACACACACACAACAACAACAACAACGATAGCAACAACAACATAATACGAGGCATTACTTCGAAATTCTACTACAAGAAAAAATAGCCTGTTACTTCAGACAACAATAGTAGAAGAGGCACAAGAACATCACCTTTACTTCTATTTAATGACCAATAACCAAGAAAGAAAGGAACATTTGCGAAATAGTGCATATTTATGAATACATCTTCTCATGTAGATTTATTTATGTACTTACTAAACTCTAATGATTATTTTATTATATTTGTATGGTTATTTAATGGATACAGGACGTCGTAAGTCTTTGCAACCAAGGAATCGCGCTCCATCGTATAACGAGGGACCAAGTGTAACACCCCCAAGTTATTCAGAGTATATTACAGTGCCGTGAGCCCCGTCGTGAGACCCACAAGGCTATTTATATGCGGAACTATGAACTTTGACCGAGGAGGTCCAATACAATGAAATGAAGGACAATACAAATGGTATTCAAACCATATCCAATAACCCCCCAATACAACGACATCGCAATTAAATACCATGGCAACACAAGCCGGAACATCAAGGAAACCGAAACAGTACTCGAGTATTCAAAAACCATTTAACTACAACAACACTGAATGGAGGAAATACAAAACATAACCATATACAAGACACAGCATCACACTTGCCCATCATCTTCATGCCGACCCGGTACCTTCCTATCTGCTCTCATGGATCCTGAAATACATGAAAAGTATTTTCCCCGTAAAGGGGTTAGCCGTCGAATAGCTTGTACAAGTATATCGAGTATGAAACACAATACTTCTCGACAATAAAGTAAAAGTAACCATCAATTCATCATCTCAAGACTAGTATTCCGGAATAACTAAATCTCATAGCATCGCATCAATACATACATGATCAACCGTGGAACCGCACCAGAGGCTACGGAACCCTCAGAGGACCCGTCGGTCTATCCAAGAGTGGTCGACCCAACTATACGTGGAATCGCACCAGAGGCTACGAAACCCTCAGAGGACCCGTCGGTCCACACCAGAGTGGATATAAACAATCATGCCAATCATATATCTTACTTTCAAAGTCTAGAACGTATAATCATAAACATATATTTGCCTTTGAGACATCGATAAATCGGAAGGAAAAGAGTATAAGTTCGGTAGGTCCAAGAACGCACTTCCGGCAGCTAATTGATTCGCAAGGAATACGATAATCAATAATCCATACACAAATCACATGAAGAAACTCCAGAAACCCGCCTACGATTTATGAAACTACGAGGGTAAACATCTAGGGGTTGGAAAATCACCCAAACCCTCTTACGTCCGAACAAGGCACAAAACAATCCATAATATCATAGGGGAAATATGTATACGGGTAGATACTTCATAATCTCAAGTTTCTCAAGCTCCAAAATGGATAAATCGGACGAATCTAAGAAAATCCTCAAAATTCCCAAAATTAGGGTTCTAAGCATTCTTACCTTGATTTAGAAGATGGAAAAGGATTAAGTGTTATGAGATCTTTGTTATCCAACTCAAGATGATGATTGATGATGAAAGACTACCTCAAATCACCCAGAATCGCCTTCCTTGAGATCTCCCAATTGGACAAGTGAAAAAGGTGGAAGAAATGACAAGTGCAGGGTCAATTGTCCTATATATATTGTGCCCAGTCTAGCGCATGCTACAACTCAAAATTAGCGTGCGCTAACGGGGTCACCGGGTAGTCCAGTGGCTTCTGCCAGTCTCGTTAGCGTGTGTTATGTATACCGTTGCATGCGCTAATCGCCTACTCTTAGTGTGCGCTAACTTGGAGTTGGTGTCCAGAAATTGGAGTCCAGAACCTACTATCCTATGCCGTGTTCGAGTCTTAGCGTGCGCTGCTGTGATAGCTTAGTGTGCGCTACGCAACACTTATAGCGTGCGCTAGACGAAGCCTAGCGTACATTACCTGATAGTCCAAACAGCCTGACAACCTCACTGCCTCTGCCGACCCAGCTCGTTAGTGTGCGCTACGGACGTGTTAGCGCGCGCTAGTGACCACGAATAGCGTGCGCTAACTGCTAGTCCAAAGAGCAGAATTAGTTACTACCTCTGCCCTGTCTGGTCCCTTAGCGTGCACTTAGGCTCAAAGCTAGCGTGCGCTACTCAAGAAGAATTAGCGTGCGTTAGCCTAGGCCTAGCGTGCGCTATCTCCCTAACCCAGAACACTTCCGAAAGGTCTAAACAACACGATCATGATCCAAACAAGGTACAAATCTCTATAACAACATCGACAACTTCACAAAGAGTTTACAGAGCGACAAAATAGGAAGAACGGCAAGGTCAAACAATCAATAAAAAGTATGGATATTACATTCTCCCCCTCTTAATAGAAGTTTCGTCCCGAAACTTAAGAAATAAAAAGTTCGGGGTACTCCGACCACATATTCTCTTCCATCTACCAAGTCGCCTCCTCGACTCCATGTCTCGACCATTGTACTTTAACCAACGGAATGGTTTTATGTCGAAGTTGTTTCTCACGACGTTCAAGGATCTTTACTGGTCTCTCCAGAAAGGTACATCCTCGGTTACGCCAATATCATTATAGTCAATAACATGACTTGGATCCGGCACATACTTTCTCAACTAAGAAACATGAAAACCGCTATAGATATGACTCAATGATGGAGGCAACGACAAGCGATAAGCTAAATCTCCAACCCTGGAGTAGAACATGGTCTCCAAAATTGCATTCCAAAGGTAGACGACGAGTATCAGCATACGATTTGATATGCTGAAGGGCGTTCTAAAAAAAAATGAAATGAACTCAGCTATAACCGTCTGTACTGTATTTAGACAATACCAAGAATCCCCACAACATCATCATAACTCACAAGTGTGGAATGAACTATCTGTGCCAGTTCCTGACCGTCGGATTGCACCGTCAAATCTCAATCTGGGTCAAACCCAATATCACATAATATATTCATAGATCAACTATCACAAAATAATGATAACAAGCCCTGAAACATCGACATACAGTCCGAATGCTCATACGATCAATAACAATGATCAACCAATAAATCCACCGAGAAATATCATCGACATGATAAACTCTAACACGATCAACAAAGAATCAACAACGATCGAGAGTACCATCAACAAGGTGAAATCCAAACAAGATCAACAAGGATCAACAACAAAATAACCCCAACAATCGAACATACCCCTTGGGCATATGAACAAGCAGTCGCAAACCGCCGAACATACCCAACCATAAATGGAGGACGAACGACCAATCCATATGGCTCAAAGATGGATGTCACAGTACGCCCGATCCGGAAATGTGTCCGTGCACATGTCCACCCTGTATATGGAATCCAGGCTATACGTGGGACATGTACCTAATTAGCCTCACGAAGTAACGTATCGTGTGCACAATCCAATGCGGAAAGATCCACCCATGACCATCGTGTGCCCGACTAAAAATCCTACACAATAACCAATCGGCACGCAGATATGACTCTAGATATGTCACGATACAACATGACAACGAGACTCAAAGAATCACATATCCAATAAGGATCAAAAGACTCACCAAAGTGAATAATGACAAACTGACAGTGACAAGACGACACGACTCATCAATATCCAAAACAACAATACTGGGATCATCATCCCCAATGAATGATCAACATGGTCAACGATATCAATACAAACAGTCCTGGGATTAACGTCTCTCAATGAAACAATCAATATAAATCTCGTCATACGAAACATCAACATACAACATATACAACAATTCACGAGCATAAATATCCTCATAACTGAACAATACTGAAATTACCTCAAAGACGAAGATAATATCCTTTCCACGAACAGACATCCTTGAACGAATATTCAGATGATTCAAAGAACCTCAAATGAAATATAATCAATTCAGTACCGATAAACCTCCATCCCGAAATCAATATTGACACGATAAACTATCCTCGATATCCGACAGTCCATATCGTAGGCCAAAGATAACTCACGTCTCCGCCTTCAATCAAACACAATTAAATCATATACATTATGATTTAATTCTAACTAGAGCACAATATACAAACCATCATCCCGAAAAATTACATTTATAAATGAGATGTAAGCGAAACAATTCATAAAATTGTAAACTGAACAAGTATAAACTTGCCTCGATACTAATTCAACGAAACTGTTACCAATTCAGTTGCTTTCGTCTACGAGTTCCTCAGCCCCGACCAAAGTAAACTACGAACTCTTTAACCTCAACCGCAACACAACAGTCATAATCTACGATCAAACATCACAACTTATTGTAAAAAGAAGGATTAATAATCAATAAGTTCGATAATGATCAATATAAATACAACCAAACCACAAACTCAACGGTTCCACAATATCTCGATTAAACACAGTCTGAACCATCCAACTCAGACCCTTGCGAATCCATGTCGGCAATACTGTAATATCCGCAATTTCGGATTTCCGGTAATTTTCTTTTTTCGGCGGAGGTCCATTTCGACGACTCGCTTGGGACCGTTTCATCATTATGAGAATGATTCATTCTGCACTTTTTGTCATCCGAGTTCGTTTCGGTATTGTTTTGTTGAGTTCCGTGTTTCTTAACGACTTTTCCGCACTCGAGTTCGATTCTCGTGAATCTCGTTCGAAACTACTGTTTCGAGTTTCCCGTAAGTCCGTTTAGCTTTGTCATACATGTTGTGAACTTCGGTTTGGTTATTCGATCACGTATCGTGATTTTCGGACATTTTGGGCTGTTTTTGTAATTTCCCAAAATTTGGGGTAATTACTTCGGTTGTTGAATTTTGAGCCTTCGGGTGGTCGTAATCGTGTGTTCTCTTAGCTCTTAGATTCGTATTTGCGAGTACTTCGTAACCGTATCTTCGATTCGTATTCAGGTTCGGGTTTCGGGGTCGTTCGGATCGTCGTTTTGGTTCTTCATTTTGTGCCTGGAGGCTGCTGGTCGGACCTGTGCGAAACGGCCCTGAAAACGGCGCTGCCGAGCACCGTGTCCTGCTCCGGGTCAGCCAGGACTGGCAGCCTGCCGAGACACGGCCGAGACATACGGCACTGGTCTGGGCCGGTTGCTGCGCCGTGTTCGGCAGGCGTATAAATATGGCCGAGCAGACGTTTTTTTCACTCGTTTTCATTTCCTATCATTCCTGTCTGCGGTTGGAGTCTTTGGGAAGTCGAAGACTGTTAGGAATACTTGTTAGATTTTGATGATGTCATTAATATAAATTCAAATATTTATTACTTGGCAAAAATGTAAGGAAGAACCAAATGAGTATCTTCCATAGGCTATATAATGTTAAGTATAAAACTTGGCAAAATGTAAAGAAGAACCAAATGAGTATCTTCTATAGGCCAAAATAAGTTAGGCTGAAAAACGGCTAAGTACCAAAGATCAGCCAAGTTCATCAGAGAGGTACACCCAAGTCAAGTCAGAGTAGTTCTGTTCAATAAAAATCATCAGGGATGTTTGACCAGACTGCAGTCAAGATACCTCAGACAAGTCATCTGATCAGACAAGTCCTAAACAGTGAACATCAGAGAGGTCCAGACTGCAGAGAATGTATCTGCACATCAGCCTAGTCGAGATCAGCCAAGTACTCCAAGTCCACATCAGCATGCGTTGAAAAGTCAAGAATTACGGAAAGTCACATGCAACATGAAGAGACAAATTGGAGAGATTCCCGCAAAAGATATGAATTAAGTAAGCTATCCAGACCCACCCTGAAGACTTTAATCGTATTATATTCAAAAGATTTGGCGCCTCACATGCAGAGTCTTCACAATGGTCGGAAGATAGATTAAAATAATGGGAATCCAGCCTTGCAACGTTCAGAAAGAAAACAATGAAGTCTACCTCTCCAACGGACGGATTTGTTGAAAAGATTTGCAATGGCTATGAAGAAATGCTCAAAGATCAACACCTATAAATATCCGAAGATTTGATATTTAGCAATTACCGGTGCGAACATACTTTCAAGTGATCAAAGCATTCAAGCAATCAAAAAGCAATCTATAGCATCGTGAAGAGAGCGGTTCTAAAAGTTCATACTTGAAGAAGCTCTTAGTTGGAGAAGACAAAAACTCGTGTCTTAAATCCTGAGTTCGGGGTACTTCACTGGTTGAAGTTCGAGACTGTAAAGGCATCCAAAGATCGAGGATCAAGAGGTGCAAGGCAGTCAAGTGTGTTGCAACGGCATGGATTTCCACTGGTTGGAAGCCGTTGTAGTTTGTTTCAATCACTGTAATATTTATCACTGGTTGAGGATTATAGTGAATTCATCTCCAACTGGTTTGGAGAAAAGTGGATTAGTAGAGGATTACCCCACCTCTGAGACCACTATAATTGCCTGCGTTCTTTACTGTTTTATAGCATCATACTTTAACTGCTGCATTCATTGTTAAGTGTTTCATTAGTTGCTTTATATTCGTCATCAGCTGACTTCCGCACGTATTAAGAACAAACGACTCCAAGTCATTTGTTTACCTATCAGCTGAAGAAACTCACTCATTGAGAAAAAGACTTTAAGAGTTTCAACAAGTCTATTCGCCCCCCCTCTAGACTTTTTCATAGACGACTTGTGACCTACAAGTGGTATCAGAGAGGTTGGTTCATTTATTTCACGAACCAGATCTATATCAGAGATATATCTCTACTCTCATTTTATAATGGAACACATGCATTCTAGACTCCATGTGTTTTCAGTTGACGAGTATGATCTTTGGAAGATAAGGATTCAGGCACACTTATCTTCGATCCATGATGACATGTGGTGCATCATAGAGGACGGGCCATTCATCTTTGAGAAGGACAACACTCCAGAGGAGATCGCAGCAGGGAAGCCAGAGAAGATCCCAAAGAAGAGGACAGAGCTGACTCCCGAAGAAATAAAGCTGGCCAATCTTGATAATCGGGCCAGAGATGTGCTATATCAAACTCTTGACAAATCCACCATGGTCAAGATCAAGAATTGCAAGAATGCCAAAGAAATCTGGGACACATTAGCCCTAATGTGTGAAGGAACGGAGCTGATCAAGGAAAACAAGTTGTCAATTGCTATTCAAAAATTTGACAACTTCAAAATGAAGAATGGCGAATCCATAGACCAAGTGGACACAAGGTTCACTGAGATTATCAATGAAATCAACTCCCTCGGCAAATCTTATGGCAACAGGGAAATGGCACTGAAGGTTCTCAGATCTCTCAACCCTGAATGGAGCATGAAGGCCGTGGCCATGAGAGAGCCCAAGGACCTGAATAAAATAAAAATTCAAGAGCTGTTCTCTGATCTGAAGGCTTATGAGTTCGAGCTTCCAAGTTCATCCTCAACTGAGCCTGCAGAGAAGGGAATAGCATTTGCAGCCGAGTCCCCCGCCAAGAACTTATCTGATGTAAAGCCTCCAAATCCATTACATTTTGAGGAAGAAATGGCGTTTATAATGCAAAGATTCAGCAACTTCCGGAAAAACTACTCCAAATACAAGAAAAATTATAAGGAGAATCCCAGAAGAAACCACAAAGCCGGAAGCTGGAAGGTGGAGTGCTACAATTGTCACAAGACAGGACACATCCAAATCGACTGTCCTGATCTCAAGAAGGACGAGAGCAAGAAGGAGGTGGGCAGAAAAGAAGACCGAAGGAAGGCCCTCATCGGAGAAGATCAGGAGCATGTAGAATCTAGCAGCGGATTCTTTTCTGATGATGATGAAGAGTATGACTGCCTGATGGCCAACTTAGCTGATGAAGAGGTAACATCAAAACCCTCTGGTTCAAATAATAGTTCAGCCATGTCACAAGATATGGATCTGCATGGATCTGTAAATCAGATATTTAAAGATTTTGAGACACTTAAATCTTCACACCTAGCTGTATCAGCCGAGAAGACTCAGCTGCAAGATGAGAATAGGCAGCTGAAAAATGATTTTGAAAAACTCAGCCTAGAACTGAATACAGTTGAGATAAATGCAGCTAACTTGCAAAACCAGGCTGATGTTAATACAGCTGAGATAAATCGACTAACTGTTTTACTTAAAGAAAAATCAGCTGCACTTGCTCATGTCAAAGCCGAATTTACTAATCCGACTCAGGCAAATAAGACTCAGGCACAGGAAATAACCTCCCTGAAGGCGTCTTCAACCCTGGAAGAATTGTGTACCAATAAAAGGCCACTATATTCCAGATCAGGCCTTGGATATGATCCTCACACTCCCTCTAGCTCTAAAACTACTTTTATCAAGGGAAAAACAATTGTCTCGACTGCTGAGCCCACATATAAATCGATATTTAAAAATAGGCAACACCCAAGTCACAAGTCTAGGCTGCAGCCAGGTTACACAAGACAGCCACCTAGACAAGCGACTAGGCAATGGCCTAGGCAGAAGCAGCAGCCCAGACAACATGCCCACTATTATCAACAACTCCCCAAAAACAGATTTCAAAATGGGAGGGGCAGATGGAAATCTCAAAGTTATCCTAATTTCCAAAATGAACAAGTGTGGAGACCTCAAAGATTTAACAAATGGTCTCAGCCAAGGTTTAGAAACGGCCCACACTATCTATATTTTGAGGAATATCCAGTATACAATCCCAACAGGAGATTCAGACCTCGACCTTACACACCTTATAAGGGTAATAATAATAACAATTTCTATAATCCAAGGAGAAATCAATTCTCCAGGAAACCAACTAACCCTAGAGGACCCACACAGGTTTGGGTACCTAAAACTCTGCTTGTTTGATTGCAGAAAAGGTGGAAGGACTAAAACCACATCTCCTCAAATTCAAACTTTGGAGGTGAATAATGGTTTGTAGATTCTAGATGCTCAAGGCACATGACCGGGAACAAGAAGATGCTATCCAAATATACCAAAGAAAGAGGTCCAGACGTAACCTTTGGAGATAGCTCTAGAGGACAAACGAAGGGCTTTGGAGAGCTGCACCGAGGAAATATTGTGATATCCAAAGTTCACTATGTCAAAGGACTCAAGTACAATCTCCTGAGCATAAGCCAGTTTTGCGATGAGAAGAATCTAGTAGTCTTCACCATTTGGAAATGCATGGTGATAGATATCCTATCTGGATAAGTGAAGCTACAAGGATTCAGAAGGAGAGATGTCTACATGATAGATTGGAACACAGGAACACCTAACTCCTGTTTTCTATCCAAGACAGTAGCTGAGAACGGATGGCTGTGGCACAAAAGACTATGTCACCTAAACTTCAAAGCCATCAACAAGATTAGTTCTCAGAAGCTGGTCAGAGGACTTCCAGATGAAGCATTCAAGAAGGAAGCGCTTTGTGATGCCTGTCATAAAGGAAAGCAGACCAGAGCATCATTCAAGCCAGTCCAGCCTACAACTCTCACAAACAGGATATTATATCTACTCCACATGGATCTATTTGGTCCTATCAAACCAAGGACTCTAAGCAGCCGAAAGCATGTGTTGTGTCAAGAATTAACACTCTCCGACCGGCGATCGCCTCGGAGATCGGGCGACCGAGCCACTGCCGAGCAGCCGAGGCAGAGCTGCCGACCAGCGATCAGGCGACCGAGCCTTAGCCCAGCGAACAAGCTAAATCGGCCAACCGAAGGTCCCAGGACAAGTCCCGGTGCCGAGCGATCGACCTCAGATACGATCGTCACTCGGTACTCGACGGCCGACTCCTGGCGACCGACAAGCGGACAACCATCCCTCGGCACCTGCCGACCGGCCCTTGGTGACCGACCAATGCCGACCCTCGGCAACTGGCCGATGTCGACCTCTGATGACCAGCTAGAGACGACCGCCTCATGTCGATCAGGTCCGATGGCCATCCAGTCGGCAAAGGCAGAGTCTCAAGGCTGGCACCACGTGCAAGAACCGAGACAAGATCCGCGAATCTCGGATCATTGACCACAGCCTGGCAAAATCTATCCACCACCCGACAAGCCGTCGAAAGCTGTCAGTAGGGCCGCATGTGACAGTGATTCCGCCGAAAGTTGTCAGTAGGACCACATGTGACATTGACTCTGGACGCGTGCTGGCTCCTCATTGGACCGCCCAGCTGGCGCGAGCACCTACCTTGGACTTTAACCCGACAGCCCGGGTGATCGCCCCATTATAATATTGGCCGGCGGACGATCGCCCCATTATTATAATGGCCGGAAGGCGATCGCCCACCAAAGGACAAGACTGGGCTGCCACTATAAATACAAGGCACCCTGCACTCGGCAAAGGGTCTGCATTATCACGATTTCACCACATTGGACAGAGATTTTTGCTCACAAAACACTCCCCAGCAATATTGTGATTTCAGCACTCTCTGCACTCGCCGGAATTCCACAGCACTTGGCTATCTCCAACTCTTGGCAACGGCTATCATTCGGTCTTACTTCTCCCGGCCTCTCTCATCAGGAAGACGATCGGCGGGGACGAAGAACATCGAGCTTCGCTCAAGAGCCGGATTAACAGAGTCTTTTTACACTCATTGTATTAATATCATCTCGCGAGAGCATTCAAGCCCGGGCCTAACAAACCCGGCAAATCTTGTATTATTTATCTTCTCTCGGAAGTGCTCCCGCAATTGTTGTTTGTTGTCCGCCTTCCAGCAGTATCTATCTTCGGATAAATATTTTGGGCAACAACAATTGGCGCTAGAAGGAAGGGCATCCAACCTTCGAATTTTTATACCTACCGTCCCGAAGAACACTCACTGTTCTCGGGGCAGATACTTGAAGTGACACTCACTGCACTTCAAAGAAATCTTTCAGAAATCATGTCTTCCGCCTCCGCGTCGAAGAAAGCCGCTGACCATCCGGCTGCACTCTGCCTGCCTGGGCCCGAGCCGCACTGATGGTGGAAGGCGCTCGCCGCGGTCGAGACGCTCGATCCCATTCTGGCGGCGGCCTGCCTCTCGCTCGATCGGCTCCGAACCAAGGAACAGATCGACGAGGTCATGGCCGTCCCACAGAGCGACGGAGTGCTCTCGACGCGCCTCCCGCTATCACCCCCTCGCCCGCCGGAAGTCAGCGGAAGCTAAAGGCGTTATCGGCCGAGCGATCGCGGAGGCTCTCGTCCGCAAGAAGAGGCGCTGCGGCTGGGCACCTCTCTTCGATCGCTCGGCGTGACTCCGACTCGGCGATCGGCCCGGCCCGGCCTACGAGACGACGGAGTTTGAGTCCGTCACCAGAGCTCGCCTACCCGGCTCCTGCAAGGAAGCCCACTGCCCTGATCCCTCGCCTGCCGAGGTCGGCAGCAGCGGAGTTCGAAGATCGGTACACGATCGCCTCGGCTCCCGCTCCCAAAGCCGATCAGCAAGCGACCGAGCCACGGCGATGGCTGCGATGCAACGTCAGATCGACGACATGAAGGCGCTCCTGCAATCCAGGGCAGGCGCCATGAAGACGATCGCCGAGCCAAGCGAGCCGCTCGCGATCAACATAGAGCTCGCCCCGGTGCAGCACAAGATCGCTCCTCCTCAAACTCCCGTGTACGAGGGGCGATCGGACCCCCAAACACACCTGAACAAGTACAACATCTACATGACCGGGTGTGGGGCATCGGACGCGAACCGGTGCCGAATGTTCCCTCTGACGCTAGACGACCTCGCCCACCGGTGGTACACCTCATTGCCACCTCGGTCCATTGGCTCCTTTAACGAGCTGGCGCACGTCTTCACAGAGTACTTCGCCACCAGAGTCGTCCGACCTGAAGGTCGCCTTCGCATGATGCAAATCAAGCAGGGAGAAGAAGAGTCCGACTCGGACTACATCGACCGGGTAGACGGGATCATCCTCAACGGCGAGCCCGTAAGCGATGAGACCGCCCTCTACGCGGTCCTAGGAGGATTTCAGGGTTTTTCGCCTATGTTCAGGCATCTCACGAAGACCCAACCGACGACCTACGCAGCCTTCCGGGCTAGAGCCGCAGATTTCCTGTCCAGGCAAAGGCTTCTTCTTAGCCTAGGAGTAGAGCGATCGGCGCCCGCGCGACGACCTCCAGTCTTCCAGCCCGATCGCTACTATCCAGCAGAGCCGGAGGACTCGCTCGCCGCCTACAGTCCAACATTTTAAATGAGGGACTAAGGCTCGCGATCGCCTCCGCCGCACATCATAAAGCCATGGTCCTGGCAGTCGATGGAACCGGCTGCTTCGGCCATGCAAGGTCCCTTTCGGCCGAGATCGCCTGCCCTTCGTTTAAATACGAGGCCGGCGTAGTCTGAGGGCTCTCCAAAATTAATCAGTGGACACGTGCCATTACCCCCGTCTCAACGTACACCGTCGAGGTTGGCCATATCCATGGCTGGCCGAGGTGGAAGCAGAGCTAACAAGCCGCGGGCGTGGAGTTGATTCATCCGACGCTGCACCGCGCAAGGACTCCTCTAGACCGAGACCGCACGGCCTTCGTTTAAATACGAGGCGAGGCGCAGCCTAACAGAGGACCCTCATAATAAAGTGAGTCACGAGACACTCAATGTCTTCGCGCATCAAGACACGGTCATGGAGTCGGTCCATCGAATTCCGCGACTGTGCACGATTCCTCAAACAAGCGAAACCACCAAGTTTCCGAGGGGGATCGGCCAATGTTGTTTTTTGCAGGTACGAGACCGAAAGATAGCTAGCCAATCGACCATGATAGCCCAAGTCCGAATCCTAAGTCAGCTCAGCAAAGATCGCCCGTCCTCATCCATATACGATCGCCAGCAAGAACCACCTCGCCCCAAGTCTTCAAC
Source organism: Orobanche coerulescens (assembly GCA_033398695.1). Classification (NCBI taxonomy): domain Eukaryota; kingdom Viridiplantae; phylum Streptophyta; class Magnoliopsida; order Lamiales; family Orobanchaceae; genus Orobanche; species Orobanche coerulescens. Next base: position 125,760,554 of record CM065819.1, on the reverse strand, counting down.
ATAGGAGCAAGCTGGGGGGCAATTGTTGTGTCAAGAATTAACACTCTCCGACCGACGATCGCCTCGGAGATCGGGCGACCGAGCAACTGCCGAGCAGCCGAGGCAGAGCTGCCGACCAGCGATCAGGCGACCGAGCCTTAGCCCAGCGGACAAGCTAAATCGGCCAACCGAAGATCCCAGGACAAGTCCCGGTGCTGAGCGATCGACCTCAGATACGATCGTCACTCGGTACTCGACGGCCGACTCCTGGCGACCGACAAGCGGACAACCATCCCTCGGCACCTGCCGACCGGCCCTTGGTGACCGACCAATGACGACCCTCGGCAACTGGACGATGGCGACCTCTGATGACCAGCTAGAGACGACCGCCTCATGTCGATCAGGGCCGATGGCCATCCAGTCGGCAAAGGCCGAGTCTCAAGGCTGGCACCACGTGCAAGAACTGAGACAAGATCCGCGAATCTTGGATCATTGACCACAGCCTGGCAGAATCTATCCACCAGCCGACAAGCCGCCGAAAGCTGTCAGTAGAGCCGCATGTGACAGTGATTCCGCCGAAAGTTGTCAGTAGGACCACATGTGACATTGACTCTGGACGCGTGCTGGCTCCTCATTGGACCGCCCAGCTGGCGCCAGCACCTACCTTGGACTTTAACCCGACAGCCCGGGTGATCGCCCCATTATAATATTGGCCGGCGGACGATCGCCCCATTATTATAATGGCCGGAAGGCGATCGCCCACCAAAGGACAAGACTGGGCTGCCTCTATAAATACAAGGCACCCTGCACTCGTCCAAGGGTCTGCATTATCGCGATTTCACCACATTGGACAGAGATTTTTGCTCACAAAACACTCCCCAGCAATATTGTGATTTCAGCACTCTCTGCACTCGCCGGAATTCCACAGCACTTGGCTATCTCCAACTCTTGGCAACGGCTATCATTCGGTCTTACTTCTCCCGGCCTCTCTCATCAGGAAGACGATCGGCGGGGACGAAGAACACCGAGCTTCGCTCAAGAGCCGGATTAACAGAGTCTTTTTACACTCATTGTATTTAGATTTCTCTCATTAATACTTGTATCCACGAATATTTGTATTAATATCATCTCGCGAGAGCATTCAAGCCCGGGCCTAACAAACCCGGCAAATCTTGTATTATTTATATTCTCTCGGAAGTGCTCCCGCAATTGTTGTTTGTTGTCCGCCTTCCAGCAGTATCTATCTTCGGATAAATATTTTGGGCAACAACAGCATGCACTTGTTGTAGTAGATGATTACTCAAGGTACACTTGGATCATCTTCCTATATAAGAAGAGTGAATCCTTGACCAAGATACCTGAGCTGCTGAGAAGGATCCAGAATGAGAAATCCCTATCCATCATCAAGATCACATCAGATAGAGGAGGAGAGTTTCTCAATAGGGCAATCACTGATTACAGCGATCAGAATGGGATCCAGCATGAGCTCTCTGCAGCCAGGACTCCCCAGCAGAATGGCGTTGCTGAAAGAAGAAACAGAACCCTGAAGGAAGCAGCAAGGTCCATGATTGCGAAGGCGACTCGCCCAGGATGTTCAGGCTGAAGTCAGAACACAACTTGCCATACTCAGAACAGGAGTATGATAGTAGGGAGACATGGCAAAACTCCCTATGAGGTTTGGAATAATAGAACTCCTACTGTTGCTTACTTTCATGTTTTTGGTTGTAAGTGTTTCATCCACAACAACGGTAAAACACAACTAAATGCCTTTGATGCTAAAACTGATGATGGTCTCTTTATGGTATACTCACAAAGAAGCAAGGCATATAGAGTATTTAACAAAAGAACCTTAGTTGTGGAGGAAACACCCCATGTTGTTTTTGATGAATCTACTGTTGAGTACAGGAAGCAAGTTGAGTTAATTGAGAACAAGCTCAAATCAGCAACCCTTGAAGAAGTCATTGTACATGACACTGGAATGGTGGACTCACCTGCAGACCAGCCTGAAAATCCAACTGTAGCTGCTGAAGACCCAACTGCAGATCAGGCAGGATCACCAAACCTATCTGATCCAGTTGCCGCTGATGAAGACCCAGCTGTAGCTGATAAAGACTCATCTGCAGATCAGATCCAACCTGCAGATGACAAGACGGTAGCTGATCCAGCTGCAGACCAAGGAGACCAGAATCCAGCGGATGCAGAAATCCACCAGAGCAATTCAACAGGGGGAATAGACCCAGAAGAAGACGATATCCCCAAGTGGCTCAAAGACCATCCAATCCAGCAAATCATCGGGAAGCTGACTGATGGAGTTAAGACAAGACAGTCAACTCTACCCACAGGAATGGCTATGTTCTCATGCTTCATGTCACAGATAGAACCTAAAACAACAGAACAAGCCTTAGAAGATTATTCTTGGATAAATGCCATGCAAGAAGAACTGGAGCAGATGGAAAGAAACAAAGTTTGGGAACTAACAGACAGGCCGGATCACAAAAAGGTTATTGGCACCAAATGGGTGTACAAAAACAAGAGTGATGAAGATGGAGCGGTTGTTAGGAATAAAGCCAGACTTATTGCAAAAGGTTATGCACAGTGTGAAGGAATAGATTTTGATGAAACCTATGCACCTGCTGCAAGATTAGAGGCCATCAGACTATTCCTCGCATATGCTGCATTCAAAGATTTTGAAGTCTATCAGATGGATGTAAAGAGTGCTTTTCTAAATGGCATCCTAGAAGAAGAAGTCTATGTAGAGCAACCCCCAGGTTTTGTCAAATGAGACAAAGTCTACAAGCTGTTGAAGGCTCTCTATGGACTTAAGCAAGCACCAAGAGCGTGGTATGAAACACTGTCTGTGTTTCTTGCGAAGAATGGTTTTTGCAAAGGAAAGGTGGACAAGACCCTATTCAGAGTGGAGCACGAAGACCACATATTAATAGTCCAGATATATGTGGATGACATCATATTCGGCTCAACCAATCCAGAGCTATGTGAGAAATTCTATAACCTCATGCAAGGAGAATTTGAGATGAGTATGATGGGAAAGCTTAACTTCTTCCTAGGACTACAAGTTAAGCAGATGGAAAATGGAATTTTCATCAACCAAGCTAAGTATACCAAAGATCTAATCAAGAGATTTGGAATGGAATCAGCCAAGCCAGCAAGAATCCCTATGAGCACAAGTACTCACCTAGATGCAGATGAGGGAAGCATATCAGTGGATTCAACCCACTACAGAGGACTCATTGGATCATTGCTATACCTCACTGCAAGCAGGCCTCACATATCCTATGCCGTAGGAGTTTGTGCGTGATTCCAATCTAAGCCTAAGCAGTCACATCTAGATGCAGCAAAAAGAATAATTAAGTACCTTAAGTCTATAGTCAATGTTGGACTATGGTATCCCAAGGATGATAACTTCGAGCTGTCAGGATATTCAGATGCAGATTTCACAGGGTGCAAAATCAATAGGAAAAGCACTAGTGGAACGTGCCAATTCCTAGGAACCAGACTGATATCCTGGTTTAGCAAGAAGAAGGTTTCTAACTCTATCTCCACCACAGAGTCAGAATACCTAGCTGCAGGTAGCTGTTGTGCCCAGATCTTATGGATCAGACAATAGCTGAGGGATTATAATATCATTGCCAATAGTGCTATTGCAATAACCAACAATCCGGTTTTGCATTCGAGGACCAAGCACATTGATGTTAAGCACCACTTCATCAGAGACCATGTGCTTAACAAAAGAGTTAGGGTTGAAAGAGTCAGTACAGACTACCAGATAGCTGACATCTTTACCAAACCTCTGCCAGAAGAAAGGTTTTTGGAGCTGAGCAGAGATCTTGGTCTACTAGATTGGGAATCTAGTACAGAAGCAAGCTGAAACATATCAGACGAAGCACGGACCCAGCTGATTAAAGAAATCAGATCCTAGCTGATACAGGCAATAGGACGAAGGACGGACAAAGGAACCTAGCTGATCATAATCTCAGGCGAGAAGTCCATGGAGTCAACTCACCTGATGCAGAGCAGTCAACAGTCAACAGTGAAACCAGCTAAGTTTTCTAAACTCAACCGACCTCTGAATATTTAATTATTATCTACCGTATGTATAACAATATTATATTAATTTTTGGTTTGCAAGAGGCATTTTAAATACACGTGGCAATCACTCAATAAATCGACCTCCACGGTGGCCAATGAAAATCAATCGTCAAATTTTAAAATGGACCACCGTTTCAAATTTGAAATTTAAATAGAATCTCAAAAGGCGTACCACTGTTTCAAATATATAATAATTTAATCCATACATCTTTTCATCTTCTTTATAAGGACAAAAACCTTTTTACTTTACCTTTTACGCTTACCAATCTTTCAAACCCTAGATTTACAGAGCAAAAATTCTTGAACTCCAAATACACTAAAAATCCTTTGTTTGCAGAAATGGAATCGTACTTCGAAGGCGTTAACATGAAGGCGGTCAAGGACCAGATCATATTTTCTCTGGTCGTTGATTTCGAAGGCCTGTTGGAAGCAAATCTGGAGAACTACGACGTTCTCGACCTGATCCGTTCGATGAAGTTCAATGGGATCTACCCATTCCTGGACATCAGTCCAAAGCATCTCTACAAGGAAGACGTCATCGCCTTCTATCGCGAAGCATATGTAATTCAAGGCGGAATTAGGAGTACTGTTGGCGGAGTCCAAGTCGACATTTCGCCGGATTCGATTCGTACGGCCTTTGGTATGAGGCATCGTGGGATACCCATCGAGGCACTCAAACAATCAGCAGTCGAAACCTGGAAGAAAATCAAGGTGATTGACCAACCGACGAAGCTAAAACTCACTGCTAAAAGGAGCGAGATTAAAAAGGTATATCGATATGCGTTGGATATTACCAACAAAATTATCATGGGAATGGCCGGCGATTTACTAATCATTATCGGCAAAATTCACGATCTTGGGAGCACTGATTCAAGACGAGCAGATTGATTGGGCGGATTACATTTTTAGGCAACTGGTTCGCGAGGTCAACAAAGCCGAATGGCTTGTTGACGAGAAGAAATTTAAATCTAAGCTGGTGTTTGGAACGCAGCTGAGTTGGATGTTGGAAAAGATGGGTGTGGCAAAGGGGAGTACTGACCCCTTTCACATCAATAAGAGGCTTGGTCATCTGGACCAAGAGACGCTGAGAAAATTGGGAAGCACAAGGAGAGCAGCCTAGATGTTGAAAGAGCTGTCTGACTCAAGGACCTACCCCAGATATGATTCATCAGACGAGTCGGACAAGCCTGCAGATGACAACCCCCCTGCAGCCAAGTCGGACTCCGAGTCAGACAACACTCCCATAGTTGTCCGATTCAAGAGAAGGGGACCAGTCCTTGAAGAGCCATCCATCATGCAGTCATCTCCAGAACTCTCTCCCAAGAGGCCCAGGTGACTGCAGTTTAGTCAGGAGGAGCAGTCAGATCATCATGCCAGTCCTGCAGCCAGGTCACCTACTCACCTGGAAGACCAGCCTGCTCCAGGCAGCCTGGAAACTCAGATCGTGGCTGTCCTCACTCCAGCATACATCACGGAAGAAGAAGACACAGGTTTAATCATATCAATCCCTGAAGCAAATTACACATTTAACCTGCTGGACAATAATGTTTTCAACCTGTCCATAGAACAATTACATCTTGTTAAACCACAAGCCTTAAAACACTCTTTTGTCAATATTTTTGAAGAGTGGAAGTTTTTCAAAACACTGTCATTTACGGAACTTCAGTCTTATATTGAAACCAGTGGTTGGGGATATCCCCAAGCCACAGAGGAGGTACTGATTCATTTTTGTAAAGAGTCAGACATAGTTTTAATCCTCCAGGAGAATTGGTTCATGTCTCATTTTAAAACCAACATGGACCAATTCATCCATTCCATTATGTTTAGTATTTTTGATGGTTCATTTGGAAAAGAAGATGAGGAGGAAGAAGAGAGAGAAATTAGAATAGAAGAAGTAAATGGAGAAGAAAATGAGGAAGTCATTGTCATAAATGACGAAGAAGAGGAGCAGGAAGAGGAAAGAGAAGTAGAAAACATTTTAGTTGAAAAACATTCTGAGGAAGTTGAGAAAACCGAAGAGTTGATTGATGAAGAAGAAGAAGAAGGAGAAGAGGTAGAACAGGATGAAGGAGAGAAGGATGATGGTGAAGGTGAAAATGATGATGAAATGAAGGAGAAGATGGAAAAGATGAGAAAAAGGATGATGATAATAATGATGATGATGATGATGATGATAACGATGAAGGAGGAGATCAAGGAGCTGAGAAAGAAAAAAATATATTGATGAAGAAGAAAAGGAGGAAGAACAGGAGAAAGAGCAAGAGAAGGAAGAAGGAGAAAGGGAGCCGGAGCAAGAGCCAATACAAGAGGCTGCAGACAGGGCTGGGGCACCTACCCAGTATACCAGCCTGGACGCCGAGTTGGCTGAGGACTCCAGATCAGGGACCCCATAAAAGACCCCTTCTGGAGTACCAGCTGTAGATAGGAGCCTGCAGTCTAGTGGTTCAATTGCAGAAGGCTCAGGCGAGCACTCTCCACCATCTCAGATCTCAACTACGGTGACTGAGCTGATTCGACAAATAGTGAAGGATAACATTAGAGAGTTGCTTGCATCCCAGGTCACCCCTGACCTTCAATCCATCAATGCTAAGATTGACACTTTGCTGCAGAGGGAAGTACCTCAGCCTCATCCCCCTACGAACAACAGAATGCCATTTGGCATGTCTGACTGGATGTGCAGGATAGAGCAGCAGCTGACTACGTTAGTTGATGCTGGCAAAAAGGGGGAAGATAGAATACAGGGGGAAGGAAGTACTCAAGGAGAAATAAGGGAAGAGCTAAGATCAAAGAAGAGGCAAGATATTCTCCAAATTGAAGGAGGACCATCAAGTCTGAAAAGAAAGGAGATATCTGCCCCCAGCCAACCTGAAGAGCAGTCTGTGGATAATAAGAGAAGAACAAGAGAGAAAGAAGAACAAAGATTCGAATGGGAAGGCAAACAGTTGTGGTATGTTGAAGAATTCTTAGCAACAGAATTCATGACCAATTGGGCGGATGCCAAGAAACAATTCACTGAGCAGTTCTACCTCTGGTAGATTCTCCAAGATAAAGAATGCTCGCCCCAACAGTCATTCATCAACTACATGAATGCTAGATGGCCTACTCTGTGGAAGATCATGCTAAAACATGCAGCCAAATGGCATGCTTATCCTATGATTCCTCCATTCAGAGCAGTGGAAGCGCCGACCCGTTTGGATAATGAGCTTGACGAGCTAGAGCTTCAAGAAGAAATTAGAAATCTATGTGAAGAGCACAAGTTCTCTTAAAAAGAAGACCAAGACTTTGCTGCCCTAGTCATAAGGAGGAAATATGGTCTTGCACCCATCAAAAGTAGACCAATCGGTGCAAAACTATTTAGACCTCCCAAGCAAACTGTTCGCAGAGGAAGGGGCAGATAGTTTTTGGATGTAATTGTAATTTTTGTAATTGATTAATCTTTCTGTATTTATTCTATTCAAGCCATGTACTTGTAATCAACAGAAAATTAATATATACAGTCATTTGAATGACAACTCATAGTTGTCTCAAAACAAGACTGATTTTGAGTTTGTGTCGTGCACCTAAGTGCAGACTTGTACATTTGATTACTTGTTTAAAGTTTTGCCATCATCAAAATAGAAGGAATTTGTTAGGAATACTTGTTAGATTTTGATGATGTCATTAATATAAATTCAAATGTTTATTACTTGGCAAAAATGTAAGGAAGAACCAAATGAGTATCTTCCATAGGCCAAATAATGTTAAGTATAAAACTTGGCAAAATGTAAAGAAGAACCAAATGAGTATCTTCTATAGGCCAAAATAAGTTAGGCTAAAAAATGGCTAAGTACCAAAGATCAGCCAAGTTCATCAGAGAGGTACATCCAAGTCAAGTCAGAGTAGTTCTGGTCAACAAAAATCATCAGGGATGTTTGACCAGACTGCAGTCAAGATACCTCAGACAAGTTATCTGATCAGACAAGTCCTAAACAGTGAACATCAGAGAGGTCCAGACTGCAGAGAAGTTATCTGCACATCAGCCTAGTCGAGATCAGCCAAGTACTCCAAGTCCACGTCAGCATGCGTTGAAAAGTCAAGAATTACGGAAAGTCACATGCAACGTGAAGAGACAAATTGGAGAGATTCCCGCAAAAGATATGAATTAAGTAAGCTATCCAGACCCACCCTGAAGACTTTAATCGTATTATATTCAAAAGATTCGGCGCCTCACATGCAGAGTCTTCACAACGGTCGGAAGATAGATTAAAATAATGGGAATCCATCCTTGCAATGTTCAGAAAGAAAACAATGAAGTCTACCTCTCCAACGGACGGGTTTGTTGAAAAGATTTGCAACGGCTATGAAGAAATGCTCAAAGATCAACACCTATAAATATCCGAAGATTTAAAGTTGAGCAATTACCGGTGCGAACATACTTTCAAGTGATCAAAGCATTCAAGCAATCAAAAAGCAATCTATAGCATCGTGAAAAGAGCGGTTCTAAAAATTCATACTTGAAGAAGCTCTTAGTTGGAGAAGACAAAAACTCGTGTCTTAAATCCTGAGTTCGGGGTACTTCACTGGTTGAAGTTCGAGACTGTAAAGGCATCCAAGGATCGAGGATCAAGAGGTGCAAGGCAGTCAAGTGTGTTGCAACGGCACGGATTTCCACTGGTTGGAAGTTGTTGTAGTTTGTTTGAATCACTGTAATATTTATCACTGGTTGAGAATTATAGTGAATTCATCTCCAACTGGTTTGGAGAAAAGGGGATTAGTAGAGGATTACCCCACCTCTGAGACCACTCTAATTGCCTGCGTTCTTTACTATTTTATAGCATCATACTTTAACTGCTGCATTCATTGTTAAGTGTTTCATTAGTTGCTTTATATTCGTCATCAGCTGACTTCCGCACGTATTAAGAACAAACGACTCCAAGTCATTTGTTTACCTATCAGCTGAAGAAACTCACTCTTTGAGAAAAAGACTTTAAGAGTTTCAACAAATCTATTCACCCCCCTAGACTTGTTCCTGGACGACTTGTGACCTACAAATACATGTTGTTTTACTATGAATCCACGAAGTTTTGGAGTTCATATCATCGATTGATCATCACATAACATCCTTCAATCCAGCGAATCAAGGTAAGTTTTCTTAAAATCTAGTTTTGGGGATTTTGTTCGATTTGTCCGTTTAATCCGTTTTAACTCAGAATAGTGATGGATTGATGATTTTTAAGCTATATTATATCGAATTCCTTGTTATTCCATGGTTGGATTGCCATGGATTTGTCGTTTTATTGAGTATCTTATCGATGCCTTGAAGGTATTCGATAAAATGTCACAAAGAGAATCCGAGCGTTCTACGATGATTCTTCCTCATTCGTTCGTTAATTTATTGATGGTATGATGTTAGGGTCAGATTCCTTGTGAAGAAATTGAGTCGGAACCCTTCCATTCGTTGTCTTCTTCGTGGTACAAGCTTCCCGGTCGAACCGTGTTCTTCGGGGTATTCGGTAACGGTTATTAAGGCAAGTATCTTATTATACGACTTGTATCTTGCGATTAGTAATCACGTATGAGATTTATGATGATTTTGCTTGCCTTCGTAAATATGTTCCGTTTGAATTGGTTGTGTATTCCGCAATTTGAAGGCTTTGTGATAATAGTGTTATATTAGTATATGTGTTAGGTGTTGTGCCATTTGTGCAGGATTGCTGTAACACCCCCAAAACCGTATGGGAATATTACACGCCGTAAACCCTTTCCGCAAGGATCTACCAGGCTAAACGTCCATAAACAACCAAATGCTTGCCCGGCCAGGGTCAAACAATATAATAATACAGACCGTTAAGGTCACTTACACATAAACACACAGACCGATGAGGTCACACAACTCTATCAACAGGACTGACTAACAACATTACCCACACAGGGTTCGAAATACAATACAACGGAAGACTGAATCAACTCTAACAATACAAATAAACTCTACCAACTCTCAACTCTTGATTAGTATCGCAGCTCGTCATCCCCTTGTGCCAATCCTGTGACTGCTCCCCTGAACCTGCATGTACCTGGACGCAAAACATACATCCACCCCCCAAATACTCGGGGGTTAGTAAAACTCCACGGTTTTACTAGTGCAAGTATCAAACCATACGAAATGTAACAAGCAAATAGCAACTACGAATTTAATACGAAAATCAATTATCAAAATGTTCCCGAGAAGTTTTAGAATTTCGAACTCAAGTAAGAGATATTTGAAAAGGAACACATCATCTCGGGGATTTTTAAAGCAGAAATTCTTTTGGATCTCGAGTCCCAATTTACAAAACCCTTTTCGTAAACAATAGGGCCTTAGCCCGATTCTCGTTTCAAAGCATACTAAATAATATATCATTATGAGTCCGAGATCCATATTTAAAATGTTACTCGAACAATCACTGCTACACGATCATTGTTCGTACACATCATGTACCGAACTCCGGAGGCCTCGACGGACCTTACCCGGACCACACACATTGTTCGTACACATCATGTACCGAACTCAGGAGGCCTCAACGGACCCTACCCGGCCACACACACTGTTCGTACACATCATGTACCGAACTCCGGAGGCCTCAACGGACCCTACCCGGCCACAACATCGTTCGTACACATCATGTACCGAACTCCAGAGGCCTCGTCAGACCCTACCTGGATCACACACCTTGTCCGTACACATCATGTACCGGACTCCAGAGGCCTCGTCAGACCCTACGGATCACACACTTTGTTCGTACACATCATGTACCGAACTCCGAGGCCTCGTCAGACCCTACCCGAACACACACACATCGACACGACACAATTCATAATCATTAAATGTTAAGCCATTCCACATTACCTTTGAAATGTTCAATCACGTATGTAAACCGAAACAACACAAATATCATGATCATCACAACGACTCTTAACCAACATAACACACATTCGGTACATTATACATTGAACAACCACGTGTACAACCATCTCATATGTACATCGCAATCCCGCACAAATGGCACGACGCCTAACACGGATACCAATATATCACTATTATCACAAAGCCTTCGAGTTTGGAAAACACAACCAACTCAAACGTGACATATTTACGGAGGCAAGCAAAATCGTCATACATATCATACGTAATTACTAGTCACAAGATACAAGTCGTATAATAAGATACTTGCCTTAATAACCGCTACCAAGCGCTCCGAAGAACACGGTTCAACCGGGAAGCTCGGACCGAAGAAGACAACGAACGGAAGGGTTCCGACTCGAGTTCTTCACAAGAATTCGATCCTAACAACATATAATCAATAAATCATCGATCATACGAGGAAGAATAATCGTAGAACGCCCGAAAACCCCTCTATGACATTTAATCGGACACCTTCAAGGCGTCGATCAAGAACTCGACCAAAACAACAAGTCGATACGATCCAACCATGGAATAACAAGGGAAATGATATAATACATCTAAATAATCATCAATCCATCATAATCCTAAATTAAATCGGATTAAACGGGCGAAATCGAACAAAATACCCAAAATCCCCAATTATCCAAAAGGGAGGGTTTCAAGAAATAATACCTTTGGAGATTCAAGTACTAAGATCCGTAGAACACGCGTTGGATTGATCGTCCGGGCTTCACTACTGGAGAAAAATGGTGAAAATCAACCCCTCAATGGATAAAGATGGAGAACTCTTCCCCTCTCTCTCACTCTCTCTCGCGATGCAGGTGAAATGAAGGAGAAGACGACCGATCTCGTCTAAAAAGGACGAGATTGTACAATTACCGCTTTATGTGCCGCGCACGGCAAGTGTGCCGCGGCCAAAAAAATTACTCCTGTGTTTCGGCATTGTGCGCACCACGGCTGCGTGTGCCGCGGCACCAGTCTGATTGGGTTTAGGTCGCAGACGACACACGAGTGTGCCGCGGCACCGGACAGTGTGCCTCGGCATCGGCTCGCACGTGCCGCGGCACCAGCTTGGGTGTGCTGCACACGATCTGATTTGTTCGACCAACAATCGAATGAATTTATGTGCCGCGGCACGCACATCTTGTGCCGCGGCCCACACCCCCTATTGGGTTCCAAAATGATAAAAATGATCGGAAAGAGAATAAAACGATAGGAATCAATATTTGGGAACCAATAACACGAAATGGATCCACGGCAACCAAACGGCGGTTCCGCACCACAATAACGAGAATACAGTTCAACGGTGACAGAAGGACACCTTTGAAAGGTACACGAGGGTCACTATGACCGAGAAATATACCAAAAATAAAAATACAATGGAAAGAAAAGTACCGGATATTACAGAGACAACAATTACAGATACGGATACCCGTAACTTTGGGCAAATTACAAAATGGAACATAACGCCCGGAAATCACGATACGTGATCGAATAACCAAACCGAAGATTACAACACGTCCAACAAAGTTAAACGGACTTGCGGGAAACTCGAAACAGCAGTTTCGGACGAGATTCGCAAGAATCGAACTCAAGTGCGGAAAGGTCGCTAAAAACACGGAACTCAACAAAACAACACCGAAACGAACTCGGGTGACAAAAAGTGTAGAATTAATCATTCTCGAAATGACGAAACGGTCATGAGTGAGTCGTCAAAACGGACTTCGGCCGAAAAAAGAAATTTACCGAAAATCGAAAATTGCGGATATTACATTCTACCCTCCTTAAAAGAAGTTTCGTCCCGAAACTTAAAACAAGTAGGGAGAAGAAATATCCCGCCAGGAAAAACTCAACTAGATACACAAGAAGTGCATAACTCATGCCCAACGGCGACGGAATATACGTTACAAGCAACGCAACGGAATATACGGCGTGAAAACACGCTCCACGACGACCAACACGACGCCACCGGTATAGACACAATAAAATCAACAAGTGACAAGCGTCATCAAACAGATAATACAATCGAGTCGATTATCTGAACAATCATAAAACACAACGAACAAAAATCAATACGATTGACCAACCCAACGGTTCATCAATCAAAACGCGAGCCAAACGCTGAACAAATACGGAATTCCACCGCCCAAGGGTTGGAAGATCGAAACGAGACTAATTTCTCGAACTTAAAGAAATTACGAAGGAGTCTGAACGCTCAACAATCATGAATCGAGATCAACAAAAAAAAAACGAACAATCAATGATCAACCATAACGATCGAGTCAACAAAAATCGAATAATCATGTTCGGATCACGAAGAACAATAAGGTTCGACCGACAACTCCGAAGTTCACATCTCGACTCGAGACAAAACATGATCCGGTGAAAACGACAAGATGCGCACCCACATAAGATCCACAAGAAAGGGAATAGCAATTGGAAAATTACAACGACAAACGAGTTATTCCGAAACAATACCACACTCGTTCGATCAACAAAAGCAAGGCGGGACAAGCTCGGAAAATATCAACGAACATAAACGAGTCAGCAGTCGAAAATACGAGAGGTTCAAAATCCGATCCACTTGAATAAAAGAACTAATAAAACCAGATGATGACACTTAGAACAAGGTTCACAAGAATCGAACCGAACTCGAAAAAAGTCACAGCGATAACCAGATCGACCCACAACAAGATCACAGCTCGTTCGAACGATGAAACCGGAATACAGAACAAGTTCAGAAAGTACCAACGAACACGAGCGAGCCGATAGAATTGAGAAAGAGAAAACGCAGGAGCCAAAAATAATACGGGTATTATAATAGACCTCTTCTAAAAGAAGCGTTGTTCCCGAAACTCACAACACGAAATCAAGGTGACAACACAACAAGCAACTGACAGAAACATCTTTCAAAGGCCTCTCAAAGCCGATTCTGATAACTTGTCTTTGAAGCGCAAACTTCGAAAGTCTCGGTAGCCAATTCGCAAAACTGAATTCGGTGTCCCTCGAGTTCGCACTTGAAATGTGTTACCGTCGAGAAGGACAATTTACACGTGCATGCCCCTGGCACACCACGGTTGAAACGCCTCGGCTCGGCATACCGAAAATACAATGGGGTATAACGTCGCAAAACAACATAGCGGAGATGCCAACTCGGCACAACAAAGAATCATAACACATATCATATACAAGGATTTCCATCGTAAAGTAATACACACACAACAATACAGCAACGACGGTATCGTTCGGCAACCTTAACGGCCCGAACAATAACTAGCACATAATTACAAACATCGTGAAACAGTCACACATGTACACAAACGTTCAAACCCAAGCTTTAACAGCTCACACAGGTGCGATAACACGCAAGTCACCACGAAATAACAACATTAAAGATCGTCATCACACCTCCCAAAAGGGACAACAAAACAGATGCATGGCGAACGACTCAACGTTCACACCACCAATTCCATCATACTCGGGAGCTAACATTCTAACAACAATGTGAATATCATACACACATTTCTGGTCTACCAACAGGAATGATAGGTTTTAAAAAAACGAAAACCACCTTTTGGAGACAGTTTGGAAACACCAGTTGATCTTGAGTATCATTTTACAAAAAGTTGAACAAACCTCATTTTCGAGACCTTAAAAATCATCTTACGTTTGAACAGATATGAGGACACCTTCTCTTAGTGAAAAACTTTTAGAATATTCGACCCTCGGGTCTAAGTAAAAGTGTTTATAAAACATTGAAAATATCTCAAAACATTTTGGGTCCTCGAGGTAGAAGAATTTTGAAACATATTGTGGCACCTTGGATGTACCACGAGAGAATAATTCATTTTAAAAGTACGTCTCGAAATTTATTTTCTAAGATACTCAAGGTTTTTTTTTAAAGATAATTCAATGGGCTAGAATGCCCAAAACTCTAGGTAATTACGCAAAATATTATAGTGTCGTGGGTCCCGCGCCGGAACTCACCAGGCTAAAAACCATTTACAACGTTAAAAATGCCGATGATGGTAATATTTCAAAACTCACCAAAAGCCATTTACAAAATACTAAGTATCGTCACAATAATTTTTCCAGAACGTTCAAAGCCATAACGCCAAAACTCGGTTAAAGGAATCGGTTTTCGAAATCAAACTCAATTGGCAAAAGGTCGAAAGCCATTTGAAAGAACTCACACAGGGGGAAAAAAATACAGTCCAACATGCACAATCCAATTGAATACGTCTCACAGCATCTAGTTTAAACATATAACAAAACCGTTCCTCGGAGCTTCTCACGAACTCAATCGTCGATACCTTATTCGAAACCCAACAAGGTTCTCAATTTTCACACTATACCACCCCTCACAGTGGTTCAAAGGTAAAACAACAATAGGCCCAATTTTTATACATGTATTATATGTCACACGTATTAAATACAACCATATTCACAACACCGTGCAAATAGAATTATGCACCGCAATTAACTCATTTAGATACAATCATGATACACAGGTACTTCGCATAAAAGAGGAGACTTACGTCCACAGGTTGCACGGAGGTGACGGTCGCCCACGATACTAATCTCGTCTGACAACATATCCGACACGTTGTGACTACGCACAACTCAACTTGTCACCTGACGACTCGAACGACAAGACCACACATTACTCGACAAACCACGACTCAACTCGACCCGACAGCCTAGGTTTCTGCAACCTAAGCTCTGATACCATAAATGTAACACCCCCAAAACCGTATGGGAATATTACACGCCGTAAACCCTTTCCGCAAGGATCTACCAGGCTAAATGTCCATAAACAACCAAATGCTTGCCCGGCCAGGGTCAAACAATATAATAATACAGACCGTTAAGGTCACTTACACATAAACACACAGACCGATGAGGTCACACAACTCTATCAACAGGACTGACTAACAACATTACCCACACAGGGTTCGAAATACAATACAACGGAAGACCGAATCAACTCTAACAATACAAATAAACTCTACCAACTCTCAACTCTTGATTAGTATCGCAGCTCGTCATCCCCTTGTGCCAATCCTGTGTGCTCCCCGAACTGCATGTACCGGACGCAAAGCAGACATCCACCCCCAAATACTCGGGGGTTAGTAAAACTCCACTGTTTTACTAGTGCAAGTATCAAACCATACGAAATGTAACAAGCAAATAGCAACTACGAATTTAATACGAAAATCAATTATCAAAATGTTCGAGAAGTTTTAGAATTTCGAACTCAAGTAAGAGATATTTGAAAAGGAACACATCATCTCGGGGATTTTAAAGCAGAAATTCTTTTGGATCTCGAGTCCCAATTTACAAAACCCTTTTCGTAAACAATAGGGCCTTAGCCCGATTCTCGTTTCAAAGCATACTAAATAATATATCATTATGAGTCCGAGATCCATATTTAAAATGTTACTCGAACAATCACTGCTACACGATCATTGTTCGTACACATCATGTACCGAACTCCGGAGGCCTCGACGGACCTTACCCGGACCACACACATTGTTCGTACACATCATGTACCGAACTCCGGAGGCCTCAACGGACCCTACCCGGCCACACACACTGTTCGTACACATCATGTACCGAACTCCGGAGGCCTCAACGGACCCTACCCGGCCACAACATCGTTCGTACACATCATGTACCGAACTCCAGAGGCCTCTTCAGACCCTACCTGGATCACACACCTTGTCCGTACACATCATGTACCGGACTCCAGAGGCCTCGTCAGACCCTACCTGGATCACACACTTTGTTCGTACACATCATGTACCGAACTCCAGAGGCCTCGTCAGACCCTACCTGGAACACACACACATCGACACGACACAATTCATAATCATTAAATGTTAAGCCATTCCACATTACACTGAAATGTTCAATCACGTATGTAAACCGAAACAACACAAATATCATGATCATCACAACGACTCTTATCCAACATAACACACATTCGGTACATTATACATTGAACAACCACATGTACAACCATCTCATATGTACATCGCAATCCTGTACAAATGGCATGACGCCTAACACGTATACCAATATATCACTATTATCACAAAGCCTTCCAGTTTCGGAAAACACAACCAACTCAAACCGGACATATTTACGGAGGCAAGCAAAATCATCATACATATCATACGTAATTACTAGTCACAAGATACAAGTCGTATAATAAGATACTTGCCTTAATAACCGCTACCAAGCGCTCCGAAGAACACGGTTCAACTGGGAAGCTCGGACCCCAAATAAGACAACGAACGGAAGGGTTCCGACTCGAGTTCTTCACAAGAATTCGATCCTAACAACATATAATCAATAAATCATCGATCATACGAGGAAGAATAATCGTAGAACGCCCGAAAACCCCTCTATGACATTTAATCGGACACCTTCAAGGCGTCGATCAAGAACTCGACCAAAACAACAAGTCGATACGATCCAACCATGGAATAACAAGGGAAATGATATAATACATCTAAATAATCATCAATCCATCATAATCCTAAATTAAATCGGATTAAACGGGCGAAATCGAATAAAATACCCAAAATCCCCAATTATCCAAAATGGAGGGTTTCAAGAAATAATACCTTTGGAGATTCAAGTACTAAGATCCGTAGAACACGCGTTGGATTGATCGTCCGAGCTTCACTACCGGAGAAAAATGGTGAAAATCAACCCCTCAATGGATAAAGATGGAGAACTCTTCCCCTCTCTCTCACTCTCTCTCGCGATGCAGGTGAAATGAAGGAGAAGACGACCGATCTCGTCTAAAAAGGACGAGATTGTACAATTACCGCTTTGTGTGCCGCGGCACAGCCGAAGTGTGCCGCGGCACAGGCCAAAAATTACTCCCAGGTTTCGGCATTGTGCCGCGGCACAGCCTGCGTGTGCCGCGGCACCGTCTGATTGGGTTTAGGTCGCAGACGACACACGAGTGTGCCGCGGCACCGACAGTGTGCCGCGGCACTGCTCGCATGCCGCGGCACGGTTGGGTGTGCCGCGGCACAGCATGATTTGTTCGACCAACAATCGAATGAATTTGTGTGCCGCACGCACATCTTGTGCCGCGCCCACACCCCCTATTAGGTTCTAAAATGATAAAAATGATCCGGAAGAGAATAAAACGATAGGAATCAATATTTGGGAACCAATAACACGAAATGGATCCACGGCAACCCCGAAGCGGCGGTTCCGCACCTGATAACGAGAATACAGTTCAACGGTTGACAGAAGGACACACTGAAAGGTACACGAGGGTCACTATGACCGAGAAATATACCAAAAATAAAAATACAAGGGAAAGAAAAGTACCGGATATTACAGAGACAACAATTACAGATACGGATACCCGTAACTTTGGGCAAATTACAAAATGGCCCAAAACGCCCGGAAATCACGATACGTGATCGAATAACCAAACCGAAGATTACAACACGTCCAACAAAGTTAAACGGACTTGCGGGAAACTCGAAACAGCAGTTTCGGACGAGATTCGCAAGAATCGAACTCAAGTGCGGAAAGGTCGCTAAAAACACGGAACTCAACAAAACAACACCGAAACGAACTCGGGTGACAAAAAGTGTAGAATTAATCATTCTCGAAATGACGAAACGGTCATGAGTGAGTCGTCAAAACGGACTTCGGCCGAAAAAAGAAATTTACCGAAAATCGAAAATTGCGGATATTACAATTGCGACGTACATATGGGATGGTTGTACACTTGGTTGTGCAATGTATTGTGTACCGAACGTATGTTATGTTGGTTGTGTGTCGTTGATTGATGATAGTTGTTGCGAGTGTTGAGATTGAGTTATGTACGTGTGATGCACGATTTTGTGGTGATCAACGTGATTGATTAATTGTGCTCATTGTTGTATGTAATGTGAATGTGAATGTGAATATGTGTGTGACCGCTAAGTTCACTCGTGTTGGTTCGACGGGACCTACGAGGATTCGTGGCAGTGGACTACGGGGTCAGAACTTAGTGAGGTACTGCAGTCCAATCGTGCTGGTCTGACGAGGCCTACGATAACACATGGCAGTGGACCATGAGTTTCGGACACAGTACGTCCAATCGGGTGAGCTTGATGGGGCTTACGGTGACATGTGGCAGTGGACTACGGTGTCAGGACTCTGTGTGTGTGATTGTTGTGATTCGTATAGTCTGTGTGGGTTGTTGAACCTACGGAGACACGTGACAGTGGATCAAGGTGTCGGAATTGGTTATGTCTGGTTAATAGTCCGTGTGGGTTGTTGAACCTACGGAGGCACATAACAGTGGATCACGGTGTCGGAATTGATTATGTTTGTTTAATTGTGCGTGGTGTAGTCCGTGCGGGTTGTTGAACCTACAGAGACATGTGACAGTGGATCACGGTGTCATGAGCGTGATTATCTTCAAATCAAAGTTTTGAAAGGGATAGTTTTATGAAAATGAATGTTGGACCGAGTCCTAAGCTTGAGTAAATGTTTCCCGTATTGTAAACTGTTGGGTTATGAAACAAGATTTGGGTTAAGGCCCTAAAGTTTTTCGAAAGGTTTTGTGAATCAGGACTCGAGGTCTTAAAGGTTTTGAAATTCTAAAAATTCCCGAGATGATAATCTTATTTTCGAATGCTTCATAGCCTATCTTTCCTTGTGAAAACCTCCCGGGAATATCTTGATACTTGATTATTATATTTGATTCATGATTATTATTTGCTTGTTACATTTCGTATGATTTGATACTTGCACTAGTAAAACAGTGGAGTTTTACTAACCCCCGAGTAATCGGGGGGTGGATGTCTGTTTTGCGTCCAGGTACATGCAGATTCAGGGGAGCAGTCACAGGATTGGCACAAGAGGATGACGAGCTGCGATACTAATCAAGAGTTGAGAGTTGTTTTGATTTTCGTTTTGTTGTCCGAGTTGATTTCAGTCTTCCGCTGTACTGTGTTTTGACCCCTGTGTGGGTAATGTTGTATAAGTTAATTTTGTTGATTGAGTTGTGCGACCTCATCGGTCTATATTATTTTATCGTTTGACCCTGGCCGGGCAAGCAGTTGGTCGTTTTGTAAGGTATAGCCTGGTATATCCTCGTAAAAAGGGGTCTACGGCCTGTAATATTCTCATATGGTTTGGGGGGTGTTACATTTATGGTATCGGAGCTTAGGTTGCGGAAACCTAGGCTGTCGGGTCGAGTCGAGTCGTGATTTGTCGAGTAATGTGTTGTCTTGTCGTTCGAGTCGTCAGGTGACAAGTTGAGTTGTGCGTAGTCACAACGTGTCAGATGAGATTAGTATCGTGGGCAACCGTCATCTCCGTGCGACCTGTGGATGTAAGTCTCCTCCTTTATGCGTAATACCTGTGTATCTCGATTTTATCTTAGTGAGTTAATTGCGGTGCATAATTTTATTTACACAGTATTGTGTAATATAGTTGTGTTTAATACTTATGGCACATAGTATGTGTATAAAACTGGGCACGTTATTCTTTTATCTTTGAACCACCGGGTGGGGTGGTATGGTGTGAAAGTTGTAAACCTTGATGGGTTTCGAAAAGGTACCGGCGGTAGAGTTTGTGAGAAACTCCGATGAATGATTTTGCTGTGTGTTTAAACTTGACACCACGAGATGCATTTGATTGAATTGGCGACCCTAGCTGCCATTTGAGTATGTGGTTTTAAATTCGACTGTTTTTGGAATGTTATAATTTTTGTCCGCTATGGGTAAGTTTGAGAATATTTTCTGAAGGACTTTACAGTTTGAGAATTTTTGTAGAAATTGATTTTTGGAAAATATTTTGGTGGTGCGGTCAAACCACGGTTTATATGGATTTTTAAAATTTGTTAAATTTTGACAAATAGGCCGTGTATTTCCAATGACACAATCAGACGGTATTTGAAAAATGTGTTTTGAAGTACTTCGGATAATGTAAAATATTACCGTCATTTTGGTTAGGAACTAAAGGATTTTGGGGAATTTTTATTTTGCAGAACGATTTTTGGTTTTCGGAATTTTGAACTTCTTATGTCCACGTGTTGGGGCTAAGTGGTTGTGATAAGTTTGTAGTGTTGTTGTGCTCGCCGGAGAATGTTTCAGTGTTTTCTAAATATTGAGATATATGGTTTTGATTAAACGATCGAGGTATTAAAAGTGTTTTCAAAAATTTCATTTCACCAAATTTTTCAAACTTGAGAATTTTAAAATTTTATCATTTGAATAATACCCCAGAAATATTTTATTTTTGCTGCTAGTGTTTGATCCCTACGATACGTGTGTGGTTTTGACTGTGTTTGATTTGGTAAAATCCAAACACCTCTGTTGATGTGACTGTGTGAATTATTTTTTAATGAAGTTCTTAAATTACAGTGTTAGTGCGTGCACTTGTGTGATGACTTGGAGTTGATGCTTTATCGTGCTGCTCTTACCGTCTTATGTTGACGTTGTGACGTTTGTTTGGTTGTGTTATCCTGTTTGGTCGTCCGTTCAGTATGCCGAGAGGTTGTGGCCGAGGACGTGGTCGTAGTCGTGGTCGTAATCAGGAGCGTGAGAGGGCGACTCCCTCCTTGCCGAGTACCAATCAGCTCAGTACAGATTAGGGACATTCGACTAGCGTTAATGTTGACGTTGGCGCCGCCACCATCCTTCGTCAGGTGGTTGATCAGTTAGTGCAGATGAATCAGGCCGTACATCAGAATGAGAATCCAGATGGGGATAACGGGGCTAGTAAGTGGTTACAAGATGTGATTATGATGCAGCCGCCCCGTTTTTTAGGTTCGTCTGACTTGTTAGGTCGGGAAAGCTGGCTCTTCCAGTTGGACAGAATATTTGATGCTGTAGCTTGTCCGGATGAAAAAAGGGTACCCATTACTCAGTACCTACTCGACAAAGAAGCTGCAGACTGGTGGCAGGCTGTAGTGCCTGCAGATCGTACACCTACATGGGCTGAGTTTAAGACCGTCATGGAGGCAGAGTATTGCCCGTTGCCTGTTCTTGAACGCAGAATCGTTTAGTTTTTCTCGGCTACGCCCCAGGATGTGTTAATATCCCAGGCGATAGTAGATTATAATCGACAGTTGGCTTATGTTCGTGATCAAGTGAGAAGTGAAGCGGACAAGGTCCAATACTTCAATATGCGCATGAAGCCCCATATCCGTGAGAGTATGGATCCTCTTATGTGTACCACCCTGAAATAATATCAGGACCGAGCTTTAGACATTAAGATGGCTGTTTCTGTGACGGAATCTGGTTCAGAGAGTAAGAGACAGAAGACCTCGAGAAATTTTTTCAAGAGGCCAGAGAAGTGAGATCCGTGAGCCTGTTGCTTCGTATTTACCTTCTGGGAGCACTCTTCGTTCGGTTGATCAGTCTAAGAACCTTACTCTGGAGGCGAGTAAGACGGTCGGTGTGAAGACCTGCTTCAACTGTAGTCGTGTGGGCCATGCGATACAGAATTGTCGTTCGCCACCGGTTAATTGTTTTAAGTGCGGCCAACTGGGGCACCAAGCGGTGCATTGTGAGACCGTTGCCAAGATGTTCGGGAATTATGTTTTCGTTCCTACTCGGGGAGTGCCCGGTGGTGTCCAGTGATGTAGTTGTGTATCGTACTTCATGCTGTAATTCGTATAGAAATTGATATTTGTTGCATGAACTCTTTGGTTTTGTTTGTATTCTACCATGATGTTTTATTTTAAGTTTCAGGACCAAACTTATTTTTAATAGGATAAAATGTAATATCCGGTATTCTCGTTTTCTTTTATCTTGAATTGTTTGGGTCTTGACGTCGGACATTTTCTTGTTGACGAGAATCGAAGTGACTTCTATCGTAATACTATATTTGTTTCTACCGCATAGTCGTTGTGGTCGGGTGCGACTTGTTGTTGCGTGCATTTCTTTGATTAAATGTGTGCATGTGATGTATTGTTAATTACTCGTTGTTTTGAAACATAGTCGGTGGCGTTGTGTTAGTCGTCGTGGGGCGTGTTTTCACGCCATATATTCCTTTGCGTTGCTTGTAACGTTTCGCCGTTGGGCGCAATTTTTTTCGGTTCTTGTGTATCTCGTTGATTTTTCCTGGCGGGATATTGCTTCTCCCTACCTGATTTAAGTTTCGGGACGAAACTTCTTTTAAGGAGGGCAGAATGTAATATCCGCAATTTCGGATTTCCGGTAATTTTCTTTTTTCGGCGGAGGTCCGTTTAGACGACTCGCTTGGGACTGTTTCATCATTCTGAGAATGATTAATTCTGCACTTTTTGTCATCCGAGTTCGTTGCGGTATTGTTTTGTTGAGTTTCGTGTTTCTTAACGACTTTTCCGCACTCGAGTTCGATTCTCGTGAATCTCGTTCGAAATTACTGTTTCGAGTTTCCCATAATTCCGTTTAAGTTTGTCAGACGTGTTGTGAACTTCGGTTTGGTTATTCGATCACGTATCGTGATTTTCGGACGTTTTGGGCCGTTTTCGTAATTTCCCAAAGTTTGAGGTAATTACTTCGGTTGTCGAATTTCGAGCCTTCGGGTGGTCGGAATCGTGTGTTCGCTTAGCTCTTAGATTCATCTTTGCGAGTACTTCGTAACCGTATCTTCGATTCGTATTCAAGTTCGGGTTTCGGGGTCGTTCGGATCGTCGTTGTGGTGCTTCATTTTGTGCACGGAAGGCTGTGGCGGACACATGCGAAACGGCCACAGCAGCGCCCGAGCCGTGTCTGCGCCGGTCGGCGGGGCAGCAACTGCCGAGACACGGCCGAGACACACGGCGCTGGTCTGGGCCGGTTGCTGCGCCGTGTTCGGCAGGCGTATTAATATGGCCGAGCAGACGTTTTTTTCACTCGTTTTCATTTCCTATCCTTCTGTCCGCGGTTGGATCTTTGGGAAGTCGAAGACATGTTGTTTTACTATGAATCCACGAAGGTTTGGAGTTCATATCATCGATTGATCATCACATAACATCCTTCAATCCAGCGAATCAAGGCAAGTTTTCTTAAAATCTAGTTTTGGGAATTTTGTTCGATTTGTCCGTTTAATCCGTTTTAACTCAGAATAGTGATGGATTGATGATTTTTAAGCTATATTATATCGAATTCCTTGTTATTCCATGGTTGTATTGCCATGGATTTGTCGTTTTATTGAGTATCTTATCGACGCCTTGAAGGTGTTCGATAAAATGTCACAAAGAGAATCCGAGCGTTCTACGATGATTCTTCCTCGTTCGTTCGTTAATTTATTGATGGTATGATGTTAGGGTCAGATTCCTTGTGAAGAACTCGAGTCGTAACCCTTCCGTTCGTTGTCTTCTTCGTGGTACAAGCTTCCCGGTCGAACCGTGTTCTTCGGGGTATTCGGTAACGGTTATTAAGGCAAGTATCTTATTATACGACTTGTATCTTGCGATTAGTAATCACGTATGAGATTTATGATGATTTTGCTTGCCTTCGTAAATATGTTCCGTTTGAATTGGTTGTGTATTCCGCAATTTGAAGGCTTTGTGATAATAGTGTTATATTGGTATACGTGTTAGGTGTTGTGCCATTTGTGCAGGATTGCGACGTACATATGGGATGGTTGTACACTTGGTTGTGCAATGTATTGTGTACCGAACGTATGTTATGTTAGTTGTGTGTCGTTGATTGATGATAGTTGTTGCGAGTGTTGAGATTGAGTTATGTGCGTGTGATGTACGATTTTATGGTGATCAACGTGATTGATTAATTGTGCTCATTGTTGCATGTAATGTGAATGTGAATGTGAATATGTGTGTGACCGCTAAGTTCACTCGTGTTGGTTCGACGGGACCTACGAGGATTCGTGGCAGTGGACTACGGGGTCAGAACTTAGTGAGGTACTGCGGTCCAATCGTGCTGGTCTGACGAGGCCTGCGATAACACATGGCAGTGGGCCATGAGTTTCGGACACAGTACGTCCAACCGGGTGAGCTTGACGGGGCTTACGGTGACATGTGGCAGTGTACTACGGTGTCAGGACTGTGTGTGTGTGTGTGATTATTGTGATTGGTATAGTCCGTGTGGGTTGTTGAACCTATGGAGACACGTGACAGTGAATCACGGTGTCGGAATTGGTTATGTCTCGTTAATAGTCCGTGTGGGTTGTTGAACCTACGGAGGCACGTGACAGTAGATCACGGTGTCGGAATTGATTATGTTTGTTTAATTGTGCGTGGTGTAGTCCGTGCGGGTTGTTGAACCTACGGAGACACGTGACAGTGGATCACGGTGTCATGAGCGTGATTATCTTCAAATCAAAGTTTTGAAAGGGAAAGTTTTATGAAAATGAATGTTGGACCGAGTCCTAAGCTTGAGTAAATGTTTCCCGTATTGTAAACTGTTGGGTTATGAAACAAGATTTGGGTTAAGGCCCTAAAGTTTTTCGAAAGGTTTTGTGAATCAGGACTCGAGGTCTTAAAGGTTTTGAAATTCTAAAAATTCCCGAGATGATAATCTTATTTTCGAATGCTTCATAGCTTATCTTTCCTTGTGAAAACCTCCCGGGAATATCTTGATACTTGATTATTATATTTGATTCACGATTATTATTTGCTTGTTATATTTCGTATGATTTGATACTTGCACTAGTAAAACAATGGAGTTTTACTAACCCTCGAGTAATCGGGGGGTGGATGTCTGTTTTGCATCCAGGTACATGCAGATTCAGGGGAGCAGTCACAGGATTGGCACAAGAGGATGACGAGCTGCGATACTAATCAAGAGTTGAGAGTTGTTTTGATTTTCGTTGTGTTGTCCGAGTTGATTGCAGTCTTCTGCTGTATTGTGTTTTGACCCCTGTGTGGGTAATGTTGTATAAGTCAATTTTGTTGATTGAGTTGTGCGACCTCCTCGGTCTGTATTATTTTATCGTTTGACCCTGGCTGGGCAAGTAGTTGGTCGTTTTGTAAGGTATAGCCTGGTAGATCCTCGTAAAAAGGGGTCTACGGCGTGTAATATTCCCATATGGTTTTGGGGGTGTTACAAATACGAGCCGAAAACCAATGATCATATCAGCAACCAATACGAACCAACAATAAGGGTCTAAATGTTATCGATTCAAAACTCCATTCTTAAATACGAATTGACAAGGTTCTTTCTCATAAATCCATAGATAAAATTTACCGATGATCGTCATCAATTCGAACCATCCAATTAGTTCAACATTATAGATAATCACATTATAAGGTCATCAAACAATCCAATCATTCGACTTGAATATTTGTTCAATACGTATGGACTTCCAAACTCGGATATGAATAATAATCTCATCAAACTCGTAATTATATTTGTGTTCCTATGCGAATATTATATCCAAACACATAATTTAGCTCTAGAGATGAATATTCCATAATCATATCCAAAACACCCCCACTTCTTATAAATATTCATCATCTCGTATAATTCAAGAGTCCTTCAAGAACATGAATTAATCCGAAATCACGTCCATAATCGACCAAACGACATAATCCGATGTTCTAACATCTAAGCCATCATCTAACTCATAGTCTAAGGCATATATCATCATAATATCAAGAATCGTAACCATACTACCAAGAACACTATGATTCCCTGACCATGCTCATGACAACATAACATAACCTAACATATAAGTCATCATGTCATCATCTTTCTCAACAAACTTCCCGTGGAATACCAAGAATCATCATAACACATCCATAAACTATTATCATACGAACTGATCATCAACAACAATGTCAAAATCCGAAATGAAGGGAGATATTAACCAACATATCTTTTGAAGATAAACAACTTCATTCAAACCACACGAATTATATCAACATCCGCACCTCAACAATAATATCAATATAACTCGGTAATCCATCCCATAATCATACCTATCAACTCAAGAACATCGTATGCAATCCAAGACGAAATTCCAAAGTGAAGAGTAATTACCTCATCGAAGAAATGGATTAAATCCCAAGGTTGAATCTATTCTCGATCACTTCTAAGCTCCATTGCTGTTAAGGACGATAAATCCCCCAATACTCAAGTGTTCGGATCCTCAAAATATCCTCCAAGAACACTCTCTACTGGATGAAAGGAAAAAATGGACAAAATGAAGAATAATCCCCAACTGCACATATATACTGCACATTATTAGCGCGCGCTACTATTACTGGATAGCGTGCGCTACTTGCCATAACATGCGCTAACTGACTTTGTGAGCATGCACTATCATGGTCCATAGGCTAGTGCCTTACTCCGAACTGTGATTTCCATACGAAATGCTTATGCAATAACGTATGTAAATACTCAGTCTAGCGTACGCAAGTCTCCGACCTTAGCGTGCGCTGCCCGTAGTTGACTTTTTTGTGTGCACCTGTTTCGAAGGTGGGTCCACACGCCAAAAGTAACTGACAAAGCCCATATTCCCACTCATCTGTTCTGCACTAGCGTGTGCTATATCCACGTACTGGCGTACGTTAATTCAGGCTACACCTAGCCAAATCCAACTGTTCTGTCCGTCGTCTCTGATTAGTGCATAATTGATCTAAAATTCATATACAAATATCACATTTTTCTGGCATAATCATACTGATTTTGATAGAATTTAATTTTTGAAGAAATATCAAAACATGAGCTAATAATGTTTATTTTGCAGTGTTGCTACCCAAAATATTATCCGGAGATAGATATTGCTGGATGAGTGGATAGCAAACAAATGCGAGAACACTTCCGTGAGAAAAGTAAATAACACAAGGTTTGCCGGGGTTGTTAGTCCCGGGCTTGAATGCTCTCGCGAGATATTATTAATACAAATATTCGGGGATACAAGTATTAATGTAAGAATACAATTACAATGAGTGCAAAGATTCTTGTTATCTTAGCTAGTGAGCGTGTAGATTGCCGGAAGAACCAGATATGATGCTCTGTGAGTTCTTGTAACAACGTAGATGAGCTGAGACGGCGGTGAGAGATCCACAGTCTCTCACAGCGTGTATTAGTTGTATGTTTAAGCTCCTGGACTTGTATGTCTCTTGGAATCTGCACTGTGGAGACTTCTTGCCTCTGCCGACCGTCTTCTGGAGGAGAGGTTCTGAGAGAGAAATCCTGAGGTAGATTCAGGAGAGAAAGCTGGGAGCTTGATGGTATGTATGTTCTTTTATATTTCTGTGAATGAATTCGGAATATAAGTGAACGAATTGGGAACCTTTTTCCAGTAGGAGGAGGTTCTCTATTTATAGGACTTGGATATGCCGGGCGATCGCCTCAGCTGTATTATAATAAGCGGGCGATCGTCTTTTAGCACATGGGCTTGTCTCCTTAAAGTCTGCAGGAGTTGTTGGCAGTCAGTCGTGCGGTCCAATGAGAAGCCTGCACGCGTCTGAGTCGCTGTCACGGGTGGTCCCACCTTGTGCCTTTCGGCGGGCTTGTCGGTAGGTAAAGCCGTCCTTGTCAAAGACAGCTGTTGGTGGTCAATGATCCGTGAAATGCGGATCTTGTCTTCGATCTGCACATGGGTGCTGCTTTGAGATCTATTCTTCGTGGACTTTGACGGACGATGGTCCCAGCTCGTAGTGCAGGACGATCGTCCTTAGCCGGGCACTAGAGTCAATCGCCAGGTGCCAAAAGGAGATCGCCTTGGGAGTCGATCGCCAGGTACTTGATGGTGGTCTGGTATCTTCGATTAGGCGAGTTTGCCATATCTTGATTGATAGTGGACTCGGTCGCTCGGCTTTGCAGTCGATCGCCTGTCGAGGTGAATAAATCTCGACACAACAATTGCCCCCCAGCTCGCTCCTATGTTGGAAACGTGGGGTGAGGTGGTTCTGCTGGCGATCGCTGAACTTTCGACGAGCGACTCTGCGTTTCACTGAACTGGCGATCGTCTTTGAGCTGATTGATTCTGAATTTGGACGATTTGGTAGGTCGCTGAAAAGAGCGGGAAATGGCAGCGGATGCGGAAAGGGCTCTGGGACACGTGTCGGGTTCCTGTTGTGGGAGATCGACGGTCATTTATGACTCCTTGACTGACGCGTCCTTGAAAAGACGCGTACGCGGGTTTCAAGGGGGTCAATAAATGCGACGGTTGCACTCCAGCCCCTGAGGCTCTCCTTAATTGCTTATAAGTCCCTACCATCTCCTATAAAAAGGGCAGGGTGGTTGTGTTCATTCTTACGCGCATTTACTGGAGAAAGAAGGATTTGCTGAAGATTTTTCTGGAGACTCTGTTGCCGATCGTCGATCGATCCAATCTTGGGTAAGATGAACACTCCTTTTCTCCTCTTTTCTTTAAAAATGGTTGGAACATCTTCTTCACATGGAGTGGGCACTTCCTCCGCCGCTGAGACTTCTGATGTCCGGGGAGGATCCTCCACTGAGTTCCATCTGGAGACGGCCGCTGAGGCTATTCGGGCCGGAATTGACCCTGTGGAGGTTGAGGCGCTGTTCAACGAGGCCGATGTGGCTAAGGAGGCGGCCGTCGAACATAGGCGCTCGCAGATGGAGAGAGATCTTGCGGTCAGGGCCTACTGGGAGCGGCACAGTGCCTTTGGCCAGGCATATGTGGCATTTGCTGATATAATGGAGAGGTTGGACGGCCCGTCTCCAAGATTTGACTTCCGGGAGTATTCGATCGCTCACCCTTATCAACCTCCCAAGCGATCGCTATTTCGGGCTGCTCAGCGATCTCTGTGGTCGCTTGGCCAAATCAGGAGTTCGGCGACCAGGAAGGATCTGGCCGTCCGGAGGACGAGGTTTCATATCCCTTCAGACGTGGATCTCTTTGTGCCGGCCAAGAATGAGAGAGCCGATCAGCCTCCGGAGGGGATGGTCACTGTGAATGAAGCGATCATGGAGGCAGGGTTGCGATTTCCTTTGTCGTTTGCTGTCTCCCATCTGTTGGCAGCTTGGAACGTGGCGCCTCTCCAGCTGACGCCAAATGCTTGGCTCTAGATAATTTGTACCCTCACCTTGTTCGGCGGTCACCGACTGTACCGCCTCCCTTCGCCGTCGGAGATGAACCACCTGTTCAAGCTGACGGTTCAGAAAGGGTCGGTCGGAGGCTATCATATACAAGGCCGATCCGGTCGGGTGATCCTTGGAGTCCCGAACAAGGCGCGGGGCGATCCGGCGAAGTGGTTCTGGGTTGCCGGTGCTTGGAAAGCCTCAGCGAGCGACAATCCCACTGGCGAGCTGGAGATTCCCACTGGTTTTCGGGAGAGAAATCCCGGTAAGGGTTCAGACTCTTCCTTAGTTCAGATATGTTCTGAACTGATCTAATTTGTTTTTGTTTTTGCAGGTTTCCACATTCCAGCGATCGAGGAGTTGTCTTTTGATTTCCTGGTCGTCTGGGAGTGGATACGAAGTTTGTCGGACGACGACCTGAATGCTAACCGAATCAATAAGGAGAGTCGTTGGTTGTCCGCTCGCCTGTTCTATTTTCCAAGACATCTCTCGGTCTCAGGTACGAATTTCTACGATCTCCATTTGCTGGGCGATCGTCCTTTTAGAGGAATATGACTAACTGTGGCTTGATGGCTCTCATTTGTAGAGGTTCGTTTTCCTCGCTTTTTGGAGCCCCCATCGGAGATTGCTATGTCGAACCCTGGTGTTTTGGGTCGTCTTCGCCAGACGAAGTCATCGCGGGCTCCTCCTGCGGCGTTACCTATCATCCCGGAGGCAAAGCCTCACGTGGAGCCGATCGTGGCCGAGGAGGAAGTCCGGGAGGAGGGGCTTCGGATGAATCACAAACGGCAGAGGTCGGGAGAAACTCTAGTTTCTGCCCCTGCCAGTGAGGTGCCAATCGCGGCGCCTCCGATCACCGTTGTTCCTCTGGAGAGTGAGCCTACTCCCTCCGTGGCTTTCCTGTGGGAGATGGCGATCGCCGAAGCTGAGACCCCTCACGGGAAGCCATACTTCGGTCGCGATCCAGAGAGAGCCGAGAGGTAGACTTTGCTTGCTGAGTTGAAACTTGTCATTTGCGTGGGAGATGTGCTAATTTTGTTGTTTTGATGCAGGATCCGTAGCACTGATCCGTCTTCTCTGCCGATGGTGCGGGATTTTCTAGCGAGTCGATCTCCTCGCCAATCCTGTGATATCCTGTTGTACGTCAACCGGGCCGTCTCCGCTTTACCGAAGGCTTAGACGACCGATTTGGATGCGATCGCTCGTCAGCGATCTGGGAGTACGATGCAGGCTGCTTTCGCCCTTTCTCTCCAGGCGGCGACCATGGCCGCCCAGGCTGTGCAGGAGTATGAGGGGTGTCCTTCCACTACTCGCCTGCAGGTGGATCTCGAGGTGGATCGGAAAGAGAACGCCGATTTCGCCGACAAGATTGTGGCAATGGAGAAGGATTCCCTGGACGCAGCTAATCGGGCGAGCCAAGAACTTGAGCTGGCGAGAAAGGATGCTGAGCTATCCCGGGTGACGGTCGATTGCTTTCGGGATCGGATGATAAATGCTGTCCAGGCGCATAAGGCCGCTGAGACGGAGGTCGATCGTCTGAAGGTGACGATTGCTCGGCTGACTAGCGAGCTGGCGGAGGCGAGGGAAAAGACGGCTGCAAAGGAGGCCGAGCTCCAAGGCGTGCAGCAGGCGATGGCAGAGCTGAAAGGGGAGGTAGAGGTGACCAAGGCCGATCCCTTCCAAAACTTGGAGTTTGTCAGTGAGTTTGCCTATTATATGGCGTTCGCCGACTCGATCCGAGCTGCTAAGAAGGGAGGTTTGGAGGTCGGCCCTCTTGCTGAGAACTTCAAGGCGTACGTGTTGGAGCATCCTCTCCATTCCGCTTTATCCTTGCCGATCTTGGATCTCGCGGATATCGGCGTGGACTTGAGCTGGTATCCGACTCCGGCCAATCTTGTTCATCCCGACGCTCCGGAGGATGGGGAGGCCGCCCCGGAGGCTGAAGGCGAAGGCCAGGCAGGGGCCTGAGGCACTTCATTTTTAATGTTTTAGCTTATTGCCTTGTAATTCGTAGCTTTCTTTTTGTAGCATTTAGGCCTTCGGGCGACCATGTATTCTGATCCTTCAAGCAATGAAATGAACGTTTGATTCTCTGATTTATCACTTGAATGATTGCTATTTTTGAGTCTTTGTTTGACTTTGTACAAATGTGTGAGGAGAGATCGTTGCAAGTGTAGGTCTAAGTGAATTGATAAACTCAAATAGATAACTTTTACAACTAATTCGATCGTTGCACAACATCTGAAAAATGGCGATCTCCGTATGTGACTGGATAGGGACGATCTTCGTATAGGTAGTCCGCACTCTTCTCCCTTGTTTTTGTTCACTTAGTGAAAGTAAGGGGATGAAAATAATTCGTTGAGTGAGCGGTCTTCAACTTTGTCGAATCCTCAAGGATGGTCGTCCATCTTGAGGAACCGTGCATAGTCGTGGAGTTCGATGGACCGGATCCATGACCATGTCTTGTGCACGAGCGACATTGTCTGTCTCGTGACTCATTTTATTGTGAGGGTCGTCCGTTAGGCTGCGCCTCGCCTCGTATTTAAACGAAGGGCGTGCGGTCTTGGTCTAGATGAGTCCTTGCGCGGGGCGTCGTCGGATTAATCAACTCCACTTCCGCGGCTTGTTAGCTCTGCTTCCACCTCGGCCCGCCATGAAGATGGCGACCCTCGACGGTGTACGTTGAGGCGGGGGTAGTGATGTGTCGCATTGTCCGGGTTCACCACGTTAAATGATGAACCTTTGAGGGCGGGCGATCGTGTCCACTGATTAGTTTTGGAGGGCCCTCAGACTACGCCGGCCTCGTATTTAAACGAAGGGCGGGCGATCTTGGCCCAAAGGGACCTTGCATGGCCTAAGCAGTCGGTTCCATCGACCACCAGGACCATGGCTGCACTCTTCCACCTCAGATCGTCATGTTAAATGCCGACCTTTGACGGTGTACGTTGTGCGGTGGAGGCGATCTCGTGCCGTAGTCCACCATGTTAGATGATGAACTGTAGATGGCGAACGAGTCCTCCGGTTTTGATGATGTTTCTTGATACCGGCGATCGGGCTGGAAGACTGAAGATTGACATTCGGGCGCCGATTGCGATGCTCATAGGCTAAGAAGAAACCTTTGCCTGGCCAGAAAGTCTGCGGCCTTAGCGCAGAAGATCGCGTAGGTCGTGGGTTGGTCCTTCGTAAGATGCCTGAACATAGGCGAAAGACCATGGAATCCTCCTAGGACCGAGTATAGGGCGATCTCATCGCTTATGGGCTCGCCGTTGAGGATGATCTCGTCTACCCGGTCGATGTACTCCGAGTCGGACTCTTCTTCCCCTTGCCTGATCTGCATCATGTGATGGGGACCTTCTGGCCGAGCGACCTTGGTGGCGAAGTATGTTGTGAAGTCGTTCGCCAGTTGATTGAAGGAACCGATGGATCGATGCGGCAATGAGGTGTACCACCTATGGGCAAGGTCGTCCAGCGTCAGAGGGAACATTCGGCACCTGGTCACGTCTGATGCCCCACACCCGGTCATGTAGATGTGTAACTTGTTCAGGTGAGTTTCGGTGTGTGATCTTCCCTCGTATAGAGGTGTTTGCATAGGAGCGATCTTATGCTGTACGGGGGCGAGCTCGATGTGGACCGCAAGCGGCTCGCCCGGCCCGGCGACCTTGCTCTTGGCGCCTGCCCCAGATTTCAGGAGCGCCTTTATGTCGTCGAGTTGGCATTGCATCGCGGCCTTCGTTGTAGCTTGGTCGCTCGTGGATTGGCTTTCGGAGTGGGAGCCAAGGTGATCGTGTACCGATCTCCTGACTCCGCTGCTGCCGACCTCGGCTCTTTGGCGAGGCGGAGACAGATGGCTGGCCTGCCTTCTGGGAGTTGGATACGCCGAACTCCTGGTGACGGACTCGAGCTCCGTCGTCTCATGGCTGGGGCCGGACTGCCCCGGTCGCCAAGATGGGTCGTTGCCTAGACGATCGAAAACAGAGGTGCCCCGGCTGGCGAGCGCCTCTTCTTGCAAATGGGAGCCTCCTGGCGATCGCTTGGTCAGTAACGCCTTGTACTTCTGTTTGGTCATGCGGCGGATGGCCGAGGGGGTGATAGCGGGAGGCGCGTAGAGAGCACTCCGTCGCTCCTGTAGGATGGCCATGGCCTCCTTGATCTGTTCCGCGGTTTGGAACTGATCGAGCGAGAGGCTTGGGTCATCCCTCAGGGGCGGGATCGAGAGTCTCGGACCGTGGCGGCTACCCTCCGCCATCGGCTGTGGCTCGTACTGAGACGGAAGGAGGCGTCTGGTGGATTGGCCAGCGGCTTTCTTCGATGCGGAGGCGGAAGACATGATTCTAAAAGCTTTCTCTGAAGAACAGTGAGTGTTTCTTCAGGTATATGTCCCGGAGAACAGTGAGTGTTCTTCGAGGCGGTAGGAATAAAAATGAGGGTAAACCCCCCGCCCTCCTTCTAGCGCCAATTGTTGCTACCCAAAATATTATCCGGAGATAGATATTGATGGATGAGTGGATAGCAAACAAATGCGAGAATACTTCCGTGAGAAAAGTAAATAACACAAGGTTTGCCGGGGTTGTTAGTCCCAGGCTTGAATGCTCTCGCGAGATATTATTAATACAAATATTCGGGGATACAAGTATTAATGTAAGAATACAATTACAATGAGTGTAAAGATTCTTGTTATCTTAGCTAGTGAGCGTGTAGATTGCCGGAAGAACCAGATATGATGCTCTGTGAGTTCTTGTAACAACGTAGATGAGCGGAGACGGCGGTGAGAGATCCACAATCTCTCACGGCGTGTATTAGATGTATGTTTAAGCTCCTGGACTTGTATGTCTCTTGGAATCTGCACTGTGGATACTTCTTGCCTCTGCCGACCGTCTTCTGGAGGAGAGGTTCTGAGAGAGAAATCCTGAGGTAGATTCAGGAGAGAAAGCTGGGAGCTTGATGGTATGTATGTTCTTCTGTATTTCCGTGAATGAATTCGGAATATAAGTGAACGAATTGGGAACCTTTTTCCAGTAGGAGGAGGTTCTCTATTTATAGGACTTGGATATGCCGGGCGATCGCCTCAGCTGTATTATAATAAGCGGGCGATCGTCTTTTAGCACATGGGCTTGTCTCCTTAAAGTCTGCAGGAGTTGCTGGCAATCAGTCGCGCGGTCCAATGAGAAGCCTGAACGCGTCTGAGTCGCTGTGACGGGCGGTCCCACCTTGTGCCTTTCGGCGGGATTGTCGGTAGGTAAAGCCGCCCTTGTCAGAGACAGCTGTTGGTGGTCAATGATCCGTGAAATGCGGATCTTTTCTTCGATCTCCACATGGGTGCTGGTTTGAGATCTATTCTTCGTGGACTTTGACGGACGATGGTCCCAACTCATGGTGCAGGACGATCGTCCTTAGCCGGGCACTAAAGTCAATCGCTAGGTGCCAAAGGGCGATCGCCTTGGGAGTCGATCGCCAGGTACTTGATGGTGGTCTGGTATCTTCGATTAGGCGAATTTGCCATAGCTTTGATTGATAGTGGACTCGGTCGCTCGGCTTTGCAGTCGATCGCCTGTCGAGGTGAATAAATCTCGACACAACTTGCAGGTTACTGGCATAAAATGTCAAAAAGGTCGAAAAACTAGACTGAAATCAAAATCAGAAATTTCCAAGAAAAAAATGCGACAAAATATGGCGGAACACAAGGCGCAAATAGGGCTGTGTCTCTCGACCGTTTACAACACGGCACATATCTCGGCCGTGTCTTGCGCCGTTTCTCACACGACACACATTTTCCGCCGGATCCTTGCGTGTGTTTCGGACAAGACCGAGTCATCCTAATATGGCTATATAATACAGCGCAAAATGGGCTGTTTTCCAGCGCCGTTTTTAGGCAGATGCCATGCAAAAATAGTCCACTTTTGACCATCTTGTGAACTCAACCACAAGATATTTTTATGGTCAAAAATCTGAAAAATCAAAGACATGCATGATGGGTGAAGTGTGAACAAAGAATTAATCAAGATAATACAATAGATATTTTGAATTAAATAATCAATTGTATTCTTGAAAATCACCTATCAAATGACACCTTCATCCATTGCAAAATCAACTCCTCTTCTTGCCAAGAAACACCCTTTCTTTTAGCAAGATATTTTCCTTACAACTCTTTACTTTAGTTTGTATTTCATTTTTGGTTTGAAGTTTTTCTTTCATTTAGTTTGTAATTGAAAAGTGCTTGATCAATAAGCACTTAGTGTTTTACTTTCAATTTTTGTAAGATTGTAACCTTTGAACAAGTTTGAAGTTATATATTGAAGTATGTTTCTTGCACTTTAATACATCATATTCAAGTAAGTTTCATCTATTGTCATTAAGTTCTAGTAATTAAGAGTTTCTATATATATTATGTATATCAATTATTTCTATTATAATTTTAGTTTGTATAAACTAATGAGTAGCTAATCTTTCTTCCTAGGGGAAGGGGGATTTCTATTAGGTTATATATTGAGTATTTGATTGATTTACACTATTTTGATTAAAAAGAACTAATTGGTTTAAATAGAGATTGATCATATCCTATTTCTACTAATGAAACCTCCTTGATTGATTGAGTGAGTGAATTGGAAACATATTTTTTCAATCTATCAAGTGTTAATCTTGTTATCAACATCTTAAGATTGCGAAAGTGGTTAAGACACATTTGAATACGAAAGTTATGAGGTGAAAAGTTGATTACTCGATGAACAATCGTGTATCCTAAAAATAGTCAAGTTAAAGAAATGAAAGGACTAATTGGTTTAAATAGAGATTGATCATATCCTATTTCTAATAGTGAAACCTCCTTGATTGATTGTTAAGTGTATTGAAAACACATCTTTTCAATCTATCAAGTGTTAATCTTGTTATCAACATCTTAAGATAGCGAAAGTTATTAAGACATCTTGTTATCAACATCATATCCTATTTCAACGTCCGAGTTCGTTTTGGTATTGTTTTGTTGTGTTCCGTGTTTCTTAATGACTTTTCCGCACTCAAGTTCGATTCTTGTGAATCTCGTTCGAAATTACTGTTTCGAGTTTCCCGTATGTCCGTTTAGCTTTGTTAGATGTGTTGTGAACTTCGGTTTGGTTATTCGATCACGTATCGTGATTTTCGGACGTTTTGGGTCGTTTTCGTAATTTCCCAAAGTTTGGGGTAATTACTTCCGTTGTTGAATTTTGAGCCTTCGGGTGGTCGGAATCGTGTGCTCTCTTAGCGCTTGGAGAGTACTTCGTAACCGTATCTTCGATTCATATTCAGGTTCGGGTTTCGGGGTCATCCGGCCCGTCGGAAGTGGCCACGGCCGAGACACTGATCGCGGCCAGTGCGCTGGCGAGTTACGGCCGTAAGGTGCGATTCTGATCGTAAGTGATCGGCAGGCATGGCCCGACGAATGCCGGTTACGGCCGTAAGGGCCGAGAGTTACGGCCGTAAGGTGCCAGGCAACTTCCGGACGAATGCCGGTTACGGCCGTAAGGGCCGAGAGTTACGGCCGTAAGGTGCCAGGAAACTTGCGGATGAATGCCGGTTACGGCCGTAAGGACCTGCCGGGTACGGCCGTAAGTGACGAGTTACGGCCCTAAGGCCCGTCCGGTTACGGCCGTAAGTGATCGGCCATGGTCGGCTATTTAAAGGCCTGGACGTGGATCTCTCGGCCATTTTTCCATTTTTCCTTCGTTTTTCGCGACCCTTCGACGGAATTTGAGGGTTTTTGATCGGGAACATCATAGAACATCATTTTTGGAAGGCTTGTGTTGATTATATCATCATCTAATCCGTGTTCTTCGTCCAAATCGAGGTATTTTAGCTTGAACCCTTGTTTTTGAAGATTTTAGGGATTTTCCTTTTGATTTCGATTCCAATCCATTTTTGATCAATTAATTGTTGTATAAACGTTGTTTTGGATGTGTTCTACGGATTGTATATCCGTATTTCGAGTTCGTTGGAATCCAATCGGGATTTTTGGTTTTCTAAGGAACCTTGAACATTTAGTATCCGGTTAAATGTCTCAAAGGGTTCCCTTCAATTCTTGACCGTGTTTTCCTTTGTTTTCAATTGTTATTCTCATAGTAACCGTGTTTCCGTTGGATTTCACGGAGGATTGTAGGTGTTCTGGGTTTTTCGGGTTGTGCCGTATTCGTAGGAATATTCAGGTGCCGACTATCGAGGCAAGTATTTTACTATACGAATTGTGTCTTGTGAATAGGGACGTTGTGTTATGGTTATGATAAATTGATTTATCTTAGCGAATATGCTTCGTATGAATTGATTATTATGAACGATTGACGGTAACGATAATACCTTCACTTAATTAACATCGTGGAATTGTGTTGGATGTGCAAATCATCTAAGTTTGTGCTGGGCGTGGTTGGTCATTGTCGAGTTGTTGTGATGATCATGATATTTGTGTTGTTTTGGTTTACATACTTGATTTTACATTTCGGTGTAATGTGGAATGGCTTGACATTTGATGATTATGAGATGTGTCGTGTCGATGTGTGTGTGTGTGTGTTCCAGGTAGGGTCTGATGAGTCCTATGGAGTTCGGTACATGATGTGTACGAACCAGGTGTGTGTTCCAGGTAAGGTGTGATGAGGCCTCTAGAGTTCGGTACATGATGTGTACGAACAAGGTGTGTGATCCAGGTAGGGTCTGACGAGACCTATGGAGTTCGGTACATGATGTGTACGAATGATGTTTGTGGCCGGGTAGGGTCCGTTGAGGCCTCCGGAGTTCGGTACATGATGTGTACGAACAGTGTGTGTGGTCCGGGTAAGGTCCGTCGAGGCCTCCGGAGTTCGGTACATGATGTGTACAAACAATGATCATGTAGCAGTGATTGTTCGGGTAACATTTTAAATATGGGTCTCGGACTCATAATGATATATTATCTAGTGTGCTTTGAAACGAGAATCGGGCTAAGGCCCTAATGTTTACGAAAAGGTTTTGTAAATTGGGACTGGAGGTCCAAAAGAATTTCTGCTTTAAAAATCCCCGAGATGATGTGTTCCTTTTCAAATATCTCTTGCTTGAGTTCGAAATTCTAAAACTTCTCGAGAACATTTTGATAATTGATTTCCGTATTAAATTCGTAGTTGCTATTTACTTGTTGCATTTCGTATCGTTTTATACTTGCACTAGTAAAACAGGGGAGTTTTACTAACCCCCGAGTAATCGGGGGGTGGATGTCTGTTCTGCGTCCGGGTACATGCAGGTTCAGGGGAGCAGTCACATGATTGGCACAAGGGGATGACGAGCTGTGATACTAATCAAGAGTCGAGAGTTTGTAGAGTTTGGTTGTATTGTTAGAGTTGATTCAGTCTTCCGCTGTATTGTGTTTCGACCCCTGTGTGGGTAATGTTGTTAGTCAGTTCTGTTGATAGAGTTGTGTGACCTCATCGGTCTGTGTGTTTATGTGTAAGTGACCTTAACGGTCTGTATTATTATATTGTTTGACCTGGCCGGGCAAGCATTTGGTTGTTTATGGATGTTTAGCCTGGTAGATCCTTGTGGAAAGGGTCTACGGCGTGTAATATTCCCATACAGTTTTGGGGGTGTTACATTTATGGTATCGGAGCTTAGGTTGCGGAAACCTAGGCTGTCGGGTCGAGTTGAGTCGTGATTTGTTGAGTAATGTGTTGTCTTGTCGTTCGAGTCGTCAGGTGACAAGTTGAGTTGTGCGTAGTCACAACGTGTCGGTTATGTTGTCGGACGAAATTAGTATCGTGAGCGACCGTCACCTCCGTGCGACCTATGGATGTAAGTCTCCTCCTTTATGCGTAATACCTGTGTATCTCGATTTTATCTTAGTGAGTTAATTGCGGTGCATAATTTTATTTACACAGTATTATGTAATATAGTTGTGTTTAATACTCGTGGCACATAGTATGTGTATAGAACTGGACATGTTATTGTTTTATCTTTGAACCACCGGGTGGAGTGGTATGTTGTGAAAGTTGTAAACCTTGATGGGTTTCGAAAAGGTACCGACGGTAGAGTTTGTGAGAAACTCTGATGAATGATTTTGATGTGTGTTTAAACTTGATACCACGAGATGCATTTGATTGAATTGGCGACCCTGGTTGCCATTTGAGTATGTGGTTTTAAATTCGAATGTTTTTGGAATGTTGTAATTTTTGTCCGCTATGGGTAAGTTTGAGAATGTTTTCTGAAGGACTTTACAGTTTGAGAATTTTTGTAAAAATCGATTTTTGGAAAATATTTTGGTGGTGCGGTCAAACCACGGTTTATATGGATTTTTAAAATTTGTTAAATTTTGACAAATGGGCCGTGTATTTTCAAATGACACAATCAGACGGTATTTGAAAAATGTGTTTTGAAGTACTTCGTACATTGTAAAATATTACCGTCGTTTTGGTTATGAACTAAAGGATTTTGGAAAATTTTTATTTTGCAGAACGATTTTCGGTTTTCGGAATTTTGAACTTCATATGTCCACGTGTTGGGGCTAAGTGGTTGTGATAAGTTTGTGGTGGTGTTGTGCTCGCCGGAGAATGTTTTAGTGTTCTCTAAATGTAGAGATACATGGTTTTGATTAGACGACCGAGGTATTAAAAGTGTTTTCAAAAATTTCATTTCACCAAATTTTTCAAACTTGAGAATTTTAAAATTTTATCATTTGAATAATACCCCGGAAATATTTTATTTTTGTTGCTAGTGTTTGATCCCTACGATACGTGTGTGGTTTTGACTGTGTTTGATTTGGTAAAATCCAAACATCTCTGTTGATGTGACTGTGTGAATTATTTTTTAATGAAGTTCTTAAATTACAGTGTTAGTTCGTGCACTTGTGTGATGACTTGGAGTTGATGTTTTATCGTGCTGCTATTTATCATCCTATGTGTTTTTGGAATTGATATTGGTGCATGTACTATGAAATGTGTAAGCGATTGGTTTGCCTTGAATACTTGTACTAGCGTAATTGCTAACCCCTTTGGGGACCCGTTTTGGGGAAATTCTTGTTATGGATTTCAGGTTATGTTCAGTCAGACGATCGGGCGCTGGGATGGTACGAGGAGGTTGGCCAAGGTTGTTGACATGTGCAATTGAGTCTTGTTATTTCCTATTGTCTCTTTTGATGTGGATGTTTTCCAAATTGTAAACTTATAGATTGTACTCGCGAGTACTTAGGATTTTCCTTTCGGATTGTGATTGGTCTTCGTTGGAGTTATTGTATTGTCGGTTGATGTTTATTATGCCGGTTGTACCGGACGTGTTGTTTTATGTTCTTGTTGTTAGCAATTTTTTCCTTGCTAACCGAGACGGTTAGTCGAGTGGTGTTTTCTTGTGTTAGCCTGGTGGGTCCCATGTATGGGTCCACGGCGCTGTAATACACCTCGAATATCTTGGGGGTGTTACAGAAAATGGTATCAGAGCTCTAGGTTTATGGATACCTAGGCTTGTTGGTTATTTGGGTCTAGTTGTGTTTTGTTTTGCACATTGTCACACCGCTGCCGGCATCTCAGTACATCCAATGCTCGTAAGTTTTCCTTACTTGATTCTCTTGTTTTCTCGTATTGAATTTCCACTTCTTGAACTGTGATTGCCTCTCTCGTACTTATCGTCGAGTTGTTTTTTCGATCCATCCGGTTCGTGTACTTTTGATTCTAGTATTGCCCGGTCATTTAACTCTCTGGAGTATGTGCGCCGTTCTGGGCTTGCCCGTTTGTCGTTTTGCGAGCCTTCCATCACTAAACTTCCTAGCGTTGGTGGGATCGTTGGTGATCGAAATATCCGAGATTTGCTCCGTGGTATATTGTGAGAGGGCTTGACTCTCTAGTCTTTTGTTGTATGATGGAATCTGTGTTTGATAATTGCGATATACTAAATGTATGTTGAGCCGAACGTACTGATGGTTTGGACATCGAGGGGTGCATGTGAATGTTTTGAACATTGATATGTTCCGGGAAAGGTATCGATGACAGAGTTTGTTGAGAAACTCACATAGATGGTTTCGACGTGTGTTCGAATCGGTGTTTATTAGTTATGCTGTTAAAGTTGAAGAGATAAGTTTGACATATGCTTGGAATTAGTGTTTCCGAGTTGCGCTTGTTGAACTGGTGATTTTTGAATGCCGTATATGCGTGTGTTCGGGAATTGATGGTACTTGGCTAATTATTGTTATTTACAATCAATGTGTTTCTATTAATAATAATACATGCGGCGTGCATGCTTGAAAATTTCTTAAACTTGATCGTATTGTGGGTTTTTGAAAAGTGACATGAATTTGGGCGAGCCAGCCTTGTATTTTCAAATAAAAACTTGTGTCGGTATTTAAAAGTCTTGTTTAATAGTGTTTAGGACATTTTATAAAATGCTACCGCTGTTAAGCCCTTGTCGTGTTTGAAAGGGTCTTGAAAACGATTTTTAACTTATCGGTTTTATTTTCGAATAACTAGAGTATACGATTTTAAAATCAGATTAGCTTGGGGAAACCTAGGCTGTCGAGTCAAGTTGTGTTTGTTGAGTTTTGTCTCGTCGGATTTTGTCCGACTTAGTCGCATCGCGACGCGTCGTTTGAGATCAGTGTCATGATTAGTATCGAGGGGCGATCGTCACTTACGTGCGACCTATGGATGTTAAACTCCCTTCCTTGTGTTGTGCCTCGTGTGACACGAGTTATTTGTTTGATTAGTTGTTAAATGATGGCATCCTTCTGTGGATTTTAATTTCACGATATGTGTTTATTCTACTCTCGTATTTGGTTTATACGAGGAGTGTCGTCGCTGCTGATGTATTTTCGAACCGCATTTTATCTGTTGCATGAGTTCTTTTAAAACGGCTTTTGGTATTTTGCAAACTGAGTTTTATTTTGTAAAACCGATTCCCTGAATCAAGTTTTTGCATTTTGGCCTTGAACATTTCATGACGGTTTGACAAATGATTTTGTGAGCTTTGGAAAATATTACCGTCATTGGTCTTTTTAGCATTTTCGAAATGACGTGGGAAATTGTGCTTAGCCTGGTAAATCCGTGTGAGAAAGGTTTACGACATGTAATTTTTCTGATATGTTTTGTTGTTGTCTCTGTGGTCGTTAGCGCACGCTACGCTTTGCGACTAGCGCGCGCGAGAGTGCGTTGGTAGCACGCTAAGGGGAGGATAGCGCATGCTACCTGGTAGTTCAGGGCACTCCAGGAGCTACTGGACTGGGTCTGAAGTTCTCGTAGCACGCTAACACTTGGGGTTAGCGCACGCTAACAGTGTATTTTTGGTCAGGAGTTTTGTTTGGTGCCGTGATAGCGCACGCTAAACTTAATGATTAGCGCACGCTAATTGTCTCCAGTATAAATACTGGATACCAGTCTAGAAGTTGAATTTTTCTTCATTTCTTCATCTTCCTCCATGAGTTTGAGACGTAGCGACTAGGGTTCGCATCTGGGCTGATTTTTCTTCCATCCAAAGGTGTTTTGGAGTATCCTAGATGATTTTTAACATCATCTAATCCATTGTTCTTCGCCGAATCTAGGTATTTTCTTGAATCCCTAGAGTTGACTTTTTGGAGTTTTGTTCTTGATGTCGTTTTCCATCCGGTTTTGATAAACCGATTGTTGTTTTAACGATGTTGTTAAACATATCCTAAGGATTGTATATCACTGTCGTGATTTTGAACGATTTGATGTGTGTGATATGATGTGTTTAAATGAATGTTGATACGTGCGAATTTTGGACATTTTGGCCTATTATACTTCTGAAAAACCTTGAGTATCTTAGGAAATAAACCTCGAGACGTACTTTTAAAATGAATTATTTTCTCATAGTGTTCTCAAGATGCCTACTAGCGCCACGCTATGTTTCAAAATTATTCTACTTCGAGGGGCTTGCTGCTGGTTGTCCTCTATCTATTTGAATTGATTTCAAAATATTTTGAGATATTTCTAATGATTTAGAAATGCATTTGCTTAGACCCGAAGGTCGAATATTGCCGAAAAGTTTTAATTTAAAGAAAGGTATCTTCATTTCTTTTATCAAACGCAAGATGATTTTTTTTTTCAAAGTCTCGATGACGATGTTTATACTACTTTTTGACATATGATACTCAAGATCAACTGGTGCTTGCAAATTATTTTCAAAAGGCGGTTTTCGTTTTAAAAACCTATCGTTCTTATTTGCGGTCCGGGAATATATGTGTGATATTCGTACTCTCGTTAGGGTGTTAACCCCCGAGTTGTAATTGAATCGGTGGTGTGAGCGTTGAGTCGTTAGCTACACAGTTGTCGTGGTAGCCTCTGTGAGGGGTGTGATGTTGGTATTGGATGTTGTCGCCTCGTAGCGATTTATGCGTTATCGCATATATGCGAGCTGTTAGAGCTCGGGTTGTATGATTGTGTGCATCGGTGATTATTCCGCGTTGTGTCGGTTGCTTGTTGTATTGTTACCTTGGTTCCGTTGT
The DNA here is from genome assembly GCA_033398695.1 of Orobanche coerulescens. Classification (NCBI taxonomy): domain Eukaryota; kingdom Viridiplantae; phylum Streptophyta; class Magnoliopsida; order Lamiales; family Orobanchaceae; genus Orobanche; species Orobanche coerulescens. The sequence goes on along the minus strand of CM065819.1, from coordinate 125,716,159 downwards.
TGTGAGTTTCGGGGGCGAGGTCAAAGGTAATACCCGTACTATTTTGACTTATATATTTTCTCTTTCTCCAGTCTATCGATTCGCTCGTGTTCATTGATACCTTCTGAACTTGTTCTGTACCTTGGTTTCATTGTTCGAACGAGCTATAATCTGGTTTTGAGTCGATCTGGTTATCGCTGTGACTTTTCCGAATTCGGTTCGATTCTTGTGAACCTTGTTCGGAAGTAACATCTTTTGGTTCTAATAGTTCTTTTATTCGAAGTGGATCAGATTTTGAACTTCTGTATTTTCGGCTCTATCGACTCGTTTATGCTCGTTAACATTTCTGAACTTTCCCTATCCCTTGCTTTTCTTGATCGAACGAGGGTGGTATTGTTTCGGAATAACTCGTCTGTCATTGTGGCTTTTCAATCGCTATTCCCTTTCCTGTGGATCTTATAGGAATGCACGTCTTGCTGTTCTCACCAGGTCATCCTGGGAGTTTGTTGTTACCCAAAATATTTATCCGAAGATTAATACTGCTGGAAGACGGACAACAAACAAATGCGGGAGCACTTCCGAGAGAAGATAAATAAAACAAGATTTGCCGGGTTTGTTAGGCCCGGGCTTGAATGCTCTCGCGAGATGTTATTAATACAAATATTCGTGGATACAAGTATTAATGAGAGAAATCTAAATACAATGAGTGTAAAAAGACTCTGTTAATCCGGCTCTTGAGCGAAGCTTGGTGTTCTTCGTCCCGCCGATAATCTGCTCGAGGAGAAAAGGCCGGGAGAAGTAAGACCGAAAGAAAGCTGTTGCCAAGAGTTGGATGTTTCCCAAGTGCAAGTATTGTTTCTGTATTGCGTATGTATTGCAAGAATGTCAGAGAGTGCAGCGTGAGTTTACAAATGCAGGGGGCTTCGTTTATATAGGGGCAGCCGGGTCCTGTCCTGTAGTGGCCGATCGCCTGCCGGCCATTAAAATAATCTGCCGACCGCCTGCCGGCCAATATAATAATGTGCCGATCTCTGGGTGTCAAAGCTAAAGTCCAAATAAGATCTTTGTTGTCGGGCTAAAGTCCAAGGAAGAGGCTGGCACAGCTTGGGCGGTCTAATAAGGAGCCATCACGTGTCCGGAGTCAGTCAACATGTGGCCCTACCGACAAGCTTTCGGCGGCCTGTCGGCTGGTGGAGGGAATCTGTCAGGCTTTGGTCAATGGCCCGGGATTCGCGGATCTTGTCTCGGCCTTTGCACGTGGTGCCAGTCTTGAGGCTCGGCCTTTGCCGACTGGATGTCCGTCGGTGGTGATCGACCTGGATGGTCTTCGGAGGTCGACATCTGCCAGTGGATGGAGGTCGCCAAGGGTCGGTCGCCAAGGGTAGGTCGCAGTGCCGAGAGACGGTCGATCGCCAAGGTCGGTCGTCGAGTACCGAGAGGCGATCGTCTTGATGTCGATCGCTCGGCACCGGACTTGTCTGGGCCCTTGGTTGCTTGATCTAGCATGCCCACTGGGTTAAGGCTCGGTCGCCTGGTCGCCGATCGGCAGGCTTGCCTTGGTCGCTCGGCAGTAAGTCGGTCGCTCGGCCTGTAAGTCGGTCGCTCGGCCTGTAAGTCGGTCGCTCGGCCTCGGAGGCGATCGCCGGTCGGAAGGTGTTAAATCTTGACACAACAATTGCCCCCCAGCTTGCTCCTATGTTGAAGACATGGGGCGAGGTGGTTCTTGCGGGTGATCGTGTATGGATGAGGACGGGCGATCTGAGCTGACTTAGGACTCGGACTTGGGCTATCATGGTCGATTGGCTTAGCTATCTTTCGGTCTTGTACCTGCAAAAAACAACATTGGCCGATCCCCCACGGAAACTTGGTGGTTTCGCTTGCTTGAGGAATCGTGCACAGTCGCGGAGATCGATGGACCGACCCCATGACCGTGTCTTGGTGCACAAAGACAATGAGTGCCTCGTGGCTCACTTTATTATGAGGGTCCTCTGTTAGGCTGCGCCTCGCCTTGTTTTTAAACGAAAGGCGTGCGGTCTCGGTCTAGAGGAGTCCTTGCGCGGGCGGCGTCGGATGAATCAACTCCACGCACGCGGCTTGTTAGCTCTGCTTCCACCTCGGCCAGCCATGGAGATGGCCGACCTCGACGGTGTACGTTGAGACGGGGTTGTGGAATGAGTCCACTGATTAATGTTGGAGGGCCCTCCGACTACGCTGGCCCCGTGTTTAAACGAAGGCGGGCGATCTCGGCCGAAAGGGACCTTGCATGACCAAGCGGCCATCGGTTCCATGTCCATGGCTTTATGATGTGCGGTGGAGGCGATCTTATGCCTTAGTCCGTCATGTTATATGCTGGACTGTAGATGGCGATCGTGTCCACCGGGTTGCTGATGATGTTGCGATCTGGCCGGAAGACTGGCGATCGTCGCTCGGCGGCCGATCGCTTTATCCGTAGGTCGATATTGGCGATCGGGCGGCGGCTAGTCCCTCACTTAGAATGTTGGACTGTAGGCGGTGAGCGAGTCCTCCGGCTCTTCTGGATAGTAGCGATCGGGCCGGAAGACTGGAGGTCGTCGTACGGGCGCCGACCGATCTACTCCTAGGCTGAGAAGAAGCTTTTGCCTGGACAGGAAATCTGCGGCTCTAGCCCGGAAGGCTGCGTAGGTCGTAGGTTGGGTCTTTGTAAGATGCCTGAACATAGGCGAAAAACCCTGAAAACCTCCTAGGACAGCGTAGAGGGCGGTCTCGTCGCTTACGGGCTCGCCGTTGAGGATGATCATGTCAACCCGGTCGATGTAATCCGAGTCGGACTCCTGTTCTCCTTGTCTGATTTGCATCATGCGATGGCGACCTTCTGGCCGGGCGACCCTGGTGGCGAAGTGTTCCGTGAAGACGTGCGCCAGCTCGTTAAAGGAGCCAATGGACCGAGGTGGCAATGAAGTGTTCCACCGGTGGGCGAGGTCGTCAAGTGTCAGAGGGAACATTCGGCAACGGGTCGCGTCCGATGCCCCACACCCGGTCATGTAGATGTTGAACTTGTGCAGGTGTGCTTGGGGGTCCGATCGCCCACAGTACGGGTGTCTTAGGAGGGCGATCGTGTCTTTGCCGGGCGAGCTCGATGTCGATCGCGAGCGGCTCGCTCGGCGGGCGATCGTCCTCACGGCGCTGCCCCGGATTGCAGGAGCGCCTTCATGTCGTCGATCAGCGTTGCATTTGGCGATCGCCGCGGCTCGGCTTGCGGATCGGCTTTGGGAGGCGGGGCCGAGGCGATCGTGTACCGACCTCCGGACCCCACTGCTGCCGACCTCGGGAAATCGCGGCGGGAGCCAGCGGCCGGATCGTCTTGTGGGAGCCGGGTAGGCCGAGCTCACAGTGACGGACACCAACTCCGTCGTCTCGTAGGCCCGGGCTGGCCCGGTCGCGAGTCGGGTCGGCGCCTGGCGATCGAGACGACGTGCCCGGCTTCCGAGCGCCTCTTCTTGCGGGCGAGGCCTCCCGGCGCTTGCTCGGCCGTAGTGCCTTGAGCTTCGCTTGATCTTCGGCGAGAGACCGGGGCGCGGCAGGAGGCGCGTCGAGAGCACTCCGTCGTTCTGAAGGGCGGCTATGGCCTCTTCGATCTGCATTCATTGGTTCGAACCGATCGAGCGAGAGGCTCGGGCCGCCGTCCGGGACGGATCGAGCGTCTTTGGCCGCGGCGGCTGCCTTCCACCATCGGCCTGCGGCTCGGGACGAACAGGTCTGGCCGGGCAGCGGCTTTCTTCGGCGGATGCGGAAGACATGATTTGAAGGATTTCTTTTGAAGTGCGGTGAGTGTCACTTCAAATATCCGCCCAGAACAGTGAGTGTTCTTGGGACGGTAGGTGTAAAAATCGAGGTTGGATCCCCTTCCTCTAGCGCCATTGTTGTTACCCAAAATATTTATCCGAAGATTAATCTGCTGGAAGACGGACAACAAACAAATGCGGGAGCACTTCCGAGAGAAGATAAATAAAACAAGATTTGCCGGGTTTGTTAGGCCGGGCTTGAATGCTCGCGAGATGTTATTAATACAAATATTCGTGGATACAAGTATTAATGAGAGAAATCTAAATACAATGAGTGTACAAAGACTCATGTTAATCCGGCTCTTGAGCGAAGCTTGGTGTTCTTCGTCCCGCCGATAATGCTCGAGGAGAAAAGGCCGGAGAAGTAAGACCGAAAGAAAGTCATTGCCAAGAGTTGGATGTTAGCCAAGTGTAAGTGATTTGCTTCTGACTGATGTGAAATGCGAAGGAAGCTGAAGTGTTTAGAGAGTCAGAATCTCGGTTTGTGCAGAAGAGTTTCGGTCCCTTTTACAAGTGAAGGCTGCCTTGTATATATAGAGGCCGAGGGCCTGTCCCTAGTGGGCGATCGCCTTTCGGCATTTAATGTAACGGGGCGATCGTCCTAAGGGCACGTGGGCTGCCAAAGTCCAAAGCTACGGTGGTGGCGGCCGTGCGGTCCAATGAGGATCCAAAGACGCGTCGGAAGCCTTATCACGAGAGGTCCCACGTTGTTGCTTTGGCGGACTTTGTCGAGTAGGTGACAGTGTAGTCACATGTCTGTCCGCCAACTCCTTTCGCAGTCCAGGCCACGCCGGTAGGTGAGGTAGGAGACAGATTATCGGCGCCTTTTGTGGATCTCGCACGTGGGGTCGGCTTTGAGACTTGGCCTTGGCCATTGGATGGTCATCGGTGGAGATCGACATGAGGCGATCGTCTCTAGCTGATCATCCGAGGATCGTTCTCGGCCATTCACTGAAGGGTCGGCACTGGTCGGTCACCAAGGGTCGATCGGCGGATGCCAGGATCGTCCATAAGTCGATCGCCAGGAGTCGGTCGCCGAGTGCCGAGTGATGATCGTATCTGAGGTCGATCGCTCGGCACCGGGACTTGTCCTGGGACCTTTCTTTGGCCGATTTAGCTGGTCCGCTGGGTTAAGGCTCGGTCGCCTGGTCGCCGATCGGCAGGCTTGCCTTGGTCGCTCGGCAGTAAGTCGGTCGCTCGGCCTCGGAGGCGATCGCCGGTCGGAAGGTGTTAAATCTTGACACAACACTCTTCAAAACACAACAACACAATTAACAGAGAATACACGATTCCACAACATTAAACCAATGGAAACATCATTCAAACTTTCAACGTTCAAAATAATCAAATCAAAATCAACTCACGCGAATCACAGTCACAAGGGTAAACTAACCATCGTAAATCCAACATGTAAACTCTATTTGTAGGACACAACTCGTATAAGAAAATACTTGCCTCGAAACTACGATTGAAGCGAGACGATGAATGAGATATGGTCGGGCAGCCCCGAACTCCTGAACGTAATCAAGCACGGGATAGCACCGCGAAAACTACGAGGATAACAACGCACGAATTACCCACACAAAATGATGATCGACTCGGAATCCTCGAGAACCTATAATCCTCCGGAAGAAACAACAAAAACAAGATCACAACGATGACCGATACCATCAACACTCGGAATTACATCAAGGCATTGAAAGAAACTCATTGAAACATTTAATCGAACATTAAACGTTCAATGATTCCCAAGAACATTCAAATCGTCAATCGAGTTAAACTGACTCGAAATATGGATATACAATCCATAGAACACGATTAATAACATCATTGGACAACAATCGGTTTATCAAAACCGAAAGGAAAACGAGATCGAGAATAAAACTCCCAAAAAGTCAACTTGAAGGAAAATCAAGAAAATACCTTGATTCAGCGAAGAACAACAGATTAAATGATGTTAAACACAAGAATACTACTAAGATTAATCATACCTGTCATGGATTAATCAACAATACGAAACGAATCGGACAAAAACGCAAAAACCCCAAAATTTCTCAAAATAGGGTTCTAGGAAATCTCACCTTGATTCGCCACATCAAAGGAGGTTATGGAGGTATTAATCGATGATATGAACTCCCAATATTCGGGGATTAGTTGCTTGACAACATGTCTCCTAGATCGCCAAGCCTCCAACCGCGGAGAGGAAAAGATGGAAATGAAAAACGGGTGAAAATATGACTACTCTGTCATATTTATACAGGCACGGCCTAGCGTGCGCTACACCTTCCGGACTAGCGCGCGCTAACGGGCAGCCTCGGACGAGAATCTTCGGCCAGGGCCCGCAAGGCCTGGTACTGAAGACTCAATCTGCCGGCCGGATCCTGCCTGCCCGACCGCGATAGCGCGCGCTGTGCGGACGCTAGCGTGCGCTAGCTGATATGTCCAGAACCCTGCAGAATCGCCTGCCATGTAACGACGCTTAGCTGGCCCGGCGGCGTGCGCTACGACTGCCGACTAGCGCGCGCCACGCTCGGCGTAGCGTGCGCTACCTGCCGATCCTTCTCGAGTCCAGAACCCCAAAAACCCCACTGCCCAGTCCGATAGCGTGCGTTGGTCGGCCGAGCTAGCGTGTGCTATACCTGCCGAGCTAGCGCGCGTAGACTTCCGGCCGTAGCGCGCACTATGACGGTTTCTGCCGCGCCTGTCCGGCCAGTGCCCAGCACTTCCGACAGTGCCTGCCGCACCTGTCCGGCCACTGCCCAGCCGCCCCGACCCGATGACTCGATTACCGAAAACGCACGAAACGAACACGACGAAATGCTCTCGGATAACAACATCGATCCGAAAAGAAATACCATGCAACAAATAATCGCACGCAACCAAGAAAAAGGGTCAAGACAACAATTATGAATGCGGATACCCACAACTTTGGGTAAATTACAAAATGGCCCAAAACACCCGAAAATCACGATACGTGATCGAATAACCAAACCAAAGTTCACAACACATCTAACAAAGTTAAATGGACTTACGGGAAACTCAAAACAATAGTTTCGAACGAGATTCACAAGAATCGAACTCGAGTGCGGAAAAGTCGCTAAGAAACACGAAACTCAACAAAATGGTACCGAAACGAACTTGGATGTCAAAAAGTGCAGAATTAGTCATTCTCAGAATGACGAAACGGTCCCAAGCAAGTCGTCAAAACGGACTCTCGCCAAAAAAAGAAAATTACCGGAAATCGAATTCGCGGATATTACGAACATTTTGTTCCATACATGTTTTAATAGTGTTTTGATGATTAAGTTGTTAAACAAAACAAAACAAAAAAAAGACGAAGCAAAGCATCGAAGGAATCGAAGTGCAAAAAGCTGGAAACTGCATGCCTAACGTACGTAACTCAGATATCATAACGTACGTAAAGGCGGAAGATTAACGTACGTAACTAGGACATGTTAATGTACATAATGTATTCAAATCAGATAAATGTTGGAAGAGTCAAAGTCAGAAAAGCAGCAACGGATAAATGACGTCAGCAATGACGTATACATAGCGTACGTAATAGTGTTTTATTAACGTACGTAAAGGAGGAAACGAATGTTACTGGACTCAAACTGGGAGAAGTTAACGTACATAACCTGGATGTGTTAACGTACATTAAGTGGCTAACGGCCGTAATATGATGCTGATAGCGGCCGTAATAAAGAGTCAGGGTGCTAACGGCTAGTTTGATGAAGAATGCTATAAATACCATTCCTATGGTATTGTTTCATTACAACAACTTCAAGCAAACGATACATTCATCATAGATTGATATACTTATATTGTTGTTGTGATATTGAGCTTATATTGTTAGTTTGAGTGTTTATACATTCAACATATACACGAGAGGTAAAATAAAAGATACGATTGGATTCGGTGTTATTAGGATCAAGGATCCGGCATTATTAGAATCCCAATCGATATCTTTGTGAGGTTTATCTAGTACCGATAGAAAGCTAGAGTGGTTAATTCCTTGTCCAATAGAAGGAAAACGGTTTAACTTGGACCGACACAAAGACAAGTACGAGTGTTTTATTATGGACCAATAGAAGATGTGATTGTAACGGTTATCCCTCGACCGATACAAGTGAGGTGCAGAGGTTTATATCTTCAACCTATAGAAAAATATACCTGGAGAGGACGTAGGCTCGATTATAGCCGAACCTCTATAAATCATTGTGTCTTTTAATTTCCGCACATTTAATTTACGCTTCCGCACAACAGCGCAAATTCTGATTTTGCTCCAATAATTGTTATCGAAGGAATCGAAGTGTTTTGATGATTAAGTTGTTAAACAAAACAAAACAACAAAAAGACGAATCAAAGCATCGAAGGAATCGAAGTGTAAAAAGCTCGAAAATTCATGCCTAACGTACGTAACTCAGATATCATAACGTACGTAAAACGCGGAAGATTAACGTACGTAACTCGGACATGTTAATGTACGTAATGTATTCAAATCAGATGAACGTTGGAAGAGTCAAAGTCAGAAAAGCAGCAACGGATAAATGACATCAGCAATGACGTAGACATAGCGTATGTAATAGTGTTTTATTAACGTACGTAAAGGAGGAAACGAATGTTACTGGACTCAAACTTGGAGAAGTTAACGTACGTAACCTGGATGTGTTAACGTACGTTAAGTGGCTAACGGCCGTAATATGAGGCTGATAGCGGCCGTAATGAAGAGTCAGGGTGCTAACGGCTAGTTTGATGAAGAAGACTATAAATACCATTCTTATGGTATTGTTTCATTACAACAACTTCAAGCAAACGATACATTCATCGGAGATTGATATACTTATATTGTTGTTGTGATATTGAGCTTATATTGTTAGTTTGAGTGTTTATATATTCAACATATACACGAGAGGTAAAAAAAGATACGATTAGATTCGGTGTTATTAAGATCAAGGATCCGACATTTTTAGAATTGCAATCAAAATCTTCGTGAGATTTATCTAGTACCGATAGAAAGCTAAAGTGGTTGATTCCTTGTCTATAAGAAAAGGAAAATGGTTTAACTTGGACCGACACAAAGACAAGTACGAGTGGTTTATCATTGACCAATAGAAGACGTGATTGTAAAGGTTATATCTCGACCGATAGAAGAGAGGTGCAGAGGTTTATATCTTCAACCTATAGAAAAAGATACTGAGAGAGGACGTAGGCTCGATTATAGCCGAACCTCTATAAATCCTTGCGTCGTTTAATTTCTGCACATTTAGTTTATGCTTCCGTACAACGGCGCAAATTCCGATTTTGCTCCAACAATTGGTATCAGAGCGGTACCTCTAATACACGGCTTAACATCTGAGGAGTCGATCCAAATGGCATTCCAACTTGCTCCAGTCGAAGGCCTTGATATCAGCCAATCACCATTTTTTGATGGCTCAAATTTCATGACGTGGAAGAAAAAGATGTCCATATTCATCGGAGCATATGACACCGAACTTTGGAAAGTAATATGTCTTGGTCCGAAAATTCCTCTCAAATCCGACGGTACGCTTAAAACTTTTGAAAAATATGATGATGCAGATTGGAAGAACGACCATCTAAATTATAAGGCTACTCAATTTCTATTTTGTGCCTTAAATCCAGAAGAGGTCAATCGCATCTCATCGTGTGAAAGTGCTAAAGAGATATGGAAAATTCTTGAAATCACACACGAAGGGACAACTCATGTCAAGGAGACAAAGATCAATATGATTCTCCATGACTACGAGATATTCATGATGAAGGGTGGCGAGTCCATCACTAACATGCTCGACCAATTTTCGGTCATCACAAATGGACTTGCTTCGTTCGATAAACCATTATAAAGTAGTGAGAAAGTCAAGAAAATCTTAAGATCACTACCTGTTGAATGGGACGGCACGGTTACGGCGATTATGGAATCGAAAGATCTCAATAATCTTGATTTTAGTGCCCTCGTTGTTCACTAATAAATTACGAGATTGTCCTTAAATATCGAAATGCAAAGCCAAAACTGAAGGAAAGATCGATAGCCTTGAAGGCTAAGATGTCAAAAAGAGAAGAAATTCCGGTGGATGATAGCGACAAAGGATCGGCATATTATGCCAAGAATATTAATAAGTTTCAAACCTTATTAAATCGGATAAAGAAAGACATCTCCGGCGAATCTAAGAAATTCGACAACAATTGTCGATTATGTGGTAAACCAGGCCCCTTTGCAAAGAACTTCCGAGCTAAACCCAAGAAGGAGGTTCTCGTTGCAACATGGAGCGATGAAGACGAAGATGATGATTTTATCAATCAAAATAATCTCGCTCTCATGGCCCGAAGTTCATTCGATGATAGTGACGTCGAAAGTCAAGTAAGTACGTCCTCTCATGACGAGTTATTTGAAGCTTTTGAATTATTGCATACCGACTTTCAAAATGCTTTATCCGAAATTAAATCCCTTAAATCTAAAAATAAATCATTGGAAATTGAATATTCCAAAATTCTTGAAAAGGGAAAATTTGTCGAAATCAATCATTCAAAATGCATTGAAAATGAAAATATTTTAAAGAATGATCTTGTTAAAATGCAAACCGAGCTCAAAAATTTAACGAAGAAATTTTCTCTCGGAAACGAGAAATTTGAACATATGATCTTGGTTCAAAAGTTTACTTTAAATAAACAGGGGTTAGGATTCAAACCTCATTCTAAAAACGAGTCCTTAAATTTTATGATACCCCATTGTGAAAAATATTTAAAAATCGGGCACCATATTTCAAACTGTAAATGCCCAAGACGGACGATTAAAGTTAAGAAAATTTGAATTCCTAAAGGAACCACCATCCCAAACATCGTTCACGTCTCGAAACAAAAACCAACTATAGGTTGGATCCCCAAAATTTAATTTGTATTTTACTCAGGGGGAGTAATAATTTGTCAAAGGGGAGATAATATTTTCAGGGGGAGTTTATATCCCATTCATATTCATCATTTGGTATCGCATATTTTTTTTACATCAATTTGGTATTTATCATGTTATTATCATTTATTACACTTTTTGATAAAGACAAAAAGGGGGAGAAAGGAGAAAAGAAAAAAGAAAAAGAAAAGGAAAGAAGGAGTCGAAAAAGAAATGGGAGAAGAAACTAACGAAACGGACAAAGTAAAAAACTTTGGTTTGTGCACATATACATATATTCGTAATTTTTGCAGGTAAATCCCATTGACGAAGTGTTATTTTGTAATCATCAAAAAGGGGGAGATTGTTGGAACATTTTGTTCCATACATGTTTTAGTAGTGTTTTGATGGTTAAGTTGTTAAATAAAACAAAACAACAAAAAGACGAAGCAAAGCATCGAAGGAATCGAAGTGCAAAAAGATGGAAACTGCATGCCTAACGTACGTAACTCAGATATCATAACGTACGTAAAGGCGAAATATTAAAGTACGTAACTCAGACATGTTAACGTACATAATGTATTCAAATCAGATGAACGTTGGAAGAGTCAAAGTCAGAAAAGCAACAACGGATATGTGATGTCAGCAATGACGTATATATAGCGTACGTAATGGTGTTTTATTAACGTACGTAAAGGAGGAAATGAATGTTACTGGACTCAAACTGGGAGAAGTTAACGTACGTAACCTGGATGTGTTAACGTACGTTAAGTGCCCAATGGCCGTAATATGAGGCTGATAGCGGCCGTAATGAAGAGTCATGGTGCTAACAGCTAGTTTGACGAAGAAGGCTATAAATACCATTCCTATGGTATTGTTTCATTACAACAACTTCAAGCAAACGATACATTCATCAGAGATTGATATACTTATATTGTTGTTGTGATATTGAGCTTATATTGTTAGTTTGAGTGTTTATACATTCAACATATACACGAGAGGTAAAAAAAGATACGATTGTATTCGGTGTTATTAGGATCAAGGATACGACATTACACTACACCATATATGGGTTTCAGCAACAGTTTTTTTGATGTTACAAGCAAAAGTGTAGCCTTAGATGCCTTAAAATTGGTCAAATTTGATTTAAGGCTACACATTTTTCTAACGTTATTGTTGATAAAAATTAGTGTTACCATAGACTAAATTGAATATCTACGCCAACACAAAATTTGGTGTTGCCGTTGCTATTTTAAAAAAGTGTAACTAAACACTAAAAAAAATAAGAGGGCTTGCTAAAATATTTTAGGCGGTCCAAATAAATTATTTTCAATTTTAGCGGGTCAATACACTCACAGTAGTCAATACTCAGTCAACACAGTTTCTCTAAAAACGCAAACTCTCTCATCACACTTTCTCTCTAAAACACAATTTCCACTTAGGGGTGCTAAAAATATATGATACGCGATATTCGATCCGAAAATTCAAAAATACGATCTGAAATTAACCGAAAAATCAGATATCCGAAATTTCGGATATCCGAAATTCGGAAATCCATTTTTTCGGATTCGGATAGTAGTTTTTAAAAAATTCATATTTCGGATATTTGAATCCAAAATATATTAGGCATGTGTTACTTTTTTAGTCTTTTACATTTATCACTTAACACTTTTAAATTTATCACTTAACACTTTAATCAGATTTTTATTTTCCACATCTCCAAACGAGTTCACTTTACCTTCCCTCAGATTTTTTTTCCCACCGCTACAAACGAGTCAACTTCACCTTCCTCACCTTCCCTCCTGTAATAACTAGCTTTTTCCAAATCCGAACCTTCAATCGATTGGACCTTCCCTCCTGCGATTGGACTTCCCTCCTACTGTTCGAGTTTCATCTTGTACAAGCTCCGTACATCCAAATACCACTGCGAGCTTCACGAAGGCACGGCCTAGGGTTTTACTCGATTCAAGCTTCACTGTTGTTGTTGGAACTTCATCCCTACTGTGCGAGGTTGCGGGTTTCACTCCTGCTGTTCGATTCGGTATGTTGCTACTTCTGAGAGTTTTGTTTTTTTTGTTATTTTCTTTGTCAAAATCAATCTTGCTTTGCTGAAACTGTGAAATTTACAAATGTCCGTGGAACTTTACTGGTTTATACATTCCATAGCAATATTGCATCACATATTTGTTTATTGGTTATATAGAAATCAATCCTGCGGTGCTGAAACATTTGAAATGATTTTTTGTTTGTGGAACTTTACTAATTTTGTGGAACTTTACTAATTCTGTCTAGTATCAACATTACAAGGTTTATAATGTTTGTTTTAAAGTTGAGAATTTATTGATTTGGCAATTTGTTTTTTGTTTTTCAATGGAAATGGTTGAAAACTAGTAAACGATTTATTTAAATCAGTTAAGGTATTTATATGGTTATCCAAAACTAAAACGCAGGTTAGATTAAGTAGAATCAGTGGCTAACCATAGTTGTTTTTTCACTGTAGTCATGAGTGAAGCATGTAATAATTGGTTGAATCTTCCCAAGTATACCAAAGATTATATAGATGGTGTCAAATTTGTTGTGAAAAATGCGATGGCCAAATTTGCTGATGGGAATGAAATAAAGTGTCCTTGTCGTAAGTGTGAAAATCGATTTTGGCGGAGTCCGAACAATGTTCATGATCACCTCATCTGCAACGGACCTTGTCTAATGTTTGTAGAATGGATTTATGATGTTACTTCATTGAAAGACAGTAATATCATGGATTCCGAACTAGATACGGTTGATGACAATCTTGACGAGATGTTGAGCGTTATGAAAGCCAACATGGGACCAAATGATGATGCAAGAAAATTTTATCGTCACGTTGAGGATGGAAAAGAACCCCTCTATCTGGTTGTAAGAAGTTTTCTCGCTTAAGTTTTTAGTTAGGCTTTACCATTGGAAGTGCATGCATGGTGTGGTAGTGCATTTGGTGAGATATTACAGTTGATGAAAGAGGCATTTCACGATCTCAATGTGCGGACTCCTTCAATTCCGCTAAAAGATCATCAAGAATTTAGGTCTTGACTACAAGAAGATACATGCATGTCCAAATGATCGCATGTTGTATTAAGTGTGAATAAAAATGAAGTATCTTGCAAAACTTGTGGTGAATCAAGGTGGAAGCGCGTGGCCCAAGAATCGGACAATGACAACAAAATTCCTGCCAAAATGATGAGATATTTTCCACCGACACCAAGGCTTCAACGAATGTTTATGTGTAAAGATTTTTCCAAGCAAATGGTGTGGCATCTTTGTAGAGCGAAAAAAGCGATGGGAAATTACGACATCCGGTGATGGTGAAGCTTGGAAGACGATGAATGCCAAATATCCACAATTTTCGTCGGATAAACGCAATGTGAGATTGGGTTTAGCTTCGATGGGTTCAATCCATTCCGCACAATGAGTTCCACACACAAGACATGGCCAATTGTAGTCGTAAACTACAATCTTCCTCCTGGCTAAACATGAAACCAAAAACTTAATCCTCTCAACCCTTATACAGCCCAAATGATCCGGAAACAATATTGATGTCTATATGCAACCGCTGATAGAGGAGTTGAAAGGGCTATGGAATACGGGAGTAGAAACGTACGATGCTTTGAATGATCAAACTTTTACATTACGTGCAGCTGCCATATGGACCATTAGTGACTTCCCTGGATATGCAATGTTCTCAGGGTGGAGCACAAAAGGGAAGCTTGCATGTCCAATATGTCATTACGAGACATCTTCGATGTATTTGAAACATAGCAAGAAAGTGTGCTATATGAACCATCGAAAATTCTTAGACCCCAACCACAAATGGCGATCTGATAAAAAGAGATTTAATGGTGATGTTGAGGCTGGAACAAGTGCTCCAATGTTAACCGGGAGGCAAATTGAAATAATGCTGGATGGTTACGAAAATGATTTTGGTGGTGTTGGTAAAAAACGAAAAGTAAGTTGTGATGTCAACCCTTGGAATAAGAAGTCAATATTTTTTGACCTTCCATATTGGGGAGACAACTTAATTCGACATAACTTGGATGTGATGCATATAGAAAAGAACATTTGTGATAGTGTTTTGGGCACTCTTTTAAATATTGGTGGTAAGACGAAGGACCATCTAAGTGCTCGGTATGATTTGCAAGAATTAGGCATTCGAAAGGCCCTTCATCCGATCACCTCTGCCGATGGAAAGCAGATCCAAATTAGGGCGACAAATTTTGACATGACAAACAAATAAAAGGAAGTATTTTGTTCGGTGCTTCAAAATGCTAAATTCCCATATGGTTTTGCTTCCAACATTGGCAAATGCGTGCAAGATAAGAAAGTGGTGGGATATAAGAGTCATGATGCACATGTAATAATGCAATTCTTGTTACAATTTGCTGTCAAA
The DNA here is from genome assembly GCA_033398695.1 of Orobanche coerulescens. NCBI lineage: Eukaryota > Viridiplantae > Streptophyta > Magnoliopsida > Lamiales > Orobanchaceae > Orobanche > Orobanche coerulescens. The sequence goes on along the minus strand of CM065819.1, from coordinate 125,701,035 downwards.
AGTACATTAAAGCCTGAGGTTGCAATTCCTTTGATCAGACTAGGTGAATTTTTAAGAGGTATATGTTCCTGAGTTATTGAGTTGGATGAAATAAAGAAGCTGCAGCTTGAGATTATCGAAATACTATATCAACTTGAGACGATATTTCCAAATGCTTTCTTTGACATAATGATTCACCTTCCGGTACATTTATGCAAGGAAATTGAATACGGTGGACCAGTCCACCAAAGATGGATGTATTCGATTGAGCGGTACCTAGGTGTATTAAAAAAATATGTCCGCAATAAGAGCAGACCAGAGGGGTCCGACATTTTTAGAATCGCAATCGATATCTTCGTGAGGTTTATCTAGTACCGATATAAAGCTAGAGTGGTTGATTCCTTGTCCAATAGAAAAGGAAAACGGTTTAACTTGGATCGACACAAAGATAAGTACGAGTGGTTTATCACGGACCAATAGAAGACGTGATTGTAACGGTTATCCCTCGACCAATAGAAGAGAGGTGCAGAGGTTTATATCTTCAACCTATAGAAAAAGATACCGAGAGAGGACGTAGGCTCGACTATAGACGAACCTCTATAAATTCTTGTGTCGTTTAATTTCCGCACATTTAATTTATGCTTCCGCACAACGGCGCAAATTCTGATTTTGCTCCAACAATTCTCAAATCGGGAAGAGGAATAGATGAGGAAGGAGGGAAGAAATTACCTTGGATGAACTCATGAATCTCAGATTCAAGCAACGGTGGATACGGCGAAGGCTGGAACCTGAAAAAAAAACTCGACTTAGTGGACCGGTGAACAAGACAATGGCGAGATGTTGCTGATGAAACATCGAAGGTGCGCGACGGCGAGAACGACGGAGCGGCGTAGAAAAGTTCAGAGAGGATATAAGTTCGCGGCGGTGGGTCGTTTGTTATTTTCAGAGAGAGGAGAAATAGGTTCGGACGAGAAATATTTTTCCTTTTGTTATTTTTAGAAAATTTTAACAGCGGTTGTTAAAAACAACCGCTGTTAGCGTTGTAATTTAACAAAGATTATTCCCTAACAACCGCTGTCGAATTAGTTTGGCCAATTAACAGATGTTGTTATAACAGCCACTGTTAAACTTATGAAATACAACATCGGTTTTCGAAACAACCGCTGTTAATTGGCAAAACTTTAAGAGCGGTTTTGACGAAAATCTTTGTTATCTAATTAACAGTGGCTGTTAGCAACCGATATTAAAATGGCACTTTAACAATTGTTTTTTCAATAACCGCTGTTAAAGGTTTCCAAAAATTTACAAGTTGTGCCACCGCGTCATTTAAACAGCGGTTGTGAACAACCGCTATTAAAAAAGCGCTGTTAAAGCCCAGTTTTGTAGTAGTGAATACATGTACTGAACATTACACTATAACATCATAAATGTGGTATCATATAAACTATACTATGAAATATATAAAAGTATTTATCATTTGTAACACAGCTAAATGGAGATGAACTTGGGGTGAGCCTATTGCTTTGCAGATACATCTTTTTCACACTACCGACATTTGGTGTAATTGTCTCCGTAGAATCAGACTGTATTGGTGACAAAACTAATAACAAATATCATAAGAAATAAAGTAATAGTTAATTAGTAATATCTTAAACAACTAATAATTTGATATTTAACATATACCATTTGTAATGTCACTCAAAGGTGATATTCCAGCCTCACGTCCTTGAGTATTTCTTTTTACATTTTGAGCTATCGTTCCTCCTATATTTTATGAAAATTGATAAGCATATAACAATTATTATCTATAAACGGCACGTAATTCGAAGTAGCAATAACAAAATAATATATATATATATATATGTATGTATATATATTAGACTAATAATAAATTATTACAAGTCTCATTGTTAAGCTGCGGGAATGTAGAATTTGTAACAACTGGAGATTGATAACTGGTAATTTGATATAACCCATCATTTTTATTCAAGCTCGCAATGTATCCATGATTCACTTTATTTTTACACCAAGAAAAAAATATATTATAACTTTATATACTAAAAATATTACCATTAGTTATACTCGGATTGTTGGAAACTCTACTCCATTTTCCAGTAGAACTTGGTGTAATACCCGTACTTTTTATTGACTGTTTGACCTTGCCGTTCTTCCTATTTTGTCGCTCTATAAACTCTTTGTGAAGTTGTCGATGTTGTTATAGAGATTTGTACCTTGTTTGGATCATGATCGTGTTGTTCATACCTTTCGGAAGTGTTATGGGTCAGGGAGATAGCGCACGCTAGGCCTAGGCTAACGCACGCTAATTCTTCTTGAGTAGCGCGCGCTAGCTTTGAGCCTTAGCGCGCGCTAAGGGACAAGACTGGGCAGAGGCAGTAACTAATTCTGCTCTCTGGACTAGCAGTTAGCGCACGCTAGGAGTTAGCTAGCACACGCTATTCGTGGTCAGTAGCGCGCGCTAACACGTCCGTAGCACATGCTAACGAGCTGGGTCGGCAGAGGCAGTGAAGTTGTCAGGCTGTCTGGACTATCAGGTAACGTACGCTAGGCTTCGGCTAGCACAGGCTAAGATATCACAGCAGCGCATGCTAAGACTCGAACAGGGCAGAAGACAGTAGGTTCTGGGCTCCAATTTCTGGACACCAACTCCCAGTTAGCGCACGCACTATCGGCTAGTGCACGCTAAGAGTAGGCGATTAGCGCATGCAACGGTATACCTAACGCATGCTAATGAGACTGGCAGAAGCCACTGGATTACTCGGTGACCCCGTTAGCGCACGCAAATTTTGAGGTGTCGTGTGCGCTAGACTCGACACAATATATATAGGACAGTTGACTCTGCACTTGCCATTTCTTCCACCTTTTTTACTTGTCCGATTGGGAGAGCTCAAGGAAGGTGATTCTGGGCGATTTGAGGCGGTCTTTCATCATCAATCATCATCTTGAGTTGGATAACAAAGATCTCACAACACTTAATTCTTTTCCATCTTCTAAATCAAGGTACGAATGCTTAGAACCCTAATTTTGGGAATTTTGGGGATTTTCTTATATTCATCGATTTATCCATTTTGGAGCTTGAGAACCTTGAGATTATGAAGTATCTACCCCGTATATATTTTTCCCCTACGGTTTTGTGGATTGTTTTGTGCCTTGTTCGGACGTAAGAGGGTTTGGGTGATTTTCCAACCCCTAGATGTTTGCCCTCGTAGTTTCATGAACTGTAGGCAGGTTTCGGGAGTTTCTTTGTGTGATTTGTGTATGGATTATTGATTATCGTATTCTTTGTGAATCGTTTAAGTGCCGGAAGTGCGTTCTTGGACCTACCGAACTTATACTCTTTTTCTTCCGATTTCTCGATGTCTCAAAGGCAAGTGTATGTTTATGATTATACGTTCTCGACTTTGAAAGTAAGATATATGATTGGCATGATCGTTTATATCCACTATGGGATGGACCGACGGGTCCTCTGAGGGTTTCGTAGCCTCTGGTGCAATTCCATGGATAGTTGGGTTGACCACTCTTGGATGGACCGACGAGTCCTCTGAGGGTTCCATAGCCTATGGTGCGGTTCCACGGTTGATCATGTATGTATTGATGTGATGATATGAGATTTAGTTATTCCGGAATACTAGTCTTGAAATGATGAATTGACCATTACTTTTACTTTATTGTCGAGAAGTATTGTGTTTCATACTCTATATACTTGTACTAGCTATTCGATGGCTAACCCCTTTTTGGGGGAAATACTTTTCATGTATTTCAGGATCCAGGAGAGCGGATAGGAAGGTACTGGGTCGGCATGAAGATGATGGGCAAGTGTGATGCTGTGTCTTGTCTATGGTTATGTTTTGTATTTCCTCCATTCAGTATTGTTGTACTTGAATGGCTTTTGAATACTCGAGTACTATTTCGGTTTCTTTGATGTTCCGGCCTGTGTTGCTGTGGTATTTAATTGCGATGTCGTTGTATTGGGGTTTATTGGATATGGTTTGAATACCATTTATATTGTCCTTCATTTCATTGTATTGGACCTCCTCGGTCAAAGTTCATAGTTCCGCGTATAAATAGTCTTGTGGGTCCCACGGCAGGGCTCACGGCACTGTAACATATCCTGAATAACTTGGGAGTGTTACAGAATATGGTATCAGAGCTTAGGTTTATGGATACCTAGGCTGTCGGTCTTTTGGGTCGATGTAACACCCCCAAAACCGTATGGGAATATTACACGCCGTAGACCCTTTCCACAAGGATCTACCAGGCTAAACATCCATAAACAACCGAATGCTTGCCCGGCCAGGGTCAAACAATATAATAATACAGACCGTTAAGGTCACTTATACATAAACACACAGACCGATGAGGTCACACAACTCTATCAATAGAACTGACTAACAACATTACCCACATAGGGGTCGAAACACAATACAGCGGAAGACTGAATCAACTCTAACAATACAACCAAACTCTACCAACTCCCGACTCTTGATTAGTATCGCAGCTCATCATCCCCTTGTGCCAATCCTATGACTGCTCCCCAGAACCTGCATGTACCTGGACGCAGAACAGACATCCACCCCCCCAATTACTCGGGGATTAGTAAAACTCCTCTGTTTTACTAGTGCAAGTATAAAACGATACGAAATGTAACAAGTAAATAACAACTACGAATTTAATACGGAAATCAATTATCAAAATGTTCCCGAGAAGTTTTAGAATTTCGAACTCAAGCAAGGGATATTTGAAAAGGAACACATCATCTCGGGGATTTTTAAAGCAGAAATTCTTTTGAACCTCGAATCCCAATTTACAAAACCTTTTCGTAAACATTAGGGCCTTAGCCCAATTCTCGTTTCAAAGCACACTAGATAATATATCATTATGAGTCCGAGACCCATATTTAAAATGTTACCCAAACAATCACTACTACACGATCATTGTTCGTACACATCATGTACCTAACTCCGGAGGCCTCGACGGACCTTACCCGGACCACACACACTGTTCGTACACATCATGTACCGAACTCCGGAGGCCTCAACGGACCCTAAAAGGCCACAAACATCATTCGTACACATCATGTACCGAACTCCAAAGGTCTCCTCAGACCCTACCTGGATCACACACCTTGTTCGTATACATCATGTACCGAACTCCAGAGGCCTCGTCAGACCCTACCTGGAACACACACCTGGTTCGTACACATCATGTACCGAACTCCAGAGGCCTCGTCAGACCCTACCTGGAACACACACACATCGACACGACACAACTCCTAATCATCAAATGTCAAGCCATTCCACATTACACCGAAATGTACAATCAAGTATGTAAACCAAAACAACACAAATATCATGATCATCACAACAACTCGACAATGACCAACCACGCCCGGCACAAACTTAGATGATTTGCACATCCAACACAATTCCACGATGTTAATTAAGTGAAGGTATTATCGTTACCGTCAATCGTTCATAATAATCAATTCATACGAAGCATATTCGCTAAGATAAATCAATTTATCATAACCATAACACAACGTCCCTATTCACAAGACACAATTCGTATAGTAAAATACTTGCCTCGATAGTCGGCACCCGAATATTCCTACGAATACGGCACAACCCGAAAAACCCAGAACACCTACAATCCTCCGTGAAATCCAACGGAAACACGGTTACTATGAGAATAACAATTGAAAACAAAGGAAAACACGGTCAAGAATTGAAGGGAACCCTTTGAGACATTTAATCGGATACTGAATGTTCAAGGTTCCTTAGAAAACCAAAAATCCCGATTGGATTCCAACGAACTCGAAATACGGATATACAATCCGTAGAACACATCCAAAACAACGTTTATACAACAATTAATTGATCAAAAACGGATTGGAATCGAAATCAAAAGGAAAATCCCTAAAATCTTCAAAAATAAGGGTTCAAGCCAAAATACCTCGATTTGGACAAAGAACACGGATTAGATGATGATATAATCAACAAAAGCCTTCCAAAAATGATGTTCTATGATGTTCCCGATCAAAAACCCTCAAATTCCGTCGACGGGTCGCGAAAAACGAAGGAAAAATGGAAAAATGGCTGAGAGATCCACGTCCAGGCCTTTAAATAGCCGACCATGGCCGATCACTTACGGCCGTAACCGGCCGGGCCTTACGGCCGTAACTCGGCACTTACGGCCGTACCCGGCAGGTCCTTACGGCCGTAACCGGCATTCGTTCGGAAGTTGCCTGGCACCTTACGGCCGTAACTCTCGGCCCTTACGGCCGTAATCGGCATTCGTCCGGAAGTTGCCTGGCACCTTACGGCCGTAACTCTTGGCCCTTAGGTCTGTAACCGGCATTCGTCGGGCCATGCCTGCCGATCACTTACGGCCGTAACCGGCAACTTACGGCCGTAACTCGGCCAGGTCAGTACCTGCTGCGGCCGTGTCTCGGCCGTAGCGACTTCCGACGGCCCGGACGACCCCGAAACCCGAACCTGAATATGAATCGAAGATACGGTTACGAAGTACTCGCAAAGACGAATCCAAGCGCTAAGAGAACACACGATTCCGACCACCCGAAGGCTCAAAATTCGACAATGGAAGTAATTACCCCAAACTTTGGGAAATTACGAAAACGGCCCAAAACGTCCGAAAATCACGATACGTGATAGAATAACCAAACCGAAGTTCACAACACGTCTAACAAAGCTAAACGGACTTACGGGAAACTCAAAACAGTAATTTCGAACGAGATTCACAAGAATCGAACTCGAGTGCAGAAAAGTCGTTAAGAAACACTAAACACAACAAAACAATACCGAAACGAACTCGGACGTCGAAAAGTGCAGAATTAAACATTCTCATAATGACGAAACGGTCACAAGCGAGTCGTCAAAACGGGTTGCCGCCGATAAAGAAAAATTACCGGAAATCGAAAATTACGTATATTACATACTACCCTCCTTAAAAGAAGTTTTGTCCCGAAACGTAAACCATGTAGGGAGAAGCAATAACCCGCCAGGAAAACTCGACGAGATACACAAAAACCGAAAACTCGCGCCCAACGGCGAAACGCTGCAAGAAACGCAAAGAGACATACGGCGTGAAAACACGCTCCACGACGGCCAACACAACGCCACCGATAGAGACAACAAGTGACGAGAGTCATCAAACAGGTAATACAATCAAGTCGATTATCCGAACAATCGCAAAACACAACGAATGAAAATCAACACGATTGGTCAATCTAACGGTACATCAATCAACACGCGAGTCGATCGCTGAACAAATACGGAATTCCACCGCCCAAGGGTTGGAAGATCGGAAACGATACTGATTTCCTGAACTTAAGGAAATTAGGAAGGGGTCTGAATGCTCAACAATCACGAAACGGGGTCAACAAAAACTGAACAATTAATGATCGAACCACAACGATCGAGACAACAAAAATCGAACAATCATGTTCGGATCACGAAGAACAATAAGGTTCAACCGACAACTCCGAGGTTCACATCTCGACTCGAGACAAAACATGATCCGGTAAAAACAACAAGATGTGCACTCACATAAGATCTAGAGGAAAGGGAATAGAAATTGAAAAGTCACAACAACAAACGAGTAATTCCGAAACAATACCACCCTCGTTCGATCAACAAAAGCAAGGGACAGGGCAAGCTCAGAAAATGTTAACGAACATAAACGAGTCGATAGAGTAGAAAACACAGAAGTTCCAAATCCGATCCACTTCGAATCAAAGAACTTAATTTCCGAAGTTCGAAACAACAAGGTAAGGAAATAACATAACATACAACTGAGAGACCACGCCCCTCAGGGACTCCTCGGAGCCAGTCCTCATATCAATGCTCAAGTCTGCGCCGTGGAAGGCTCGGTAATCAACTCACAAAACTGAACATGATGTCCCTCGAGTCCGCACTTGAAATGCGTCACAGGCGAGGAAGGACAAATTGCACGTACATTCCCCCGGCACATCACGGTTGAAATGCCTCGGCTCGGCATACCGAAAATACAGATGTTAGATATAATAGAACATAACACCGCAAAACAACATACCGGAGATGCCAACTCAGCATAACATATCAACGTATACAGAAATCACGATAACAACGGCATCGTTCGACGATTACAACGGCCCGAACGATAGCCAGCACACAATCACAAACATCATGAAACAATCACCCATGTGCATAAACGCACAAAAATCCAAGCTTTAACAACTCACACTCGTGCAACAACACGCAAATCACCACGAGGCGATAAACAGTTAAAAACCAGTTCACACCTCTCACAGAGGGCTAGTACAACAAATGCGTGGTAACGCCTCGACGTTCATGCCACCAATTCGATCATACTCGGGAGCAAACATCCCAACGACAACGCGAACATCATACATACATACCCAGCCCTCAAACGGGAATAGATAGGTTTTAAAAACGAAAACCTCCTTTTGAAAATAATTTAGAAAAACACCGGTTGATCTTGAGTATCACCTTTCAAAAAAGTACAAACATGAAACATCGTTATCGAGACTTTGGAGAACCATTTCGGATTTGATAAAAATAAGGACACTTTGTCTTTGTGAAAAACTTTCACAATAACACAACCAGCCCTACATGTACTAGCGTATGCTATCGGCCCAGGCCGCAGTCCAGAGACACTGCTCGGCCAGGTAGCGCGCGCAGCCTTTCGGCCGTAGCGTGCGCTACCTGCCGTGTAGCGTCTGCAGTGTCCGGCGAGCGTGCGCTACTGCCGATCCGCCGAGTCCAAGTACCCCCGCCGCTTACGCCTCGGCCGCTAAGCGCGCATACAACCGGCCGTAGCGTGCGCTACCTCCCGGCCGTAGCGTGCGCTACCTTCCGGCCGTAGCGTGCGCTACGCCGGTTCCTGCCACACCCGTACGGCCAGTGCCCGCAATCGTCCGGCCAAAACCCGTAACCGTCGGCGATCCATAACCGTCGCCAATGCACGACCACTGGGCTCGACGACTCGATTTAGCGTCAAACGGAACGAACACGACGAAAAACTCGCGGACAACATCAACGACCCGAAATGAAAACATAATTAATCATACGCGACCAAGAAACGGGTCGAGACAACAACTACCGATACGGATACCCGTAACTTTCAAGAAATTACAAAATGGCCCAAAACGCTCGGAAATCACGATGCGTGATCGAATAACCAAACCGAAGTTCACAACATGTCTAACAAAGTTAAACGGACTTACAGGAAACTCGTAACAGCAGTTTCGGACGAGATTCGCAAGAATCGAACTCAAGTGCGGAAAAGTCGCTAAAAAGCACCGAACTCAACAAAACAACACCGAAACGAACTCGGATGACAAAAAGTGTAGAATTAATCATTCTCAGAATGACGAAACGGTCATGAGAGAGTCGTCAAAATGGACTTCCGCCGAAAAAAAGAAATTACCGAAAATCGAAATTACGGGTATTACATTCTACCCTCCTTAAAAGAAGTTTCGTCCCGAAACTTAAAATAAGTAGGGAGAAGCAATATCCCCTGCCAGGAAAACTCAACGAGATACACAAAAACCGAAAACTCGCGCCCGACGGCGAAATGCTGCAAGAAGCGCAAAGAGACATACGGCATGAAAATACGCTCCACGGCGACTAACACAACGCTACCGATAGAGACAGAATAAAATCAACAAGTGACAAGCGTCATCAAACATACAATACAATCGAGTCGATTATCCGAATAATCACAAAACTCAACGAACGAAAATCAATACGATTGACCAACCCAACGGTTCATCAACCAAAACGCGAGCCAAACGCTGAACAAATATGGAATTCCACCGCCCAAGGGTTGGAAGATCGAAAACGAGACTAATTTCCCAAACTTAAGGGAATTACGAAGGAGCCTGAACGCTCAACAATCACGAAACGAGAACAAAAACCGAACAAACAAACGATTGAGACAACAAAAATCGAACAATCATGTTCGAAACACGTAGGATAATAAAATTCAAACAAAAACTCTGTTGTTACCCAAAATATTTATCCGAAGATTAATACTGCTGGAAGACGGACAACAAACAAATGCGGGAGCACTTCCGAGAGAAGATAAATAAAACAAGATTTGCCGGGTTTGTTAGGCCCGGGCTTGAATGCTCTCGCGAGATGTTATTAATACAAATATTCGTGGATACAAGTATTAATGAGAGAAATCTAAATACAATGAGTGTACAAAGACTCTGTTAATCCGGCTCTTGAGCGAAGCTTGGTGTTCTTCGTCCCGCCGATAATCTGCTCGAGGAGAAAAGGCCGGGAGAAGTAAGACCGAAAGAAAGCTGTTGCCAAGAGTTGGATGTTAGCCAAGTGTAAGTGATTTGCTTCTGTCTGATGTGAAATGCGAAGGAAGCTGAAGTGTTTAGAGAGTCAGAATCTCGGTTTGTGCAGAAGAGTTTCGGTCCCTTTTACAAGTGAAGGCTGCCTTGTATATATAGAGGCTGAGGGGCCCTGTCCCCTAGTGGGCGATCGCCTTTCGGCATTTAATGTAACGGGGCGATCGTCCTAAGGGCACGTGGGCTGCCTGCCAAAAGTCCAAAGCTACAGCTGGTGGCCAGCCGTGCGGTCCAATGAGGATCCAGCACGCGTCCGGAAGCACTGTCACAGGAGGTCCCACGTTGTTGCTTTCGGCGGACTTTGTCAGAGTAGGTGACAGGCTGTAGTCACATGTCCTGTCCGCCAACTCCTTTCGCAGGTCTGGGCCACGCTGGTAGGTGAGGTAGGAGACAGGATTGTCAGCGCCTTTTGTGGATCTGCACGTGGGGTCAGCTTTGAGACTTGGCCTTGGCCGACTGGATGGTCATCGGTGGAGATCGACATGAGGCGATCGTCTCTAGCTGATCATCCGAGGATCGTTCTCGGCCATTCACTGAAGGGTCGGCACTGGTCGGTCACCAAGGGTCGATCGGCGGATGCCAGGATCGTCCATAAGTCGATCGCCAGGAGTCGGTCGCCGAGTGCCGAGTGATGATCGTATCTGAGGTCGATCGCTCGGCACCGGGACTTGTCCTGGGACCTTCCTTTGGCCGATTTAGCTGGTCCGCTGGGTTAAGGCTCGGTCGCCTGGTCGCCGATCGGCAGGCTTGCCTTGGTCGCTCGGCAGTAAGTCGGTCGCTCGGCCTCGGAGGCGATCGCCGGTCGGAAGGTGTTAAATCTTGACACAACAATTGCCCCCCAGCTTGCTCCTATGTTGAAGACATGGGGCGAGGTGGTTCTTGCTGGTGATCGCGTCTGGATGAGAAAGGGCGACCTTGCTGAGCTGACTTAGGACTCGGACTTGGGCTAACATAGTCGATTGGCTTAGCTATCTTTCGGTCTTGTACCTGCAAAAAACAACATTGGCCGATCCCCCATGGAAACTTGGTGGTTTCGCTTGCTTGAGGAATCGTGCACAGTCGCGGAGATCGATGGACCGACCCCATGACCGTGTCTTGGTGCGCGAAGACAATGAGTGCCTCGTGACTCACTTTATTATGAGGGTCCTCTGTTAGGCTGCGCCTCGCCTTGTTTTTAAACGAAAGGCGTGCGGTCTCGGTCTAGAGGAGTCCTTGCGCGGGGCAGCGTCGGATGAATCAACTCCACGCCCGCGGCTTGTTAGCTCTGCTTCCACCTCGGCCAGCCATGGAGATGGCCGACCTCGACGGTGTACGTTGAGACGGGGTTGTGGAATGAGTCCACTGATTAATGTTGGAGGGCCCTCCGACTACGCCGGCCTCGTATTTAAACGAAGGCGGGCGATCTCGGCCGAAAGGGACCTTGCATGGCCGGCGGCCGGTTCCATCGGCCGACAGGGCCATGGCTTTATGATGTGCGGTGGAGGCGATCTTATGCCTTAGTCCGTCATGTTATATCCGGATGTAGATGGCGATCGTGTCCTCCGAATGCGGATGATGTAGCGTGATGATCGGCGATCGGGTGGAAGACTATCGATCGTCGCTCGGCTGCCTATAGCTTTATTCGGAGGTAGTTATTGGAGATCGGGCGGGAGTTCGTCGTCCGGGTGACGATCGCTCTGCTCACTGGCTAAGTAGAAAACTTTGCCTGGCCTGAAAATCTGCGGCTCTAGCCTGGAAGGCTGCGTAGGTCGTAGGTTGGGTCTTTGTAAGATGCCCGAACATAGGCGAAAAACCACGAAAACCTCCTAGGACCGCGTAGAGGGCGGTCTCATCGCTTATGGGCTCGCCATTGAGGATGATCACGTCCACCCGGTCGATGTAGTCCGAGTCGGACTCTTCTTCTCCCTGCTTGATTTGCATCATGCGAAGGGGACCTTCGGGCCGGACGACCCTGGTGGCGAAGTACTCGGTGAAGCCGTGCGCCAGCTCGTTAAAGGAGCCAATGGACCGAGGTGGCAATGAAGTGTACCACCGGTGGGCGAGGTCGTCCAGCGTCAGAGGGAACATTCGGCTTCTGGTCGCGTCAGATGCCCCACACCCAGTCATGTAGATGTTGAACTTCCTCAGGTGCACTTGGGGGTCCGATCGCCCCTCGTACACGGGCGTTTGCGGGGGAGCGATCTTATGCTGCACGGGGGCGAGCTCGATGTCGATCGTGAGCGGCTCGCTTGGCCCGGCGATCGTCTGCTTGGCGCCTGCCCTGGATTCCAGGAGCGCCTTCATGTCGTCGAGTTGACGTTGCATCGCAGCCATCGCCGTGGCTTGGTCGCTTGCCGATCGGCTTTGGGAGCAGGAGCCGAGGCGATCGTGTACCGATCTCCGGGCTCCGCTGCCGCCGACCTCGGCAATTCGGCGAGGGGGAGCCAGACGGCTAGTCGCCTTTCCGGGAGTCGGGTAGGCCGAGCTCACGGTGACGGACTCAAACTCCGTCGTCTCGTAGATGGGGCCGGACCGCCCGTGAGCTGTCGGGTCACCGCCTGTGCGATCGAAGACAGAGGTGCCCCGGCTGGCGAGCGCCTCTTCCTGCGGACGGGAGCTTCCTGGCGATCGCTCGGCCAGTGACGCCTTGAGCTTCCGCTTGGACTTCCGGCGGACGGCCGAGGGGGCGATAGCAGGAGGCGCGTTGAGAGCACTCCGTCGCTCCTGTAGGATGGCCAGGGCCCCTTCGATCTGTTCCTTGGTTCGGAACCGATCGAGCGAGAGGCTTGGGCCGCCGTCCAGGGACGGGATCGAGCGTCTCTGACCGCGGCGGCTACCTTCCACCATCGGCTGCGGCTCGGACTGGGACGGAACAGGGGGTTTGGCCGGCTGGTCAGCGGCTTTCTTCGACGCGGAGGCGGAAGACATGATTTCTGAAGGATTTCTTTGAAGTGCAGTAAGTGTCACTTCAAGTATCTGTCCCGAGAACAGTGAGTGTTCTTCGGAACGGTAAGTATAAAAATTCGAGGGTTGGAATACCCTCCTTCTAGCGCCAATTGTTGTTACCCAAAATATTTATCCGAAGATTAATACTGCTGGAAGACGGACAACAAACAAATGCGGGAGCACTTCCGAGAGAAGATAAATAAAACAAGATTTGCCGGGTTTGTTAGGCCCGGGCTTGAATGCTCTCGCGAGATGTTATTAATACAAATATTCGTGGATACAAGTATTAATGAGAGAAATCTAAATACAATGAGTGTAAAAAGACTCTGTTAATCCGGCTCTTGAGCGAAGCTTGGTGTTCTTCGTCCCGCCGATAATGCTCGAGGAGAAAAGGCCGGAGAAGTAAGACCGAAAGAAAGTTGCCAAGAGTTGGATGTTTCCCAAGTGCAAGTATTGTTTCGTATTGCGTATGTATTGCAAGAATGTCGAGAGTGCGTGAGTTTACAAATGCGGGGGCTTCGTTTATATAGGGCAAATGGGTCTGTCTGTAGTGGCGATCGCTGCCGCCATTAAAATAATCGCCGACGCCCGCCGGCCAATATAATAATGTGCCGATCTCACTGGTCACAAAGCTAAAGTCCAAATAAGATCTTTGTCGGGCTAAAGTCCAAGGAAGAGGTGGCACGGCTTGGGCGGTCCAATAAGGAGCCATCACGTGTCCGGAGTCGATCAACATGTGGCCCTACCGACAAGCTTTCGGCGGCCTGTCGGTGGTGGAGGAATCTGTCAGGCTTTGGTCAATGGCCCGGGATTCGCGGATCTTGTCTCGGCCTTTGCACGTGGTGCCAGTCTTGAGGCTCGGCCTTTGCCGACTGGATGTCCGTCGGTGGTGATCGACCTGGATGGTCTTCGGAGGTCGACATCTGCCAGTGGATGGAGGTCGCCAAGGGTCGGTCGCCAAGGGCAGGTCGCCAGGTGCCGAGAGACGGTCGATCGCCAAGGGTCGGTCGTCGAGTACCGAGAGGCGATCGTCTTGATGTCGATCGCTCGGCACCGGGACTTGTCCTGGGCCCTTCGGTTGGCCAGTCTAGCATGCCCACTGGGTTAAGGCTCGGTCGCCTGGTCGCCGATCGGCAGGCTTGCCTTGGTCGCTCGGCAGTAAGTCGGTCGCTCGGCCTGTAAGTCGGTCGCTCGGCCTGTAAGTCGGTCGCTCGGCCTCGGAGGCGATCGCCGGTCGGAAGGTGTTAAATCTTGACACAACAAAGAGTTTGATAATGGTGTCGGATAAGTGGCCATCTCTAGTAAGCATTCTTAATGAACTTACATTCTTAGCATATTAGTATTGCATGAGTAACGTGTGTGTGTGTATGCTCACTACGGGTTAGATCCGACGGGGTCTCGGTAGGGTTCCACGGAGGTGTGTATCGACGAGCTTTGCTTTTAACCACTACGGGTTACATCCGACGGGGTCTCGGTAGGGGTCCACGGAGGTGTGGATCGACGGTTAATTGTGGTGCATTTTTCAAATATGATTTGATTATGGCATTTCCGGAAATGAGTGCTTTTGAACGGTTTTCATGATTGCATGCATTGACTAAGTGTGTAAGAGGTAAGTTGTTCGTTTGGCTTACTTGGCTAGGATGGCACTAGAGTATTTTGTCATTTGTGTTTAATCCTTTGGGTGTTGGTTTTTGATGTTGGAAAACGGACCTTGTTATTGTTCTCGAGTATTATGATTTGATGAGATGTGGGATGAGATCCCTACGGTTTTGTAAAGGTCGTTTTGTGGAAAGTGATTTTGGGCCGAGACCCATTCGTTTTTGAAATGGTTATTTTTCAACTAAAGGACTTGAGGTCCAACCGGGTTTCTACCTTTTTTTTTAAATCCCCGAGATGAGAAATTTATTTTCAAACACTTCTTTGATGGTTTCTAATTAGTAAAAACTTCTCGGGAAGTCTTTTGTAATTATTTTTCGTACCCGATTCGTGATTTCTATTTGTTTGTTACATTTCGTATTATTTCATACTTGTACTAGCAAAACAGTGGAGTTTTGCGTACCCCGAGTATTCGGGGGGTGGATGTCTGTATTGCATTCAGGTTTTAGACCATAGCACAGGGTCGGCATGAAGGATGATGAAAGATGAACGATACTAATCACACGAGGACCCGTTGATGTCGTATTGGTTTAGTTGTATTTTATTTTCCGCTGCAGTATTTTTTCCCCGTTGTACGGGAGTGTGTTGTGCTCGACCCCTGCGTGGGCATGTGTTGTGATTGAGTTGTATGTATTTGTTGAAATACCAAATCGGTGTATTGGGTCTTGTTAGCCTTAAAGGCATTGTTGAGTTGATTGATTTCGTTACCAGCCTGGTAGATCTTTGAGGAAAGGTTCTACGGCGTGTAATATCCCGGAGCGAATTGGGGGTGTTACATAAATGGTATCAGGGCTTAGGTTGTGGAAACTTAGGCTGTCGGGTCAACTTGAGTCTGTTGAGTTTTGTCTCGTCGGATTTTGTCTGACTGAGTCGTGTCGCGATGCGTCGTCTGAGTTGGTTGGTCGTGATTAGTATCGTGGGGCGATAATCATCTTCGTGCGACCTGTGGATGTAAGTATTCCTTCTTTGTGTTGTGCCTCGTGTGACACGAGCTATTTTTATGATTATTTGTTAGGTGATGGAATCCTTCTATAGATTTTGATTTCACAATATGTATTTAGTCGACTCTCGTATTTGGTTTATTCGAGGGGTGTCGTCGCTGATGATGTCTTTTTAGTGTTGTTTTTGTTCGCTGCTGATGATTATCGAATTGATTTGATCGTGTTACAAGTCCTCTTGTGGAAGCTTTGTGCTTATACGCGTTCGACTTGTTCACTAGCCAGTGTGGGAGGGCCCTTAGAGGCCTCGAATGGAGTCGGTGGTTTTGTTCTAAATCCTAGGCGATCTTCGACTGTGGTATTTTACCGTTTATTTTCCGTTAAAATATATGTATTGTCTTGATTTTAAACGTTTTGATGCGTGTACTAGGAGGTGTTTTAGCATACGTCGATATGTGTGAGCTTTGGGCATTCTGGCCTATTGGGTTTTTTTTTTGAAAACCTTGAGTATCTTAGAAAATAAATTTCGAGACGTACTTTTAAAATGAATTATTTTCTCGTGGTACGTCCAAGGTGCCACAATATGTTTCAAAATTCTTCTACCTCGAGGACCAAAATGTTTTGAGATATTTTCAATATTTTAGAAACACTTTTACTTAGACCCGAGTGTCGAATATTCTTAAAGTTTTTCACTAAGAGAAAGCGTCCTCATTTTTATTAAATGTGAAATGGTTCTCCAAAGTCTCGATAACGATGATTCACGTTTGTACTTTTTTTTTGAAAGGTGATACTCAAGATCAACCGGTGTTTTTCTAAACTATTTTCAAAAGGAGGTTTTCGTTTTTAAAACCTATCCATTCCTGTTTGAGGGCTATGTATGTATGTATGATGTTCGCATTGTCGTTATGATGTTTGCTCCCGAGTATGATTGAATTGGTGGCATGAACGTCGAGGCGTTGCCACGCAATTCTTGTACTAGCCCTCTGTGAGAGGTGAGATGTTGGTATTAAATGTTGTCGCCTCGTGGTGATTTCTGCGTTATCGCACATCTGCGAGCTATTATAGCTTGGGTTGGTATAACCGTGTGCATCGGTGATTGTTCCGTTATGTGTCGGTTGTTTAATGTATTGTTACCTTGCTTCCGTTTTTGTGAATTTCGTGGACGAGATCGAAGGTAATACCCGTACTATTTTGACTTCCACATTTTCTCTCCCTCAAGTCTATCGATTCGCTCATGTTCGTTGATACTTTATGAACTTGTTCTGTATTTCGGTTTCGTCGTTCGAACGAGCTGTGATCTTGTTTTGGGTCGATTTGGTTATCGCTGTGACTTTTCCGAGTCCGGTTCGATTCTTGTGAACCTTGTTCGAAAGTAACATCTTTTGGTTCTACTAGTTCTTTTATTCGCAGTGGATCGGATTTTGAACTTCTGTATTTTCGATTCTGTCGACTCGTTTATGTTCGTTGACATTTCCTGAGCTTGTCCTGCCCCCTTGCTTTTGTTGATCAAATGAGTGTGGTATTGTTTCGGAATAACTCGTTTGTCGTTGTGACTTTTCAATTGCTATTCCCTTTACTGTGGATCTTATGTGGATCCACATCTTGTTGTTTTCACCGGATCATATATTGTCTCGAGTCGAGATGTGAACCTTGGAGTTGTTATTTTGAATTTTTATTGTTCTTCGTGGTTCGAACATGATTGTTCGATTTTTGTTGTCTCGATCGTTGTGGTTCGATCGTTTGATCGTTCATTTTTGTTGATCTCGTTTCGTGATTGTTGAACGTTTAGACTCCTTCATAATTCCCTTAAGTTCGGGAAATTAGTCTCATTTTCGATCTTCCAACCATTGGGCGGTGGAATTCCATATTTGTTCAGCGATTGGCTCACGTTTTGATTGATGCACCGTTGGGTTGGTCATTCGTATTTATTTCCGTTCGTTGTGTTGTGTGATTGTTCGGATAATTGACTCGATTGTATTATCTATTTGATGATGCTTGTCACCTGTTGGTTTTATTATGTTCTACCGGTGGCGTTGTGTTGGTCATCGTGGAGCATGTTTTCACGCCGTATATTCAATTGCGTTGATTGTAACGTTTTTCCGTTGGGCGTAAGTTACGCATTTCTTGTGTATCTCGTTAAGTCTTCTTGGCGGGATATTGCTTCTCCCTACTTGTTTTAAGTTTCGGGACGAAACTTCTTTTAAGGAGGGTAGTATGTAATATCCGCAAATTCGGTTTCCGGTAATTTTCTTTTTTTGGCGAGAGTCTGTTTTGACGACTCGCTTGGGACCGTTTCGTTATTCTGAGAATGACTAATTCTGCACTTTTTGACATCCGAGTTCGTTTCGGTGCCGTTTTGTTGAGTTTCATGTTTCTTAGCGACTTTTCCGCACTCGAGTTCGATTCTTGTGAATCTCATTCGAAACTACTGTTTCGAGTTTCCCGTAAGTCCATTTAACTTTGTTAGACGTGTTATGAACTTCGGTTTGGTTATTCGATCACGTATCGTGATTTTCGGGCGTTTTAGGCCATTTTGTAATTTACCCAAAGTCGTGGGTATCCACATTCATAATTGTTGTCTTGACCCTTTTTCTTGCTTGCGTGCGATTATTTGTTGCATGGTATTTCTTTTCGGATCTATGTTGTTGTCCGAGAGCATTTCGTCGTGTTCGTTTCGTGCATTTTCGATAATCGAGTCGTCGGGTCGGGGCGGCTGGGCAGTGGCCGGACAGGTGCGGCAGGCACTGTCGGAAGTGTTGGGCACTGGCCAGACAAGCGCGGCAGAAACCGTCATAGCACGCGCTACGGCCGGAAGTCTGCGCGCACTAGCTCGGCAGGTATAGCGCACGCTAGCTCGGCCGACCAACGCACGTTATCGGACTGGGCAGTGGGGTTTCTGGAGTTCTGGACTCGGGTAGGATTGGCAGGTAGCGCACGCTACGCCGAGCGTGGCGTGCGCTAGTCGGCAGTCGTAGCGCACGCTGTCGGCCGGCTAGCATACGTTACCTGGCCGGGCAGTTCAGTCCAGAGGATTCTGAACAGATCAGCTAGCGTACGCTAGCGTCCGCGCAGCGCGCGCTATCGCGGTCGGGCAGGCAGGATCCGGCCGGCAGATTGAGTCTTCAGTACCAGGCCTTGCGGGTCCCGGCCGAATGTTCTCGGCCGAGGCTGCCCGTTAGCGAGCGCTAGTCCGGAAGGTGTAGCGCACGCTAGGCCGTGCCTGTATAAATATGACAGAGTAGTCATATTTTCACGAGTTTTTCATTTCCATCTTTTCCTCTCCGCGGCTGGAGGCTTGGCGATCCAGGAGACATGCTGTCTAGCAACTAATCCACGAAGATTGGGAGTTCATATCATCGATTAATCCCTCCATAACCTCCTTTGATCTAGCGAATCAAGGTGAGATTTCCTAGAACCCTATTTTGAGAAATTTTAGGGTTTTTGCGTTTTTGTCCGATTCGTTCCGTATTGTTGATTAATCCATGACGGGTATGATTAATCTTAGTAGTATTCTTGTGTTTAACATCATTTAATCCGTTTTTCTTCGCCGAATCAAGGTATTTTCTTGATTTTCCTTCAAGTTGACTTTTTAGGAGTTTTATTCTCGATCTCGTTTTCCTTTCGGTTTTGATAAACCGATTGTTGTCCAATGATGTTATTAATCGTGTTCTATGGATTGTATATCCATATTTCGAGTCGGTTTAACTCGATTGACGATTTGAATGTTCTTGGGAATCATTGAACGTTTAATGTTCGATTAAATGTTTCAATGAGTTTCTTTCAATGCCTTGATGTAATTCCGAGTGTTGTTGGTATCGGTCATCGTTGTGATCTTGTTTTTGTTGTTTCTCCCGGAGGATTATAGGTGCTCGAGGATTCCGAGTCGATCATCATTTTGTGTGGGTAATTCGTGCGTTGTTATCCTTGTAGTTTTCGCGGTGCTATCGCGTGCTTGATTACGTTCAGGAGTTCGGGGCTGCCTGACCATATCTCATTCATCGTCTCGCTTCAATCGTAGTTTTTAGGAAAGTATTTTCTTATACGAGTTGTGTCCTACAAATAGAGTTTACATGTTGGATTTACGATGGTTAGTTTACCCTTGTGACTGTGATTCGCGTGAGTTGATTTTGATTTGATTATTTTGAACGTTGAAAGTTTTAATGATGTTTCCATTGGTTTAATGTTGTGGAATCGTGTATTCCGTGTTAATTGTGTTTTTGTGTTTTGAAGAGTTTGATAATGGTGTCGGATAAGTGGCCATCTCTAGTAAGTATTCTTAATGAACTTACATTCTTAGCATATTAGTATTGCATGAGTAACGTGTGTGTGTATGCTCACTACGGGTTAGATCCGACGGGGTCTCGGTAGGGGTCCACGGAGGTGTGGATCGACGGTTAATTGTGGTGCATTTTTCAAATGTGATTTGATTATGGCATTTTCGGAAATGAGTGCTTTTGAACGGTTTTCATGATTGCATGCAACGACTAAGTGTGTAAGAGGTAAGTTGTTCGTTTGGCTTACTTGGCTAGGATGGCACCAGAGTATTTTGTCGTTTGTGTTTAATCCTTTGCATGTTGGTTTTTGATGTTGGACAACGGACCTTGTTATTGTTCTCGAGTATTATGATTTGATGAGATGTGGGATGAGATCCCTACGGTTTCGTAAAGGTCGTTTTGTGGAAAGTGATTTTGGGCCGAGACTCATTCATTTTTGAAATGGTTATTTTTCAACTAAAGGACTTGAGGTCCAACCGGGTTTCTACCTTTTTTTTTAAAATCCCCGAGATGAGAAATTTATTTTCAAACACTTCTTTGATGGTTTCTAATTAGTAAAAACTTCTCGGGAAGTCTTTTGTAATTATTTGTTGTGCCCGATTCGTGATTTCTATTTGTTTGTTACATTTCGTATTATTTCATACTTGTACTAGCAAAACAGTGGAGTTTTGCTAACCCCCGAGTATTCGGGGGGTGGATGTCTGTATTGCATTCAGGTTTTAGAGCATAGCACAGGGTCGGCATGAAGGATGATGAAAGATGAACGATACTAATCACACGAGGACCTGTTGATGTCGTATTGGTTTAGTTGTATTTTATTTTCCGCTGCATTATTTTTTCCCCGTTGTACGGGAGTGTGTTGTACTCGACTCCTGCGTGGGCATGTGTTGTGATTGAGTTGTATGTATTTGTTGAAAGACCAAATCGGTCTACCGAGTCTTGTTAGCCTTAAAGGCATTGTTGAGTTGATTGATTTTGTTACCAGCCTGGTAGATCCTTGAGGAAAGGTTATACGACGTGTAATATCCCTGAGCGGATTGGGGGTGTTACATAAATGGTATCAGAGCTTAGGATGTGGAAACCTAGGCTGTCGGGTCAACTTGAGTCTGTTGAGTTTTGTCTCGTCGGATTTTATCTGACTAAGTCGTGTCACGACGCGTCGTCTGAGTTGGTTGGTCGTGATTAGTATCGTGGGGCGATCATCATGTTCGTGCGACCTGTGGATGTAAGTCTTCCTTCTTTGTGTTGTGCCTCGTGTGGCACGAGCTATTTTTATGATTATTTGTTAGGTGATGGAATCCTTCTATAGATTTTGATTTCACGATATGTATTTAGTCGACTCCTGTATTTGGTTTATTCGAGGGGTGTCGTCGTTGCTGATGTCTTTTTAGTGTTGTTTTTGTTCGCTGCTGATGATTATTGAATTGATTTGCTCGTGTTACAAGTCCTCTTGTGGAAGCTTTGTGCTTATACGCATTCGACTTGTTCACTAGCTAGTGCGGGAGGGTCCTTAGAGGCCTCGAATGGGGTCAGTGGTTTTGTTCTGATTCCTAGGCGTTTGGCGTTACCTCTGGCCTTGAGTCATGTTCATAGCGTTTTTCATGTTTCCCAGCTGAGGAAATATGTCCCGGATCCTAGTCATGTCATCGACTATGGTGAGATCGATGTTGCCAAGGATATTACCTTCGAGGAGTGCCCCTTGAAGATTTTGGAGCACCGTGAGAAGCGACTAAGGCATAAGACCATCCCTTTGGTCAAGGTGCAGTGGTCGAGACATGGTGTCGGGGAGGCAACTTGGGAAACCGAGGATAGTATGCGTGCTAGATACCCCGAGTTGTTTGTTTCTTAAGTTTCGGGACGAAACTTATTTTTAGAGGGGTAGAATGTAATATCGGCATTTTCTTTTCCCGGTATTCTCATTTTCGGTGTATTTCTCATTTTTAGCGACCCTTGTGTAACCGTACTAATTTTCGAGAATAATTGTTTCGAGACTTTTTGTCATCCAGTTCTACGTTTATTGGTTCTTCCGTCGCTCATTGATCTGATTCTCGTAATTGTTGTTCGGAACCACCGTTTCAGGGTTGCCGTGAATCCATCCTATGTTAATATGCGTGTTGAGATGTTCCGTTTTATGTTTCGTTCGCATTTTGGTGTTTTGGGACTGTTATTATTCCGTGACTAGCGCGCGCTAATATTTTTGAATAGCGCACGCTAAGAATCCTTTAGTAGCGCACGCTACGTATGCTTCGTAGCGCGCGCTAGCGAGCTGAGCCCTGGGAGTGGTAGTGAACCTATTTCTGATCCCAGTCCTCTGGACTAATGGATTAGCGCACGCTGCATTTGTCTAGCGCACGTTATTGTCGAAGGCTAGCGCGCGCTAGATGTCCGGTAGCGCGCGCTAACGCGACTGCCCAGTACTGGGCAGTTTGTTTCTAGATTCGTTCAGGTACCCAGGTAGCACACGCTATAGCCCGATAGCGCGCGCTACCGAGTCGTTGTTAGCGCACGCTAGAAAGTAGTAGCGCACGCTAACGGTCCAGGACAGTGAGTTCCGGACTGTAATATAACTGGGTAGCGCACGCTAACCGTTAGCCGTTAGCGCGCGCTAAGCCGTGTGGCTATAATTACCCAGGAGTTGACTTTGGACGAATCTATTCCTCATTTCACCTCTCTCCCCCACGGCCTAGGCGATTTCTTGGCGATCTCTTCTTCCAATCACCTCAACCATCATCTTCTTTGAGTTCTTGGTGTATAATAACAACATCAACACGAATCTTTCATCCTAATCCAAGGTAAATCGTCTAAGAACCCTACTTTTGGGTAAATTGGGGGTTTTCGGGTTTTTGTTTGATTCGTTCCGTGTGGTTGATTAATTCATGTTGAATATGATTAATCTTGTTGGTATTCTTGTTTTCCCTATGGATTCATGGTATATTTCGTAGTTGTTGCGTATTCGAGAGGGTTTGGTTGTGGTTCGCCCTCGTTTTTGTTTATATACGAATATACATGAATCGTAGGCGGGTTTTTGGGTGTATTCCAATTCCATATTCGTTTAGAGTTGGTTGTGATTATGTTCTTCGAATCGTTAGGTTCGGTTCCGTTGGTTCCTATCGTTCGTCGACGATTTTCCTTTCCGTTCGTTGCGTCGTCAATTATTCAAGGCAAGTATTTTTGGAAATCTTTATGCTTAACGTGAAATGGTAATGTATATTGTGTGTGATTTGCTCACCTCGGGAGGGTCCGACGGGATCACGGAGGGAGTCCAATGGTTTGAGCCCTGGATTCATGAGTTTGTTTAACTAGCCAGCTCGGGAGGGTCCTTAGATGCCTCGAGTGGGATTTGTGGCTTCATCCCGGTCCTAGGCAATGCACGTGCGTGATTTGTTTTATGATATGGCCAACTCGGGAGGGTTCTTAGAGGCCTCGAGTGGGATTCGTGGCTTCGTCCCGGTCCTATACAAATGTGATTGACTGTTTGTTTCCGGAAAAGACATGTCTGGTTTTAGTTTTGAAATGATTTGGTGCATTGTACTATGAAATGTGTAAGCGATTGGTTTGCCTTGAGTACTTGTACTAGCATAATTTCTAACCCCTTTGGGGGGCCGTTTTGGGGAAATTCTTGTTATGGATTTCAGGTTATGTTCTGCCGGACGAGCGGGTGCTGGGGCAGTACGAGGATGTTGGCCAGGGTCGTTGACATGTGCATTTGAGTCCTTTTATTTTCGTTGTTCCATTCGATATGGTTGTTTCCCACATTTATAAACTTATAGTTTGTACTCGCGAGTACTTAGGCTTTTCACTCCGAACTCCGTTTTGTATTAACCCAAATTGCTAGATTGTCGGTTGTTGTTTATTTCACCAGTTGCTCCGGGCGTATTTTTATATGTTGTATTATTTAAATGGGTGTTCTCGCTAACTGGGATGGTCAGTCGAGTAGTGTTTTCCTTGTTTTAGCCTGGTGGGTCCCATGTAGGGGTTCACGGCGCTGTAATATACTTCGAATATCTCGGGGGTGTTACAATGTTATGGCGTTATCTAATGATTCGTATCTGTGTTTCCTCAAGCACATATAAATGGAATAGTTTTTGCAACTTGGTTACTCAATCTAGTGAATATTAGGTTGCTGGTGCGTATTGAGAAGTGATTTTTTATATTAGGTCGTTGTTGATGCACATATTAGGCATATTAGGTTGGTGATGCACATAACGTCGATAATTAATAAGGTTGTGATCATAAAAGTATTAACTAATCAAGATTATCAATTAATCGACTTAAATCTTACACCAAGTACTTTATGTCGGGACCGGTAAAAAATATTATTTAATAGATTTTATTAATTTATCGAGTATTAAGTTATTGAGGTTCTACTGTATTAGGTGGTTGTTTAGGTGGTTGTTGCATACGGAATATGTAGCTGTAATATGAAAAAGACCAAGTGATTTTCAGATAATAAAATGCCATTTGGTAGCTTAAATAAGTGGTTTTCATATTCATAGCAATAGTTGTAACTGATATGTGACTGAGTGACATTTAGACGTGTATTTATCCTCTAGCAATTTTTTTACAACTTACAGGTAGGCATGAGAGTTATCATTAACTAAACTGCGTGTATTTAACTTCATAGTTCACACATAATTTAAGTATAATTATGATTAAAATCCATATTCATAGCAATAACAGTTGTACGTTTTTGGTAGAAGATTAAAAATAACCATTAATGTGGTTGGCTCTAACTAAAGTAATTGCAAATTGAATTCCACTATGTGTACAACAGAAAGGCAGAAAAATGGATCGAAGTTGGATGAATGCAAGTCGTAGCAGTGATGAGTATGATAATGGAATTGAACAATTTCTTGAGTTTGCCCGACAAAATCGCCCGGAACCCGATGAAAGATATTTTTGCCCTTGTGTCAAGTGTATGGACGGGAGACGACATGAAGCTGACACAATTCGTGAATATCTTATTTGTGAGGGAATAAATACGAACTATAAGATTTGGATATCGCATGGCGAACTAGTAGACATTCCAACTGAATATCATGGTAGTATATTTATAGAATGGCATGACGCGTATGAGTTATGATTTTGCATTTTATGCTCTGCATTTTCAATAGTAATAATCATGATATGATGCGTGTGAGCTATGACTATACATTAATAAACAGTGTATAATCTGGCACCGAAAAATGATGTACTGATAAACATCATGATAAACACAACAGTAAATGAAATTGATATTTTAGTTGAAGACCAGAAGAAATCTTCAAATGCGTGTTCTCGATTTACAATATTATTACTAACCAATATTGGGATCAATCCCTAATAAATTTAAAATATATTAAGGGGGAGTGTGAGCCCATTCTCTGAGCATGTGAACTACTACAAATTATGGATCCATTAGCTAGTCATATATGTATGTGACTCGTAATTGCAAATTTAAGAGATGATCCGCTCATGGTTTGAGCACAATTTCCAGATATGATGATAAAGCTAATAATATATCTCAAATATACTTGAATAGATCCTTGAAGGATCAGATATGCCCATACAAGTGGGATCTTGGTTGATAAATTATTCTAAGTCCTCGAATAAATTATCAATATCGAGAATATAATGCAAGAACATATAAATTCCCTTATCAGAACTGAATATTGAGAACATACGTATAATTAATGTCAAATGAGTTTAGTTCTTAGAATTGTAATATGAACTTGAAGTTCAAAGATGCACGAAATATTATTTATGATCTTATATGCCAACTATAAATGCTTTGAGAATCAACGTGCCCGAAGCATTAGCTTAATTCCATATATATATATATATATATATATATATCAAAGCTAGTGTAACTGTAAATAAACAAGGCATATACTCTGAATAGTGTATAGACATAACTATAATATATAAATCCCAAAGAGGATTGACATCAATGATATATCTAAATAAACTTATGTTGCTGTGGAAAACAAACGAGATTGAAAAGTGTCAACACATCAAAAGGAAATTGCATTATGAATGATTTTTTATAACGAGGATACTGAAATTCGTCGAAGCATATTGATACGAATTCTATATTGAAACTCAAGGTGAAGTTTCAAATATATTATCAGTATATGCATTAACTCGGAATAAAGATAATTTTGTAAAGAAAAATTCGTAGTGTTGTACTCTTTTCCTTGATTGAGGTTTATCCCAAAGGGTTTTCCCCAAACAATGTTTTTAACGAGACAACTTAATAAAACCTCCAAAAGAGATTGACACCTATCATTCGTAATGAACTTATGAGTTCGAAATTATAAATTACACTTTATGTGGTACGATAATCTGGGACTTGAAGAATAATTAAATATTATTTGTATCTAACAGTTGTTCACATGAAATTGAAATAAATAAAAAGTATCGATCAATTTCTATTATAATTGTATAAGGCCCTGTTCTTTTGGACTTATTTTGATTTTGATTCGATTGATCGATTCGATTCGAGTCGATTCGATTGATTCGATTTAGGTCCATTGATTCTTGATTGATTCGATTCAACTCAGTTGTTCTTCTTATTATTATTATTATTAATCTTAATTATTATTATTGTTATTATTACTAATAATATTACTATTATCGTTGTTGTTGTTAATTACTATTATTATTATTTACCATTATTATTATTATTATTTACCCTTAATATATATTTGATTCGATGCGATTCGACGATTCGATTGATTCGATTCCATTCGATTCGATCAGATCCATTCATTTGATTCGATTCGATTCGATTCGATTCATTCAGTCCAAAAGAACAGAGCCTAAGTCCAGGAAGAATTTTGAGATGCTGGAAGCATACTTGTACCAAATACACGGTGCACTCTTTTTCCCTTGACTGAAGTTTTATCCCACAGGATTTTCCTATCAAGGTTTTTAACGAGACAACTTAGAAGATGTATTAACATGAATAATGTATTCTTTTGCCTACATTAGAATTTTTTCCGCTGGTTTTTCCTAATAAGATTTTGACGAGGCATATCATGACATAATGAGGACATTACAAAGATCAATATTATTCCTCAAGGCTTAAAGTCATGTAGTAGTTGTACTCTTTTATTTCGGTCAAGTTTCCTCATAGGATTTTCTTGACAAAATTTTAATGAAACAACACATGGATACTCCCATAAAGAATGATCTACATGCGAGCAGTTTTTGTACCAAGAGGTTTTATTGAGACGACACATAACAAGAATGATTCATGTGAGGGGAGTGTTGGGTACGGGATCGGATATTTGCGCCGTTTGCGGAAGCGTAAATAAAATTGCGGAAAATAAATGACGCAAGGATTTATAGAGGTTCGTCTATAAACGAGCCTACGTCCTCTCTTTATCTTTTTCAATAGGTTAAAGATAGCAACCTCTACACCTCTCTTCTATCGGTCGAGGTATAACCGTTTACAATCACGTCTTCTATTGGTCCGTGATAAACCACTCGTACTTGTCTTTGCGTCGGTCCAAGTTAAACCGTTTTCCTTTTCTATCGGACAAGGAATCAACCGCTCTAGCTTTCTATGGCTACTAGATAAACCTCACTTAGATATCGATTGCGATTCTAATAATGCCGGATCCTTGATCCTAATAACACCGAATCCAATCGTATCTTTTCTTTTACCACTCGTGTATGTTTTCGTGAATTCTCACTCAAACACTTACAATTAAGCTCAATATCAACAACAAGAATGTGTGTAGTAATATCACAAGTATAGACAATTTGCTCAAGGTTGTTGTGCTCAAACAATACCATAGGGATGGTACTTATAGGCTCTATCATCAAACTAGCCGTTAGCTGCCAGACTGCTCATTACGTACGCTATATGATCTCCATTATGTACGTAAGGCCCTTTACGTACGTTAACCTTGCCTGGTTATGTACGTTAGCATCTTCACAAAACAGTCCAGGGAGTTTCATCATTTTGATTACGTACGTTATCATTTCCTTCGTTACGTACGTTATCACTACGTCACTGCTGACGTCATATATCCGTTGTATGCTTTGCTGACTTTGACTCCTCCAACGTTCATCTGGTTTGAACTTGCATTACGTACGTTATATTACTTCCATTACGTACATTAGGCTGCTTCATTTACGTACGTTAATCATGCTGAGTTACGTACGTTAGGCTTGTGCAGAACACTATTTTCCAGCTTCGATTCTTCAATTCTTGGCTTCGTCTCTTTGTTGTTTTGTTTTGTTTAGCAACTTTAATCATCAAAACACTTTTAATTTATGTATGGAACAAAATGTTCCAACAATCTCCCCCTTTTTGATGATTACAAAACAACACTTCGTCAATGGGATTTACCTGCAAAAATACAAATATATGTATATGTGTACAGACCAAAGTTTTCGACTTTGTCCGTTTTGTTAGTTTCTTCTCTCATTTCTTTTTCGACTCCTTCTTTTCTCCTTTACTTTTCTCATTTTCAAATTTTCATCGTCTTTTCGACGTCTCCGCATTTTTCTCTTTCTGTCATTTCGACTTCTCCTTTTCATTTTTCGATTTTCTCCCCCTTTTAGGGTTAATCCCATTTTCGACTTCTTTTTCTCCTTCTCCATTCTCTCCCCCTTTTTGTTTTCATCAAAAAGTGGATAATATATGAATTGAAGTAAATAATACCAATAAAAAATTTAATAAATATTGAAATATGCAAAAATAAATACAAGGGTATTAACTCCCCCTGAGAATAATATCTCCCCTTAAAAAAATACTCCCCCTGAGTAAAATATCAAAAATCAATTTTTGGGGACCCAACCTATAGTTGGTTTTTGTTTTGAGATATAGATGACATTTGGAATGATGGTTCCTTTAGGGACCCAAATTTTCTTAATTTTTATCGTCCGTCTCGGGCCTTTGCAACTTGAAATATGATGCTCGATTTTTAAATACTTTTCGCAATGGGGTATTTTAAAATTAACGGATTCGTTTTTCGAACGTGGTTTGAAACCTAACCCCTCTTTATTCAAAGTATATTTTTGAACACATAGCATTTGTTCAAATTTATCGTTGCCGCACGAGAATTTTCTTGTCAAAGATTTTAGTTCACCTTGAACTTTTAAAAGATCATTCTTCAAAATCTTCTCATTTTCAATACACTTTGAATGATCGATTTCAACAAATTTTCCCTTTTCGATAATTTTGGAATTTTCAATTTCCAAGGATTTAATTTTAGACTTAAGGGATTTGATCTCGGACAATGCATTTTGGAAATCCGTATGTAATAATTCAAATGCATCAAATAATTCGTCACGAGAGGATGTACTTACTTGGCTTTCGACGTCGCTGTCGTCGAACGAACTCCGGGCCATAAGAGCGAGATTATTTTGATTGATAAAATCATCGTCTTCATTTTCACGAGAACCTCCTTCTTGGGTTTGGCACGGCAATGCTTAGCGAAGTGGCCTGGTTTTCCACATTGTCGACAAGAGTTGTCGAATTTCTTCATTTCGCTCGAGATATCTTTCTTCCTCCGGTTTAATAAAGTTTGGAATTTATTAATATTCTTGGCATAATATGCCGCTTCTTCGTCGCTTTCTTCCACCGGGGTTTCATCTTTCTTCCTCGATATCTTAGCCTTCATGGCTAACGATCGTTCCTTCGGTTTCGGCTTGACACTTCGTGATTTTAATACAATCTCATAATTAATTAGTGAACCAACAAGGGCACTAAAATCGAGCGTGTTGAGATCTTTAGATTCCATAATCGCGGTCACGGTGCCGTCCCATTCGCTAGGTAGTGATCGTAAAATTTTCTTAACTTTTTCACTACTAGATAATGGTTTTCCGAACGAAGCAAGTCCATTGGTGATGACTGAAAATCGGTCGAGCATATTGGTGATGGACTCGTCACCCTTCATCATGAATAACTCGTAGTCATGGAGAAGCATATTGATCTTTGTCTCCTTGACTTGAGTTGTCCCTTCGTGTGTGATTTCAAGAATTTTCCATATTTCTTTCGCACTCCCACACGATGAGATTCGATTGAATTCTTCCGGATTTAAGGCACAAAATAAGAGTTGAGTAGCCTTACAATTTAGATGGTCATTTTTCCAATCGGCATCGTCGTATTCTTCGAAAGATTTGAGCATACCGTCGGATTTGATTGGAACTTTCGGGCCAAGACAAATAATCTTCCAAATCTCTATATCGTAGGCACGAATAAAGATCGACATCTTTTTCTTCCATGTCAAATAATTTGAGCCATCAAAGAATGGTGGTCGGTTGAGAGCAAGGCCTTCGACTGGAGCAAATTGAAACGCCATTGGATCTTTTTCTCCTCGGATGTTAAGCCGCGTATAGGAGTACCGCTCCGATACCAATTGTTGGGTACGGGATCGGATATTTGCGCTGTTTGCGGAAGCGTAAATAAAATTGCGGAAAATAAATAACGCAAGGATTTATAGAGGTTCGGCTATAAACGAGCCTACGTCCTCTCTTTATCTTTTTCAATAGGTTAAAGATAGCAACCTCTACACCTCTCTTCTATCGATCGAGGTATAACCGTTTACAATCACGTCTTCTATTGGTCCGTGATAAACCACTCGTACTTGTCTTTGCGTCGGTCCAAGTTAAACCGTTTTCCTTTTCTATCGGACAAGGAATCAACCGCTCTAGCTTTCTATGGGTACTAGATAAACCTCACTTAGATATCGATTACGATTCTAATAATGCCGGATCCTTGACCTAATAACACCGAATCCAATCGTATCTTTTCTTTTACCACTCGTGTATGTTTTCGTGAATTCTCACTCAAACACTTACAATTAAGCTCAATATCAACAACAAGAATGTGTGTAGTAATATCACAAGTATAGACAATTTGCTCAAGGTTGTTGTGCTCAAACAATACCATAGGGATGGTATTTATAGGTTCTATCATCAAACTAGCCGTTAGCTGCCAGACTGCTCATTACGTACGCTATATGATCTCCATTACGTACGTAAGCCCCTTTACGTACGTTAACCTTGCCTGGTTACGTACGTTAGCATCTTCACAAAACAGTCCAGGGAGTTTCATCATTTTGATTACGTACGTTATCATTTCCTTCGTTACGTACGTTATCACTACGTCACTGCTGACGTCATATATCCGTTGTATGCTTTGCTGACTTTGACTCCTCCAACGTTCATCTGGTTTGAACTTGCATTACGTACGTTATATTACTTCCATTACGTACGTTATGCTGCTTCATTTACGTACGTTAATCATGCTGAGTTACGTACGTTAGGCTTGTGCAGAACACTATTTTCCAGCTTCGATTCTTCGATTCTTGGCTTCGCCTCTTTGTTGTTTTGTTTTGTTTAGCAACTTTAATCAT
The DNA here is from genome assembly GCA_033398695.1 of Orobanche coerulescens. Taxonomy (NCBI): domain Eukaryota; kingdom Viridiplantae; phylum Streptophyta; class Magnoliopsida; order Lamiales; family Orobanchaceae; genus Orobanche; species Orobanche coerulescens. The sequence continues at coordinate 125,669,507 of CM065819.1, read as the reverse complement.
CAGAACACTTTTAATTTATGTATGGAACAAAATGTTCCACATTGAGCAGATATATAATCACATATTGCCCAAGTTTTATCACACAGAGTTTTCCTACAACAATATGACAACATCTGATTGATACAAGCTCCACCACAAATAATTTTGAAAGCATTCCTCCCATCAGGTTATTCTCAAACAAGTTGAAGATGCATTTCAGAATGTTATGAATATGGCACACCACGCGAGAAGATGACTCATGCATAATATTATTTTGTACCGTAAATAATTATTATGTCCCTGATGTAATATATAATTGCAATTGTACCATTTAAAATGCTTCTATAAATAAAAATTCAGCTATTAATGAAATTAAATCGGAGAAATCATTCTCTAAATTCTCTCCATTCTATTCGTAGTTTTATAACAAGTCTTATTTTCCCTACTTTTTTGCAGAGGCACACACCCCTGCTCCCCCTAGAACCAAGTCTTAAAATTAAAAAAAAAAAATAACTAAAAACTTAAAAAGACTCGTAAAAACCAAAAAAACGGAAACCAAAAATCCTTAAAAAAACTATCTTTGCCAAAGAAAAAATTGAAAAAAATGGAACGAAAACTTGAAAAAAAAAATTGTTAAAATAAAATGAGGCACTTCTTTAAAAGTTTAAAGGAACAGATTTGAAAAGGGTTCCAGTATCATGGATTAAGGACTGAAGTGGGTGTGGCATCATAACATAACTTGCTAAAATAAATGCTTTTTACACGAAACTGACTTCAAAGATTCTGCTTTCACTAATCAAAACTTGGATGAATGCAGCTCAAGTTAGCGACATAAAACTGAGCAGCGACCTTCAGAAACTCCAAAACAAGTGAAGGCAACACCACACCAAACCTCCGAGTCACTTTAAACAAAATTCATAACTAGGCAACAGTTATACAGAATTTATTACGAATCTCTTCAAACAGATCTCAGAATCAACTGTTTCCTGAAGTGAAGATAACAGACAGTCTCGACTAACTTTCCGATATTCACATTCAAAAAAGAAAGAACGTATACAAATTCGAAACAAAGTAATTATTTGCTCATCAATCAGTTGAATCACGGAAGCAGAAGGTTCCCCAGCTTTCCTGTAACCATTTAAGCCATGGATTCAAGCAGTATATATGCATATCCTAAAATAAATACCAATTTAGAAAATATTGAACATGTAGAGAGATCTAAACTTTGAACTATAGCATCAAAATAGAACAAAATCAGACGAATGAAAACCTTGAAATTGGAGATGAGAGATTTTTAACCTAAATGTAACAACAAATTTGACCATGAAATGTAACCTAATCTACAATTTTTTACCCCATTCTCCCCAAACAGGGAATACAGAATGAAACAATTTTTTCACTTTGTCAGCAACATACACTTTTTCCATGATGTACGTGTTGATTTTAAAATATCAATCAACGTAAGACATGACTATAGCAATTATCTCGTCACTGTTACTGTAACTGGGAAAAACATATGATGTTGGTCATTTTGGAATTTCATCCCATTTCTCCTTCATGCCACCGACCCCAACATAGTTGATTAAAGTACAATTGATGATGATATAAACACCTAGGTCGAGGAGCAGAGCCCACAAACGCATATATAAGGTGCCCTGGCTCATTCTAGTTGGGCTGGGGGAGAGCTTGGACGTATAGCAAGATTCTACTTAAATCAACAAAAAATAAGTACATAGATTGAGATAAAACCTTGAAAAATCAAAAGACCTAATATACAAGAATATAGTCACCAACAATGAACCATACAAGCATCTCTTGATGATTGAGTGAAGAATTTCTCAAGAAATTATTCGGAAAGCAACAATAGTTAACAAACCAGAGGTCAAGCTTCATAAAACTCAAATCATCAAGTAGTGTATGAACTGGCACAAAAATAAAGGTTGTTTCCGCCATCAAAGAGAAAGTATTCAGTTGCAGTTAACCAAAGCTGCAAACAGTTTGCAGTCGCGCCAAAAGTATAAATCTGTTACCAAAAAAAAAAAAAAAGCGCAGAAATCGAATCTGAATTTGGGATCTGAATAACAAAATTTAAACACTGTTGGTTCAAAATTCGAACGATTTGTATAAATTTTCTAAAAACATTATTCTTAAAAAAAGAGATTCACAGACCTCAGTTTCGTTTCAACCTAGAATGGTTATGCAAATCCAGCAACTGCTCAAGCGACACCGAAGACCACCTCTCCTCAGTTTGTGCAAACACCTTTTGATTAAGCGAGTCCACAATTATACTAATATTACCAAAACCATATATCTGATGCCCATCTTGCATTCTCCCAGGTTTAGGCTTAAACAACAAACCATTTTTCTGAGCATGAATTTCAATAACTTCCTTCAAACTCAGCTCGTGCCCACTACCAATACCTTCTCCTTGAATCCCACTATCCAACCCTTGTTGAACTTGTGCAGCTGCCTTTTTCCGGGATTCAAACTGCCTTTGCTCACTCACCCTAAGATAACTAATATTCTCTCTCAAACCAGGTGGCACGACCTCCATGCCTTCAACAGCTTGGTTCATCATGTCTAATCCGACGTTAAGTCTGTATCTAATATGCTCGTTCGCCTGCAGTTCAGGTGGAAGAAGCTCTTTCCACCCAAGATACCACTTAGTCACCTCCTCGAAATTTGGTTTCTTACATAACCAATGGTATAACACTTCTTGCCACTTATTGAAGAATATATCCATCAACGGTAGCATGTGATGTGTAGGAATAGCCGTCACCCATGTTCTCACCCAATAAAATTGGTCGAGGTTTTGATTAGGAGGATTTATCAGTAATTCATGCATGACGGTCAACAACTTCGGAATTATATACCGTACCATTAGATGTTCCCAGCTGGCGGGATCAAACACGGTCTTCCATGGAGACAGTATGTAATAAGCAGACATATCACTCGGGTGCCATGCATGAAGAACACTAGCCAATCTATTGCGTATCGTGAGATAGCAGTTTTCCAACTTTTGTCCCAATAACGGTAGCCACGGATGGATCCATGAATGAATGGGAACAGTTTCTCTACGCGGGTCCCACGACTCTACAGCAGCTGATATTTTTGGCATTATCACATTATCTAGTATGGTCTGCAGGACAACCGGTGGTAAAAGCTCTTCCCAAGACTCCAAAAACCTAAGCATGGGTTCTGGGTCTCTCGCATGCCAAGAATTGGTACCTGATATCCTCACAGCAGGGAATACGACTTCCATAAGCAGCTGCATGTATGGAGAGGCTGTGCTAGAGAAACTCAAGGAATCTTTCCCTTGTAACAGCTTTTTCCACATGGATACCACCTCGGCTCCATGAGTCGGATTCTGAAGTGGGTCCCATCCCTGAAACATTCTAATAAATAAGGGGAGAGCATACGAACACGCAATGCAGGATAAGTTGCATAATGTATAATCATCGGTAAACCTCATCTGCAAATCCGCGAACGATTTAGCAAGGAATTCTAATGTCAGTGTTCCCAAAGAGCTAAGCTCGTTTATTTCGCCGAGCACGCTCACAATCACTTCCATGTTCTCAAGCTGCTGCTTTTGGTAACGTGCATCAGTTTGCAGCTTCTCCTTCTCCTTCTGCAAAGCAACCACAGTCTCCCTTTCGTTCCTCAAGTCTCTATCGATCTTTTGTATGTCGAGCTCCGCTAAATCAACTATCAATCGAACGTTATGCTGGAGTTCGGGCATTGGGACATCATTTTCCCTAGCTTTCTCTTCTGCATTCAAATTCTCCAAATTCGTCAGGACCCGAACTTGCGGTCCCCTCATGTCGAAAATCTTCTGAACAACCTCGAGACCATGCTCTTGCTTTTGTGCGAGCAGTTCTTCGGCTGTTATATAAACCTGCTTATTCTTCTTCTTCTTCAGAGATTGCTTTGACCAACGTTCTTCGTTTGCCCGACTCTCTATAGATTGGCTGGGTGGTTTAAGAGTGGCATTTTTATCTAATTCCTGTAATGGTTGAGGGACAGCCTCTTTATAGTCATTGAAACCCATTCCCATATTCTTAGGGCGCAACTTGACCTCAATAGGAGCCGTGATTCCCTGCTCGTTTTTACCGAGCCCACCTCCTTTGTAGCCCATCTTCGCGAGCAATTTCGCTCCGATGCCCTTTGGGTGATTTTCGAATGGGCGGACACCACTCGGGTCCGTCTCTCTCTTTCTGGCTTGAGACGCCTTCTTGCTTTGCATCGACTTCTCCTTTTTTTCCTTTCCTCTACGAAGGCCACCTTCTAGAATCGTCTTTCCCAAGGCGGTGGGTAGAAAGTTGCCGTCTTCGTCTTTTTCTTCACGAGTGATGCTTTGAGAAGAAGATGAACCGAATCCGAGGCCGGACGAAGGTTTGAGGTCATCTTCATCTTGTATTTCATAATCTTCTTTGTGATCACGATCGATTTCCTGACTGGGCATGTAGGAGCCAGTCGACACGAAATTGACTGGCTTGGAGTAGTCGGTTTTCTTTGATAAGTTCTTCCTGCGTTTTTTGGATCCTGACCCTTCGTAGTCGGAATCGCTGTCACCGGAAGCGAAAACACCATAGAGAACATCGTCTTTGGTCTGCGTGTGTTTTTGCCTGCGCTTGCCATAAAACTCCCCGGCAATCCACTGGCCGTCTTCGTAGTCGTTATCCATACCAAATTTCTCCATCTCCTGGTACTCGTCCATCTTCAACAAATATAAAAAGGATAAGTCGATGGAGAAATTTAAAAAAATAAAATAAATGAAGACCAGATAAACGGAAAAGTAAATCTCAATATGCTTAAAGAAACTGAAGCAACCATGAATCATTCACAAACTTTACCATCTTTGATTTGGAAAATGGAGGCGATGTGTTATAACCCTAGCGCGCAGAAGGAGAAGAGCCCACACACACACAGCTGAAGAGTGATTGAAGAAATGTAATTGGGTCGGCACAGAAAAAATTAGGACTGATAATGCCGCGATTACAAATCGAAAACACCATGTACAGAAAATACGCAAAAATCGTAATTAGGTCATCCCGGAGTGGAAAAAATAAGCAAAATACAGAAACGTGAATTTACTCAAAAATAAAGGGGGAAAAAGCGGAATTGGCCGCAGATGAAACAAATAACTCACCTGACAATGAGAAAGAGAAGTCCCGGGGGTTAGGTTGAGCTGCGACAAGGAGGGTCTCTTCGAGTTGGAAAGTAGAGTCTACATACTGCCAGAGAGAGGTTGATTAACGCAGAGATTTTGTTTTATTTTGTTTTTATTTTTATTTTTTTATTTTTTTTTTTTTTGATAACTATGTGATCCCAGTTTAGCCGGACTAATCCTAGTCCCTCAATGAACCCACTCCTAACCCATTGAGAGAAGTAAATCACGAGTCGCTCGAAGAATTCCCAATGCCTTTTCTCAGACACTTCGCGCGAGGTTCTTAATCGATTAACGGTCTGTGCGCCAAAGACGCTTCTGAGAGAACAATGACTGATTAGTCACAAGACCTCCGGGTTCCCAAAGAAGGAAATACTTCACACCGCGCTTGACGCGAGATTAAACATTGATTAGCGGTTGCTTGAAATTTAGGGGAGCTAGAGGATCATAAAGAGAAAAACTTCCTCTTTCACCTCCTTTGGTGGGGTTAGAACTCAAGACCTCTCCAAAGGAGTGTCTTGGGAGTAGGCGTCCTACCACTGGACCACCAACCCTTCCCCCGTTTTTATTTATTTATTGGCAGGGAAGAAGCGCTTTCCGACCGGTACTAAAATTATACTCTAGCAAACTATACTCTTTATATTTATCGATTTCGATCCATACAGTTCAATCATAACAAAATGAATATATAAATTAAAATTAATAAATAAAAACAAATATACAATACAATTAAGATGTATTTTATCTTCAGGACACGAAAATTTTATCTTATATTAGGCCGGTACTAAAATTACATATTTTTTTATATTTGTTGATTCCAATCCGCACAGTTCAACTCTAACAAGAAGAATATATAAATTGGAATCGACAAATATGAAAAAATATATAATTTTAGTACCGGTCTGACGTAGACCAAGTTTTCCTGGCCTCACAGTAGAAAAATCCCGGAGAAAAAGAAAAATTAACGCATGATGTTAGCCAAGGTTGATAGAGGGTGTGTATATATGGTACTATATTTTAGGAAATAATTGGTATAAGTAATATCGATAAATATTCGGTGGAGATTAAAAAGTAAAATGTATTGATGTTGAATGTATGATAAAAATTAAAAAATAAAATGTAATTATTTGATTTGATTGTAAAGAATGATATATGTAAACTTATTAAAAAAATTATTTTTTTGATAAAATATAAACTTAAGTGGGGCGGAAGAAGTAATAGTTGTGAAGCGATCATACGGATATTGATAGGTAAGACGATCTTACAATAAGACCACCTCTTAAAACTAAAATAAAAAGGACAAAAATGATCAAGAATTAGAAAATTCTAAAAAACTTAAAATAATATAAAATACTGAAAAAGTAAACGCTAACAATGGAAATTGAATTTTAAGAACAAAAAATCCGAAACTACAAATTGGTGACCTACACATTTTTTTTTCCATTTCGCTTGTTTTATCTGGGTGACATCTACTTATACGAGCTTAAAAATGTACGAGACACAACCTACAATTTGACCCGTGAGACGTATTACCAAGTTAAACAAAATGATCTAGACTATTTATACAACAAGATGCGTTTTATCTTTTGGTATCCATCTCATAAAAACTCTAGAGTCGAGCATGCTTGGTTTGGAATAGTAATGAGATGTGTGAACATTTGAGAAGTTTCTCAAAGTGCGCGTAAATGTAGATAGAGCGCGTTAGAAAAAACTTGTATTTGTACATAAAGCACAATTTTTATCATTCTAGAGACGGTATCCTAAATTTACAACGCCTCATAAACTCACATTCTTGCTCTCTCCGGGTAATTATAAAATTCGATTAACCTTCGATCACTCTTCAAATTTCTGATAGATAAGACTATATTATTCTTAGTAAAATTATTAAGAATATAGTCGATGAGACTCTCCACAAAACACAAATACGGACAATCAACTCATAACAACTATTGGAATTTAAAATTTCCCTCTAAAACTTTTTTGTGCAATATTGGTGTTGATGTTTGTGAATGAATGGTATTACTAAATATCGCCCTAAATTACTAGTCACCGCCCTTAAAAATTACATTTTTGCTCTTCATTATTATTGAACCTCTCTCTCTCTCTTCTCTCTCACTACTATCTCTTACTTCTCTCTACCCGCTATCGCCGCATCGCCGCTGTCGTGTCTCCGCACCGCCACCGCCGTGCCGTCGCACCGCCACACTACTCTCACTTCGGTGAAATTGACGCAGACGTCTGGAATTTCCACCTGCACCATGGTGCAGGCGTCTGGAATTTCCGCCTGCACAGGCGGAAATTCCAGATGCCTGCGTCAATTTCACCGAAGTGAGAGTAGTGTGGCGATGCGACGGCACGGCGGCGGTGGTGCGACTGCACGGCGGCGGCGGTGTGGCGGTGATAATGGCAGGTAGAGAGAAGTGAGATACAACAATGAGAGAGAAAAATAGTGAGAGAGAAGAGAGAGGTTGAATAGTAATGAAGGGCAAAAATGTAATTTTTAAGGGCGGTGACTAGTAATTTAGGGCGGTTTTAGTAATCCGGGTGAAAAAATTGTATGAGACCGTCTAATAAAGTTTTGCTAGATACGAGTCATTCAGACCCGGGCGATGCCCCGGGCTGTATATGATGGTATTATATATTTAAATTGTTATTGTTCAGCACAAATTTTCGTCATTTTGATCATGGATACGTCATTTATTTTCGTCATTTTATATTCGGGACGTATTTTTGTCATTGTATATATATGTTGTCATGGTAGCATACATTTTGTAGCATGATACGTATTTAAAATAGTTTATTGACATGTAATCTTTTAAGATGTATTTTTTACGTAATATTTTTTGTCTATTTATTTTGGTATTGACTCTATTATTTTTAATTGGAACTAACTAATATTAATACATTGGGCTAAGTTATAACTATTTCTTATGATAGTCAATGATGCCCGTGCGATGCACATGTGCTGTATAGAAGTTTTCATAGATTTAGAATACGTGCGATGCACATGGGCTATATAGAAGTTTTCATAGCGTAATATTCGGCATTTATTTTCGTCATTTTATATTTAAGTTTTCATGGTGTCACACATTTGCTAAGCTTTATACGTACTTAGAATACTTTATTGAGTTGCACATGGGCTGTATATAAGTTTTTATATCGTAATCTTCAGAACTTATTTTCGTCATTATATATCTAAGCTGTGATGGTATCACATTTCGAAGCACGACACACATTTAAAATAGTTTATTGGCATTAAAAGAGTATATGTGAAGAGATTTTTTTCAAGATGTTACATTAAAAAGAGTCTATTCACATGTAATTTTTTAATGTATAAGTTACATAAATTATTTTAAATATGAAGCGATGACATTAATGTTGGAGACCTTTTATATTCATCCACGTGCAATGCACACAGGTTTGGACTGCCTCAGGACCCATGCGATGCACTCAGGTTGGATCTAATTGTTTTTTTCGTAATGTTCGGGACTAATTTTCGGTTCATGTTTGAAACTCTCATTTTTTTGTGAAAGACGGACTTCGTTGTTCAAATAAATTACATTATTAAAAGCGAACTATAAAACAAATTTTCTTTTTAACAAAACTATAAAAACATAAAGCATTAAAGTGATTAGTATATTCAAGAGTATAAATTATAATTCGTATAATAAATTATAATTCGTATAGTAAAATATTGCATGTTTAATTTGTAACGTACTATTAATATGAATGCCAGGTATTCATCTATATTGACATCGGTCGTGGCGTTGTTCTTGTTGTTGTTGTTGTTGTTCTTCTTCTTGTTGTCTTTGTCGTTGTTGTTCATTGGCATTTTGCATGTTTTGTTCTTGATACAATTTTCGTGACTTGTCAATCTCTTTCTTTAATGTGAAGAGTTTTTTTGCAAAATGTTATATTTAAATGAGGCTTTTCATATGTAATCTTTTAATGTGAGTAACTTACATAAATTATTTTTTGATTAATGCATTATTACAACATTTTTCCATAAACTATAATATCGGATTTGGAGCATTCATTAGTAACTCATTCTAAATATTTACAGTATGACAATCACATGATCTCAAACTCAAATGAATAATGCTTACCTCGTGATATGTGGATAACATTTGAAATACAATTTTCTTCTCCTTTATATACTTCTTCGATTTAGAAGATTCTCATTGTTATGATGATAGTGTGAAGATATTTTTATTATATTTTTATTATATTTTTATTATATACTACCATTTGCAATATGTAACATCGACATAATTTACACAGTCATATCAAATATCAAAGTCACACAATATTCCAAGACGTTTAATTAAAAAGTGACATTAACACAACGCAAGACAAAAAACTACATTAAGAGCAAAAATATTAAAATGCACCAACAAAGTGTAGTAATAATTATTGACTAAAAATTGAATGCTCGTCACATTATTTTCAATAAACTTACTTGCTAACGAATCAATAGTATTAGCCCGTTTATCGGTATTACATGAAGTAAAATATTGCATGTTTAATTTCTAACGTACTATTAATACGAATGCTAAGTATTGATCCCACCTATGTACGGCGTTGATCTTGTTGTTGTTGTTTTTGTTGTTGTCTTTGTCGTTGTTCATTGGCCTTTTGCATGTTTTGTTCTTGACATAATTTTTGTGACTTCTCGATCTCTTTCTTTAATGCTTCTTGATGCGCTACAAAAAAAATAGATATAGTTGATCGTTAGTAACTTAAATACAGTTAATCAATATATTGCATTTTCGATCAAAGTAAAAATATTCGTGCATGTTCCACTTAATTGATAAGACAATGATGTGTAGGATCTCTTAAACCATTAGAAAAGATGATGTTACTACTAAATCTCCTAAGTTACCATCTTTATGTTCTACATTGTTACACACAAAAAACACACTTGAAATTTACATAAAATAATATAAATCAATATGCTAAATAAGTAAGACGATATGATGCTTACTTTACCACCATAATAAGTTGTAGCCCAATGTGCACGCAGTGTGGAGGAAGTTGTGGTTTGTTGTGCGTGATTTTTGACACATTATATAGTTGATAAAATATTTATAACTCATGGATGGGAAGGTAAAAAGACCAACCACTAATTGGTGTGTTTAATTTATGCATTCATGGTATTTTTGGTTTGTATTCTTTGAGACTTTTGTGCACGATTCCTATGTACTTACCCTTATGCATGACTATTAAATCAATGTACTAACACATGAAGCTTTCACATTTCACTTTCAATTCATGAAACATTTATTGTGAGCACTTTGCATTTATAAGACAACTTAAGCTTTTAGTATATAAGATTCTCCTTCTTTATTGTGCCTTCGGTCAATCCACCACAATCTAAGTGGTATATTGTACTCCATTCGTCTACGAAAATGTGTCTAATTTTTTTATTTTTTTCAGTCAAGATTTATAAAGTTTGACCATAAATTATAACAAAATATATAAAAAAAATTATATTAATGTAAGTACTTAGATGTGTCTTAATGTGTATTTATAAAATATAACTTACATTTTCTATAAAATTTTATATATTAATGGAAATTTTGTAGTCAAAATTTATCAATTTTGATCCGAAAAAAATCAAAATTTGGACACATTTTCATGGACGGAGAGAATACTAATTTTAGTGTTTCCTGTATTTTTTTTTTTTAGGTTCTTAGATTTTTTTATATTTTGTAAAATATTTAATTTTTATATTAAATTTAGTTTTGCGGAGGTGTTTTGACTCGAAAAACAATTCCCAGGTAGTAAAGAGAACACTCAAGAGCAGAGACTGTAGCTCAGTGCCAGTACTCTCTCTCCCTCTCCCCCCTCTCTCTAAACTTTCAATGACACTGAGAATATGTGGGGTATGTGCCTGTGGTTTCCGGTATCTCTGCTGAAACTTAGAGGTTTTTTGGACTTTTGGATTTCGTTTGTTATGTGATGGTATTATTCTGGCTGCCTTTTTTCTCGTTTAATTTTCTGCAATTTTTTTTCTTCCTAGATCCTTCTAAGTGCTCGATTGATAGCATGAATCAAAGAAGAAGGTCCTGCTAAATGTTGCCATTTCGAACTCGGCACATAGAACCAATAGTGAGTTTACTTTCTATTTCTCTCTCTAGAACGCTCAATCCATAGTGAGCATGTAATTGTTCTGTTTTTTTTTTTTTTTTAAAATTGTATGTTTGATGAAATTTGGAAGAATCTTCGGAGCTTCTGTAAGTTTGACAAAAATGCAGTAGTATTGTTGGATGCTCTGAAATTGTCGAAAATGCATCCGGGTCTACAAGTTGCCCAATGCCGTCTAACTGTTTGACATATTGTCTTACTGGAATCCTATCCCATGCATATAACAGATCAAACTATACATCCTTTGAACTGGTCTATGCGTTTTCGCTTACCAGACGGAATTTTATTGGAATTAATTACAAAAACTATCCGTGAAGTCTAGCCTAATAACAAAAATCTCTAATTATCTTTCAAAATTAGAAATACCCTGTTGAGGTTTGTATTTACCTAACAATTACCCTCCTCTTAACGTGTAATTTGGAAAGCAAACAAAATGTCAATGGGGTATTTGAAAATTTGATATATAATGGGGTTTTTACATAGTTAGACTAATCTGCAGGTGTAGTTTCTTTATTATCATTATTTTCCATGCCTTTTTTACTGCCTCCACAAATCGCCGTTTTATTGGGGGAGGTGCTTCTGTTTCTGTAATTACATTCTTAAACTTGAACTACGAGTTATGATTATTGCCTACACGAGCCGAGGCGAACTGGTGTGCCTTGGAGGACAAAGATGAGGGTGCCATTGGGGCATTGAAGTCCTTGTTTGATCCTAACGGGAAAACAAAAATTGGGAAAGGTCTTACCAAAGGCTTACTTGAGATCCGCTAGAGAAGTTGTGAAAACGCATCGTGAATCGTTTAAGGAAGATACAAGTGATAATGCTAAGTTTAGACGGTTTTACCGGGTCTGGACCGGGTTTGCCCGGTTCCGAACAGGTCCGGGCTTCGGGTCGATAAAGTCCGACCATTTATAATCCGGTCCATTCCGGACCGGGTCGGTCCGGGCCAGGTCAGACCCTGTGCTCAGCCTTAGCTGACGCTGCAAAGGAATCTATCCGAGAATACTTGTCGATGAGGTAATGTTCTTTTGACTAAGTTTTGGGGGTACTTGCAAAAAATAACTAGTGAAACTCTTTAACATTGTTCGACTCGTCGAGTTTCATAACTGCAATTTGTGCTTATTATATTGTAGACACAAAGAAAGTGGGAAGTAAGGGACAAGAAAAATTAAGCAGGAGAGGGAATTTAGTAAGTGCTTGCAAAATCTAATAAAAAAAACGAAAAGTGATTCTCAGATTCTAACCGGGTAATACGAGTCATTTTTTGACCAAAAGCTGATACTCACTTTTTTCTAGAGTTCGTAAACACTGCTTTTAGCTGTAACTTTCTCTTCTTAATTAGTCGACAAATACTCAATTTGAAGTTGGCTTTAGAGAGAAGCAGGTTTGTCCCATATTTTTTCTCTTCCATCAACATGATGTCCCAGTATAGACAAAAGTGGTGCATATCATATGTTTTGAACAACTCTTCTGCATATACAAATTAGCTTTGACTCGAGTGCCCGTAATATGTAACCGTGTGATGGTCATGCAACTTGTTAATGTCTTTGTAGTTGAATGATGCATCCATGATTCTTAATACTTTTGATACTTTTATCTCCTTACTCTAATTTTTTTTCGGTCGTGGATTGGTTAGTAGTTAGTACAATAAGCTGCTCTCAGCTTATCAACTTTCCGTTCGTAGTGTTTTACCTTTTAATTGTGACTGCCACTGCCATTACCATAGCCATTTCATCTTTTCCTAGTGTTTAAAACATGTTCTGATGTAGGAATCATATGTTATGCTTGAAAAGTCCATAAGAGCTCTTGCTAGCTATTACCCGAAAGCTGGTCCCTTTGCAGCCCTTCGGAGGAGATCAAGTCTGAAATATTAAGTGACCGTACCACTGCTGAAGATTTTTTTGTAATGTATACAAGAAATTATTGCTTGAAGGGGAGCCGCGGCGCAGCGGTAAGAGTTGTTGCCTTGTGACCTGTGGTCACGGGTTCGAGTCCTAGGAGCGGTCTCTTCACAATTTAATTGGCAAGGGAAGGCTTGCCCCTATACACCCTTGCGGTGGGACTTTTCCCCAGACCCTCGCCTTGCGGGGACGCTTCGTGCACCGAGCTGCCCTTTTTTTTATACAAAGAAATCATTGCTTCAGTTGTCTGAATAGTGGATCTATTTGGATGACTATTTTCACTGTCTACTCTTGTCTCATGTATTTAGTCTGTGTTAGTTGCCCCCAATTTAGTTTCTTCTCTAGATTAATGCTGTCTCAGCTTATTATTATTTAGTCTCAGCCATTTTATTATGCATTAAAGAATTAGTACTATGGTTGAAATTTATTTATTATAACTAATTACACAATTTAAGTATAACATCAGTGATTTAATAATAGAATTAACTGTTGTCAGTTAGGACGATATCCCGACTCATGTTAGAAAAAAAAAAGTGTTGTTTTGGTTGGATTCTTTTTTTTTTTTTTCAACCGTAGGCCGAAGTGAGGCAATTTTTGAAGTCAAATATAATACTCATAATCGTTAATTTAAAGTATTCGACGCTTTAAAAACGAACGTTCGAAAGAGTATGATCTTCACGCACAAAGGAATATAAGCGATTGTCAAGAAGTATGATCGCTTCCATTAAAACTTGAAAAATTTCGACGTTTATTTTGTTCGAGAAACAAAGAAAACAAACAAACAGATGTATATATTACAAATCAATTTGGTCACACGACATTTTGATAAAAGTAAAGGCTAGAAAATACCAACAGCCTAGCAACACCATTTAACTGGCAAAATGGAAATCCTCAAGGCCCACAAAAGCTCATCAAACATCCCTCTCGGGACCCCCCCTATCCAAATAAAATCAACCGCGTGTTAGTACGTCTTTTCTATGTTGTATTTCTAATTCTTTTTATTTTTATTTATCTAAAATCTTCTATTTCGTATTGGTTTTTCCGTAACAGTTGAGAAGACGAGGAAGATTACTTAGTCCAATAGAGTTTTAAATTGAAAAATTTTGTGGTCCAATTTTAAAACAAAAAGATTGTGTAATCCCATATCGTTTTAAAATTATGTTGCAAAATCTCTTTTCCAATAACAATGAATAACTTACAAGCCAATTTATTTCATTTTATTTACTCTCTCTTATTTATTTACTCTCTTTATTTTATTATATCTACCTTGAGTTGTTGGTATCGATGGGGACTGTTGTCGTCACTGAAGACGTGAAATTATAGAGTGATGGGGTAGCCATTGTTGTCATTGAGCGCATCGAAGGCACGAGATTGTAGAGTGCACTGGATGCACAACGAGACGGGTGGAGATCAGAGCGTGTACATCTTGTACATCGAGGTGTGCGGAAGGTGTTTTGAAGGTGCACCGAATGTGCCGTGATAGTGAGACGATGAACAAGATTGTTTAGTCCAATATAGTTTTAAACTGAAAAAAGTTTGTAGTCCAATTCAGTTTTAAGCTGAGAATATTGTATAATGCCATACAGTTTTAAGCTGAAGTTGCAAAATTCTCTTTCGAATAATAGTGATTAACTTATGACCCAATTTATTTTATTTTATTTATTAACTCTCTTTTTACATTAGTCTGAAAAAAATGATCTCGAAAAAATCACTTTTGTAGAAGCAAATACAGTGAAAAGATAACTCTCGAATTGTATTATTTATGTGGATATCGGGTTTATCACGCGAATACATCAAGCACATTATGTTTGAAAAAATGATCTTGAATTTAAACACTAAGAAAAATTACTCCCGAATTGAGTTATTTCAGTGGAAATTGGGTTTATTGCCGAAACATCGCTCCTAACTGCGACAGTTTGTAATTCCGAATGAAAAATATCTCGAGCCACAAATTTTAAATCAAGTAATAACCAGGTGCATATAAAGAATATACAAAATACACAAGAAAGAGAGCATTAATTAGGATTTATAAGTAATAACAAATCCAAAATCACCTGCTTTTACATTTATCAGATGCCATTTAGATAAATTATTCCAATGCTGAACCTGAACATATAAAGACCCCAACTATAATCTATGTATATATATACACATCTACCTAACAGCAAGCTCGAAAAAAAAAAGGTTCCTAAGCCACAAAACTACAGCTCCTCCTTTCTTCAACTCCAGTCACATTTGTAGTCGTCTGCGCCTCGTTCGGAGCACACCTAAAGAAACACCAACGGCATCTATCTAGAAAACCTTTGGTGCCCCCACAAACTCGATATTCAAGCACGAGATTTTTTTTTAAAGGAGAAAAATTACCAGCCGTTTTTATCAGCAATATCGATAACTTGTGTACGATTCTCAATGGTAGCCGCCTTTTGCGCCAAATCTAAATACGAGAAGCAACTTTTCCATTGATCACGACTTCTAAATCAGATGTATCAGTCTCAGCAGGATTAACAGCCTCCTCCCGGTAGGGCACCAGCGGAAATAGGGTCATTTTGCAACTGGACAACATCCATGCAATCCATCTCGGCATTACGTTTCACTGCACTTTCTTCACCATCACGAGAAATAGAAAAAGGAGCACGTTCTTCTTGTTTGTTTTCCACCTTAGACTTCTGAAAGGTAGATTCCTTGCGGGCAAGAAGGGTAATGGATTCACAAACAGAATCTGAAGAAGTAGCTGCTGAATTGTCGTTTGAAGGAAAGGAATCACTAACTTTGTTATTATGAGTCTCGTTGTCACGGTGCACTTTAGAAACATTAGTCGTCGGTTTATTGTGCTCCATTGATTCGGAAAGCTTTGTACCTATAGTTTGAAAGCAAGGGTGATTTTAGAAGCACAGCTAAGATTTATACGAAAGGAGTGCTTGTAAAAGAACTTCAGAATTTAGAGAGAGAGAGAGAGAGAGAGAGTGTGTAATTTTTATTGTAGCAGAAACGAAGGGTAGTTAATAATCTAAAGTTGGTAATAATCGCAAATAGAAGCTAAAAGCTGGATAAGTTAAAAGTGTGTTTGGTGAATAAGCTGTCGTAAAAGTCAACATAGAAGCAAACGTTGAGCTTAAGAAAACATTAATGCTGACCACCACTTTTTTTTGCCAAGTGTTAGCAAACACTAAAATATTTGAGGTAAATTATTTGCTTTATTAAATGTAAATAACCACTTTTCTCTCCTCAATACACTAGCTAATTACTTTTATCTATATTATTGTATTGTTTTTTCTCCTTCATCAATTTTTTTTTAATATTATAGAGGAGAGAGAAATGATTTTTTGAAATACAAACCATTATTTTATGGTTTGGAGAGAGCATAAGTTACTATATTAAAATTTAGGAGAAGATTGATTCCCTAGATATACATAAGCACTAGTTGTGATGAACAATCAACAATGTAAAAAAAGTTAGGGAAGAAATCAGTCAGTTTAAATGTTCTTTAGCAGAATATATATATATATATATATATATATAAGATAAATTATGGTGTACAAAATTCACTTACCACCAGAAGTGTCTTGATTTACCAAATGTTTTTGCAACAAATCTGTTCCTGGAAACATCAACATATTGATTGATTTTATTTCTTTCTTGAGCCCATCCTCTAGTGGATGAAAACCAAAAACTGTAGTCCATGTGTTCCTATGCTCTGATATAGCAGGAATAATCAATTTCTCAATTTTAAGAGAACAAAGTTCCTGGAATCACAAAACTTGATTAATATCAACTCATCCATCGCCGATCATAAAGAAAAAGGGAAGGCACTTAATTGAACAAAAAAAAGGAAAACAAAAACCGGAAGTCAGGCACACAACACTTAATGTAAAAACAATCTTTAGATTTCCAGAAGTTATTTTTATGGACCCGAAAAACATTCACTGTGCATGAGCAAATAAATAACCACAACTCCAAGTCCAAATATTCTTACTGTTTCAATTGCAGAGAGAAGGCGACGGCACATTCCTTGCCGCCTGTAGATTTCACGAGTCGCAATAAATGGCATCTCAGCCACACTGGCCCCGTGGATCCTGAATTAGAAAATTAAAAAAGCAATGATCATACTGGTTTTCCTTTTAGTGAAAACAGTTGAAGCAAACAAACATACAATACTTGCAAATTAAACATATATAATTCTTCACAAAATGAACAAATATATTTTTTTTTTTCAAAAAGATCAGGACATATTATATAATATAAAATAAAAAGAAAGATCAAAAGTTACAATATGAAAATTTTACTGCATAATTATACTGAAATCAACAGTTATAAAATTAATCAGCAGAAATCTGCTAAGGCTAAAAATAATTAAAATAGAGACCTTTCATATCGTAAAGAAACCAGGTTCAACATAACCCGTTTAATTTTCCCAGGTTCCTTTTCCTTCTTCTTAGAACTTAATTTTCAATTTGTCGACAGTTAGAAGTTTATTCTCTGGACATGAAGAGTAGTTCGGCAAAAGCTCAACAATATGCGACGAAAGAAAATACTAACTTTTAAAAAAAAATCAAGACCAAGCTTCTTTTGCCTATTTCTCAAAAGGAGTAGAAGATCTCAAATTTGTAGCCTGCCTTAATAAGGCCAATTACATACCAGCTGCTAACCTTGGACTAAGCAATTAATCATTATATACAAAATCAGAAAGCTGGTGATTGTAACAACAGTAAGGAAAACCTAGGTGTATCACAGTATACCCCCAGAGACAAGTTGATCTTCTCTCATGACTAATACTTCTCACATGAGTATTAAGGATCATTACACCTAGAATGCAATTCGATTATCAATTAACAAACTCCATAGACAGGTTTTCAATGTGAAACATTGTTTTATTACCTTATAGACGCCGCAGAAACTATTTCATCACCTCGCTCCAAAATTGCGGTATAGAATCCAGCATAATTCAGGCGGTTGAAATTTGATCTACAAGGCACAATCATAGGTTGGTCATATGTTCTAAAGAATAAGCACTAGGATGCATGAATATGTATGGGATATGCATGTACGTGTGTTTGTGCATATATTTCCGACTTATAACCTCACTAATTTCACTTTCAGAATTCTGTTCAATTTAAGAAATTATAAAAATTTCAAATTTCGGGATCTAAAATGGTAAGTGCTTTTGCATGGTAAATAACAACTTACCCACAGTTATAGACAACATTATGAATTATATTAATTCCACTTCTCCTGTCAATAATGGGTAGAAAACACTCGTTCATAACAGACAAAGCAACAGCTAGTTTTGAGTTGCCTTCCACCCTTTGAGGAAATCCACGATGCAAGGTATCAGACACATCAGCTCGTTGAATAAGAGACCATGAAAATCCACCATCCAATTCATGTTTGACTCCAAGAATCTTCTGCAAATGATCATCTAGCTGAAGAAGCAAGACAGAAAATTATATTAGAAGAGAATATAGGAAACATCAATATCACATATGCAGGTCAAAGAATAACGCTTCAGTTCAATGGATGGATTTGAATTTTGAAGTCAAGGGGTTACAGATTGATAATAACAAATCCATTGATCTTGTTTACATACAATGGATTTCAGATCCTTGGTCCTTAACTGGTTTTATTATTTCCACATGTATTAGAGCAAAAAAGATAGCACAGCACCAATATACACAAAGTCATTACACTGCCTCTTTCGAATATATAGAAAATGTGCTTCTTAATTGCTTAGTTGACCCACGATGCAAGAATCATCATACTATATTTCATAGTTTCTAGCTATTAATGCCAAGAAGAAATTACCTCTTGGCACTTCAGCCCACAGAAAGATACACCAGTTGAACTCATAGGCAGAGCACGCACTCCCTCGCCACATGATTTGTGATCTAAACAAATGTAACAAATTTGCTTCAGCATTTCCGGGGGGAAGTAAGAAGAACAAAAGTGTATGTTGTGCGTGAGACAGAGAAAAACAGGAAATGAGTATAAAGATACAGATAATTGCAAATCCATAAAAACGGTTACATTTTTTCTCACAGAAGCTGCATCTAGTAAGCTCATCCGCAGCACTATCACTGCCTTCAGCACTTCCATTGGCATCTCCACAAAATTTGCATATACAATTCGGACAGTGCCAATCACCTGAAGGAAGCATCTGCAGGTGGGGGGGTGGGGGTGGGGGGGGGAGAAGTGCTCAATTATTAAAAAAGACAAAAAGAATGCAACTTACAATTACTGCACAAACCTAATTCATTAAGCATGGCACAATACAATCTCTCATCGGTAACTATGACATTGTAGAACATGTGCTAAATAATAAAGTTGCTTTCTTCTAAAAATAGTCCTAAACCTGTTCTATGAAGATGCGATGGGCAGAATTACCGGACGTGCAATTACACATGCAAGCAACATTTTGCCAAAATTACAATGGCAGAAATGATAGATATGAACCACATACAGCAGGAAAAACAAAAACAATATCCTAAAATATGCATGGAAAAAAAAAAAAGCAACACGTATATGACAGAATATAACTTTTAGGTTATTGATGTAAAGAAGACAAACAAATAACACTTTGTGCCAGGAACCCTCAATTACCTGTATTTCCAAACAGATCTGATGGAAAGTTGACGGACAACTATCACAACAGATCAAAGCACCTCCATCACCGCAAAGAGCACAGGTATCATCATCGGGATCATCACCGTCAACATCAACCGTATGGAAATCCCTACGTACAGACTCCCGTTGCTTATTCCAGGCATCAATTTGGCAATGCAAAAGGGAAACCCCAGATTCCAAATATATATTTTGGAAAGGCTGACGCAACTTGCTGCCAGCGTGCAGCTCAAACTTCGAAACTGTAAGAATTTTACTGCAACAACCGCAGTGGATGCCATCTTTGGTGATCCAACCTTCTAGCATTACCCGAGTCCTCTTTCGGTTCATATACTGCACTTTTTCACTTAAATGAGCTGTCCCAGAGTCAATCAGCCATGCCAATACAGTTCTTTTTCCAGTATAAGGAACATATCCATCAAACTCTGAGTTTCCCCCTTTATCAGAACCGCGAACCAAAAGGGTGCATCTCCCGATTACTTTACTTGTTCTTCCCTGTAAAACATTGGAATTGGAAGCATTAGAAGGTTTTCCAACTTTGAACTTCCTGGGCTTCCTCTTGGGTGAGTCATCATTTAAATCATCATCGCTCTCTTGATCTTCAAGCTTACCTTTCCGTGACTTATTATTCTGTTTCATGTAGGAACTGGGTCTCTCGTCATTCTGATTGCTGTCTGAGCTCTCTCCAGAATCTCTTACGTTACATCTCTTAGCCTTCTTAGTCACGCCATCTTCTTTACTCTTCCTTCTCATTTCTTCCTCGATCTTCTTTTTGGTCTGTCTCGTGAGTTTATGAAGCAGATCTTCAGATAGAGGAGCAAATGAGGGAGAACCAACATCCAATCTCGTTTTAGTACTGTCTTCATCCAACTGCTTTTTGAGGGCATCATAAGCTTTAATTATTGACCAGTAGGCTGTTCCATTAGGATTTATATACACAGAATCTAAGTAGTCTCTATTCCGTCTTGGTCTATAATCAATTGTCCACCCATAATCAAGTAACATTCCTCTTATCTTTTCACGCAACATTTGCTTTTCCGTACTCCCACCTCGCTTAGCTTTCCCTTCTTTTTCTTTAACAGGGGTGACATTTTCAGAAAGTGTTCTTTCCTCCTCCTTTTTCACCACTTTCTTTGAGCTACAAGCTTGCGGACCTGGTGGTGCCAGCTTAAGTGCGGTATCAGTAACATCCATTTCCACCTCTCTTTCCTTGACGACCCGACTCATTGTACTGATTTCTGACTCTGTAGCCTTGACCCCTTTACCTAAAATAGGTTTTACAAATTTTTCCAACTTCTTCCCAATTTTCTCATTGTCAACCAACAAGCCTCGGTTTTCAGGTGGCTTTGGAGATGGATAGACTGGCAATGATGGCGACAAGTCCTTCACAAAATCTTCGGACCTTGAACCAGCTCTTTCTTCAACTTCCCCAGAATCGTATTTCTTATGATGAGAATGCAAATCCATTCTTTTCTTCTTATTCACCATAACCTTCAACACCCCATTCTTCCCCTGCAGCCTTATTGGCTCGTCAGCAGTTTTCTGATAATTTAACCTTACCAATGAAACTGGTATTCGTGTTTCAACCTCCTCAAAATCAGACCCTTTATTCCTTAAACCAGCATACTCACACACATTACTCCTCCTCCCAATACTAGAACCGTCAACATAGGAACTTTGCTTCCGTTTATCTACCACCAAATGCCTTTTAGATGATTCAACACCAAATTCCTTCAAATTTGAATTCTCATTACCACTATGCCCTGCAACCCTCAACCTATCCTCCACATACTCGTTCCTCATCCTTCTTCCATCAAATTCATAGTAATCATCAAACTGATTCGAATCCATCCTACTCCTCTTCCTTTCAGCACTAGTATTTATCCCGATACAGTTCCTATCGTACTCCCTATTTTCAAGATCAGTTCTCTTATACCCCATCGAGCCATTATGCTGTCTCTTGTCATCCACTTTTCTTCTCATTAACTCCAAATATTCATCCTCATCGCTCGAGCCCGAATCACTAATGATTAATCTGGGCCTCTTTTTTTCTCTACTGCTAGTACTCAAACCCCCAACTCCTGTATTCCCATTCTCAACCTTCTTTTTTATAATCAAACACCCTGATGAACTCTTCTTCTTCAAAACACCCCCTGACCTTATACTCCCTTCCATATTTAATTTAATCAAAACTCAAATGCAATTCAAACCGAATTCACATCTATGTTACCAAGAAACACATTATTATTTTTACATAAATTCTCAATCTGCAGTCTGGCATTTACCAGATCTGAAGCAGAACCAAACCCCCAACCCGAAATCCTTGCGAACACGAAGAACTAAACGAAAAATCAAGTGTAGTCTCCTTACCTCGCAGGATATCCGCGTCGTATAAGTTTAATCGGAGATTAATTCTAATTTCGCGACGTAATACCCAGCAGCAATTGAGAGAGAGAGGGGGAGAGAGAGAGAGAGAGAGAGAGAGATGAGAAAATGAAAAATTCAAAAAAAAAATGAAAAGGGAAAAACTTACAAAATGAAATTGCCAATGCCTTTTTCTGCAAGTATATATGTATATCTATCGCAGAGGTCTGTTGTAGCCTTCTTCTTCATTATTACACACGGAAAGAGGAAAAAAGGAAACAATTCAAAAAAAAAAACAATTTAAGAAAAGAAAAAGGACAAAAAGTTAATGGAAAAAGGATTTTTTTTTATTTTTTTACATTTTATAGGTAATAATTTGAGTGATTTCTGTCAAGTTTTTTTTTATTACAGTGTTGGGATTACTTCTCTGACCTTTTCTTTTGCAGGAGGGGGTAAAAAAGACATGGAATCTATGGGGTAAAAGAGATTCTGGATTGAGCAGGCTGTTGCAGGAAAGGTTAGGCAGGTTTCTGAAGAAACTTTTGTTTCTTTTTCTTTTTTCCTTTTACTTTTTTTATTACATTTTATTTAATTTTTTTAATTAACGGCATTTTCGTAAGAAAAAGGGAAAAGTGTTTGGGAAAATGAAGATGACAGAACCTACTGGCTGGAATCGGCACTCACTCGACTTTGATCAATTTGTTTTCTTATTTCTTTTTTTCTTATTTTATTTTATCATCTTCAATTATCCTTTAAAGGATTCATCAACAATTTCATCAGACTGTTGCAGACAGGATTTGAACCACGTTCGCTCGTATGGAGAGTGAATAGTAATGGCGGTGTTTCCGATTTTGGTCGGGGTAGAAACTGCGATGCCCCGAACTCGAACCAAATGTAAAAATTCGGTTTCGCTTCAGCTCGATTTTGATTTATATCTCAACAAAGATTTGAGTGCGCAGTTATCTTTGGACCCAACGAAAACCAAATTTTTTGGTCCGTTTTGTTTTTAGAGTGGTAGGATTAGGAGTTTTCATTGTGTTTGTTGCATCTCTTGAATTTATTCGTGATAGACTTTACACTTATTTATCTTTTTAGAAAGATGTTCTTTCCGGAAAGAAACATTCTTAAGCAACAAGTAGTACTCTTTTAATTCTTTTGTGAACGCACTAATAGATTTTTAGTTTACTTAGGTGCAAGTTTATCTAAAATCACTTTTTTTCAGTATGATTCGTATAACTTATGAACCTTTTATATCCGTATAACCACTGGAGCTAGCCCAGTGACACTACTACAAAACTAGCCTTTAACAACACTCTTTTAACAGCGGTTGTTCGAAAATCGCTGTTAAAATGACGCGGTGGTATGCTTGTAAATAGTGTGCAATAAATTAACAGCGGTTATTTAAATAACCGATGTTAAAATAGCAACTTAACAGCGGTTTTATAATAACCAATGTTAAATTTATCCCAAAAAAAAAATGAACTTGCAATTTAACATTGGTTTTTAAGGAAAACCGATGTTAAATAAGTGACCATTAACAGCGGTTTAAACGATAACCGCTGTTAATTTTTTCTAAAAAAAAAACTATATTTAACAGCGGCTTTAGGTGATAACCGCTGTTAAAGAAACAATGTCAACAGCGGTTGAAAAAATCGTTGTTGTTTGCACATACATTTAACAGCGGTTGTTGCTTAACAACCGCTGTTGTTTGATCATTAAAAACGAATAACAGTTCACGGTTTTATTTTTCTTCCTCCGCCTCTCTCTACCCTGTACTAAAATTCAACTGGAAAGCTTCACTCCCAATATCTCGGACTTTTCTCTCGATAAACTATTGTCTCTTTTTCCTCTAAATCCCTAATTAACCAAGGTATAAATCAACGCTCTCTCACTCTAACAGTATCGAAGCAGTGCAGGGCTTAATTTTCGATCGGTGGCGGATAAAGGAGGCTAGATATAGTGAGTGGAGGAGGACCATAATCGCAACCAGGTATATTCGATGAGTTTTCTTCAGATTCCAGATTCACTGCTTGTTCATTTTGAAGTAAGTCGGACGAACGTGGCCGTGGCTGCGGCGAAACCATGATGGTCCAGTGAGTTTCCTTACCTGAGTAATTTGTTATTTTTATTTATTTATTTACTTAAATTTTTGATATCATGTGACCTTACCCTTTAATTGAGTTTCGTTTTGGAAGTTAATTGAGACTCGGATAAGATTTATTTGTCCAATAAATAGTTTCTCCTTCCCATCTTCCCTACCTTCTCTCTAAAAAACTGAATTTCATTTCTACCTCTTATCATAATTTTATTTATTGTGATGCTTGGATTACAGATTTATGGTTATTCATTTTCTATTCACATTCACCTCTCTATTTGAAGTTCAATATATGAATTTTTCAGCCGTGCCATTATCTTCCTCCAAATTTTCTTCCAGTTTTTAAATGATGGTGGTCGTTGGCTGGGCATATCTGGATAATGACTAATAGGATGTAGCAGTAATACTATATATGATAATGTAGGATAAGGAATATATTTGATTATATGTGTAGAGATATAGCATAATGGCTTCTTACAAAGGAAATAGTATGAAGGTGAATGGTGATTGACTCCTTACAAGATGATAAATGGAGAATACTACTAATATCTTCATAAGAGAATATCCCTACTGATAGCAAGAGACTCACTATTCAGCCCTCAATTTCCCCCCAATACCCGGCTCCTCACCTCATTTTTGTAGTCGTCCTTTATTCCCTCTTGCTCCATGTGCTCAGTGATTTCCTCAATCTCCTCCTTCAGTCCCTGACTGCCACCTAAGCAATTAGTTATTAATGCTCCTCCAATTTCCACTACACCCTTACTATTCCTTCCTAACTGTGTCCCACGTGCATTTTCTCCTCCCTCCCTATTTCTCTTTCTGCTCCTTCTCTTATACACCTGTGTCAAGGGCCTATCACAACACTCCCTCCCACCAGTTTGACCTTGTCCTCAAGGTCGAATTCAGGAAACACTTGGTCGATGACAGCAGCTTCTTCCCAAGTCTTATCGGAATCCGGTAATCCCTCCCATACAATGAGGACCTCCTGACATTTGAAGGTTTGTCCTCCTGACATATTGAGATTTTCTACATAATGTATATCTCTAATTTAAAATTTTTTTCCTCTACTTAAGGCTAATTCTTATACCAACCTTTGTTGTGTTTCTGGTAAGTATGGTTATATGTATAAAGATAGGTGAAAAGGAAGTTTCTTGCTTAACCACAGTAAAACAAAACAGGAAATTTTGCTTTTTGTCATGGTTTATTTTTTGTTCTGGATGTTGTGCTACATGTTTTGGAGCAACAATGTTATTGATCTAGATCGGTTGACAAGGGAACAATAGTAGTTTGTAAGGGCTCATATTCTTGCTAAGGGAGTAGTAGTTTGTGAAGTACATATATTAATTCTGAACTTATGTTTCTATTTTTAGTCTGTATGCAGCTTTTGGATATTGCATTTAAAGTGGTTGAGTAGTTATGGTGCCTACCTGTACAGGTTATGTGTGACATTTATGCTTTGACACTTATTTGTGTTTTTTTCCATCAATTCATAGAATTTAATTCAAGAAGGGGTGGATCTCCTAGCTTGTAGCAGGTGTGCAGTCTCATAATTGTGAGTTCGTTAAGTTTCAAATAGTTATGTTCCTTCTATTTATTGCCTACAAGTTTGAAGCACACGCTGCGTGCAGAATTTTAGAAATTTTCACAATATTTTTTAGCGTGTTAAAAATAATAATGGTTTATTTATAGAAAATGCATATGGTTGGAGAATTGAACAATAAAATGAACTTAAGCTCTTATTAATGTTGTAAATCAACAACTTAAAGTGTCTTTATTATAAAACATATGAAGAAGAAGGAAAAAATCCCCACACAAACGCTGAAGAAACTCAGCTGCCCATATTTTTAAAGATCATTTTACATGATATTGTCACTGTGCTAGGAACTTTAAAAAATTTATACATAGAAAATTATAATTTATACAAATAGTACATTATTACTTAAGATGATTTCCATGATTTGTAGTTTGAAGACTCAAAGACATTACATATCCTATAAATAGTATGGACTAAGTCTTAGTTGTCGTACATGTTTTTGGTAGAAGATTAAAATAACAATAAATGTGGCTGGTTCTAACTAAAGGAATTGCAAATTGAATTTCAATATGTGTACAACAGAAAAGAAGAAAAATGGATCGAAGTTGGATGAATGCAAGTCGTAAAAGTGATGAGTATGATAATAGAATCGAACAATTTCTTGAGTTCGCCCGACAAAATCGCCCGGAACCCAATAAAAGATATTTTTGCCCTTGTGTCAAGTGTATGAACGGGAGACGACATGAAGCTGACATAATTCGTGAACATCTTATTTGTGAGGGAATAAATACGAACTATACGATTTGGATATGGCATGGCAAACTAGTAGACATTCCAACTGAAGACACACATGTAGATATAGATGGTGATCAATTTGAAGACATGATTCGTCATGTTGGAGAAGAATCATTCCGACGAGTGCATGTTTATGATGCATTGAAAAGTGATTCAGAGACTCCTTTATATCCGGGTTGTAAAAATTTTACACGCTTGTCTGCCGTGTTGAAGCTGGTTAATGTGAAAGCAAAAAATGGGTGGAGTGATAAAAATTTTGT
Source organism: Orobanche coerulescens (assembly GCA_033398695.1). Taxonomy (NCBI): domain Eukaryota; kingdom Viridiplantae; phylum Streptophyta; class Magnoliopsida; order Lamiales; family Orobanchaceae; genus Orobanche; species Orobanche coerulescens. The sequence continues at coordinate 125,642,650 of CM065819.1, read as the reverse complement.
AATACCCAGTTGTAATTCAGTAATTATCACTCAGTAATTATCATTCAGTATTTATCATTCAGTAATTGATACTCAGTAATTTCATTCATCATTGATCATTTGTCACTCATATTCAGTCATGGTATTCATCATTCAGAGTTATTGTATCGAGTATCGATCGTCATTCATCATTAATCTGATTGGAGTTTCGTGCCGTGTTTATCATCATTGTCATTTTCGTTGCAAGCTGTGCTTGAGGAGTAGCGCACGCTACATACTCCTTTTAGCGTACGCTAATTGGGTATAGGTAGCGCACGCTACCGCTCGGCTTTAGCGCACGCTAAGGCTACCTTGGGCTGCGATCCGGAAGGTCTTGGGTGCGGTGAAATAATTGTAGCGCACGCTACGAGTGGTAAGTAGCGCGCGCTAGCGGTCGTAGCGCACGCTATATGTGTGGAGTAGCGCGCTAGGGGCGAATCGGGTTGAGTCCGGTGGCTCTTGGATCGCCGGTTTATTCATAGCGCACGCTATGCATTGTTGTTAGCGTCTGCAATCGACATATTAGCGCACGCTAAATAATGGTTGTAGCGCACGCTATCGAGGTTAGATCGGAGGCGAGATGGTTTTACGGACTCCCGATCGGGCGTCAAGTATTTCGCTAGCGCACGCTAACAATGGATATTAGCGCACGCTAGTAGTATGGCCGTAGCGCACGCTACGAAGAGGTACGTAGCGCGCTACCGTGTTCGGACAGTGGGTCTTGGACTACCCAAAGTACTCGTTAGCGCACGCTATGCACTAGGCTAGCGCACGCTAACACGGACCGAGTATAAATTGGACGATTAGTCGAGACTTCGTCATTTGTTCATCTCATTTCACTCCTTCGGTATTTTTGGCGATTTCGAGCGATTCGGAGAGGATTCTTCGAGGTGTAATCATCAACCATCATCTTCAAGCTCATCTTTCGGATTGATCATCATCTCATCATCTTCATCACATCGAATCAAAGGTATTAATCTCTTGGATCTAGAATTTGATTTTGGGTTTTCCTTCCGATTTCTTCGTAAGCTTGGATTATCATTGGGATATGTTAAGTTATGGATTATCTACTTGGATAAATATATTCCTACGGATTTAATGGTTATTTTCGAATTGTTTTCAAGAACCCTTGGGGTTGACATCGGTTAATTGGGGATTTTCCGATTGATGTCGTTATAATCATGAATTATGGATTCCTAATGGATTATCGATATCATTGAAGTGTTTTGTTAGTTCGAAATACTCATTTTGGTGTGGGTTTCGACATATTCGGGATTGGATATTTTCGTAGTTGTGCGGTCGGTTATGTATTCGTTGGAATGCCTATGAGTTCGATTATCGTTGTTTCGACCTTTGGGTTAGTCGTGTTTTGTTGTTTGATACGTGTATTGAACGATTGTTGGTAATTATTGTTATTCAAGGTTGTTCGAGCGATCGGTATCTTGGTTAGGACGTTGTTCGTGGACGGACATTCTTCATCGATATTGTGTAAGTTAAATCTTACTCGGTTAAAAGGATACTCATTCCTTTTGTTGTTGATTGCTCATGATCATAATTCATTCATCATAATATTAATCACTTTGAGACTTGTAAGTGTTGAATAATCATTTCATTCACGAGGAACGACGGTTCCAAATCTTTTCATTGGTTTGTCAATCACGTCACTATTACTTTCATTTCGGTGAGTCATCTTGGCCTTGTCTAATTATTATTCATTGGTGTTCATCATGGTCATTCTCGTTCATGTGACCTTCCGGGTTCATATTGCGTGGCCGGGTGTGGCTGTGTGGAATTTTTAGTCGGGCACATGATGGTCATGTATTGGGTTCACCGATACATCGGACCGTGCACTGCAGTACGCTTACCTCCGTGAGTCTAATTAGGTACAAGGACGGGTGTGTCCGGTCATTCGTCTTGTACACTTGCACAGGACATTACGGGCGTACTATGATGCTCCTCTTCAGCGTAATTCATAATTAAGAATATTTCATCACTTCAGTTAATTCATGATTGTGTAATTTCAACTCTTGAGGATTGTTGTTACGTAATCGGCCCGTTGGGGGATTTTGTTTTCAGGTCACGGCAAGGCAAAGGCACGGGAAGAGCATGTTGACGGCGACGAGTCCCAGTGATACTAGTAGGGGGCCCCAGTCATTCCGTTTGTTCAGTCATTTTCAGTCATTTCAGTTATTTCTGTCATTTGTTTTTCCGCTGCAAATTCCGTTTGTAATGTTTATTTATTCAGGGTGGTGTATTTTATCTTCATATAAAATACACTAGTATTCGGTATTGTCCTGGTGTGTCATACTTAAACTCCTCATCGGAGTGTTTGGTAATATAATGTGGTTCGGTACTACAATTATATTATTTAATTCATCATTTTCATTTGCCTGGTGGGTCCCAGTCAGGGATTCACGGCACTGTAATATCCGCCTAGTTTGGGGTGTTACAAATTTCACCGAATTACTCGAGTTGATACAGGAGATACTTCCAGAAGGTAATAAATTGCCTAACCGTACTTATGAGGCGAAGAAGGTTTTGTGTCCGATGGGTTTAGCGTATAAGAAAATACACGCGTGCCCTAATGATTGCATATTGTACCGAAAAGAGTTTGAATTATTGCATAAGTGTCCTAGGTGCGGGGCATCACGCTACAAAGTGAAGCATGATGATTCTAGTGATGGAGAGAGCACACAACGAGGGCCTCCAGCGAAGATGTTGTGGTATCTTCCAATTATTCCAAGGTTCAAGCGACTGTTTGCTAATAAGGATGACGCAAAGAATCTCATATGGAACGCAAAAGGGAGAAAATGCGACGGACTAATTCGTCATCCTGCTGATTCTGTACAGTAGAAGAAAATAGATCATTTATTTCCGTATTTTGGGGGTGAGGCAAGAAACCTTAGGCTTGGACTTTCCACAGATGTGATGAATCTGTTTGGTAATTTAAGCACTAAGCATAGCTCATGGCCCGTCCTACTTGTGATCTATAATTTACCTCATTAGTTATGTATGAAGCGGAGATATGTTATGTTGTCAATGATGATTTCAGGCCCAAAGCAGCCAGGAAATGACATAGATGTTTATCTAAGTCCGTTGATTGATGATTTGAAAATAATGTGGGATGAATGGGTTGACGTGTTTGATGGGTACTACCAACAAAGTTTCAAGCTACGTGCAATGTTATTTTGTACCATTAATGACTTTCCGGCATATGGAAACTTGAGTGGGTATAGTGTGAAGGGGCATCATGCATGTCCTATATGTGAAGAAAACACAAGCTACGTTCAGTTGAAACACGAAAAAAATAGTTTACACTCAACATCGGAGGTTTCTCAAGCGCCATCACCCATATCGTAGATTGATAAAAGCTTTTAATGGATACCAGGAAGAGGGATTTGCACCGATACATTAACAGGTGAGCAAGTTTACGATCACGTTAAGAATATCAATACTGTGTTTGGGAAAGCTACAAAAAATTCCGTTGCGACAAACATATGGAAGAAGAGGTCCATATTCTTTGATCTTCCATACTGGAGCAAACTAGATGTTAGACATTGCATAGATGTTATGTATGTCGAAAAAAATATGTGCGATAGTGTGATCGGCACACTTCTCAATATTAAAGAGGATATGGGTATTCGTCCTCAGTTGCATCCGCAATCAGTTGGTAAACGAACTTATCTCCCCCCAACATGTTATACTTTATCAAAAAGGGAGAAAATCAGCTTTTGTAAATGTTTACAAGGCATTAAAGTGCCACAAAATTACTCTTCAAATATTAAGAGACTTGTGTCGTTGCAAACTCTTAAATTGGTTGGCTTAAAGTCCCATGACTGTCATGTCTTGATGCAACAACTTCTAGCAGTGGCTATACGTGATGTTTTGCCTAAAAAAGTGAGGCATGTCATAACTCGCTTGTGCTTTTTTTTCAATGCTATATGTAGCAAAGTGATCGATCCTCTAGTTTTGGATGAGTGGAAAAATGAGGCTGTTGTTATCTTATGTCAATTGGAGATGTATTTTCCTCCTTTTTTCGATATCATGATTCACTTACTTGTCCATATAGTTAGAGAGATTGAAGAGTGTGGCCCTGTTTATTTGAGATGGATGTACCCCATTGAGCGATACATGAAGATTTTCAAAGGGTATACCAAAAACCCATTTCGTCCGTAAGCATCTATTGTGGAGAGGTACATTGCAGAAGAAGCTATTAAGTTTTGCACAGATTACATGTCACAAGTGGAATCTGTAGGGCTTCCTAAGTCTCGACATGAGGATAGAATTAGAGGAAAGGGTACACGTGGTGTTAAAGTTGTAACCAAGAATCGAGATGAGTTGCTTCAAGCACATTTGTACATTTTGAATAACACTGATGATGTTCTTCCCTACTTGTCAGCTCACAAGAATCATTTGAAGATAAAGAATCCCTGAATGAGTGAAAAATGGTTGTTGAACGAACATAATAAGACTTTCTTGAGATGGTTTAAGGAACAAATTTCTAGCAGTGCATCTGAAACATTACAATGGCTAGCTTACGGACCCAAATCTGATGCCGTAACTTGGAGTGGATACGATATTAATAAGTACTCATTCTATACAAAGTCACAAGATGACAAGAGTACGGTTCAAAATAGTGGAGTTACTTTTCAAGCCGAGTCTATGCACTTTTCAAGCTCAAAAGACAAAAACCCAGTTTTGGCATCGACGAGTTACTATGGAGTTATAGAAGAGATCTGGGAACTTGATTATGTTAAGTTTAGAGTGCCTGTGTTTAAGTGCAAGTGGGCTGATAATAATACGGGTGTGAAAACCGATGAGTTAGGATTTACTTTGGTAGATCTTCACAAGGTAGCTTACAAAGACGAGCCTTTTATCACGGCACACCAAGCAAAACAGGTGTTCTATGTCAACGATCCATGTAATGAAAGATTGTCCGTGGTTATTCCTGGTAGAAGTGTGGATATGAATGAAACTGAAGAATCAACGTTTGACAATTGTGAATTTATTCCTTTGTCAACATGGTTACCCACTATCGTTGAAGAAAATGAACCTGACGACATACATGCCATTCGAAATGACCATGATGAAGGTTTATGGGAGAACTATGTTATCTCAAAAGATAAATAAAAATCAGGTACATGAACGACTACATCTAAGTTTTGCATAGATACATATGTCATTTTTTGTTCTCATTCTAAGTCTAACCGAATTAATTTATTCTCCTCTTATAAAGTGAGTAGGTGTTCACTTAGAAATCGGTAGATTTTGTACTTACTAATCAAAATGTAGGTAATTAGATGTTAAGTTATAATAAGAGTCAATTTAGACAACTAGGTAATACGTTGTGTTTGACAAGTATTAGTTTTTTGACAAAGAGTTTTTCAGAAAAAAAATATTACTGTTGTGTTTGACAAGTATTAGTTTTTTGACAAAGAGTTTTTCAACAAAAAATATTACTGTTGTGTTTGACAAGTATTAGTTTTTTGACAAAGAGTTTTTCAAACAAAAAATATTATTGGTGTATGTTGTGTTTGACAAATATTATTTTTTTGGTTTATGTTGTGTTTGACAATATTTTCATTTGTTTATACAGGCACATGACTTCTCCTCGGCATCCTTCTCGTTCTCCTCATGCTCCTCGCCATTCTCCTCCTCATTCCGCTGCTTCTCCTCATACGCAGACTACTACATCGAGAAATCCTACAAGATGTAGAAGTATGGCCAAACAGCGTGTAGATGGAAAAAAGCTACCTCTTGATATCGATCCAGTCAGGGGAAAACTTAAGTACGAGCACAAAGTCAAGTTGAGTACGTATTTGGGTAAACTTGCGAAAGATCATGTTTCTATATTGTACGATCGATGGAATCACGTACCGGACAAGCCCGATAAGGAAATGCTGTGGCAGGATGTATTGGTACGTGCATTACTTTTGTGATTAATTATGCGTTTCACTTTGTGCTTAAATTAAATTAAATTATTCTATAAAAACTGAAATTAAATAAAATAATTTAAAAAACTGAATTAAATATAAATATAAATTAAAAGTGAAATTTATTAAAAAACATTAATTTAATTAAATTATTCTACAGAAACTGAAATTAAATAAAATAATAATATATAATTGATTGATAATATGATGTGATGAATGAAATTATTTTCTGATCCCTTTTGTTAGTGCTACTATCTGATTTTAAGTAAAAAACTGAAATTAAATAAAATAATAATATATAATTGATTGATAATATGATGTGATGAATGAAATTATTTTCTGATCCCTTTTGTTAGTGCTACTCTCTGATTTTAGGTAAAAAAACTGAAATTTATAAAAAAAACCTTAATTTAAGTAATTTATTTTCTAAAAACTGAAATTCAATAAAATAATTTAAAAAACTGAATTAAATATAAATAATCTGGAATAAAATTAAAATTTATGAAAAAATATTATTTGATCAAATTATTCTATAAAAACTTAAATTATTGCAAATAATTTAAAATTGTATTGTTGATAACGTTTCAATTTGAATTGTCAATGTAGGCCAACTTTGATGTCAGTCAAATTAGCAATATTGGTCGATTTTGCACGAAGACATTGCAGTCTATTGGCAGGATGTGGAGGCAATTTAAGACTAATTTGACCGGTGAGTATATATATGGTCCGTCGAAAGGGTTGTCTCCTTGCGAGAAATATGGTATATCGGAGGACGATTGAAAAGAATTCAAAAAGACTCGTGAGGACCCTACTTGAGAGGTAAATCTGAATTCAAAAGACATTTTCTGTAGCTCGATTACTTGCAGATATTTCCTTACATATTATTTCGATTCCTTGCAAATAATTTTCTATAGATCGATTCCACCTCTCGTTTTATTTACTTACATATTATTTCGATTCCTTGCAAATATTTTTTTCCAGGAAAAGAGAATCAAGAAACAAGATATAGCGAAGATGAACAATGCTCCCCATACTATGGCTCGAGGCGGATATGATTTTGTGGAGGTACAGGAGATGGAGAGAAAGATGAAGGAGCGTAAAGAAGAAGCGTCAAAGTCTGGAGAAGATGTTATTATTGATCCTCCATCTCCTCCTTCACGTCATCAGAGGTGGAAACTTGGTCGCCAAAAAAGATCTGGAGGAGTGTCATCAGATGCAGCACGAGAGATTATTACTAAGATCGTAAGTTTAAAAAATCATTTAATGTTTGACAATGTACTTAAAATTAAATAAACTTAGTTTTCTTATCTTTTCAAAAGTTGATTTTGGAAATTTTTGTTTTGCAATTAAATTCTATAACTTAAATTTTTGTTGTTGAAAAAAATAAAAGTCGTAATATTTACTTTGAAATATTTAAATGTTGTGAATAAAATTTTAAAAGTTCACTTTTATGTTTCACTTATGAAACAAAGTTTTTTTTATCCTTACAACAAAAATATTAACTATTCATTTATGTGGTTCACATTTGTGTTACACTTACGAAAAAATGTTCTTTTGTAGGATGAGTTGGAGGCACAGTGTACACAGGGCAGCTTCACTCCCGAGGGACGACATGATATATTGGCCGAGGCCATTGGGAGACCGGAGTACCCTGGTCGTGTTCGTGGGATTGGATTTGGTGTAGGTATTCTAGATTATTTTGGACGATCTTCACGTCGATCTGCATCATCAAGTGTGTTGGAGGAATTAACGAAGAAGATCACATATGATGTGACACAAAATTTGATGAAGACATTTGGCCATAGATTGGAGTCTTTGGGTGCCCATTCAGAGCAGCTCCACATCGATCTACGTACACCTGATGATCATCATGTTACCCATGTCAGTACGAAGGGGAGTTGTGTCGATGATGTTTCTGGCCCTTCACGAGGGAAGACTCCGCCTGGGGACACTGGTCAATTTGGATTTTATGTGGACGAGCATCCTCCTCGTCTAGTCGCTATCGGTCGAGTTCATCATGGTGATTCTACCCTGCACTGTGCACCTTTACCAGCTCATTTGGTTAAGGTAGTAGTCGAGGAGGTCGTAGATGTAATACCCGAGATTTCTGTTATGTAGTTGGAACTTGTGATATCGTAATGATTGTACTTGATTTGAGTATTATTTTCCGTATTTCATAATCCGATGTTGTCAAGCGTTTAATTCCGTGATTTGGAATTAAAGATTGTAAATCTGCGCATGTAGCGCACGCTATCAGCTATGTTTAGCGTGCGCTAACGTGGGTTCATAGCGCAGGCTACTGAGTGTCCTTAGCGCACGCTATGCACGGTCAAATTGATTGAGACGTGCGGTAGGTGAGAGCTGGCCGGGGGACCCATGTCGGTTGGTGTCGGGATGTACTTGTACGTCTTTCGGGGAAGAGCCGAGTCAACGCCTTAGCGCACGCTACAGGTATATGCGTAGCGCACGCTAAGTGCCGAGTACAGTTTAGTCCAGTGAGCCGTTAGCGCACGCTACGAGCAGGGTCTAGCGCGCGCTAATAGCCATTTATTATAAATAGGACAACATCCTATTCGTGATTTCAGTTCTCTCTTCTCCCATTACCCGAGTTCCTACACTTAGAACATGTCTTCCTTCATCCTAAACATCTCATATCAACATCCTGATTCGTGATTGAAGATCGTTTATCATTGGAGATTGTTGTTCAAGCTTTCGGTGTCGGATTGCTTCATTTTCCTCCGTGTTCTTTACTACTTGAGGTAGGTGATTCTTCACTAATGTTAGTAATGTTCTTAAAGACGCCCGATCATGCTTAGATAGCCGCTTATTTCGTTTATGATCGGTCATCACATGATAGAAGGATACTTTGACGTATCGGCACTATCTATCTTATGAACCTTTGAACCATCTTAGTAGATTGGACTCCTAAGCGTTTTCAAATCAATTTATGATCGTGAATCGGATATTACCCATTGCTACATTGTACACGTTGGAATCATGTGTTTTGGGACTTGGAATAATCGGAACTTAGAATACTTCGAAGATCTTAGAAAAGATATGATATTGAGATGACTATCCGTATATTCGTATTTCACGATCATAAATCTTCCACAAACCTTATTAGCATGATTTGCCCGAAGATAACTTGTATTATCACGGTAGAATTCATGAGTTTTTCACCATTCAACCCGGGTTGTAGTATTCTCACATGCAATATTAGCGCACGCTAACACATGTGAGTTAACGTGCGCTATCTGGTCGATCGCCCAAACGCACGTAGCGTACGTTATGAGACCAGCCGAGTCGATCGCTGACCGTGGCTAGCGACGCTAGTCTTACACGATAGCGTACGCTAACAAGCCCGCTTAGCGCACGTTACGTAGAGTACGTAGCGCACGCTGCAGCTTCGAGTAGATTGTATTTTATGAACTTTTGACCGTGAATCAAATTGTTAAACATTCATGCGACGTGAGATAAATCCTATATCATTTCTTTTGTTAAGGTTTGGCCTCGTTACGTGATTGATTGAGGAGGACGACCGTCCGAGTGTTCATTTCCGTGGAAGTATTGTTATTATCTTCAAATCGAGGCAAGTACCTTGATATACGAATTATAATTACGTTGAAATCATAGTTCTTTGAAGTATATGAATTATGTCATGAATATACGTATTTATATTATATATATATATAGATATGTGTGGATATTTATGTAGTATTAATTGATAGAGTTGAAGGCACGATGTGCAAAGTCTTGATGAATAACGTGTGAGTTATTGTTTATTAACGTAGTTGCGTCTTGGCGATTAAATTATGTGGATTGATGAACCGATTTGATAATTGTGGAAACGATTGATCGTGTGCTTGGTATTTGTAATAATGTGAATACTTGTTATGAGAGACGTCATATCCAGGTACCTACGAGGCGGGCGTGCACTCGGCTTTGTTACGCTGCAATGAGCGGCTCCATATGATTGGTGAACACGGTGTTACTTAATGCGCGAGCAGGCGCTCTGTGGGAGTGAATGCCGCGCGGTGACATGTGCAATGGGCGGCCAATATAGTGGAGTGAACGCCGGTACAGTGTGCAAGGAGGCGCTGGCAGGCTTATTGGTAACGGATATTTGAGTGATAGCTAAGACCCGTTACCAAATGATTTTCGAAATTTAAATCCTTGCAACTTGCTTTTAATGTTGGTCTTGATGTAGACCGCGGATTGTGTTTCGGAGTTCGTTCCAACTCGTTTTAAATGTTGGTATCGGAGTTAATTAACCAAGGATATTTGACGAGATCTCAGGGTTAATTAACCAGGGTCTTGAGCAGGATTTGTCGAATGAGAGGTGTGCCTTTGATTGTCTTGTGTTGATTATTACGTGTATTGGGTCGAGGACCCGTGAGATGTTGAGATTTGATCTCGTGATGATATTATTTGGATTGGGCCGAGAACCCGTGAGATGTTGTAATGATTCACTTGTGATAGTGTTTTATCATTTGGGTCGAGGACCCGAATAACGTTGTAATGGTTTTCTTGCAAATTGTTTTCCACATCTTTGGGTCAAGGACCCGAGAGCTTTTGAAGTATTTTCTAAAATATATTTCCATCTGATTTTCAAAATCCCAAGATGGCCCGAGTCAATATTAATGTGTTCGAACTTTCTTATCAAAGCACTTTTCATTTTATTAAAAGGGAATTTTCTGACTCCTTGGGCTCGTTTAAAGTTTCATTTGTGTTATGTTCTGTACGGAGAATATGACAATGTGATTATCTTTCACCTTGTGTATGTAATACTATTCTGTGTTAGCCATTTGAATGTGTGGGTTGTGTTAAGGTTTCACGACTGTTGAGTTTGTGTTATTATTATTCGTATATCTTGTGTGTTATGTACTTGCACTAGCAAAATTCCAGTTTGCTAACCCCCGAGTTTTCGGGGGGTGGGTGCCTGTTATGCGCTCAGGTTTTGGCAGCTCGGGAGCAGTCACAGGATTGGCTGGGAAGGAGATGGAGGACAATGATACTAATCACACCATATTTAGAGTCTTTTCTTTTGTTTCATTTTGGTCGGTATTTCTCTGTCGTCCGAGTATTCACCCTTGCATGGGTGTAGTTTTCATTTATTAAATTGAATTGTCGTTCTTTTCTGTGTTCATCTTTATTTTCATCATTGAGATGTAAAGTTCATTTGTTTCTGAATTGTTTAATGACCTTGTCGGTCTGTGTTGTATTTAGATTGACCCCGGTCGGTCAGTCATTTTGTAGTCTAGTAGAGTTTAGCCTTGTAGATCCTTGTAAGAAGGGCCTACGACGTGTAACATTTCCGGATGTATTCTGGGGGTGTTACAAATATGGTATCGGAGCTTAGGTTGGCGAAAAACCTAGGCCGTTGGGTCAAGTCCATGTCTTGTGTAAGTCGCGCGCGTCAAAGTTGTGATTAGTATCGTGGTTCCAACATCATCTTCAAGCAATCCGTGATGGTAAGCCTTCCGAATTATAAGTCCCCTTATATACGTATTTGATTATATTGTGCTTAACGTGAACCTAGGATTTGAACTTGTTAGAGATTATATTGTTTTACGATATTACCTGCGTATACGGTTCGAGTGAGAATGGTTATGTAGTATACTTCGGTAGTCGAACATATTTATCGGTTTCTACATTTCAGTAGGATAAATCTTTGAGTGTTAATTTTATCCGCTGCGTGAGTATTTTGAAATGACTCTTGACATTTTGGCATTTTTAGTCTTGCACATTTTAACGGTATTTTTATGACGGTATTTAATATTTTACAAATGATTTTGTAAGTTTTGGAAAATGCTACCGTCATCGGCTTTTTGGCATATTTTGAAATGAATTTAAATGGTTTTTAGCACAGTAGGTTCCACAGAATCCGGCATGTGATATTTCGGGCGAATTACGAACATTTCAAAGTAGTGTTTTAAAATTTTCCTAGCATTGTAAACCTCATGATTTAATGTAGTCGTGTCGAATAGTCACGTATTTTGGTAAAAAGTTCTTTCGAATAAACATTTTGGTAGAAGAGGAAGGATTTTCAAAATTGTGGTATTTGGGACTCAACACTTTTGAAAAATTTTAAATTAGTTACAATTCGATTTTCAATTTTCTTGTAAGCATTACTCGAAAATAAATTTTTTAGAGTCATTGTATAAACTTCCTCTTCCAAAACAAAGGACAGTATTTACAAGTTTTGAGCACAACGTGATTCGACTTTTGTTTCAAATTTTTTTTTTTAAAAAAAAAAAGCATACGCATAATGATCGTCCTGGACGAAGGACTGGAAGTTGATTTCAGAAAATTTCGTGCTTTACGATATTACCGTTATTCTAAGGATGCTAATTAAACCTTATGTTGATAATTGTGGTATACCGTACAACCGACTATGTGATAACAATAGACGGTACTATCTGCATTAGCATGACGAGCCCTGGCGGATGTAGACATAATATAGGAAGCGGAAGAGGTGAAGTGGTTCGTACGACAACGATTCATGTTACGGTGAAGGAATATCAAGATCAGACGATAACCTATGAAACCTCCTCAGTGACCGAGCCGACGAGCGGAGAAAAGAGACCGAGGACATCTGGAAAATTTTTGGGCGGTGAAGAGATTAAGGTTCTCAAACCCCCACGTCGTTCGAATACGTCATCTTCGCGGTCGAGAATGAGCATCGGGAATCCCGGCCGGCATCGGTGACTCCGGTAAAAAGAGAGTGCTTCAACCGCAACCGCAGGACATATCCGTGTAACCGTACCTCCCACTCTTGACTTGTCATCGGTGCGGGTGTGAAGGCCATCGGGAGAAACATTGTGAGATAATTTCCGAATTGGCAAAGAATGCTACTCTGTCGGTGAGCGAGCAAGTGGACGGAGAATGACCCGAAACCTTATGTCTTCTGTGAAGAGCCTATCATAGGTGAATGAAGATTTTGTGCCGTGTTCTAGTCGTTCTGTTTCCAACAATCGTGACTTTGATTGTTTTTCATTTTAATTGCTTTTCGTTTCCAACTCCTGCTGTTTTAAGTTTCGTGGTGACATGTCTTATTAATACGGGGACACGTAGTAACCGTGCTCTTCTTAGTATTTCCGATGTTAGGAGACTTTCATTGTTGATGATTCATCCGTGATTCTCTTGACAATTTCAAACTACCATGTTCTACGAACCTACCATCATTCGAACGAATTTGAACCGATTTGTTAGACTCTTTGAATTATTGTGGTCTATTCACATCTGAACTTAATCTTTGCGAATTTTGTTGAAACTATTTGTTCCCATTCGTATGATTAATATTTCCAATGTGTTATGAACTTGAATACGGTGGGTCGAGCTCGACACGCGATTTTGGTACATCCGAGCCATTTGTGAATTTCCTTAATTCCGTGAGCTTCTACTTCTCCTCTAACTTCTCGTATACGCGTATAACTTATTGCCTCAATTGACGTGCACGATACTTCCTAAGTCCGATCATCGTATTTCTTTTTGAACCTTGCATTCGCGCATCGCTCGTGATATTTTGGGGTTGAGCAAGTAGATACTTTTCCTTGGTTGTTCCACCACTCTACTTTAAGTTTCGGACGAAACTTCTTTTAGGAGGAAGGATGTAATACCCGAGATTTACATTATGTAGTTGGAACTTGTGATATCGTAATGATTGTACTTGATTTGAGTATTATTTTCCGTATTTCATAATCCGATGTTGTCAAGCGTTTAATTCCGTGATTTGGAATTAAAGATTGTAAATCTGCGCATGTAGCGCGCTATCTCGGCTATGTTTAGCGTGCGCTAACGTGGGTTCATAGCGCGACTCTTGAGTGTCCTTAGCGCACGCTATGCACGGTCAAATTGATTGAGACGTGCGGTAGGTGAGCTGGCCGGGGACCCCAGCCGGTTGGTGTCGGGATGTACTGGGCGTCTTTCGGGAAGAGCCGAGTCAACGCCTTAGCGCACGCTACGGTATATGTGTAGCGCACGCTAAGTGCCGAGTCTGATTTAGTCCGTGAGCCGTTAGCGCACGCTACTGGGTGGTCTAGCGCGCGCTAATAGCCATTTATTATAAATAGGATGACATCCTATTCGTGATTTGATTCTCTCTTCTCCCATTACCCGAGTTCCTACACTTAGAACATGTCTTCCTTCATCCTAAACATCTCATATCAACATCCCGATTCGTGATTGAAGATCGTTTATCATTGGAGATTGTTGTTCAAGCTTTCGGTGTCGGATTGCTTCATTTTCCTCCGTGTTCTTTACTACTTGAGGTAGGTGATTCTTCACTAATGTTAGTAATGTTCTTAAAGACGTCGATCATGCTTAGATAGCCGATTATTTCGTTTATGATCGGTCATCACATGATAGAAGGATACTTTGACGTATCGGCACTATCTATCTTATGAACCTTTGAACCATCTTAGTAGATTGGACTCTAAGCGTTTTCAAATCAATTTATGATCGATGTCGGATATTACCCGGTTGCTACGTTGTACACGTTGGAATCATGTGTTTTGGGACTTGGAATAATCGGAACTTAGAATACTTCTGAAGATCTTAGAAAAGATATGATATTGAGATGACTATCCGTATATTTGTATTTCACGATCATAAATCTTCCACAAACCTTATTAGCATGATTTGCCCGAAGATAACTTGTATTATCACGGTAGAATTCATGAGTTCTTCACCATTCAACCCGGTGTTCGGGTTGTAGTCTTCTGCCCTGCACTCTTAGCGCACGCTAACACATGTGAGTTAACGTGCGCTATCGGTCGATTAACGCCCAAAGCGTCGTAGCGTACGTTATGAGACCAGCCGAGTCGATTGCCAGGCCGTGGCTAGCGCACGCTAGTCTTACACGATAGCGTACGCTAACAAGCCTGCTTAGCGCACGTTACGTAGAGTACGTAGCGCACGCTAAGCAGTTCAGGCAGATTGTATTTTATGAACTTTTGACCGTGAATCAAATTGTTAAACATTCATGCGACGTGAGATAAATCCTATATCATTTCTTTTGTTAAGGTTTGGCCTCGTTACGTGATTGATTGAGGAGGACGACCGTCGAGTGTTCATTTCCGTGGAAGTATTGTTATTATCTTCAAATCGAGGCAAGTACCTTGATATACGAATTATAATTACGTTGAAATCATAGTTGCTGAAGTATATGAATTATGTCATGAATATCTGTATTTATATTATATATATATATATATATATAGATATGTGTGGATATTTATGTAGTATTAATTGATAGAGTTGAAGGCCTGATGTGCAAAGTCTTGATGAATAACGTGTGAGTTATTGTTTATTCTGCGTAGTTGCGTACTGGCGATTAAATTATGTGGATTGATGAAGATTTGATAATTGTGGAAATGATTGATCGTGTGCTTGGTATTTGTAATAATGTGAATACTTGTTATGAGAGACGTCATATCCGGGTACCTCGAGGGCGGGCGTGCACTCCGGCTGTTGTACGCTGCAATGAGCGGCTCCAAAAGATTTGTGAACAACCGTGTTACTTAATGAGCGAGCAAGGCGGCTCTGTGGGAGTGAACGCCGCGCGGTGACATGTGCAATGGGCGGCCAATATAGTGGAGTGAACGCCTGTACACAGGTGTGCAAGGGAGGCGCCTGGCAGGCTTATTGGTAACGGATATTTGAGTGATAGCTAAGACCCCGTTACCAAATGATTTTCGAAATTTAAATCCTTGCAACTTGCTTTTAATGTTGGTCTTGATGTAGACCGCGGATTGTGTTTCTGGAGTTCGTTCCAACTCGTTTTAAATGTTGGTATCAGAGTTAATTAACCAAGGATATTTGACGAGATCTCCGAGGGTTAATTAACCAGGGGTCTTGAGCAGGATTTGTCGAATGAGAGGCTGTGCCTTTGATTGTACTGTGTTGATTATTCTGTGTATTGGGTCGAGGACCCCGTGAGATGTTGAGATTTGATCTCGTGATGATATTATTTGGATTGGGCCGAGAACCCCGTGAGATGTTGTAATGATTCACTTGTGATAGTGTTTTATCATTTGGGTCGAGGACCCCGAATAACGTTGTAATGGTTTTCTTGCAAATTGTTTTCCACATGCTGGTCAAGGACCCGAGAGCTTTTGAAGTATTTTCTAAAATATATTTCCATCTGATTTTCAAAATCCCAAGATGGCCCGAGTCAATATTAATGTGTTCGAACTTTCTTATCAAAGCACTTTTCATTTTATTAAAAGGGAATTTTCTGACTCCTTGGGCTCGTTTAAAGTTTCATTTGTGTTATGTTCAGACGGAGAATATGACAATGTGATTATCTTTCACCTTGTGTATGTAATACTATTCGTGTTAGCCATTTGAATGTGTGGGTTGTGTTAAGGTTTCACATTTGTTGAGTTTGTGTTATTATTATTCGTATATCTTGTGTGTTATGTACTTGCACTAGCAAAATTCCGGTTGCTAACCCCGAGTTTTCGGGGTGGGTGCGTTATGCGCTGAGTTTTGGCAAATGAGCAACACAGGATTAGGCCGGGAAGGAGATGGAGGACAATGATACTAATCACACCAGTTAGAGTCTTTTCTTTTGTTTCATTTTGGTCGGTATTTCTGTCGTGCCCGAGTATTCACCCTTGCATGGGTGTAGTTTTCATTTATTAAATTGAATTGTCGTTCTTTTCGTGTTCATCTTTATTTTCATCATTGAGATGTAAAGTTCATTTGTTTCGAATTGTTTAATGACCTTGTCGCCCGTGTTGTATTTAGATTGACCCCGGTCGGTCAGTCATTTTGTAGTCTAGTAGAGTTTAGCCTTGTAGATCCTTGTAAGAAGGGCCTACGGCGTGTAACATTTCCGGATGTATTCTGGGGGTGTTACAGTAGATGGCGGTGCCGAAGTTCCTATACCTACTGAAGAGGTAAGCTTAGTGAGGGAAGCTCTAGGTACCTTTATTGCATGGCCAAAGGATCTTGTCGTTGCCGACTTTATCAAGGTATATTTCTTTCATGTTTTAATATTAAATCTAATTAAAAGATACTCCGTTTATAGTTGGTTTTTATACTGCTTGTCCTCAAGAAACTAGCTGAAAATTTAGAATATTTAGAATTTAGAAAATTAAGAATAAAATTTGTAGTAGTTTTTAATATTAAAATCTAAATAAAAGATACTTCGTTTACAATTGGTTTTACAGTTGTTTTTTACAGTTTTCATGTTTCTACTATATGATTTAGGATATTGAGCGACCCGAGCCACCTAAGAAACATGCTCGTCAAGATGACCGGTCGAGTGACAATGACACGTTGAGAGAGTTATTTAGTGTTGCAGCGACTCTCTTTAGTGAGCCGTTACAGGTGTCATGGGATACAGCTTCCTTTGGTTGTGGTGGTGATGACGTTCTCTTGTACATAAGTTACAATGATCTTTTGGAAATCATTCAAGACAAGCAGTGGCTTATCTTATCGATTCTACAGTTTTGGACTTTGTAAGTAATTCTTTACATGCATATTTATGTATTTTTATCAAAAATCCATAGTTTGAAACGTAAATAAGGTAGTAATATTTTGTTTAACAGATTAGGTACTTATCGAAATTGAACGTGGGCACGATGGATGAGGATTTGTATGGATATTTTGATCCTCAATCCATACAAAATATGGGAAATAAGGGAGAGGAGGCCTCCAGATACATCGCTTCGCGTATGTCGGATGCCAGAAAACAGATATACCTTGGAGCTTACCATCATGAGTAAGATCTAATATATTCGTCTCACTACTCTCTTTTTTCTCTAAAAGTCTTAATATTTCTTTCTTGTCTTTGTAGATTATTATATATTAATAATTATGTAAGTAGATGTATTTAGATTGATTATGGAAAAATTAAATATTCCGTTTGTTAATGCAGTGAGCATTGGCAACTTTTGGTCGTTATTCCGACAAAAACCGAAGTTGTGTGGTTTTGCTCACTACACCGTAAGCCCGACAATCGCATTAAGGCCGTAGTCCAGAAGTAAGTTTTAACTTGTAGCATTTAATTGAAAAATATATATTATATATATGTGTGTGTTATTTAAATAAAAATTAGTGGAAAAAATAAATAATCCTTGGTTTGAGTGAAAGTGTAGAATTTGGACATATATAAGTACGGTTGTAGAGTATAGAACGATAATTGAAATTATTCACCAAAAAAATGAATTTTTTTTATTAAATTAAATTAGGATGGATTTTAGCATGAATGAAGTATGTATTGCGATTCTGTGAAAATTACACAATCTATTGGTATCTATTTTCTACTTGTTTAATTATTACATACTACTAACAAAAACTTGGTCATTTAATTTGATAATTAATTTGGCAGTATTAATGTGGGCTGATGTGCTGACAACATACTCAATGTTTTCATTTCATAATACATTATTACTTCTTTTAAACAGTGTCGTGACCGCGTATAAGGTGATGGGGTATGCATACAAGTAGATCCAAACAGACGATTACTTGGATATATCCCAAAGTAAGTAATACATTCAATTATATATATATATATATATATATATATATATACACATTAGCTATATAAGTATATATTATTATATATTATATATTATATAATTGAGCAACATATTCTTTTTAGTGTAATAAACAAAACGGAGGTTGGGAGTGTGGGTATTACGTCATGCACTGGATGTCGACTATTGTCCGAGATCGTATTATCGATGGATGGATGGAGGTGATAAACTTTTATTTCAGTTTATTAAATTATTTAAATTAATTTCAGTTTTTTAAATTATTTCAGTTTAAAAGTGATTCGTTTAAGTTGATGAGTTTGTTAATTTATATATATGTTTATATGTACAGATGTTTGATGATGTTGCGGCACTTACTATAGAGAGTATTCGTGCAATTCGAATCGAATGGGCAAAACAATTTTTGGAGGTTAGGGACCGTTTATGTCCGTAGACCTTTGACATTTAATTTTGTAAGAATACCATTGTTGTACTTGAAGATTCAGTTTCTTTTCTGGTTCATGGTTGTAGGGAAATTTACTTGTGAAATTTTCTAGATATCATTTTGCCCCCAAATTGGTGTTTTGTGCAGGAGTATTCCTAAGACCTGAATCAGTTGTTCTGCATTGCCTTTTTTTCTGAATGGGGTGCTTCAAGAATTTGGTAATTTATGTGCGAAGCCACAATCTGTGATTGATATGTTCTCATTAAATCCTTAAAGGGCAGTTGCTTTTTGATTGATATATTCTCATTGATTGATATTTTTCGGGCATTGTATTCGTTGTTGTGTTCTTCTTCTTCCTTTTCTCCTTTTACTTGTGCTTGATTTTGCTTGTTGTTGTTTGTTGCCGCTGTACTTGAATTGTGTTGTATTTTTTTGTATTGGATAGAATGTTATTGTATTTGATGGTGGGATAAAAGTTGTTTAGTTGTATTGGTGAATGGATGAAATAAAGTTGTGTTGTTGAGGTTTTATTTGATGTTTTGTGGTTGGATACTGTTTTTGGTGTTTAGGATGCTGTTTTATGTGTATGTGTAGCAGGTTGGAAATAAAAAAAACAAAACTGGTATTTAAAAAAATAAAATAAAATTAACAGCGGTTCTTAGGAGAAACCGCTGTTAATTTTGCAGTGTAAATTTAACAAGTTTTACGAACATTGTTAAATTAACAAAGACCACCTTTAACAATGGGTTCCTAACGCTGTTAATGTGGCTCCAGAACTGCTGTTAAAGGCCCAATTTTGTATTAGTGTGGCCACACGCTCTCTCCACTTGGAATTACCAATTTTCCATCCCTATTCCCCTTTATGGAGTTGAATAAAAAAGAAAACATTTTCCTACACATATCTCACATGGAGACTTTTCTACAGTTTTAGACAGTGCCGTATTTAGTGTAAAAGCAACAGTTGGTAGAGCATGTCCCATAAGAAGATCGAAAGATCGGCTTGACTCATGTTGATCGAATCATATCCAATAAATTTCGATTTTTGCTTTCAGAGACACTTTGTCAATGAGGTATCCAAAAGGGGTGAGTTGTGAGAAAACTCCACAACTCTCCAAATTATCATCAAGTTCTTGGCTCATATATTCGCTACATCGTTTCGATCGAAGTGCTTTAAATTTTTCGCCAACTTAATTTTCTATTTCATATTAAAATCCTTGAATTTCTCAAAAGGTTCAGATTTATGCATCCTTGAACCAGTTTTAGTCCGTGTATTTGAGAGGAAAATGTTCCACTCCTTATTGGATAAGGGGGTCGGAACTGGAAAGGTTTATAGCTCAAATACTTAATCGTTCGCAAGTCGATGAAACTTGACTGGGCGTTAAGTTTATGTGAAGACTTGTATGACGTGTTCTTTGACAAGAAGAGTGCCTGTCGAACACTAATGGTTAGTGGGAGCACACGTTATAGGTATGCTAATTGGATTAGTATACTCGAACCGACTCACCCTCGATTCGTCACACGGATTTCACTCCGGGACAGTCAATGACGGAATCGAAAGGTTGTGATAGGTATTCGTGAACCTTCGACTTGAGGATTTAGTAGGGATGTGCTTGTGACGTCAAGATTTTCATTAGAGTAGTTCGACCCTGTAAACCGGAAGGCGGGGCTCAACCTCGACCTGCATCTTGACGGGCAAGTAGCAGGTCCTACTGAATACCAAGATAGAATTCTTTCTCCCGTTAGTGAGCGGGTTATATGTGTAATATCCGTATTTTTCTTTCCCTTGTATTTTTATTTTTGGTGTATTCCTCGATCGTAGTGACCCTCGTGTACCTTTCAGTGTGTCCTTCCTGTCAACTGTTGAACTGTATACTCGTTATTGTTGTGCGGAACCGCCGTTTCGGGGTTGCCGTGGATCCATTTCGTGTTATTAGTTCCCAAATATTGATTCCTATCGTTTTTATTCTCTTTCCGGATCATTTTTATCATTTTGGGACCCAAAAGGGGTGTGGGCCGCGGCACAAGGTGTGTGCGCCGCGGCACACAAATTTCTCCAATTGTTGGTCGAGCAAATCAGATCATGTGCCGCGGCACACCCATCCGTGCCGCGACACGCTGCCGAGTTAGTGCCGCGCACACCCGTCCGTGCCGCGGCACACCTGTGTGACATCTCGCGACCAAAACCCGATCGCATCGGTGCCGCGGCACACGCAGCCGTGGCCGCGGACACCGCCGAAACTCGGGAGTAATTTTCGTGCCGCGGCACACAAAGCGGTCAACTGTGCAATCTCGTCCTTATTAGACGAGATCGGCCATTTTCCTCCATTATTCACCTGCGAGAGAGAGAGAGGTCTAAGGGGGGAGAACTTCTCAAGCCTTCTTCATTCGGGGGTCGATTTTCATCATTTTCCTTTGGTTGTGAGGCCCGGATAATCAATCTAACACGTGTTCTACGGATCTTAGTACTTGAATCTCCAAAGGTAATATTTCTAGAACCCTATTTTCGATTAATTTGGGGGTTTTGGGATTTTCTTCCGATTCGTTCCGTTTTGTTGGTGGATTCATGACGTATACGATTAATATTGTTAGTATCTTTAGTTTTCCTACGGATTCATGGATATTTTGTGGATTTTTACGGAATCGAGAGGGTTTGGTTGTGGTCCGCCCTCGTTGTTATTTTTGGTACGAATATACATGAATCGTAGGCGGGTTTCCGGGTGTATTCCATTTCCGTAATCGCCTAGAGTTGGTTGTGATTGTGTTATTCGAATCGTTAGGTTCATTTCCGCCGGTTCCTCGCGGTCGTGTTCGGTTCTTCCTTTCCGTTCGTATCACCGTCTATTAACCAAGGCAAGTACCCTTATGAACTTACAATCTTAATGTATTAGTATTGCATGAGAATTGTGTGTGTGTGTATGCTCACTATGGGTTAGACCCGACGGGGTCTCGGTAGGGGTCCACGGAGGGGTGGATCCGCGAGCTTGCTTTTAACCACTATGGGTTAGATCCGACGGGGTCTCGGTAGGGGTCCACGTAGGGGTGGATCCACGGTTAATTGTGGTGCATTTTTACAAATGTGATTTGATTATGGCATTTCTGGAAATGAGTGATTTGGAACTATGTTTTCTTGAATTGCATGCATTACTATATGTGTAAGATGTAAGTCGTTCATTTGGTTACTTGTACTAGCGTAATTGCTAACCCCTCTGGGGACCCGTTTTGGGGAAATTCGTTTTATGAATTTCAGGTCAGGTTCATCGAGACGAGCGGGTGTTGGACCAGTATACGGATGATGGCCGTGCGTGATGATTGTGCACGAGTAGTGTTTTATTGCTTTCTATCTTTTATTTTTGTGGTCATCAAACTAATAGAAGTACTCGAGTACTTAAGAACTTTTACTCGTCGGGATTTGTATTGTTGTTTATTATGTTGTGTCGAATTATGGTGTTATGTTAGACCGGTTGAACCGGGTGGATTATTTTGTTGGGCGTCTTTATGACGGGATATTTTTCTGTTGCTTCTGTGAGTCGATGAGTATGATGCTTGATCAGCCTGGTGGGTCCTATATAGGGATTCACGACGCTGTAATATACCTCGGATATCCTGGGGGTGTTACAGAAAATGGTATCAGAGCACTAGGTTTATGGATACCTAGGCTTGTCGGTTTATTGGGTCTTGTTGTATTTTGTTTTGCACATCATCATCACGCTGCCATGATTCCGGTACTACCAGTGCCCGTAAGTTTTCTTTCCTCTGTTCCTCATACTCTTGTATCGTACCCCTAGTTCTCGATTTGCGATCGTTCTTTTCTTGTACTTACCATCGTACGGCTTTTGCTACTTATTTAACTCCAGTATGGATGCTGGAAGAGGTCGTGGTCGTGGTCTCGGTCTCGGTCGTGGACGCAGCCGGGGACGTGGGGCAGCCGGTGGGGCGGCCACGTCACAGTCTTTGGGAGCCGGCAGTACCGGCGACCGTCACAGTCATGCTTCCTCTCAGGAGCGCGCCGACCTTGGTATTGCGGCTGTTATGCAGCAAATGGTGAATCAAATGGCGGCAATAGCTCAGGCGGTTCAGAACCCGGATCCGGATCATGCTAATCGGGGCGGAGCGGACCGTTGGCTTCAGGATGTCATCAAGATGCATCCTCCTCAGTTTTCGGGAGCTTCAGACCCGATCGGCTGGGAGGGGTGGATCAAGGAGATATCTAAAGTCTTCACTGCCACCAACTGTCCCGAGGACCGTAAGGTCCCTATTGCCCAGTACTTCCTCACTGGGGACGCTACGGATTGGTGGGAGGCCGTTGGGCCCAAGGACCATGTTGCTTCGTGGACCGAATTCCAAGAACTGATGGAGACTGAATATTGCCCGTGGCCGGTCAGGCAGGCTCGAGTACATGCTTTCTATGATGCTAAACCACGGGATATCCCCGTATCTCAGGCTATTGCCGACTTTAACAAGGAGTTGGGTTATGTGACGACCCAAGTTGTCGAGGAGAGCGGCAAAATTTTTAATTTTCCAGACGGCTGAAATTGTCGATTCGGGACTATATGTCGGGGCTCGTCTGTACTACTTTGAAGGATTACCAGAGTAGGGCCCTTGCTTATGATATGTCTGTGACGGCGAGTGAGGCGGCCCGCGAGAGCAAGAAGCAGAAGTCTGCCGGGAATTTTTTAGGCCACAAAGGTGGGGGTCAGCAGAAATTCCAGTCTGCTAACTTTTCCACGGTGGTGGCGGCTCGATCTCTTGGGTTTCCCACAGGCGGCCCAATGCCCCTTCTCGAGAGGTTAAGTGTTTCAACTGTGGCGGCCTGTGCCACATCGGTCGTAATTGTCCGAGTCCTTTGCCGACATGTAATCGGTGTGGCCATCCGGGTCACGGTGCTTTGTCAGGCCGAGAGGGAGAAAATCTTTGGTGCCCGGTTTCCATTCCAGTAGCTTAGGGAACCAAGTGTGAATCGGATCGCTTGCTCCTCAATCTCCGCCGAGTGCTAGTCGGGGGAGAGGTCGGGTCGACCCTCCAAGGGGAGCTTCGGCGGCTCGGCTCACCCACCGCGTGTCTATGAGATGCGGAGAGCCGATGATCCAGCGGCTACCGTAGCGACAGGTACCGTTCATATTCTTTCTTATCCTGTCAGTGTGCTTTTCAATTCTGGTGCTACGCATTCGTTCATATCTCTGGATTGTGTGCGCCGTTTGAGTCTCGACCGTTTGACGCCTTGTGAGCCCTTCATCGTTAAGCTTCCTAGCGGTGATAGGATCGTTGGTAATCAGGAGGTTCGAGACTGTTCTGTGTTTATTTGTGAGAGGGCTTGGCCCTCTAATCTTATTGTTGTGGGTATTGAGGGTGAGGACTTAATTCTCGGGGATGATTGGCTCGAGCGGTATGGTGCAATCATGAACTACCGCACGAGAATCATCACCATGTTAGCCGATGATGGCACCGAGCACTCCTTCGCCGGGCGAAAGAGGGGGAACCAGAAATTAGTTATTAACGCCTTGAAGGCGATGAGACTCCTGCGAAAGGGGTGTACCGGCTATTGGTGCTACGCCTTGAAGGCGGAGAGTGGTGGAGTCGAGCTTTCGTCGATTCCAATCGTTAATGAGTTTTCTGATGTTTTTCCTGACGAGTTACCGGGATTGCCACCGGATCGTGAGGTCGAGTTCGCTATAGAGTTAGAGCCGGGTGCGGATCCTATTTCGAAGGCGCCCTATCGCATGGCACCTTCAGAGATGTCCGAGTTGAAGAAGCAGTTGAGTGAGCTTCTTGAGTCGGGGTATGTTCGACCGAGCGCCTCGCCTTGGGGCGCACCGGTCCTGTTTGTGCGGAAGAAGGATGGTTCACTACGTTTGTGTATCGACTATCGCGAACTAAACAAGGTGACCATAAAAAACAAGTATCCTTTGCCGAGAATTGACGACTTGTTCGACCAGTTGCAGGGAGCTGCGGTATTCTCAAAGATTGATTTGAAATCGGGGTACTATCAGCTCCGGGTGAGAGAGTCCGATGTGCCGAAGACAGCTTTTCAGATGAGATACGGACATTATGAGTTTGTAGTTATGCCTTTCGGGTTAACTAACGCGCCGACGGTGTTCATGCAGTTGATGAACAAAGTCTTTATCGAGTATTTGGATAAGTGTGTCGTCGTCTTCATTGACGATATTCTTATTTATTCGAGGAACGAGGAAGAGCATGCCCATCATTTGCGGATAGTGTTAGACATTTTGAGGGCCGAGCAACTCTATGCGAAGTTCTCGAAATGTGAGTTCTGGCTGAAGGAAGTGATGTTTTTGGGTCACGTGATTTCGGTAGGGGGTTCGTGTAGATCCCCAAGATCGAGGCGGTATTGGATTGGGCACCGCCCAAAAGCGTGAGAGCTCAGAAGTTTCTTGGGTTTGGTGGCTACTACCGTAGGTTCGTGAGGTTTCTCGAAGCGGCTCGACCACTTACACAGCTTGCTCCGTAATCCGAGAAGTTAAATGCGGAATGACGAGAGGAATTTCAGTTTTGAGGAACTGAAGAAGCGTTTGACTTCAGCTCCGGTTTTGGTGTTGGCATGTGGCAACGAGGGATTCGCCGTTTATAGCGATGCTTCGGGTCAGGGTCTTGGGTGCGTATTAATGCAGCACGGCAAGACCATTGCCTTTGCGTCGAGACAGTTGAGGTCGTATGAGCTTAACTACCTTACCCATGATTTGGAGTTAGCGACAGTCGTATTCGCGCTCAAGATTTGGCGTCACTATCTTTTCGGCTCTGCATGTCAGATTTTTACCGATCATAAAAGTCTGAAATACATATTTACTCAGCGGGAGTTGAATATGAGGCAGAGGAGGTGGTTAGAGCTGATTAAGGATTATGACCTCGAAATCCTTTATCATCCGGGCAAGGCGAATGTCGTGGCCGACGCCTTGAGTCGGAAACCGATTGCATTGCGATCGCTTGAGATCCTTACGTCTCACTCCGAGCTTCGGAGAGCTTTGATCGAGTTAGATGTTGAGGTTCTGTTGCCGGGAACTGTCGGGCAATTTTGTGCTTTGGAAATTTCGTCGTCTATGATCGATAAGATTAAGCTGAAGCAGTTAGAGGACCCGATGATTACTCAAATCCGAGAGAACATTCTTAAAGGAAAGTCTCCTGGATTTGTGATTCACGAAGATGGTGTTTTGAGGTTTCGGGGTCGGCTTTGTGTGCCGAACGACTCAGAGATGAGACAGAGTATTTTGTGTGAGGCCCATGCTACACCTTATTCCGTTCATCCTGGTTCGAGTAAGATGTACAAGGACTTGAGAAGGAACTTCTGGTGGAATGACATGAAGGAGGAGGTCGCGCAGTTTCTAGCAAGGTGTTTGACTTGCCAGCAAGTCAAAATCGAGCATCAGCGACCGGCTGGGCTTTTGCAGTCACTTCCCGTTCCGGAATGGAAATGGGAAGATATATCGATGGATTTCATTACGAGTCTGCCGAGATCGAGGTCGGGCATGAATATGGTATGGGTGATTGTCGATCGTCTGACCAAGTCGGCACATTTTCTAGGCATCAAGGACACTTGGGGCCCGGAGAAGTTAGCTCGTGTGTTTATCGCGCAGATCGTGAGACTTCACGGTACCCCAAAGTCTATTGTTTCGGATCGTGATGGCCGTTTTGTATCGCACTTCTGGCAGGCGGTGCATAAGGCGTTGGGTACCCGGTTGCGTTTGAGTACCTCTTTTCATCCCCAGTCAGATGGACAGTCGGAACGCACTATCCAGACGTTCGAGGACTTGTTGCGTGCCTGTGCTCTCGATTGGAGTAGTGACTGGGAGGAACATTTGCCATTGATCGAATTCACGTACAACAATAGTTGGCACGCGTCGATTCGGATGGCACCGTACGAGGCACTTTATGGGCGGCGATGTCGATCACCGATTTGTTGTAATGAGGCGTCCGATTTGGTCGGGACCGAGCCGGATGTCGTTTTAAAGACGAGGCGGAAGATAGAATTAATTCGGGAACGGATGTTGACTGCCCAGTCGGCGAGTCGTATGCGGCGTCCGTCGTCGACCTTTGGAATTCGATGTGGGAGACCACGTTTTGCTAAAGGTGTCGCCGACGAAGGGAGTTTTTCGTTTCGGGAAGAAAGGGAAGTTGAGTCCGAGATTTATCGGCCCCTTTGAGATCCTCGAGCGAGTCGGTGGGTTGGCATACCGTTTGGCGTTACCTCCGGCCTTGAGTCATGTTCATAGCGTTTTTCATGTTTCCCAGCTGAGGAAATATGTCCCGGATCCTAGTCACGTCATCGATTATGGCGAGATTGATATCGCTGAAGATATTACTTTTGAGGAGCGTCCTTTGAAGATTTTGGAGCATCGTGAGAAACGACTGAGGCATAAGACCATCCCTTTGGTCAAAGTGCAGTGGTCGAGACACGGTGTCGAGGAGGCAACTTGGGAAACCGAGGATAGCATGTGTGCTAGGTACCCTGAGTTGTTTGTTTCTTAAATTTCGGGACGAAACTTATTTTTAGAGGGGTAGAATGTAATATCCGCATTTTTCTTTCCCTTGTATTTTTATTTTTGGTGTATTCCTCGATCGTAGTGACCCTCGTGTACCTTTCAGTGTGTCCTTCCTGTCAACTGTTGAACTGTATACTCGTTATTGTTGTGCGGAACCGCCGTTTCAGGGTTGACGTGGATCCATTTCGTGTTATTGGTTCCCAAATATTGATTCCTATCGTTTTTATTCTCTTTCCGGATCATTTTTATCATTTTGGGACCCAAAAGGGGTGTGGGCCGCGGCACAAGGTGTGTGCGCCGCGGCACACAAATTTCTCCAATTGTTGGTCGAGCAAAGCATGCTTGTGTGTGCCGGCAAACCCATCCGGTGCCACGGCACGATGCAGTCGAGCCGCGGCACACCCGTCCGTGCGCGGCACACACGTGAGACATCAGCGACCAAAACCCGATGCACGGTGCCACGGCACACGCAGCGTGGCCGCTGACACCGCCGAAACACAGGAGTAATTTTTGGCTCGTGCAAGACACAAAGCGGTCAACTGTGCAATCTCGTCCTTATTAGACGAGATCGGCCATTTTCCTCCATTATTCACCTGCGAGAGAGAGAGAGAGAGAGGTCTAAGGGGGTAGAACTTCTCAAGCCTTCTTCATTCGGGGGTCGATTTTCATCATTTTCCTTCGGTTGTGAGGCCCGGATAATCAATCTAACGCGTGTTCTACGGATCTTAGTACTTGAATCTCCAAAGGTAATATTTCTAGAACCCTATTTTCGATTAATTTGGGGGGTTTTGGGATTTTCTTCCGTTTCGTTCCGTTTTGTTGGTGGATTCATGATGTATACGATTAATATTGCTAGAATCTTTAGTTTTCCTACGGATTCATGGATATTTTGTGGATTTTTACGGAATCGAGAGGGTTTGGTTGTGGTCCGCCCTCGTTGTTATTTTTGGTACGAATATACATGAATCGTAGGCGGGTTTCCGGGTGTATTCCATTTCCGTAATCGCCTAGAGTTGGTTGTGATTGTGTTATTCGAATCGTTAGGTTCATTTCCGCCGGTTCCTAGCGGTCGTGTTCGGTTCTTCCTTTCCGTTCGTATCACCGTCTATTAACCAAGGCAAGTACCCTTATGAACTTACAATCTTAATGTATTAGTATTGCATGAGAATTGTGTGTGTGTGTATGCTCACTATGGGTTAGACCCGACGGGGTCTCGGTAGGGTCCACGGAGGGGTTGATCCGCGAGCTTGCTTTTAACCACTATGGGTTGGATCCGACGGGGTCTCGGTAGGGGTCCACGGAGGAGTGGATCCACGGTTAATTGTGGTGCATTTTTACAAATGTGATTTGATTATGGCATTTCCGGAAATGAGTGATTTGGAACTATGTTTTCTTGAATTGCATGCATTACTATATGTGTAAGATGTAAGTCGTTCATTTGGTTACTTGTACTAGCGTAATTGCTAACCCCTCTGGGGACCCGTTTTGGGGAAATTTGTTTTATGAATTTCAGGTCAGGTTCATCGAGACGAGCGGGTGTTGGACCAGTATACGGATGATGGCCGTGCGTGATGATTGTGCACGAGTAGTGTTTTATTGCTTTCTATCTTTTATTTTTGTGGTCTTCAAACTAATAGAAGTACTCGAGTACTTAAGAACTTTTACTCGTCGGGATTTGTATTGTTGTTTATTATGTTGTGTCGAATTATGGTGTTATGTTAGACCGGTTGAACCGGGTGGATGATTTTGTTGGGCGTCTTTATGACGAGATATTTTTCTGTTGCTTCTGTGAGTCGATGAGTATGATGCTTGATCAGCCTGGTGGGTCCCATATAGGGATTCACGGCGCTGTAATATACCTCGGATATCCTGGGGGTGTTACAATATGTCCTATGCGGTTATTAGCAGATGAGATCATAAGTCTTTGGCCAAAGCATTGGAGCTAGCTGTATTAGATACACGAGAGCTCGATGATCTCGGTTTGTATTAACGCATGCATAGCGTCAAGTACAGATGGGGTTTGACTGACCGTGACCCCATAACTTGATCGGGACATTTGAAAGAAGGTTTATACGTTTACTGGTATTCACGACAGAATGGTTCTTGAATGATCCCAATCATTCGTTTTCAGTCGGGGTACAGTGTAGGCCACCAGGCTGGCTAGGTGGTGCTACTACTCTTTGGTTCCTCCCATTGCTGACTGAGACGGACCTACCGAGTCGCGCATTAGGATTGACGACGGAATGAATCGAGCTTAATCTATCATTATAAATATTAGATATTGGATATGTAATTTATTGGACATTGGATGTCTAATTGATTTTGGGACATTGGATGTCTAAATTGATTTATTGGATAAATTAATTTACGGCCTAATGAATTAAATATATTACTGGGTGATTAATTTAATTCATGAATATAATAATTTTTGGAGAAATTAATTATGTTATAATGTATTTGATATGATTAATTAATTGGATGAATTAATTGATATAAATACATCGGAACGGAATCAGAGTTTATCTGTTTGGACTCACGGGAGTCTGAAACGAACCGAACTCGTCCCGGCTCCTTCTAGATGACCGCCCCATACCTAACCCCTCCCTTGGTCTTGGTCTCCTTGTTAGGTGGAAGACATATGGCCACCAAGGGGGCAATATCATATTATATATGATATTAGGTGATTTGGTCAAAAAGTAAGAAGAATAAAAAGAAGAATCTCTCCCATCACATTATTGATTTCCAATGTGAGATATGTAATACCCGGTTGTAATTCAGTAATTATCATTCAGTATTTATCATTAAGTCATTATCACTCAGTAATTTCACTCGTTAATGATCATTTGTCATTCATATTCAATCATTGTGTACACCGTTCAGAGTAATTGTATCGTGTATCAATCGTCATTCATCATCAATCTAATTGAAGAATCGTGCGGTGTTTACCATCATTGTCATTTCTTAGTGTGCTGTGTGTGAGGAGTAGCGCACGCTACGTACTCTTTTTAGCGTGCGCTAATTGAGTATTGGTAGCGCACGCCACCTCTCAACACTAGCGCACGCTAGAGTAGTTGAGCAGGCAGTCCAGAAGGCACTGGACTGCAGTTGGGATTGTAAGTAGCGCACGCTACGAATGGTAAGTAGCGCGCGCTAGTGATCCGGAGTAGCGCACGCTATGCAGTCGGTGTAGCGCGCGCTAAGGTCGGATCAGGTTGAGTCCAGTGGCTACTGGACTGAATTTATTCTAGCGCATGCTAGAGTGGTTTTCAGCAGACGCAAGCGATGTAGTAGCGCACGCTAATCGTTGGTTGTAGCGCACGCTATCGAGATCGGTCGAGAGGACGAAGGTTTCGGACTCCGATCGGGCATCAGATAATTCGTTAGCGCACGCTAACAATGGGTTTTAACGCACGCTAGTGGTATGGCCGTAGCGCACGCTACAAAAAGGTACGTAGCGCGCTCTACCGTGTTCGGACAGTGGGTACTGGACTACCCAAATTACTCGTTAGCGCACGCTACGCACAAGGGCTAGCGCACGCTAACCTGGAGTGGCTATAAATTGGACAGTCTAGCCCATATTTCGTCATTTGTCAACTATTCTCATTCTCTCGTCGGTTCTAGGCGATTTGGGCGATTTTGGAGAGTTCTCTTCGAGATTTTATCATCCATCATCATCTTCAAGTCTTTGAGTTAGATTATCATCACTTCATCATCTCCTTATCATCGAATCAAAGGTATTAATCTTTTGGATCTAGAATTTCGGATTTTTGGGTTTTTCCTTTCGATTTCTTCGTGTAAGCTTGGATTGTTATTGGAATATGTTAGATATGGATTATCTACCTTGGATAAATATATTCCTACGGATTTATCGACTATTTTGGGGATTTATTTCAAGAACCCTTGGGGTTGACTTCGGTTAATTTGGGGATTTCTGATTGTCGTTGTTGTAATCTCGAATTGTGGATTTCTATGGGATTATTGATATCATTGAAAGTGTTTTGATGGTTTGAAATACTCATCTTGGAGTTGGTTTCGATATATTCGAGTTCGAATATTGTTGTATCGACGTTTGAGTCGATTATGATCGTTTTTGATTTGCGTAATGATCGGATTATTGGTAATTGTGTTATTCAAGGTTGTTCGAGCGACCGACATTTCATTTAGGACGTTGTTCGTGGACGGACATTCTTCATCGGTATTGTGTAAGTAAATTCTTACTCGGTTAAAAGGATATTCATTCCTTTTAATGTTGTTCATTCATAATCGTAACTCATTCATCATTGTATTAACCGTATCAAAACTTGTCATTGTCAATTAATCACCTCAGTCATAAGGAACGACGGTTCCAATCATTTCATTAAGCTGTCATTCATTTCACCATCATTTTATATTGGTGAGTCATGATTCATTTTTGTTGTCACGTTTGTCATATTGTGGCATTCCGGGTCATACTGGCGTGCCGGTTGGTATGTGTAGGATTTTCATGTCGGGCACATTATAGTCGTGTGTTGGTTGGTGGCCTCACATTAGACTGTGCACACGAGTTGATGGCTTAGTGAGACTGATTAGGTACAAGACCACACGTGTATTCGATCGATACTCGTTGGTGGCTTGTGCACGGACACATTTCCATCCCGGACGTAGTGTGGCGCCATTCCTTGAGCCGTACTGATAGTTGATTCATATAGCATGTTTTATTGCGTATGTTTCGACAGGATAATTCATAACTTCAGATATATCATGATTGTGTATTTTTAACCCTTGAGGATTGTTGTTACGTAATCGATTTCGCTGGGGGATATTGTTTTTCAGGTCATGGCAAGGCTAAAGCACGGGGAGAGCACGGTGACGGCGAGGAGTCCCAGTGATACTAGAAGGGGGCCCCAGTCTTCTCAGTCATTTATTTAGTCATTTATGTTTCCTTCATTTATTCCGCTGCAGACAGTCCGTTTGAATATTCATTTCACTCAGTGTTGTATATTTTATCTCCATATAAAATATACTTGTATTGATATCATCACGGTGTGTTGTATGAAACTCCTCATCGGAGTAATTAATTGTGTAATGTGGTTCGGTACTACATTTACCCTGCGTAATTCACTAATTTCCATTAGCCTGGTGGGTCCCAGTCGGGGGTCCACGGCACTGTAATATTCGCCTAGTTTGGGGTGTTACAGAGTTGGTATCGGAGCGTGGTTTTAAATACTACCTTCCGAGTGATGTCTCATTTGAAATCATCATCATCGGACTAGTATCATTGGACTTTCGCGTCACGTGTGACCTGTGCAAATGCCGAGCCAATCAGACCAAGAACTGTAAGATTTCTGATGCCATGGTATAATTTCTGGCAATAATCATTCATTCATAATTCATCAGTTAACAATCATCATTCATCATTTTCAATTGTTATCAAGTCGATAATGTTAACTCATTAATCACTCAATTCATTTCATTACTCAGTTGTTGATCTTGAAGATCATATCATCAATCTTGTTAAATTGTTCAAGATGATTATTTCAGTAATTTCATCAGATAATCATGTCACGTCAATTAATCATTCATGTAATCGCTGTATTTGAGCGCGTATGCTCATTTCCATCATTTCATAATATAATCATAATGTGATACTCATGCGAAATATATAATCATCATATGACTTTCCACTTCAGTATGGAAAGGGCTGGCAGAGGACGTGGAGGACGAGGCCGTGGAGCGGGCCGAATCCCGAGAACTCGTGTGAATACACGTGCGAATGCCAGGAACAAT
This sequence comes from Orobanche coerulescens, assembly GCA_033398695.1. Taxonomy (NCBI): domain Eukaryota; kingdom Viridiplantae; phylum Streptophyta; class Magnoliopsida; order Lamiales; family Orobanchaceae; genus Orobanche; species Orobanche coerulescens. Next base: position 125,609,511 of record CM065819.1, on the reverse strand, counting down.
GCTAACTCATTGAGCAGTGACGCTGCCACTCATTCACCTGGTCGTGATCATTCACTATCAGGGAGTTGAATTCGGGACACATCTCAGTCAGAGGGTGTTCAAGTTGACCCACTGGCCTTTATGCAGGGCATGATGGCCCAAATGACTCTGATGGCACAACTAATGGAGGCGATGCATAACTCCACTACTCAAAATCAACAGGCTCCTCCGCCGCCACCTCAGAGGCAAGAGAGGGGTGTAAGCAATATCATTAGCGATATCTCTCGCCAGCGACCACCTACCTTTGAGGGCTCATCTGAGCCGGCGGATATTGTCCATTGGCTTGAGCATTTCGAGAAGTTATTTGCTATGGTGGATTGCCCTGAAGGGCATAAAGTTTCAGTTGCGACTTACTATCTTGGTAAGAGCGCTCATTCATGGTGGTTATCGTTGAAGCCCACAGACGGATCATGTACTTGGGATCAGTTCAAGACTCTCATGATGGAGAGGTACTATCCGGCCCCACTCAGGGAGGCCAAGTTGTCGGAATTACTCACTCCCGACCTTTCGGCGGATGATGATGTTCTCGCCATCGCCGAAAAATTTCAGGAACTTCTTCCGTTCGCCTCATCTATCATTCACTCTGAGGCGGACAAGATCAAGTATTTCAGCAAGAGGCTGAAACCTCGTATGCGGCTACAGTTGCTTAATCATAATTGTACCACTCTGGCCGAGTTCATTGAGAAAGCTCTCACTTACGAGCTTACTGCTAAGGAAATTGCTAAGCAACAACCCTCATCAGCTAGCAAGAAGTCTAAGAACCGTAATCAGTCTGACGGGAGTCAGGCCACTTTCAAGAAACCACGTGCGGGCTCTACCTTTTCTGAGCGTCCTCCAATGACGCCTAAACCCGCGGAATCTCAGTCTCGAGCGGCGCCTGGTGCCACACTGTTTCAACCGTGAAGAACAGTGGTCATTTCATCACCAAATGTCCAAGCAGATCCACGTGCCACAATCGTGGATTGCCGGGCATAGGGCCCGCTTTTTGCCGAAGGACTCTAAACCTACTCCGGCGTCATATCGGCCCTGTGTCATTCAGTGCGTAATCGAGCCACTAAATCAGGCTGCTCAAGACGACAGGAGGTAAAGGTGGAGCCAAGAGCTATCAGACGGGAGCGTCCGGTTCGGGGGCCGGCAAGCCCCGAATTTATGAGATGAAGAAGACCGACGATCCAGAGGCCCGGATGATCTCAGGTACACTCGATATTCTATCTCAACCTGTGTGTACCCTTTTTGATACTGGTGCATCGCATTCATTTATTTCCGAGTCATGTTTGAGTAGACTACGTCTGGGTAGTGCTACTAGTTGTGAGCCTTATGTCATTGGTCTACCTGATGGTAGACGAATGATCGGAAATCGTGAAATTCAGAATTGTCCGATTCAGCTTCATGGTCGTGTATGGCCAGCGGACCTAATCGTGGTATATTTGCCGAGGGACGACATCATCTTGGGTATTGATTGGCTGGATCGTCATGATGCCATCATTAGTGTCCGTAAGCGTTTGATCACTATCATTTCAGACGATGGGGTCGAGTGTGTGTTTCAGGGAGGTAATCCCGGTTGTTCTGGTAAGGTCATTAATTTGATGAAAGCTGTAAGATTACTCAATCAGGGATGTGTCGGTTATTGGTTCTATATGATCAAAACCGAGAAATTATCAGTAATGTTGACGGACATTCCGGTAGTGAAGGAATATGCCGATGTTTTTCCAGACGAGTTACCTGGTTTGCCTCCACAGAGGGATGTGGAATTCACGATTGAGTTGGAGCCTGGTACGTCCCCGATATCGAAGGCACCGTACCGGATGGCCCCGACCGAAATGCAGGAATTAAAGAACCAACTTGAGGAATTGTTCGAGAAGGGTTATATTCGACCGAAAAGGCCCCCGTGGGGAGCGCCAAAGGTTATTTGTCAAGAAGAAGGATGGTTCGTTCCGCTTGTGTATTGATTACGGAATTGAACCAGTGACGATCAAGAATAAGTATCCTTTACCCCGTATTGATGATCTCTTAGATCAACTTCGTGGAGCTTGATTTTCCAAGATCGACTTAAGATCTGGATATCATCGATGGATTCGAGAGTCGGATATCGCAAGGACGGCGTTTCGAACACGCTATGGTCATTATGAGTTTGTGGTTATGCCGTTTGGGTTGACTAATGCACCTGCGGTATTCATGGAATTAATGAATCGGGTTTTCATAGACTATCTGGATCAGTTCGTGGTTGTCTTCATTGATGACATTTTGATTTATTCCCGTGACCGGGAGGAACACGAGTCTCACCTTCATCAAGTTCTCTACGTGTTGAGACGAGAACAACTTTACGGGAAGTTTTCCAAATGTGAGTTCTGGATGTCCGAGGTGACGTTTCTCGGACACGTAATTTCATCAGACGGAGTTCGTGTCGATCCTCAGAAGACGGAGGCTATTCGAGATTGGCTACCTCCGAAGAATGTTAAGGAAATCCGAAGTTTTCTCGGATTAGCGGGTTATTATCGGCGATTTGTGGAAGGATTTTCTAAAATCGCTCAACCCATGACGAATCTTTTACGGAAAGATAAGAAATACACGTGGTCCGATGCGTGTCAACAGAGTTTTGAGGAACTCAAGAGCCGGTTAACTTCAGCACCTGTTCTTTCCTTGCCACAGGGGACGGAAGGATTTGTGGTCTATAGTGATGCGTCCGGGCAGGGTCTCGGATGTGTACTCATGCAGAATGGGAAGGTTATTGCTTATGCTTCGCGACAATTGAGACCTTACGAGGTCAATTATCCGACCCACGACCTGGAGCTAGCAGCCGTGGTGTTCGCTTTGAAGATTTGGCGTCATTACCTTTATGGCGTTACCTGTCAGATATTCACCGATCATAAGAGTTTAAAGTATATATTTACTCAGAAGGAGTTAAATATGCGACAGAGACGGTGGTTGGAACTAATCAAAGATTATGATATCGAGATCCTTTACCACCCGGGCAAGGCGAACGTTGTCGCCGACGCCTTGAGTCGTAATTCCGTTCAGGAGTAGATGCTTGCTCGATTAACAGTTCAGAAGGAACTTCCGCAGGAATTTCTGAGACCCGAGATCGAGGTCTGGTTACAGCGAGTACAAGGGCAACTTTGTACGTTGGAGATTTCATCGTCACTTGAGGAGGCGAACAGGGAGAATCAGGGTGTGGACCCATTTTTGTTACGCATTCGAGAGGATGTGACCCAGGGGAAAGCCCCCGGATTTGTGGTTCACGAGGATGGACTTCTGCGTTTTAAGAATCGGTTATGCGTACCGTCGAATGACGAGTTGAAAAACTCGATTTTGAAAGAAGCTCATGCTACCCCTTATTCTGTTCATCCGGGGTCTAGCAAAATGTACAAGGACTTGAAACAAAACTACTGGTGGAGTAATATGAAGCGAGAAGTCGCGGAATTTGTTTCGAGATGCTTAACTTGTCAACAAGTTAAGATTGAACATCAACGACCGGCGGGCATGCTGAAACCTCTCCCTATTCCAGAATGGAAGTGGGAAGACATTTCTATGGATTTCATCACGAGTTTGCCGACGAGTCGTCATGGCATGAATACGATCTGGGTAATTGTGGACCGCTTAACTAAATCGGCTCATTTCCTTGAAATCAAGGATACGTGGGGTCCCGAGAGACTGGCCCAGTTGTTCATCAAGGAGATAGTGAGATTGCACGGTACTCCTAAAAGTATCGTTTCCGATCGTGACGGACGATTTGTGTCTCATTTTTGGAAATAAGTTCATCGTGCTATGGGAACTCAGCTTAATCTCGATCGCCTTTCATCCTCGGTCCGACGGGCGATGAGAGGACTATCCAGACCTTAGAGGACATGTTGAGGGCATGCCTCCACGATTGGAACGACGATTGGCAACCCCAACTACCATTGATCGAGTTCACGTATAATAATAGTTGGCATGCTTCGATTAAGATGGCACCTTACGAGGCCTTATGCGGTCGTTGTCGATCTCCCTTGTGTTGGGATGACCTATCGGAATCAATCGGCACCGAGCCCGATATGCTTATAGCCGCCCGTGAGAAGGTAGCTCGATCGAGTCGTTTGTTGACCGCTCGAGTCGGCGAAATCATATGCAGATAATCGTCGTCGACCGTTAGAGTTCGAGGCGGGTGACCATGTTTTGATCAAGGTCTCCCCAAGTCGTGGTATCTTCCGTTTTGGGAAGAGGGGTAAGTTGAGTCCGAGATTCATTGGACCGTTTGAGATTCTGGATCGAGTAGGCGAGTTAGCTTACCGATTGGCTTTACCTCCGGCGTTGAGCCGAATTCATAACGTGTTTCACGTATCTCAGTTGCGGAAGTATGTTGCCGACCCGAGTCACGTACTTCAGTTCGATGAAATCGAGATCGCCGATGATCATTCATATGAGGAACGTTCTATACGAGTTTTAGAGCGGCGAATCAAACAGTTGAGGAACAAGACGATTCCTTTGGTAAAAATTCAGTGGTCTAGACACGGAGTCGAAGAGGCTACTTGGGAAACCGAGGATAGTATGCAGGAGAGTTATCCCGAATTGTTTGACCCTTAGTTTCGGGGACGAAACTCTTTTAAGGGGGGGTGTATGTAATACCCGATTGTAATTCAGTAATTATCATTCAGTATTTATCATTCAGTCATTATCACTCAGTAATTTCACTCGTTAATGATCATTTGTCATTCATATTCAATCATTGTGTACACCGTTCAGAGTAATTGTATCGTGTATCAATCGTCATTCATCATCAATCTAATTGAAGAATCGTGCGGCGTTTACCATCATTGTCATTTCTTAGTGTGCTGTGTGTGAGGAGTAGCGCACGCTACGTACTCTTTTTAGCATGCGCTAATTGAGTATTGGTAGCGCACGCCACCTCTCAACACTAGCGCACGCTAGAGTAGTTGAGCAGGCAGTCCAGAAGGCACTGGACTGCAGTTGGGATTGTAGGTAGCGCACGCTACGAATGGTAAGTAGCGCGCGCTAGTGATCCGGAGTAGCGCACGCTATGCAGTCGGTGTAGCGCGCGCTAAGGTTGGATCAGGTTGAGTCCAGTGGCTACTGGACTGAATTGAATTTATTCCTAGCGCACGGTAGGAGTGGTTTTCAGCGTACGCAAGCGATGCAGTAGCGCACGCTAATCGTTAGTTGTAGCGCATGCTATCGAGATCAGATAAGAGGACAGAAGGTTTCTGGACTCTAGTACTGGGCATCAGATAATTCGTTAGCGCACGCTAACAATGGGTTTTAACGCACGCTAGTGGTATAGCCGTAGCGCACGCTACAAAAAGGTACGTAGCGCGCGCTACCGTGTTCGGACAGTGGGTACTAGACTACCCAAATTACTCGTTAGCGCATGCTACGCACAAGGGCTAGCGCACGCTAACCTGGAGTGGCTATAAATTGGACAGTCTAGCCCAAATTTCGTCATTTGTCAACTATTCTCATTCTCTCGTCGGTTCTAGGCGATTTGGGCGATTTTGGAGAGTTCTCTTCGAGCTTTTATCATCCATCATCATCTTCAAGTCTTTGAGTTGGATTATCATCACTTCATCATCTCCTTATCATTGAATCAAAGGTATTAATCTCTTGGATCTAGAATTTCGGATTTTTGGGTTTTTCCTTTCGATTTCTTCGTGTAAGCTTGGATTGTTATTGGAATATGTTAGATATGGATTATCTACCTTGGATAAATATATTCCTACGGATTTATCGACTATTTTGGGGATTTATTTCAAGAACCCTTGGGGTTGACTTCGGTTAATTTGGGGATTTCCGATTGTAGTTGTTGTAATCTCGAATTGTGGATTTCTATGGGATTATTGATATCATTGAAAGTGTTTTGATGGTTTGAAATACTCATCTTGGAGTTGGTTTCGATATATTCGAGTTCGAATATTGTTGTATCGACGTTTGAGTCGATTATAATCGTTTTTGATTTGCGTAATGATCGGATTATTGGTAATTGTGTTATTCAAGGTTGTTCGAGCGACCGACATTTCATTTAGGACGTTGTTCGTGGACGGACATTCTTCATCGGTATTGTGTAAGTAAATTCTTACTCGGTTAAAAGGATATTCATTCCTTTTGATGTTGTTCATTCATAATCGTAACTCATTCATCATTGTATTAACCGTATCAAAACTTGTCATTGTCAATTAATCACCTCAGTCATAAGGAACGACGGTTCCAATCATTTCATTAAGCTGTCATTCATTTCACCATGAATTGATCTTGGTGAGTCATGATTCATTTTCGTTGTCACGTTTGTCATATTGTGGCATTCCGGGTCATACTGGCGTGTCGGTTGGTATGTGTAGGATTTTCATGTCGGGCACATTATAGTCGTGTGTTGGTTGGTGGCCTCACATTGGACTGTGCACACGAGTTGATGGCTTCGTGAGACTGATTAGGTACAAGACCACACGTGTATTCGATCGATACTCGTTGGTGGCTTGTGCACGGACACATTTCCATCCCGGACGTAGTGTGGCGCCATTCCTTGAGCCGTACTGATAGTTGATTCATATAGCATGTTTTATTGCGTATGTTTCGACAGGATAATTCATAACTTCAGATATATCATGATTGTGTATTTTCAACCCTTGAGGATTGTTGTTACGTATGGCGGCCGTTGGGGATATTGTTTTTCAGGTCATGGCAAGGCTAAAGCACGGGGAGAGCACGGTGACGGCGAGGAGTCCCAGTGATACTAGAAGGGGGCCTCAGTCTTCTCAGTCATTTATTCAGTCATTTATGTTTCCTTCATTTATTCCGCTGCAGACAGTCCGTTTGAATATTCATTTCACTCAGTGTTGTATATTTTATCTCCATATAAAATATACTTGTATTGATATCATCACAGGTGTGTTGTATGAAACTCCTCATCGGAGTAATTAATTGTGTAATGTGGTTCGGTACTACATTTACCCTGCGTAATTCACTCATTTCCATTAGCCTGGTGGGTCCCAGTCGGGGGTCCACGACACTGTAATATTCGCCTAGTATGGGGTGTTACAAGATAAGGCTTTCAAGGGAGAGAGAAAAACAACTTCATCTTGTTCTTCTTCTTTATGTGTTCTTGAGAGTTTTTCTTAGAGAAAAAATATCAAGAGATAAAATTGAGAGATAAATTATACACTTAGAGTGTAGTAATCAAAGCTTCATCACTTGATTCGAGCCGTAACCTTAGAGGTTAATCAAGTGTTGTTATTCCGGTCGTTTTTCCGGCGCGTGGCAAGTAGAGACGCGGTGCTTTCGACGTTGGATCGTTCAAGGGCTTGGAGCGGATTAAACTCGTAGAGATCAAACAAAAGCTTGGGGAATAGCTCAAGAGAAGGTTACCATTTAATCAATGGACTTCGAGGGTTAGTTTCTTATGACTCTTGCTTTTCGTTTATATATTCGTATATACGTAGCTCGATCGATCCTCGTAGGGATTCAGATCGAATTAATTTTCGTTTTACCGCTTCCGCTGGGCCTTCGTTTTAGGCACCGAATCCCAATAGTGGTGTCGGAGCGTAGGTCTTGCGATCGTATATACGATATTGGCATTTGGAATGCTCAATTAGATGGTGAATGATTTGGAATCATTTTAGTCATAATCATGGTACATGTTTTACGTTCGTTGTAGTTATATTTTTCGTAAGTTTATGTCTAAATATAAATCTTAAATTTCTGGGAAATATGATTTATATTGAAGATATGAATGTTGAAAAATATTTATATTGATATCCTATTCGAAAATCAAGCTCGAATCGTCGTCGAACGACTTTTCGGACAAAGCGCGTGAAGTCGCCAAGGTGACTCGGCCGTGTCCGGTGACACGAGCCGTGTCCAAGCCTGCCAAAGCATCGGCGGACCCGACCGTGTCAGGCGACACGGGCCGTGTCTGGCCGTCAGCTTCCGGAAGTGACTCGACCGTATCAGGTGACACGGCCGAGTCTGGCAGGAAGGTCTAGGACAATGCCGGCCCGACCCGACCATGCCATTCGGCACGGGCCGTGTCTGGCCGGCAGTGACTCGGCCAGGTAGGCCAATTTTCCCCCGGCTCGATTTTTTTCGTGTATTCTTGAAAATTAATCTCCCGCATGTTAAATTAGATTTAATATGATTAAAATGATTTATGGTATTTCATTTTATAAGGGAAATTTGATTAATTGGAATATTTATGGTCGACCGAATTATTTTGAATGTTATCATATTACCGGTTGTATGAATCGATTAGATCGGTTCGTATTGTTGATTAGATCAATGTATCTCTACGCTTTCCATTTATATAGTATTTATTTGATGAATGCTTTTGAATGGGGATGTGGTTCGTGGACTTAGTTTTGAATCGTTCGTTTTATTCGATTGGGTTGTAAAGGCCGTTTTGAGCCTATTTATTTTACTAGAAATGTTTGTATCTAGGATGAAATTTTCGACGAAAAATTTATATGTAATGACGTAGACCGGGGGAAGATCTGTTTCGAGAAGACGAAGATTCAAGATGAAGACTTGTAATTAGATTACGAAGTTTTTGTTTTCTAGGAACGGTCCATGAACCACATGTTGGTAGCAACTAGGTTATGAATGTTTTTTTCATATTATATGAATACCACAAACGCGCTTAAATGATTAATGTGCAAAGTGTAACGTTAATCGCGAAAATTCTCCCACAATAAATTATTAAGTTTATAAGGTTTCAAGGTTTTCCTTCCCTCCATCGAGTTTTCGGGAAATTGAAATCCAAACCGGATGTGCTATGCTTCCGAGTTATCGGGGTAGTCGTTCGGGAAGGACGGATAAATTACCGGAAGCGCATTGGATGCCTTCGGTTGGAGCAAATTTTATCCCTAGAAACCTGATAAGTTGTCGGATAAGATTCAATTGTGAAACTGATTTGCGTCGATGGTATAAACTTAACTTGTTCACAAACCATAGAAACCGTATAGGTTGAGGGGAGTGAACAAGGGGAAAAAGAAGATCGAATCATCCATTAGATGGGTTGGTGTTGGACACCACTTTATGAAAATTAATAGACTAGAAACCTGTTCGGTTGCCCTCTATTAAGATTTATAAAGAACTCGATCACCACTATGAAGTAGAGCGATGATACTTCCGGATTTCACATGGGAATGTGTTATTCCGATAAAAAATAGTGGGAGCTGGGTAACAAGAATAGAAAAGACCTTAATTCTATACTCATAACATAATTGAATGAGTCACTAATTAATCTATCGTACTTAATGCAGACTCAAATCTCAATATGACAATGAATCCACTCGCAATTCTACTCGAGAAGAACACCCTGATTGGACCTAACTTTGTGGACTGGCTCCGCAATCTGATGATAGTCCTCAGTATAGAGGCACTGGGATACGTCTTGGAGACGGACATTCCGGCACCTCCTATGCGGACCAGAGCCAATCAGGAAGAGATCGAAAACCACGAAAAGTGGGTTAAGGATGACGTAAAAGTCCGTGCATACATGATGGCTTCTATGTCTAATGATCTTCTGAGAGCTCATGAGAAAATGACTTCTGCTAGGCAGATTCTATCTCACTTAACCGAACTTTATGGTGAGCACAGCAGAACTGCTAGATATGAAATATCCAAGCAACTGTTCGGTGCAAGGATGAAGGAAGGTGATAAGGTTGGGGAACACGTCCTCAAAATGATATCCATGATCGAGAGATTGGAAGCTCTTGATTTTAAAATGGATACTTCTCTCCAAACCGACCTTATCCTACAGTCTCTCCCTGATTCCTTCTCACAGTTTGTTATGAACTTCAACTGCAATGAGATTGCATGCAATTTAGCTGGGCTAATGAACAAACTTATGACCGCTCAGTATCAGATGAAGACTCCGCAGATGAAGGAGTCTGCTCTTGTGATTTCTTCTAGACCTCGGAGGTCTAAGAACAAGAAGAAAAAGACCAAGAAGCAAACTGGACCACAAGTTAAGGACCTTAAGGGTAAGGGCAAGGCCCCGATGGTTCCAAAGAACAAGAAAAAGAAGGATGCTTATCTCAAGTGCGGTGATCTGGGCCACTGGGCTAGAGACTGTCCGATTCTTCATGGCACTTCAGGTATAGAACTTTTAGTTTTGGAAACAAATTGTTCTGCTACTGTATTTTCTACTTCCTGGATACTGGATACTGGTGCTAGTTCTCATATTTTTACCATGAATCAGGATCTGGAACAAAGTAGGAAGCTTGGAGCTGGAGAAGTTATGATCACAGTCGGAAGCAGGCATAGTGTCGAGGCGACCGACATAGGATCACTTCTTTTGGGTTTAGAATCCGGCTTTGTTTTGACTTTAGAAGATGTACTTGTTTTGCCCAAGGGGCACAAAAACATTGTATCCATTCCGGTCATGGACCGAAAAGGCTTTTCATTTTTCATTGGTGATGGTTCCTGCAAAATTTATTTTAGAAATAAACTAGTGGGTACTGCTACATTGTTGAATGGATTGTATCATCTAAATCTCAACAACAAAGTAGTTGTGAATACTATGACTAGAAAACGTGGTAGGGATGAAACCAATCAAGTTTTGAAATGGAATCTTAGACTTGGTCATGTTGGTCAGACCAAAGTTTACAAGATGGAAAAGGATGGACTTATGGGTCCATTGGGATCAGATCCCTTTCCTACTTGTGAATCTTGCCTTAAAGGCAAAAATGACTAAGTCCCCCTTCACAGGGACATTTGAAAGAGCCGCTGATAAACTGGGATTAATCCATACCGATGTATGTGGTGCTTTGGAAGCAGCACGTGACGGATATCAATATTTCATTACGTTTACAGATGATCATACTAGGTATGGTTATGTATACTTAATGAAACATATATCTGAGGCCTTTGAGAAATTCCAGGAATTCAAGGCCCTAGTCGAGAAACAAACTGGTAATCATATCAAAGCACTTCGGTCGGACCGAGGTGGCGAGTATATGAGTACGGAGTTTGACGAGTTCCTTAAGGAACATGGAATAGTTTCACAACTAACACATCCAGGTACTCCTAAGTTAAATGGTGTGTCAGAAAGAAGGAACCAGACCTTGTTAAACATGGTCCGTTCCATGCTGGGCTATACTGACTTACCAATTTACCTGTGGGGGTATGCACTTCTGACTGCCGCTTATATCTTAAACAGATGTCCTTCCAAATTCGTTCCTAAAACTCCACATGAGATGTGGGAAGGAAGGAAACCAAGTCTTAATCATATTAGGATTTGGGGATGTCCCGCCTATGTCAAGAAGGCTAAGGTGGAAAAGTTGGAAGCTAGGTCTGCGAAGGGATGTTTCATTGGATTCCCGTCTGGGACGATGGGATATCTATTCTACATGCCCGAAGATCGAAAGATCGTTGTTGCTTTACAATCACACTTCCTGGAAGATGAGTTCATTCAGGAAGGCGGAGCAAGTAGAAGTATTTCTTTAGAAGAATATAATGAAACCCCTCAGGAGACACCTGTGCAAGAAAAATGGAACTGAACCTTCTGAAACACAAGTACAACCACCTCGTTGGTCTAATAGGGTGTCTCATTTACCTGAGAGGTATAGTTTTATGCCCTTGGAGGAACTGGGTTTTCCCCGAGGTTCCAAGTGATAAACAAGAGACCGACCCGCGACCAATGACCTAGCAATGGTGGATGTAGACTCCATGAAATGGACTGTAGCAGTCTTCATGTAGTTGGGACCTTTATTTTGATGATACGGTCAAAGAGTTTGACTTTGTGCAAAATGAAGAGGAATATTGTGTATACAAGAGGGTTAGTGGGAGCAAGATCACATTATAAGTACTATATGTAGATGACATTCTACTAATAGGAAATGATGTGGAAATGCTCAGTTCTGGGAAAGCTTGGCTTTCGAGTAATTTCTCCATGAAATACTTGGGAGAAGAAACCTATATTCTTGGGATTTGACTCTATTGGGATAGATCGAAGAGAATAATAAGTTTTTTCCCAAGCCCTCTATATAGATTAGATCTTAAATAGGATTCCTTCCGATGCGACATGGAATAAAACTCACCTTGAAGATGTGTCCTCATAGTGAGGAACAATGAAAGGAAATGAGTTATATACCATATGATTCGGCAGTGGGTAGCCTTACATATGCTTTATTATGTACAAGACCTGACATTGCACATGCTGGAAGCGTGGTAAGTAGGTTTCGGGCTAACCCAGTCAGGGAACATTAGACCGCCGTAAAGAATGTTCTCAAGTACTTTAGAAGTACTAAGAGATCTGATTCTTATATATGGTGGTGGAGAACAGAATGTGGTGGGATTCACTGTATTGGACTTCCAAGGACAGAAAGACGATTATATGTCTACTTCTGGCTACATTTACTCTTAATGGAAGAGCAGTATCTTGGCATAGTGCCAAGTATAGCGCAACTGCTAATTCCACATGTTAGGCTGAGTATAAAGCGGCCTCGGAGGCCTCCAAAGGAAGGATTAAGAAGTTACTAGGTAAACTTATCGTGACACCTTGTGCTGCGCTGCCAGAGCAATAGCACAGGACTACGAGCCGAGGTTTCACAATAGTACCAAACATATTGAGAGAGTATCATCTCGTAAGAGTATTTGTTCGCAAAGAGATACATTGTGCTGCATAGAGTAGAGTCAGCCGACTATGTCGCTGATCCACTGGCCAAGCCACATTCTCAGATTAGCTTGGAGCATAATCTGAAGAACATGGGTATTAGATACCATAGTGTGGTGGCATTGAGTGCAAGTGGGAGATTGTTGAGAGTATGCCCTCGAATGCCACTCAGAGGATGTTGAGTGAGGGCATTATACTTGTAATTATGTAAATCATTAATATAAGGCAATGGAAGTTTCTTTATTTACTGGTAGTTACTGGCATTCCTAACTCGTAAATATATATATATATATATATATATATATATATAGAAACTAGTCCGTGTATTTGAGAGAAAAATGTTCCACTCCTTATTGGATAAGGGGGTCGGCACTGGAAAGGTTTATAGCTCAAATACTTAATCGTTCGCAAGTCGATGAAACTTGACTGGGCGTTAAGTTTATGTGAAGACTTGTATGACGTGTTCTTTGACAAGAAGAGTGCCTGTCGAACACTAATGGTTAGTAGGAGCACACGTTATAGGTATGCTAATTGGATTAGTATACTCGAACCGACTCACCCTCGATTCGTCACAAGGATTTCACTCCGGGACAGTCAATGACGGAATCGAAAGGTTGTGATAGGTATTCGTGAACCTTCGACTTGAGGATTTAGTAGGGATGTGCTTGTGACGTCAAGATTTTCATTAGAGTAGTTCGACTCTGTAAACCGAAAGGCGGGGGTCAACCTCGACCTGCATCTTGACGGGTGTTGTTGTCCAAAATATTTATCCGAAGATTAAATACTGCTGGAATGAACGGAAAACAAACAACAATTGCGGGAGCACTTCCGAGAGAATATGAATAAACATAAGATTTGCCGGGTTTGTTAGGCCCGGGCTTGAATGCTCTCGCGAGATGTTATTAATACAAATATTCGTGGATACAAGTATTAATGTGAGAATCTAAGTACATTGAGTGTAAAAAGACTCTGTTAATCCAGCTCTTGAGCGAAGCTCGGTGTTCTTCGTCCCTGCCGATCCTATTCTTGATGATAGAGGCCGAGAGAAGAAAGAACCAAAAGATAGCTGTTGCCAAGAGTAGGAGAAAGCCAAGTGCTGTGTATTGTTTCTGTATTGTGTGCTGAAATCGCGATAATGCTAGCCTTTAATCCAAGTGCAGGCTACCTGCTATATATAGGGGCTGAGGTGCCCTGATTCCTGGCGGGCGATCGCCTCCCGGCCAATATTATAATGGGGCGATCGTCCTTAAGTCACACGGGCTGTCGGCCTAAAGTCCAAGGCAGCTGCTGGCAGCCAGCTGTACGGTCCAATGAGGAGCCAGCACGCGTCCGGAGTCACTGTCACATGCGGTCCTAGTGACACCTTTCGGCGGGCCTGCCGGCTGGTGGACGGATGCTGACAGGCTGTGGTCAACGATCCGTGATATGCGGATCTTGTCTCGGCTCTGCACGTGGGTTCAGTCCCGAGGCTCGGCCTTTGCCGACTGGATGACTATCGGCATGAGGTGTTCGTCTCTAGCTGGTCACTGAGGGTCGGCATCGGTCGGTCTCCAAGGGTCGGTCGCCAGGCGCCGAGAGTTGATCGTCTGCTAGTCGTCCGCCAAGGGTTGATCGCCAAGCACCTAGAGACGATCGTCTTTGATGTCAATCGCTCGGCACCGGGACTTGCCCTGGGACCTTCGGTTGGCCGATTTATCTTGGATGCCGGGCTAAGGCTAGGCCGCCTGGTCGCTGGTCGGCAGTTCTGCCTCGGCTGCTCGGCAGTGGCTAGGTTGCCCGATCTCCAAGGCGATCACCGGTCGGAGAGTATAATTCTCGACACAACAATTGCCCCCCAGCTTGCTCCGATGTTGAAGACACGGGGTGAGGTGGTTCTTGCTGGCGATCGTGTAAGGTGAGGAGGGGCGATCCGCTGAGCTGACTTTGGATTCGGACTTGGGCTATCTGGTCGATTGGCTAGCTATCTTTCGGTCTTGTACCTGCAAAAAACAACATTGGCCGATCCCCCTCAAAAACTTGATGGTTTCGTTGTTTGATGAATCGTGCACAGTCTCGGAGTTCGATGGACCGACTCCATGACCGTGTCTTGGTGTGCGAAGACATTGAGTGTCTCGTGACTCATTTTATTGTGAGGGTCCTCTGTTAGGCTGCGCCTTGCCTCGTATTTAAACGAAGGGCGTGCGGTCTTGGTCTAGAGGAGTCCTTGCGCGGGGCAGCGTCAGATGATTCAACTCCACGCCCGCGGCTTGTTTAGCTCTGCTTCCACCTCGGCCCACCATGAAGATGGCGAACCTCGACGGTATACGTTGAGACGGGGGTTGTGGCACGTGTCGCAATGTCCGGGTACATCAAGTTAGATGGTGAACCTTGAGGGCGGGCGATCGTGTCCACTGATTAATTTTGGAGGGCCCTCAGACTACGCCAGCCTCGTATTTAAACGAAGGGCGGGCGATCTTGGCCCAAAGGGACCTTGCATGGCCGAAGCAGCCGGTTCCATCGACTACCAGGACCATGGCTTTATGATGTGCGGTGAAGGCGATCTGATGCCTTAGTCCATCATGTTAAATGGTGAACTGTCGATGGCGATCGTGTCCTCCGGGTTTTGGATGATGTAGCTTGATGATCGGCGATCGGGCTGGAAGACTGGTGATCGTTGCTCGGCTGCCGATCGCATTATTCATAAGTTGACACTAGCGATCGGGCGGGAGATCGTCGTTCGGGCGCCGATCGCGCTGTTCAAAGGTTGAGAAGAATCCTTTGCTTGGCCAGGAAATCTGCGGCCTTAGCTCGGAAGATCACGTAGGTCGCGGGTTGGTCCTTCGTGAGATGCCTGAACATAGGCGAAAGACCATGAAATCCTCCTAGGACCGCGTAGAGGGTGATCTCATCGCTTATGTGCTCGCCGTTGAGGATGATCTCGTCTACTCGGTCGATGTAGTCCGAGTCGGACTCTTCTTCTCCCTGCTTGATTTGCATCATGCGAAGGGGACCTTCTGGTCGAGCTGCCCTGGTGGCGAAGTACCCTGTGAAGATGTTCGCCAGTTGGTTGAAGGAGCTGATGGACCGAGGCGGTAATGAGGTGTACCACCTGTAGGCGAGGTCGTCCAGCATCATAGGGAACATTCGGCACCTGGTCGCGTCAGATGCCCCACACCCGGTCATGTAGATGTTGAACTTGCTCAGGTGTTTTTCGGGGTCCGATCTCCCCTCGTACAAAGGTGTTTGTGGGGGAGCGATCTTGTGCTGCACGGGGGCAAGCTCGATGTTGACCTCGAGCGGCTCGCTCGGCTCGGCGATCGTCTTCTTAGCGCCTGCCCTGGATTCCAGGAGCGCATTCATGTCATCGAGCTGACGTTGCATCGCAGCCATCGCCGTGGCTCTGTCGCTCGCGGATCGACTCTGGGAGCGGGAGCCGAGGCGATCGTGTACCGATCTCCGGACTCCGCTGCTGCCGACCTCGGTTATTTGGCGAGGGGGAGCCAGACGGCTGGGCTGCCTTCTGGGAGTCGGGTAGGCCGAGCTCTTGGTGATGGACTCAAACTCCGTCGTCTCGTAGATGGGGCCGGACTGCCCCGGTCGCCAAGATGGGTCACTGCCCAGGCGATCGAAAACAGAGATGTCCCGGCTGGCGAGTGCCTCTCCTTGCGGGTGAGAGCCTCCTGGCGATTTCTCGGCCAATAGCGCCTTGAGCTTCCGCTTCGACTTCCGGCGGATGGCCGATGGGGTGATAGCGGGAGGCGCTTCGAGAGCACTCCGTCGCTCCTGTAGGACGGCCATGGCCTCGTCGATCTGTTCCTTGGTTCGGAGCTGATCGAGCGAGAGGCTTGGGCCGGACCTCAGGGGCGGGATCGAGCGTCTCGGACCGCGGCGGCTATCCTCCGCCATCGGATGAGGTTCGGACTGAGACGGAACGAGGCATCTGGCGGGCTGGCCGGCGGCTTTCTTCGACGCAGAGGCGGAAGACATGATTTCTGAAAGATTTCTTTGAAGCGCAGTGAGTGTCACTTCAAGTATATGCCCCGAGAACAGTGAGTGTTCTTCGAGACGGTAGGAATAAAAATTTGAGGGTTAGATCCCCTTCTTCTAGCGCCAATTGTTGTTGCCCAAAATATTTATCCAAAGATTAAATACTGCTGGAATGAACGGACAACAAAAAACAATTGCGGGAGCACTTCCGAGAGAATATGAATAAACACAAGATTTGCCGGGTTTGTTAGGCCCGGGCTTGAATGCTCTCGCGAGATGTTATTAATACAAATATTCGTGGATACAAGTATTAATGTGAGAATCTAAGTACAATGAGTGTAAAAAGACTCTGTTAATCCAGCTCTTGAGCGAAGCTCGGTGTTCTTCGTCCCTGCCGATCATCTTCTTGATGAGAGAGGCCGAGAGAAGAAAGAACCAAAAGATAGCTATTGCCAAGAGTAGGAGAAAGCCAAGTGCTGTGTATTGTTTCTGTATTGTGTGCTGAAATCGCGATAATGCTAGCCTTTAATCCAAGTGCAGGCTGCCTGCTATATATAGGGGCTGAGGTGCCCTGATTCCTGGCGGGCGATCGCCTCCCGGCCAATATTATAATGGGGCGATCGTCCTTAAGTCACACGGGCTGTCGGCCTAAAGTCCAAGGCAGCTGCTAGCAGCCAGCTGTGCGGTCCAATGAGGAGCCAGCACGCGTCCGGAGTCACTGTCACATGCGGTCCTACTGACACCTTTCGGCGGGCCTGTCGGCTGGTGGACGGATGCTGACAGGCTGTGGTCAACGATCCGTGATATGCGGATCTTGTCTCGGCTCTGCACGTGGGTTCAGTCCTGAGGCTCGGCCTTTGCCGACTGGATGACTATCGGCATGAGGCGGTCGTATCTAGCTGGTCACTGAGGGTCGGCATCGGTCGGTCGCCAGGCGCCGAGAGATGATCGTCCGCTAGTCGGTCGCCAAGGGTTGATCGCCAAGCACCGAGAGACGATCGTCTTTGATGTCGATCGCTCGGCACCGGGACTTGTCCTGGGACCTTTGGTTGGTCGATTTATTTTGGCTGCCGGGCTAAGGCTAGGCCGCCTGGTCGCTGATCGGCAGTTCTGCCTCAGCTGCTCGGCAGTGGCTAGGTCGCCCGATCTCCGAGGCGATCGCCGGTCGGAGAGTATAATTCTCAACGCAACAACGGGCAAGTAGCAGGTCCTACTGAATACCAAGATAGAATTCTTTCTCAAGTTAGTGAGCGGGTTATATGTCCTATGCGGTTATTAGCAGATGAGATCATAAGTCTTTGGCCAAAGCATTGGAGCTAGCTGTATTAGATACACGAGAGCTCGATGATCTCGGTTTGCATTAACGCATGCATAGCGTCAAGTACAGATGGGGTTTGACTGACCGTGACCCCATAACTTGATCGGGACATTTGAAAGAAGGGTTTATACGTTTACTGGTATTCACGACAGAATGGTTCTTGAATGATCCCAATCATTCATTCTCAGTCGGGGTACAGTGTAGGCCACCAGGCTGGCTAGGTGGTGCTACTATTCTTTGGTTCCTCCCATTGCTGACTGAGACGGACCTACCGAGTTGCGCATTAGGATTGACGACGGAATGAATCGAGCTTAATCTCTCATTATAAATATTAGATATTGGATATCTAATTTATTGGACATTGGATGTCTAATTGATTTTGGGACATTGGATGTCTAAATTGATTTATTGGATAAATTAATTTACGACCTAATGAATTAAATATATTACTGGGTGATTAATTTAATTCATGAATATAATTATTTCTTGGAGAAATTAATTATGTTATAATGTATTTGATATGATTAATTAATTGGATTAATTAATTGATATAAATACATCGGAACGGAATCAGAGTTTATCTGTTTGGACTCACGGGAGTCTGAAACGAACCGAACTCGTCCCGGCTCCTTCTAGATGGCCACCCCATACCTAACCCCTCCCTTGGTCTTGGTCTTCTCCTTGTTAGGTGGAAGACATATTGCCACCAAGGGGACAATATCATATTATATATGATATTAGGTGATTTGGTCCAAAAGTGAGAAGAATAGAAAGAAGAATCTCTCCCATCACATTATTGATTTCCAACGTGAGATAAGGCTTTCAAGGGAGAGAGAAAAACTTCTTCATCTTGTTCTTCTTCTTTATGTGTTCTTGAGAGTTTTTCTTAGAGAAAAAAATATCAAGAGATAAATTATACACTTAGAGTGTAGTAATCAAAGCTTCATCACTTGATTCTAGCCGTAACCTTAGAGGTTAATCAAGTGTTGTTATTCCGGTCGTTTTTCCGGCGCGTGGCAAGTAGAGACGCGGTGCTTTCGGCGTCGGATCGTTCAAGGGCTTGGAGCGTATTAAACTCGTAGAGATCAAACAAAAGCTTGGGGAATAGCTCAAGAGAAGGTTACCATTTAATCAACGGACTTCGAGGGTTAGTTTCTTATGACTCTTGCTTTTTGTTTATATATTCGTATATACGTAGCTTGATCGATCCTCGTAGGGATTCAGATCGAATTAATTTTCGTTTTACCGCTTCCGCTGGGCCTTCGTTTTAGGCACCGAATCCCAACAGGATAAGGGGGTCGGCACTGGAAAGGTTCAGATTTATGCATCATCAGATTTACATAAGTAAGAATAATAAATTGTTTCAGCCACCTCTTGCAGTTAAGCTCATTGGGCCACATGCATTGGTATGGATTAGGTCCAATAGATAACTTGCTCTTTCGCCCATGTCAATGATGAGCGATTTCATCATTTTTTCAATCAAACATGATTTGTATGTTTCAAATAGCTCTCAGTCAAATGAATAAAAATAAATAAATTTTGAAGAGGTTCTCCATGCGTTTATATTGATGTGGCCTAAACGACAATGCGAGAGGTAGATTGTATTCATATAATTTGTGTTGGTCCCCAAAATGATGAAAACTATCCTCACTGTACCAACACGAGCCTTTTCTAGCGTGTTCTGTGCTCACTCACGCGCACTCTCAAAAACTTCCCAGGGGGTCACCCATCACATGACCACTCCAGGCCAAGCATGCATAACTTTGGAGTTTCTATGAGATGGCTACCAGAAAAGAAGATGCATATTGTTGGTGTGAGTAGTCCAAATCAATTCATTTAATCACTATATAGTGCAGATATCACATGTCGAATCGCAAGCCGCGCCTCACGTATTTTTAAGACCATGCAGGCAGGATGCAGGACCGAAACCCAACAATCCCCCTCCCAGTACCTGCCAGCATCTCAGTCCGAGAGTCTGGAAACCTCCGCAAACTATATTTGATCACACATCCATCTAGCGGCTGGATTCATTCACACGGTCCTCCAATACTTGACATCAGCATATGTTCCAGCTCCGTTTACTTTCGATGCGCCAGTTTCTCAGTCCAGTATATTATATTTGATCACACAATTCCCCAGCACCTGACAACCTCCACTGCGCCAGCATCTTAGTTCCGGCCAAATGGCAACATCTGCCGCATGCCTGCCTCTCAGTTCCAACACTCAGACTGTAATGCCCAGATAATTATTGTGTATTTTACCTATATTCGAACTTGTAACATTCGATTGTGTGGTATTATTAATCGAAGTGTGGTTTCCCGTATTCGTATTCCTGCGTTTTTGAATTTCCAAACATTCATGTATGCATGCATCTGCACGTCATAACGTATGCTAGACTTTGAGCATAACGTACGCTAAGTGTGGGACATAACATACTGTAACACCCCCAAAACCATATGGGAATATTACGCCGTGGGCCCCATATTGGAACCCACAAGACTAAAATCATTTTCACAAATGTTTAAAAATGTCAAAAGGCCCTTTCGAGATACACACACGCAGCAGATAAAAACACAGTTCAAAAGAATACCGAAAAGCCATTTAGAAACATACACACGCAGCGAATAAAACATAATTAAATACATTCGCAGCGGATTTATAAAAACCAGAAAGAACGCTCGAATCCGAACAAACACGCCATATCCAGTATCACCGGAAAGCTCATCCCTTCACGACCGCTACTAGCTCGAACTCCAAGTACCTAAAAGATAAAGCCCACGACGGGGTCAGCCATAATACTCAACAATGATAACGATCACATCACAAAAATAATACATATCAATGTAATTTACAGGGTAAGAATATTTCCAATATAATCTCACCGTAGTAACCTTACCAATCCATAACAATCCATATCAGATCAATTCTTACCATAATCCACGCCCCACATCCTTAAGTAATGAACGAATTCAAAAGTAATCACATGTACTGTATCCGAAACGATACCAAGATTTCCCAACATAAACATATCTCGAGTATAGAATAATCTGGCCAAGTTCGATTCTGCCGGCTGGGTCGCACAATCGGATCCCAATCCTGATAAAACCGATATCACATGATACATCTGCAAATCAACTATCCCGAAACAATGGCAAGTCCCGGATATCAATATAAAGCATGAATGCTCGCACAATCAATAATGATAAACAATCAATGCATCACAATGGAAATATCAATGACATGATATTTCCAGACATGATCGACAAAGTATCAACCACGAACGAGAATACCATGATGTGGTAACTCCAACTAGATCAATGAAGAATCAATAACCGAGAATACCGGCAATACGGCAAATCCCAACAAGATCAATAAAAGGTTGACAACCGAGAATACCGACGACACGGTAAGGATCAATGAAGAATCAATAACCGAGAATACCGACGACATGGTAAGGATCAATGATGAATCAATAACCGAGAATACCTACGATACGGTAAACTCCAACAAGACCAATAAGAGTCGACAACCAGATATACCAACGGTATGATAAACTCCAATAAGATCAATAAAGGGTCAACAACCGAGAATACTGATGACACAGTAAACCCTAGCAAGATCAATAAGGACCAACAAGCGGGAATACCAACGATACGGTAAACTCCAACAAAAGCAATAAGGAATCTACAACCGAGATTACCGACGACACGGTAAACTCCAATAATATCAATCAAGGACTAATAAACAAGAATACCAACGGTGAGACAACTCCCAAACAGAATCAATAAGGATCAATAACGAACGAGATTACCAATGACAGGGTGAACTCCAAACGAAATTTATAAAGGATCGATATCAATGAGTTGACCATCGATATGATAACTCCGAACGAGATTAATAAAGGTTCAACGGTGACAGATACACGAGAGAATAAAATCGTCGACCATATACGGATCATATATACGGAATTACAAAGACAACCCAAATTCCGAACAGATACGATTATACATGGACTGTGAACAACCAATCAATAAGACTCAAGATGGACGTCATGATACGCCTGATCCGGACATGTGTCCGTGTACAAGCCAGCCACGGGTATTGATAAATACACGTCTGGTCTCGTACCTAATCAGCCTCACGAAGTATGTCTCGTGTGCACAGTTCAATATAAGGTCGAAACCAACATATGCTACACGTGCCCGTCCCGAAAATCCTACACATGAACGATCAGAACGTATCTAACTCCAGATATGCCACGATACAACATGATAACAAATCTCGAAGAAACGCATATCCAATAAGGATCAGAAGATTTTCCAAAAGGGCAACAATAACTCGATCATGAAAGACCGACACGACCACAATGTCGTATTCCATCAGATAACAGTTCACAACATACCCAACAATGCATATAATAATAGCACATAAACTCCCAAGGCAGCAGCCAAGGGTCACGGAAGCATCTACTCAGGAATACTCCGGACAATATCACATAAACTCCCAAGGCAGCAGCCAAGGGTCACAGAAGCATCTACTCAGGAATACTCCGGACATAGGTGCTATTTAGGTCTTATCCCCTAACACATCGGCCCAACAGATTACATTTCAAAAAAAGAGCACATCACAAAACGTAACAAACAATCGTGAACATTCATCGCATGAAATATCAACACACACATGCAATAATGCAACATGATGATTATCATAATCTAATAATATTAATTTACCTCAAGCTGGAGACGCTAACCTTTCCACGACCAACCGCCCTGAACGAATACACGGTTTATCCGAAAAATTCAAAATGAAGTACAGTCCATAACTAATACCAAACCACCACCTCGAGTTCAATATCGACATGATAACTATCCTTGATATCCAACTTCTCGTACTACAGACCAAATATGATTCACGTCTCCGTTTCCATTAGACATCTTAAAATCATATATATCATGATTTATCTTAGTCCAAACATAATATACATACCATCATCCCGACAATTCATATTCCATAATACCATTGCTATATAAATCATAAATGTAATGAAAGCGAAACCATTTATTAAACATTATGAACTGAACAAGCATAACTTGCCTTGATGCCAATTCGACGAAGCCGCTATCAATCCCGCCGTCTTCATCTACAAGCTCCGCAGCCCCGACTCACCCACAGCACAACGGTTAACACCAACGATCACTAAACACAACCTAATGCAGTAATCAATTAATGATACGTTCAATAACAATCAACAACCGAAATGACCAACCAATCACACTCGACGGCTCAATGGTATCT
This sequence comes from Orobanche coerulescens, assembly GCA_033398695.1. Lineage (NCBI taxonomy): Eukaryota > Viridiplantae > Streptophyta > Magnoliopsida > Lamiales > Orobanchaceae > Orobanche > Orobanche coerulescens. Next base: position 125,586,295 of record CM065819.1, on the reverse strand, counting down.
CGATCATATGAAACCAAACCATGTCAGCTCTTAAAAATACGAATACAAGCCGAAATTCGATATTCAATAGTCCTAACAATGTCTTCAACATATAGCTCATATAACCGCAAGAATCATAACAACAAAACCATAATCATCTTCATACGAATCATTCTTCAACGATAACATCAAAATCCGAATTCAAGGAGAGGATTACCCAACATACCTCTTAGAAGATGAAATACACGAGTAATCACTCGTTTTGAATAACACGGTGCGAAGAAATCGACGAAAGGATAGGGTACCGATTCAACTTCCTTCAAAAGTTCATTCCTAAATCACAATAATATCAATTCAATCACCATTCATACGAAAACGTATAGAATTTCCCACGTTCTACTCATTGAGGCATTTCATCGAACACTTTGAAGGCATAGTCCAATTCAATCAATTATTCAAAGAAATACTCGAATTCGTTCCACAAAACTTCAAGAGTATTGAATGATTACGAGTTTACAATCAAGTTCAATCAACAATCTGAATCAAAACGAAGCAAATCGGCCAAAACACCAAGAAACCTCAAGAACATCCAAAAACCAAAAGTTTATGTGTTCTTACCTTCGATCCGGGTGGAAAATGATGTTAATCCATGATTTCAACTTCCAAAACATCTTATTATAAGTTGATTCTACTCAAAACCATCAATCTATGGTGAAAAATCGCGGAAGGAACGAAGAAAAATGAAAAATGCCGGATGTGACTCGGTCCAGGCCTTATATAGGCCGAGACCTGCCGGCACGTTATGGCCGTAACTGGCCGTGGCTTACGTACTTAACCGACCGTGGCCTACCCTGCTGTCCACTTTGGCCGACACCCTTACGTACGTAACCGGCAGCTGCTTACATACGTAACGGACTCTTACGGCCGTAATCGGCCGCAGCCTTACATACGTTATCGGCCAGTCCTAGCCCCCAGCGAGTCACTGCCGACCGTGATCGGCCATCCCTGCTAGTCACTGCCGACCGTGATCGGACATCCCTGCGAGTCACTGCCGACCATGCTCGGCCACTACAGGTCCTCTCGGCCACGACTCGGCCAGCCACCCCGTAACGTATGTAACACTTATTCCGTTGCGTACGTAATACATACGTTGACTTGCTACAGTATTATACTCGTATTACGTACGTAATACACCCTGTATAACGTACGTAACTCTATCCGTTGACTCACCTGTCCATATCCGCGCCGAAAGCTGCCGACACCGGGCCCAACTGTCCGATTCCTCTTGTTACGTACGTAATACCTTACGCATAACGTACGTAAATCGTACCAACTTAGCGTACGTTAGCCCATAAACTTAACGTACGCAATGGCCTTATATACTTAGACAAAATACAACTGTTCCAGTCCATCTCGACATACCGGATACGAACATACGGCACACTAAATACACATATACTCAACCCAAAATATTCTCATACAGTACGTCTGATGCACGATATCCTCAATTACAACTGTCGACCAAGTACGACAATCATACAAATACTCATACGGTATATCCGACTTCGAAAAACACACCAAGCATGTAATATCCTAGAATCAAAATAACCTCGATAGACATACTGGCACTGTAATATCCGCAATTTTCGATTTTCGGTAAATTTCTTTTTTTTCGGCGGAAGTCCGTTTTGACGACTCACTCATGACCGTTTCGTCATTCCGAGAATGATTAATTCTGCACTTTTTGTCATCCGAGCTCGTTTCGGTGTCGTTTTGTTGAGTTCCGTGCTTTTTAGCGGTTTTTCCGCACTTGAGTTCGATTCTTGCGAATCTCATCCGAAACTGTTGTTTCGACTTTCTCGTAAGTTCATTTAATGTTAATATTCATGTTGCGAGCTTTGTCTTGGTGTTTCGATCACGTATCGTGATTTTCGGGCGTTTTGGGCCATTTTCGTAATTTCCCAAAGTTTGGGGTAATTACTTTCCGTTGTCGAATTTCGAGCCTTCGGGTGGTCGGAATCGTGTGTTCTCTTAGTGCTCGGATTCGTCTTTGCGAGTACTTCGTAACCGTATCTTCGATTCGTACTCAGGTTCGGGTTTCGGGGTCGTTCGGGCCGTCGGAGTTGGTCCCGGCCGAGTCATGGCCGGGCATGCTCGGGCCAGCCACCGCCGAGTAACGGCGGTAGTGATCGGCGATTCGTCGTAAGGCTGGCCGTAACGACGTAACTCTTCTCGCATTTCGAGGCGGCGTTCGCCATGGCGATTACGTCGTAAGCCATGGCCGATTACGACGTAACCCGGCCGGCATCGGCTTTATTTAAGGCACAGGCGCGTTTTCTTGACCATTTTTCATTCTTTTTCTTCCCGTACGTTTTGTGGGTGTGTGAATCATCTAGAGATGTTGTTGGACAATGAATCCATGAAGTGTTGAGGTTCATATCATCAATCATCCGTCCTATAACATCCTCCGATCTACCGAATCAGGTCAGATTTCCTAGAAATCTAGTTTTGGGGAATTTGAGTATTTTGGTCGTTTTCGTCCGATTAATCCGATTTAACTTAGGATTATGATGGATTGATGAATATTTAGATGTATTATATCATTTCCTTTATTATTCCATGGTTGGATCGTATCGATTCGTTGTTTTGGTCGAGTTCTTGGAGGTGTCCGGTAGAATGTCATAGAGGGGTTTTCAGGCGTTCTACGATTATCCTTCCTCGTATGATTGTTGATTTATGGATTATATGTTGTTAGGGTCGAGTTTCTTGCGAAGAAACCAAGTTGAACCCTTCCGTTCGTTGTCGTTTTCCTTTTCGAAAACATCGGGCGTTTCGAAGCTTTCCGGTTGAGCCGTGTTCGTCGGGATACTTGCGTGCCGATTGTGAGGCAAGTACCTTGTCCATATAATTCTTGTTTTGTGGATATGATAATTGGTGATCGTCTAAATGTGTTTGTGTGGTCGTTTGAATTGAACTTTCAAAAGATTTGATTAGCCTTGTTAAAGACCCTCTTTCAAAACGCGTGTGTTTTGTGAATGGTGTGGTTTGCGAACTATGTGAATTCTATGGATATGTTTGGTGTTGAGGTTGCACTTGGTATTGCGTGTGGATGTATATGGTTTCTTTTCGGTGCGTTATGGTTTGACGTGGTGTTTTGCTAAGTGTTGTTGGCATTAACTCATGATTTGACATATTTGTGATTGTGGCAAATGTGAAACCCTTGTCGTTGTGAACTCTATGCATTGATGATTTGACCACAAGGTTATCAATTCGGGTAGGTCTGGAGAGGGCTCCGAGAATCGTCACTTGCTTGTGCGATGTCACGATAACTTGTGGGTATATTCGATTGATGTTTACCGGGTAGGGGCCCGTGAGGCCTCCGGCGGCGCGTTACTTGCGAGTACGGCCATTTGATATGATTTGACCACAAGGTTATCAATTCGGGTAGGTATGGAGAGGGCTCCGAGAATCGTCACTTGCGAGTGCGATGTCACGATAACTTGTGGGTATATTCGATTGATGTTTACCGGGTAGGGACCCGTGAGGCCTCCGACGGCGCGTTACTTGCGAGTACGGCCATTTGATATGATTTGACCATAAGGTTATCTAATCGGGTAGGTCTGGAGAGGGCTCCGAGAATCGGTACTTGCGAGTACGATGTCAAGATAACTTATGGTTGTGAGATGTTGTGATTGTTTCGCTAGCCAGCTCGGGAGGGTCCTTCGAGGCCTCGGGTGGGATGTATGTGGTAGCGTCCCAGTCCTAGGCGATGCGCGTGCGTGATTACGTTTCGTTGATTTTATGTCCGTTGAGGACACGTGATGTTGGGCTCTGGCCCTATGAATTGTTGTCCGTTTTCTATTTGCAAAAATAAAACCTTTGGGCTATGACCCTGTTGATTTTGGAAAGCGAAGGATTTGATAATCCTAATTTGTTTTCTATTAAAACTCCCGAGGGTATTTTAAACCATTTTACAAACCATTCTCGTTATTTGTGATCTTTCGGATTTGGAAAGTTTTACTCAAATTCTTGCCTCGGGAAGTATTCGTTTCGTGGTATTTTAATCTTTAAGGATTCCCGGTTATTGTTATTCTTGGAACTTGAATTATATGGCTCGTATTTGCACTTTGTATTTGCACTAGCAAAACAAGAGAGTTTGCTAACCCCGAGTATTCGGGGTGGATGTCTATTTTGCATTCGGGTTTTGGAGCATAGCACAGGGTCGGCACGAAGGATGATGAAAGATGAACGATACTAATCACACGAGGATCCGTTGATGTCGTATTGGTCTAGTTGTATTTTCTTTTCCGTTGCGGTATCTTTTCCCGTTGTACGGGAGTTTATTGTATTTTGACCCTGCGTGGGTATGTGTTTGGAATTGAGTTGTATGTTATTATTGAAAGACCAAGTCGGTCTCTTGAGTCATTTAGCCTTAAAGGCGATGTTTAGATGTTTGATTTTAGTTATCGGCTGGTAGATCCTCGAGGAGAGGGTCTACGGCGTGTAATATCCCTGAGTGTATTGGGGGTGTTACAGAATGTTATCGGAGCTAAGGTTGTGGAAACCTAGGTTGTCGGGTCAGTGGTGTCTATTGAGTTTTAGTCTCGTCTGATTTTATCTGACTGAGTCGAGTCGCGACAGCGTCGTCCGAGTTGGTTGGTCGTGATTAGTATCGTGGCGATCATCATCTTCGTGCGACTGTGGTTGTAAGTCTCCCTTCTTTGTGTTGTGCCTCGTGTGACACGAGCTATTTTTATGATTATGAGTTAATTGACGGAATCCTCTTATGGATTTTGATTTCGTGATATGTGATTATTTGACTCCCATTTTTCGTTCATATGAGGAGTAGTGTTGATGTCTTGTGCATGTTTGACTTTATTTCTTTTATCCGCTGCGTGAGTTCTTTTGTAATGGCTTTCGGTATTTTACCGACTGAGTTTTATTTCGAAAACCGATTCCTTAACCGAGTTTTTGGCATTACGGCCTTGATCATTTTGGCGAAATTCTTATGACGGTATTTATTATTTTCTAAATGGCTTCTGTGAGTTTTTGAAATATTACCGTCATCGGCCTTTTTGGCGTTTTTGTAAATTGTTTTTAGCTCTTTGGTTCCGTACAGGACACACGGCGCTATAATGTTCCGTGTAAGTACCTAAACTTTTTGGGCATTCTAGCCCATTGAATTATTTTTGAAAACCTTGAGTATCTTAGAAAATTAAAATTCGAGACGTACTTTTAAAATGAATTATTTTCTCGTGGTACGTCCAAGGTGCCACAATATATTTCAAAATTCTTCTAACTCGAGCACCAAAATTTTTTGAGATATTTTCAAATGTTTTATAAACATTTTTACTTAGACCCGAGGGTCGGATATTCTGAAAGTCTTTCACTTAGAGAAGGTGTCCTCATTTTTGTTCAAACGCAAGACGATTTTCAAAGTCTCGATAACAATGTTTGCACTACTTTTTGTAAAGTGATACTCAAGATCAACTGGTGTTTCCAAACTATTTTCAAAATGTGGTTTTTGTTTTTAAAACCTATCATTCCTGTTTGCGGACCGGAAATGCGTGTATGGTTTTCGAACTTTCGTTACGGTGTTAACCCCGAATTGTGATTGAATTGGTGGCGTGAGCATCGAGTCGTTCGCCACGCATATATTTTGTTAGCCCTTGTGGGAGGTGTGATGACGATCCTTAATGTTGTCATTTCGTGGTGGCTTGCGTGTTAACGCACCTGTGTGAGCTGTTAAAGCTTGGGTTTGTACGTTTGTGTACATATGTGATTGTTTCATAATGTTTGTAATTATGTGTTGGTTATTGTTCGGGCCGTTGAGGTCGCCGAACGATACCGTCGTTGCTGTAGTGTTTGTGTGTATTATTTTACGATGATAATCGTTGTATATGATATGTATTATGATTCCTTGTTGTGCTGAGTTGGCATCTCCGCTATGTTGTTTTGCGACGTTATGCCCCATTGTATCTAGCATTTGTATTTTCGGTATGCCGAGCCGAGGCGTTTCAACCGTGATGTGCCGGGGCATGCACGTGTAAATTTGTCCTTCTCGTCAGTAACACATTTCAAGTGTGGACTCGAGGGACACCGAATTCAGTTTTGCGAATTGGCTACCGAGACTTTCGGAGTTCGCGCTTCAGCACAAGTATCAGAATCGGCTTTGAGAGGCCTTCGAAGGATATTTTTGTCGGTTGCTTGTTGTGTTGTCACCTTGATTTCGCTGTTGTGAGTTGCGGGGGTGACCTTCTTTTATAAGAGGTCGAATGTAGTACCTGTGTTGTTTTTAGACTCCTGCATTTTCTCTTTCTCGATTCTATCGACTCGCTCGTGTTCGTTGATACTTACTGAACTTGTTCTGTATTTCGGTTTCATTGATCGGACGAGGTGTGATCTTGTTTTGGGTCAATCTGGTTATCGCTGTAACTTTCCGAGTTCGGTTCGATTCTTGTGAACCTTGTTCGGAAGTAACATCTTTTGGTTCTACTAGTTCTTTTATTCGAAGTGGACTGGATCTTGAACTTTTGCATTTTCGACTCTGTCGACTCGTTTATGTTCGTTGACATTTCTGAGCTTGTCCTGCCCCTTGCTTTTGTTGATCGAACGAGTGTGGTATTATTTCGGAATAACTCGTTTGTCGTTGTGACTTTTCTATTGCTATTCCCTTTCCTGTGGACCTTATATGAATGCGCATCCTGTTGTTTTCACCGGATCATATATTGTCTCGAGTCGAGATGTGAACCTTGGGGTTGTTGTTTGAATTTTATTATCCTTCGTATTTCGGACATGATTGTTCGTTTTTTGTTGTCTCGATCATTTGTTTGTTCGGTTTTGTTCTCGTTTCGTGATTGTTGAGCGTTCAGGCTCCTTCCTAATTCCCTTAAGTTCGGGAAATTAGTCTCGTTTTCGATCTTCCAACCCTTGAGCGGTGGAATTCCGTATTTGTTCAGCGATTGGCTCGCGTTTAGATTGATGTATCGTTGGGTTCGTCAATCGTATTGATTTTCGTTCGTTGTGTTTTGTGATTGTTCGGATAATTGACTTGATTGTATTATCCATTTGATGACGCTTGTCACTTGTTGGTTCTATTATATCCCTAACGGCGACGTTGTGTTGGTCGTCGTGGAGCGTGTTTTCACACCGTATATTCCGTTGCGTTGTTTGTAACGTTTCGCCGTTTGGCATTAGTTACGCGTTTCTTGCGTATCTCATTGAGTTTTCTTGGCGGGATATTGCTTCTCCCTACTTGTTTTAAGTTTCGGGACGAAACTTCTTTTAAGGAGGGTAGAATGTAATATCCGCAATTTTCGATTTTCGTTAATTTCTTTTTTTTCGGCGGAAGTCCGTTTTGACGACTCACTCATGACCGTTTCATCATTCCGAGAATGATTAATTCTGCACTTTTTGTCATCCGAGCTCGTTTCGGTGTCGTTTTGTTGAGTTCCGTGCTTTTTAGCGGTTTTTCCGCACTTGAGTTCGATTCTTGCGAATCTCGTCCGAAACTGTTGTTTCGACTTTCTCGTAAGTTCATTTAATGTTAATATTTATGTTGCGAGCTTTGGCTTGGTGTTTCGATCACGTATCGTGATTTTCGGGCGTTTTGGGCCATTTTCGTAATTTCCCAAAGTTTGGGGTAATTACTTTCCGTTGTCGAATTTCGAGCCTTCGGGTGGTCGGAATCATGTGTTCTCTTAGTGACCGGATTCGTTTTTGCGAGTACTTCGTAACCGTATCTTCGATTCGTACTCAGGTTCGGGTTTCGGGGTCGTTCGGGCCGTCGGAGTTGGTCCCGGCCGAGTCATGGCTGGGCATGCTCGGGCGGGCCCTACGCCGAGTAACGTGCGGTAGTGATCGGCGATTATGTACGTAAGGCGGTTACGTACGTAAGGCCCTGTCCGTGCGTCGCATGTAACGCTTCCGGCATTTCGAGCGATGCGTTCGGCCATGGCGATTACGTCGTAAGCCATGGCCGATTCGTCGTAACCGGCCGTGATCGGCTATTTAAGGCACAGCGGCATTTTCTTGACCATTTTCATTCTTTTTCTTCCCGTCTGCTTTGTGGGTGTGTGAATCATCTAGAGATGTTGTTGGACAATGAATCCATGAAGTGTTGAGGTTCATATCATCAATCATCCGTCTATAACATCCTCAGATCTAGAATCGGTCGATTTCCTAGAAATCTAGTTTTGGGGAATTTGGGTATTTTGGTTGTTTCCGTCCGATTAATCCGATTTAACTTAGGATTATGATGGATTGATGAATATTTAGATGTATTATATCATTTCCTTTATTATTCCATGGTTGGATCGTATCGATTCATTGTTTTGGTCGAGTTCTTGGTCGACGCCTTGAAGGTGTCCGGTAGAATGTCATAGAGGGGTTTTCGGGCGTTCTACGATTATCCTTCCTCGTATGATTGTTGATTTATGGATTATATGTTGTTAGGGTCGAGTTTCTTGCGAAGAAACCAAGTTGAACCCTTCCGTTCGTTGTCGTTTTCCTTTTCGAAAACATCGGGCATTTCGAAGCTTTCCGGTTGAGCCGTGTTCGTCGGGATACTTGCGTGCCGATTGTGAGGCAAGTACCTTGTCCATATAATTCTTGTTTTGTGGATATGATAATTGGTGATCGTCTAAATGTGTTTGTGTGGTCGTTTGAATTGAACTTTCAAAAGATTTGATTAGCCTTGTTAAAGGCCCTCTTTCAAAACGCGTGTGTTTTGTGAATGGTGTGGTTTGCGAACTATGTGAATTCTATGGATATGTTTGGTGTTGAGGTTGCACTTGGTATTGCGTGTGGACGTATATGGTTTCTTTTCGGTGCGTTATGGTTTGACGTGGTGTTTTGCTAAGTGTTGTTGGCATTAACTCATGATTTGACATATTTGTGATTGTGGCAAATGTGAAACCCTTGTCGTTGTGAACTCTATGCATTGATGATTTGACCACAAGGTTATCAATTCGGGTAGGTCTGGAGAGGGCTCCGAGAATCGTCACTTGCGAGTGCGATGTCACGATAACTTGTGGGTATATTCGATTGATGTTTACCGGGTAGGGGCCCGTGAGGCCTCCGGCGGCGCGTTACTTGCGAGTACGGCCATTTGATATGATTTGACCACAAGGTTATCAATTCGGGTAGGTCTGGAGAGGGCTCCGAGAATCGTCACTTGCGAGTGCGATGTCACGATAACTTGTGGGTATATTCGATTGATGTTTACCAGGTAGGGACCCGTGAGGCCTCCGGCGGCGCGTTACTTGCGAGTACGGCCATTTGATATGATTTGACCATAAGGTTATCTAATCGGGTAGGTCTGGAGAGGGCTCCGTGAATCGGTACTTGCGAGTACGATGTCAAGATAACTTATGGTTGTGAGATGTTGTGATTGTTTCGCTAGCCAGCTCGGGAGGGTCCTTCGAGGCCTCGGGTGGGATGTATGTGGTAGCGTCCCGGTCCTAGGCGATGCGCGTGCGTGATTACGTTTTGTTGATTTTATGTCCGTTGAGGACACGTGATGTTGGGCTCTGGCCCTGTGAATTGTTGTCCGTTTTCTATTTGCGAAAATAAAACCTTTGGGCTGTGACCCTGTTGATTTTGGAAAGAGAAGGATTTGATAATCCTAATTTGTTTTCTATTAAAACTCCCGAGGGTATTTTAAACCATTTTACAAACCATTCTCGTTATTTGTGATCTTTCGGATTTGGAAAGTTTTACTCAAATTCTTGCCTCGGGAAGTATTCGTTTCGTGGTATTTTAATCTTTAAGGATTCCCGGTTATTGTTATTCTTGGAACTTGAATTATATGGCTCGTATTTGCACTTTGTATTTGCACTAGCAAAACAGTGGAGTTTTGCTAACCCCCGAGTATTCGGGGGGTGGATGTCTATTTTTGCATTCAGGTTTTGGAGCATAGCACAGGGTCGGCACGAAGGATGATGAAAGATGAACGATACTAATCACACGAGGATCCGTTGATGTCGTATTGGTCTAGTTGTATTTTCTTTTCCGTTGCAGTATCTTTTCCCCGTTGTACGGGAGTTTATTGTATTTTGACCCCTGCGTGGGTATGTGTTTGGAATTGAGTTGTATGTTATTATTGAAAGACCAAGTCGGTCTACTGAGTCATTTTAGCCTTAAAGGCGATGTTTAGATGTTTGATTTTAGTTATCAGCCTGGTAGATCCTCGAGGAGAGGGTCTACGGCGTGTAATATCCCTGAGTGGATTGGGGGTGTTACAGGCACGACTATCACGGTTTCTAAAATTATTTATCCATACTGTATCGGTCCCACTCTGTATAGTACAACTCAGATAAAATAATGCGAAAAATTCATAGTGAAATTCTAGGATATTACATATTGTTGTTGCCCGAAATATTATCCGGAGATAGATATTGTTGGAATGGACGGACAATAAACAAGGTGCGAGAGCACGTCCGAGGGAAAGGAAATAACACAAGATTTGCCGGGTTTGTTAGGCCCGGGCTTGAATGCTCTCGCGAGATGTTATTAATATGAATACGTTTGAGTACAAATATTAATGTAAGAATGCGATTACAATGAGTGTAAAAGATTCTATGTATCTAGCTGTTGAGTGCTTGCCGGAAGAACTAGAGTTGCTCTGAGTTCTTGAATTGCTGGGAGTTCTGGTTTTTGTCTCTGCCGACCATCTTTCGGTTAAAAGGTGCTGAGAGAGAAATATGTCCGAAGTGTATAGCTTTGCCAAGAGAGTGAAAACCGAAAAAGCCAAGCCTCTGTCCTTCTGAATGTAAGAGAAACCCGAGAGTCTGAACTGGTCGAAAAGCAGAGAGTTTTCTAAGTGCAGGCAACCTTCTATTTATAGGAGCTGAGATTCCCTGTTCTGACGGGCGATCGCCTTCCTTGTAATATAATAAGGGGCGATCGTCTTTAAACACATGGGCTGTCTGCCTTGAAGTCCGCGGCTGCTGCTGGCAGCCAGCTGTGCGGTCCAATGAGGATCCTGCACGCGTCCTGAGTTGCTGTCATGGGAGGTCCCACTTGCACCTTTAGGCGGGTCTGTCGGAAGGTGATATTGGTGACAGGCTGTGGTCAATGATCTATCCTCTGCGGCGCCTTTTCCGGATCTGCACATGTGGGACTTTGTTCGAGCTTCGTCCTTCGCCGACTAGACATGTTGGCTTTGCGTGGCATGAGGCGGTCATCTTTGGTCGGGCACCAGAGTCGATCACCAAGTGCCAAGAGACGATCGCCTTAGATGTCGCTCGACATCGGGACTCGAATTGGGGACCTCGATCGGCCGATCTGCCTCGACTGTTTGGCTCTGGCTCGATCGCCCGGTCTCTGTGCCGATTGCCTATTGAGATGTATAAATCTCGACACAACAATTACCCCCAGCTTGCTCCGATGTTGAAGACACGGGGTGAGGTGGTTCTTGCTGGCGATCGTGTAGGATAAAGACGGGCGATACGTTGAGCGGACTTTGGTTTCGGACTTGGGCGATCTGATCGCTTGGCGAGCTATCTTCGGTCTTGTACCTGCAATTTCAAATTTTCCGATCCCTCGTAGAGAGCTGATTGCTTCGTCATTGAGGAACCATGCATAGTCGCGGAGTTCGATGGACCAACTTCATGACCGTGTCTTGTGCGCGAGCGACATTGTCTGTCTCGTGACTCATTTTATTGTGAGGGTCCTCCATTAAGCTGCGCCTCACCTCGTATTTAAACGAAGGGCGTGCGGTCTTGGTCTGGAGGAGTCCTTGCGCGGGGCGTTGTCGGATTAATCGACTCCATATCCGCGGATTGTTAGCACTTTTCTACCTCGGATCGTCATGTTAAATGGCAATCCTCAATGGTATACGTTGAGACGGGGGCAGGGACGCGTCACATTGTCCGTGAAGGATCCACCATGCTAAGTGATGGACCTTCGAGGGCGGGCGAACGTGTCTACTGACTTACTTGGAGGGTCCTTCGGCTATGCCCGCCTCGTATTTAAACAAAGGGCGAGCGATCTCAGCCCAAAGGAACCTTGCATGGCCGAAGCAGTCGGTTCCATCGACCACCAAGACCATGGCTGCACTCTTCCACCTCGGATCGTCATGTTAAATGCCGACCTTCGACGGTGTACATTGTGCGGGGGAGGTGATCTCGTGTCTTAGTCCAACATGTTAGGTGATGAACTGTAGATGGTGAGCGAGTCCTCTGGTTTCGGAGAATATGCTTGATAATGGCAATCGGGCTCGAAGACTGGTGATCGTCGTTCGGCTGCCGATCGTGTTGCTCATAGGTTAAAAAGTAACCTTTGCCTGGCCAGAAAATCTGCGGCTTTGGCGCGGAAAATCGCGTAGGTCGGGGGGAGGTCCTTCGTAAGATGCCTGAACATAGGTGAAAGACCATGGAATCCCCCTAGGACCGAGTAGAAGGCGATATCGTCGCTTACGGGCTTGCCGTTGAGGATGATCTCGTCTACTCGGTCGATGTAGTCTGCGTCGGACTCTTTTTCCTCTTGCCTGATCTGCATCATGCGATGGGGACCTTCCGGCCGAGCGACCTTGGCGGCGAAGTACGCTGTGAAGTTGTTCGCCAGCTGATCAAAGGAATTGACGGATCGCGGCGGTAATGAGATGTACCATCTATGGGCCAGGTCGCCCAGCGTTAGCAGGAACATTCGGCACCTGGTCGCGTCTGATGCCCCACACCCGGTCATGTAGATCCGGAACTTGCTCAGGTGAGTATTGGGATACGACCTTCCCTCGTACAAAGGTGTTTGCGGAGGAGCGATCCTTCGTTGCACGGGAGCGAGCTCGATGTGGACCGCGAGTGGATCCCTCGGCCCGGCGATCTCTCTCCTGGCGCCTGCCCCATATTCTAGGAGCGTCTTCATGTCGTCGAGATGGCGTTGCATCGCGGCCATCGCTGTTGCTTGGTCGCTCGTGGTTCGGATCTTGGAGCGGGAGCCGAGGCGATCGTGTACCGATCTCCTGACTCCGCGGTAGGCAATGAGATCGTCGCCTCCGATCTCGGTTCTTTGGCGAGCAGCCAGATGGTTGGCCTGCCCTCTAGGAGTTGGGTATGCCGAACTCCTGGTGACGGATTCGGGCTCCGTCGTCTCGTGGCTGGGGTCGGACTGCCCCGGTCGCCATGATGGGTCGCTGCCTAGGCGGTTGAAAACAGAGGTGTCCCAGCTTGTGAGCACCTCTTCTTGCGAATGGGGTCCTCCTCGCGATCGCTCGGTCAGTAACCCCTTGAACTTCCGTTTGGTCACGCGGCGGATGGCCGAGGGGGTTATAGCGGGTGCGTCGAATGCTCTCCGTCGCTCTTGTAGGATGGTCAAGGCCTTTTCGATCTGTTCCGCAGTTTGGAACTGATCGAGCGAGAGGCTTGGGCCATCCCTTGGGGGTGGGATCGAGAGTCTCGGACCGCGGCGGCTACCCTCCGCCATAGGCCGGGGCTCGGATTGAGACGGAATGAGGCATCTGGCGGATCGGCCAGCAGCTTTCTTCGACGTGGAGGCAGAAGTCATGATTCTGAAAGCTTTCTTTGAAGAGCAGTGAGTGTCTCTTCAAGTATATGCCCCGGAGAACAATGAGTGTTCTTCGAGACGGTAGGAATAAAAATGAGGGTTAAGATCCCCTTCGTCTAGCGCCAATTGTTGTTGCCCGAAATATTATCTAGAGATAGATATTGCTGGAATGGATGGACAACAAACAAGGTGCGAGAGCACGTCCGAGGGAATGGAAATAACACAAGATTTGCCGGGTCTGTTAGGCCCGGGCTTGAATGCTCTCGTGAGATGTTATTAATATGAATATGTTTGAGTACAAATATTAATGTAATAATGCGATTACAATGAGTGTAAAAGATTCTATGTATCTAGCTGTTGAGTGCTTTCCGGAAGAAGTAGAGTTGCTCTGAGTTCTTGAATTGCTGGCAGTTCTGATTTTCGTCTCTGCCGACCGTCTTTCAGTTAAAAGGTGCTGAGAGAGAAATATGTCCGAAGTGTATAGCTTTGCCAAGAGAATGAAAACCGAAAAAGCCAAGCCTCTTTCCTGCTTAATGTAAGAGAAACTTGAGAGTCTGAACTGGTCGAAAAGCAAAGAGTTTTCCAAGTGCAGGCAGCCTTCTATTTATAGGAGCTGAGATTCCCTGTTCTGACGGGCGATCGCCATCCTTGTAATATAATAAGGGGCGATCGTCTTTAAGCACATGGACTGTCTGTCTTGAAGTCCGCGGCTGCTGCTGGCAGCCAGCTGTGCGGTCCAATGAGGAGCCTGCACGCATCCTGAGGTGCTGTCACGGGAGGTCCCACTTGCACCTTTAGGTGGGTCTGTCGGTAGGTGAGATTGGTGACAGGTTGTGGTCAATGATCCATGCTCTGCGGCGCCTTTTCTGGATCTGCACATGTGGGACTTTGTTCGAGCTTCGTCCTTCGCCGACTAGACATGTTGGCTTTGCGTGGCATCAGGCGGTCGTCTTTGGTCGGGCACCAGAGTCGATCGCCAAGTGCCAAGAGACGATCGCCTTAGATGTCGATCGCTCGACATCGGGACTCGACCTAGGACCCTCGATCGGCCGATCTGCCTCGGCTGTTTGGCTCTGGCTCGGTCGCCCGGTCTCTGTGCCGATCGCCTATTGAGATGTATAAATCTCGACACAACAATTGCCCCCCAGCTTGCTCCGATGTTGAAGACACGGGGTGAGGTGGTTCTTGCTGGCGATCGTATAGGATAAAGACGGGCGATACGTTGAGCGGACTTTGGTTTCGGACTTGGACGATCTGATCGCTTGGCGAGCTATCTTCGGTCTTGTACCTGCAATTTCAAACTTGCCGATCCCTCGTAGAGAGTTGATTGCTTCGTCATTGAGGAACCGTGCACAGTCGCGGAGTTCGATGGACCGACTCCATGACCGTGTCTTGTGCGCGAGCGACATTGTCTGTCTCGTGACTTATTTTATTGTGAGGGTCCTCTGTTAGGCTGCGCCTCACCTCGTATCAATGTAATTTACAGGGTAAGAATATTTCCAATATAATCTCACCGTAGTAACCTTACCAATCCATAACAATCCATATCAGATCAATTCTTACCATAATCCAATTCAATACATTTTCGTATGAATGGTGATTGAATTGATATTATTGTGATTTAGGAATGAACTTTTGAAGGAAGTTAAATCGGTACCCTTTCCTTTCGTCGATTTCTTCGCACCGTGTTATTCAAAACGAGTGATTACTAGTGTATTTCATCTTCTAAGAGGTATGTTGGGTAATCCTCTCCTTGAATTCGGATTTTGATGTTATCGTTGAAGAATGATTCGTATGAAGATGATTATGGTTTTGTTGTTATGATTCTTGCGGTTATATGAGCTATATGTTGAAGACATTGTTATGACTATTGAATATTGAATTTCGGCTTGTATTCGTATTTTTAAGAGTTGACATGGTTTGGTTTCATATGATCGAGATACCGTTGAGCCGTCGAGTGTGATTGGTTGGTCATTTCGGTTGTTGATTGTTATTGAACGTATCATTAATTGATTATTGCATTAGGTTGCGTTTAGTGATCGTTGGTGTTAACCGTTGTGCTGCGGGTGAGTCGGGGCTGCGGAGCTTGTAGATGAAGACGGCGGGATTGATAGCGGCTTCGTCGAATTGGCATCAAGGCAATTTATGCTTGTTCAGTTCATAATGTTTAATAAATGGTTTCGCTTTCATTACATTTATGATTCATATAGCAATGGTATTATGGAATATGAATTGTCGGGATGATGGTATGTTTATTATGTTTGGACTAAGATAAATCATGATATATATGATTTTAAGATGTCTAATTGAAACGGAGACGTGAAACATATTTGGTCTGTAGTACGAGAAGTTGGATATCAAGGATAGTTATCATGTCTATATTGAACTCGAGGTGGTGGTTTGGTATTAGGTATGGACTGTACTTAATTTTGGATTTTTCGAATAAACCGTGTATTTGTTCAGGGCGGTTGGTCGTGGAAAGGTTAGCATCTCCAGCTTGAGGTAAATTAATATTGTTAGATTATGATAATCATCATGTTGCATTATTGCATGTGTGTGTTGATATTTCATGCGGTGAATGTGCACCATTGTTTGTTACGTTTTGTGATGTGCTCTTTCTTTGAGATGTAATCTGTTGGGCCGATGTGTTTGGGGATAAGACCTAAATGGCACCTATGTCCGGAGTATTCCTGAGTAGATGCTTCCGCGACCCTTGGCTGCTGCCTTGGGAGTTTATGTGATATTGTCCGGAGTATTCCTGAGTAGATGCTTCTGTGACCCTTCGCTGTTGCCTTGGGAGTTTATGTGCTATTATTATATGCATTGTTGAGCATGTTGTGAACTGTTATCTCACGGAATACGACATTGTGGTCGTGTCGGTCTTTCATGATCGAGTTATTGTTGCCCTTTTGGAAAATCTTCTGATCCTTGTTGGATATGCGTTTCTTCGAGATTTGTTGTCATGTTGTATCGTGGCATATCTGGAGTTAGATACATTCTGATCGTTCATGTGTAGGATTTTCGGGACGGGCACGTGTAGCATATGTTGGTTTCGACCTCATATTGAACCGTACACACGATACGTACTTCGTGAGGCTGATTAGGTACGAGACCAGACATGTATTGATCAATACCCGTGGCTGGCTTGTACATGGACACATGTCCGGATCGGGCGTATCGTGACGTCCATCTTGAGTCTTATTGATTGGTTGTTCACAGTCCATGTATAATCGTATCTGTTCGGAATTCGGGTTGTCTTTGTAATTCCGTATATATGATCCGTATATGGTCGATGATTTTATTCTCTCGTGTATCTATCACCGTTGAACCTTTATTAATCTCGTTCGGAGTTACTATATCGATGGTCAACTCATTGATATCGATCCTTTATAAATCTCGTTTGGAGTTCACCCTGTCATTGGTAATCTCGTTCGTTATTGATCCTAATTGATTCCGTTTGGGAGTTGTCTCACTGTTGGTATTCTTGGTTATTAGTCCTTGATTGATGTTATTGGAGTTTACCGTGTCGTCGGTATTCTCGGTTGTCGATTCCTTATTGCTCTTGTTGGAGTTTACCGTATCCTTGGTATTCCCGGTTGTTGGTCCTTATTGATCTTGCTAGAGTTTACTGTGTCATCAGTATTCTCGGTTGTTGACCCTTTATTGATCTTATTGGAGTTTATCGTACCGTTGGTATTTCTGGTTGTCGACTCTTATTGATCTTGTTGCAGTTTACCGTATCGTCGGTATTCTCGGTTACTGATTCTTCATTGATCCTTACCGTGTCGTCGGTATTCTCGGTTAGTGATTCTTTGTTGATCCTTACCGTGTCGTCGGTATTCTCGATTGTCAACTTTTTATTGATCTTGTTGGGATTTGCCGTATTGCCGGTATTCTCGGTTATTGATTCTTCATTGATCTTGTTGGAGTTACCACATCATGGTATTCTCGTTCGTGGTTGATCGTTTGTCGATCTTGTCTGGAAATATCATGTCATTGATATTTCCGTTGTGATGCATTGATTGTTTATCATTATTGATTGTGTGAGCATTCATGCTTTGTATTGATATCCGGGACTTGCCATTGTTTCGGGACAGTTGATTTGCAGATGTATCGTGTGATATCGGTTTTATCAGGATTGCGATCCGATTGTGCGACCCAGCCGGCAGAATCGAACTTGGCCGGATTATTCTATACTCGAGATATGTTTATGTTGGGAAATCTTGGTATCGTTTCGGATACAGTACATGTGATTACTTTTGAATTCGTTAATTACTTTAACTCATTGAGGCATTTCATCGAACACTTTGAAGGCATAGTCCAATTCAATCGATTATTCAAAGAAATACTCGAATTCGTTCCACAAAACTTCAAGAGTATTGAATGATTACGAGTTTAAAATCAAGTTCAATCAACAATCTGAATCAAAACACAGCAAATCGGCCAAAACACCAAGAAACCTCAAGAACATCCAAAAACCAAAAGTTTAGGTGTTCTTACCTTCGATCCGGGTGGAAGATGATGTTAATCCATGATTCCAACTTCCAAAACATGTTATTATAAGTTGATTCTACTCAAAACCATCAATCTATGGTGAAAAATCGCGGAAGGAACGAAGAAAAATGAAAAATGACGGATGTGACTCGGTCTAGGCCTTATATAGGCCGAGACCTGCCGGAACGTTACGACCGTAACCGGCCGTGGCTTACGTACGTAACCGATCGTGGCCTACCCTGCTGTCCACTTTGGCCGACACCCTTACGTACGTAACCGGAAGCTGCTTACGTACATAACGGACTCTTACGGCCGTAACCGGCCGCAGCCTTACGTACGTTATCGGCCAGTCCTAGCCCCCAGCGAGTCACTGCCGACCGTGATCGGCCATCCTGCGAGTCACTGCCGACCATGCTCGGTCACTACAGGTCCTCTCGGCCACGAGTCGGCCAGCCGCCCCGTAACGTACGTAACACTTATTCCATTGCGTACGTAATACATACGTTGACTTGCTATAGTATTATACTAGTATTACGTACGTAATACACCCTGTATAACGTACGTAACTCCATCCGTTGACTCACCTGTCCACATCCGTGCCGAAAGCTGCCGACACCGGGCCCAACTATCTGATTCCTCTTGTTACGTACGTAATACCTTACGCATAATCTACGTAAATTGTACCAATTTAGCGTATATTAGCCCATAAACTTAACGTACGTAATGGCCCCGTCTCGACATACCGGATACGAACATACGGTACACTAAATACACATATACTCAACCCAAAATATTCTCATACGGTACGTCTGATGCACGATATCCTCAATTACAACTGTCGACCAAGTACGACAATCATACAAATACTCATACGGTATATCCGACATCGAAAAACACACCAAGCATGTAATATCCTAGAATCAAAATAACCTTGATAGACATACTGGCATGACTTTCATGGTTTCCAAAGTTATTTATCCATACTATATCGGTCCCACTCTGTACAGTACAACTCAGATAAAATAATGCGAAAAATTCATAGTGAAATTCTAGGATATTACACATACGTTATAGGTATAGCGTAGCGTACGTAAGCTTCGGTCAGAGGCAGATCAGATAAGGTCGGCGTGTGGGGGCCAGAGGGGATTCGTCGATATTGCTCTGGGTGAACCTGAACGGCTTTTCAATAAAGCAGGTCAACGAGGCTTAATGCACGTTAGGTATGGGTGTTAATGTGCGCTAGGTACACGGTTTTATGTATCTAAACGGGTTTGGATAGCGTACGTAAGAGAAGCCAGAATCGAGGCAGTGAGCTATTGCTAGACATTAACGTACGCTAAGGAATGATAATAGCGTACGCTAAGGCTTTAACGTACGTAAGGCATTGCAGATAACGTACGTAATGTTTAAAGTCTATTTATAAGACATCAATCTCCATTTCATTTCCTCCTCACTCCTTGGTCGATTTTTGTAATCTGAGAACTCCCCAACACCAAAATTCTCTCATTTCATCATCTCAGCTCGATTTTGAGGATCGTAGACCTTTGTGGATTGGTGTTCTAGCTTCCGGTGTTGAGTTTCACCAAGTATTTCATTTTTCTTCTCTTTATTGAGGTATGTTGATTATTCACCAACTAGATTACATGTTCTTGATGATGTTTTGAACCTGTTTTTGAGATTATCAAGTTCGTTATCATCATGAGGAGTCGAACACCATGTTTTTAGAGGAATAGTTTCGGTTATGCTTTGGTTCTCCTTCGTTGTTAAGAATATTAATCGAACCTTGTTGAGGTAGAACCTTAGGATGTAGTGTCCTGAGTTTGTTTTATATTTTATGCATGATTCTAATGAGTTTTTCTGAGATTACTAAGATATTTCACCGAGAATAATTCGTGTTGATAGAGGTATTCAGTTTAACAAACTTCTTCATATTCATGCTTGAAATGAACCAGCCTTGTCGATAGAATCAAACCCGAAACACCGTAGTATCGTTCCCTTGCAAAGTACGATTGGTATGCTTGTTCCTTGAATCACATATTTGTTATGAATTGTAAGGATTATCCGAACCATACATTTATTGGAATTAGAAATCAAGATTGAAATCAAGATTGAAGTTTGGTTTATGATGACATGTATATCCATGAATTCGTAGACATCGACATTTCATCTCGATAGGGTCGTTCGATTCATATGAAGTATGTCATTGTTTCCGGATTAGCTTTCTCGATTGGATAAACCGTGAACCGGCCTTACGTTAACGTTAACTCGAATATGACTTAGGGCGTTCGGTGTTCGTATGTTAGTTTTGAGAAGTATGTTGAATCCCTTATTATTTCTTTTGAACAAGGTCCGAGCCTTGCAAGGTGATCGATCGAGGGGCAGCGACCTTCGGACATATTGATATTCGTTGGAGTATTTAATTCTTGCCATCTTTAAGGCAAGTATCGTAATTTGATTATTAGTTTAATGTTGATGATTTTGATCATGCATATTGTTATTTATGTTGTTGAACATGAGATCATTCAAGTTGAATTGTCATGATGTCGTTCAGGTTATTGATTCATACGTTGTTCATGTTGATGGACATATCGATTTGCATATGTGTACGCATAGTTGTATTGTATATGTTGTATTGATCCGAATGTATTGTGTGATCTATTCCGAGGGCGCTGGATCAGTTGTCCACCTCGTGTTGGTCCGACGCGATCATCTTGGGATCTATGCTGAGGGCGTTGGAGTATTGGATGGGTTTTCCACCTCGTGTTGGTCCGATGGGATCATCTTGGGATCTATACTAAGGGCGCTGGATCATTGGATTACCCTGTGTTGTGTTGATGGAATCATGTGGATTCACATCGTTGGATTCCGGTAGAGGAAGTATGTGTTGTGTATTTTGCTATGCATCGTTGTTGCAAATCTGATTTTGTATATTATGATACTTGTACTAGCATCATTTTGCTAACCCCTGTGGGGGTGGACATTTGTTTTGATGTTTAGGTATCCGAGGAGCGGGGAAGCAACCACAGTACCGACATGATGACTAAGGGGCTCAGTGAAGTTATCTGTTGTATTTTTTTGGTATTATGGTTTGGTATTTTGTACTTGAGTACGTGTGTTCTTTTGATGATTTGAGGAGTATGTAATAATGGATTATTTTGGGTTGTTTGGATGATTAAACTGGTTATTAAGTTACTCTAATTGGTGATACTTTTGTATTGGTTATTAGTTTTGGATATAAAGGGTTTACGGCGTTGTAATTATTCTGAACATCTCGGGGTGTTATAGAATATGGTATCAGAGCTAAGATTCATGGATATCTTGGCAGTTGGGTTTAGTTGGGTCTGTTTATGTCGTTTGATTTATCGGTCGTGTATAACATCACTGTACATCCAGCATCATCATGTGGACCGTGTTTGTAAGTTTCCTAATTTCATATACTACCATTTTAATTATTTCGTGTTTTGTGGATATTGACGAATTTTAGAAGATTTTGCTCTGGGTATTGAGTATTTGTCTTTACAGTATGTTGAGAGGAGGTCTTGGACGCGGACGTGGAAATGCGAGACAAGAAGATTCGTCGTCTACCCCGTGTTTGTCGGCTAATCGATATGATTCCCATTCTGGCGGACAACGGGAATCGGTAAATAATGACCGAGCATGAACTATGGAGGAAGACGCAAATACAAATATGATGGGAGTGCTTCAAAAAGTGGTCACTCAGATGACCCAATCTGCTCAGGTGGTTGACCGCATGCAAGCGACGATGGGCCAACAGCGTAACAAAGACAATCAGGGAGACAAATGGCTTTCGGAAGTGGTCAAGTTACACCCACCGAAATTTAACGGTTCTTCAGAGATGCCTACTTGGGACCACTGGCTGAAGGAAATGAAGAAAATATTTGTGGGAATTAATTGTCCCGATGACCGAAAAGTTCCGATCACTCAGTATTTTCTGACTGGGGAAGCTTTCGACTGGTGGGAGGCCATTCGACCTGAGGATCATGATGCTGACTGGACAGAATTCAAATTAATGATGGAAGCACAATATTATCCTCATCCATTTAGAGAGGCTAGAGTCCGAGAGTTTTTCTCACCGCAAAATCTGGAGGCATATGTGACAGATATGATTAAGACTTTTAATCACCAGCTGACCTGTGTGCGACATCTGGTCAGGACAGAGGCGGAAAAGATTTTTCACTTCGACATGCGGATGAAGCCGTAGATCAAACAATATATGTCCGGATTTGAATATACTACTCTTCGATGGTATCAGGACAAAGCACTGGCTTATGAGATGAAAGAGACAGTAGTGGAGAAATTTGCGGAAGCTAAGAAGCAGAAAGTGTCTGGCAACTTCACTGAGAACAAGAGTAGTGGGCCCTGCAAGGGCCAATCCTCATTCCATTCATCCAAGAGGCCTTCGTATCCTTCTTGAGGCGGAAAGAAGTTCAGAACATCATCAATGATTACCGATGCAGTGAAGAAGCGTTATAACTGTGGACAATCAGGGCATATTCGGCGTGATTGCTCCGCTCCTTCTGTGACCTGTTTTGAATGTGGGCAGGAAGGGCATCGAACGACTTTTTGTGGAAATACGACTAAATCATTTGGATCCCGCACCCCAGCACAATTTCCGAAAGATACGAGTGTGAACCTGACATATCAGAATGGTCCTCAACAGCAGAATTTCGGGAAAAGAGAGGCATCTATTGCTGGGTCCGTTCCTCCATGCCTTTATGAGATGAGGAGGTCAGATGATCAGAACACTGCTGTTGCATCAGGTACGATTCAGATTCTTTTGCAACCAGTTAGTGTCTTATTCGATTTAGGAGCTACGCATTCTTTCATATCATTGAACTGTGTTAATCAGTTGAAAATCTCGTGTTTGCATGATTGTGAACCTTATGTTGTGAGTCTGCCGAGTGGAGAGAGAATTGTGGGAAATATAGAAACTAGAGATTTTCCTGTGTCTATAGGAGGGATAAATTGGCCTTCAAATCTCATTGTGGTCGACATCCATGGTGACGATTTAATTCTTGGAGACGATTAGCTCGATCGTTATGGTGCTATTTTGAATTACCGAAAGAGAGTTATCTCGATTATTGCTGATGACGGATCTAAACACTTATTCGAAGGATGGAGACCAGGAAGCTTAGGGAAAATGATCAAAGTCATGAAAGCGATTAAATTGCTAAAACAGGGTTATACCGGGTTTTGGTGTTATGGCATGAAGAAGGAAGAAGGAGTAGAGCTCTCATCTATTCCAGTGGTGAGTGAATTCTCTGACGTATTCCCTGACGAACTACCCGGATTACCTCCCCAAAGAGCTGTAGAATTTAATATCAGATTGGAACTAGGAGCCACACCTATTTCCAGAGCACCATACTATATGGCGCCAACCGAGATGTATGAGTTAAAGAAATAGCTTGAGGAATTGTTGCAGAAGGGTTACATTCAACCTGGCGTTTCTCCTTGGGGAGCACCCGTTCTCTTTATCCGGAAGAAAGACGGATCCTTCCGATTGTGTATTAATTACAAGGAGCTAAACAAGGTGACGATCAAGAATAAATACCCATTGCCTCGGATAGAAGATTTATTTGATAAACTGCAGGGGGCTACGGTATTCTCAAAGATCGACTTGAGATCAGGATACCATCAGTTGAGGATTAAGGAATCTGATATACCAAAATCCGCTTTCAGCTCCCGGTACGGGCACTATGAGTTTGTGGTAATGCCATTTAGACTTACAAATGCTCCTGCGGTGTTTATACAATTGATGAATCGGGTATTCTTAGAATACTTAGATAAATTCGTGGTTGTTTTCATTGATGACATATTGATCTATTCGAAGGATCCAGAAGAGCATGCAGAACATTTGCGTATTGTTTTGAATACTTTGATGAATGAACAACTTTATGTAAAACTTTCCAAATTCGAGTTCTGGCTTAAGGAAGTAACGTTCCTTGGGCATGTGATATCAACCGACGGAGTTCAGGTAGACCCGAAGAAAGTTGATGCAATTTTGGAGTGAGAGCCTCCTAAGAACGTAAAGGATGTCCTAAGTTTCCTATGACTTTCTGATATTATCATCATTTTGTGGAAGGATTTTCCAAAATTGCTCGTCCGCTTACTCAACTGTTACAGAAGGCTCAGAAATTCGTGTGGGACGAGAAATATCAGACTAGTTTTGATGAACTTAAGAGAAGACTGACAACAGCGCCAATACTAGCACTACCAGATGGAATTGATGGGTTCATGGTTTATAGCGATGCTTCGAATCAGGGTCTGGGTTCCGTGTTGATGCAGAAGGATAGGATTATTGCCTATGCCTCTCGATAGTTGAAACCGTATGAGGTTAACTACCCAACACATGATTTAGAGTTAGTAGCCGTTGTTTTTGCCCTGAAGATCTGGCGACATTATTTGTACGGCACTCACTGTCAGATCTTCACATATCACAAAAGTCTCAAATATATTTTTAGTCAGAAGGAATTAAACATGAGACAGAGGAGGTGGCTAGAATTGATTAAAGATTACGACCTGGAGTTTTCTGTATCATCCAGGCAAAGCGAATGTGGTAGCTGATGCACTAAGCCGCAGACCTGTTTCTATTCTAATGTTAGAAATGCTTACGTCCCAGTCCAGAATTCAACGAGAATTGATTCGCAAAGGAATTGAAGTATGGTCGCAAGGAGTCCAAGGACAACTGTGTATGATGGAATTAACTTCGTCATTAATCGAAGAAATCAAATCTAAGCAGTTGGATGATTCTCTGATTTTTCAGTTACGTGATGAAGTGAACAAAGAAAAGACCCCAGGACTCGTGGTACATGATGATGGAGTTCTGAGATTCCAGAGTCGACTTTGCATCCCCGATGACGATGTTTTGAAGCAGACGATCATGAAGGAAGCTCACAGTGCACCTTATTCTATCCATCCGGGCACCAGTAAGATGTATAAGGATCTAAAGCAAAATTTCTGGTGGGGAAATATGAATAAGGACGTAGCAGAATACGTCTCGAAGTGTTTAACTTCTCAACAGGTTAAGATCGAACATCAGTGACATGCCATAATGTTGAAGCCACTTTCGATTCCTGAATTGACGTGGGAGGATATATCGATGGACTTTATCACCAATATGCCAAGGACCAGAATAGGGATGAATATGATTTGGGTGATAGTTGATCGTCTAACCAAGTCAGCTCATTTTCTGGGTATTAAGGATACTTGGGGACTGAAAAGTTGGCACGAGTGTTTATTGCGGAGATAGTCCGATTTCATGGTACGCCAAAGACCATTATTTCGGATCGGGATGGTCGCTTTGTGCCACACTTTTGGAAGGTAGTTCATAAAGCCTTGGGAACCGAGCTAAATTTTAGCACATCTTATCATCCTCAGACGGATGGATAGTCCAAAAGGACTATTCAGATAGTAGAATATATGCAAAGAGCTTATGACTTAGATTGGTCGACTGATTAAGAGGTTCATTTGTCGTTGATTGAATTCACCTACAACAATAGTTGGCATGCTTCCATTAAGATGACACCGTTTGAAGCGTTATACGGGAGAAGATGCAGATCACCCCTGTGTTGGGATGATTCTTCTAACTTGATCGGGACAGAACCAGAGTTGATAGTTCAGACTCGAGAGAAGGTAGCTCTGATTCGTGAAAGACTGTTGACTGCCCAGAGTCGACAGAAGTAGTGCGCCGTTGCCCATTGGAGTTTGAAATTGGGGACCATGTGCTCTTAAAAGTTTCTCCTACTCGGGGAATTTTCCATTTGGGAATAAAGGGAAGCTGAGTCTGAGATATATCGGACCATTCGAGATCCTTGAAAGAATTGGTGTAACACCCCCGATATATTCAAGGTGTATTACAGTGTCGTGGACCCCTATATGGGACCCACCAGGCTAAGTAAGAGATACCATTCGACTAACCCTCCCGGTTAGCGAGGAAACACACATCACCAAAATGAAAGTCCAACAAAACACCCGGTAAAACCGGCGAAAGAAGCATCACCGACCATCATAACTAGCATTAAAATAAAACAGACCACAATCCAAGTAAGAATGCCTAAGTACTCGTGAGTACCGTCTATAAGTTTATAAGTTATAAAACAAACATATCGAAAAGGACAACAGAAATAAAGAGACTCAAATGCACACGTCAACAACCCGGCGGCATCCTCAAATGCTTGTTCAGTAGCCGTTAAATGCAGAACATAACCTGAAATTCCTAACAAGAATTTCCTCAAGACGGGTCCCAAAGGGGTTAGCAATCATGCTAGTACAAGTAATCAAGGCAAACCATTTGCCTACACATTTCATAGTAGATACATCAATTCATTTCAAAAGCCAAAACCAGACATGTCTTTTCCGGAAAACAAACAGTCAATAATCATTTTGCCTAGAACCGGGGTGAAGCCACTGGTCCCACTCGAGGCCTCTAAGGACCCTCCCGAGCTGGCCATATCATAAAACAAATCACGCAGATGCATCACCTAGGACCGGGGTGAAGCCACTGATCCCACTCGAGGCCTCTAAGGACCCTCCCGAGCTGGCTAGCGAATCAAACTCGTGAATCCAGAGTGAAGTCATAGATTCCCTCGAGGCCCCGTCGGACCCTCCCGAGATGAGCAGGGCACACACAAATACATCACCATTTCATGTTAAGTACAAAGGTTTCCAAAATACTTGCCTTGAATAATTGACGATGACTCGAACGGAAAGGAAAATCAAGCATGAACGCTAGGAACCGACGAACCCGAACCTAACAATTCGAAGAATAAAATCACAACCATTTCTAAATGAGTACGGAAATGGAATACGCCCGAAAACTCACCTAAGATTCATATAAGTTCGTATCAAAACAACGACGAGGATGGGTCGCACCCGAACCCTCTCGATTTCACAAATACAACGAAACTTACCATGAAATCGTAGGGAAAACAAGAATACTACAAAGATTAATCATATACATCATGGATTAATCAACAATACGGACGAATCGGACAGAAACTAAAAAACCCCCAAATTTTCTAAAAATAGGGTTCTATGAGATTACCTTGGATTAAGGATGAAGAATAAGTGTTGGTGTTGTTAATCTACACCAAGAACGCAAGAGAATGATGGCTAGGAATTGCAAGACTTCAAATCTCCCAAAGATCGCCCAAAAATCGCCCAAGAACCGGAGAGAGAGAAAGGGTTAATTGCGCGAAATCCCCTTGTGGTTTGAAAATGTCGCGCGAAATCCCCCCGTGGTTTGAAAATTGTGCGAGATCCCCTTGTGGTTTAATAAATCATGCACGAAATCTCTTAATCTGTTAAACTTAACACACGTGGGTATCACTCTCCCCTTGTGCGTCTGAAATCGGGTTAATTGCGCGAAACCCCCTTATGGTTTGAAAATGTTGCGCGAAATCCCCTATGGTTTGAAAATTGTGCGAGATCCCTTGTGGCTTAATAAATCATGCACGAAATCCCCCATTATTAGTATTATTTTTTATATGTTTTCGACCATTTTTCTTACGTTTTTGTCCATTTTTCTTATGTTTTTTTCCGTTTTCATACGCTTTTGTCTGTTTTTTTCTTACGTTTTTGCCCATTTTTCTTACATTTTTTCTGTTTACATACGTTTTTGTCCGTTTTTATACGTTTTCGTCCGTTTTTATACGTTTTTGCCCGTTTTCTTACATTTTCATCTGTTTTTATACGTTTACGACCGCTTTTCTTAAGTTTTTGTACGTTTTTATCGATTTTTGTCAGTTTTTGTTCATTTTTCTTACATTTTTGTCCGTTTTTCTTACGTTTTTTCCATTTTTATACGTTTTCGCCGGTTTTCTTACGCTTTCATCTGTTTTTATACGTTTTTGCCTGTGTTTCTTACGCTTTCATCCGTTTTTTATCCGTTTTTGTCCGTTTTTCTTACGTTTTTGTCAGTTTTCTTATGCTTTATCCATTTTCATACGTTTTTGTCCGTTTTTATATGTTTTTGCCCGTTTTCTTACGTTTTCATCCGTTTTTATACATTTTCGTCTGTTTTTCTTAAGTTGTTGTCCGTTTTTATCAGTTTTTGTCAGTTTTTGTCCGTTTTTTCTTATGTTTTTGTCCGCTTTTCTTGAGTTTTTGTCCGTTTTTATTCGTTTTGTCCATTTTCTTACGTTTTTGTCCTTTTTTATACGTTTTCATGCGTTTTTATCCTTTTTTAAACGTTTTCACTCGTTTTCTGATGCTTTCATCCATTTTTATACGTTTTCATCCGTTTTGGTCCGTTTTTATCCCTTTTTATACTTGTTGTCTATTTTACCCGTTTTGGTATGTAAAAAAACGTAAGAAAAATGGACGAAAACGGATAAAAATGTAAGAAAATGGGCAAAAACATATAAAAATGGATAAAAACGTATGAAAACGGAAAAAACGTAAGAAAGACTGACAAAAACGTAAGAAAACGAACAAAAACGTAAGAAAAAAAGGCGAAAACGGATGAAAACGGAAAAACCGTAAGAGGAACGGACAAAAACATAAGAAAAATGAATAAAAACAGATAAAAACAGACAAAAACGTAAGAAAAATGAGCGGAAACGATAAAAACAGATGAAAGAGTAAGAAAACGGGTGAAAACGTATCAAAACGAATAAAACGTAAGAAAAACGGACAAAAACGCAAGAAAAATGAACAAAAACTGACAAAAACCGATAAAACGGACAAAAACTTAAGAAAAATGGATGAAAACGTATAAATACGAATGAAAACGTAAGAATATAAAAACGGACAAAAACGTATGAAAATAGGAAAAACGTACAAAAGCGGACAAAAACGTATAAAAACGGAGAAAAACGTATGTAAACTGAAAAAACGTTAGAAAAACGATAAAAAACGTAAGAAAAACAGACAAAAACGTATGAAACGGAAAAAACGTAAGAAAAACAGACAAAAACGTAAATAAAATGGACGAAAACATATAAAAATATAATACTAATATTAATAATTAAATAAATAATTTAAAAAAAATCAGGACTAAATTTGTAAAACCTGGTGAAACACAAGGACCATTTGTGTAAGAAACTGAAAAGAAATATAGAAAAAAGAAGAAGACAAGGGTATTTTAGTCATTTGATGGTGGTCAGAGACGATATTTGCCCCAAAAGTTTCCCACAGGGACGATCCTTACACTTTCTAAACGTTTGGGACGAAATATGCAATTTGGCCAAACTTTAGGGACGATTTTTGCAATTTACTCTAAATGAAATGAAAACCCCAGATTTCAGACGCACAAGGGGAGAGTGATACCCACGCGCGTTAAGTTTAACAAATTAGGGGATTTCGTGCATGATTTATTAAAGCACAAGGGGATCTCGCACAATTTTCAAACCACGGGGGATTTCGCGCAACATTTTCAAACCACAAGGGGGTTTCGCGCAATTAACTTGATTTCAGACGCACAAGGGGAGAGTGATATCGACGCGTGTTAAGTTTAGCAGATTAGGGGATTTCGTGCATGATTTATTAAACCACAAGGGGATCTCGCACAATTTTCAAACCACGGGGGGATTTCGCGCAATATTTTCAAACCACAAGGGGGTTTCGCGCAATTAACCCGAGAGAGAAATGAGAAAAAAATGATGAATCTAGGTCAACTCCCTGGTTTATATAGCCAGGGAGCTTTACCGCACGCTAACGATCAAAGTTAGCGTGCGCTACCCAGTCATAAACCAGTCCAGAACTTACGGTTCTGGCCCGTTAGCGTGCACTACAAGAGAATAGCGTGCGCTAACAACCCATCGATAGCGCGCGCTATCGGGCCATAGCGTGCGCTACCTGGATACCAGACCGAGTCCAGAAACAATCTGCCCAGTACTGGACTACCGGATTAGTGTAGGCTATCGGACACCCAACGCGCTAAGCCTCAACAATAGTGTACACTAGAATACGTTCTTAGCGTGCGCTAATCTGCTCGTCCAGAGAGCAGAGAGCAGAAACAACTCACTGCCACTGCTGGGCTCGAGTCGCTAGCGCGTGCTACGAAGCAAACGTAGCGTGCGCTACTAAACGATGCTAGCGTGCGCTATACAACAACGACAACGCGCGCTAGGCACAGGATAACAATGGCCCCAAAACACCGAAACACGAACGAAACATCAAATGGAAGCTCAAAACACGCATAATAACATAAGATGGATTTACGGCAACCCCGAAACGGCGATTCCAAATAACGATTAAGAGAATCAGACCAATTAGCGACGAAAAAGCCGACAAACGCGGAATTGAGTAAAACAAGTCCGAAAGAAGCTCGGGTGACAAAAAGTCCGAAAATAAGTATTCTCGAAATACCAATACGGTTACAAACGAGCCACTAAAAGCAGGAAATACGAAAAATGAAAAATACCAAAAAGAAAAAAATTCGGATATTACATTCTACCCCTCTAAAAATAAGTTTCGTCCCGAAACTTAAGAAACAAACAACTCGGGGTACCTAGCACGCATGCTATCCTCGATTTTCCAAGTGGCCTCCTCGACACCATGCCTCGACCACTGCACCTTGACCAAAGGAATGTTCTTATGCCTCAGTCGCTTCTCACGGTGCTCCAAAATCTTCAAGGGACGCTCCTCGAAAGTAATATCCTCGTCGATGTCAATCTCACCATAGTCGATGACGTGACTAGGATCCGGGACATATTTCCTCAGTTGGGAAACATGGAAATTGCTATGAACATGGCTCAAAGCCGGGGGCAATGCCAAACGGTATGCCAACTCGCCGACTCTCTCGAGAATCTCAAAGGGCCCAATAAATCTTGGACTTAACTTTCTTTCCTTCCCGATGCGGAAAACTCCCCGCATCGGCGACACCTTCAGCAACACGTGGTCTCCCACCTCGAATTCCAACGGTCGACGACGGACGTCAGCATATGACTTCTGTCGACTATGAGGAGTCAACATCCTATCCCGAATTAATTACACCTTTCCCTCGTCTCCAAGGCGATATCTGGTTCGGTCCCGACCAAATCAGATGCCTCGTTCCAGCAAATCGGCGATCGATATCGCCGCCCATAAAGCGCCTCATACAGTGCCATCTTGATCGAAGCGTGCCAACTATTATTGTACGTGAACTCGTTCAACGGCAAATGCTCCTACCAGTCACTGCTCCAGTCGAGAGCACAAACACGCAACATATTCTCGAATGTCTGGATAGTGCGTCCCCATCTGACTGAGGATAAAAAGAAGTACTCAGACGCAAACGAGTACCCAACACTTTATGCACCGCCTCCCAAAAGTGCGATACAAAACGTCCATCCCGATCCGAAACAATAGACTTCGGAGTACCGTGAAGCCTCACAATCTGCACAATAAACACACGAGCCAACCTCTCCGGACCCCAAGTATCCTTGATGCCAATAAAATGTGCCGACTTGGTCAGACGGTCCACAATCACCCAAACCATATTCATACCAGACTTCGATCTCGGCAAGCTCGTGACGAAGTCCATCGAAATATCTTCCCATTTCCATTCCGGAATGGGAAGCGACTGTAGTAACCCAGTCGGTCGCTGATGCTCGATTTTGACCTGCTGACAAGTCAAACATCTCGCTACAAACCGTGAGACCTCCCCCTTCATATCATTCCACTAAAAGTTCCTCCTCAGGTCCTTGTACATCTTACTCGAACCAGGATGAACGCATTAAGGCGTAGCATGGGCCTCACGCAAAATACCCTGCCTCAATTCCGAGTCATTCGGTACACAAAGACAACTCTGGAATCTCAACACACCATCTTCGTGAACCACAAACCCATGAGATTTTCCCTTATGAATATTCTCTCGGATTTGAGTAATCATGAGATCCTTCAACTGCTTCAGTTTAATTTCATCGATCAGTGACGACGAAATCTCTAAAGCACAAAGTTGCCCGACAGCTCCCGACAACAAAACCTCAACATCTAACTCGATCAAAACATGCTGAATCTCAGATTGAGACGTAAATATCTCAAGTGTCCGCAACACAACTGGTTTCCGACTTAATGCGCCGGACACGAAGTTCGCCTTGCTCGGATGATAAAGGATTTGAAGGTTATAATCCTTAATCAACTCTAACCACCTCCTCCGCCTCATATTCAACTCCCGTTGAGTAAATATGTACTTCAGACTTTTATGATTAGTAAAAATATGACATGCAGAGCAAAAAAGATAATGACGCCAGACCTTGAGTGCAAAAACAACTGCCGCTAACTCCAAATCGTGAGTAGGGTAGTTAAGCTCATACGGCCTCAACTGTCTCGACGCATAAGCGATAGTCTTGTTATGCTGCATCAACACGCACCCAAGACCCTGACCTGAAGCATCGCTATAGACGGAAAAACCCTCGTTGCCACACGGCAACTCTAAAATCGGGGCTGAAGTCAAATGCCTCTTCAGCTCCTCAAAACTCGACTGTCTCTCATCATTCCTGACGAATTTCTCGGATTTTTGAAGCAACTATAAGTGGACGAGCTAGTTTTGAGGATCATTCGATGAACCAACGATAGTAGCTAGCCAAACCCAAGAAACTATGGACCTCCTTCACATTCTTAGGCGGTGTACAATCCAACACTGCCTCAATCTTCTGTGGATCCACACGGACCCCCTCGACTGAAATCACGTGACCCATAAACATCACCTCCTTCAGCCAAAACTCACATTTTGAGAACTTCGCATAGATTCGCTCGGTCCTCAAAATGTGTAACACCACACGCGATGATGCGCATGCTCCTCCTCGTTCTTCGAATAAATAAGGATATCGTCAATGAAGATGACGACAAACTTATCCAAATACTCGATAAATACCTTGTTCATCAACTGCATGAACATTGCCGATGTGTTGGTTAGTCCAAAGGACATAACCACAAACTCATAATGCCCGTATCTCGTCCGAAAAGCTGTTTTCGGGATATCGAACTCCTTCACCCGAAGATGATAGTACCTCGATCTCAAATCAATCTTCGAGAATACTGCAGCTCCCTGCAACTGATCGAACAAGTCAATAATCCTCGGTAAATGATGTTTGTTCTTGATGGTCACCTTGTTTAGCTCGTGATAGTCGATACATAAACGCAGCGAACCATCCTTCTTCCGCACAAACAGAACCGGTGTGCCCCAAGGTGAAGCGCTCGGTTGAATATACCCAGACTCAAGAAGTTCACTCAACTGCTTCTTCAACTCAGCCATCTCTGAAGGTGCCATGCGATACGGCGCCTTCAAAATCGGAGCCGCACCCAGCTCTAACTCGATAGAGAACTCAACCTCACGGTCCGGTGGTAACCCCACCCCAGTAACTCATCAGGAACGGCATCAGGGAACTCACTAACGACTGGAATCGATGAAAAATTGACCCCACCATCCCCCGTATTCAAGGCATAGCACCAATAACCAGTACACTCTTTCCACAGGAGTCTCATCGCCTTCAAGGCGTTAATTATAAACTTATGGTTTCTCTTTCTCCCCGCAAAAGAGTGCTCGGTGCTGTCCTCGGCTAACATGGTGATGATT
Organism: Orobanche coerulescens; assembly: GCA_033398695.1. Taxonomy (NCBI): domain Eukaryota; kingdom Viridiplantae; phylum Streptophyta; class Magnoliopsida; order Lamiales; family Orobanchaceae; genus Orobanche; species Orobanche coerulescens. Next base: position 125,552,802 of record CM065819.1, on the reverse strand, counting down.
CTCGTGCGGTAGTTCATGATTACACCATACCGCTCGAGCCAATCATCCCCGAGAATCAAATCCTCACCCTCAATACTCACAACAATAAGATTAGAGAGCCAATCCCTCTCACAAATAAACACAGAACAGTCTCGTACCTCCTGAACACCAACGATCCTATCACCGCTAGGAAGCTTAACGATGAAAGGCTCACAAGGCATCAAACAGTCGAGATTCAAATGGCACACACACTCCAGAGAGATGAATGAATCCGTAGCACCCGAATCAGAAAGCACACTGACAGGATGGGACTGAATATGAACGATACCTATGGCCACGGTGGTGGCTGGATCATCGGCCCTCATCATATCATAGACACGCGGATGGGCGGAGACGACACTGGAAGCTCCCCCTCTAGCGTGCTGACCCTGACCTCTCTCTCAATTGGCACTCGACGGAGACTGCGGAGCAAACGACCATTGGTTCACACTCGGCTCCTTAGGCGCTGGAAAGAAGCCTGGGCACCGAGAATCTGTCCTACTCGCTCACAAAAGAAAGCCTTGTGGCCCGACTGACCACAAGTATGACAAGTCAACTACGGATGAGGACACTCCCGATTCCTATGGCCCGACTTGCCATACTTAAATCATCTGACATCACGAACGGAGGCACTGGCAGTACCTTGAAACCCCCCAGAAAAACGAGCCAAACCGCCCGCAGGAATATTTGCAGACTGAGATTTCTGCTGACCTCCACCCTTGTGGCCCGAAAAATTTTCGACGAACTTATGTTTCTTGCTCTCACGAGCCGCCTCACTGGCCTTCAAAGATATATCATATGCAAGAGCTCTACTCTGATAATCCTTTAAGGTGGTGTAGGCAAGCCCAGACATGTAGTCACGGATCTTCAGTTTCATCCATCTGGCAAAGTATAAAATTTTGTCGCTCTCTTCTCTAACTTGGGCCTTCACGAAGCCCAACTCCCGGTTGTAATCAGCAATAGCCTGAGAAACAGGAATATCCTGAGGGTGAGCATCATAAAAAGCATGAACTCGAGCCTGTCTAACTGGCCACGGGAAATATTCGGTCTCCACCATGTCTTTGAATTCAGCCCACGAAGCAACATGATCTTTAGGCTCAACAGCCTCCCACCAGTCAGTAGCGTCCCCAGTGAGAAAGTACTGGGCAATAGGGACCTTGCGGTCCTCGGGACAGTTGGTGGCAACAAAGACCTTGGATATCTCAAATGCAGAGATAAAGAGACTCAAAAGGACAACAGAAATAAAGAGACTCAAATGCACACGTCAACAACCCTGGCCAGCATCCTCGTACTGTCCGAGCGCCCGCTCGTCCGGCTGAACATAACCTGAAATTCATAACAAGAATTTCCCCAAGACGGGTCCCCAAAAGGGGTTAGAAATTACGCTAGTACAAGTAATCAAGGAAAACCATTCACTTACACATTTCATAGTACATGCATCAATTCATTTCAAAAGCCAAAACTAGACATGTCTTTTTTCGGAAAACTAACAGTCAATAATCAATTTGCCTAGGACCGGGGTGAAGCCACTGGTCCCACTCGAGGCCTCTAAGGACCCTACCGAGATGGCCATATCATAAAACAAATCACGCACAGGCATCGCCTAGGACCGGGGTGAAGCTACTGATCACACTCGTGGCCTCTAAGGACCTTCACGAGCTGGCTAGCGAATCAAACTCGTGAATCCAGAGTGAAGTCATAGATTCCCTTGAGGCCCCGTCGGACCCTCCCGAGGTGAGAAAAGCACACACAAATACATCACCATTTCATGTTAAGCATAAAGGTTTCCAAAATACTTGCCTTGAATAATTGACGACGACTCGAACGGAAAGGAAAATCAAGCACGAACGCTAGGAACCAATGAACCCGAACCTAACGATTTGAAGAATACAATCACAACCATTTCTAAACGAGTACGGAAATGGAATACTCCTAAAAACCCACCTACGATTCATATAAGTTCGTACAAAAACAACGATGAGGACGGGTCGCACCCGAACCCTCTCGATTTCACAAATACAACAAAACTTACCATGAACTCGTATGGAAAACAAGAATACTATAAATATTAATCATATACATCATGTATTAATCAACAATACGGAACGAATCAGACAAAAACTCAAAACCCCTCAAATTTCCCAAAAATAGGGTTCTAGGAGATTACCTTGGATTAAGGATGAAGAATAAGTATTGGTGTTGTTAATCTACACCAAGAACTCAAGAGAATGATGGCTAGGAATTGCAAGACTTCAAATTGCCCAAAGATCGCCCAAGAATCGCCCAAGAACCGTAGAGAGAGAGAGAGAGAGAGAGAGAGAGAGAGAGAAATGGGAAAAAATGATGAATCTGGGTCAACTCCCTGGTTTATATAGCTAGGGAGCTTTAGCGTGCGCCAACGATCAAAGTTCGCGTGCGCTACCCAGTCATAAACCAGTCTAGAACCTACGGTTCTGGCCCGTTAGCATGCACTACAAGAGAATAGAGTGCGCTAACAGCCCCTCAATAGCGCACCTATCGGGCCATAGCATGCGCTACCTGGACACCAGACCGAGTCCAGAAATAATCTGCCCAGTATTGGACTGCCGGATTAGCGCACGCTACCAGACACCCAGCACGCGCTAAGCCTCAACAATAGCGTGCGCTAATCTGCTCGTCCAGAGAGTAGAGAGCAGAAACAACTCACTGCCACTGCTGGGCTCGAGTCGCAATTGCGCGCTACGAAGCCAGAGTAGCGTGCGCTACTAAATGATGCTAGCGTGCGCTATACAACAACGATAGCACGCGCTAGGCACGGGATAACAATGGCCTTAAAACACCGAAACATGAACGAAACATCAAACGGAAGCTCACAACATGCATAATAACATAAGATGGATTTACGGCAACCACGAAACGGCGGTTCCGAACAACGATTAAGAGAATCAGACCAATTAGCGATGGAAAATCCGACAAACGCGGAATTGAGTAATACAAGTCCGACATAAGCTCGGGTGACAAGAAGTCCAAAAATAAGTATTCTCGAAATACCAATACGGTTACAAACAAGCCACTAAAAGCAGGAAATACGGAAAATAAAAAACACAAGAAAAGAAAAAACGCAGATATTACAATTGGGGAGTTGGCGTACAGGTTAGCTTTACTGCCATCACTAAGTCACGTTCATAATGTGTTCCACGTATATCAATTAAGGAAAAATGTACCGGATCCCAGTCATATCATTGATTTTGGTGAGATTGAAGTGGGTAATAATGGCACGTTCGAAGAAAAGCCAATCAGGATACTCGAGAGTCGAGTTAAACAATTGAGGAATAAACCAATCTCCTTGGTTAAAGTTCAGTGGTCCCGACATGGAGTCGAAGAAGCAACTTGAGAAACTGAGGATAATATGAAGTCGAGATACCCGAATTTGTTTTCGTCTTAAGTTTCGGGACGAAACTTCTTTTTAGAGGGATAGTATGTAATGCCCAGATAATTATTGTGTATTTTACCTGTATTCGAACTTGTAACATTCGATTATGTGGTATTATTAATCGAAGTGTGGTTTCCCATATTCGCAGTCCTGCATTTTTGAATTTCCAAACATTCACACATGCATGCATCTGCACGTCATAACGTACGCTAGACTTTGAGCATAACGTACGCTAAGTGTGGGACATAATGTATGTTGTAGTTCTAGCGTAGCGTACGTAAGCTTCGGTCAGAGGCAGATCAGATAAGGTCGGCGTATGGGGGCCAGAGGGGATTCGTCGATATTGCTACGTGTGAACCTGGATGGATTTTCAATAAAGCAGCTCAATGAGGCTTAACGTACATTAGGTATGGGTGTTAACGTGCGCTAGGTACACGGTTTTACGTATGTAAATGGGTTTAGATAGCGTACGTAAGAGAATCCAAAATCGAGCAGTGAGCTATTGCCAGACATTAACGTATGCTAAGAAATGATAATAGCGTACGCTAAGGCTTTAACGTACGTAAGGCATTGCAGATAATGTACGTAATGTTTAAAGTCTATTTATAAGACCTCAACCTCCATTTCATTTCCTCCTCACTCCTTGGCTGATTTTTGTAATCTGAGAACTCCCTAACACCAAAATTCTATCATTTCATCATCTCATCTCGATTTTGAGGATCGTAGACCTTTGTGGATTGGTGTTCAAGCAAAATACGACCGATGTTGCTTCATTTTTCATCTGATCGTCATAAACTCCAATATTGGCCATAAAAGTGCATATTTCCCCACAATCTTCGTCCGGCTACCTACAAAACAAAAACACAACATACCATGGGTAAAAAGAGCAAAAACACTTAAAAATAAACGAAAGCACGACTCAATAGAACATAATGAGACGATCAAAAATCGACTCATCAAATCCCCCCAAACCTAAACTTTGCTTGTCCCCAAGCAAAAATAAATAAAACACACGACAAAGAAAACGAGAAGGATTACATAATCAATTTAATCATCGGGTATACATACAATCAACGGGAATGTAAAAGTATCGTAAACTCTCGTAACTCGTCATAGAAGCGCAAACTTACAAATGAATGGATAGCAATGGCACTTAATCTAATATGCAAGAAAACAAGTCTTAGTAGTCCCTCACGGAATTTTATCGATTTACTCATCTCTCAAGTATTTAGATAGGTCAATACGCTCAGATCGATTCGAATGGAAAGTTCTACTATATGCTTGCACTTCTTCTCTTCATCAATCGCATCAATATTCACAAAACACGAGTCATAGGGTCTTACTTTTAGTTGTAACGGGGCTGTGGCTCAGGTTGGGAAAATTTGGCTAGTAGTTACAAGTTCAGTCCAAGTAGAGCACATACAATCCTCACATATATGAAGTAAACACTCTAAGCGATCATTCTACTTCAATTCTCCCGTATATATATCTTTTTTTCTCTAGGCCTCATTAAGCGCAATTCTTATGATATTGGCCTATTTCTCACAACCCAACGGCTTCCCTTTTGTTTTTCTTAGGCTCACTCCTCTTATCCCTATCTTTTCTATCCCATTAGTATTAGGATCGCCCCATTTTTTTTTGTGGGGCTTATTATTTTCAGGGGAACGGGAGAGAAGATTTTTGCCTCTATACACCACAAACTTTGCACACCTTCATTTTTTAAATATACCCTCTCATGCTCTTACATGGACCAATACTTGGGTAAGTTATGGCTTTTGGATATGGAGCTATAAGATACGGGTTTTTCGAACAAAATTATGGCTAAAGGCTCAACGGGGCTAGCAAAGGATATTGATATGAAATGGTGGGCATTTTAAGATAAGTAGGTTCAAGGCAAAAAATGGGCAGCCCTAATCATTTCTTGTGTATGTAAATATCAACACATCATCCGACAGAATCATGCAAGCTCTAAAGAATACAATCCATAAGAAGAGAAATCACACATGAAAGAATTTTACCGCTAAAAGTGAACGGTTCAATTAGGCACAAGAACTCACAGCTTTTGGACTACCATACTCATTCCTTACATGTCAAATCAAGTAACTAAAACTATACATTCACACGCAAGGTCAAACAATCAATTAGATTAATCATCTATATACCCAACAGTTAACAAGGTTATTATAATCTAACTACGACATCACGCAAGAAGAAAAAAAAAAGAAAACATCACGCAAGAAAAAAATAAAGAAATGAAACAAAACATCACGCAAACTAAAAACAAATAAAAATCGAAGAAGTTGCACCCCCCCCCCCCCAAAACCTAAACCTTTGCTTGTCCCCAAGCAAAAATATTAAGTCAGGAAAAATATAAAAACGCAAATTAAAAAGAAAGAAAATAAAATTACCGGATTAAGAAGTGTAGTTTTTGATCTGGGGGCACCATGCTTTTGTGCTCGGGTCTCAACTTTCAATAGACTAGACTTCTTGCTCCCATAAATACCTCCCTTTTAGAAGTGGTCGGTTCTGCCTTGCCTGTAATATCCGCAATTTTCGATTTTCGGTAAATTTCTTTTTTCGGCCGAAGTCCGTTTTGACGACTTGCTCATGACCGTTTCGTCATTCTGAGAATGATTAATTCTACACTTTTTGACATCCGAATTCGTTTCGGAGTCGTTTTGTTGAGTTCCGTGCTTTCTAACGACTTTTCCGCACTTGAGTTCGGTTCTTGCGAATCTCGTTGAATCAGCTGCTTTGAGTTTCCCGTAAGTCCGTTTAACCTTGTTAGACGTGTTGTGAACTTCGGTTTGGTTATTCGATCACGTATCGTGATTTCCGGGCGTTTTGGGCCATTTTGTAATTTACCCAAAGTTACGGGTATCTGTATCTGTAATTGTTGTCTCGACCCGTTTCTTGGTCGCGTATGACTAATTATGGTATTATGTTTTCATTCCGGGTCGTTGATGTTGTCCGCGAACTTTTCGTCGTGTTCGTTCCGTACGTTTTCGGAAATCGAGTCGTCGAGCCCTGACGGTTGCGGGACTGGCCGGACGGTTGCGGGACTGGCCGGACGGTTGTGGGTTCTGGCCGGATGATTGCGGGTACCGGCCGGACGAGTGCGGCAGGAACCGGCGTAGCGTACGCTACGGCCGGAAGTCTGCGCGCGCTAGCTCGGCAGGTATAGCGCACGCTAGCTTGGTCGACCAACGCACGCTATCGGGCCGGACAGTGGGGTTTCTGAGGTTCTGGACTCGGTCAGGATCGGCAGGTAGCGCACGCTACTGTCGGTCGTGGCGCACGCTAACCGGCAGGGGTAGCGCACGCTGTCGGCCGACTAGCGTACGCACGGATGAGTTTGTTAGTCCGGTGGCTCTTTGGACGGGCTGCGCGCGCGAGCTTGGCCGTAGCGCACGCTAGCGGGAGTCGGGCGGTCGAGTCATGGTCGGCGGAATTGTCGGTGGTGCCGGGTCATGCGGGCCATGGCCGAGAGTGCTCGGCCGATACTGGCCGATAGCGCACGCTAGGCCGGGAAGGCTAGCGCACGTTAGTTCCGGCCGAGTATAAAAATGATGAACCGACTTTCTCGGTCATTTTCATTTCATTTCCCTTCGGTCCGGTGAGGGTTTTGGAGGAGACGAAACCATGTTGTTGGACAACAAATCCATGAAGTTTCTGAGTTTACATCACCGATCAATCATCCTATAACATCCTTCGATCCAGCGAATCAAGGTTAGATCTTTAGAACCCTACTTTTGGGTAGATTTGGGGGTTTTCGCGTTTTTGTCCGATTCGTTCCGTTTTGTCGATTAATTCATGATGAATAGGATTAATCTTGTTGGTATTCTTAGTTTCCCTACGGATTCATGGTATATTTCGTGATTTTTATGGAATCGAGAGGGTTTGGTTGTGGTCCGCCCTCGTTGTTGTTTATATGCGAATATACATGAATCGTAGGCGGGTTTTCGGGTGTATTCTGATTCCGTATTCATTTAGAAATGGTTGTGATTGTATTCTTCGAATCGTTAGGTTCGGTTTCGTTGGTTCCTAGCGTTCGTCGGTGACTTTCCTCTCCGTTCGTTGCGTCGTCAATAATTCAAGGCAAGTATCTTATTATACGACTTGTATCTTGTGAATAGTAATTACCTATGATATGTATAACGATTTTGCTTGCCTCCGTAAATATGTTCCGTTTGAGTTGGTTGTGTTTTCCGAAATTTGAAGGCTTTGTGATAATAGTGATATATTGGTATACGTGTTAGGCGTTGTGCCATTTGTGCAGGATTGCGATGTACATATGAGATGGTTGTACACGTGTTTGTTCAATGTATTGTGTACCGAATGTGTGTTGTGTTGGTTAAGAGTCGTTGTGATGATCATGATGTTTGTGTTGTTTTGGTTTACATGCTTGATTGTACATTTCGGCGTAATGTGGAATGACTTGACATTTAATGATTATGAATTGTGTCGAGTCGATGTGTGTGTGATCCAGGTAGGGTCTGACGAGGCCTCTGGAGTTCGGTACATGATGTGTACGAACAAAGTGTGTGAACCAGGTAGGGTCTGACGAGGCCTCTGGAGTTCGGTACATGATGTGTACGAACAAAGTGTGTGAACCAGGTAGGGTCTGACGAGGCCTCTGGAGTCCGGTACATGACGTGTACGGACAAGGTGTGTGATCCAGGTAGGGTCTGACGAGGCCTCTGGAATTCGGTACATGATGTGTACGAACGATGCTGTAGCCGGGTAGGGTCCGTTGAGGCCTCCGGAGTTCGGTACATGATGTGTACGAACAGTGTGTGTGGTCCGGGTAAGGTCCATCGAGGCCTCCGGAGTTCGGTACATGATGTGTACGAACGGTGTGTGTGGTCCGGGTAAGGTCCGTCGAGGCCTCCGGAGTTCGGTACATGATGTGTACGAACAATGATCGTGTAGCAGTGATTGTTCGGGTAACATTTTAAATATGGATCTCGGACTCATAATGATATATTATTTAGTATGCTTTGAAACGAGAATCGGGCTAAGGCCCTATTGTTTACGAAAAGGTTTTGTAAATTAGGACTCGAGGTCCAAAAGATTTTCTGCTTTAAAAATCCCCGAGATGATGTGTTCCTTTTAAAATATCTCTTACTTGAGTTCGAAATTCTAAAACTTCTCGGGAACATTTTGATAATGGATTTCCGTATTAAATTTGTAGTTGCTATTTGCTTGTTACATTTCGTATGGTTTGATACTTGCACTAGTAAAACAGTGGAGTTTTACTAACCCCCGAGTATTCGGGGGGTGGATGTCTGTTTTGCGTCCAGGTACATGCAGATTCAGGGGAGCACTCACAGGATTGGCACAAGAGGATGACGAGCTGCGATACTAATCATGAGTCGAGAGTTGTTTGATTTTTGTTGTGTTGTCAGAGTTGATTTCAGTCTTCCGATGTATTGTATTTCGACCCCTGCGTGGGTAATGTTGTTAGTCAGTCCTGTTGATAGATTTGTGTGACCTCATCGGTCTGTGTGTTTATGTGTAAGTGACCTTAACGGTCTGTATTTATTATATTGTTTGACCCTGGCCGGGCAAACATTTGGTTGTTTATGGACGTGTAGCCTGGTAGATCCTTGGGGAAAGGGTTTACGGCGTGTAATATTCCCATACGGTTTTGGGGATGTTACATTTATGGTATCGGAGCTTAGGTTGCGGAAACCTAGGCTGTCGGGTCGAGTCAAGTCGTGATTTGTCGAGTAATGTGTTGTCTTGTCGTTCGAGTCGTTAGGTGACAAGTTGAGTTGTGCGTAGTCACAACGTGTCGGTTATGTTGTCGGACGAGATTAGTATCGTGGGCGACCGTCACCTCCGTGCGACCTGTGGATGTAAGTCTCCTCTTTTATGCGTAATACCTGTGTATCTCGATTTTTATCTTAGTGAGTTAATTGCAGTGCATAATTTTATTTACCTAATATTGGGTAATATAGTTGTATTTATTATTCGTGGCACATAGTATGTGTATAGAACTGTGCACGTTATTGTTTTATCTTTGAACCACCGGGTGGGGTGGTATGTTGTGAAAGTTGTAAACCTTGATGGGTTTCGAAAAGGTACCGACGGTAGAGTTTGTGAGAAACTCCGATGAATGATTTTGTTGTGTGCTTAAACTTGATACCACGAGATGCATTTGATTGAATTGGCGACCCTGGTTGCCATTTGAGTATGTGGTTTTAAATTCGATTGTTTTTGGAATGTTGTAATTTTTCTGATATGTTCTGTTGTTGTCTCTGTGGGTCGTTAGCGCACGCTACGCTTTGCGGCTAGCGCGTGCAAGAGTGCGTTGGTAGCACGCTAACGGGAGGATAGCGCACGCTACCTGGTAGTTCAGAGAAGTCCAGGAGCTACTGGACTGGGTCTGAAGTTCTCGTTAGCGCACGCTAACACTTGGGGTTAGCGCACGCTAACGGTGTATTTTAGTCAGGAGTTTTGTTTGATGCCGCGATAGCGCACGCTAACCTTAATGATTAGCGCACGCTAATTGTGTCCAGTATAAGTACTGGACACCAGTCTAGAAGTTGCATTTTTCTTCATTTCTTCTTCTTCCTCTATGAGTTTGAGACGTAGATTTTGAGCGGTTTGATGCGTGTGATATGATGTGTTTAAGTGAATGCTGATACGTGCGAATTTTGGGCATTTTGGCCTATTGTACTTTTGAAAAAAACCTTGGGTATCTTAAAAAAAAAATAAAAAAAAATAAATAAACCTCGAGACGTACTTTTAAAATGAATTATTTTCTCACAGTGTTCTCAAGATGCCTACTAGCGCCACGCTATGTTTCAAGATTATTTTACTTTGAGGATCAAAATATTTTGAAATATTTCTAATGATTTAGAAATGCATTCGCTTAGACCCGAAGGTCGAATATAGCTGAAAGGTTTTAATTTAACGAAAGGTGTCTTCATTTTTTTATCAAACGCAAGATGATTTTTTTTAAAAGTCTCGATGACGATGTTTGTACTACTTATGATATATGATACTCAAGATCAACTGGTGCTTGCAAGTTATTTTCAAAAGATGGTTTTCGTTTTCAAAACCTATCACTCCTATTTGTGGTCCGGGAATATATGTGTGATGTTCGTACTCTCGTTAGGGTGTTAACCCCCGAGTTGTTGTTGAATTGGTGGTGTGAGCGTTGAGTCGTTCGCCACACAGTTGTCGTGGTAGCCTCTGTGAGGGGTGTGATATTGGTATTGGATGTTGTCGCCTCGTAGCGGTTTATGCATTATCGCATATATGCGAGCTGTTAGAGCTCGGGTTGGTATGATTGTGTGCATCGGTGTTTGTTCCGCGTTGTGTCGATTGCTTGTTATATTGTTACCTTGGTTCCGTTGTTGTGAGTTTTGGGGGCGAGGTCAAAGGTAATACCCGTACTATTTTGACTTCTATATTTTCTCTTTCTCCAGTCTATCGATTCGCTCGTGTTCGTTAATACCTTATGAACTTGTTCTGTATTTGGTTACATCGTCCGAGCAGTGTGATCTTGTTGTGGGTCGATCCGGTTATCGATGTGACTTTTTGGGTTCGTTCGATTCTTGTGAACCTTGTTCGGGAGTGACCTCATCTGGTTCTATTAGTTCTTTTATTCGAAGTGGATCGGATTTGGAACTCTTGTGTTTTCGACTCTGTCGACTCATTATGTTCGTTGACATTTCTGAGCTTGTCCTGCCCCTTGCTTTTGTTGATCGAACGAGTGTGGTATTGTTTTGGAATAATTCATTTGTCGTTGTGACTTTTCAATCGCTATTCCCTTTCCTGTGGATCTTATAGGAATGCACGTCTTGTTGTTCTCACCAGATCATCCTGGGAGTTGTTGTTTAAATTTTCTTATCCTTCGTGTTTCGAACATGATTGTTCGATTTTTGTTGTCTCGATCGTTGTGGTTCGATCGTTTGTTTGTTCGGTTTTGTTCTCGTTTCGTGATTGTTGAGCATTCAGGCTCCTTCCTAATTCCCTTAAGTTCGGGAAATTAGTCTCGTTTTCGATCTTCCAACCCTTGGGCGGTGGGATTCCGTATTTGTTCAGCGGTTGGCTCGCGTTTTGATTGATGTATCGTTGGGTTGGTCAATCATATTGATTTTCGTTCGTTGTGTTTTGTGATTGTCGGATAATTGAATTGGATATATTATCCGTTTGATGGCGCTTGTCATTTGTTGGTTTTATTATATCCCTAACGGCGACGTTGTGTTGGTCGCCGTGGAGCGTGTTTTCACGCCGTATATTCCTTTGCGTTGTTTGTAACATTTCGCCGTTGGGCGTTAGTTACGCATTCTTGTGTATCTTGTTGAGTTTTTCCTGGCGGAATATTTCTTCCCCCTACTTGTTTTAAGTTTCGGGATGAAACTTCTTTTAAGGAGGGTAGAATGTAATATCCGCAATTTTCGATTTTCGGTAAATTTCTTTTTTCGGCCGAAGTCCGTTTTGATGACTCGCTCATGACCGTTTCGTCATTCTGAGAATGATTAATTCTACACTTTTTGACATCCGAATTCGTTTCGGAGTCGTTTTGTTGAGTTCCGTGCTTTCTAACGACTTTTCCGCACTTGAGTTCGGTTCTTGCGAATCTCGTTCGAAACTGCTGTTTCGAGTTTCCCGTAAGTCCGTTTAACCTTGTTAGACGTGTTGTGAACTTCGGTTTGGTTATTCGATCACGTATCGTGATTTCCGGGCGTTTTGGGCCATTTTGTAATTTACCCAAAGTTACGGGTATCTGTATCTGTAATTGTTGTCTCGACCCGTTTCTTGGTCGCGTATGACTAATTATGGTATTATGTTTTCATTCCGGGTCGTTGATGTTGTCCGCGAACTTTTCGTCGTGTTCGTTCTGTACGTTTTCGGAAATCGAGTCGTCGAGCCCTGACGGCCATGGATCGGCCGGACGGTTGCGGGATGGCCGGGACGGTTGTGGGTTGGCCGGATGATTGCGGGTACCGGCGGACGAGTGCGGCAGAACCGGCGTAAGCGACGCCACGACCGGAAGTCTGCGCTAGCTCGGCAGTATAGCGCACGCTTGGCCCAGTCGACCAACGCCTTATCGGGCCGGACAGTGGGGTTTCGAGGTTACGGACTCGGTCGGGATCGGCGGGTAGTGCACGCCATTGTCGGTCGTGGCGCACGCTAACCGGCAGGGTAGCGCCGCTGTCGGCCGACTAGCGTGCGTTCACGGATGAGTTTGTTAGTCTAGTAGCTCTTTGGGCCGGCTAGCGCGCGAGCTTGGCCGTAGCGCACGCTAGCGGGAGTCGGGCGGTCGAGTCATGGTCGGCGGAATTGTCGGTGGTGCCGGGTCATGCGGCCCATGGACGAGAGTGCTCGGCCGATACTGGCCGATAGCGCACGCTAGGCCGGGAAGGCTAGCGCACGCTAGTTCCGGCCCAGTATAAAAATGACAGACCAGGACTTTCTCAGTCATTTTTCATTTCATTTCCCTTCGGTCCGAGGCTGGGGTTTTGGAGGAGACGAAACCATGTTGTTGGACAACAAATCCATGAAGTTTCTGAGTTTATATCACCGATCAATCATCCTATAACATCCTTCGATCCAGCGAATCAAGGTTAGATCTTTAGAACCCTACTTTTGGGTAGATTTGGGGGTTTTCGCGTTTTTGTCCGATTCGTTCCGTTTTGTCGATTACTTCATGATGAATAGGATTAATCTTGTTGGTATTCTTAGTTTCCCTACGGATTCATGGTATATTTCGTGATTTTTACGGAATCGAGAGGGTTTGGTTGTGGTCCGCCCTCGTTGTTGTTTATATGCGAATATAAATGAATCGTAGGCGGGTTTTCGGGTGTATTCCGATTCCGTATTCATTTAGAAATGGTTGTGATTGTATTCTTCGAATCGTTAGGTTCGGTTTCGTTGGTTCCTAGCGTTCGCCGGTGACTTTCCTTTCCGTTCGTTGCATCGTCAATAATTCAAGGCAAGTATCTTATTATACGACTTGTATCTTGTGAATAGTAATTACGTATGATATGTATAACGATTTTGCTTGCCTCCGTAAATATGTTCCGTTTGAGTTGGTTGTGTTTTCCGAAATTTGAAGGCTTTGTGATAATAGTGATATATTGGTATACGTGTTAGGCGTTGTGCCATTTGTGCAGGATTGCGATGTACATATGAGATGGTTGTACACGTGTTTGTTCAATGTATTGTGTACCGAATGTGTGTTGTGTTGGTTAAGAGTCGTTGTGATGATCATGATGTTTGTGTTGTTTTGGTTTACATGCTTGATTGTACATTTCGGCGTAATGTGGAATGACTTGACATTTAATGATTATGAATTGTGTCGAGTCAATGTGTGTGTGATCCAGGTAGGGTCAGCGAGGCCTCCGGAGTTCGGTACATGATGTGTACGAACAAAGTGTGTGAACCGGGTAGGGTCCGACGAGGCCTCGGAGTTCGGTACATGATGTGTACGAACAAAGTGTGTGAACCGGGTAGGGTCAGCGAGGCCTGGAGTCCGGTACATGACGTGTACGGACAAGGTGTGTGATCCGGGTAGGGTCGACGAGGCCTCTGGAGTCCGGTACATGATGTGTACGAACGATCTTGTGGCCGGGTAGGGTCCGTTGAGGCCTCGGAGTTCGGTACATGATGTGTACGAGCAGTGTGTGTGGTCGGGTAAGGTCCGTCGAGGCCTCCGGAGTTCGGTACATGATGTGTACGAACGGTGTGTGTGGTCCGGGTAAGGTCCGTCGAGGCCTCCGGAGTTCGGTACATGATGTGTACGAACAATGATCGTGTAGCAGTGATTGTTCGGGTAACATTTTAAATATGGATCTCGGACTCATAATGATATATTATTTAGTATGCTTTGAAACGAGAATCGGGCTAAGGCCCTATTGTTTACGAAAAGGTTTTGTAAATTGGGACTCGAGGTCCAAAAGATTTTCTGCTTTAAAAATTCCCGAGATGATGTGTTCCTTTTCAAATATCTCTTACTTGAGTTCGAAATTCTAAAACTTCTCGGGAACATTTTGATAATGGATTTCCGTATTAAATTTTTAGTTGCTATTTGCTTGTTACATTTCGTATGGTTTGATACTTGCACTAGTAAAACAGTGGAGTTTTACTAACCCCCGAGTATTCGGGGGGTGGATGTCTATTTTGCGTCCAGGTACATGCAGATTCAGGGGAGCACTCACAGGATTGGCACAAGAGGATGACGAGCTGCGATACTAATCATGAGTCGAGAGTTGTTTGATTTTTGTTGTGTTGTCAGAGTTGATTTCAGTCTTCCGATGTATTGTATTTCGACCCCTGTGTGGGTAATGTTGTTAGTCAGTCCTGTTGATAGATTTGTGTGACCTCATCGGTCTGTGTGTTTATGTGTAAGTGACCTTAACGGTCTGTATTTATTATATTGTTTGACCCTGGCCGGGCAAACATTTGGTTGTTTATGGACGTGTAGCCTGGTAGATCCTTGCGGAAAGGGTTTACGGCGTGTAATATTCCCATACGGTTTTGGGGATGTTACATTGCCAACCCAGCCGTGTCATATGACACGGACCGTGTCCAACTCCTCTAAAATTGCAAAAACTCACTGTATTGCTAACGCGGCCGTGTTCTGTGACACGACCCGTGTCCAACCTGCCCAGAATTGCAAAAACTCACTGTATTGCTAACCCGGCCGTGTCCTGTGACACGGCCCATGTCTAACCTGCCCAGAATTTGAATTTTTGATAACACTTTCATTTCTTTGGATTTTTAACACCTAAAGTCGAACCGGTCAGTCTCGAACCAAGCAAAAACGAATAAGGAAAATAAATTCGAGAAACAAAAAGATGAAAATCTAACTAAACTGTTGGGTTGCCTCCCAAGTAGCGCTTTTTTATAGTCATTAGCTCGACTTCTTCCCGTCTTACTCAATTTTCGACATCATGCACCTCTATGCATTCAAACACATTGATTTCTTCACTTCGGCCGAAGTATGGCTTCACTCTATGTCCGTTCACCTTAAAATGCTCATTCTTCCATGGATTAATGAGTTCTACCGCTCCGTGTGGCCATACTTGAATGACTTTGAAAGGTCCGCCCCATTGTGACACTAGTTTTCCCGGCATGAGCTTAAGACGAGAGTTATGTAGCAGAACGTACATCCCAGGCTTGAGAGATTTGTGAATGATACGCTTGTCGTGATACCGTTTCGTCCGTCCTTGTAGAGTTTAGCATTTTCGTATGCCTCGTATCGCATCTCTTCCAACTCATTCAAATGTAGAACTCGTTCTTCCCCCACCTTTTCTTGATCTAAATTTAGTGCCTTGATAGACCAATACGCCTTATGTTCTAACTCAACAGGTAGGTGGCATGCCTTCCCAAAACCGAGGTGATACGGGCTCATTCCAATCGGATATTTGTAAGCCGTGCGCTATGCTCATAAGGCATCGTTCAACTTCATTGCCCAATCTTTCCTTGTCGGCTTCACTGTCTTCTCAAGTATTGCCTTTATCTATCGATTACTCACTTCAACTTGCCCGGAGGTTTGTGGATGGTAAGTTGTCGCGACCTTATGCGTCACGCTATACTTCTTGAGCAACCCTGCAAGTTGTCTGTTGCAAAAGTGTGTGCCTCTATCGCTAATCACAGCTCTAGGCGTCCCAAACCTGCAAAAAAATCACATCCTTAAAGAAATTGCAAACCATGTTAACATCGTTAGTCCGGGTTGGAATTGCTTCCACCCACTTAGAAATGTAATCCACAACAACTAAAATATAGTCAAAGCCAAAGGAATGTATAAAGGGACCCATGAAATCAACTCCCCAAACATCGAAAAGTTCTACTACAAGATTGTTCGTCAATGGCATCTCATTTCTTTTGCTTATGTTCCCCTTTCGCTGACAACGATCGCAACTCTTTTAATAGGAATAAGCATCCTTAAATAATGTCAGTCAATAGAACCCATATTGAAGAACTTTGTGTGCCATTTTCTTCACGCTAAAATGTCCCCCACAGTGCAAGTCATGATAAAATGACAAGATGCTCTCGTAATCTTCTTCTGGGATACAACGTCGGAATACTTGATCGGGCCCCAACTTGAATAAGTAGGGGTCGTCCCAGTAGTAATGCCTGCACATGGAAATAAATCTCTTCTTCCCCTGAAAGGTCATGTCAGGCTGTAAAACACCACTAACAATATAATTAACAATATCGGCATACCAAGGTGTCTTAGTCACATCAAATAATTTTTCATCAGGGAAAGTTTCAATAATCGGCAAAGAGCTATCGAGCTTAAAATTATCTCCCTCGATTAATCTAGATAAATGGTCGGCAACTACATTTTCCGAACCCTTTTTATCCTTAAACTCCAAATCAAATTCTTGCAACTAAAGAACCCACCGAATCAATCTTGGCTTGGCATCGGAGTTTTTTAACAAATATTTCAATGCGACGTGATCCGTATGCACAATTACTTTCGAACCAACCAAATAGGATCGAAACTTATCTAAAGAAAACACAATAGCTAAAAATTCTTTTTCGGTGGTGGTATAATTGGCCTGGGCTTCATCGAGTGTTTTGCTAGCATAGTAAATTACGTGGAAAAATTTATTCACTTTCTGCCCCAAAATGGCACCAATAGCAAAATCGAATGCGTCACACATAATTTCAAATGGTAAATACCAATCCGGAGCAACAACAATAGGTGCGGAAGTTAACTTTTCCTTCAAAGCATTAAAACCAACCAAACATTCCTCCGTAAAATCTAATTTAGCATCCTTACACAAAAGATTACTTAAAGGGCGGGCAATTTTTGAAAAATATTTAATAAAACGCCTATAAAACCCGGCATGCCCTAAAAAGCTTCGAACCTCTTTTACACATGAAGGCGGGGGTAATTTAATAATTAAATCAACTTTAGCCTTATCAACCTCTATTCCCTTATTGGAAACCACATGACCCAAAACAAGCCCTTGTTTAACCATGAAATGACTCTTTTCCCAACTAAGCGTAAGATTACACGCAATACATCGTTCGAGCACAATAGTCAAATTATGTAAACAATCATCGAAAGTGGTTCCAAACACAGAAAAATCATCCATGAATACCTCAATGGACTTTTCCAACAAGTCAGAGAATATGGAAAGCATGCACCTTTGGAAAGTAGCGGGAGCATTGCAAAGACCAAACAGCATCCTCCTAAAGGCAAAAGTGCCAAAAGGGCAAGTGAAAGTGGTCTTCTCTTGATCTTCCGGAGCAATGGGAATCTGATAGAAACCTGAAAGACCATCTAGAAAACAGTAATAATCATGCCCAGCTAAACGTTCCAACATTTGATCAATGAAAGAGAGGGGAAAATGATCTTTTTTTGTTACGGCATTTAATTTCCGATAATCAATGCACATTCTCCAACCGGTCACTGTTCTAGTGGGCACCAATTCATTTTTATCATTACGAACCACTGTTATTCCAGATTTCTTAGGCACTACATGCACAGGACTAACCCACTTACTATCAGATATCGGGTAGATGACTCTGAAATCTAGTAACTTCAAAACTTCCTTTTTAACTACATCCTGTATATTCAGATTCAAACGCCTTTTAGCTTGCCTAATAGGTTTAACATTACCCTCAAGAATTATTTTATGCATGCACCTAACAGGACTTATCCCTTTGTTATCAGAAATACTCCACCCAATCACTTCCTTTAATTTTGTCAGAACTTCTACTAATTTGTTTTCTTGCAAAGGAGTTAATTCGGAAGGGACAATTATAGGGTAAGTGTCACTTTTACCTAGGAAAACATATTTAAGATGTGCTGGAAGTTTTTTCAATTCAAGTTGGGGTGGGGTGATTTCAACGGGCTCCTCAAAATTTAATTCCAAAAGCATATTAAGATCGTCAACTTCATCAATGGGTTCGGATTTATCTAACAATGCAACATATTCTTCAATTTCTAAATTATTCAGCCCCATATCATGCTCAACGGTTAGAGCATCATGCAACGTGTCCCCTACATCGTCATGCAAATATGTATCATCAACAAAAGAATCAATGCAATCAATAAAATTACAATCATGGGCAACATAAATATGAGAAGGGATAGAAGATGAACCGAACACGTCAATTTCCACAGTTTCGCCCAAGACGGTCATGGTGACCTTTCCTTCATCAACATCGATGATTGTTTTTGTTGTACGCATGAATGGCCGTCCTAGAAGTATTGTCCCTTCATTTTCGCTTGTTGCGAAATCGCTCATCTCCAAGATAACAAAATCGGCCGGAATCACCAACTTGTCCACTTGCACTAATAGGTCTTCAATGACTCCTTTGGGGTATTTCACCGACCTACCCAACATTTGAAGGGTCATTCTTGTTGGTTTGATTCCTCCGAGTCCAAACTTTAAATAAGTCGAGTATGGCATGCGATTCACACTTGCTCCCAAATCGAGCATGCCACGAGCAACCTTCTTATCTCCCATAGTGATGTCAATCATAAAACTTCTGGGATCGCCCTTTTTTGACTCCTTGCTTCTACCTCGTAGAGCACCACTTTTTCGTTCCCAAAATATCGTCTTTTGTTGGAGGTCAATTCTTTGAAAATTTTTGTATAAGTGGGAATGTTCCTCACAACACCCAAGAGAGGTAAGTTGACATGAACCTTTGGAAGCATGTCATAGATTTCAGAAAATTGCTCATCTTGCTTTGCTTTTCTAAGTCGGCTCGGAAAAGGGACCGGTGGCTTATATGGTTGAGCAGATTTGTGAAGCTTGGAAGTCGAAGTTGCTTCGTCTACTCTCTCTTCTTGATTTCCCGACTCGTCTTCTTTCTCACCGCCCCTCTCTTTCTTCGGAAATTGTCTCTTTATTAATCACTTTACCAATTCGTAGGGTGGTAATAGCTTGTGCTTGCTCGTGTTGACTTGGTAGTTTACCCCTTTCTTGTCTATGTGCCTCGGTAGCAAGTTGCCCAATTTTAATCTCCATTTTCTTCACCGAAGCTTCTAAAGATCGAACCTTTTATTGCTTTCCTTAATGAATGCCACAATACTCTCCTCGGGAGAGTTCCTTTGTTATGGAAGTGGTTCACTTTGTGTTTTTTGTTGGCTCGGTTTCCTCCGTTGTATTGAGCTTGGGCGGTTGTGCCGTACAGCATCAGGTTGTTGTCTTTACATGAGAAATTCGGATGGTTTCTTAGCCCAGGATGATAAGTGTTTGGGAGAGGTGCATTTCTTGCATTTCCGCCATAATATTTCTTCTCTCCTCCCATTCGGGCCTTCCCGTGCTTTGTCCTATAGCCCAATTTACTTGTTCAGTTTGTTCTCTCGGAAAAGTATGTGGGCAAGAATTAGCATCATGTCCGGGTACCCCGCAAATTTCACAAACTCGTGAGCTCGAAGATTTATTTTGAGTCTTGACTTGTCTTAGTTCCCTTGTTAACTCATCGATTTTAGATTGCATCTCGTCCTTCTCGCTTACTTGGTTCACACCTCCCCTATGAACACTTACACTTTTTTGTTGTGAATTAGCTCCCAACGTTTCATACACGTCATAAGCTTGTCTCTCCATTAACCCCCAAAGCGAACCACCGACTGCGTTATCCACCGCACCTTGGCAATATTGATTCAATCCATCATAGAAGAATTGATTAAGTAGTTGAAGCGGATAGTGATGGTGTGGGCATTGAATGAGGAGCATCTTAAATCGGTCCCATGCTTCGTGAAATGCCTCTCCGTATTGTTGTCCAAATATTGAGATTTGAGCTCTCAATTGTGTAGTCTCCGAATGAGAGAAGTACTTGGTAATGAATTTGTCGTAAACTTCATCCCACGTTCTTAGTGAGCCCGGTGCCAAAGTCAACAACCGTTGTTTCGCCCCATCCTTGAGTGTATAAGGGAAGCACTTCATTTTTAGCTGATCCTCGCTCAACCCATTTAATGGGAAGTTGTCAATCGCCACATAGAAGTCCCGGATGAACGACAATGGGTCCTCACGTGCTGATCCGTGAAATGAGGGCAATTGCTCGATGTGAAATCCGCTTATGTGGTAGTTCCTTGCTGCTGGTGCTAATTGGATGCACGAGATTGCGATGTTAACCACGGGCTTTGTATAGTGCCGCATTAGATGCTCAACTGGAGGTTGTTGCGGCATATTGTAGTTTGCTTCCATCCCATATTGAGTACCGGGATAATAGTTTGCTCCATATTGCACTCCAACGGGTGGTTGTCTCGGATAAAAGTATCTCCCTTGTTGAGCTTCGGGTATCCCTTGATTGCTCCCAACATTCTCATATCTCGGAAACCTCGGTTGACGAATATTTTCTTCATCTAAATTTTGCGCAACATTCTCATGTCTCGGTTGACGAGGCCTTTCTTTCCTGAGCAAAAGTCGCTCTTCAAGATCCGGATTCTTCTTGTCGTTTGCCATTGATGATTTGGCTATTGTTTTTGGTGCTCTAATTCTTTGGACTTTGTCTATGGGTGGAAGAATCGGGTTTCCCAACGATCTCCTACCAAGCATAAACAAAAGAAGTTAGAGCGAATTTTTTAGACTTTATGGAAATTAATGAAAACGGAAAAATGATCAAGAAAAACAATTCAACTACTATTAAAACAAGATAAAAAATTAAATTCCAACTCCCCAACAACGGCGCCAAAAACTTGATGAATAAATTAAAACTCGCAAGTGTACGAATCGCTTTTGTAGGTAGCGACAAGTAACTCTGAGGTCGATCTCACAAGGAGTTGGAAATGGTTTCAAATTCAATAATGTTCGGCAAATAGTCGAATTAACAAAAGTAAAGTAAAGTAAAATACACCAATGATTTGATAGAATTACAATCACAAACGCAGAAAATTAAAATAAACGAAACGTTAACAACACCGAATTAATGGTTGGATAATTAAGAGATTACGATTATGAGAATGATATCGGAGTTTAGAATCACCGACACACACGTAATCAATTATTAGTTCCGATAGTCAAAGAAATAAGGTTTGGAATTATCGATTGCTCACGATTAAAAGAAATCCGTTTGATAGCGGTAATTCTAAAAATCACGATTGTTCTTTTCGAAAATAAGAGACACTCCTTTGATGGGGATGAATTCCTAACTAACGATCGATTAACTGACTACTTTTGATGAGGTAAATCTCTAAAAGATCGCGTAAAAAAGTTCAGAACATTAACAATCACTTCTATCGGGTCGTTTGATGGCGGAATACGACAAAAACCCTCGTTTTGACAATACTAACAACTATGAAATAGGTTTGATTATCTAAATCAAAAGTTCTTATGTGAAGAACAAACTGATTAGTGCATAATTGATCTAAAATTCATATACAAAATATTCATTTTTCCGGGCATAATTGTACTGATTTGTGATTAAAAATATATATTTTACAGATATGTCCAAACATGAGCTAAAAATGGTTATTTCTGACATCGACATGAAGCATCAAAAAGGACGGAAAACAAGATCAAATCCAACGACGGGAATTTTTCAAGGCAAAACGACCTACAACACGGCGCAAACAGGACCGTGTTATGTAGGCCGTTTCACACACGACCGACATTTAGCGCCGTGTCCTCGCGCGTATTCCGGAAGAGACCGAGTCACCACAAAACGGCGCACAACACGGGGCAAACTGGGCCGTTTTTCATCGCCGTTTTTCAGCAGATGCCATGTAAAAATAGTCCACTTTTGACCAACTTGTGAACTCAACCACAAGATATTTTTTTGGTCAAAAATCTGAAAATTCAAAGACATGGGTGAAGTGTGAACAAATAATTAATCAAAGATATTACAATAGATATTTTGAGTTAAATAATCAATTGTATTCTTGAAAATCACCTATAAAAGGACATCTTCATCCATTGCAAAATCATCAATTACCAATTCTCAAAATCATCTTCTTGCTAAGAAATACTCCTTTCTTTTAGCAATATATTTTTCTTAGAACTCTCAATTTTAGTTTGTATTTTATTTTTGGTTTGAAGTTTTTCTTTCATTTAGTTTGTAATTGAAAAGTGCTTGATCAATAAGCACTTAGTATTTTACTTTCAATTTTTGTAAGCTTGTAACCTTTAAACAAGTTTAAAGTTATATTTTGAAGTTTGTTTCTTGCACTTTGATTCATCATATTCAAGTAAGTTTTATCTATTGTCATTAAGTTCTAGTAATTAAAACTTTTTATATATATTATATATATCAATTATTTCTATTATAATTTTAGTTTGTATAAACCAATGAGTAGCTAATCTTTCTTCCTAGGGGAAGGGGGATTTCTATTAGGTTATATATTTAGTATTTGATTGATTTAAACTATTTTTAGGACTAATTGGTTTAAATAGAGATTTATAAATTGCAGTTATGTAATAAACATGGTTCGTACATATGAAATAACACATTACAATAAGATGGCAGGCAAACGAGCAACAAGTTGCGCCGCAACCCCCTTTTGAATGGCAAAACCAATCCTACTAAAAACGAAGTTATGTTCCTTGAGGACCGAAATATTACTTTGCACCACCCGTTGAACTCTCGACAAAAACTTCGCTGCTTCAGGAGCTAAGAAACCAAATGTATCAAAGGCAAAAGGGATGAACACGTGTTTAGCCACTTTGCTCGATTCAGCTTTCAACGCAGCTTGTCCTGCAATAAACCCATTGTCCCTGAGCCCAACAAGAGGGGACACTCCAGTAAGATCTACACAAGCATGTTTCGCCCCAGCCCACCCAAACACAAGTATATCAGCTGGCTGTAAAGTAGACCTCCCTTCAAGCGGATCCGTCAAAAAGTTCACGGGGGCCTCTTTTTTAGAAGAAATACCTGCTCTCTTAAGAACATCATATAAAACATCCCTGACCAAATCATGCCTATATTTGAAACCAGGTAACTCCTTGCAATGGACCGCATGCTCGCCAAAAGAATCCAAGCAAACCTTGCGGCAGACTGGGCAAGGCTCATCAGCTGCAAACCTCGCCAAATATGATATGAGATTGATCATATCATATTTTTACTAATGAAACCTTCTTGATTTATTGTTGAGTGAATTGGAAACATATCTTTTCAATCTATCAAATGTTAATCTTGTTATCAACATCTTAAGATTGCGAAAGTGGTTAAGACACCTTTGAATACGAAAGTTATGAGGTGAAAAGTTGATTACTCGATGAACGATCATTTATCCTAAAAATAGTCAAGTTAGAGAAATGAAAGGACTAATTGGTTTAAATAGAGATTGATCATATCCTATTTCTACTAGTGAAACCTCATTGATTGTTAAGTGTATTGGAAACACATCTTTTCAATCTGTCAAGTGTTAATCTTGTTATCAACATCTTAAAAAAGCAAAAGTGATTAAGACATCTTTGATTACGAAAGTACAGAGGTGAAAAGTTGATTACTCGATAAACATTCGTTTTTTTCATTTATATCCGTATAAATCAATTCCGATACTTAATTAAAAACCTAATTTAATGAACCCATAATCCCCTAGATTTTATAAATTCCCAACTCATTTTAATTCTATTCATTTTCACTAGTTAAAAATAGTCTAGTATAAATAGTCTAGTATAAATAGTCTTAATATAAATAGTCTAGTATAGATAGTCTTAATATAAATAGTCTAGTATAAAAATAGTCTTATTAAAAATAGTCTTAATAAAAATAGTCTTATAAAAAATAGTTTGGTTTAAAATATAGTGCATTTTAATTTAGTTAATTTAAAAACCAAAAAAATATATTTTAGTATATTTTAGTATTTACTTCTTGCAATTTATACAAAATATTATACGAAGCCCTGTTGGACAATCCTCGAGAGAAAAGACCTTGGTAGAACTTACCACAAACTACTTCTACCTCGTATATATTTGCGAGCGACTCAAGAACTTCTATTTTTAGGATAAGTTTTTGACCGATCAAATTTTGGCGCCGTTGCCGGGGATTGTTTTAGGCCAAATATAATTTTTTGTATACTTTTGTTTATATCTTGTTATTTTATCTTTCTTTATTTCTGCATCTTTTATTCTTCTGTCCGGTCAAGTGGCGGATAACGGTACTCCGTGACTATCAAAGTCAGATTTTTCAGTTTCCCACAAACAACTGATAGTTGTAGATATTTTATCGTTTTTCATTTTAATTTTTTTTTGTCATGGAAGAAACATTGTATAAAATTGAAAAAAGATTTCCCTTTCTAAGCAAAAATGCAATTTTAAAGATTTACAAGACAAGGCTTGAAAGGATGAGGTTGCTTATGAATAAAAGCATACCTTTTGACATAAGATTCATTATCAAAGCCAAGTAAGAATAGAAGGTGAATTCACAGAAACACCTACTAGATTTTTACCAGGGCTTGGAAAAAGTTCATATGCAAAGAAACGACGAGCAAAGATGCTAGCCGTTTGCTATAAATGTGCTAGATGGAACTGTAATTTAAAATGTCGATCTTTAGGAATTCCATCTACAAACAGAGAAGATAAAATTCAGTTCATTAATGATGGTCTGAATAAAGAGAATTTAGATAATATCGAAATTTCTCTTGACACGCATCCTAGTGGACTTGTATATTACGGAATTCGATGTTTGTGGAATAAATTCAAACCAGAATATGAACAACGTCTTGGGAATCTGACGTTAAAAGACCCTGTTTGCCAATTTGTAAGAAAATTGGATGGGAAGCTTCTCCCCGACTCATAGAAGGCGTTTAAGCCATTTCTGAACGTAAAATCAGAGGAAGATGTGAGCCACAATCACAACTACTGTGCATACGCATGAGTATCTTTTATTTTTGTCGTGTGGTGAGATTTTTTTTTTTGAATAAAAAATGTGATACGCGATAAATGCATTCATTATTCTATTGAGTAGTTGAAGCGCAATCAACGCAATCACAAACTTGTTAAATAATTTTTACCTTCTTTTTCTTCTATAAATAAACATTGTGCTTGTTTCTTTTATTCATCCCTCAAACTTGCACTTTTCTCTATTTCTCTCTTAATAATTTCTTTTCAAAAATGGAGTCATCATCTTCCACACAAAAATTTAGCACAGTCTGTATTTTTGGTGGAGCTAGTTATGGAAAAGATTCATGCTTTACTGAAGCAGCACACAACTTGGGTCGTACTTTAAGAGAAAAATGCATTCGTGTAGTTTACGGAGGAGGAAGTCTAGGATTAATGGGATGAGCTGCTGCTTCTGCCTATATGGAAGGAGTAAGAGTGTTGGGAATAATTCCAAAACCTCTGGCTGAAAGTAAAATCACCGGGTCAACTATTGGAGATGAGTTTAGATCTGTAAATATGCAAGATCACATAACTCACATGATAAATAATTCTGGCGCCTTTATCACCCTTCTCGGTGGTTTTGGCACCCTTGAGGAACTTTTTCATGTGGTTACCAGAGCACAGCTAAATGTTCATCAAAAACCAATAGGTCTGCTTAATGTCAATGGTTTCTTTGATGGTTTGTTATCTTTCATCGACTACTCTGCTGAAAAAGGTTTTATTTCCGAGCGTGCTAAACGAATCATAGTCGTTGCAACCACACCAGAAGAACTAATACAAAAACTCAATGAATTTGTTCCTCAACCAGATCCAGCTCTAGCTAAAATTGTCTGGATGGAAGATTTTACCGTGAGAAAACGAAAAGTGGATTCATTCCTCTCCCTTTGATAACTCATGTCGGGCCTCTTATATTTTTACTTTCTGTCGTGTGTAATAATCGTGCTAAATGGTGGCAGCTTAAGGAGTTTCTTCTTGATCTCTTGACGCGCATCTATTCGCGATTTATGTATTGTTATTTTTATTGCCGTATTTCTTTTTGTTTTTAATAAAAGCATTGATGGCAGCGTAAGGCGACTCTTCGGACTTTCCTGAAGCGCATCTTAAAAATTGTGTTATACTTCCGGGTATATTTTTGTTGTTGTTGTTTGCCTCGTATATTTTTTTCATGCAGATCCAAAAAGGCATAGCTCAAGCATCAATTTTCATAACAGGGAGTATTTTTTTCTCTTGCTTATTATTATTATTATTATTATTATTTTTTTAAAAAACCAAGGTGGTTTCTTTTTCAAGTTTGGGGGTGGTATGTTTTAATTATTGTGGTGTGATTTGATTATTTTTGTTATTTGGCTTTGATTTTTTTTATGTATATATATATATATATATTTTGTTTATTTGTGAGATTTCTAGATCTGGCCATAACACCAATAATTTAGCTATATACAAGCTTCTAAAATTGTTTTAACCGGTAAAAAATTGTATATTCCAAAATTTTTTAAGCCTTAATCTCTCTTTCCAAGCCTTGTAGTTATCATATAAAATCGAGTCATTCGTTACCTTGAGAAAAGAAGAATCAGTCGGTTGATGAAAAATAGAACTGAAATTTACTTAATTTGTGGAGTTTTTGATTTTTCATGCTTAACTAATAAATGATTTTCTGCAAAAATTCTATTCCCTAAAAAAAAAGGAGTCATTGGAGAAAAGAGCTACACGTTAGCAAATAACGGTGTGAAAGCTATCACCTAAAAAAAATGACAAAAAGGAGAAGTGTTGAGCAGCAACAGCTGCCTAATTTTGGGGGTCTTAAAATTTTGCGAAAAATAAAGGACTAACCATTGTTTGTGCGTAGCTGCCGTCTCACAGAAAAATTGATGAAAAGAGCTACACGTTAGCAAATAACGGTGTGAAAGCTATCACCTTTTAAAAAAAAAAGATAGAAATTGTGTTGGTGAAAAGAGCTACACATTAGCAAATAACGGTGTGAAAGCTATCACTAAGGGATGTAGTTTATGAACAGACTTGAATTAATTAGCGGCTGAATTTCAATACACTCAATTTCGTAAAAAATCACAATATTTGATGACGCCAATGAAATTCTTCTTCATATTGAGTCGAAAAATAAACGAGTGATCGAGAGCAACCATTAAAGGGAGTCGTGTGAGTCACGAGTGGGAAAGAAATAATCAACCTTTTGGGGGGAAAACCTTGCATTTTGGAATTACAAAAATAAAAACCGTGTTTTAACTTCAAAATCGTTAGTAGATTTATTTTGAATCTTGATTCATTTCTATCTACTGTATAAACTTGGTTATTGTGTATTAATGGCATTTTGATCTCTTTTTATCTTTATATATAATTATTTTTTCTTAAATTTGTGTGTATTATTTTTTATTTTGTGTCTTATTTTAATTTTTATTTTGTGTGTGATTATTAAAGAGTCTTGCTCGGGACCAGCAAGAATTTAAGTGTGGGGTATTTGATTAGTGCATAATTGATCTAAAATTCATATACAAAATATTCATTTTTCCGGGCATAATTGTACTGATTTGTGATTAAAAATATATATTTTACAGATATGTCCAAACATGAGATAAAATGGTTATTTTACTGACATCGACATGAAGCATCAAAAGGACGGAAAACAAGATCAAATCCAACGACGGAATTTTTCAAGGCAAAGCGACCTACAACACGGCGCAAACAGGACCGTGTTATGTAGGTCGTTCACATCTGGCGCAACAAGGGCCGTGTCTTGGGCCATTTCACACGACGGCATTTAGCGCCGTGTCCTCGCGCGTATTCGGAAGAGACCGAGTCACCACAAAACGGCGCACAACACGGGGCAACCGGGCGTTTTCATCGCCGTTTTTCAGCAGATGCCATGCAAAAATAGTCCACTTTTGACCAACTTGTGAACTCAACCACAAGATATTTTTTTGGTCAAAAATCTGAAAATTCAAAGACATGGGTGAAGTGTGAACAAAGAATTAATCAAAGATATTACAATAGATATTTTGAATTAAATAATCAATTGTATTCTTGAAAATCACCTATAAAAGGACATCTTCATCCATTGCAAAATCACCAATTACCAATTCTCAAAATCATCTTCTTGCTAAGAAATACTCCTTTCTTTTAGCAATATATTTTTCTTAGAACTCTCAATTTTAGTTTGTATTTTATTTTTGGTTTGAAGTTTTTCTTTCATTTAATTTGTAATTGAAAAGTGCTTGATCAATAAGCACTTAGTATTTTACTTTCAATTTTTGTAAGCTTGTAACCTTTAAACAAGTTTGAAGTTATATTTTGAAGTTTGTTTCTTGCACTTTGATTCATCATATTCAAGTAAGTTTTATCTATTGTCATTAAGTTCTAGTAATTAAAAGTTTTTATATATATTATATATATATATATCAATTATTTCTATTATAATTTTAGTTTGTATAAACCAATGAGTAGCTAATCTTTCTTCCTAGGGGAAGGGGGATTTCTATTAGGTTATATATTGAGTATTTGATTGATTTAAACTATTTTTAGGACTAATTGGTTTAAATAGAGATTGATCATATCATATTTTTACTAATGAAACCTTCTTGATTGATTGTTGAGTGAATTGGAAACATATCTTTTCAATCTATCAAATGTTAATCTTGTTATCAACATCTTAAGATTGCGAAAGTGGTTAAGACACCTTTGAATACGAAAGTTATGAGGTGACAAGTTGATTACTCGATGAACGATCGTTTATCCTAAAAATAGTCAAGTTAGAGAAATGAAAGGACTAATTGGTTTAAATAGAGATTGATCATATCCTATTTATACTAGTGAAACCTCCTTGATTGATTGTTAGGTGTATTGGAAACACATCTTTTCAATCTATCAAGTGTTAATCTTGTTATCAACATCTTAAAAAAGCAAAAGTGATTAAGACATCTTTGATTACGAAAGTACAGAGGTGAAAAGTTGATTACTCGATAAACATTCGTTTTTTTTTTCTTTTATATTCATATAAATCAATTCCGATACTTAATTAAAAACCTAATTTAATGAACCCGTAATCCCCTAGATTTTATAAATTCCCAACTCATTTTAATTCTATTCATTTTCACTAGTTAAAAATAGTCTAGTATAAATAGTCTTAATATAAATAGTCTAGTATAAATAGTCTTAATATAAATAGTCTAGTATAAAAATAGTCTTATTAAAAATAGTCTTAATAAAAATAGTCTTATAAAAAATAGTTTGGTTTAAAATATAGTGCATTTTAATTTAGTTAATTTAAAAACCAAAAAAATATATTTTAGTATATTTTAGTATTTACTTCTTGCAATTTATACAAAATATTATACGAAGCCCTGTTGGACAATCCTCGAGAGAAAAGACCTTGGTAGAACTTACCACAAACTACTTCTACCTCGTATATATTTGCGAGCGACTCAAGAACTTCTATTTTTAGGATAAGTTTTTGACCGATCACAAACAAAGAGGAACAATCCCAAACTCTACCGAGAAAATCAATTGAAACTATCAAACGACAACATGTATGTGGCTCAATCTAAAAACCCATATAAAAAGATTAGCTACACATGATTATTTCAACAATAATAGTGAAAATCGTAAAACAAAACATGGTAGAAACTTCTCTTGTAAAAGCCGAAATCGAATTCCCGATGAAGATTTGATGTTCTTCCTTCAAGAACTCATAACAAATGATACAAGGAATTATAATCACTCACAAATGTATTTTTCAAGATGATGAACATACAAGGAAGATGATGAAAAATCTCTCTTTTCCTCTATTTTAGGTGTTTTTCCCCAGAAGTCGTGTTTTTCTCCCACAAATCTCTCACAAGATCAGAATATCCTTTCTTTAGGTCCCCAAGACCTTTTTATATAGCCAAAAAGCCAATAAACCCCCCCCAAATCGTGTAAAAATGTCAATGAAAAGGTCATGCTCCGAAAAGTGACATGGCCCGTGTCAGATGACACGGCCCGTGTCGAATTGTGCTGAAATGCAAAAGTTCACTGTCCAATAGACCCGGCCGTGTCCTGTGACACGGCCCGTGTTGTACTTCTTCAGAAAGTGAATTCTCACTGCCGTGATGACCTGTCCGTGTCATGTGACACGGCCAAGTTGCCTGACACGGCCCGGGTCGTTTCTTCTTGTTTTGACTCCAATTTTCTGTTCTTCTTCGGCTTGATCTTTCGTTTTTGCATTAATACACCTCGGAATTTAGCGCATGATATAACGTTTCGAAGCTAATTTCACAAGGAATCTATATCAATAGAGAACACATCTAAATTCAGAGTGATGATTCTGGAATTTAGAAAATACGACCAATGTTGCTTCGTTTTTCATCGCCCGAGCTATGTTTTTGCTCCCGACTTGCTATTGATCGTCATAAACTCCAATATTGGCCATAAAAGTGCATATTTCACCATAATCTTCATCCGGCTACCTACAAAACAAAAACACAACATACTACGCGTAAAAAGAGCAAAAACACTTAAAAACAAACAAAAGCACGACTCAATAGAACAGAGAGACGATCAAAAATCGACTCATCACCATACATTTATTGGAATTAGAAATCAAGATTGAAGTTTGGATTATGATAACATGTATATCCATCGAATTCGTAGACGTCGACATTTCATCTTGATAGGATCGTTCGATTCATATGAAGTATGTCATTGTTTCCGGCTTAGCTTTCGTCAAGTAGACAAACTGTGAACCGGCCTTACGTTAACGTAAACTCGAATATGACTTAGGGCATTCGGTGCTCGTACGTTAGTTTTGAGAAGTATGTTTAATCCCTTATTATTTCTTTTGAACAAGGTCCGAGCCTTGCAAGGTGATCGATCGAGGGGCAGCGACCTTCGGACATTCGTTGGAGTATTTAACTTTTGCTATCTTTAAGGCAAGTATAGTAATTTGATTATTCGTTTAATGTTGATAATTTTGATCATGTATATTGTTATTCATGTTGTTGAACATGAGATCATTCAAGTTGAATTGTCATGATGTCGTTCAGGTTATTGATTCATACGTTGTTCATGTTGATGGACATATCGATTTGCATATGTGTATGTATAGTTGTATTGTATATATTGTATTGATCTGAAGGGATCGTGTGATCTATGCTGAGGGCGCTGGATCAGTTGTCCACCTCGTGTTGGTCCGACGGGATCATCTTGGGATCTATGTTGAGGGCGTGGGATAATTGGACGGGTTTTCCACCTCGTGTTGGTCCGACAGGATCATCTTGGGATCTATGCTGAGGGCGCTAGATCATTGTATTACCCTGTGTTGTGTTGATGGAATCATGTGGATTGGCATCGTTGGATTCTGGTAGAGGAAGTTCGTGTTGTGTATTTTGCTATGCATCGTTGTTGCATATCTGATTTTGTATATTATGATACTTGTACTAGCATTGTTTTGCTAACCCTGCGGGAGTGGACATTTGTTTTGATGTTCAGGTAGTCTAGGAGCAGGGAAGCAACTACAGTACCGACATGATGACGAATGGGCGTAGTGATGTTATCCGTTGTATTGTTTGGTATTCTGGTTTGGTATTTTGTACTCGAGTATGTAATACCCACGATTTTCGTTCCGGTTATTTTGGATTTTTTTTGGATATTTCCCGGTTGTCGAGTTCCGGTATTATTTTCTCGACAACTGATTTTGGCGTTTAAGACCGTAGGTGATGATTTGTTATCCGATGTTTTTATTTCGGACCAGTGATGTTGTCCACGAGTATTTTGTCGTGTTTGTTCCGTGCGATTTCGGTAAATCGAGTCGTCGAATCATGGTGGTCGGACACTAGCCGGACGGTTGGGGACGGTGGCCGGACGGCTGCAGGCACTGGCCGGGCGAGTGCAAGCACTGGCCGGGCGGTTGCGACAGGAAACGGCGTAGCGCACGCTACGGCCGGAAAGTAGCGCACGCTACGGCCAGGTGGCAGCACACGCTATGGCCGGTTGGCTGCGCGCGCTTGTCGGCCGAGGCAGTAAGGGCAGAAAGGTTTTGGACTGGGAAGATCGGCAGGAAGCGCACGCTACTGCCGGACACTGCGCACGCTATTGGCCGGCCGGTAGCGCACGCTACGGCCGGAAAAGGTCTGCCTTCTGGCCGAGCCAGAAGTCTCTGGATTGTGGTGGGCCGACAGCGCACGTGTTCAGCGCATGATGGCGGGCCCGGCCGAACATTCTCGACCATGACCGCCCGCTAGCGCACGCTAGCTCGGCAGTCTAGCGCACGCTAGGCTGCACCAGTATAAATATGACCGAGCAGTACTGTTTGCACTCATTTTTCATTTTCTCCCTTTCTCTTCCGCGGCTGGATTCTTGGAGGTGACGAAGGCATGTTATTATACAACTAATCCACGAAGTTTGGGAGCTGATAAACTCGATTAATCAGTTTGGGAGCTGATAACATCCTTCAATCCAGCGAATCAAGGTTAGTTTTCCTAAAATCATAGTTTTGGAAAAAATTGGGGATTTTGTTGATTTCGTCCGTTTGATTCGTTATAACTTAGAATAGTGATGGATTGATGATTATTAAGTTGTTTTATATCGAATCCCTTGTTTTTCCACGGTTGGATTGCCGAGGATTAAATCGTTTATTGAGTTTCAAATCGACACCTTGAAAGTGTTCGATAAAATGTCACAAAGGGGATTCGGGCGTTCTACGATTATTCTTCCTTGTTCGATCGTCGATTTATTCATGGTATGATGTTGGGGTCAGGTTCCTTGCGAAGAACTCGAGCCGGAACCCTTCCGTTCGCCATTTTCCGATCGGTGGTGTTACCGTCGTTTCCACCGGAGAGTTGTGGGCATTCGAGGTTTTTCGGTTAATCCACGTTCGTCGGAGTGTGCGGTATCAACTACCGAGGCAAGTATCTTGCCCATACACTTCGTATTCTGTATACATAATAAATTGGTGGTTGTCTATGTGGAAAATTGAATGTTATTTAACTTTCAAAAGAATCAATATATATATAAGTATATTCCCGATAAAGGTCTTCTTCAAATTAACTTGAGTGTTCAAGAACGAATGTGTGATTCTGAGAATGGGTACTAGTATTGTATGTTATGCCCGGTTTTCGTGTGGTATCAATTAGATGGTCGTCACGATGATGTGTGATGTTGTGTGATTTTCCATTGGGTTTTTCACTCGGGGATGTCTCAAGGAGGCTCCGAGGTCTGTGGCTTACTAGCACGGGATGCGAATAACCCTCAGGAGGATGTCGATGTGAATATTTGGGGTCTTGATCCCCGTGATTTGTGATTTGAAATTGTATTGGGAAATAACCTTGGGTTGTGTCCCAAAATGGGTTCCGGAAGGCTGTGAATTCTTTAAAATACTTTACTAGTTGTTTACCTCGTTTCATTCATGCCTTTCATAATTTGTAGATTATATTGTTAATCTTGCTTGTGTCCGATTGCGGAGGCCATTCTGGTGAGTACTCTGATGTATATGGTTTATAGTCCTTTGCATGGGAAGTCGGATATTACCTCTGAGTGTGAGAGTTATATTCGTTCACTCCGAGAGGGCCTGATGGGGCCGAGGAGGGTTCCGCTTATGACGGTTCCGCGAACATTTGGGTTAGCCACTCCGAGAGGGCCCGACGGGGTCGAGGAGGGATTCGCGTATTGTCGGATCCATGGTTAACCAGGAGTATTTTTAACCTTGTGACTTAATGCATTTTTGTGATATGTCCGGAGTATCACGATGTTTTGACTTGCCATAATGCTTGGGATGTAAAACATATTCATCAGAGGTGCTTGGACTAGAATGGCTTATGGATGATGTGTTGTGTGTAATTGGTCCACTGTTGTGAATTGATGTATGGCTATAGGTTTTGTGATTATTTTCCAATCAAAAACTCCCGGGATTCGGAGTTGTTTTCAAAGTGCTTACTTGTTCAATTCTACTTTCAAGACTTGAACTATTTTAACTAAATGAAACATCTCGGGAAGTCTTTCTAAATTAATCAAGTTATTGTATTCCCAGAATATGATATGTATGGCTTGTATTTATATTTTATACTTGCACTAGCAAAACAGTGGAGTTTTGCTAACCCCCGAGTATTCGGGGGGTGGATGTCTGTATTGCGTCCAGGTATTTGTAGGTTGATGGGGAGCGAATCACAGGATCGATACGAAGGATGATGGAAGACGACGATACTAATCACATAAAGACCAATCATTGAGTATGTTGAATAGTCTTGTTGGTTATTTCTACGATGTATTGTTATCCCGATTTATGGGAGCATTATTGTATTCCAGCCCCTGCGCGGGTATGAGTTTTGGGAAAGAATCATGTATGTAATGTTGTGTGTTGTGATAAAAGACCAAATCGGTTTAATGGTCCTTTACGTAGCCATGTCGGCATGTGAAGTGATGCATTGTATTGTATTTAGCCTGGTAGATCCTCGCGGAGAGGGTCTGCGGCGCTGTAATATTCCCGAGTGGTTTGGGGGTGTTACAGAATATGGTATCAGAGCTTAGGTTGCGGAAACCTAGGCAGTCGGGTCCAGTCAGGTATTGTCGTGTCTTGTCCTGTCAGATTGTGATTGTCTAAGTCGTGTCGCGACGCGTCGTCTGTGATGTCGGCCGTGATTAGTATCGAGGTGCAGCCATCATCTTCGTGCGACCTGTGGATGTAAGTCTCCCTACTATATTGTGTCTTGTGATATACGAGCTTGTATGATTTTGTGTTATGATGTGGAGTTTAAATGTGATTTGTGATTATGTGGCCTATGTTGTTTGGTCCTCGTATGATGCTAGGATAAAAGTGGTACCAACGTATATGTATATATACACACATCCTGATATAAGTCGTTTTTACAAGAATAATGGCCTTGGTGTGGTTACGCAAGGAAAAATTCATCAATGTGATATTTTAAAACTTTACATGTTTTGAGGAGTCACGTATATTTTGTTTTAAAACATCCTCCAAAGGGAGGAAAAAGTTTGATTTTCGTATTATGACCTCAAGCCCAAAAAAATTTTAAGAAGTCAAACTACCAATATTTTATTTTCATTTTGTATTATAAGTTTTCAAAACATGATTTTTGAACCCAAGTGAAGTTTACAAAATGTAGACAAGACGTGACTCTCGTTTTCAACTTATCGGTTTTATGGCTGTTAGTCGAGAAAGACGTGATGATGTTCTTGTTGATCGGGAAGTGTTGCCAGTTTTAGATTAAAACAGTGATGTGAATGCTAAGTCGTTCGGTATGCGTTAAGACAGCTCTCTTTATTAATAGACGAGATTTCGATTTTGGATGACAATTGTCCTTTGATGGTTGCTCGCGAAGTGTTGTAAGCATGTGAATCAATGGCATTTAGATTCATATGCTGTCGTTGTTCATTTGTAACTATCGGTTTTAGTAATGTCGTATATATGTTCGTAATCACGTGCTGAATTCGAGCTGTTAGCGCACGCTAAGTACAAGCTAGCGCGCGCTAATGTGGCATGAGTAGCGCACGCTAATGTTGTTGTAACACGCGCTAATGCAGCATGAATAGCGCACGCTAAATAATGGTTGTAGCGTGCGCTAGTTAGCTGGGACTGAGGATGTGGAACCGCATTTTTGCCGTTAGGTCTAACTTTCTGCAGTCAGTCGTCTGTGACTGTATTCTATGTGTGTTGTCTAGTGATGATAACCGTTTTATGTGAACGTGTGTTGTGACCTTTCATACGCGCTAAGTGATAATTGATTTTGTTCGGTGAGTTGATAAATTATGTCTGATGTATGTGTGTGTTCGAAAATGTTTTCCTGAAACTTTCACAAGTTTGTGCAAGTTGTGGAAATCAATTTTTTTAATCTAATTTGACATTTCGATTAATTCGGCGGCTTCGTATGAACTTTGAAAACTGTTTGAAATTTGCGATCCGGCCTAGGATTCTCAAATAAAACCTCGACGGTATTGAAAGAGTTGTTTTAAAATACCTTGAACATTTTGTAAAATGTTACCGTCGTTGATTCTTGTGTAGTGTTGGGAGAATTTTCAGAAATGACTTTAGCATACTATTGTATTTTCGAATAATTCGAGTACATGATTTTCAAAAATCTTTCATATCATAAAATATTTTTTCAAAAACCAGTACGATTTCCTTTTCAAAAATATATAGTGAAAGATATAAAGAAATCTCACTCGATGTAAAGTTCAAACTCGGATTTGGAAATGTTAGAGTATGTAAGAATGGTTTGATGATCTTGCATGGTGAACTTGTTGTTTGTTAACGGTGATGATGATGCGTAGAGGCATGACGATTTTGATAACGCCGGTTACGTAAATATTATTTTGGCAAATGATTTCAAATGAAACGGTTAGAGTATGATGTTTACAAGTTTTGATGAAACAACCCGAGGTACTAAAAGTACTTTTAAAGTTTATTTTTAATAGCATACAAATCCAAGGATTTTCAAAAGATTTTCTTTAAAAGGATACCCCGTGGATTTTCTTTCCGAGTTGTTACCTTATGTGATATGTCATGCTAAGTTGGTACTTTAGCATATTTATTTTTGCGAAGTGGTGCAATCGTATTGAGTGAGAATCCGCTTAGTATGCCGAGGGACAGAGGACGCGACCGTGATCACAGTACAGTTGGTTATGGAGATTAGATGCGGGACCAAGAGGATATGGCCGGGAAGGTTGATATTCAAGCACTTCGTTTTCGTTATTTTGGTTTCGGGGACGAAACCTCTTTTAAAGGCGATATGATGTAATACCCACATTTTTTTTTCTTCTTCTTCTTGTTTCCGTTTCGTTCGACCGTATTGAGGCAATTGTGTTCTTTAATGCTTCTGACCTTATGTTGTTTCTCACATTTGTCATTCGAGCGAGTTCTGATATTGTTCCAAATTGATGTGCATATCGTTGTGATCTTTCCAAGTTCGGATCGATTTCTTGTGAACCGTGTTTGAAACTAACACCTCGTGCTTCCTACAAGTTACTGATGTCTTGATTTGAGGTATGAACTTCAACGGTTATCGTTGTTGTTCGATCATTGCTATTCGTTCGGCGTTGTCCAATCATTATCGTTTGACCTTGAAATCGTGATTATTGTACATCTGGGCCATTTTGCGATTTCCATAAGTGTTGGGAAATTTTCTTCATATTCGATCTTCCAAATCTGTGAGTTACTGGAATTTCATACCTTTCAGCGTTGGAATCGTGACTTGATTTTTGTATTGCTTGGTTTTATCAACCGCAACGATTCATGCTCGTTGCTTTTCGTAAGCATTCTTGCGTATTGAATCGGATCGTAGTGGCTTTATACTGCATGGAGTTCTGGTGTGTTGTCGAGAGTCGCCTTGCTTTTGTTTGAAGTTTCGGGACGAAACTTATTTTTAGGGGGGTAGAATGTAATACCCACGATTTTCGTTCCGGTTATTTTTGATTTTTTTTGGATATTTCCCGGTTGTCGAGTTCCGGTATTATTTTTTCGACAACTGATTTTGGCGTTTAAGACCGTAGGTGATGATTTGTTATCCGATGTTTTCATTTCGGACCAATGATGTTGTCCACGAGTATTTTGTCGTGTTCGTTCCGTGCGATTTCGGTAAATCGAGTCGTCGAATCATGGTGGTCGGACACTGGCCGGACGGCTGCAGGCACTGGCCGGGCGAGTGCAAGCACTGGCCGGGCGGTTGCGACAGGAAACGGCGTAGCGCACGCTACGGCCGGAAAGTAGCGCACGCTACGGCCAGGTGGCAGCGCACGCTATGGCCGGTTGGCTGCGCGCGCTTGTCGGCCGAGGCGATAGGGCGAAAGGTTACGGGCCAGGAAGATCGGCGAGTAGCGCACGCCATCGCCGGACATCTGCGCACGCTATTGGCGGCCGATGGCGCACGCCTTCTGGCCGGAAAAGGCTGCGCCACGCTTCTGGCCGAGCCAGAAGTCTCGGATTGTGGGTCGGGCCGGCGCACGTGTTCGGCGCATGATGGCGGGCCGGCCGAACATTCTCGACCATGACCGCCCGCTAGCGCACGCTAGCTCGGCGATCTAGCGCACGCTAGGGCGCACCCGATATAAATATGACCGAAAGCGATCTTGCACTCATTTTTCATTTTCTCCCTTTCTCTTCCGCGGCTGGATTCTTGGAGGTGACGAAGGCATGTTATTATACAACTAATCCACGAAGTTTGGGAGCTGATAACATCGATTAATCACTCCTTAACATCCTTCAATCCAGCGAATCAAGGTTAGTTTTCCTAAAATCATAGTTTTGGGAAAAATTGGGGATTTTGTTGATTTCGTCCGTTTGATTCGTTATAACTTAGAATAGTGATGGATTGATGATTATTAAGTTGTTTTATATCGAATCCCTTGTTTTTCCACGGTTGGATTGCCGAGGATTCGTCGTTTTATTGAGTTTCAAATCGACACCTTGAAAGTGTTCGATAAAATGTCACAAAGGGGATTCGGGCGTTCTACGATTATTCTTCCTTGTTCGATCGTCGATTTATTCATGGTATGATGTTGGGGTCAGGTTCCTTGCGAATAACTCGAGCCGGAACCCTTCCGTTCGCCGTTTTCCGATCGGTGGTGTTACCGTCATTTCCACCGGAGAGTTGTGGGCATTCGAGGTTTTCCGGTTAATCCACGTTCGTCGGAGTGTGCGGTATCAACTACCGAGGCAAGTATCTTTCCCATACGCTTCGTATTCTGTATACATAATAAATTGGTGGTTGTCTATGTGGAAAATTGAATGTTATTTAACTTTCAAAAGAATCAATATATATATAAGTATATTCCCGATAAAGGTCTTCTTCAAATTAACTTGAGTGTTTAAGAACGAATGTGTCATTCTGAGAATGGGTACTAGTATTGTATGTTGTGCCCGGTTTTCGTGTGGTACTGTTAGATGACTGTCGTCACGATGATGTGTGATGTTGTGTGATTTTCCATTGGGTTTTTCACTCGGGGATGTCTCAAGGAGGCTCTGAGGTCTGTGGCTTACTAGCACGGGATGCGAATAACCCTCGGGAGGATGTCGATGTGAATATTTGGGGTCTTGATCCCCATGATTTGTGATTTGAAATTGTATTGGGAAATAACCTTGGGTTGTGTCCCAAAATGGGTTCCGGAAGGCTGTGAATTCTTTAAAATACTTTACTAGTTGTTTACCTCGTTTCATTCCTGCCTTTCATAATTTGTAGATTATATCGTTAATCTTGCTTGTGTCCGATTGCGGAGGCCATTCTGGTGAGTACTCTGATGTATATGGTTTATAGTCCTTTGCATGGGAAGTCGGATATTACCTCTGAGTGTGAGAGTTATATTCGTTCACTCCGAGAGGGCCTGACGGGGCCGAGGAGGGTTCCGCTTATGACGGTTCCGCGAACATTTGGGTTAGCCACTCCGAGAGGGCCCGACGGGGTCGAGGAGGGATTCGCGTATTGTCGGATCCATGGTTAACCAGGAGTATTTTTAACCTTGTGACTTGATGCATTTTTGTGATATGTCCGGAGTATCACGATGTTTTGACTTGCCATAATGCCTGGGATGTAAAACATATTCATCAGAGGTGCTTGGACTAGAATGGCTTATGGATGATGTGTTGTGTGTAATTGGTCCACTGTTGTAAATTGATGTATGGCTATAGGTTTTGTGATTATTTTCCAATCAAAAACTCCCGGGATTCAGAGTTGTTTTCAAAGTGCTTACTTGTTCAATTCTACTTTCAAGACTCGAACTATTTTAACTAAATGAAACATCTCGGGAAGTCTTTCTAAATTAATCAAGTTATTGTATTCCCAGAATATGATATGTATGGCTTGTATTTATATTTTATACTTGCACTAGCAAAACAGTGGAGTTTTGCTAACCCCCGAGTGTTCTGGGGGTGGATGTCAGACAAGGCCCGTGTATTTGCAGGTTGCTGGGGAGCGAATCACAGGATCGATACGAAGGATGATGGAAGACGACGATACTAATCACATAAAGACCAATCATTGAGTATGTTGAATAGTCTTGTTGGTTATTTCTACGATGTATTGTTATCCCGATTTATGGGAGCGTTATTGTTTTCCAGCCCCTGCGCGGGTATGAGTTTTGGGAAAGAATCATGTATGTAATGTTGTGTGTTGTGATAAAAGACCAAATCGGTTTAATGGTCCTTTACGTAGCCATGTCGGCATGTGAAGTGATGCATTGTATTGTATTTAGCCTGGTAGATCCTCGCGGAGAGGGTCTGCGGCGCTGTAATATTCCCGAGTGGTTTGGGGGTGTTACAGAGTACGTGTGTTCTTTTGATGATTTGAGGAGTTTGTAATAATGGGTTGTTTGGATGATTAAACCAGTTATTAAATTACTCCTATTGGTGATACTTTTGTATTGTTCAGCATTTCTTTTAATTTAGCCTTGTAAATTCTTATATAAAGGGTTTACGGCACTGTAATTATACCGAATATCTCGGGGTGTTACACAGGTTGCCTCCACTGTAGGATACTTCGAGGGAATCTACACCCGTGACCTGCTCTGATACCAATTGTTGGTCCCCAAAATGATGAATACTATCCTCACTGTACCAACACGAGTCTTTTCTAGCGCATTTTGTCCTCACTCACGCGCACCCTGAGAAACTTCCCAAGGGGTCACCCATTCCATAACTATTCCAGGCCAAGCACGCTTAACTTTGGAGTTTCTATGAGATGGTTTCCAGAAAAGAAGATGCATCTTGTTGGTATGAGTTGTCCAAATCAATTTATTTAACCAATTTCTAGTGCAGATCTCACAAGTCTAATCGCAAGTCGCGCCTCGCGCATTTTAAGCCCATACAGGCAGGATGTTGGACCGAAGCACAACAGTTTAGTTTAGCCTTTTTATTATAAAGCAACGGTCACTCTTAGTTTTAAATTTATATCTTCTAATGGCTAACATTAAAGAGG
Organism: Orobanche coerulescens; assembly: GCA_033398695.1. Classification (NCBI taxonomy): domain Eukaryota; kingdom Viridiplantae; phylum Streptophyta; class Magnoliopsida; order Lamiales; family Orobanchaceae; genus Orobanche; species Orobanche coerulescens. The sequence continues at coordinate 125,511,718 of CM065819.1, read as the reverse complement.
AATATTTTTTTGTTATACTTGGAAGAGAATGATAACCGTTTAATTCCAAAGTAATCACAGGCTGTCACATCCCGGAATCCCTCCATCATAGCATGATATTGTCAGCTCTGGGTATTCTCCTCTAAGTTGGCCCTCACGAATTTGTTTATGGAAGCCCAACAAGCAGCTTCCCAGAAGGTCACCCATCCTGAGACTGCTCATCGCACCAGCACGCTTAACTTCAGAGTTCTCATCACCCCGAATCCATTGGGCTCCCAAAAAATATTTCATGCTATAAGGTGTCACGACAGGCTCAAATAAGGCACTTCGCCCGCTCTCTGCTAGTCGGTATGGGATATCACAATCCGTCCCTCCTCAATGGACACGACGCCCTCGTCGGCACACTCGCACAACACGGCCGGGTGATTTTTGTATTTTGTGAACCATCGAATAAATTCGGTTATAGTATCAGAGTTGAAGACTATATCACCCCATGTTATCTAGAATAACGAACTTGAATTTTTGTAATTTCAGAGTGTTACTATATATTTTATATATATTGTTTTGTACGTTACTGCCGTGTCAACATTCATCGAGATGAGATATAAATAATTTTCTGGATCGTTATAATGATATTTGTATATATCCACCGCCGTCTTACCTTGCGGGTAAATATGTACGCACGCACGCACACGACTGTAAGCCGTGCTAATCACAAAAAATATATATAATAAAGAGAGACAGAGAAAGAACATGAGAAGAAGAGAGATGGGGCCGAGAAGGGTTCGTCACCAAGGGAGGATTTCTCTAGTAAAACCTCGCAATCTAGTAGGTCACGAATATCCATCGAGTTTTACAAACCAAGGCCGGAATATCTGGAACGGGGCTGAAATCGCCGCTCGGCATCGGGTCCCCGTACGGCCGTTCGGGCTGCCAGAATTTGAAACCTTTTACACCATTAGGAAGCCCTCTTGACGAGCTTCATCTTTCTAGTTTTAGTTTCTAGATTCGGTCGAGTATTATGGTGTGTGTTACTGTGTGCGCGTGTGTGTTGGTGTGTGCGGGTGTGTGTGTTAGTGTGTGCGCGTGTGTGCTGGTGTTGGTGTGTGCTGGTGTGTGTTGTGTGTGGTGTGTGTACATGTGTGTGTGTGTTGTATGTGTGTGTTGTGCGTGTGTGTGTGTGTGAGTCTGGGAATGGAGACGGAGCTTGAGTCCGTTATGGAGACGACAACCGAGCTTGAGAGTTTCAACATTTTCTCCGGAACTGTTGGCCTCTACAGGCACAAAATGGCTATGCATGCACTTGTTGCAATAGCAATGGAGTTGCTGGAAGAAGAGAGAAGTTGAGTCAAGATAAGATTATAAATATGCAAAGAAAGTTTTATAAGGGGCATTCTTTAATTCTTTTAAAAATGGAAGCATGTAAATATCAGGATATTATTTTTATATTTTTTTTTCCTGGAAATTTATAAGATTGAAAAGTTGGGTGTAGATATCAAGAATGGATAAAATAAAGTAGTATATGTTTCAGTAGAAAGTAAAAAGACTGTAAATAGAGTCAATCAATTGCATTCATAACATTGATAGAGGGGCCTTTATATAGGCATTACAATGAGAATCCTTCCATACATAGGTTTCCTAGATAAAGTAAGACATCTAATAGGATCCTACTACCTCTAGAAGGATCTAGAACCTTCCATCTATGTATCTACAATCAGTATTAGGTAAGACACATCACGGGAATAATAATTCTAGAACACTCCACAATCGAGCACTAATACAACAATGGTGCAGAAGATGTTGCCTTCGTAAAAACCTATTCCAAGCCAAAACAAAACCCCATGGGAAAAATAAAGGCTTGATGAGGAAAAGATTGCAACGCACCAATATAACATGTCATGTATACTCCCCCTGATGTATACATAACGACTCACCCTGATGAGTACCTCAAATCATAGGAGTCAGATGCCAAGTTGCCCTCACAACTATACCAAGGAAAAACCCAGTGGAAAAAATACCTCTTGGTCTAATTTGAACAGAAGTACAACGCATCATTGTATGGATGTTCTCATAGGTCGCCTCGTTAAAAACCTTACCAAGTGAAAACCCAATGGGAAAAACAAGCCTTGGTATAAGGACAAAAAGAGCGCGACACATCCAAAGTGCAGAGTCGCTAAAGACTTATCCAGTTTTCTAAAGTCTTGACCTCCATGCACTAAATCAGTCATAACTTCTTAAATTCAATAGGTATCAACGAAACTGTAAGAACGTATGAAAACTAGACACCCATAGCTTTTCATTCACATACAGTACGTAACCTAGATCGACCTGAGCACATCACAAGGCTCTATCGAAGTTGACTCAGCAAATTACCGGACATATCCTGTCCTACTTTGCAACAATAGTCATATGTCACTCAACATGATGGATGTGATCAAATGGTTGGTTTCCTTGGAAAGTAGACACAAACCTTTCCAATGGCACCAATTTCACCATTTTCCATCAAGTGAGCTGCCCTGTAGGTCATATGGGAGATAGACCAACATATTCTGGGCAGATTCGGGTATCATCTTTCAAATGTCCTTTTTATCGAGATAGAGCGAGCTTCAAGCTTCTTGTCAATCACAGACATTGCATGAGCGCATCCTAGGCCATCATCATAGTGGCTTTACCAGATTATTACGAATGAGTACATCGAGTCAAACATGAGTACATAATACCGTACTTTTCTCTTAAGACTGAATCATCACTTAAGTGAGCCAAGTCTTATGATGACTTCGACTAATCATTAGGAATCATATATGCATTACTTTATCGTCTCTTAGGGAAACCGTCCCTTAGATTGCCTTAAACCGATTGATGAATACGCATCATCGAGTGTCCCCAAGATCCTTTCCTTCTTAACTTTGGATTTAGCGGAATCTCTTAGTCTCACAAGAGTACATCACTATAAACCCTTAGTTTTACACGCAAAATCTTCATATCTCTTTCAAATCAAGTATATACTTAGTATGCGTTCCCGACATTCACTTGTCGGCGCGCTCCGTGGTCAGGAGCCACTTGATTTGAGTCTGATCCACCACGAGATCCTTTCATCACTTAACTTAGTTCCCCACTAAGATAAGATTTAACCACAAGCTGCACGTCAGTTTTTGGGAAACTATCTAACTGAAAAGATAGTGGATGCTATAACATCCATTACGATAGCACAACTAAGTTTCGTGTCATCGTAGTCGATTCCAGTGCGTTCATGAGAAACCTCGCGCCATGAGGTGAGTTTAACTCCTTCTCTCACTCGTTTTAAAAAAGTATACGGATAGATCTTATCTTTGGAGTGTCGGCACCACTTCAACAAAGGGCTATCACTTTGTTTATACTGGAGTCGCATATATTTCCATTTTAGGCCAAGGCTACAACGTTGTAGATTTTCAACGAAGTATGGTTCGATTAAACTCACATTCCACGTCCTCATGTACCGGCTTTATTCATAGAGTACTCTTTATGGATTGGCATTCATTGAGGCGTCCCCCAATAATGACTATAATCCAGAATCACATGAGACGGATAAGTTCATTTGATCAGATGATCAAGTTTAATGTACCAAACTCGCATACATTCTTAGCGAGAGTATTTATCGAACCAAGTGGCATCCCAATACTCTATGAGATCCACGGCCTAGTAACACCATCTACCACAATTTGTGGTGTTACCATATCACCATTTATAGGTGACGAACGTCCGTGACCGGACACAATCCTTGCAGACATGTTTGCAGCATGTATTTAATCTCGTCACTTTAGGGAACTTGGTGAGACACAGTAGGGACAAACTACGACAATTCCAAGTCGTTCTACTCGAACATGATCGTTCGCATCTCCCCCTAACGACGGGAATACTGGCTCATCAAAGTGACTTACGAGATCGTCTGCCAAGGTATATTTTAAGCAGACTATGAGTGAAAGCGCATGTCATATTCATCATTTATAACCCGTCATAATGCGTTGTGGTGACGCACATTAGCACATGAACATGTGGACGATAAAGGTTTTCATTGTTAACACAATCCAGTTAACAAAATACATATGGTTACACTTGTAACTAAGCATTTGAATGATGATAGGTATAGGTGAACATGACATGTTGACCGATGCTACATAACCGTAGCTACTGGTCTTGAGAATTCAACAAAACCACCACCATGCACCACTGGGATCGAACATGAAGAAACGATTGAACCGATGATAGGCCGTTGGTTTTATTGAACCTCTAGTGCTTTCTTGAAGAGTTCACTCCCTTCACCAACCCCAAACACCTCAAAATTTCGTGAGCATGTATAAACGGGTGTTTAGGATTCCAAAAACCATCAACCTTGTGGTCAAAAACCGGTCGAAATGACATCGAACTGGTCGTTGGGACGGCTGGTGGTATGTGAAAACTTCATTTAAGTGGTTCACCTCCTTCCAAGTCTCCAAATGGTACCAAAATTTGTGAGAAGGTGGCCTTGGATGTTAGGAAGTACTCGTTAAAATTTCACTTTAAGACTTGGTCTAAAAAGTGGGTGAACCGACCTTTACAATGACTGGTCCGCAAGTTGGACAACCATAACTCAGGTTTCATCAACTTATCAATCATTGTCAAAGGAACAACATAACATATAGATTTTATTACTTGAGTACGACCATTTGTGAACACCATCATAGCATCATAAGCCACCCAGGCTAATACTTATGACCATGTATGTATAAGGACTCGGTGAAAAGGGAGGACTCAGCACCATGCTTATGCGAGTCGCTACATTATTCTCTTTAGTATAGGAGGGTGTCGTCTCCCAATCGTGCCAAAGAATAGGCTTTAATAAATAAACATGGCTAAGAAGGATCATCGGGGGGGTCTTTGGCGTCGCACATGCTTATGAAAGCAAGACGCGAATGACATAAATATCATCATTGGTCATGAGCACTGCTCACGACTCCACCAACGTACTTTGGTGTCTTTGATCCAATTAGTTTCTTTGTTCAAAGAAAATAATCGTCCATGACAATACCGTGGTATATGGATCATCAAATTGTCCAAACTCCGGACTATTAAAGCCTAAATGTGTCAATATCCCAATACATCTTCTGGTTACACAAACCGATGCAAGCCGGACCATATTGACTCATGAATATTTTTCCTTTTCACATATCCAATACAAGTGATGCATAAGATTTTATTCTCACAAATCATAATGAGATGCTATGAGTTATACACATTGGCATATGTATCATCGAGTCATAACATGGTTCAATTGTTACGGAACATATGTGACTAGAAAACGTCATTCGGCATTCAACAACTTGAGCGTTATACCACTAATTGATTGTGATGATCTATTCATCATAATCACAATGGATTTATAAACCGAAATCCAAAAATATTGTGTTCTTTGGAAATAGCTTAATACGTACTCAATTTCGCTTGCAAAATTTTACAAATATGAGCATAGCGAACACTCTAACAACATAGAGATTTTATACCAGATACGATCAAAATGATCTATCATATTGAGTGCATAACATGGCAAGGTTATATGCCTAAGGGGCAAAATTACGACACAAGCATGGTGTAACACTACCATGCACACGCTCGACCTTCTTATAAGGGTGCGTATTTTAGGCTTCCCCAAGGAAACTGTTTTTCAACATTTGAAAGATGATAGTTTAGCGTATAACGCATACCAAAAACTGCATCATCTATGGCAAATTCGGCCAAAAAGAGGTTGAAAAACATGTGTCATAAGACCACTTGCAAATTAAAGATGGGAACCAAGTTGGTTGGGACAAGTTAGCACAATCGCTGGAAATAAAATTCCGCGCAGCTTGACCTTTGTTCACTAAAACAGCGATAACTACCTTGTTAGGAAGGCTATGGACGAACGGTCAGATGTTATAGAAACTAGACTTCCGTATCTTTCTATCCATATATTGTGCACCACACGGATAATTAAACTCAGATCACAGTGCATATTTTAATTGGATGTTTACTATTTCCCAAGTTTAGTGAGAAAACAAGGTTGAGACCATATCCAATGGCATAAGTGTTGATGCAAAAACATGGCAATGACAGCCATATGTGCGTTTAAACGCAGCATGGTGTTCGATTTCTTATCTCGACTAATGATCCTTTCGGTAACTCCAACTTGGTAGACTTGCAGAGAAAGTAGGAATGTCAGTCTGACTAAGGTCATTTAAAAACCACTGATTCCGTTTGAACTTTCAAAGCATAAATAAATACCAAGGAGGATGCGCCTAGTCATGATCAAAAGTGTAAAAATCCACCAAAGTGCATCAAATCAACCAAATATTTTAATTCTCAATTTGCAAGTATACGTCATAATAGCCATGTTATATGGATGCAACGCGGTGCATCATAATTAAGCATTTTGAACCATGAGACATAATGAATATACCATAACCAACTCGTCTTGACCATCCAATTAGATCGACTAAACATAGTCAAATGTATAAGGCACATGCCTTTACAAATACTCGGAAAATTATTCGGACCTATAGTCACACGAACTATAATCGTGGTCAACGAATTCATGTACTTAACGCAATATGCCATTGCTTTACATGTTAAAATTCATGAGAATTTCTCGTACATTATTTCATATATTTTATTGCAAGGAGACGGTGCATGACTACACCCACATGCAATATTTTATTTTAATAGGATGAAAGACGGAGTTTTCCAAGTATGGGATTGGGTCAAGACCAACGTGGTGGTCGCTCAATTCAACGTGACAATTCCGTCACAAATCGATTTTAACCACGACATATCCGTCGCAATCGATGTTTGTCCCATTTGTACGTCACAAATCCATGACTAATCGTGAACGAGTCATAACTTTACCATTACCGTCAATGTTCGTTTTTTTTTCAATTGTTGGTTTAAAATCGACAAAACGGCGACATCAAATCGCACCCAAAACATGGTGTATGCAACAACCACAAATATCGACTTTCAACAATTATCCGTGACTCCCCCAGGACCGTCACACAGTTTACTTCGACATACAAGAGTGATACCACCTCTCATAGTCTCATCCACCGCAAAGTAGCGTGGGAGATAAAGAACCCAAATAACCAATTTCCCAAAAAAATTCCCAAAAGAGAGAAATTGAAAAACGGGAACTTTAATAAAGTCTTACGGGTACTTGGTTCCATATATGCTTTGATCCTTGAACGGGAGCTTCTCTCCATATGAGCAACATATTTCCGTGGGTACTCCGTTTTATATTTACTTTGATCCTTGAACGGGATAAATATGGCTTTTTCTCCATAGCGTACACATCATCATGAGCGGCGTATTTTCCTATATGCATGTAAAATATAAACATGTAAGATTCATAAGTGTACAAATCAATGAACAAATAAATCATTAATTAGGAAAATAGAGAGTTGAGAAACGCCCGAAAAGGGCTACTGGGCTCGATAATCGGCCGAAAAAGGACTCGAGCGCGGCAATGCAGCAGCTCGGTATTGGATGAGGTCGGATCTCCAAATTTCCTCGTAAAAATCTGCTTCTGTTCGGCAGCAGATTCAGTAATCAATATTACTCAGAATCCGATCTCTACCGTTGAATATACAGATATTTGTGTTGGAAAGTTGCTGTCAAAATTTCACACCGATCCGACAGTTAACGAATCGGGAAACATGATTTTGGTACGACTGCACTGTGCAGAAAATTTACGCGCGGAAATTCTTGTCTCTCGGTTTTTTTTCTTTCGATTTTGATAGGTTTTGTCTCGATTGCACTAGGTTTTCAAACAGTAAATATCACATGCATAAAACTATAGGAAAATCCGTCGGTGCTTCGATCAGATCGGGTCGCAGTTTTAGGCAACAGTCGGTTAGACGAAAACGGTATGAAAACGGATCACAAGGGTTTAGTCAAGAATCGGGTCGGGTCGCTTGCCGGGTTAGGGTTTACAGCAAGCTGGGATGGGAGTCAGCGGGTGAACTTCAGAGCCGTGCGTTTGGTTCGGAGCAGGGAAAGGTCGGTCGGATTTACAGATGGGTTGTGTGGTAGTCGGAGGCTGAGATTGGTGGAGCGGCCACGGGCGGTTGGCCGGCTGTTTCTTCCTGTGAAGCGGCGGATCCAGGTGCACCGAGCGCTGACGGTTCCGATTTGCAGAGGGCCCAGAGAAGGGCGGTGATGATGACTATGAAGTCGGCGTCGAGAGATCAGGTCCGGGGGATGACGGTTCCGATTTGCAGAGGGTGACGACGACCGGTTGATGTGTTGTAGAATGTGGGACGAATTGGATCGGGGAAGAAGAGGTCCGACAGCGTTGGAATCTGGAGACGTGTTTTGGCGGCGGCCGACTGAGTGGAAGACGGCGACGGGTAGGGTTTGCAGAGATTTTTTTTTTTCGGATTTTTCAGATTTTGTCGATTTTTCTTGTTTTATTGGTAGAGTACGTGCTGATAACGTGTTTCAGGAGAAAGTAAAAAGACTGTAAATAGAGTCAATCAATTGCATTCATAACATTGATAGAGGGGCCTTTATATAGGCATTACAATGAGAGTCCTTCCATACATAGGATTCCTAGATAAGGTAAGACATCTAATAGGATCCTACTACCTCTAGAAGGATCTAGAACCTTCCATCTATGTATCTACAATCAGTATTAGGTAAGACACATCACGGGAATAATAATTCCCGGAACAGTATATGAATATTCAGCATTTATTTCTTTTATTTATTATTCATCACTTATATATCCAACATCAATAACTCATATCACCCTTGACTATTCATCACATGAAAATAGAGTAAATTGCAAAAATCATCCCTAAAGTTTGGTCAAATTGCATGTTTTGTCCCAAACGTTTAGAAAGTGCAAGGATCGTCCATGTGGGAAACCTTTAGGGCAAATATCGTCTCTGGCCACCATCAAATGACTAAAATACCCTTGTCTTCTTCTTTTTCTATATTTCTTTTCAGTTTCTTACACAAATGGTCCTTGTGTTTCACCAGATTTTACAAATTTAGTCATGATTTTTTTAAATTAATTATTTAACTATGAATATTAGTATTATATTTTTATATGTTTTCGTCCATTTTTCTTACGTTTTTGTCTGTTTTTCTTACGTTTTTTCTGTTTTCATACGTTTTTTTTCTGTTTTTCTTACGTTTTTGCCCGTTTTTCTAACGTTTTTTCAGTTTACATACGTTTTCGTCCGTTTTTATACGTTTTCGCCCGTTTTCTTGCGTTTTCATCCGTTTTCGTCCGTTTTTCTGTTTTCATACATTTTCGTCCATTTTCCTTAAGTTTTTGTCCGTTTTATCGTTTTTTGTCAGTTTTTCTTGCGTTTTTGTCCGTTTTTCTTACGTTTAATCCGTTTTCATACGTTTTTATCCGTTTTTATACGTTTTCACCCGTTTTATTACTCTTTCATCTGTTTTTATCGTTCTATTTCATCTATTTTTATCGTTTTCGCTCGTTTTTCTTACGTTTTTGTCCGTTTTTAACGTTTTTGTCCGTTTCTCTTACGGTTTTTCCGTTTTCATCCATTTTCGCCTGTTTTTCTTACATTTTGGTTCGTTTTCTTACATTTTTGTCAGTTTTTCTTACATTTTTTCCGTTTTCATACGTTTTTGTCCGTTTTTATGCGTTTTCGCCCAGTTTCTTACGTTTTCATTCGTTTTTATACGTTTTCGTTCATTTTTCATACGTTTTTATACATACCAAAACGGGTAAAATAGACAACAAGTATAAAAAGGGACAAAAACGAACCAAAACGGACGAAAACGTATAAAAATGGATGAAAGCTGTAACACCCCCAGGATATCCGAGGTATATTACAGCGTCGTGAATCCCTACATAGGACCCACCAGGCTGAACAAGCATCATACTCATCGACTCACAGAAACAACAGAAAAATACCTCGTCATAAAGTCGCCCAACAAAATAATTCACCCGGTTTAACCGATCAAACATGACACCATAATCTATCACAACATAATAAACAACAATACAATCCCGACAAGTAAAAGTTCCTAAGTACTCGAGTACTTCTATTAGTTTAAAGACCACAAAGGTAAAAGATAGAAAACAACAAGACACCACTCGTGCACAATCATCACGCACGACCATCATCCGCATACTGGTCCAAAGACCATTGCCTCGATGAACCTGACCTGAAATTCATAAAACGAATTTCCCCAAAACGGGTCCCCAGAGGGGTTAGGAATTACGCTAGTACAAGTAACCAGATGAACGACTTACATCTTACACATATAGTATATACATGCAATCGAGAAAACATAGTTCCAAAACACTCATTTCCGGAAATGCCATAATCAAATCACATTTGTAAAAATGCACCACAATTAACCATGGATCCACCCCTCCGTGGACCCCTACCGAGACCCCGTCGGATCTAACCCGTAGTGGTTAAAAGCAAGCTCGCGGATCCACCCCTCCATGGACCCCTACCGAGACCCCGTCGGATCTAACCCGTAGTGAGCATACACACACACACACACACACAAGTCTCATGCAATACTACTACGTTAAGATTGTAAGTTCATAAGGATACTTGCCTCGATTAATAGACGGTGACACGAACGGGACGGAAGAATCAAGCACGACCGCGAGGAACCGACGAAAAGGAACCTAACGATTCGAATAGCACAATCACAACCACTTCTAAACGATTATGGAAATGGAATACACCCGGAAACCCGCCTACGATTCATGTATATTCGTACCAAAAATAACAACGAGGTCGGACCACAACCAAACCCTCTCGATTCCGTAAAAATCCACAAAATATCCATGAATCCATAGGAAAACTAAAGATACTAACAATATTAATCGTATACATCATGAATCCACCAACAAAACGGAACTAATCGGAAGAAAATCCCAAAACCCCCAAATTAATCGAAAATAGGGTTCTAGAAATATTACCTTAGGAGATTCAAGTACTAAGATCCGTAGAACACGCGTTGGATTGATCGTCCGGGCTTCACTACCGAAGAAAAATGATGAAAACCATCCACCCCCATGAATATTGATGATGAACTCTCCCCTCTCTCTCACTCTCTCGCGATGCAGAAGAAGAAAAAAAGAAATGAGCAAATGGACGCTCAAAACGACACCATATAGGGGTTGACCGCATTGTGTGCCGCGCACGAGCCAAAAATTACTCCTGGGGTTCGGCGGTGTCGCGGCAAGGCTGCGTGTGCCGCGGCACCGCAGACAGCGGGTTTTGGTCGCAGATGTCACACGAGTGTGCCGCGGCACCGGATAGGTGTGCCGCGGCACACAGTACAGTTCGTTTGGCCAACAACTGAAGAAATTTGTGTGCCGCGGCGCACACACCTTGTGCCGCGGCCCACACTCCTTTTTGGGTCCCAAAATGATAAAAATGATCCGGAAAGAGAGTAAAACGATAGGAATCAATATTTGGGAACTAATAACACGAAATGGATCCACGGCAACCCCGAAACGGCGGTTCCGCACAACAATAACGAGAATACAGTTCAACAGTTGACAGGAAGGACACACTGAAAGGTACACGAGGGGCACTACGATCGAGAAATACACCAAAGATGAAAATACAAGGGAAAGAGAAAATGCGGATATTACATTCTACCCCTCTAAAAATAAGTTTCGTCCCGAAACTTAAGAAACAAACAACTCAGGGTACCTAGCACGCATGCTATCCTCGGTTTCCCAAGTTGCTTCCTCGACACCGTGTCTCGACCACTGCACTTTGACCAAAGGGATGGTTTTATGCCTCAATCGTTTCTCACGATGCTCCAAAATCTTCAAAGGACGCTCTTCGAAAGTAATATCCTCGGCGACATCAATCTCACCATAATCGATGACGTGACTAGGATCCGGGACATATTTCCTCAACTGGAAAACATGAAAAACGCTATGAACATGACTCAAGGCTGGAGGTAACGCCAAACGGTACGCCAACTCACCGACTCGCTCGAGAATGTCAAAGGGTCCAATAAATCTCGGACTCAGCTTCCCTTTCTTCCCAAAACGAAAAACTCCTTTCGTCGGCAACACCTTTAGCAAAACGTGGTCTCCTACCTCGAATTCCAAAGGTCGACGACGGACATCGGCATACGACTTCTGTCGACTCTGGGCAGTCAACATCCGTTCCCGAATTAATTCTATCTTCCGCCTCGTCTCTAAAACGACATCCGGCTCGGTCCTGACCAAATCAGACGCCTCATTCCAACAAATCGGTGATCGACATCGCCGCCCATAAAGTGCCTCATACGGTGCCATCCGAATCGACGCGTGCCAACTATTGTTATACGTGAATTCGATCAATGGCAAATGTTCCTCCCAGTTACTACTCCAATCGAGAGCACAGGCACGCAACAAGTCCTCGAACGTCTGGATAGTGCGTTCCGACTGTCCATCTGACTGGGGATGAAAAGAGGTACTCAAACGCAACCGGGTACCCAACGCCTTATGCACCGCCTGCCAGAAGTGCGATACAAAACGGCCATCACGATCCGAAACAATAGACTTCGGGGTACCATGAAGTCTCACGATCTGCGCGATAAACACACGAGCTAACTTCTCCGGGCCCCAAGTGTCCTTGATGCCCAGAAAATGTGCCGACTTGGTCAGACGATCGACAATCACCCATACCATATTCATGCCCGACCTCGATCTCGGCAGACTCGTTTCCATTCCGGAACGGGAAGTGACTGCAAAAGCCCAGCCGGTCGCTGATGCTCGATTTTGACTTGTTGGCAAGTCAAACACCTTGCTACAAACTGCGCGACCTCCTCCTTCATGTCATTCCACCAGAAGTTCCTTCTCAAGTCCTTGTACATCTTACTCGAACTAGGATGAACGGAGTAAGGTGTATCATGGGCCTCCCGCAAAATACTCTGTCTCAACTCTGAGTCGTTCGGCACACAAAGCCGACCCCGAAACCTCAAAACACCATCTTCGTGAATCACAAATCCAGGAGACTTTCCTTTAAGAACGTTCTCTCGGATTTGAGTAATCATCGGGTCCTCTGACTGCTTCAGCTTAATCTCATCGATCAAAGACGACGAAATTTCCAAAGCACGAAATTGCCCGACAGTTCCCGGCAACAGAACCTCAACATCTAACTCAATTAAAGCTCGCCGAAGCTCTTACTGAGACGTAAGGATCTCAAGCGATCGCAATGCAATCTGTTTCCGACTCAAGGCGTCGGCCACGACGTTCGCCTTGCCCGGATGATAAAAGATTTCGAGGTCATAATCCTTAATCAACTCTAACCACCTCCCCTGCCTCATATTCAACTCTCGCTGGGTAAATATGTATTTCAGACTTTTATGATCGGTAAAAATCTGACATGTAGAGCCGAAAAGATAGTGACGCCAAATCTTGAGCGCAAATACGACTGCCGCTAACTCCAAATGATGAGTAGGGTAGTTAAACTCATACGGCCTCAACTGTCTCGACGCAAAGGCAATGGTCTTTCCGTGCTGCATTAATACGCACCCAAGACCCTGACCCGACGCATCGCTATAAACGGCGAATCCCTCGTTGCCACACGGCAACGCCAAAACCGGAGCTGAAGTCAAACGCTTCTTCAGCTCCTCAAAATCGAATCGCCTCGCCATTCCGCATTTAACTTCTGATTTACGGAGCAATCTGTGTAAGTGGTCGAGCCGGGCCGAGAAACCTCGACGAACCTACGGTAGTAGCCAGCCAAACCCAAGAAACTACGGAGCTCTCTCACGTTTTTGGGCGGTGCCCAATCCAACACCGCCTCGATATTTTGCGGATCTACACGAACCCCCTCGGCTGAAATCACGCGACCCAAAAACATCACTTCCGTCAGCCAGAACTCACATTTCGAGAACTTCGCATAGAGTTGCTCGGCCCTCAAAATGTCTAACACTATCCGCAAATGATTGGCATGCTCTTCCTCGTTCCTCGAATAAATAAGAATATCGTCAATGAAGACGACGACACACTTGTCCAAATACTCGATAAAGACTTTGTTCATCAACTGCATGAACACCGCCGGCGCATTCGTTAACCCGAAAGGCATAACTACAAACTCATAATGTCCGTATCTCGTCCGAAAAGCTGTCTTCGGCACATCGGACTCTCTCACCCGGAGCTGATAGTACCCCGATTTCAAATCAATCTTCGAGAATACCGCAGCTCCCTGCAACTGGTCGAACAAGTCGTCAATTCTCGGCAAAGGATACTTGTTCTTGATGGTCACCTTGTTTAGTTCGCGATAGTCGATACACAAACGTAGTGAACCATCCTTCTTCCGCACAAACAGGACCGGTGCGCCCCAAGGAGAGGTGCTCGGTCGAACATACCCCGACTCAAGAAGCTCACTCAACTGCTTCTTCAACTCGGACATCTCTGAAGGTGCCATGCGATAGGGCACCTTCGAAATAGGAGCCGCACCTAGCTCTAAATCTATAGCGAACTCGACCTCGCGATCCGGTGGCAATCCCGGTAACTCGATAGGAAAAACATCAGGAAACTCATTAACGATTGGAATCGACGAAAGCTCGACTCCACCACTCTCCGCCTTCAAGACGTAGCACCAATAGCCGGTACACCCCTTTCGCAGGAGTCTCATCGCCTTCAAGGCGTTAATAACGAATTTCTGGTTCCCCCTCTTTCGCCCGGCGAAAGAGTGCTCGGTGCCATCATCAGCTAACATGGTGATGATTCTCGTGCGGTAGTTAATGATTGCACCATGCCGCTCGAGCCAATCATCCCCGAGAATTAAGTCCTCACCCTCAATACCCACAACAATAAGATTAGAGGGCCAAGCCCTCTCACAAATAAACACAGAACAGTCTCGAACCTCCTGATCACCAACGATCCTATCACCGCTAGGAAGCTTAACAATGAAGGGCTCACAAGGCGTCAAACGGTCGAGACTCAAACGACGCACACAACCCAGAGATATGAACGAATGCGTAGCACCGGAATCGAAAAGCACACTGACAGGATGAGAAAGAATATAAACGGTACCTGTCGCCACGGTAGCCGCTGGGTCATCGGCTCTCCGCATCTCATAGACACGCGGGTGGGCTGAGCCGACACTGGAAGCTCCCCCCTTAGAGGGCTGACCCCGACCTCTCCCACGACTAGCACTCGGCGGAGATTGAGGAGCAAACGATCCCTGATTCACACTTGGTTCCCTAGGCGCTGGGATGGAAGTCCGGGCATCCACAATTCTCTCCCTCTCGGCACAGAAAGCCGCCTTGTGGCCCGGTTGGCCACACTGATTACATATCAACAAAGGACTCGGGCAATTACGACTGATGTGGCACGGCCGCCACGCTAAAACACTTCACCTCTCGAGAAGGGGCACTGGCACTGCTGGGAAACCTAGTAGATCGAGCCGGCCACCACCAAATGAAAAGTTAGCAGATCAAATTTCGCCGACCCCCA
Organism: Orobanche coerulescens; assembly: GCA_033398695.1. Lineage (NCBI taxonomy): Eukaryota > Viridiplantae > Streptophyta > Magnoliopsida > Lamiales > Orobanchaceae > Orobanche > Orobanche coerulescens. The sequence goes on along the minus strand of CM065819.1, from coordinate 125,496,282 downwards.
CCTTTGTGGCCCGAAAATTCCCGGCGGACTTCGCTTCTTACTCTCACGGCCGCCTCACTCGCCACTGCATATATCGTAAGCAAGGGCCCTACTCTGATAATCCTTCAAGGTAGTACATACGAGCCCCGACATATAGTCCCGAATCGACGACTTCATCCGTCTGGAGAAATGGAAAATTTTGTCGCTCTCCTCGACAACTTGGGTCTTCACATAACCCAACTCCTTATTAAAATCAGCAATAGCTTGAGTTACGGGGATATCCCGCGGTTGGGCATCATAAAAAGCATGTACCCGAGCCTGTCTGACCGGCCACGGGCAATATTCAGTCTCCATCAATTCTTGAAACTCAACCCACGAAGCAGCATGATCTTTGGGCCCAACGGCCTCCCACCAGTCTGTGGCGTCCCCTGTGAGAAAGTATTGAGCAATAGGGACTTTACGGTCCTCGGGACAGTTGGTAGCAGTGAAGACTTTAGATATCTCCTTGATCCACCCTTCCCAGCCAATCGGGTCGGAAGCTCCCGAAAACTGAGGAGGATGCATCTTGATGACATCTTGGAGCCAACGGTCTGCTCCGCCCCGATTAACATGGGCTTGTTCCGGGTTCTGAACCGCCTGAGCTATTGCCTCCATTTGGTTCACCATTTGTTGCATAACAGCCGCAATACCAAGGTCGGCGCGCTCCTCAGAAGAAGCATGACTGTGACGGTCGCCGGTACTATGGCTCCCAAAGACTGTGACGTGGCCGCCCCACCGGCTGCCCCACGTCCCCGGCCGCGTCCACGACCACGACCGCGACCACGACCACGACCTCTTCCAGCATCCATACTGGAGTTAAATAAGTAGCAAAAGCCATACGATGGTAAGTACAAGAAAAGAACGATCGCAAATCGAGAACTAGAGGTACGATACAAGAGTATAAGGAACAGAGGGAAAGAAAACTTACGGGCACTGGTAGTACCGGAATCATGGCAGCGTGATGATGATGTGCAAAACAAAATACAACAAGACCCAATAAACCGACAAGCCTAGGTATCCATAAACCTAGAGCTCTGATACCATTTTCTGTAACACCCCCAGGATATCCGAGGTATATTACAGCGCCGTGAATCCCTACATGGGACCCACCAGGCTGAACAAGCATCATACTCATCGACTCACAGAAACAACAGAAAAATACCTCGTCATAAAGACGCCCAACAAAATAATTCACCCGGTTTAACCGACCAAACATGACACCTGTTAGGCGTATTTTTATACGCTTATTTATCATTATATTCTAGTGTTTTGATGAGTGAAATCATCTAAATGAGCTTCTAATGCCTTAATTTTGTATGATTGACAGGAAATTGAAGTCCGGAAGCTAAAACGAGGCAAAACGGGCGAAAACTGGACTATGAGCCGCGGCACAAGGAAGCGGAGCCGCGGCACAGGAAGACACCAGCCGAAGGGCAGAGTAACCTGTACTCTGTGCCGCGGCACAGCCCAGGTGAGCCGCGGCACAGCCCAGGTGAGCCGCGGCACAGAAGAATTTATTTACGCCCAGGCATTCAGCTGAAGGCGATGTGCCGCGGCACAGGTTTAGTGAGCCGCGGCACACTTAGCGGGTTTTATACGTCTGCGCGGATTTTGGTCCGTTTCGAAGCCAGTTTTCGACCGACTGATACGGACGCGATTTGTGGAGGTGCTGAGCTATAAATAGGGTTTAAGACCCTAATTATCTTATCTTGGAATCATTGGATCTAAAAGCTTGGAGAGCTTAAGCTTGGAGGCAGGAAGAAGAGGAAGCGAGAAGAATTCAAGGGCAGAAGGCGGAAGCTGAAGAACGGAGGAATCCGAGCTTCATCTGCGTTTGAATTTTATGCTTTCGTTTATTTATTCTGTATTTTCAGTTTTTAGTATGTCAGGCTAAAGCCCTAATCTAGGGTTTTGATGAAACCTTTGTTCTGACGAATTGATTGAGATTATCCAATTTATTACCTTTTATTGAGTTTTCCCAATTATGTTTAATGCTTGCAATTATCTGGCCAATAGTTGTATTGATTTAATCATTCACTTCGAATCGGGAGAGGAGATTTGGTGAGGAACTATTGGTGAGGACCATTTTATTATGTGAGATAGGAATATACTCATAGGAACTACGTGGCCTTTAGGAGATTTCATGCTTTTTGCCTATCGACGAAATAATTCACCTAGGGATAGAGTGCGTTAGTCTCCGTTAGATAAATCTATTGACCTCGGGAGAGGCGGTAGAATATATTAGCAATCTCCGCCTTCAATAAATTGGGAAAATTATTTATTACGTATAATCGAGAGAAAATTCGGATAAACTAAGGTGGATTCAGAACCCTAGACTTATTCATCATTTGATTTCTTTTATCCAAGATATTGTTTTCTACTGCTTAGTCTTTTAGTACTTCTTTTAGTTATTAATCGCAAAACCCAAAATTCGATTGTTCAGATAAAATTGGAATACGAAAACATCGGTAGTTAGAGATTAAATCCTCGTGGGAACGATACTCTACTTATCACTTTATTACTTGTAAACGATGACGTGCACTTGCGTGTAGGAAATATCGCGACAAGTTTTTGGCGCCGTTGCCGGGGATTGAAATTTTTCTAATATCGATTTAAGTATTTCCAGTCTTAATTTGAACGTTTTATTTTTATTTTTTGTGTATTTAATTTCGTTTATTTATTTTTCCTTTCAGGACCTTTTGTGTAGTGCATGAGAAGACTCGGTAACGAAGGCCTACTACCTTTGGACACCGAGCTCGAGCGCACGCTAAGAAGGAACAAAAAGGAGAAAAGAGAGTTGCATTTACGGTCAACATGGCCGAAAATATCGAAATCCAAGGAGGAGACAACCAAGTGCGGCAAGTTCAACCGGAACTAGCTCTTCGTGATTATGCCATGCCGCAGGTCAACGCTAATTTTTCGGGAATTCGGCGTCCCACTATCCAAGCTAATAATTTTGAGATCAAGCCCGCCATTATTCAGATGGTGCAAACGAGCCCATTCTCGTGGATCGCCGAAGGACGACCGAATGCCCATATTGCCGTTCCTTGAGATATGCGACACATTTAAAACTAATGGTGTCACCGACGATGCCATCCGATTGAGGCTTTTCCCTTTCTCTTTGAGGATAAAGCAAAGTTTTGGTTAAATTCCTTACCGGTCGATTACAACATGGGAGAGGTTAGCGCAAGCCTTCCTTGCCAAATTTTTTCCACCAGCTAAGACGGCGAGGTTGAGAAACGAGATAACCACTTTTGCCCAGTACGATATGGAATCGCTCCACGAGGCGTGGGAGCGATATAAAGAATTGCTACGAAGATGCCCTCATCACGGCATTCCTGATTGGCTTCAGCTGCATACGTTCTATAATGGTTTGAGTGCTTCTACACGCACTCTAGTGGATGCGGCCTCTGGTGGGACATTCATGGGAAAATCTATGGCCGAGGCACACGTGCTTTTGGAAGATATGGCCAAAAACGCATACCAATGTCCATCGGAAAGATTGACACCGAAGAGAGTCATGGAAGTTTCAAGCAATGATCCGATCTCCACCTTGTCAGCTCAAGTCGCCGCTTTGACACAACAGCTCCAGGCATTTTCGCACGCACCAACCCCCGTTACCATAGAGACATGCAATTGGTGTAACGGATCACACCCGAGTGCGGAATGTCAAGTTGGAAATCCGTTCGAGCAAAATCAGATGGAGCAGGCTCAATTTGTGGGGAATGGGAATCGGCCGAATAACCCGTACTCCAATACTTATAATCCGGGGTGGCGCAATCATCCTAACTTTTCATGGAGAAACGGACAGAACTCACAACAGCCCCCGTTCGCCCAGAATCAACAGCAGCCCCCTTCCGCTCCCAAAGTGTCTCTCGAGGAAGCACTTGCAAAATTGGCGGCAAATACGAGTCAATTTATGACCCGTACGGAAGCTACATTACAAAATCATTCTGCTTCCATTCGGAACTTGGAGGTCCAAATTGGCCAAATCGCTAATGTGTTGACAAATCGTCGGAGGGAGCATTGCCGAGTACAACAGAGACAAATCCTAGAGAGAGTCTAAATGCAATTAGCTTGAGAAGGGAGAGAGGTAATCGAATCAGCCGAGCGGGGTAAAGAGAAGAAGGAGATTGAAGAAGAGAAGGATTTAAAGCTAGAGGAGTCGAAGGATTTGAAGCCGATAACTCGAAGACATGTGTCCCCGCCTGCTCCGCTTTCCGCAGAGACTACAAAGAAAGAAGGGCATAAACAATTTTCTAAGTTCCTTGATGTGTTCAAAAAGCTTCACATAAATATTCCGTCACGACGCATTGGAACAAATGCCGAGTTATGTCAAGTTCATGAAAGAGATATTATCGAAGAAGAGAAAGCTTGAGGAGTTTGAAACGGTCACCTTGACAGAGGAGTGCAGTGCAATTCTTCAAAAGAAGCTCCCACCCAAATTGAAAGATCCGGGAAGCTTCAACATACCATGCACCATGGGGAATCTTTCGTTTAATAAGGCACTATGCGATCTTGGTGCTAGTATCAACCTCATGCCTCTGTCGATTTTCAAAAAGCTGAATATTGGGGAAGCCAAGCCAACCACAGTCTCATTACAATTGGCGGATCGATCGATAAAGTATCCGAGGGGAGTGATCGAGGATGTTTTAGTTAAAGTTGATAAGTTCATCTTCCCGGCCGATTTCATCGTACTAGACATGGAGGAAGATGAAAATATTCCAATCATCTTGGGACGACCATTTCTAGCGACGGGCCGAACCCTTATAGACGTGGAAAAGGGAGAGTTAACTCTGAGTGTCCAAGACGAACAAGTTACTTTTCAAGTATTCAAGTCGTTCCCATGTCCCGGAAGTGATGATAAAGGATCACAAATTGAAGGTGTGGATGTTGTTGAAAGAGGAAAGCACCGAAAACATCGTCGGTGGGAAAATTCAGATTTTGTGTTAAATGGCCCAAGTTTTAAGAAGGATGTAGAACGAGTGGCGTTCCTCGAGCATGAGGAAAAATCTGCTGCAGTCGTGAGTTCGTTTGTGAAGGAGGAGAGTGAGCCGAAAGCCAAGCGAAAAAATAGTCATGGAGAAACCGGGTGTTTCGAGAAGTTATTCACGTCGAAACCTTTTCGCAAACAACATTTGATGACCGAACCAAAAGTCGAACCGCTGATGACCAATGGTCATAATTTTAACCAAAATAGAAACGGGTCGATGAACGGGGCGGAAACCAAATGGAGTTTGCGAAAAGCGAACTAACGTTGTCCAATAGGTCCGGCTGAAGACTATAAACTTAGCGCTTCTCGGGAGGCAACCCGAGTTCGTAGTTGTAGATTTTTGCATTTCTTTATTTTTCTTGTATTCGTGTTTCTTATTTTTTATCATCTTTGTGCTTCAATTTGCTTCTGCCTCTCGTTTTTAACGTCTTCTTCTCAAAATTCTGTGCAGGAAAGTCCCAGGGAAGAAACTGAAGTATGAGCCGCGGCACAGGTATTGTGAGCCGCGGCACACATCAATCGCAAGGGGAGGCTAAACCAACTGTACCCTGTGCCGCGGCACGGCATAAATGAGCCGCGGCACACGAAATCTGTGCCGCGGCACACGACAAAAACGAGACACAAGTAAAAGGGACTGTACCTTGTGCCGCGGCTCACTTTAGCTATGCCGCGGCACACTATGCGGAATTTGAAAGGCCAGGCAGCTATAACTCGCATTCGGCCGGCATTACCAGGTACGCCTTCCTTCTCCTTTTCCTTCCCTCCCCAGCGCGCGACCAGCCGACCGAAGTTCTTCAAAAATTTTCTTTTCTTCCTGCGATTTTTCTTGCAATCTTCAAAAGGTACGTTTCAATCTTTAATGTTGACTTGCTTATGGTTTATTTTGGAAGTTGTTTTTACTTTGAATGAATGGAACATGCTTATTCCCCTTTAAAAGTTTTAGGATTGTTTAGAGAATAACATGGTAGTTTCATCGAATTTTCTTGGTTAAATTGGAATGTAAATGAGTTGAATGTGCCGAGTTACTGATGATTGACTTATGTTTTGATTTTTGAGGGTTGAATCGAACTAGAACTATGTTTATTCTTCAAGTAAACTTGTGCCCTCAAGGTGTCTGATAAATTGCCTAAATGAAAAATTTTCTTTGAAAAGGCAATCGTTTTGAATTTTCGTGCAACGTATATGTTTTGAATTTACAGCAAGCCCAACCCTTACATCCAGGTTACATGTTTAAGTCCAATTTCATCCTTCTCTCAAGTATGCGTTATTTTCTTAAATTCGGAATTTCTGGCTGGACATCCTTAGCCGAGCATTGATCATTGTTATTATTTTTGCGTGAATAAACCCTCGTGTTTCACTTTTCAGGATTGATTATGGCGCGCACAAAGAAGATGAGCAAGCGTGCTAGGACCGAGTCATCCCCTACTCGAGGGGAGACCTCTCGTGGTCGGGCCGAGGCGGAGGGGCATCAATTTTCGGACCCCGAAATTCACAAAATATTCAATGAAAAGATCCGGTCACGACCACTTATTCCCGAGAGAGGTTTTACTCCAGCTCCTCAGGACGGGGAGTTGCTCACCATGATTGACGAGATGGGGTGGGCCAGATTTACCGCACCTCCCGAGCCAGCGGTTATTTCGATCGTCCAGGAGTTTTACGCCAGCGCTCTGCTGAAGCACATCCGGGCAGGGCATACGTTGCCATCTTTAGAGTCTCGGACTCAGGTCGACGTCCGAGGGGTTACAGTTGATTTCTCCCCGACTGCAATTCGGAGGCTTTTTGGGTTTCCGGCAGTTGACGAGTCAGCCTATGACCGAGTGATGACCAAATTTCACTAAGGAGGCCCCGCTTGAGACCATTGCACACCCGCACCGACCGGGAGCAATGAGCACGAGTTCATCCACTTTTCACTTCAGAGCTACGCCTCGGCTCGGGCGAGCCTGGCTTTACTTTATCTGCGCACGCATTGACCCCACCTCCCAGATCCGTACAGTTTTTCTGTCCCGCGCCCGGATACTTTTTGCTATCACTTCCGGGCTGCATTTCGATGTGGCCCCCATTCTGGTCCGATCTATCTTCCAGAGTATCCAGGGGGGCCAAGACAGGGTTGAAGCACCCCTCCCTCATCTGCGCTTTATGCCGGCAGTCGGGGCTGACGTGGTCAGTCGACGAGCCGATGCTAGCCCCACAGGCCCCGATCGACCACCGCATCATATCACACTTCGACCAGTGGGGCGGAGCGCCGGCACACGCTCGGGGGAGAGGATTTTTACTAGAGGAGGCTCACGAGGGATCCGCCGAGCCGCTTTTGTTGACGCACGGAGATGCCGGCCCGCAGCCCGATAGAGCGAGGTTGGAGGAGCTATTTGATGGGCTGCGGGAGGATTTGAGGAGACAGAGAGAAGAGCATAGAGAGGAGCTGAGGAGAGAGAGAGAGGATCTGAGAGATGAGATGAGGAGAGAGAGAGAGAGAGCTTGATGGCTGCCATGAGGGAGGAGCAGCGGGCGGCGCGGGAGAGTGTTGTTGCTACCATCCGAGCCGAGTTGCGAGAGCAGGCCCGCCGGGCCAGCCGACGAGCGGCGAGGTGTCTTGCTGCGAGTGATGCTTATCATCAAGAGCACCTCGCCGCATGGACGGCCCATATCATGCATCCCTATGGGCCATTTATTGCGCCCGCCCGGCCAGCCGCACCACCCTCCTCACCGGACGATGCCGGCACCAGCTCCTGAGCAGCCTGGAGGGGAGTACTTGACCTTTTATTTTTCTTGCATATCATTTTTTGTCCATTGAGGTCAATGTACGTCCTAAGTTTGGGGGGGATTTACTTTCAGTCTACATTCATTGTTGTACCTTATTTTATTGCTGTACATTATTTCGTTGCACTTTTCATTTCTTTGCGTAAATTTTTTTCAGATAGCCTTGCTTGTCGTAGTTTTCCTTTATTCGTGAATTCTCGTGCTTCTATTTGTGTGATACTGATGTTACGACACTGTTTTTCTCTCTGAAGAAACGGTCGAGTTTTAGTCGAGCTGTAGTCAGTTAATTATGTTCTGCTTAGTATTCATTTAGGTCCGATATTTTTCGTGATTGTAGAGGTCTTGGCAGATAAGAGACGATACATACTTGTTTTAAAATCCCCATCAATACGTTTGGCTACATTTTCCGGATAGTGAGTCGTACTGTTTCTTTAGTCGTGTTGGCACTTAGATTGAGTTTAGAGTCGGTCAGTTTTTCCCTAAAGTCGAGAGAATGTGTTCTATGAAGGGAAGTCTAGTAACCGGGGGTATTCGCGTGACCCGTTGTCTACTCTCGCGTAAAACGAAGACCTTGATTTGACTAGTGATATAGATATTTCACATGTGCCAATGATAGGGAGCCTAGTTGTTAGGAGTATGCCCTCGAATGCCACTCAGAGGTTGTTTGTACTTGTGTTTCAGAAAGTTCGGTTCCAGTTTCTTGCACAGGTGTCTCTCGAGAAGTTTCATTGTATTCTTCTAAAGAAATACTTCTACCTGCTCCGCCTTCCTGAATGAACTCATCTTCCAGGAAGTGTGCTTGTAAAGCAACAACGATCCTTCGATCTTCGGGCATGTAGAATAGATATCCCATTGTCCCAGACGGGAATCCTATGAAACGTCCCTTCGCAGACCTAGCTCCCAACTTTTCCACCTTAGTCTTCTTGACATAGGCGGGACATCCCCAAATCCTAATGTGATTAAGACTTGGTTTCCTTCCTTCCCAAGTCATCCTCGGCCAAATTACCCTTTTTGTCCGAGGATGACTTGGGAAGGAAGGAAACCAAGTCTTAATCACATTAGGATTTGGGGATGTCCCGCCTATGTCAAGAAGACTAAGGTGGAAAAGTTGGGAGCTAGGTCTGCGAAGGGACGTTTCATAGGATTCCCGTCTGGGACGATGGGATATCTATTCTACATGCCCGAAGATCGAAGGATCGTTGTTGCTTTACAAGCACACTTCCTGGAAGATGAGTTCATTCAGGAAGGCGGAGCAGGTAGAAGTATTTCTTTAGAATATGAAACAACCAATCACAACCTAGTTGCTACCAATATGTGGTTCATGGACCGTTCCTAGAAAACAAAAACTCCGTAATCTAATTACAAGTCTTCGTCTTGAATCTTCGTCTTCTCGAAATGGATCTTCCTCCGGTCTTCGTCATTACATATAAATTTTACATTGAAAATTGCATCCTAGATACAAATTTTTCTAGTAAAATAAATAGGCTCAAAACGGCCTTTACAACCCAATCGAATAAAACGAACGATTCAAAACTAAGTCCACGAACCACATCCCCATTCAAAAGCATTCATCCAATAAATACTAAATTAATGGAAAGCGTAGAGATACATTGATCCAATCAACAATACGAACCGATCCAATCGATTCACATAATCGTGGTATATGTTTTTCGTTCGTAATAATTGTATTTTTCGTAAGTTTATGTCTAAATATAAATCTTAAATTTCTGGGAAATATGATTTATATTGAAGATATGAAAGTCGGAAAATATTGATATTGGATATCCGGTCGAAAATCTAGCCCCGAATCGTCGTCGGACGACTTTTTGGACAAAAAAGTGTGGCCAGGCCACTGCCTGGAGACCCGACCGTGTCCGGAGACACGGGCGTGTCTGGCCGAAAGTGACTCGACCGTGTCCTGGGTGACACGGTCGTGTCCGGCAGTCTGCCAAGTCACTGCCGAGCGACCCGACCGTGTCCTGGGTGACTCGGTCGTGTCCTGGCCGGCATCTTCCGAGGGTGACTCGGCCAAGCCGGGAGTGACTGCCGGTAGGCTGCCGAGGGTGACTCGGTCATGCTGGCCCGTTTTCACCCCGGCTCGATTTTTCCGTGTATTCTTAAAAATTAATCTCCCGCATGTTAAATTGGATTTAATATGATTAAAATGATTTATGGTATTTCATTTTATAAGGGAAATTTGATTAATTGGAATATTTATGGTCGACCGAATTATTTTGAACGTTATTACATTACCGATTGTGTGAATCGATTGGATCGGTTCGTATTGTTGATTGGATCAATGTATCTCTACGCTTTCCATTAATTTAGTATTTATTGGATGAATGCTTTTGAATGGGGATGTGGTTCGTGGACTTAGTTTTGAATCGTTCGTTTTATTCGATTGGGTTGTAAAGGCCGTTTTGAGCCTATTTATTTTACTAGAAAAATTTGTATCTAGGATGCAATTTTCAATGTAAAATTTATATGTAATGACGAAGACCGAGGAAGATCCATTTCGAGAAGACGAAGATTCAAGACGAAGACTTGTAATTAGATTACGGAGTTTTTGTTTTCAGAACGGTCCATGAACCACATGTTGGTAGCAACTAGGTTGTGATTGGTTGTTTCATATTGTATGAATGCCACAAACGCGCTTAAACGATTAATGTGCAAAGTGTAACGTTAATCGCGATAATTCTCCCACAACAAATAATTAAGTTTATAAGGTTTCAAGGTTTTCCTTCCTCCATCGAGTTTTCGAAATTGAAATCCAAACCGGATGTGCTATGCTTCCGAGTTATCGGGGTAGTCGTCGGGAGGACGGATAAATTACCGGAGCGCATTGGATGCCTTCGGTTGGAGCAAATTTTATCCCTAGAAACACGATAGGTTGCCGGATAAGATTCAATTGTGAAACCGATTTGCGTCGATGGTATAAACTTAACTTGTTCACGAACCATAGAAACCGTATAGGTTGAGGGGAGTGAACAAGGGGAAAAAGAAGATCGAATCATCCATTAGATGGGTTGGTGTTGGACACCACTTTATGAAAATTAATAGACTAGAAACTGTTCGGTTGCCCTCTATTAAGATTTATAAAGAACTCGATCACCACTATGAAGTAGAGCGACGATACTTAGGATTTCACATGGGAGTGTGTTATTCCGATAAAAATAGTGGGAGCTAGGTAACAAGAATAGAAAGGACCTTAATTCTATACTCGATCATAATATAACAAGTCACTAATTAACTGTTATACTTAATGCATATAACTCAATATGACAATGAATCCACTCGCAATTCTACTCGAAAAGAACACCTTAATGGGACCTAACTTTGTGGATTGGCTCCGCACCGATGATTGTCCTCAATATAGAGGCACTGGGATACGTCTTGAGACGGACATTCGGCGCCTCCTATGCGGACTCGAGCCAATCGGAAGAGATTGAAAACCACGAAAAGTGGGTTAAGGATGACGTGAAAGTCCGTGCTTATATGATGGCTTCCATGTCTAATGATCTTCGAGAGCTCATGAGAAAATGACTTCGCTAGGCATTCTATCTCACTTAACCGAGCTTTATGGTGAGCACGCAGAATCGCTAGATATGAGATATCCAAGCAACTGTTCGGTGCAAGGATGAAGGAAGGTGAGAAGGTTGGGGAACACGTCCTCAAAATGATATCCATGATCGAGAGATTGGAGGCTCTTGATTTTAAAATGGATACTTCTCTCCAAACCGACCTTATCCTACGCCTCTCCCGATTCCTTCTCACGCTTGTTATGAACTTCAACCGCAATGAGATTGCATGTAATTTAGCCGGGCTAATGAACAAACTTGTGACCGCTCTCTCAAATGAAGACTCCGCGGATGAAGGAGTCTCGCTCTTGTGATTTCTTACGGACCTCGGAGGTCTAAGAATAAGAAGAAAAGACCAAGAAGCATGGACCACAAGCTAAGGACCTTAAGGGTAAGGGCAAGGCCCCAATGGTTCCGAAGAACAAGAAGAAAAAGGATACTTGTCTCAAGTGCGGTGAGTCGGGCCACCGGGCTAGAGACTGTCCGATTCTTCATGGCACTTGGTCTGTAACTTTTAGTTTTGGAAACAAATTGTTCGCTCTTGTATTTTCTACTTCTGGATCTTGGATTCTCGGTGCTAGTTCTCATATTTGTACCGTGAATCGGGATCGGAACAAAGTAGGAAGCTTGAGCCGGAGAAGTTATGATCACGGTCGGAAGCGGGCATAGTGTCGAGGCGACCGACATAGGATCACTTCTTTTGGGTTTAGAATCCGGCTTTGTTTTGACTTTAGAAGATGTACTTGTTTTGCCCAAGGCACAAAACATTGTATCCATTCCGGTCATGGACCGAAAAGGCTTTTCATTTTTCATTGGTGATGGTTCTGCAAAATTTATTTTAGAAATAAACTAGTGGGTACTGCTACATTGTTGAATGGATTGTATCATCTAAATCTCAGCAACAAAGTAGTTGTGAATACTATGACTAGAAAACGTGGTAGGGATGAAACCAATCAAGTTTTGAAATGGCATCTTAGACTTGGTCATGTTGGTCAGACCAAGGTTTAAAAGATGGAAAAGGATGGACTTATGGGTCCATTGGGATCGGATCCCTTTCCTACTTGTGAATCTTTCCTTAAAGTCAAAATGAATAAGTCCCCTTCACGGGGACTTTTGAAAGAGCCGTGATAAATCGGGATTAATCCATACCGACGTATGTGGTGCTTTAGAAGCAGCACGTGACGGATATCAATATTTCATTACGTTTACAGATGATCATACTAGGTATGGTTATGTATACTTAATGAAACATAAATCCGAGGCTTTTGAGAAATTCCAGGAATTCAAGGCCCTAGTCGAGAAACAAACTGGTAATCATATCAAAGCACTTCGGTCGGACCGAGGTGGCGAGTATATGAGTACGGAGTTTGACGAGTTCCTTAAGGAACATGGAATAGTTTCACAACTAACACCTCCAGGTACTCCTCAGTTAAATGGTGTGTCAGAAAGAAGGAACCGGACCCTGTTGAACATGGTCCGTTCCATCTTGGGCTATCTTGACTTGCCGATTTACTGTGGGGGTATGCACTCCTGACTGCTGCGTATATCTTGAACAGATGTCCTTCCAAATCCGTTCCTAAAACTCCACATGAGATGTGGGAAGGAAGGAAACCAAGTCTTAATCACATTAGGATTTGGGGATGTCCCGCCTATGTCAAGAAGACTAAGGTGGAAAAGTTGGGAGCTAGGTCTGCGAAGGGACGTTTCATAGGATTCCGTGCCTGGGACGATGGGATATCTATTCTACATGCCCGAAGATCGAAGGATCGTTGTTGCTTTACAAGCACACTTCTGGAAGATGAGTTCATTCAGAAGGCGGAGCAGTAGAAGTATTTCTTTAGAAGAATACAATGAAACTTCTCGAGAGACACTGTGCAAGAAACGGAACCGAACTTTCAAACACAAGTACAACCACCTCGTAGGTCTAGTAGGGTGTCTCATTTACCTGAGAGGTATGGGCTTGTGCACTTGGAGGAGCTGGGTCTCCATGAGGTTCCAAGTGATAGCCAAGAGACCGACCCAACGACCTATGACCAAGCGATGGTGGATGTAGACTCCGCGAAATGGCGTGAAGCTATGGAAGCTGAGATAGACTCGATGCATGTCAATCAGGTCTGGACTCTAGTAGACCGCCCCAAGGGTATAGTGCCTATTGGGAACAAGTGGATCTACAAGAGAAAGACTGATGGTGATGGCAAGGTTGACGCCTATAAGGCCAGGCTTGTGGCAAAGGGTTATACCCAGAAGGAAGGGATCGACACACGATACCTTCTCGCCCGTAGCCATGATCAAGTCTATTCGCATGATGCTTGCTATAGCTGCCTACCACGATTATGAGATATGGCAAATGGACGTAAAGACGGCTTTCCTTAATGGATTCCTCGAGGAGGAAATCTATATGGAGCAGCCTAAAGGCTTTGTGTCTGAAGTCGATATTCAGAAAGTGTGCAAGCTTCAGCGTTCCATTTATGGACTGAAGCAAGCGTCGCGTAGTTGGAATCTTCGTTTTGACGAGGCAGTCAAAGAGTTTGACTTCGTGCAAAATGAAGAGGAACCTTGTGTATACAAGAGGGTTAGTGGGAGCAAGATCGCATTCTTAGTACTATATGTAGATGACATTCTACTAATAGGAAATGATGTGGGAATGCTCAGTTCTGTGAAAGCTTGGCTTTCGAGTAATTTCTCCATGAAAGACTTGGGAGAAGCTACCTATATTCTTGGTATTCGACTCTACCGGGATAGAGCGAAGAGAACAATAGGTCTTTCCCAAGCCCTCTATATAGATAAAATCTTAAAGCGATTTAAGATGGATGATTCTAAAAGAGGGTTCCTACCGATGCGACATGGAATAAAACTCACCTTGAAGATGTGTCCTCAAAATGAGGAACAACGAAAGGAAATGAGTAATATACCATATGCTTCGGCCGTGGGTAGCCTTATGTATGCTATGTTGTGTACAAGACACGACATTGCGCATGCCGTAAGCGTGGTGAGTAGGTTTCGAGCAAACCTGGTAGGGAACATTGACCGCCAGAAAGAACGTTCTCAAGTACTTGAGAAGGACTAGAGATATGGTTACGATGTATGGTGGTGGAGAATTGGATGTGGTGGGATTCACCGATTCGACTTCCAAGGACCGAAGGACGACTCGATGTCCACTGGCTACATATTTACTCTTAATGGAGGAGCGATATCTTGGCGTAGTGCCAAGCAAAGCGCGACGCTGATTCCACTGTCAGTGAGTATCAAGCACCTCGGAGGCTTCCAAGGAAGGGTTACGGATTAAGAAGTTTCGGGAGAACTTCAAGTGATACCATGTCTTGAGCCGCTGTTCTACTGCATCGCGACAACGACGAGTCAGAGCGCAGCCAAGGAGCCGAGGTTTCACAACAGCACCAAACATATTGAGAGGAAGTATCATCTCGTAAGAGAATTTGTTCGCAAGGGATACATTGTCCGCATAGAGTAGACTCGGCCGACAACGTCGCCGATCCACTGACAAGCCACTATCTCGGACTAGCTTGGAGCGTCATCGGAGAACATGGGTATTAGATACCAAAGTGTGTGGCATTGAGTGCAAGTGGGAGATTGTTAGAGTATGCCCTCGAATGCCACTCGAGGTTGTTGAGTGAGGGCATTGTACTTGTAATTATGTAAACCATTTATATAAGGCAAATGATTGTTTCTTTATTTACCGTAGTTACCGGCATTCCTAACTCGTAAATAAACATATAGAAACTAGTCCGTGTATTTGAGAGCAAACGTTCCACTCCTTATTGGATAAGGGGTCGGCACCGGAAAGGTTTATAGCTCAAATACTTAATCGTCGAAGTCGATGAAACTTGATCGGCGTTAAGTTTATGTAAAGACTTGTATGACGTGTTCTTTGACATTGAGAGTTCCACTCGAACACTAATAGTTAGTGGGAGCACACGTTATAGGTATGCTAATTAGATTAGTATACTCGAACCGACTCACCCTCGATTCGTCACATGGATTTCACTCCGGGACAGTCAATGACGGAATCGAAAGGTTGTGATAGGTATTCGTGAACCTTCGACTTGAGGATTTAGTAGGGATGTGCTTGTGACGTCAAGATTTTCATTAGAGTAGTTCGACCCTGTAAACCGGAAGGCGGGGGTCAACCTCGACGTGCATCTTGACGGGCAAGTAGCAGGTCCTACTGAATACCAAGATAGAATTCTTTCTCCCGTTAGTGAGCGGGTTATATGTCCTATGCGGTTATTGGCAGATGAGATCATAAGTCTTTGGCCAAAGCATTGGAGCCAGTTGTATTAGATACACGACAGCTCGATGATCTCGATTTGCATTAACGCATGCATAGCGTCAAGTACAGATAGGGTTTGACTGACCGTGACCCTAAAACTTGATCGGGACATTTGAAAGAAGGGTTTATACGTTTACTGGTATTCACGACAGAATGGTTCTTGAATGATCCCAATCATTCGTTCTAGATCGGGTACATGCAGTAGCCGCCAGCCGCTAGGTGGTGCTACTACTCTTTGGTTCCTCCCATTGCTGACTGAGACGGACCTACCGAGTCGCGCATTAGGATTGACGACGGAATGAATCGAGCTTAATCTCTCATTATAAATATTAGATATTGGATATCTAATTTGGGACATTGGATGTCTAAATCGATTTATTGGATAAATTGATTTACGGCCTAATGAATTAAATAAATTACTGGGTGATTAATTTAATTCATAAATATAATTATTTCTTGGAGAAATTAATTATGTTATTATGTATTTGATATGATTAATTAATTGGATTAATTAATCGATATAAATACATTGGAACGGAATTGGAGTTTATCTGTTTAGACTCACAGAGTTCGAAACGGATCGAACTCGTCCGATACCTTCTAGATGGCCGCCCTCCTTCCACCTACTTTCCACCAAGTCTTCAATTCCATTTTATTAATAGATGATTATGACTTGGTGGGGAATCTCATGTGATATGATTTGATTTATGTGGGTTGAATAAGAATGGCAAGAGGACAATGATCTCACTTCACTCAACCTTTAGAAAAGGCTTCCAACCGTGAGTAGTGAGAGAGAGAGAAAATCATTTTCTCAAGTCTTCATCTTGATCTTCTTCTTCACTTTGATTCTTGAGTTTTCTTGAGAAAATTCAAGATACATTAAGAGAGATATATTATACACTTAGAGTGTAATAACAAAAGCTTCACCACTTGATTCTAGCCGTAACCTTAGAGGTTAATCAAGTGTTGTTGTTCGTCGTTTTTCCGGCGTGGCAAGTAGAGACGCGGTGTTTTCGGCGTTGGATCGTTCAAGGGCTTGGAGCGGATTGAACTCGTAGAGATCAAACTAAAGCTTGGGGAATAGCTCAAGAGAAGGTTTCCATTTAATCAACGGACTTCGAGGGTTAGTTTCTTACGACTCTTGCTTTTCGTTTTTGATATTCGTATATACGTAGCTCGATCGATCCTCGTAGGGATTCGGATCGAATTAATTTTCGTTTTACCGCTTCCGCTGGGCCTTCGTTTTAGGCACCGAATCCCAACACTAGTAACCGGGGGTATTCGCGTGACCCGCTGTTTACTCTCGTGTAAAACGGCAACCTTGATTCGGACATGTGGAAATTATGTATTCGAGTTGTTTCTCCGCTGTAGACGGGAACTTAGTAACTAGAAGCATCCATGTGCCCCATGAGTGTCTTTTACGTCAAACGGTTTCCTAATACATGAGAATGGAAGTTCCACCTCAGATTATCCCGATGAAACATCCGAGATCCTAACCTAGTGGTCAACTCGAATCAAATTCTTGAGCATATATATATAAGGGGATACTGTCCGAGGTTTAATTGTTATGAAACTCGTGAAAATTGTGCCTTTCGACTGTGGAACGGGACGAACAAGCTTGGTTGTGTTAGCCTTTCTTATTGACAGTCGATTTGATTCACGTTTTGTTGATCTTTGAGCTGAATTTTCTGCATGAACGAGTGATTAGGACTGAATTTGATTATTTTGCGGAATCATTATTCTGAGTGCAGCTCGCTTTTATGACACTCGTATTATTTAGAGAGAATTACAGGATAGTATTGATTAGGTTGAACACTATGAGTTGCACGATGATTCACGACATTCTTTTATTGAATTTAATTCTTTTTGCTTGAGGACAAGCAAAGGCTTAAGTTTGGGGGTATTTGTTAGGCGTATTTTTATACGCTTATTTATCATTATATTCTAGTGTTTTGATGAGTGAAATCATCTAAATGAGCTTCTAATGCCTTAATTTTGTATGATTGACAGGAAATTGAAGTCCGGAAGCTAAAACGAGGCAAAACGGCGAAAGCGCAAAATCGGACTATGAGCCGCGGCACAAGGAAGCGGAGCCGCGGCACAGGAAGACACCAGCCGAAGGGCAGAGTAACCTGTACTCTATGCCGCGGCACAGCCCAGGTGAGCCGCGGCACAGAAGAATTTATTTACGCCCAGGCATTCAGCTGAAGGCGATGTGCCGCGGCACAGGTTTAGTGAGCCGCGGCACACTTAGCGGGTTTTATACGTCTGCGCGGATTTTGGTCCGTTTCGAAGCCAGTTTTCGACCGACTAATACGGACGCGATTTGTGGAGGTGCTGAGCTATAAATAGGGTTTAAGACCCTAATTATCTTATCTTGGAATCATTGGATCTAAAAGCTTGGAGAGCTTAAGCTTGGAGACGGCAGAAGAAGAGGAAAGCAGAAGAATTCAAGGGCAGAAGGCGGAAGCTGAAGAACGGAGGAATCCGAGCTTCATCTGCGTTTGAATTTTATGCTTTCGTTTATTTATTCTAGATTTTCAGTTTTTAGTATGTCAGGCTAAAGCCCTAATCTAGGGTTTTGATGAAACCTTTGTTCTGACGAATTGATTGAGATTATCCAATTTATTACCTTTTATTGAGTTTTCCCAATTATGTTTAATGCTTGCAATTATCTGGCCAATAGTTGTATTGATTTAATCATTCACTTCGAATCGGGAGAGGAGATTTGGTGAGGAACTATTGGTGAGGACCGTTTTATTCTGTGAGATAGGAATATACTCATAGGAACTACGTGGCCTTTAGGAGATTTCATGCTTTTTGCCTATCGACGAAATAATTCACCTAGGGATAGAGTGCGTTAGTCGCCGTTAGATAAATCTATTGACCTCGGGAGAGGCGGTAGAATATATTAGCAATCTCTGCCTTCAATAAATTGGGAAAATTATTTATTACGGATAATCGAGAGAAAATTCGGATAAACTAAGGTGGATTCAGAACCCTAGACTTATTCATCATTTGATTTCTTTTATCCAAGATATTGTTTTCTACTGCTTAGTCTTTTAGTACTTCTTTTAGTTATTAATCGCAAAACTCAAAATTCGATTGTTCAGATAAAATTGGAATACGAAAACATCGGTAGTTAGAGATTCAATCCTCGTGGGAACGATACTCTACTTATCACTTTATTACTTGTAAACGATGACGTGCACTTGCGTGTAGGAAATATCGCAACAACACCATAATCCATCACAACATAATAAACAACAATACAATCCCGACAAGTAAAAGTTCCTAAGTACTCGAGTACTTCTATTAGTTTAAAGACCACAAAGGTAAAAGATAGAAAACAACAAGACACCACTCGTGCACAATCATCACGCACGGCCATCATCCGCATACTGGTCCAGCACCCGCTCGTCTCGATGAACCTGACCTGAAATTCATAAAACGAATTTCCCCAAAACGGGTCCCCAAAGGGGTTAGCAATTACGCTAGTACAAGTAACCAGATGAACGACTTACATCTTACACATATAGTATATACATGCAATCGAGAAAACATAGTTCCAAAACACTCATTTCCGGAAATGCCATAATCAAATCACATTTGTAAAAATGCACCACAATTAACCATGGATCCACCCCTCCGTGCACCCCTACCGAGACTCCGTCGGATCTAACCCGTAGTGGTTAAAAGCAAGCTCGCGGATCCACCCCTCCGTGGACCCCTACCGAGACCCCGTCGGATCTAACCCGTAGTGAGCATACACACACACACAAGTCTCATGCAATACTACTACGTTAAGATTGTAAGTTCATAAGGATACTTGCCTCGATTAATAGACGGTGACACGAACGGGACGGAAGAATCAAGCACGACCGCGAGGAACCGACGAAAAGGAACCTAACGATTCGAATAGCACAATCACAACCATTTCTAAACGATTATGGAAATGGAATACACCCGGAAACCCGCCTACGATTCATGTATATTCGTACCAAAAATAACAACGAGGGCGGACCACAACCAAACCCTCTCGATTCCGTAAAAATCCACAAAATATCCATGAATCCGTAGGAAAACTAAAGATACTAACAATATTAATCGTATACATCATGAATCCACCAACAAAACGGAACTAATCGGAAGAAAATCCCAAAACCCCCAAATTAATCGAAAATAGGGTTCTAGAAATATTACCTTAGGAGATTCAAGTACTAAGATCCGTAGAACACGCATTGGATTTGTAGGTCACAAATCGTCCAGGAACAAGTCTAGAGGGGGGGTGAATAGACTTGTTGAAACTCTTGAACTCTTTTTCCGAAGAGTAAGTTTCTTCAGCTGATAATCAAACAAATGACTTGGAGTCGTTTGTTCTTGGATAAGTGCGGAAGTCAGCTGATGACGAATATAAATTAATCTTAATGAAACACTTAACAATGTATGCAGCAGTTAGAGTATGATGCAAGAAAGCAAGAAATAACACGAGCGGTTATAGTGGTCTCGGAGGTGGGGTAATCCTCTACTAATCCACTTTTCTCCAAACGATTGGAGATGAATTCACTATAATTCTCAACCAGTGATAAATATTACGGTGATTCACTACACACTACATGACTTCCAACGGTGGAATTCCGTGCCGTTGTACACACACTGATCGCCTTGCACCTCTTGATCCTCGATCCTCGGATGCCCTTACGTCTCTTACTTCAACCATGAAGTACCCGTACTCAAAATTTATAGACAAGAGTGTTTGTCTTCTCCAACTTAAGAGCTTCCTTGAATATGAACTTTTTGGATCTGCTCTTTTCACGATGCTATTTGATTGCTTGAGATTGCTTTGTTTGCTTTGATCGCTAGAGTATATGTTCGCACCGGTAGTTGCTCAGTTTCAAATCTTCAGATATATATAGATCACGATCTCTGAGCTTCTTCCTTGTAGCCGTTGCAAATCTTTGAACAAATCCGTCCGTTGGAGAGAGACTTCTTTGTTTAATCTTTTCTGAACGTTGCAAGGCTGGATTCCCATTATTTAATTTTATCTTCCGACCGTTGTGAGGACTTCTGCATGTGAGCGCCGAATCTTTTGAATATAAAAGGATAAAAGTCTCCACGGTGGGTCAGGATGATTTAATTAAATCATATCTCTTGCGGGAATCACTCCAATTTGTCTCTTCACGTTGCATGTGAGCTTTCCGTAATATTTGACTTTTCAAAGCATGCTGACGTGGACTTGGAGTACTAGGCTGTAGTCGAGTAGGCTGATGTGCAGCTTACATCTCTGCAGGTAGGTTCTCTCTATTCCTTTGTTTGAGACTTGTGCAGTCGGAGTGACTTCCCGAGGTACCTCATTTGCATCCGGTCAAACTTCTCTGATAAATTTTAGTTGACCAGGGCTACTCTGACTGGAGTCGGCTGTACTTCTCTGATGGACTAGGCTGTACTTTAGTACTTAGCCGATTTTCAGCCTAACTAACTTTGGCCTACAGAAGACACTCATTTGGTTCTTCTTTACATTTTGCCAAGTTATACTTAACATATTTTGGCCTATGGAAGATACTCATTTGGTTCTTCCTTACATTTTGCCAATTAATAAACATTTGATTTTAAATTAATGACATCATCAAAATCTAACAAGTATTCCTAACAAATTCCCCCTATTTTGATGATGGCAAAACTAAGTAAGAAATCAAATAACCAAGTCTGCACTTAAGTGCGAGACAAAAGCGAAATCGATCTAATATTGAGACAACTGGAAAATTGTCATTCAACAGACTGTTCATAAAATTTTCTGACTTATCATAGAAATTTTACAAGAATGTTTGAAGTACAGAAAATAAATTACAAGTAAAAATGATTAAAAGATCATCTGCCTCTTCCTCTGCCTCTTCTAATAGGCTGCTTGGCAGGCTTGAATGGTTTGGCTCCGATGGGTCTTACCTTGACTGGAGCAAGGCCATACTTTCTTTTACCACGAGTCTGCGAAATCCTGCTCTGCCGAGATCTGAATTTGTTCTCGAGGCACACTAGCTTGATTTCCTTTTGAAGTTGTAGCTCATCAAGTTCACCATCCATGCGGATTGGTGCTTCTTCACTACGAATGGAGGGATCATGGGAAAAGCTTTCGATCTTTAGCATGCTTCTTGAGAACGACCCAAAGCTTAGGATGAACTTCTTCCATCCAGTTTATGAAAATCTCTGTGGGGAGAGTTTGTCATCTTGAAGTAGTTCCCAGACATAATAGTCTCCGATGAACCTCTTCCTAGCGACTCCCCACATTTCAAGAGCTTCAAATGGGCGAAATCCTCAACATACCATAGCTCCAACCCTTCCCATTCAAGAGTAGGTTCAAAGCCGCTTCTGGTCCTTCTTCTTTTCCTACAGTCGGTCACCTGGTCTTCTTGATCTACTGACTTCCTTCCTCTTTAGGCTAGAGGGTCCTTCAATCTGAGGGACATCTTGCTTCTTCTTACTTCCGATTTCTCTCTCTTCCCCGAATCCTCTCTTCCCCTTTTTGCCAAAGATCAATGAGGGTTGTCAGCTGTTGTTCCATGCGGCTCATCCAATCGACATGCCAAAGGGCATTACATTGTTTGTAGGAGGAGGAGGCCGAGGATTTCTCTGAAGTAGGGTGTCAATCTTGGCATTTATGGTCGAAGGTCGAGTGACTGAGTTGATGAGCTCCCCAATGGTGTCTCCGACAATCGCTTGATCGGCTCGGTCATGGTAGGTGATAAGCGAGCTGATGGGGAGTGTTCTCCGATCCTTGACAAGGGAGCCACTAGGCTGCAGGCTCTGGCTGCAGCAGGTAGGTCGATTGGGTTTTCTCCGGTCCCCGACTGAGTCCTCTGCGACTCTGCATCTAGCCGGTGTACCCGTGAGCACAACAATCCTATCTGCAGCTGCATGGGTTGCCTCTGGCTCTGGCTCTGGCTCTTTGGCTCCTTCTCTTTCTCCTTCTCCAGATTTTTCTTTCTCTGCTTCTCCAGATTTTTCTTTCTCTTTTTCCTCATCTTTTTCTTTTTCTTCTTCCTTTTCTTGTTCTGCTCCTCCTTCACCTCCATCATCATCATCATCATCATCATCATCATCATCATCTTTATCATCATCTTTCTCATTCTTTTCTCCTTCATCATCTTCATCCTCCTTATCTTCTTCATCTTTTTCCTGCTCTACTTCTTCTCCTTCTTCCTCATCTCCTTCATCAGCAACTTCTTCTGTTTTCTCAATCTCCTCTGTTTGTTTTTCAATTGGTATATTTTCTTCAGATTCTTTTGCTTCTTCATTCTCTTCAACCAAATTGATAACTTCATTGTCTCCATTAATTTCTTCAATCCTAATCTCCTGTTCTACTTCCTCCTCTTCTTCCTCTCCAAAATCACCATTAAAAATACTTAACATAATAGAGTGGATAAAGTGGTCCATGTTTGTCTCAAAGTGTGACATGAACCAGTTATCTGGAGGAGTAAAACTAAATCGACTCTTTGCAAAAATTAGTCGAACATCCTCGATGGCTTGGGGATATTCCCAACCACTAGTTTCAACAAAGGTTTGAAAATTTGTAAAAGATATGGTTTTAGAGTTTTCCACTCTTTAAAAATATTTACAAAGGAGTGTTTTTCTTGCGGTTTGACAAGTGAAGTTGCTCAATAGAGAGATTAAAAGTATTGTTTTCTAA
The DNA here is from genome assembly GCA_033398695.1 of Orobanche coerulescens. Classification (NCBI taxonomy): domain Eukaryota; kingdom Viridiplantae; phylum Streptophyta; class Magnoliopsida; order Lamiales; family Orobanchaceae; genus Orobanche; species Orobanche coerulescens. The sequence continues at coordinate 125,472,967 of CM065819.1, read as the reverse complement.
AAGGTTGAAAGTGTAATGCCTTGAGGATAGAGATAACAAGACTGCTTCCTCTTCTTCGGTTATGTACACAGGGAGGTGTAATAATGGGTACAATTCGAGTTTCGGTATGCAGTGTGCGAGTCTGGATGGATTGGTGACTGGTGATGGGCCGGCATGGTGCTCAGCCGCTCTCCTTCGTTGAGCTGCAGCTTCCTTGCCTCTTTGGTGAGGGTTCGGTGATGACTGCAGTTGGAAGGTCCCGCTGGGCTGGTCCCCGTCTCTTAAATCGGATGGCGATTGAGTATCGTCGACTCATTCTCGGACTCATTGCAGCCCGATCTCACCGCAGTTGGTCCGAGTCTCGATAAATCGTATCTTGGGCAATAGCTTGAGTCCGCAAATCCTTCAACAACCGGGCCGCTCTCCCGGTGACTCCAACTTTTTCTTGTCATGGTCCATGTGACCTAGCCTCTTGTTCGGGTGGAAAGAGTCAATGTTTCCCTTGGCCACTCCGATTTTCTCCAAAAGCCAACTAAGATGCGTTCGAACGCCAACTTAGTTTTGAATTTCTTCTCTCCTTGAGCCATTCGACTTTGTTCACCTCGCGAACAAGTTGTGCGAAAATATAATCCGCCCAATCAACTTCTTCTTCTTGAATTAACGCACCCAACACCATGAATTTGGATGATGACATTGGTCATAGCTTCGACCATCCCCATCACTATCTTGTTTGTGATGTCCAAAGCAACTCGATAAATCCTCTTCAACTCATTTCTCTTATTGTAAACTTCAATTTCTCTGGGATGTTTTCGATTTTGATCGTCTTCCAGGTTTCGGCGGGTGATTGTTTAAGAGCTTCGACCGCCAAGCCGCGATGTTTCATCCCGAATACGAACGGATCTTCTCTCGATCTATGGTGATAGGGATTCCGCCGACCGAGCCGTTAATCCGTCTTTGAATCAGAGAGGCGTTACGATAAAATTCGACGACATCTTCCTTGAACAAATCTGCGGGTTGATGTCGAGAAACGGGTAGATTCCGTCACCTTCATCGCCGGACGATTGAGCATATCGAAGTCATCTAGATTTGCTTCCAATAAACCTTCAAAATCGACGACCATGGAGAATATGACTTGGTCCTTCATCGCCTTCAAGTTTGCTCCTTCAAGAGATGCCATTTGCAAAAAAGATTTTTGGATTTTTAGTGTATATTTTGCTCAGTAAATTCTAGGGTTCTGTAGGCGTAAAGGGAAAGTGAAAGGTTTTCTTCCTTATAAAGAAGATGAAAGGACGTTTGGATTATTTTATTATAAATTTAAACGGTGGTACGCCTTTTCATATTCTTTTGAATTTCAAATTTGAATCGGTGGCCCCATTTAAAATTTGACGGTTGATTCTGATTGGCCACCGTAGAGGTTAATTAAATAGGCGTGTGACGCGTGTATTGCCACTTGGCTTATAAAGATGTATATTTTAAATGCCATTTTAGCTAAAATAATATTTATAAATGTGGCAGATATTAATTAAAAATTAGAGATCAGTTTAGAGAACTTAGCTGGTCTGATTTCGTTGACTGTTGACCACTCTGCAACAGGTGAGTTGACTTCTCGCCTGGTATTCTGTACAGCTAAGTTGCTTATTCTGGCCTTCGTCTTGTTGCGCATCGGCAGGCTGATTCCGAGGTCCGTCCTTCCTTCAACTTGCTTGTAACTAGATTCCCAATCTAGTAATCCAAGGTCTCTGCTAAGCTCTAGGAATCTTTCTTACGCAATGGTTTGGTGAAGATGTCAGCTATTTGGTAGTCTGTGCTGACTCTTTCAACTCTAACCCTTTTGTTAAGCACATGATCTCGAATGAAATGGTGCTTAACGTCAATGTGCTTCGTCCTTGAGTGCAAAACCGGATTGTTGGTTATTGCAATAGCACTATTGTTGTCACACCATATTGGAACTTCATTGGCAATAATATTATAGTCTCTTAACTGTTGTCTGATCCATAGAATCTGTGCACAACAGCTACCTGCAGCTAGGTATTCTGACTCTGTAGTGGAGATAGAGTTAGAAACCTGCTTCTTGCTAAACCAGGATATCAGTCTGGTTCCTAGGAATTGACACGTTCCACTAGTGCTCTTCCTATTGATTTTGCATCCGGCGAAATCCGCATCTGAGTATCCTGACAGCTCGAAGTTGTCATCCTTGGGGTACCACAGTCCAACATTAATTGTAGACTTTAGGTACTTAATTATTCTCTTGGCTGCATCTAGGTGTGATTGCTTCGGCTTGGACTGGAATCTTGCACAAACTCCAACTGCATATGATATGTCCGGCACGCTTGCGATTAGGTACGAAGAGATCCGATGAGTCCTCTGTAGTGGGTTGAGTCCACCGATATGCCCGCCTCGTCGCATCCGGTGAGTGCTTGTGCTCATTGGAATTCTTGCGGGCTTGGTGATTCCATTCCATATCTCTTGATAAGATCTCTAGTATACTTTGCTTGGTTGATGAAAATTCCTTTTTCCATCTCGCTTAACTTGTAATCCGAGAAAGAAGTTAAGCTTTCCCATCATACTCATCTCGAATTCTCCTTGCATGAGGTTGGAGAATTTCTCGCATAGTTCGTGATTGGTTGACCCGAATATGATGTCATCCACATAAATCGAACTATTAAAATGTGGCCTTCGTGTTCCACTGAATAGGGTCTTGTCCACTTTTCCCTTGCAAAATCCATTTTCTCAAGAAACACAGATGTGTTTCATACCACGCTCTTGGTGCTTGCTTGAGTCCATCTGAGCCTTCAATGACTTATAGACTTTGTCTCCTTTGACAAAACACAGGGGTTGCTCTACATAGACTTCTTCTTCTAGGACTCCATTTAAACGCACTTTTCACATCCATCTGGTAAACTTCAAAGTCCTTGAATGCGGATATGCGAGGAATAGTACGATGGCTTCTAATCTTGCAACAGTGCATAAGTTTCATCAAAACCTATTCCCTCACACTTGTGCATAACCTTTGCTACTAGTCCGGCTTTATTCCTAACAACGACTCCGTCTTCATCACTCTTGTTTTTATACACCCATTTGGTGCCAATAACTTTCTTGTGATTAGGTGTCTGTTAGTTCCCAAACTTTGTTTCTTTCCATCTGCTCCAATTCCTCTTGCATGGCATTAATCCATGAATAATCTTCCAAGGCTTGTTCTGCTGTCTTGGGTTCAATTTGCGACATGAAACATGAGAACATCGCCATTCTCGCCGGTAGAGTTGATTGTCTTGTCTTGACTCCATCACCAACTTTCCGATGATTTGAATTGGATGATCCTTAAGCCATTTGGGGATCTCGTCCTCTTCCGGGTTTGTTCCCCGATGGATTGCTCGGTGGTTATCTGCATTTGGATTCTCGTGCCCAGAATCGGATCGCTACCGCCTTGTCATCTGCAGCTTGGTTACGAATCGCAGATGAGTCTTTGTCACTCGGTTGGGTCTTCTTGAAGAATCGGATCGGATAGGTTTGGTGATCTGTCGATCTGCATTGGTCTTCATCACCGCAGTTGGGTCATCAGCCGATCTGCAGTGAGTCCATCATTCCAGTGTCATGAATAATGACTTCTTCAAGGGTTCTTTGTCTTGAGCTTGTTCTCAATTTGCTCAAGTTGTTTCTGTACTCAACGGTAGATTCATCAAACACAACATGGGGTGTTTCTTCCACAACTAAGGTTCTTTTGTTAAAAACTCTATATGCCTTGCTTCTTTGGGAATATCCCATAAATAGACCATCATCGCTTTAGCATCAAAGGCATTTATTTGTGTTTTACCGTTGTTGTGGATGAAACACTTACAACCAAAAACATGAAAGTAAGCAACGAGGAGTTCTATTATTCCAAACCTCATAGGGAGTTTTGCCATGTCTCCCTACTATCATACTCTGTGCAGGGTGTGGCGGTGTGTTAACAGCTTCAGCCCAGAACCTCTTGGGTAGGTCCGCTTCTGCAATCATGGACCTTGCTGCTTCCTTCAGGGTTCTGTTCCTTCTTTCAGCAACACCATTCTGCTGGGGCGTCCTGGCTGCAGAGAGCTCATCTTTGGATCCCATTACGATCATTGAAATCGATTATCGCCTTGTTGAGAAACTCTCCTCCTCTATCCGATCCGATCTTGATTATGGATAGAGATTTATCGTCTGGATCCTTCTCGGCACTCGTAACTTGGTCAGGGTTTCACTTTTCTTGAATAGAAAAATGATCCAAGTGTACCTTGAATAATCATCTACAATCACAAGAGCATGCTTTCTCCCGCTCAAAGTCCTTGGTTTGATAGGACCAAATAGATCCATGTGAAGTAGATCTAAGATCCTTGTTGTGAGCGTTGTAGGTGAGCAGGCTTGAATGATGCCTTGGTACGCTTTCCCTTCGACATGCATCACAGAGTGCTTCCTTCTTGAATACTTCATTTGGAAGTCCTCGACCGGCTTCCGAGAGCTAATCTTGTTGATGGCTTTGAAGTTCGGGTGACATAGTCTTACGTACACACCATCCATTCTCTGATCTTGGATAGAAAACAGGAGTTAGGTGTTCTGTGTTCCAATCAATCATGTATACATCTCTTCTTCGGAAACCTTGTAGCTTTATTTCTCCAGATAAGATGTCTATCACCATACACTTCAAAATGGTGAAGACTACTAGATTCTTCTCGTCGCAGAACGGCTTATGCTCGGGAGGTTGTACTTGAGCCCTTTGACATAATGAACTTTGGATATTACAATGTTTCCTCGGTGCGGCTCTCCAAAGCCTTTTGTCTGTCCTCTAGAGCTATCTCCAAAGGTTACATCGGGACCTCTTTCTTTGATATATTTGGTCGCATCTTCTTGTTCCGGTCATATGCCTCGAGCATCCAGAGTCTACAAACCATTCTTCTCCTCCAAAATTTGAGCTTGAGGAGATGTGGTTGTAGTCCTTCCACATTTTCGCAATTAAACAAGCAGAGATTTAGGTACCCAAATTTGTGTGGGTCCTTTGGGGTTAGTTGGTTTCTGGAGAATTGATTTCTCCTTGGATTATGAAAATTGTTATTATTATTATAACCCTTATAAGGTGCACGTGGTCGAGGTCTAAATCTCTGGTTGGATTGTATCTGGATATTCCTCAAAATAGTGTGGGCCATTTCTAAATCTAGGTGAGACCATTTGTTAAACCTTTGTGGTCTCCACACTTGTTCATTTTGGTAATTTGGATAACCTTGAGGTTTCCATCGCCCCTCCCATTATGAAATCTAATTTTGGGGAGTTGTTGGTAATAGTGGGCATGTTATGCAGGCTCTTTGCTTTTGCACAGGCCTTTGCCTAGTCGCTGTCTAGGTGGTCATGCAGTGTAACATTGCGACTGAAGACGTTGACTTGGCCGTTGCTGTTTTGAAAATCGGTTTATACAAGCTCGTGATCGAGACCATTGTTTCTCCCTTGATAAACTTGGTTTCAGAACTAGAGGGAGTGTGAGAATCATATCCAAGGCCTGATTTGGTATATAATGACCTTTTATAGGTACACAATTCGCCCAGAGTTGAAGACGCCTTCAGGGAGGTTATTTCCTGCGCCTGAGTTTTATTTATCTGTGCCAGCTTAGTAAACTCAGCTTTGGCATGAGCAAGTGCAGCTGACTTTTCTTTAAGTAAAATATTTGCTTTGTCTATCTCAAATGTATTGACACTTGCTGGTTTTTAAAATCAGTGTAGTTGTCTCAACCTTATTTAAATCTAAGTGAGTTTTGAAATCATTTTTAATTGCCTATTCTCATCTTGCGGTGAGTCTTCTCTCTTGTCTGACTTGGTGTGCGATTTAAGTGTTTCAAAATCTTTGAATAATTGATTTACCGATTCATGTAAATCCATATCTTGTGACATGGTGAGCTATTATTTGAACCGGTAGGTTTAGAGGTTACCTCTTCATCGCCCAAGTTTGCCATCGTGCAATCATACTCCTCGTCTTCATCGGAAAAGAAACCGCCGCTTGATTCGACATGCTCCTGGTCTTCTCCGATGAGAGCTTTTCTTGTCTTCCTTTACGCCCACCTCCTTCTTGGTTTCGTCCTTCTTGAGCTCGGGACAATCCATCCGGATGTGTCCTATTTTGTGACAGTTGTAACATTCAACTTTCCAGTTTCCAAATTTTCCGGTTCCTTCTTGGATTCTCCTTGTAGTTTTTCTTATACTTGGAGTAGTTCTTTCGAAATTGCTTGAACCTTTGCATTATGAAAGCCATTTCTTCCTCAAAATCTAGTGGATTTGGAGGTTTCACATCGATAAGCTCTTAGCGGGGACTCTTTGCAAATGCGATTCCCTTCTCTGCAGGCTCAGTTGAGGATGAGCTTGGAAGCTCGAACTCATAAGCCTTTAGATCGAGAACGGCTCCTGAATCTTTATCTTATTCAGGTCTTTGGATTCTCTCATAGCTACGGCCTTCATGCTCCATTCGGGATTGAGTGATGCGAGGACCTTTAGTGCCATTTCCTGTTGCCATAAGTTTTGCCCGGAGTTGATTTCATTGATAATTTCAGTGAACCTTGTGTCCACTTGGTCTATTGATTCACCATTCTTCATTTTAAAGTTGTCAAACTTTTGGATAGCTATTGACAACTTGTTTTCCTTGATCAGCTCCGTTCCTTCACACATTAGAGCTAATGTGTCCCAAATCTCTTTGGCATTCTTACAATTTATGATCTTGACCAGTGTTGATTTTTCAAGAGTTTGTTATAGCACATCTCCGGCCCCGTTGTCAAGATTGCGCCTTTCTCTCTTCGGGGGTCAGCTCCGTTCTCTTCTTAGGGATCTTTTCAGGCCTCCCAGCTGCGATCTCCTCGGCTGTGTTGTCCTTCTCGAAAATGAATGGACCGTCTTCAATGATGCACCACATGTCGTCATGGATTGAAGATAAGTGTGCCTGCATTCTTATCTTCCAGAGATCATACTCGTCAACTGAAAAGACAGGTAGTCTAGAGTGCATGTGTTCCATTATAAAGTGAGAGATAAGATATATATATCAAGTATAGATCTGGTTCGTGAAAAAAATGAACCAACCTCTCTGATACCACTTGTAGGTCACAAGTCGTCCAGGAACAAGTCTAGAGGGGGGGGTGAATAGACTTGTTGAAACTCTTGAACTCTTTTTCCGAAGAGTAAGTTTCTTCAGCTGATAAACAAACAAATGACTTGGAGTCGTTTGTTCTTGGATAAGTGCGGAAGTCAGCTGATGACGAATATAAATTAATCTTAATGAAACACTTAACAATGTATGCAGCAGTTAGAGTATGATGCAGTAAAACAGTAAATAACACAGGCAGTTATAGTGGTCTCAGAGGTGGGGTAATCCTCTACTAATCCACTTTTCTCCAAACCAGTTGGAGATGAATTCACTATAATTCTCAACCAGTGATAAATATTACAGTGATTCACTACACACTACAACAGCTTCCAACCAGTGGAATTCCGTGCCGTTGTACACACACTTGACTGCCTTTCACCTCTTGATCCTCGATCCTCGGATGCCCTTACAGTCTTTTACTTCAACCAGTGAAGTACCCCGTACTCAAAATTTATAGACAAGAGTGTTTGTCTTCTCCAACTTAAGAGCTTCCTTGAATATGAACTTTTTGGATCTGCTCTTTTTCACGATGCTATTTGATTGCTTGAGATTGCTTTGTTTGCTTTGATCGCTAGAGTATATGTTCGCACCGGTAGTTGCTCAGTTTCAAATCTTCAGATATATATAGATCACGATCTCTGAGCTTCTTCCTTGTAGCTGTTGCAAATCTTTGAACAAATCCGTCCGTTGGAGAGAGACTTCTTTGTTTAATCTTTTACGAGCGTTGCAAGGTGTATTCCCATTATTTAATTTTATCTTCCGACCGTTGTGAGGACTTCCGCATGTGAGCGCCGAATCTTTTGAATATAAAAGGATAAAAGTCTCCACGGTGGGTCAGGATGATTTAATTAAATCATATCTCTTGCGGGAATCACTCCAATTTGTCTCTTCACGTTGCATGTGAGCTTTCCGTAATATTTGACTTTTCAAAGCATGCTGACGTGGTCTTGGAGTACTAGAGTTGTAGTCGAGTAGGTGATGTGCGGCTTACATCTCTGCAGGTAGGTTCTCTCTACTGCATTCCTTGTTTGAGACTTGTCAGTCAGTGACTTCCACGAGGTACCTCTACTGATCTGGTCAAACTTCTCGATAAATTTTAGTTGACCAGGGGCTACTCTGATGAGTCGGTGTACTTCTCTGATGGACTAGGCTGTACTTTAGTACTTAGCCGATTTTCAGCCTAACTAACTTTGGCCTACAGAAGACACTCATTTGGTTCTTCTTTACATTTTGCCAAGTTATACTTAACATATTTTGGCCTATGGAAGATACTCATTTGGTTCTTCCTTACATTTTGCCAATTAATAAACATTTGATTTTAAATTAATGACATCATCAAAATCTAACAAGTATTCCTAACAGGATTGATCATCCGGGCTTCACTACCGAAGAAAAATGATGAAAACCAAACCCCCAATGAATATTGATGAAGAACTCTCCCCCTCTCTCTCACTCTCTCTCGCGATGCAGGAAGAAGAAAAAAAAGAAATGAGCAGCGGACGCTCAAAACGACACCATATAAGGGGTTGACCGCATTGTGTGCCGCGGCACAGCTGAGGTGTGCGCAGCCAAAAATTACTCCTGGGGTTCGGCGGTGTCGCGGCCGGCTGCGTGTGCCGCGGCACCCAGACAGCGGGTTTTGGTCGCAGATGTCACACGAGTGTGCCGCGGCACCGGATAGGTGTGCCGCGGCACACAGTACAGTTCGTTTGGCCAACAACTGAAGAAATTTGTGTGCCGCGGCGCACACACCTTGTGCCGCGGCCCACACCCCTTTTTGGGTCCCAAAATGATAAAAATGATCCGGAAAGAGAATAAAACGATAGGAATCAATATTTGGGAACTAATAACACGAAATGGATCCACGGCAACCCCGAAACGGCGGTTCCGCACAACAATAACGAGAATACAGTTCAACAGTTGACAGGAAGGACACACTGAAAGGTACACGAGGGGCACTACGATCGAGAAATACACCAAAGATGAAAATACAAGGGAAAGAGAAAATGCGGATATTACAAAAGCGTCAGAAAACGAGTGAAAACATTTAAAAACGGACAAAAACACATGAAACCGTATAAAAAAGGACAAAAACATAAGAAAACAGACAAAACGAATAAAAACGGACAAAAAATCAAGAAAAACAGACAAAAACGTAAGAAAAAGGGACAAAAATTGACAAAAACGATAAAAGCGGACAACTTAAGAAAAACAGACGAAAGTGTATAAAAACGGATGAAAACGTAAGAAAACGGGTAAAAACATATAAAAACGGACAAAAACGTATGAAAACGGAAAACATAAGAAAAACTGACAAAAACGTAAGAAAAATGGACAAAAATGGATAAAAACGAACAAAAACGTAAGAAACATATGCGAAAACGTACAAAAACAGATGAAAGCGTAAGAAAACGGGCGAAAACGTATAAAAATGGAAAAAAAATGTAAGAAAAACGGACAAAAACGTAAGAAAAATGAACAAAAACTGACAAAAATCGATAAAAACGGACAAAAACTTAAGAAAAGCGGACGTAAACGTATAAAAACAGATGAAAACATAAGAAAACGGGCGAAAACGTATAAAAACGGACAAAACATATGTAAACGGAAAAAACGTAAGAAAAAACAGACAAAATCGTATGAAAACGAAAAAAAAAATAAGAAAAATGGACAAAAATGTAAGAAAAACGGTCGAAAATGTATAAAAAATAATACTAATTATAGTTAAATAAATAATTTAAAAAAAATCAGGACTAAATTTGTAAAATCTGACGAAACACAAGGACCATTTGTACAAGAAACTGAAAAGAAATATAGAAAAAGAAGAAGACAATGGTATTTTAGTCATTTGATGTTGGTCACGGACGATATTTGCCCCAAAGGCTTTTATTCCTCGTTTTGAATAACGAGAAAATCTTCGGCTCGTTTGCTCCCACTGCTTCAAGCATCTCGCGGAAAAATATGGATCGGCCGAACTTTTCCTTCTCAAGAAACTCACGATTTTTGTTCTCTATTTTTCTTGAATATTTTCGTATTTTTAGAAAAATATTGTGTTAACTAAATTATGGAATTCAAGACAAAAGTCAAGATCCACAATTAAACACACACACAAAAATTGATTTTCTTGGAAAAATAATGATGTTAAAATCGGACAAGACATGTTCTCCTTTTATAGGTGTTTTGGGCTACTCTATGGACCTTAAGGATGATATGGTAAGGACTCCCAATAGATGTCTTCTTTCCAATATTAGGACTCTTCCTAATATTAAGACTCTATTAATATCAACTTAGTCCACTAATAAGTTAATATTTCACTTCCTACCAAAATTTCAAATTACGAAATTGGGCTCCTTTTTTAATTAATTATTTTCCGTGTTTAAGATATTCCATGTCCATTAATTAATTTAAGCTACTGACAGCTTTTAATTAATTAATATATTATACATGAGTATACCACTCGACCATTATTATTATATCGGAAAATTAATTCCACCTGCAGGGTTTAATATAATAATCATTTCGAGTGCCTCAAGGGACATGATCAACTCACTGGTCGGGACACGATTTCTAGCTATAATATTAATTATCGTATAAATAATAATATTGCCCAAAATATCGAGCATATTGAGTCAATCATTGTAGCTCTCACCCATGATAAATCAAAGCAATAAATATTAAATATGTATAATTAAATATTAATCACTAGAATTAAGAAATGATAATTGTCCAAGATGTACGTTATTCTTATAGTCAGTACAGAAGAATCTATCTCACCTCGATCTTGTTCAACGTATAACGAATACGCTAATATATGCTAATGGTCAAGACCAACCAATCTCAAGCATATACTACAACCTCTCACATAACGGTCTAATGTTATATAGGTTGTGAACTAAATATTACTATATAAGGAACCGATAATGTGATCTTCTCTGTGACACGACACACCATATTATCTACAATATAAAGTAATTTAGACTACATTTACATAACCATAGCGTGAATAAATATGCAAAACATGTGATAAATGAATTAAATATTCTCATAAATAAAGACCGGGAAATTAGGTAATACAAGCATAAAGTATGCTTTGACGTATACAACCCAAACAAATCTGTGGGGTTTGTATCTAAAAATCGAGAAGATAAAATAGCATTTATTAAGGATGGATTGAGTAAGGAATCTATGGATCATGATATCCAACAGATTCTTGATACACATCCCAGTGGATACATTCATCGTGAGCTAATGGCTTTGTGGATACAATTTAAGGATGAACGAGAACGTTATAGTCATGAAAATTAGTCTCAAAAGATCCAGTTTGTAAGTCCGTTCTGTCAAAGTTGGTATAAGGTAAATAACAAAATAATGCAAGTTGATGAATATTGTTTTCCAATATTTAAATTTCTCAGCTGCCAATCGGTAACGTCATTTTCATTGAAAAATATAATATCATATCTTTCGTTTTCTTTTGCAATTTTGTCAAAAAGAAAATAGTAAAAATAGTGACTTATGTGTCGCTCCTTTTTCAATAAAAATAGTGAAGTCATTTGTCGTTTAGTACGTAGTTTGTTACTTAAATTTGCGATCCACAAATCATAAATGTATATTTCATAAAAGTATTTTGAAAGTCTAGTGTAAAAAGATGGATATCTCAGAATCCTCATATAGATCTCATCCAATTAAGACTATATGTATTTTAGGTGGATCCAAACTGATAGGTCATATCCAGCATATAGATATGGCATATCAATTCGTAAAAGAATTAGGAAAACACAAAATAGATATATTGTATGGTGGAAGTAATTATAGATTTTTGGGTTATCTTTTAGAGGGTGCACAAAATGGGAGAATAAGAGTAACAAGTGCCTTACACTTTCCCACAGTTAGAACCAGTAGTATAGGGTAGGGGTGTTCAAAACCGGATATCCGGACTTTCGGATATCCGAAATTTCGGATATCTGAAAATTCGGATAGTAGATTTTGATATCCGATATCCGGATCCGAAATTTAGGATATCCGAATATCCAGAAAAAATATGAATTATGTTCGGATATCCATATATTCGAAAAAAAATATTCGGATTTGGATATCGAATATCCGAATTTCCGAAAAAAACTTCGGATATGGATATCGGATATCCGAATATTCAGATACCTTATATTATTTAAAATATAAAAAAATAAAAATTTTAAGATTTTTTGGATATTTCGGATATCCGAATATCCGATTTTTCTGAAAAATATTATCCGATATCCGAATCCGATCGGATATCCGGAACTTCGGATTTTCGGATATTTCGGATCGGATATCGGATATTGTAACACCCCCAAAACCATCCGGGATATTACAGCGCCGTGGGCCCCGCGCCTAGAGATGTTAAACGGGCTCGGGCCCGTAGGGCTGGCCCGTTTAACCCGCCAAAAAACCGGGTTAGGGCCGATATTTCCTAGCCCGTTTAAATCCGGGCTTTTTGGCCCGGACCGTTTAGCCCGAAGCCCGTTAGGGCTAGCCCGAAGCCCGCTAGGGCTAGCCCGAAGCCCGATATATATATATATATAAAATATATATTAATATTATATATAATATATATTATTACTGTATTTGTTAATATAGTGTGTATATATATATATACATACATAAAAGTGTATTTTTTGTTATATTTATTATAGTATAGTTGTTACTATATATATAAAATATATTGTTATTTTTTTTTTACTTATAAAAAAATAAAAAATAAATTTTTTGAATATTTAGCCCGTTTAGCCCGTTTAGCCCGAAACCCGTTAGGGTTAGGGTTAGGGCCAATATTTCCTAGCCCGTTTAAATCCGGGCTTTTTTAGCCCGGACCGTTTAGCCCGAAGCCCGCTAGGGCTAGCCCGGAACCGCTAGGGCTAGCCCGTTTAACATCTCTACCCGCGTCGGAACCCACCAGGCTAAAAACTGTTTACAAAGCCATTTCAAAAATGTTCAAAAAGCCGAAGAGGCCGATGACGGTAATATTTTGCAATACTCAAATATTTTCAAAAACATAATTTTGAAATACCGTCATAAAATACCATTTGAAAATACAAGGCGAAGTGCCAAATCTCGATAGTTCAAAATGTACGTTAAGACGCCGCTTAAACATACCGATAAAATAGTTTAGGAAAAAGTTTAACGAAATAACCCAAGTTCGCAAAGTGCCAAAAGGGCCATTTAAAATACACATACGCAGCGGATAAAGATACCGAAAAGCCATTTTGAAATATACACACGCAGCGGATAAATGCAGTTCAAAATACACATTTGCAGTGGAAATAAATAACCAGAAAAGAAATACTCGATACTCCAAAACATGCCACCGCCAGTATCACATAGGGAAGCTCATCCCTTCACGACCGCTACTAGCTCGATCTCCGAGTACCTAAAAATAAAGCCCACGACGGGGTCAGCCACAATACTCAATAATGATACCGATCACATCATCATAAATAATTACATACCAATGTAATAATAGTGTAAGAATACTACCAACGTAATCTTACCGTTATAACCTTACCAATTCATAGCAATCCATACTAAATCAATCCTTGACATATTCCACATTTCGTATTCTCAAATGACGAAATGAATTCAACAACAATCATCTGTACTGTATTCCAAAAATACCAACAATCCTCAAAACATCATCATAACTCATAAGTGTAATATCCGCAATTTCGGATTTCCGGTAATTTTCATTTTTCGGCAGAGGTCCGTTTCGAAAACTCGCTTTTGACCGTTTCGTCATTCGGAGAATATTTAATTCTGCACTTTTTGTCATCCGAGTTCGTTTCAGTATCGTTTTGTTGAGTTCCGTGTTCTTAAACGACTTTTCCGCACTTGAGTTCGATTCTCGCGAATCTCGTCCGAAACTGTTGTTTCGAGTTTCTCGGAAGTTCATTTAATGTTATTATTCATGTTGTAAGCTTAGGTTTGGTGTTTCGATCGTGTATCAGGTATTTCGGACGTTTTGGGCCATTTTCGTAATTTCCCAAAGTTTGGGGTAATTACTTTTGTTGTCGAATTTCGAGCCCTCGGGTGGTCGGAATCGGGTGTTCTCTTAGTATTCGGATTCGTCTTTGCGAGTACTTCATAATCGTGTTTTCGGTTTACGTTCAGGTCGGAGTTTCGGGATTTTTCGGACCGTCGGATCGGCCGAGGCACTGGCCGGCCAGGGCTGGCCGAGTAACGGCCGTAATGGCAGGCGATAACGGCCGTAATGCCGGTTACGTACGTAACAGCCTTCCGGTTACGTACGTAACATGTCCGGCAGAATCAGTCCAGGGAGTTCGGCCTTGGCCGATTACGTACGTAGGCCCTGGCCGATTACGTACGTAAGCGGCCGGCCAGGGTCGGCTATTTAAGGGCCTGGACCGAGTCATCCGGCCATTTTCACCCTTTTTCTTCGTTTCTTCGCGTTTCTTCGTCAATAATGGATGGATTTGGATGGATATGACATAGAGCAACATGTTTTGGAAGTTGGAATCATAGATTAACATCATCTTCCACCCGGATCGAAGGTAAGAACACCTAAACTTTTGGTTTTTGGGTGTTCTTGAGATTTCTTGGTGTTTTGGCCGATTTGTTTCGTTTTGATTCATATTATTGTTAGAACTTGATTGTAAACTCGTAATCATTCAATACCCTTGAAGTTTTATGGAACGGATTTGAGTATTTCTTTGAATAATCGATTAAATTGGACTACGCCCTCAAAGTGTCCGATAAAATGCTTCAATGGGTAGAACTTGGGAAGTTCCATACGTTTTCGTAGAATTGTGATTGAATTGATATCGTTGTGACTTAGGAGCGAATTCTTGTGAAGAACTCGAGTCGGAACCCTTCCGTTCGTTGCCTTCTTTGGGGTTCGAGCTTCCCGGTCGAACCGTGTTCTTCGGAGCGTTCGGTAGCGGTTATTAAGGCAAGTATCTTACTATACGACTTGTATCTTGCGACTAGTAATTACGTATGAGATGTATGATGACTTTGCTTGCCTTCGTAAATATGTTCCGTTTGAGTTGGTTGTGTTTTACGCAATTTGAAGGCTTTGTGATAATAGTGTTATATCAGTATACGTGTTAGGCGTTGTGCCATTTGTGCAGGAACGCGACGTACATATGGGATGGTTGTACACTTGGTTGTACAATGTATTGTGTACCGAATGTGTGTTATGTTAGTTAAATGTCGTTGATTGATGATAGTTGTTGCGAGTGTCGAGGTTGTGTTATGTGCGTGCAATGTACGATTTTGTGGTGATCAAGGTGATTGATTAATTGTGCTCATTGTTGTATGTAATGTGAATGTGAATATGTGTGTGACCGCTAATTTCACTCGTGTTGGTTCGACGGGACCTACGAGGATTCGTGGTAGTGGACTACGGGATCAGAACTTAGTGAGGTACTGAGGTCCAATCGTGCTGGTCTGACGAGGCTTACGATAACGAATGGCAGTGGACCATGAGTTTCGGACACAGTGCGTCCAACCGGGTGAGCTCGACGGGGCTTACGGTGACACGTGGCAGTGGACTACGGTGTCAGGACTGTGTGTGTGATTGTTGTGATTGATATAGTCCGTGCGGGTTGTTATGCCTACGGAGACACGTGACAGTGGATCACGGTGTCGGAATTGGTTATGTTTGGTTAATAGTCCTGTGGGTTGTTGAACCTACGGAGACACGTGACAGTGGATCACGGTGTCGGAATTGGTTATGTTTGGTTAATAGTCCTTGTGGGTTGTTGAACCTACGGAGACACGTGACAGTGGATCACGGTGTCGGAATTGATTATGTTTGTTTAATTGTGCGTGATGTAGTCCGTGCGGGTTGTTGAACCTACGGAGACATGTGATAGTGGATCACGGTGTCATGAGCATGATACTTTTCAAATCAAAGTTTTTACAGGAAAAGTTTTAAGAAAGAATGTTGGGCCGAGCCCCACGAGATTTATGGAAATGTTTCCGGTATTGTAAACTGTTGAATTATGAAACAAGTTTTGGGTTAAGGCCCTTAAGTTTTTCGAAAGGTTTTGTGAATCAGGACTTGAGGTCTTAAGGTTTTGAAATTCTAAAATTCAGAGATGATAATCTTATTTTCGAATGCTTCATAGCTTATCTTCTCTTGTGAAAACCTCCCGGGAATATTTGATACTTGATTATTATATTTGATCACGATTATTAATTGCTTGTTACATTTCGTATGATTTGATACTTGCACTAGTAAAACAGTGGAGTTTTACTAACCCCCGAGTAATCGAGGGGTGGATGTCTGTTTTGCGTCCAGGTACATGCAGATTCAGGGGAGCAGTCACAGGATTGGCACAAGAGGATGACGAGCTGCGATACTAATCATGAGTCGAGAGTTATTTTGATTTTTGTTGTGTTGTCAGAGTTGATTTCAGTCTTCCGCTGTATTGTATTTCGACCCCTGTGTGGGTAATGTTATTTAAGTCAATTTTATCGATTGGGTTGTGTTCCTCATCGGTCTGTGTATTCACGTGTAAGTGACCATATCGGTCTGTATCATTTTATTGTTTGACCCTGGTCGGGCAAGCATTTGGTTGTTTATGGATGTTTAGCCTGGTAGATCCTTGTGGAAAGGGTCTACGGCGTGTAATATTCCCATACGGTTTTGGGGATGTTACAATTATGGTATCAGAGCTTAGGTTTGCGGAAACCTAGGCTGTCGGGTCGTTTCAAGTCGTGTTTTGTCGAGTAATGTGTTGTCTTGTCGTTCGAGTTGTCAGGTGACAAGTTGAGTTATGCGTGGTCACAACGTGTCGGTTATGTTGTCGGACGAGATTAGTATCGTGGGCGACTGTCACCTCCGTGCGACCTGTGGATGTAAGTCTCCTCCTTTATGCGTAATACCTGTGTATCTCGATTTTATTTTAGTGAGTTAATTGCGATGTATAATTTTATTTACACAGTATTGTGTAATATAGTTGTGTTTCATACTTGTGACACATAGTATGTGTATAGAACTGGGCACGTTATTATTTTATCTTTGAACCACCGGGTGGGGTGGTATGTTGTGAAGGTTGTAAACCTCGATGGGTTTCGAAAAGGTACCAACGGTAGAGTTTGTGAGAAACTCCGATGAATGATTTTGCTGTGTGTTTAAACTTGATACCACGAGATGCATTTGATTGAATTGGCGACCCTCGTTGCCATTTGAGTATGTTGTTTTAAATTCGACTGTTTTTGGAATGTTGTAATTTTTGTCCGCTATGGGTAAGTTTGTGAATGTTTCCTGAAGGACTTTACAGTTTGAGAATTTTGTAGAAATCGATTTTAGGAAAATATTTTGGTGGTGCGGTCAAACCATGGTTTATATGGATTTTTAAAATTTGTTAAATTTTGACAAATGGGCCGTGTATTTTCAAATGACACAATCAGACGGTATTTGAAAAATGTGTTTTAAAATACTTCAGACATTGTAAAATATTGCCGTCATTTTGCTTATGAACTAAAGGATTTTGGAAAATTTCTGTTTTGCAAAACAACTTTGGCTTCCGTAAATTAGAACGTTATGTGTTTATGTATTGAGGTTAAGTCGTGCAGTGAGTTGCTATATTATTATTCTCTTGGAAAATGGGTTGTATGCCCAAGTGGCGGATACGTTGTTAGGTATCGTTCCCCACTTCAATGACCGAGGTATTAAACAAAGTACTTTCAAAATTTCACCCCACAAAATCTTTCGAACTCGCGAATTTTTTTATATTATCATTCGAACAAATACCTCGATAAACTTGTTTTTAAATATTACGGTGTTGGACCACAATGGTATGCTTAATGTTTTAACCGTGTATGTTGAGGTATAGGTCGTTCATCTTTGTCAATGTGAACGTGTGAATATTGCATTGTCTTCGATTTTGGGCTTATGTCGATTATGTGAGGTTTGTTTTATCTTGTTATTCGATTGGATGTCCGTTCGGTATGCTAAGGGGTCGAGGTCGAGGCGGTGGTCGTGGTCGTGGTCGTGGTCGTAATCGGGAGCAGGAGAGGGCGACTCCTCCTTGCCGAGTACCAATCGGCTCGATGCATCAGGGGATATTCGACTAGCATTAATGTTGACGTTGGCGCCGCCACCATCCTTCGTCAGTGGTTGATCGGTTAGTGCGGATGAATCGGCCGCACGTCGGGATGAGAACCCAAATAGGGATAACGGAACTAGTAAGTGGTTACGAGATGTGATGAAGATGCGGCCGCCCGTTTTGTGGGTTCGTCGACTTGTTAGGTTGGGAAAACTGGCTCTTCCAAATGAGAATATTTGATGTTGTAGCTTGTCCGGATGATAGGAGGGTACCCATTGCTCGACCTACTCGACAAAGAAGTCAGATCGGTGGCACTGTTGTAGTGCTGCAGATCGTACACCTACATGGGCTGAGTTTAAGACCGCCATGGAGGCAGTATTGCCGTGCTGTTCGTGAACACGAGAATCGTTGAATTTTTCTCGGCTCGCCCGGGATGTGTCAATATCCTGGGCGATAGTCGATTATAGTCGACGATTGGCTTATGTTCGTGATCAAGTGAGAAGTGAAGCGGACAAGGTCCGATACTTCAATATGCGCATGAAACCCCATATCCGTGAGAGTATGGCTCCGCTCATGTGTACCACCACGAAGGAATATCAGACCGAGCTTTAGCCATTGAGATGTCCGTTTCTGTTTCGGAATCTGGTTCAGACAGTAAGAGACAGAAGACCACGAGAAATTTATCAAGAGGCCATAGGAGTCAGATCCGTGAGCAAGTTGCTTAGCAGTTTCCTTCTGGGTGCACTCCTCGTTCGGTTGACCAGTCTAAGAACCTTACCCCAGAGGCGAGTAAGACGATCAGTGTGAAGACCTGCTTTAACTGCAGTCGTGTAGGCCATGCGAGACAGAATTGTCGTTCGCCACCAGTTAATTGTTTTAAGTGCGGCCAACTGGGGCACCAAGCGGTGCATTGTGAGACCGTTGCTAGGATGTTCGGGAATCGGGTTTTCGTTCCTACTCGGGGAGGGGCCGGTGGTGTCCAGTGATGTAGTTGTGTATCGTACTTTGTGCTGTAATTCGTGTAGAGATTGATATTTGTTGCGTGAACTTTTTGGTTTTGTTTCTATTCTATCATGATGTTTTATTTTAAGTTTCGGGACGAAACTTAATTTTAATAGGATAGAATGTAATATCCGGTATTCTCGTTTTCCGTTATCTTGAATTGTTTGTGTTTTGACGTCAGACATTTTCTTGTTGATGAGAATCGGAATGATTTCTATCGTAATACTCTATTTGTTTATGTCGCATAGCCGTTTTAGTCGGGTGCGACTTGTTGTCGCGTACGTTTCTTTGATTAAATGTGTGCATATGATGTGGTATGTGATGCGTCGTTAATTGATTGTTATTGTTTTGAATCATTGCCGGTGGCTTTGTTATGGTCGTCGTGGGGCGTGTTTTCACGCTGTATATTCTTTCGCATTGCTTGTAACGTTTCGCCAATGGGCGAAAGTTATGCGTTTCTTGTGTATCTCGTAGAGGTTTCCTGTTGGGATATTGCTTCTCCCTACTTATTTTAAGTTTCGGGACGAAACTTCTTTTAAGGAGGGTAGAATGTAATATCCGTAATTTCGGATTTCCGGTAATTTTCATTTTTCGGCGGAGGTCCGTTTCGAAAACTCACTTTTGACCGTTTCGTCATTCGGAGAATATTTAATTCTGCACTTTTTGTCATCCGAGTTCGTTTCGGTATCGTTTTGTTGAGTTCCGTGTTCTTAAACGACTTTTCCGCACTTGAGTTCGATTCTCGCGAATCTCGTCCGAAACTGTTGTTTCGAGTTTCTCGGAAGTTCATTTAATGTTATTAATCATGTTGTAAGCTTAGGTTTGGTGTTTCGATCGTGTATCAGGTATTTCGGACGTTTTGGGCCATTTTCGTAATTTCCCAAAGTTTGGGGTAATTACTTTCGTTGTCGAATTTCGAGCCCTCGGGTGGTCGGAATCGGGTGTTCTCTTAGTATTCGGATTCGTCTTTGCGAGTACTTCATAATCGTGTTTTCGGTTTACGTTCAGGTCGGAGTTTCGGGATTTTTCGGACCGTCGGATCGACCGTGGCCTGGCTGGTCGGGCTGGCCGAGTAACGGCCGTAATGGCAGCGATGAACGGCCGTAATGCCGATTACGACGTAATGCCTTCCGATTACGCACGTAACATGTCCGGCAGACCGGGCCCAGGAGTTCGGCCTTGGCCGACATGCACGTAGGCCCCGGCCGACACGACGTAAGCGGCCGCCGTGGTCGGCTATTTAAGGGCTCGACCGAGTCATCCGGCCATTTTCACCCTTTTTCTTCGTTTCTTCGCGTTTCTTCGTCAATAATGGATGGATTTGGATGGATATGACATAGAGCAACATGTTTTGGAAGTTGGAATCATAGATTAACATCATCTTCCACCCGGATCGAAGGTAAGAACACCTAAACTTTTGGTTTTTGGGTGTTCTTGAGATTTCTTGGTGTTTTGGCCGATTTTCTTCGTTTTGATTCATATTATTGTTAGAACTTGATTGTAAACTCGTAATCATTCAATACCCTTGAAGTTTTATGGAACGGATTTGAGTATTTCTTTGAATAATCGATTAAATTGGACTATGCCCTCAAAGTGTCCGATAAAATGCTTCAATGGGTAAAACTTGGGAAGTTCCATACGTTTTCGTAGAATTGTGATTGAATTGATATCGTTGTGACTTAGGAGCGAATTCTTGTGAAGAACTCGAGTCGGAACCCTTCCGTTCGTTGCCTTCTTTGGGGTTCGAGCTTCCCGGTCGAACCGTGTTCTTCGGAGCGTTCGGTAGCGGTTATTAAGGCAAGTATCTTACTATACGACTTGTATCTTGCGACTAGTAATTACGTATGAGATGTATGATGACTTTGCTTGCCTTCGTAAATATGTTCCGTTTGAGTTGGTTGTGTTTTCCGCAATTTGAAGGCTTTGTGATAATAGTGTTATATCAGTATACGTGTTAGGCGTTGTGCCATTTGTGCAGGAAAGCGACGTACATATGGGATGGTTGTACACTTGGTTGTACAATGTATTGTGTACCGAATGTGTGTTATGTTGGTTAAATGTCATTGATTGATGATAGTTGTTGCGAGTGTCGAGGTTGTGTTATGTGCGTACAATGTACGATTTTGTGGTGATCAAGGTGATTGATTAATTGTGCTCATTGTTGTAGTAATGTGAATGTGAATATGTGTGTGACCGCTAAGTTCACTCGTGTTGGTTCGACGGGACCTACGAGGATTCGTGGTAGTGGACTACGGGATCAGAACTTAGTGAGGTACTGAGGTCCAATCGTGCTGGTCTGACGAGGCCTATGATAACGCATGGCAGTGGACCATGAGTTTCGGACACAGTGCGTCCAACCGGGTGAGCTCGACGGGGCTTACGGTGACACGTGGCAGTGGACTACGGTGTCAGGACTGTGTGTGTGATTGTTGTGATTGATATAGTCCGTGCGGATTGTTATGCCTACGGAGACACGTGACAGTGGATCACGGTGTCGGAATTGGTTATGTTTGGTTAATAGTCCGTGTGGGTTGTTGAACCTACGGAGACACGTGACAGTGGATCATGGTGTCGGAATTGGTTATGTTTGGTTAATAGTCCGTGTGGGTTGTTGAAGCTACGGAGACACGTGACAGTGGATCACGGTGTCGGAATTGATTATGTTTGTTTAATTGTGCGTGATGTAGTCCGTGCGGGTTGTTGAACCTACAGAGACACGTGACAGTGGATCACGGTGTCATGAGCATGATACTTTTCAAATCAAAGTTTTTACAGGAAAAGTTTTAAGAAAGAATGTTGGGCCAAGCCCCACGAGATTTATGGATATGTTTCCGGTATTGTAAACTGTTGAATTATGAAACAAGTTTTGGGTTAAGGCCCTTAAGTTTTTCGAAAGGTTTTGTGAATCAGGACTTGAGGTCTTAAGGTTTTGAAATTCTAAAAATTCCCGAGATGATAATCTTATTTTCGAATGCTTCATAGCTTATCTTCTCTTGTGAAAACCTCCCGGGAATATTTGATACTTGATTATTATATTTGATCACGATTATTAATTGCTTGTTACATTTCGTATGATTTGATACTTGCACTAGTAAAACAGTGGAGTTTTACTAACCCCCGAGTAATCTGGGGGTGGATGTCTGTTGTGCGTCCAGGTACATGCAGATTTAGGGGAGCAGTCACAGGATTGGCACAAGAGGATGACGAGCTGCGATACTAATCATGAGTCGAGAGTTATTTTGATTTTTGTTGTGTTGTCAGAGTTGATTTCAGTCTTCCGCTGTATTGTATTTCGACCCCTGTGTGGGTAATGTTATTTAAGTCAGTTTTATTGATTGGGTTGTGTGCCTCATCGGTCTGTGTATTCACGTGTAAGTGACCATATCGGTCTGTATCATTTTATTGTTTGACCCTGGTCGGGCAAGCATTTGGTTGTTTATGGATGTTTAGCCTGGTAGATCCTTGTGGAAAGGGTCTACGGCGTGTAATATTCCCATACGGTTTTGGGGATGTTACATAATCCAATCTGTGCCAAATCCTGTCCGTCGGATTACACAATCAAATCTCAACATGTATAAACCAATAATACACAACATATCTGTAGATCAACTACCACATGATAATGATAACAATTCCTGGAACATCGACATATAGTCCGAATGCTTAAACGATCAATAACCAGATCAACCGATAAATCAACTGAGAATATCATCGACATGATAACTCCAATACGACCAATAAAGGATCACGATAACTGAGAATACCATCAACATGACAACTCCGACACGATCAACAAAGGATCAACAATAATCGAGAATACCATCAACAAGGTAAACTCCAAATGATCAACAAAAGACCAATAATAACTGAGAATACCATCAACAAGGTAAACTCCAACTCATCAACAATAATGAATCTCAAAGAAATAACTCTGACTGTCGAACATACCCCTCGGGTGTATGAACAACCAGTCACAAACCGTCGAACATACCCAACCATGAATGGAGGATGAACGACCAAACAATATGGCTCAAAGATGGAAATCATAGTACGCCCGATCCAAATATGTGTCAGTGCACATGTCCACCCCGTATACGGAATCCAGGATATGCGTGGGACAATGTACCTAATTAGCCTCAACGAACTACGTCTCGTGTGCACAGCCTTTCACGGAAAATATTCACGCATGACTATATATGTGCCCGGCTAAAAATCCTACACAATATCCAATCGGAACGCAGATATGACTCCAGATATGTCACGATGCAACATGACAACGAAACTCAAAGAAACACATATCCAATAAGGATCAAAAGACTCACCGAAGTGAACAACAATAGTCTGACAATGAAAAGTCGACACGACCAATCAATATTCAAAACAACCCTGGGATCACAAACCCCAAAGGATAATCCATACGATCAACAATCTCAGACAACAGTTCTGGGATCGACATCCATCAACGAACAACCAATATGAATCACAATACACGAAGCCTCAACGCACAACGTATACAACAACTCAACATAATAATTATCTCATAACTGAACAATACATAAATTACCTCAAAGCCGGAGACAACATCCTTTCTACGAACCAACATCCCTGAACGAACTCACAGTTATACGAATAATCCCGAAATAGGTATAGTCCATTTATACCAACAAACCACCATCCCGACATCAATATCGACACGATAACTATCCTCGATATCCGATATTATATATCCTTGACGAAAGATAACTCACGTCTTCCTTGAACACAATTAAATCATATACCTTATGATTTAATACAATCCAGAGCACGATATACAACTCATTAACCAACAATTTACCTTTCTAACAACATTGCTATATGAATTATAAATGAAATGAAAACGAAACCATTCATCAAATATTATAAACTGAACAAGTATAAACTTGCCTCGATACCGATACCACGAAGCCGTTACCAAAATCCATTGCCTTCGTTTACGAGCTCCTCAGCCCCGACCAAAAGCAATCTACGAATTCTTCAGCCTCAACCGCAACACAACGGTCATAAACCACGATCAAACATATCAACCTATTGCAATAACCGATTAACACACATTCGATAAAAATAAATAACCGACATACCCAATTAACAAACTCAACGGTTCAACGAAACCTCGATCATATACATAAACCAAATAATCCAACTCAACAAATACGAACTCATATCCACAATACAAGTCGTAACTCGATGATCACAAATAACAATCAATAACCGATCAACAAGCACAAAAGTTCTACAATATCCCGATTAAATACAAATCCAAACAACCAAATCAATCGATCACGAATTTAAAACCATAACACAATTCATAATACGATAATCATATCAATAATCAATTTAAACCAACAATGGTCTAACATTACCGATTCCAAATTCAATCTTAAATACAATTACAAGTTTCCTCCTTGTATAATAATAATTAAACCAATTACCGATTATCATCACCAATCCGGACAATCCGATCAATTCAACATTATAGAATACCATAGTCCAAAGGTTTCAAATATTTCCATTATCCGAATTGAACACTTATTCAACACGTATGAATTCCCAAATTCAAACATGAATAATAATTCTCATCAAACTCGAAATCATATTCGTATTCCTATACGAATATTGTACCAAGATACATAACTTAGTTATAAATGTGAATATTCCATATTCATATCCAAAACACCAACACTTTAAAATGTATTCATCAAATCAATGATCAATTCATCTCGACATTAAGGATTTCATAACATATTCGATTCCGACTTAAATTCTAAATTAGAATCAACAAGACTCCTTCTTGTTATACTACTAAATTCGTAAGAAACAATTTACCAATTATTATCATGAAGAATCACAATCCAATTATCCGAAATCTTCCGAACAATCATAACATGTATAACTCGCGAGTTCTTCAAGAACACGAATTATCTGAATCCGCGTTCATAATCCATAAAACAACATAATCCGATGTTTTCTAACATCTAAACAATCCTTAATCATAATTCAAGGTGTATATCATCATGTTCTTCAACATACGATTTTCCTAACATCAAAAATCGCAACAATACTACCAAGAACATGAAGAACTCTAGGATTCCATAATCATAACCAACATAATCAAGATACAAACCATCATATCATCATCTTCCTTCAACATACACCTCATATAACCTCAAGAATCGAAACAACAACATCTTAATCATCTTCATACGAATCATTTATCAATAACAACATCAAAATCCGAAATGAAAAGGAGGATTATCCAACATACCTCTTAGAAGATGGAATACACAAGAAATCACTTCAAGAATCATCAATAACTCCATATCCAAGCTCCAAATCCAAGCCCTCAAGCTCAAAATCGAATTATGAGAGCCAAAATATCCCTCTCTCAATGTTTAGAGATGAAAAATGAAGAGAAATGCTCAAGTGAAATGAAATGACGGCCATTCCTTATATAAACTCCCCGCTCGTTACGTACGTAACATTCCCAAGTTAACGTACGTAACACCTCTTACGTACTCTATCTTGTCCTAGTTAGTGTACGTAGTGCCATCCCAGACCCTACTGCCTCAAAACGTGAACTTCCTTACGTACGTAACCCACGCCATATAACGTACGTAATATACCAGTTGACTTGCTACAGTACAATGGTCGTGTTACGTACGTAACACGTCCTGTATAACGTACGTAACACGTACTTTGACTCACCTGTCAACATCCTCCGCCGAAAGTTGCCGACATAGGGTCCCACCTGCCGACCACGACTAGATCGTCTGATTCCCATGTTACGTACGTAATGTCTCGGCCATAACGTACGTAACTCTACCAATTTAATGTACGTAAGCTTCAACACATAACGTATGTAATGGCTTCCATACTTAGCCATTTACAGCAATTCCTGTCCAACGTCTCGACATAACAAATACGAACATACGGCATACTGAATACACATATACTCAATCCAAAAATATTCTCATACGGTATACCTGATATCCAAACCAGTTCAACCTGATACAACATATCCTGAATATATCTGTCAATCAAAACGATAATCACACCAGTATAACTGTCTCGGTTATCAATTTATTTTATCCATACTGTATAGATACCAAACTATACAGTATACTCAGATAAAATAATGCAAAAATTTTATACTGAAAATCTGGGTATTACAGATATCGGATATTTTTGAACACCCTTAGTATAGGGGGTTCAACTGGGTTGATGCTTCAAGCACAGTCTGTGCATGATAGTTTGACGTATGTGGTGAATAATAATGATGCCTTTATTGTTCTTCCAGGTGGCTATGGCACACTCAATGAGATATTCAACATCACGTCATGGGCTGAGGGGGACTTCCATACCAAACCTATAGGTTTGTTGAATATTAATAATTTCTTCAGCGATTTGCTTGCCTTTCTGGATCAAGGAGTAGATCACAAGTTTATATCTCAGCCATCAAGAGATATAGTAATATGTGCTAACACTGTTGCTGATCTACTTATAAAGTTTCAGACATATATTTCAGTTAAGAATTTGGAAGTCGAAGCTCATCCGCCACAGAGTATTGGCGCCAAACGAAAAAGAAGTTTAGATCCTTTAGATCTTTCATTATAAACCCTGATGCCAGGGGGTGGCAGAGTTGCAGAGTTTTATACTTTCGAGACACACCCCTTCTCTTTTTATGGGTTTCATATGTATTTTCTTTTTCGCGTTTCATATTGTCGAGTGTTTACTGCCTTCAGCTAGTTTCGATATTTTCGCTTTGACTACTTTGTGCTTCTTCGAGAGCAATAATAAGATCATCTTTTGCCTTTATGCAAATACATTATTCTCACGAATATGTGACATATGCTTATCGATAAGCATTTTCATGTCGATATGATTTCAATGATCCAACCATGTAATATAATCAACATGGGATTTATTGAGCAATTATTTTCCAGTGATAGTTTTTCATATTACTTGTCAAATGATCACATCATGCTGTGTATTTGCATGATATTTTTTTTAATTAATCGGTGATAGCATCTGGTATCACTTGCTCAATTTTCTCCGTTCGTGTTTAATAATCATGGATATCGGATATTATTTTCGTCAACTGCTTCTTCTTTGAGAGCATGATTTGAATCATTTATCAACTACTTCTTCAGAGTAGGATTTATATTTTTATCAACTGCTTCTTCGAGAGCAGGATTTATGAACCATTCTTGTGGTATAATCAACCACGATGGTAATATACAATATTTAAATTGCATATGTAAAACCATCCATCTTGTGATAATTGAACTCATCACATGGGAGGTATTGTAATTGCAAAAAATAAAATTCGTTAAATGTGTGGTTTCAAACCACCACTTTGTGATAAATAAGAGATAGAAATTAAACTGCAAAAATAATTAACTGCTTCTACCAAAGCAGGATCGTCCAATCATTTTCTCAAAGTATAATCATGTGGTAGATTGGATCATTAGAAGGTTATCAATCGATGTCAATTGCTAGCGTCAGTGCCGTCTGGCTGTCCCGTGACATCACACATACCACTTTGTAAAATTTTCACAATATAAGAATTAAAATCACATGTCAATATTGGTGTCAAATTGAAAAAAATTGAAGCTCTCGTAAAATGGGTCACGGCGGTATCAAGAAAAATCAATTCTGATATCATATGTATCTTATATTTAAGAAAAACCGAATTTGGGATTTAATGAATAAAAAGAATATTTTATTCTTTTATATTTTGTTTATTTTTTCTTTGTTAGTCGTGTTATTGTTTTCTGTTCTCCTCTTCTTCATTTTTTTTAAGAGACGTCGTCTTCCTCCATCTTCTTTTCCTAACACACGGATGCATACATATTAACACTTAGCACCTTAAACGTAGATGTAATCAGTCCGTAGTTCCACCCGGCCAATGCTGCCACTAGAACCATATCTGAGATCGTCCGATTTGCCTTGTCGTGCCCGAACTTAGCCGCTGGAAAATTCATTCGCCTGATACGCTAAAACCATAGTGCCGATCTGACAATTCATCCAGAAACCCCGATCTTCTTGACCATGAAATCGAGTCGTCGTCGTCCTCCATGACTGTAAACCTTTCATCTCCGATCCGGATGCCGCGACAGTTTGATGGCGATCTCCCTCTGCCCCAGGTTGATGAAGCAGGTCAGCGAGTGGATCACCAAAGTTCGGATCTCGAGACAGATCTCATAAGGGAATTGCACGAATCACGACCGTTCAATCCAGATCTTATTGGACTGCAGTTATTAGCCGCACTTGTAGCCGCCACTGGTTGGCCGCAGAGAGATTTTTCACACATGAGACTTCATGGATGACGAGGATGTGTGTTGGAATGTCTCCTCGTCCTGCTCGTATGACATCGAGGTTTGACGTTGTACCCGTGTGACCTGATGAAAATTCTTCTTTCCGATCCGGATTGGATCTCCATATTGCTACTGGGTGAAAAGCCCGATCCTGGTGTATACATCTGTGTTGGGTGCTCACAGTAACAAGTTCCACACACGTGGTGATGATGATGACTGTCCATACCTTGTGAATGGACACATGAGAAAAATAAACCGATGACGATTAGGAAGAATTTAGTGTATTTGGGAGGCGCCTTCATCTCTGTAACTTAATTATGAAAAATAATAGATTAGAATCGTGGATATTTTAGTTTGTGTTAATAATTTGATTTCCGATACAGAGGATCATCTATAAGATGCAACTGTAGAGCATACTCTCGACATATTACTCAAACAGTTAGAGTCGTGCTGATAACGTGTTATGAAATCGGAATATTGTAGAGAGAAAATTTAGAGAGAATATAGAGAATGATTTTGAGGTGTGTTTTTCATTAATAACTGAAGTCCTATTTATAGGAAAACTTCAGATGGCACAATCGTAATTACATAATTACATTAGGGGCATAATAGTCATTCATACTATATAAAAACAAAGGAGTAATTGAAATGTCACTTTATATATTATAACATCTATAATAATGTCCGTATATTTTGGGATGCTGCAATACTATGTTCATTGAATCATTTTCATGGCTTGTTTAATTCACATATGTTTACGTATGTTGCATGATTTAAGATTTATTTTACTATACAATTTGAACCAAATAATAAATATAAGTCCCAAGAAATAATGAGTTTGGATACCTTCCAAAATAAAAACACTCGCTAAACTTCAGGTCACTGGTGATAGATTTTGATAAAATAAATGTATTACTTATAATCTTGGAAATGAAGGTCTACTGAAAGAGATCTACCCATTGCTTTGGTTCCTTCATCAATATCAGTTAGGAGTTTTTAAATGTCAAGTCAAAGCGGGTAGGATGTTAGATGTAACATATTAATCAAGAGTAGTATTGCATACTATTAGTAATGAAATTCCTTACCTTTTTCAAAAACTATTACGTGGCCGGCCAAAATTTCCTTAACATTTTGTGACAAGGATATTAAAATTATTTTATTCAAAATCGGACATAAAACACAGATGATGAAATGTAAAAATTCCATATTATTCGAAATGGGATATGGACATAAATGAATGAAATGTAAAATACCTTATTTTGATGAATAATTTACTTATTTTAGTTTCTTTTTCAATTGTAGTAATCATGTCTACTAATAACAGCACGAATAATCATATTACTGCTTAAACATCATCTTTAAACTTGCGATCGGTCCTTGAGAAGGAGAAACCGAGTGGCTCAAACTTCCTTGATTTGTCATCAAAATCTGACAATATTAGGCAAGAGAGGAAGGAGTCAATTCGTGATAACCATATTCATGTTCTCCAATCGTGTGCCACAAACACCCTGAGATTCTCATGTTAGAAAATCTTATGTAGATGTCACTTGCCTGATGTTGGAGACCATGGATTAAAATTTGCAAAAGCAATATGAAAATATGGATGTGTACGACATTATTCAGCAGCTGAAGAAGACGATTTAAGAGCAGGCCCTCAATTGAGAGGTTTGAAACCTCTAAGGCAAGTTCTCGATGCTAGAATCAAGAAAGTGAAGTTGGTCGGGCTCATGCATTGGAGATGATTGCATACTTTAACAACATGACTAGACTTGGTTTTTTTACGGCCAATAGTTGGTTACTGACATCATTCTTGATACACTGCATGATGGGTTATGATACTTTCATGATGAATTTTAACATGAATGGAATGGATATGTTGTTTGACTAACTGTATAAGATGCTTAAAATTGGAGATCTAATAATCAAGTTAGTGTCTAAGCGAGAGTTCCATTTGATCAAAAAGAGAAAAGGGTTCAAGAAGGGGGATTTCAAGGAGTAGTATAAGGGCAAAGACAAGAAAACTGCCCATGCGCCACAATCGGCTTCTTAAGGCAAAAGACTGTAAGAACTCATGCTGAAAGGGAAAGCCACTACTTCACTGCAATAGAACGGGCCATTGGAAGAGGTACTGACCCAAATTTTTGAAAGATAAGAAGAACGAGAACATTGCTTCTAGATCAGGTATTTATTTTATAAGCTCCATACTACTAGTCCTACATTATAAGTGTTGAATACCGAATGTAATTCTCACTGCTGTTGAATGTACGAGGACTAAACAAGGGGTTGCTGCATTAGTCGAAGGCACATATATTTTATCCTTGTCGCCTATGTAACACCCCCGTAATTTACAGAGATATTACAGTGTCGTAGATTCTTTTTGGAGAACCTACCAGGCTGAGACCAACATAAATCCTCCCATAAATTGATGATATTCAACTTTAAACCATAAACATTACAACACTCAATAATACATTGCCTTCTGTGAGTCCAGCTGACACAATAACACCATCAAAACGACTGAACCACAGACAAGCCATATTACCCGACAGTACTCGCATGAGCACAAGACAAAACACGACTCGGTTCACAACAGGACGACCACATACTCAAAATAGTGCATGAGATCAGTGTTGCTCGCCATCCTCGTGTCTTCCTTCGCCGGTTCGCCACTAAGACCTGCACCTGAATACACAACAAGTATATTCACCCCCGAAGGGGTCAGCAAATAGCCGGTGCAAGTACAACGATTCATGAATATGTACCACAAGTGAATAAACAACCAAATCACAGTGCCATCACATATATTCTGGAATACAATACCACAATCATCATTATTGTATGTGCAATGCATTGCAATTTCCATGCATGCCATGACTCACGCACACAGGCCCATTTCGCTCGGCTCTTTTGGCCAACCCAAGTCGCTTACTTGGATTTTTCGCTTTTCGCTTCGCAATGCATGTTTATGACATATTATTCATGTCAATACGCAATGATGTTGAGTATTCGCAAATTCATTTTTCCGTTGATCACACATGTCACAAATATCGTACTGATATACTTTAAGGTGTAAAAATTGCACAACTTAAATTTCTAGTAAATTCCCCACCTAGTGATCCGCAGATACTCGCAGTCTAACAGGTCCTAGGGGACCCTCGCTGGTTTTACTTGGCTCACACACACTCAGTGACCACATGTCACAAACCACATAAATCATCACTTTCTGAAATCACATTTTCTGATATTACCACATTTCACAGAAAAACATTTTTCACATATTTATTCACACGAAGTACATCAAATGTAATCAAAGTACTTGCCTGGCATTCCAGCGAATGGAAAAGGTCCGATTGACAAGGAAAATAAACTGAGCGATTAGCCAGACCTTCAACCTAAAACGGATCATATTATATAATTAACGGGTTAAGATTTATATAACCATTAGAACTCTACTTTCTAATTTAGCCGAGTCTGGGTGAGACATAGTTACGGATACACTCTGCGCGTTATTGGGGTGTACGAATATTATGTTTCGAATTAGGAGCCATTTGAAATTCGTTTGACCCATTTTGGATTGAAGCCAAGAAGGTTATACACTTTTCAAAGAAAATATTAAAGTTTAGGGTCAAATTGAAGATTTAGAAAACTTCAATCAAGTCCAACTTTCTTTTTAATTCTCAAATGGCATAGCCCTAGGCTTTCAACGTTTATGCTTTCCGCCCCAAAACTTTATATGACTATTTAATAGTCGTTTTAACGTCTCCGGGACTATCGTAACCTTACGGGAGATTCTTTTGTTGGGATTCCACAGAAAATAAACGCAGCGGAAGAATAACGGAATCCCTAAGAGGATCGATCAAGTAACGTATATACGAAAAGAAAAAATACGAAGATCAAGGAATCAAAGTCCCATACCTATGATGTCTCTGAAAAACCTTCGTATGATAATGATGATGATGAAGAGCCTTTCGTTCCAAGCACCTAAAGCAAGATGCCTCTACTTCACACGCCGGAACTTGATGGAAAAATCGACAAGCTTCCTTTCTTCAAGAATGCGGCTAGGGAAGCTTGTTGGAATTTTCTCTCTCAATGTATTCTTCTTATATCTTGTCTCTAAGATCAAGATGAAGTTTTCAACCTTACTCTCTCTCTCAAATTCGTGATTTTGAGTTCTTACAAGAAGAAGTTGTCCTCTCTCCTTTTTAAAGACTTTTATTTATAAAAAAAAATGAAAGTCTTCCTTTAACACATGATTGAGGTTATCAAATACACATCACATATGTCACTTAGTGACATAAAATAAGTATAAAAGAGACAACAGAGGGAGGAGGGCGGCCTTAAGGGAACTTTCCATGAAGACGGGTCGAATTTACTCGGCTCGTGTACTGGATGTTCGTCAAAACGAATCCCTCGTGTACCGGATGTTCGTCAAATGAATCCGTTTTATTTCCAATGTGTTTGGACTAATTAATTAATCCAATTAATTAATTATATCAAACACAAATATATATTTCTCTAAGAAATATAATTTATGAATTAAAGTAATCACCCAGTAACCTACTTACAATTCATAAGACCGCTATTTGATTTATCCGATAAATTAAACTTAGATATCTAATATCTAATATTATAAGAGAGATTATTAATTCACATTTATCCATCAATGATCCTATTGCGCGACTCCGTAGGTTCGTCTCAGCCGGCATTGGGAGGAACCAATGAGTGCGGGCGGACTTAGCCGACTGGCGCCGCCTTTGTAAACCCCGATCGAGAACGAATGAATGAATCATTCCGAACCATTATGTCGTGAATACTATATACGTATAGAACCTTCATCGGATGTCCGGTCAAGTCTTCGGTCACGGTAAAGTCAAACCCTCATTGACTAAACTCTATACATGTGTTAATGCAAATCAAGACCGACTGAGTAATAGTGTATCTAATACGACTATATCAGAACGCTTTGGCCAAAGACTTATGATCTTATTTGCCATTAACCGTATAGGACATTCGCCTGCTCACTAACAGGAGATAGAATCCTTTCTTGGTGTTCAAGAAAGATCGCTACTCGCCCGTATAGTCCGCACTTCGAGGTCGACTCAGCAATTAAGCAAATGAGTCTAACTACTCTAATGACAAACTAAACGTCACAGACACATCTTCTACTGAACCCTCAAGTCAAAGGTCCACGTATACTATCACAACCTTTCGATTCGTCATCGACTCTCTGTTGTTGCCCAAAATATTTATCCGAAGATTAATACTGCTGGATGACGGGCAACAAACAACAATTGCGGGAGCACTTCCGAGAGAAGATAAATAAGACAAGATTTGCCGGGTTTGTTAGGCCCGGGTTTGAATGCTCTCGCGAGATGTTATTAATACAAATATTCGTGGATACAAGTATTAATGAGAGAAATCTAAATACAATGAGTGTGAAAAGACTCTGTTAATCCGGCTCTTGAGCGAAGCTTGGTGTTCTTCGTCCCCGCCGATAATCTGCTGGATGAGATAGGCCGGGAGAAGTAAGACCGAATGATAGCTGTTGCCAAGAGTTGGAGATTAGCCAAGTGCTTGATATTTGCTTCTGTATTGCGTGTGTAATGCAAGAGTGCCAGAGAGAGTTTACAAATGCAGGGGGCCTTGTATATATAGGGGCAGCCGGGTCCTGTCCTGTAGTGGCCGATCGCCTGCCGGCCATTATAATAATGTGCCGATCGCCTGCCGGCCAATATTATAATGGGGCGATCTCCTGGGCTGTCGGGCTAAAGTCCAAGGAAGATGCTGGCTGTCGGGCTAAAGTCCAAGGAAGAGGCTGGCACAGCTGGGCGGTCCAATAAGAAGCCAACACGCGTCCGGAGTCAGTCACATGCGGCCCTACTGACAACTTTCGGCTTGCCTACCGGGTGGAGAGATTCATAGATCGTGGTCAATGGCCCGTGATTCGCGGATCTTGTCCCGGATCTTGCACGTGGTGTCAGTCTTGAGGCTCGGTCTTCGCCGACTGGATGGCCATCGGTGGAGATCGACATGAGGCGGTCGTCTCTAGCTGATCATCAGAGGTCGCCATCGGCCAGTGGATGAAGGTCGGCAATGGTCGGTCTCCAAGGGTAGGTCGGCAAGATGCCGAGAGAGGATCGCCCGCTTGTCGGTCGCCAGGAGTCGGTCGCTGAGTACCGAGAGGGGATCGTCCATTAGTAGATCGCCAGGGGTCGGTCGCCGAGTATCGAGAGGCGATCGTATCTGAGGTTGATCGCTCGATACCGGGACTTGTCCTGGGGCCTTCGGTTGGCCAGTCTAGCATGTCCGCTGGGTCAAGGCTTGGTCTCCTGGTCGCTGATCGGCAGACCTGCCTTGGACGATCGGCACTGACTCGGTCGCCCGACCTCCGAGGCGATCGCCGGTCGGAAGGTGTTAATTCTTGACACAACACTCTCCGAGAGTGAATACCGTGTGACTGAATCGAGTATGAGTCATGTTCGAGTATACTGGTCCCACCAATATACTTATAACTATGCTATCAAGACGTGCACACATCCTAGCATCAGTTATACAAGTCTTATTAAAACTTAATGTCCTGTTAAGTTTTATCGACTTGCGAACTAGTTAAGCATTCGAGCTCTAAACACTTCTAGTGCCTATCTCCTTATCTCCATAAGGAGTAGAATGTTCACTCTCAAATGCAAGGACTATTATTCTATATACCAAATCACAATGCCAGTGATATACAATAATATAGAAATAATAATTGCCTTATTAATATAATATTCATAATTACAATACAATTGCTCTCACTCTCTCATCCTCTGAGTGGCATTCGAGGGCACATTCCTAACAATCTCCCACTTTCACTCAATGCCACAAACTATGGTATCTAATAACCATACTCTCCAGATGTCTCTTTAAGACCTTCTGAGATAGTGGCTTGGTAAGCGGATTAGCAACGTTATTTGCTGTGTCTACTCTCTGCAGTGTAACATTCCCATCCCAAACCATTTCTCTAACAAAATGATATTTTATCGCAATATGTTTGGTGTTGTGGTGAGCCCTAGGCTCCTTAGCTCGTGACTCCGTCGTTGTCACAAAACAGTGTCACGGGCTTCTCTGCGTTAGGAACCACTTGAAGTTCCTCAGTGAACTTCTTTATCCAAAAAGCATCTTTAGCAGCCTCCGTGGCTGCCTGATATTCGGCTTGATATGTAGAGATAGCAGTCGAACTTTGCTTGGCACTTCTCCAAGAAACTGCCCCACCATTCAGAGTAAAGATATACCCTGATGTGGACATCTGAGCATCCATGTCCCCCGAAAAATCTGAGTCTATATAACCCATCACTCTTAGTTCTCCACCGCCGTATTTAAAAACCAAGTCTTTAGTCCTCCTTAGGTACTTAAGAATGTTCTTTGCAGCAGTCCAATGTTCCTGCCCTGGATTTGACAGAAACCGACTTACTATGCTCACAGCATAGGCAATGTCCGGTCTAGTGCAAATCATTGCATACATAAGACTACCTACTGCCGAAGCATAAGGTACCTTGCTCATTTCCTTTATATCTTCCTCACTTTGAGGACACATATCTAAGGAAAGTTTTGCACCATGTTGCATAGGTAGAAACCCTCTTTTAGAATCTTCCATCCTAAATCGCTTCAGGATCTTTTCTATGTAGAGGGCTTGGGAAAGACCTAACATTCTTTTCGCTCTATCCCGGTAGAGACGAATACCCAGAATATAGGTAGCTTCTCCCAAGTCTTTCATTGAGAACTCTTTAGAAAGCCAAGCTTTCACAGAACTGAGCATTCCTACGTCGTTTCCTATAAGTAGAATGTCATCTACATATAGTATTAAGAACGCAATTTTGCTCCCACTAACATTCTTGTAAATGCAGGGCTCTTCTTCGTTTTGGACAAAATCAAACTCTTTGACTGTCTCGTTAAAATGAAGATTCCAACTCCGTGAAGCTTGATTCAGTCCATAAATGGCACGCTGAAGTTTGCATACTTTATGAATATTGGTTTGAGATATGAATCCCTTAGGCTGTTCCATATAAATCTCCTCCTCGAGGAATCCATTTAGGAATGCCGTTTTCACATCCATTTGCCATATTTCATAATCTAAGTGGGCTGATATAGCAAGCATCATGCGAATAGACTTAATCATAGCTACAGGCGAGAAGGTCTCGAAGTAATCGATTCCTTCTCTTTGGGAATAACCCTTTGCCACAAGCCTGGCCTTATAGGTATCAACCTTGCCATCTCCATCAGTCTTTCTCTTATAGATCCATTTGTTTCCAATAGGCACTATGCCTTTAGGACGATCTACTAAAGTCCAGACCTGATTAGCATGCATTGAGTCTATCTCAGCTTCCATAGCTTCTTGCCACTTGGTGGAGTCAACGTCTACCATCGCTTGGTCGTATGTAGAAGGATCATTCTCTTGACTACTTTCTGTCATCTCATGGACATCCAGCTCCTCTTGATGCAGATAGCCATACCTCTCAGGTAATTGAGAAATTCTACTAGACTTGCGAGGTTGTATTTGTATTTCAGAAGGTTCGGTTCTTATATCTTGCATAGGTGTCTCATTTGGTGTTTCTTTTATTTCTTCCAAAGAAATATTTCTACCTCCCCCTCCTTCCTGAATAAACTGATCTTCCATGAAGTGTGCTTGTATAGCAACGATGATCCTATGATCTTCGTGCATGTAGAATAGATATCCCATGGAAGCCCCTGGATATCCTATGAAACGACCTTTCACAGACCTAGTTTCCAATTTCTCTACTTTAGTCTTCTTGACATAAGCAGGGCATCCCCAAATCCTAATGTGATTAAGACTTGGTTTCCTACCTCTCCACATCTCATGGGGAGTCTTAGGAACGGATTTGGAAGGACATCTGTTCAAGATATGCACAGCGAAGACATTGAGTGTCTCGTGACTCACTTTATTATGAGGGTCCTTTGTTAGGCTGCGCCTCGCCTCGTATTTAAACGAAGGGCGTGCGATCTCGGTCTAGAGGAGTCCTTGCGCGGGGCAGCGTCGGATGAATCAACTCCACGCCCGCGGCTTGTTTAGCTCTGCTTCCACCTCGGCCCGCCATGGAGATGACGAACCTCGACGGTGTACGTTGAGACGGGGGTAGTGGCACGTGCCCACTGATTAATTTTGGAGAGCCCTCAGACTATGCCGGCCTCGTATTTAAACGAAGGGCGGGCGATCTCAGCCGAAAGAGACCTTGCTTGGCCGAAGCAGCCGGTTCCATCGACTACCAGGACCATGGCTTTATGATGTGCGGTGGAGGCGATCGCGAGCCTTAGTCCCTCATGTTAAATGATGGACTGTAGATGGCGATCGTGTCCTCCGGGTTGCTGATGATGTAGCGTGATGATCGGCGATCGGGCTGGAAGACTGGCGATCGTCGCTCGGTAGCCGATCACTTTATTCGTAGGTCGATATCGGCGATCGGGCGGGAGTTAGTCCCTCATTTAAAATGGTGGACTGTAGGCGGTGAGCGAGTCCTCCGGCTCTGCTGGATAGTAGCGATTGGGCTGGGAGACTGGAGGTCGTCGCGCGGGCGCCGATCGCTATACTCCTAAGCTAAGAAGAAGCCTTTGCCTGGCCAGGAAATCTGCGGCTCTAGCCCGGAAGGCTGCGTAGGTCGTCGGTTGGGTCTTCGTGAGATGCCTCAACATAGGCGAAAAACCCTGAAATCCTCCTAGGACCGCGTAGAGGGCGGTCTCATCGCTTACGGGCTCGCCGTTGAGGATGATCCCGTCTACCCAGTCGATGTAGTCTGAGTCGGACTCTTCTTCTCCCTGCTTGATTTGCATCATGCGAAGGCGACCTTCTGGCCGGACGACTCTGGTGGCGAAGTATTCCGTGAAGACGTGCGCCAGCTCGTTAAAGGAGCCAATGGACCAAGGTGGCAATGAAGTGTACCACCGGTGGGCGAGGTCGTCCAGCGTCAGAGGGAACATTCGGCACCGGGTCGCGTCAGATGCCCCACACCCGGTCATGTAGATGTTGAACTTTCTCAGGTGTGTCTGGGGGTCCGATCGCCCCTCGTACATAGGAGTTTGCGGAGGAGCGATCTTGTGCTGCACTGGGGCGAGCTCGATGTTGATCGCGAGCGGCTCGCTTGGCTCGGCGATCGTCTTCATGGCGCCTGCCCTGGATTCCAGGAGCGCTTTCACGTCGTCGAGCTGACGTTGCAATGCGGCAATCGCCGTGGCTCGGTTGCTTGCGGATCGGCTTTGGGAGCGGGAGCCGAGGCGATCGTGTACCGATCTCCGGACTCCACTGCTGCCGACCTCGGCAATTTGGCGAGCGGGAGCCAGACGGCTGGGCTGCCTTCTGGGAGCCGGGTAGGCCGAGCTCCTGGTGACGGACTCAAACTCCGTCGTCTCGTAGCCGGGGCCGGACTTCCCGGTCGCGTGTCGGGTCACCGCCAGTGCGATCGAAGACGAGAGGTGCCCCGCCGCGAGCGCCTCTTCATGCGGGACGAGCCTCACAGCGATCGCTCGGCGATAATGCCTTGAGCTTCGCTTGGACTTCCGGCGGGAGGCCGAGGGTGATAGCAGGAGGCGCGTCGAGAGCACTCCGTCGCTCTGTAGGACGGCCATGACCTCGTCGATCTGTTCCTTGGTTCGGAGCCGATCGAGCGAGAGGCTCGGGCCGCCGCCCGAGGATGGGATCGCGTCTCGATCGCGGCGGTGCCTTCCACCATCGGGCCGGCTCGGGACCGGGACGGAATGGGGGTCCGCCGGGCCTGGCCGGCTTTCTTCGACGCGGAGGCGGAAGACATTATTTCTGAAAGATTTCTTTGAAGTGCAGTGAGTGTCACTTCAAGTATCTGCCCCGAGAACAGTGAGTGTTCTTCGAGACGGTAGGTATAAAAATTTGAGGGTTGGATGCGTACTTCCTTTAGCGCCAATTGTTGTTGCCCAAAATATTTATCCGAAGATTAATACTGCTGGAAGACGGACAACAAACAACAATTGCGGGAGCACTTCCGATAGAAGATAAATAATACAAGATTTGCCAGGTTTGTTTGGCCCGGGATTGAATGCTCTCGCGAGATGATATTAATACAAATATTCGTGGATACAAGTATTAATGAGAGAAATCTAAATACAATGAGTGTAAAAAGACTCTGTTAATCCGGCTCTTGAGCGAAGCTCGGTGTTCTTCGTCCCTGCCGATCGTCTGCTGGATGACAGAGGCCGGGAGAAGAAGGACCGAATGATAGCTGTTGCCAAGAGTTGGAGATAGCCAAGTTCTGAGTGTTGAATCTCGTGGGAATGCAAAGAGTGTTTTTGTGAGCCAAAATCTCGATCCCTTGGACAAGTGTAGGGAGCCGTGTATTCATAGGGGCAGCCGGGTCCTGCCTACTGGCGGGCGATCGCCTTCCGGCCATTATAATAATGGGGCGATCGTCTGCCGGCCAATATTATAATGGGG
The DNA here is from genome assembly GCA_033398695.1 of Orobanche coerulescens. NCBI lineage: Eukaryota > Viridiplantae > Streptophyta > Magnoliopsida > Lamiales > Orobanchaceae > Orobanche > Orobanche coerulescens. Next base: position 125,433,002 of record CM065819.1, on the reverse strand, counting down.
CGATCACCCGGGCTGTCGGGCTAAAGTCCAAGGTAGGTGCCGGCGCCAGCTGGGCGGTCCAATGAGGAGCCGGCACGCGTCCAGAGTCACTGTCACATGCGGACCTACTGACAGCTTTCGGCGGACTCACTGTCACATGCAGCCCTACTGATAACTTTCGGTGGCTTGTCGGCTGGTGGAATGATTCTGCCAGGCTGTGGTCAATGACCCGAGATTCGCGAATCTTATCTCGGCTCTTGCACGTGGTGCCAGTCTTGAGGCTCGGCCTTTGCCGACTGGATGGCCATCGGCCCTGATCGACATGAGGCGGTCGTCTCTAGCTGGTCATCAGAGGTCGCCATCGGCCAGTTGCTGAGGGTCGGCATCGATCGGTCACCAAGGGTCGGTCGGCAGGTGCCGAGAGGGGATCATCTCCAGTCGGTCACCAGGAGTCGGTCGCCGAGTATCGAGAGACAATCGTATTTGATGTCGATCGCTCGGCACCGGGACTTGTCCTGGGACCTTCGGTTTGGCCGATTTAGCTTGTCTGCTGGGTTAAGGCTCGGCCGTCTGGTCGCTGGTCGGCAGTTCTGCCTCGGCTGCTCGGCAGTGACTCGGTCACCTGATCTCCGAGGCGATCGCCGGTCGGAGAGTGTTAATTCTTGACACAACAACATGTATTTGTTTCTACAAAAATATAAATTACACTCCGACCTTGATCCACAGTGTAATCAGCAATAAAACCTAGGATATTTTTTTTCGAATAACTCACAGACTGATGGCACATGTTTGCTCTCTGATCTACTAACCCCACCAGCTGCTTGAATGTAACACCGTGCACATTTTGCATCTAGACGAGCATAACAAATAAGTTTTCACCAAGACATTATTAAACTTGTGGAATTGAGAAGTACAAGAGAAAATTATTGCAGACGATAGGAGTAGTAACCAATAGAAGTCGAATGAGTATCCCTACCTTACCCGTAGAAGGAGAATTTTCTAGATTACAAAAGGAGCACAAACTAATTTTTTCTTTTCTCTTTTAGATAAAGGTCCATACCAATGTAATACAAGAAGACTTACGTATAACACAAGCTATTTATCATTAATTGCAGTTTACCAGTAGTGACCCATTATCATTATGCAAGACATGGTAATAGTTAGTTCCCTGCAGAAAAGAAAGACATATTATATTTTATAAGACACTTGTGTTTTATTTAAGTGTGGCCAGTAGTTTTTTCTGCGTCTTTCTCATTTCTTACCTTTGACCGACAAAAGGGTGAGAGAGAGAGGCGATTCTTCTCGGGAGATCATCAATCTTTCGTTTTCCATTATCAAAAAGAGAACCTTTCTTGCATGATGATAATGGGTTCGCTGCAAATTGCATGCAATTGATAACAAATAGCTTGTGTTATACGTAAGTCTTTTAATTCTCTATAAACCTTTCTCGAAAAAAGAGAAGGAAAAATTATTCTGGGCTATATTTGTAATTTAGGAAATTCTTCTTCTACAGTATGGTAGGATACTCATTCGACTTCTACTAGTTAGTACTCCTATCTTTGCAAATGTTCTTTAGTTTTCTCTCTTACTTCCCACTTCAACAGGTCTAATAGTGTGATGATGTCTTGGTGAAAACTTATTTTCAGTGGCACCTATTTGTTATGTTCGTCTAGTTGCAAAATGTGCACGGTGTTACATTCAAGCAGCTGGTGAGGTTGGTAGATCAGAGAGCAAACATGTGCCATCAGTCTGTGAGTTATTAGAAAAAAATATCCTATGTTTTATTGCTGATTACAGGGTGGATCAAGGTCGGAGTCTAATTCATATTTTTGTAGAAACAAATATATGTCATCAGCAAAATATATACTGTGACATTTTGATGGGTTGGTGATATCTAGTAATGTACTTTTCAAAATTGATTCTACAAATATGTGAATTACAATTCATCCTTAATCCACCATGTAATCAACAATAAAACATAGGATATTTTTTTTCTCGAATAACTCACAGACTGATGACATACATTTGCTCTCTGAGGTACTAATCCCATCAACTGTTTGAATGCTGTAACACCCCGAGATTATCGGAATAATTACAGCGCCATAAACCCTTTAAGTAAGGATTTACAAGGCTGATTAAAAGAAATGTGAATATAAACCAACAATATCACCGAAATTCAAATTACAAATTGGTTCCAACTGCTTTATTACAACCATATCGAAATCAACTTAAAAAGACATGCGTACTCGAGTACTGAAAATGAACCAAGGAGACAAATCACAAAGACGACGAACAATTAACATCACTGGGCCACTTCATCGTCATGATGGTACTGTGGCTGCTTCCCCGCTCCTCGGCTACCTGAACATCAAAACAAATGTCCACCCCCGAAGGGGTTAGCAAAACAATGCTAGTACAAGTATCGGAACACATAAATATGCAACGACAATGCATAAAAACATACACAATATGGACTTCCGCTACTGGAATCCAACAATACGAATCCACAAGATTCAATCAACACAACATGGGTATTCCAACGATCCAGCGCCCTCAGCATAGATCCCAAGATGATCCCGTCGGACCAACACGAGGTGGAAAAAAACCCGTCCAATGATCCAGCGCCCTCAGCCTAGATCCCAAGATGATCCCGTCGGACCAACACGAGGTGGACATCCGATCCAGCGCCCTCAGCATAGATCGCTTGATCCCTTCGGATCAACAAAAATTACAAATAACACAACTATGCATATACATATGCGAGAACATCGACATATTCATGAATATGAATGTACGTTAAATCGATAGCAATTGTCATGATAACCTCATATCAATAACACGAATAAACCATATGCAAGATCAAATTCATCAATTGTTCACAAACTTTCAAAATACGATACTTGCCTCAACAATGGCGACAAGAATTTCTACTATCAACAGTCTTCAATCTGTTCGGAAAATTCTCACTCGGTCGGCTCACCGGAATGCAAACCTTCATCGAACAATAACATCGGCATGACTCAAGGTTCCGAATAATCGTTGAAATCATCAAATGAATCGTAAAAAGGCATGATGCATCTATCATGGCGATGGACTATTCGGTCCTAACACAATTCCTTCGGTTGATTGTTACTACATAACATGGAATTCATCCTAGGAGGATTCTAATCATGTTTTATAACAACAAGATATCCGAACTTCGATGAATCATCAAAAAGACTAGTTCCAATATCATCTCCTTCTACGAATAAATCCTTAAGTTCAATCCATTAATTCTTCACCGAAATGTTCGATCATAACATTCTCCTGAACTAAGATAATCTTCGAAAAACTAAATATGATTCGTTTATAAATCTCAAGATACACTAATCAATAGTCTAATCACTAGAGGTTGCTTACCGATTACTACAATCAAGAGAAATCGAAAATAATTGAATTCAATCTTCTAAACCATGATGAAAGGCTCCTCAAGAAGAAAACTGGTTTGGCCTACTCAAAACAGGTCCAAAACATTACTAAGATCATGCTAAATTAGTTGGTGAAGGATCACATACCTCAACAAATGGATGAACAAGGAAGAACTTGAATAAACTCAACCACCGGAAGTTTGAACACCAATCTACAAGGCCCATGCTTCCCAAGAATCGTCCCAAAAGATGATAGGAAGGATAAGAGGTGATGAAAGATCTCCAGAACACGAAAAAATAGGCCAAAGGAAAGGTGAGAAATGAAATAGGGTCGAAGTCTATAAATAGAATTCTGGACATTACGTACGTTATGCAATTCACCTTACGTATGTAATAAGCTTAATGTACGTTATACCCTAACTATAGCGTACGTAGTCGTCTGACCAGAACTCACTGGACTGATTCCGCTATTTCCTTACGTACGTAATAGCAAGGGTTTTACGTACGTAATATTCATGTCCTTAGCGTACGTAAAACATGCACCGTAACGTACGTAACACCTATGTCCAGGTTCATTCGGAAATCACACGGATCTTCCCCGGCCCCTTCCTCGGCCCCCACACGCCGACCCTTATCCGATCCCAAGTTGACTTAGCTTACGTGCGTTAACCACTTTAGATAACGTACGTAATACTGCTGTATTAGCGCACGTTATGGACGTCTGGTAACGTACGTTAACACGTGCAGAAACATGCATGCAGAATACTGTAGATACCAAAACGTAAGGATACAAAGTATGGGAAACCAACCTCCGAATAATAACATTACAAAGTTGATTCTTACAAGATAAATACATAGTAATTATCCGGGCATTACATACTACCCCTCTAAAAAGAAGTTTCGGCCCGAAACTTAAATCGCAAACAATTCCGGGTACCTCGACTTCATACTATCTTCCGTCTCCCAAGTTGCTTCTTCGACCCCATGCCGAGACCACTAAACTTTAACCAAGGGTATTGGTTTATTCCTCAATTGCTTGACTCGACTCTCAAGTATCTTGATTGGTCTCTCCTCGAAGGTGCCGTCATTAGCTATCTCGATCTCGTCGAAATCAATAATATGACTGGGATCTGGAACATACTTCCGCAATTGGGATACGTGAAAAACATTATGAACATGACTCAGCGATGGCGGTAAGGCCAACCTGTATGCTAAATTTCCAACTCTATCGAGGATCTCAAATGGTCCGATATATCTCGGACTTAGCTTAGCTTTCCTCCCAAAACGGAAGATTCCCCGATTAGGAGAAACCTTCAATAGCACATGATCCCCGGTCTCGAATTCCAGCGGGCGACGGCGCACATCTGCATAAGACTTCTGTCGACTCTGGGCAGTCAACAGTCTTTCCCGAATCAAAGCTATCTTCTCTTGAGTCTGGACTATTAATTCCGGTTCCGTCCCGATCAAGTCCGAAGAATCATCCCAGCACAGAGGTGATCGACATCTTCTCCCGTACAAAGCTTCGAATGGTGCCATCTTAATAGAAGTATGCCAACTATTGTTGTAGGTGAATTGAATTCACGGCAAGTGAGCTTCCCAATCAGTTGACCAATCCAAGGCACAAGCTCTAAGCATGTCTTCTACTGTTTGTATAGTCCTTTCTGACTGACCGTCCGTTTGAGGATGATAAGCCGTGCTAAAGTTTAGCTCAGTCCCTAAAGCCCTGTGAACTGCCTTCCAGAAGTGTGACACGAAGCGACTATCCCGATCTGAAATAATAGTCTTCGGCGTCCCATGCAATCTGACTATCTCGGCAATAAATACCCGTGCCAATTTCTCGGGTCCCCATGTGTCCTTAATTCCTAGGAAATGAGCCAACTTGGTTAGTCGATCAACTATAACCCAAATCATGTTCATTCCCGTCTTGGTCCTTGGCATATTGGTGATGAAATCCACCGAGATATCCTCCCACTTCCACTCAGGGATCGGAAGCGGTTTTAACATTCCGGCAGGTCGCTGATGTTCAATCTTAACATGCTGACAAGTCAAACACTTCGAAACGTATTCTGCTACGTCCCTCTTCATATTTCCCCACCAGAAGTTTTGTTTTAGATCCTTGTACATATTACTGTTGCCCGGGTGAATAGAATAGGGTGCGCTGTGAGCTTCCTTCAGAATTGTCTGCCTCAAAACATCATCATCGGGAATGCAAAGTCGATTATGAAATCTCAGAACTCCATCATCTTGTATGACAAATCCTGGGGCCTTTCCTTTCTTTACTTCGTCACATAACCGAAAGATCAGAGAATCGCTCAACTGCTTAGATTTGATTTCCTCGACTAGTGACGAAGTCAATTCCATCGCATATAGTTGCCCTTGGATCCTGGCGACCATACTTCAACCCCTTCACGGATCAGTTCTCGTTGAATGCTGGTTTGGGAGGTAAGTGCTTCCAACACTCGAAGAGAAACAGGTTTTCGGCTCAATGCATCAGCCACTACGTTTGCTTTACCCGGGTGATAGAGAATATCCAAGTCGTAATCCTTGATCAACTCTAGCCACCTTCTCTGCTTCATGTTTAATTCTTTCTGACTGAAAATGTACTTGAGGCTTTTATGATCTGTAAAGATCTGACAACGAGTGCCGTACAAATAATGTCGCCAAATTTTCAAAGCGAAGACCACAACTGCTAACTCCAGATCATGAGTCGGGTAATTAACCCGTGCGGTTTCAAGCTGCCGAGAGGCATAGGCAATCACCCTATCCTTTTGCATCAACACACATCCTGCACGATTTGAAGCATCAGTATACCATGAATCCATCGGTTCCATCCAGTAACGCTAGTATGGGCGCCGTCGATCTCCTCTTGAGATCATCAAAACTAGCCTGGCATTTCTCATTCCACTTGAACTTATGAGTTTTCTGTAATAGCTGAGTGAGCGGACGAGCAATTTTGGAAAATCCTTCTACGAAACGGCGATAATATCCAGCAAGTCCTAAGAAACTCCGGACTTCTTTCACATTATTTGGAGATTCCCACTCCAAGATTGCCTCGACTTTCTTTGGATCTACTTGAATTCCGTCAGATGATATCACATGCCCAAGGAAAGTCACTTCCTTAAGCCAGAACTCACATTTAGAAAGTTTCGCATACAACTGTTCATTTCTCAAGGTACTCAGAACAATACGCAAATGCTCAGCATGTTCCCTGGGGTCTTTCGAATAGATCAAGATGTCATCAATGAAAACGACCACGAACTTATCTAAGTATTCTAAGAATACCCGATTCATCAATTGCATAAATACCGCAGGAGCATTGGTAAGTCCGAATGGCATCACTACAAATTCATAATGCCCGTACCAGGATCTGAAAGCAGATTTCGGTATATCCGATTCCTTAATCCTCAGTTGATGATATCCGGATCGCAAGTCAATCTTAGAGAATACTCTGGCCCCCTGTAGTTGATCAAACAAGTCGTCGATCCGAGGTATAGGATACTTGTTCTTGACCGTCACCTTGTTTAGCTCCCTGTAGTCAATACATAATCGGAGGGATCCATCTTTCTTCCGGACAAAGAGAACGGGTGCTCCCCAAGGAGAAATGCTAGGTTGAATGTAACCCTTCTGTAACAATTCCTCCAGTTGCTTCTTTAGTTCATACATCTCGGTTGGTGCCATACGGTATGGTGCTCTGGAAATAGGAATGGCTCCTGGCTCTAATTCGATGTTAAACTCTACTTCTCTCTGTGGAGGTAACCTAGGTAGTTCATCAGGGAATACATCCGAGAATTCGTTCACAACTGGGATAGATGAGAGCTCTACTCCTTCTTATTTCTTCATGGCATAGCACCATAATCCGTGACAACCCTGCTTCAGTAATTTCACTGCCTTCATAGCTTTGATCAATTTTCCCGAGCTTCCTGGTCTCCATCCTTTGAATAAATGTTCAGATCCGTCATCGGCAATGATAGAGATGACTCGTTTTCGGTAATTCAAAATAGCTCCATAACGGTTGAGCCAATCGTCTCCGAGAATTAAATCGTCACCATGGATGTCGACTACAATAAGATTTGATGGCCAATCTCTCCCTCCTATAGACACTGGAAAATCTCTAGTTTCTAGGGTTCCCACAATTCTCTCTCCGCTCGGCAAACCCACAACATATGGTTCACAATCAAATAAGCACGAGATTTTCAAACGATTAACACAGTTCAATGATATGAAAGAATGTGTAGCTCCTGAATCGAATAAGACACTAACTGGTTGCAAAAGGATCTGAATCGTACCTGATGCAACAGCAGTGTTCTGATCGTCAGATTTCCTCATCTCGTATAGGCACAGAGGAACGGACCCAGCACTGGATGTCTCTCTCTTCCCAACATTCTGCTGCTGAAACCCACTCTGCTGCGTCTGGTTCACACTCACCTCCTTCGGAACTGGCGCTGTAGTGCGAGTGCCATATGATCTTGTTGCAACTCCACAGAAAGCCGCACGGTGCCCTTCTTGCCCACAATCGAAACAAGTCACAGAAGATGCGGGGCAATCACGTCGAACATCCCCTGCTCGACCACAATTATAGCATTTCTTTGATGCGTCCGAAACTACTGATGTTGTCCGTAACTTCTTTCCACCTCGAGAAGGATGTGGAGGTTTCCTAGATGAATAAAATAAAGACTGCCCCTTGCGGGGCCCACCATTCTTGTTTTCCGAGAAGTTGCCGGACACTTTCTGCTTCTTTGCCTCCATCGATTTCTCCACCGCCGCCTCTTTCATGTCGTAGGCCAGCGCTTTGTCTTGATACTGCCGCAACGTAGTACACTCGAATCCGGACATGTACTGCTGAATCTCCGGTTTCATCTGCATATCGAAATGAAAAATCTTTTCTGCCTCCGTTCTGACCAAGTGTCGCACACAAGTCTGCTGATGATTAAAAGTCTTGATTATGTCTGTCACAGATGCTTCCGAACTCGGTGGTGAGAAAAACTCTCGGATTTTTGCCTCTCTAACTGGACGAAGACAATACTGGGCTTCCATCATTAGTTTGAATTCCGTCCAGTCAGCATTATGATTCTCGGGTCGAATAGCCTCCCACCAGTCAAAAGCCTCCCCAGTCAGAAAATACTGGGCAATAGGAACCTTTCGGTCCTCGGGACAGTTAATACCTACAAATATCTTCTCTAACTCTTTTAGCCAATGATCCCAAGTAAGTGCTTCAGCAGATCCGTCAAATTTTGGTGGGTGTAATTTGACCACCTCAGCAAGCCATCTGTCTCCCCGGTTATCCTCGTGGTGTTGCTGCCCCATCGCTGTCTGCATGCGGTCGACTACCTGAGCGAACTGGTTTATCTGAGCCACCACCTGTTGAAGCACTCCCGGCATGTTAGGATTCGCGTCGTCATTCGCTGATCCCTGCTGTCCTCCGGAATGGGAATCGGTTCGACTAGCCGATAATTCTGGGATAGTTGTGGAATCCTCCTGTCTCATGTTACCACGTCCGCGTCCACGACCGCGTCCGCGTCCACGTCCTCCTCTCAACATACTGTAAACACAATTTCTCAATATCCAGGACAAAACTTTCAAAAATAAAGTCCGTCAATGCTAACAAAATAGAAATTAAGTGAAACGGTAGTATAAGAGATTAGGAGACTTACAACCACGGCCCACATGACGACTTTGGCTGAACAGTGATGTTACGAACGACCCGTAAATCAAATAACGTAAACAGACCCAACTAAAACCCGACTGCCAAGATATCCATGAATCTTAGCTCCGATACCATATTCTGTAACACTCCGAGATAATCGGAATAATTACAGTGCCGTAAACCCTTTAAGTAAGGATTTACAAGGCTGATTAAAAGAAATGTGAATATAAACCAACAATATCACCGAAATTCAAATTACAAATTGGTTCCAACTGCTTTATTACAACCATATCGAAATCAACTTAAAAAGACATGCATACTCGAGTACTGAAAATGAACCAAGGAGACAAATCACAATGACAACGAACAATTAATATCACTGGGCCACTTCATCGTCATGATGGTACTGTGGCTGCTTCCCCGCTCCTCGGCTACCTGAACATCAAAATAAATGTCCACCCCCGAAGGGGTTAGCAAAACAATGCTAGTACAAGTATCGGAACACACAAATATGCAACGACAATGCATAAAAACATACACAATATGGACTTCCGCTACCGGAATCCAACAATACGAATCCACAAGATTCAATCAACACAACATGGGTATTCCAACGATCCAGCGCCCTCAGCCTAGATCCCAAGATGATCCCGTCGGACCAACACGAGGTGGACATCCGATCCAGCCCCCTCAGCATAGATCGCTTGATCCCTTCGGATCAACACAAATTACACATAACACAACTATGCATATACATATGCGAGAACATCGACATATTCATCAATATGAACGTACGTTAAATCGATAGCAATTTACATGATAACCTCATATCAATAACATGAATAAACCATATGCAAGATCAAATTCATCAATTGTTCACAAACTTTCAAAATACGATACTTGCCTCAACAATGGCGACAAGAATTTCTACTATCAACAGTCTTCAATCCGTTCGGAAAATTCTCACTCGGTCGGCTCACCGGAATGCAAACCTTCATCGAACAATAACATCGGCATGACTCAGGGTTCCGGATAATCGTTGAAATCATCAAATGAATCGTAAAAAGGCATGATGCATCTATCATGGCGATGGACTATTCGGTCCTAACACAATTCCTTCGGTTGATTGTTACTACATAACATGGAATTCATCCTAGGAGGATTCTAATCATGTTTTATAACAATAAGATATCCGAACTTCGATGAATCATCAAAAAGACTAGTTCCAATATCATCTCCTTCTACGAATAAATCCTTAAGTTCAATCCATTAATTCTTCACCGAAATGTTCGATCATAACATTCTCCTGAACTAAGATAATCTTCGAAAACTAAATATGATTGGTTTATAAATCTCAAGATACACTAATCAATAGTCTAATCACTAGAGGTTGCTTAACGATTACTACAATCAAGAGAAATCGAAAATAATTGCATTCAATCTTCTAAACCATGATGAAAGGCTCCTCAAGAAGAAAACTGGTTTGGCCTACTCAAAACAGGTCCAAAACATTACTAAGATCATGCTAAATTAGTTGGTGAAGGATCACATACCTCAACAAATGGATGAACAAGGAAGAACTTGAATAAACTCAACCACCGGAAGTTTGAACACCAATCTACAAGGCCTATGCTTCCCAAGAATCGTCCCAAAAGATGATAGGAAGGATAAGAGGTGATGAAAGATCTCCAGAACACGAAAAAATCGGCCAAAGGAAAGGTGAGAAATGAAATAGGGTCGAAGTCTATAAATAGAATTCTGGACATTACGTACGTTATGCAATTCACCTTACGTACGTAATAAGCTTAACGTACGTTATACCCTAACTATAGCGTACGTAGTCGTCTAACCAGAACTCACTGGACTAATTCCGCTATTTCCTTACGTACGTAATATCAAGGGTTTTACGTACGTAATATTCATGTCCTTAGCGTACGTAAAACATGCACCGTAACGTACGTAACACCTATGTCCAGGTTCATTCGGAAATCACACGGATCTTCCCCAGCCCCTTCCTCGGCCCCCACACGCCGACCCTTATCCGATCCCAAGTTGACTTAGCTTACGTACGTTAACCACTTTAGATAACGTACGTAATACTGCTGTCTTAGCGCACGTTATGGACGTCTGGTAACGTACGTTAACACGTGCAGAAACATGCATGCAGAATACTGTAGATACCAAAATGTAAGGATACAAAGTACGGGAAACCAACCTCCGAATAATAACATTACAAAGTTGATTCTTACAAGATAAATACACAGTAATTATTCGGGCATTACAAATGCAACACCGTGCACTTTTTGCAGCAAGACGAGCATAACAAATGGTGCCATTGAACATAAGTTTTTCACCAAGACATAGTCACTTTATTAGACTTGTAGAAGTGAGAAGTAAGAGAGAAAACTAAAAAACATTTGCAAAGGTAGAATTACTAACCAGTAGAAGTCGAATGATTATCCCTACCATACTATAGAAGGAGAATTTCCTAGATTACAAATGTAGCCCAGAATAAATTTTCCTTCTCTTTTTTCGAGAAAAAGGTTCATAGAGATTTAAAAGACTTGCGTATAACACAAGCTATTTGTCATAAATTGCATGCAATCTGCAACGAACCCATTATAATCAAACATGGTAGCATGTTGAATAGCTAGTCCCCTGCATAAAAGCTGAAAAGATAGATTATATTTAATAAAACACCTCTGTATTATTTACATATACTAAAAGCCGACATTATTATATCACCACTGTGATGCTACACAATCTTTATCTCTCCACCTGCATGGCTACAAAGGTAAAAATCAAATTATGTGGATGAAAAAACAATTACATATAACCTAAATTTAGAAATGGACATATAAACATAAATTCAGTCAGTGGCACCTGCCACGACGTTACCACCAAGGTCATTAAAGGAATGGGTATAATGTTTCTCGTGGACCGCCACAAGAGTGATTTTAGTTTGAACAGCAGAGATGCACATGCCTGAATGCGCCACATCTTGGTAATCATGTAAAAGGAAATTATATCCAACCCTGTTACGATGGGAACATAATAGATGCGATTGGTGCAATCTACATTTCCACCAAATTATAATGGAAGAAGGTGATGCTCAAAAAATTTGAACAGACGTGCAAAATTACTGACCAACAGCGGTGCTTGGAAAGATCAAAGTTTGCGAGATCCTATGAGCCAGTCTCCACAACAGCAGCGAGGGGAGAACATAAAACAGGCATTATACGTGAAATTGCAAAACATTAGAATTATTCTTTATTTCTTTGCTTTCTATGCAACTTTTTACTGAACTATTCATTTAGTGACGTGAATTCCGTTTCTTACCAATATTTATATGCAGGTGCTGTGTGCTTATAACGTTATGGGAGATGCTAGGTGTACTAACCAATAGAAGTCGAGTGAGTATCCCTACCATACCCGTAGAAGGAGAATTTCGTAGATTACAAATGGAGCACAAACTAATTTTTTGTTTTCTCTTTTTTTTTGGAAAGGTCCATACCAGTGTAGCACAAGAAGACTTACGTATAACACAAGTTGTTTATCATCAATTGCAGTCGACCAGTAGTGACCCATTATCATCATGCAAGACATGGTAATATGTTGGATAGCTAGTTCCCTAAGACACTTGTGTTTTATTTAAGTGCGGACATTAGTTTTTTTTTGTGTCTTTCTCATTTCTTACCTTTGACCGACAAAAGGGTGAGAGAGAGGCGATTCTTCTCGGGAGATCCTCAAACTTTCAGTTTCCATTATCATCACAAGGGTTTGGGGGTGGGGGTGGGGGTGGGGGTTGCGCTATTATCCGATTCGATATACTATAGGAATCATAGTGTAAATGATTTAACTATCCCGAACAAATGACTTTCCCTACAAATTTGCAGTTTGCTCCTTATGATTTGAGAAATCGAGAGGGTTTTGGTTGAAATCCACCATGTATGTGTTATGTGGTGAATTGTAGGTCGGATATTTCTAGATATTAATTCCGTCTTGTATCAATGTTAATGATAGTTTTACGAATCTTGTAGGTTCGGAGTTTTCGGTTCATTTTAATCGCGGGCATTTTTCCTTCTCGTAGTTTTTCATCATGTCAGAAAGGTAAGTAATTTCCTTGACCTTACATTCTTAAAAGTGATACATATGTGTGTGATATGCGTTCGCTGCTGGAGGGTCCGTTGGGGCCTCAAAGGGATCTGTGTTTGGTTGGGTCTATGGATTTTGGGGTTTAACCACTGTCCGACGGGTCTTGGAGGGATCCGTGCATAGTTGGGTCATGGTTAATCATGAGTGTTTGTTACTATTTTGGTTTGTTTTTTAGATATTGCATTTTCGTGAATCATTATCTCGACTTTCGAAAATATTGGTGCATGTACTTTAATGTGTAAGATGTAATAGATCATTTGTATTATTTGCACTAGCTATTCCATGGCTAACCCATTTGGAGTAAACACGTATTATGTTATTTCACGTCTGGAGCGACTAAGTGAACAGGTACACGAGGCAGTATGACGATGACGGTTGATATTGTGCTGAGTCATATTGTGTTCATTTGAGTTATGTCTTTGCATTCTTGTGTCACACATTTGTTAGCTCGTACTCGAGTACTATAGGAATTTTTACTTCGTTTGTTGTATGTTGGATTGTTTTTCTTGGTATAATGTTTTTTTTAGTTAAACCGGATAATTCGAATGGTTGATTTTATTGGATATTGTTATTACAACCTTAAAAGGTTGGGGTATGGATGTGTTTGAGATTAACGTTGTAGGTCCCAGGTAGGGAGGGATTTACGGCGCTCGAATATCTCAGGGTGTTACAAAGCCTTTGTTGCGTACGTAAGCAAGATCAATTAATGTATATTTGATCTATGCTTGGCGTACGTTAGGTCTTGTGGACTAAATCATGCGCATGCACGCCAAAAGATGCTCATCACCAGCTCCATTTGTCGGTCATTGTCTGGATCATTGTCCTATATAATATTACGTATGTTAATTGCACATCTAATGTATGTAATGCTTGCACATGATCGTACATAATGTATGGAAATTAACGTACCTTATATAGGATACACTTAGCCACTTTTATTTGGTCTTCTTTGACGTCTCCACATCCTAGATACGTATTCATATCGGTAATATTTCCATACGATATACTTCGATATATCTGGTACACCATATCTTCAAATGCAATTGTCGGTCAATTATGATAATTATATTAGTACAATTATCTCAATCTTCAAAATATTTTATCCATACTGTGTAGATTCTAGAGCATGCAATACAACTCAGATAAAGTACGTGGAATGACCATAATAAAAGGTCAGAGAAATTACAGATGTCCTTGTGCAAGTATATTAAACATGCCATATTATATAAGGTAGTTGCAATAGTTAGATGCATGTTAGTTCTGCGAATTTCCAACAATGTAATTATAATAAAAAATTACAAATAAGGGCAACCTATTACAATTTTAATAAATTAAAAAATCGTATTAAAAATTACAACTTTATCAGAGGCGGGAAAACTCTTTCCGTAAGATAATTTTTCCCTCGTATAAGAGCAGACGGCTCTGACAAGATGTCCCCAAGATACAACTGCTACGTTTCTGAATTATGTGCTCTATAAAACTCAAATCTCCGACAAACATTCAAGTGTTAGAAACTGGCCACGAAAAGCCAAGAAATAAATATGCTGCACTATGTGATATGCTCGTGTTTCGTTCTGCTATTGTGTATGAAATGAAATGCATTAGACACCCTTTTATAGGGTCCAAATCCACTATATTAGGTGGGGAGTTACTACATATTAAAATATCATTAGTTCTCTTTAATCCATCAGGTGAAGAGTTACCTCCATAAATAGTCTAATTTAATTCGAACCTTACATTATGGAATGTGAAGAGTCATATTCTAGAAGCTGAGTTCTCAACCTGGTTCATTTCATCTGAGACCAAATATCAGCTGGGTTTTCAGCCTCCAAATTGCAGGGTTTTCAACCACCAAAAGTCAGTTGAGTTTTCATCCTGAAAAAATCAGCTGGGTTTCCAACCTCCAAAAAATAAGCACCTCCAATAAAAAATCAGCTGGGTTTTAAATTTGGCTCATGACATTGAACTTGGCTGCAAAATTAATATAGTTACAGCCCAAGCTCCCAAGGCCCAAGTCGCCCAAGTCCAGCCCAAAGTCCAATTGCCAAGAACCCGCGCCCGCGCACGCGGGCAGCGGCGGCGCGCGTGTGGTCTTTGCATCGTTGGCCCACTAGTGTATACTACTAACTTGTTGAACTACCCATGCACCTTCTTACTAATAACCTAGTCAAGAAGAATTTGATTTTTCAATGTGGGGTAACTTTTCATACCTACTTTAAGTCTTCACCATTTCAGTTAAATGACAAACTTTAATTATTTATTTCTCACTCATTGGAAATCCGTTTTGAGAAAATTAAAATTCCATGTTTATCTTCTCGAAATGTAGGTTTATAATTTAATATTTAATTCTCAAAAATAAAATATTCTATCATCATTAAATTGGTTTAAATTGACCCAAAACTTATTTTTCTAAAATCAATTTCCAACATACAAATCTTGGAATGGTGATCATATTTAAAAGATCACATAAACTAATCTCCTGCAAGAACTCACCATCTCATCTAAAAGCTTCATGTCATCGATTTTGATCTCATTCGTCTATTGAATATGTGCATGACCTGAATAAATCCATTTATATACTTCAAATATTAAATATTGTTTAATATTTTAAATTAGAAATAAAAGTATAAAACCATCAAGTCATACCCGTCAAATTTCCGACAGGTTACATAATCAAACGCAGAAAAACTACGCCCTAAAAGGTGACTATATTCTATTTTGTCTCTCATATTTCTTGCAAATCCAACTTTAAATTTATATGCTCTGATTTGTCTCTTAACTTTGTCCCGAAATCTGAAAAATTAGTCATATTTTTTTTGGCAAATTCATAAATAATAAAGCACATGAAATATCGTCATTTTTTATCTTCAAGGTAATTTTGTATTTTTCCTTAACATTATTACATGAAAAATGATGAAGGAAAACATGGCGTGAACGAAGAGGTGGATGCTAGATCAGCAACGGTTGATGGAATTGTTGGAAATATAGCTTAAATTAATACCATAATTAATTATGATAATTAATGACATTAAATGGTATAATTAGAATCTACATTTGTATAGATTAATTTAGTATATTTATTTGTTCAATTTCATTAAGAAATGAATGAGTAATTAATGAACAAAGATTAACCATTTAACAGATGAGAATGTGGTGTGGAATTTCATCCCACGTGGGAAAAATAAAGAAGTGTTGAGCTATTTATAAAGGACTTTCTACCATAAAGGAACAATCAAGTGTGCTCCATTATGGTGCACCCTAGTTGGCTTTAATTAGTTTTTAAGGCTAAAATCAGAATCCTACGAGGAAGGTGCAAAGCACCTTCCGAGTCTGAGACGGAGCACGTGCACGTCGCACTTGTCACAATGGGCGCTTCGTAGGCGCACTTTGCATTCACATTGATTCGGACAAAGGCTTTTACAGGCTATAAATAGCTCCCTGCAGATGATGGTTATATACACATAATTAATCAAGATAATTAATACACTCATACTAGCATAGAATTCATACTACAAGTCTCGAGTATTCAGTAGTTCGCCCGAAATTCGATTCCTAGTACAAGGTATCGAGTTCCGAGAAAACCGTTGTATCTTGGGGACGTTTGCCGTTGAGCCGTGTGTACTGTGCGGGGCAATTTCGTCTTACGGAGAGAGAGAGTCTAACTCTTACCTCGGTTTTACATTATTCGTCATTTTCTACATTATTCCAAAACAACAATCGTAAGACGAAATTTCTGTAGAAGATGGCTTCGTCAAGCAACAATGTTCATGCTCCAGCCCATGCCGAGAAACCCGGGAAGTTTTCAGGTAATGATTTCAAACGTTGGCAATCCAAAATGTTGTTCTACCTTACTACTCTCAACCTGTATCGCTTTCTTTCCGAATCTCCTCCTGTTGTGGGGGATGATGAAACTAACACCCAAAAACGCACGGCGTTGGATGCATGGCATCACAACGACTTCTTATGTCGAAACTATATTCTAAATGGGCTGGATGATACACTTTACAGTGTTTATTCCACAATCAAATGTCCAAAGAGTTGCGGGACTCATTGGAGACAAAATATAAAACAGAAGATGCCGGTTTCAAGAAGTTCATCGTAGGTCGTTTTCTCGACTTCAAGATGGTGGACAACAAAACTGTTCTTGAGTAAGTGCAGGAAATACAGTTGACCCTGCATGAAATTTTGGCGGAAAGGAATGAGTCTGTTTGAATCCTTTCAAGTTGCTGCCATAATTGAGAAATTGCGCCCGATGTGGAAGGATTTCAAAAACTACCTCAAGCACAAGCGCAAGGAGATGGGCCTTGAAGTTTTTATTGTGCGACTGAGGATCGGAGAAGACAATCGGAAGACCGATGTCAAGATGAACAAGTCATCTATGGAGGCAAAAGAAAATCTCGTCGAGTCAAGCCACAACAAAAAGCAGAAATTTAACGGGAAGAGGCAAGATTCGAAGAATTAAAAGAAGATCAAAGAAGAATGCTACAACTGCGGCAAAATCGGGCATATGGCGAAATATTGCCGCAAACCAAAGAAGGACAAGAAGAGAGATCAAGCAAATATTATCATAAATAAGTATGTGCCCGTCGATTTGTCCAGTCTTGATCTGTGTGCAGTTGTATATGAAGTCAACATGGTCGGTATTCCAGTCGGATGGTGGGTGGACATCGGCGCTACCAAACACAATTGTGCCGATAAAGCCATGTTCTCCTCCTACGAGCCTGTCACCGAGGAAAGAAAGTTGTACATAGGAAACTCCACTGCCTCAAATGTTGTCAGAACTGGAGAGGTTATACTCAAGATGACATCGGGATTGAAAATGACGCTCAAGAATGTGCTACATGTTTTGGACATCCGTAAGAATCTTGTGTCTAGCTCAGCATTGAGCAAAGCCGGATTTAGGCTAGTGTTTGAAGCAGATAAAGTTGTAATAACCCAAAATGGTCACTTTATCGGAAAAAGGCTACATAGATAACGGCCTTTTCAAGCTTAATGATATCAATGTACGTAGTGATAATGAAATAAACGATAAAGTTGTTTATTTGGTCGAGTCTCCTAATTTATGGCATGATAGTTTAGGACATGCAAATCTAAATATACTACGTCGTTTATTAAATTTAGATTTATTGCCAAAAATGATACACACGGTGTGAAATCTGTGTTGAAGCGGAAATGGAAAAATCTCCTTTTCATTCAGTGGAAAGATCGACAAAACCTCTTGAATTGATTCACACTAATCTATGCGATTTAAAACTTGTGCAAACAAGAGGTGGAAAGAATTATTTTATAACTTTATAGACGATTGCACAAGATTTTATTATGTGTATCTTTTGAGAAGCAAAGACGAAGCATTCGAAGCTTTCAAAACATACAAAACAGAAGTTGAAAATCAACTCAACACCAAAATCAAAATGATTCGATGTGATCGAGGTGGTGAATATGTTGCACCTTTTGAAGAATATTGTCGTGAAAATGGTATTATTCACCAAACGACTGCACCTTATGCACCCCAATCCAATGGTGTTGCAGAACGAAAGAATAAAACATTGAAGGAAATGATGAATGCTATGTTGATAAGCTTGGGCCTATCACTTAACATGTGGGGAGAAGCTATTCTTTCGACTAATAAAATTTTGAATAAATTACCCAAAAAGAAGCAAGATAAAACTCTATATGAATTATGGAAAGGAAGGAAGTCGTCCTATAAATACTTAAAATTGTGGGGGTGCTTAGCAAAAGTTGAAGTAGCGAAACCCAAGCAAGTAAAAATAGGACAAAAAACAGTTGATTGCATTTTCATAGGATATGCAAATAATAGTAGTGCGTACCGATTTTTGGTACACAAATCGGAAGTACCCGATATAAATGAGGGAATGATCATAGAATCAAGAAATGCCATATTTTTTGAAACTATATTCCCTAAGAAATAAGAGAATGACATAAGTTCGAAATAGAGGACTTATGATGAAATCTCGCCAAAAAGTAATAGACCAACACCGCAACCAAGGCGAGGAAAAAGGATAAAAACTGCAAAAACCTTTGGTCCGGATTTTGTAGTCTACTCTTTAGAAGACGAACCGAAGACAATCAAGGAAGCATTGTCTGGTTCTAATGTCGAGGCAAGAAGCTATTAATAGTGAAATCGAATCAATCTTGAACGATCACACTTGGCATATTGTTGATCTTCCTCCGGGAAATAAACCTTTAAGTTAGAAGTGGATTCTCAAGAAGAAATACAAAGGCGATAAATCCATTGGCAAGTACAAAGCATATTTGGTAGTCAAAGGATACAAACAAAAGGAAGGGTATGATTACTTCGATACATACTCACCAGTTACTCGTATTACATCCATTGGAATGCTACTTGCAATACCAGCATTATACAATCTTGAGATACACCAAATGGATATAAAAACGGCCTTTCTAAATAGAGATTTAGAAGATGAAATTTATATGGAACAACCCAAAGGGTTCGTGGTTCCCAGCCAAGAAAACAAAGTTTGTAAACTTGTCAAGTCTTTATATGGACTTAAGCAAGTACCCAAACAATGGCATGAGAAATTTGACCAACTAATGATGTCAAATGGTTTCAAAATCAATGAATGTGATAAATGTGTGTACATCAAAGGTACATCTGACAATTTTGTCATTGTGTGTCTCTACATTGATGATATTCTAATTATGGGTAGCAATAATAAAATCATCATAGGCACTAAGGAAATGTTAAAGAATAACTTCGACATGAAGGATATGGGATTAGCCGATGTGATTCTAGGAATCAAGATCTCCAGAATGTAATATCCGTGGGAAATTTTTCGTTTCACTGTTGAGTTGTACGTATTCATTTGGAATTGTACAAGTGTTGTTGTTTTGGACTGATACAATGTATAATGTATTGGGATATTTCGGAATCGAGACATTTATACTTTTCGTTAGCTTTGTTTCGCCATTTGGATGTTGCTTGGCGAGTTTGGAATTTTGGCTAGGTATACTAGCCATAACGTACGTTATATGTATAACATTACGTATGCTATGAGCTGAGTATTACATATGTTAAACCTACAGGGTTACGTACGTAACGATGGGTATCAGATCGCATCTGACTTTCGGCGTGTGGGATCGGTCCAGGATGGATTCGCGGAGTTCGATTGGGACTGGCTGGTCAACGCACATTACGAACGCTATACCTTGAGGTTAATATACGTAATGGTGAGGTTGGTTACGTATGTAATGTTGTTAACGTAAGTAATGGGTAACGCGTTTTGAGGCATTGAGTTTTGGACTACGTTGTGTACGCTACATAGAGGTGATAACGTACGTTAAGGGCATAACGTACGCTAAGGTGGCGATATAGCGGCCGTAATGAGCTTGTCAGGTTATATATTTTGGTTTCGTATTTCATTTCTTCACGAACCAAAACCGATTTCCTCTCCCTAGAATCGTCGCTCTGGACTTGTTCTTGATACTTAGCCTCTTCCAATTTGATTTGGAGCTTCATAACTTGGATGGGAGCTTAGGAACTTGAAGATTGGAGTGGATTCTTGATGGTTTGAGGTTGTTCTTCATTTTTCAGGAGGTATGTTGATTAATCTTGTGTTTAACTCGAGATTATGTTGATGTTGTTGTCGTGTAGTTCGTGTATTGATGATTTGTTGGAGGATAGTATGGTTCTTCATAGTTTTTATGAACTTATGATGAAAAACATGATGATATAGCTTGAGTTTGATTGTGTTCTTGATGTTTAAGAATACTTGGAGGTTATAATCATGTCTAGGAAGGGTTATGTTAAGATTGTTATATGATTAACATAGCCTTGAGATGATTATTGTTGTTGGTTGTGTTCTTGAGAGATTATAACCATTTTAGTAAGGATTTATGATGAATTAGGAGGTGCTTATCATCATTTTGAAATGGTTAAGTTAATCTTGTTGATTAATCCGAAATTCTTGAGGAATTGGTGATTGATTTTGGTGGAGACATCACGTTTGTTGTGATGATGATGTTCTTGAGGTATTGATGATGATATTGGTGATACTATCATGATTGATTTCATGTTGTTCTTGATAATCCTTGTTGAATTGTTTTTCACAAGTGTTAAGAACATAATGATCATGTTAATTGATCATTGAGGTGTTGGGGGGTGTTAGAATTCTAAGTTGAGGACTATGATGTTCGTGGAGTGGTTGTTCGATTCGTGTTTGAATCGGAGTTGTCTATTATGTTGTTTTCGATCGATATTGTGTTATTGAATGAATTATATTTCATTCAAGGTTGTTCGGGTGCTTGTGATTTTCGGAGGACGCCATTTGTCGTTCGTTGGAGGATTTCATCGCTTCGGTTTGAGGCAAGTTTTATACTTGTACTAGTCAATGAGATTAATGTTATCATGTTTGTGTATGAATATGTGTATCATTTCGAGACTTGGTCTCTTTATGATTTTGTTGATATCAGGGGATTGTTTGATACGATACCCTTCGACAAATTATGCCAAATGTTTTTGTTGTTCGTAAATAGCCGGTTCAAGGCATTACGATGCTTGTTGGTAATATTGTTGTTGATAGCCGGTTCGCGGTATTGACGTACCAATTGTTATTGTTGACTGATGTCCCATTGATATATTGTTGTGATCGTTGTTATTGATATTAGTGTTTTTCTATTGATATTGTATTGGCCGATTGAATTCATTGACGTATTCGTTTATCATCTCCGTCGTCGGTAACCGATTAAAGGTGCCGAGGCATCCATTGTGTCGTGTTTATCGATTGGCCATTCTAAGGCAATCGAGGTATTGAATTGAGATTATAGAGGATAGTTCCCATCCATTGTGTCGTTGTTATCGATTGGCCATTCTAAGGCAATCGAGGTATTAAATTTGGATTATCAAGGATAGCTCCCATCCATTGTGTCATTGTTATCGATTGGCCATTCTAAGGCAATCGAGGTGTTGAATTGCGACTGTCGAGGATAGTTCCCATCCACTGAGTCGTTCGATTGGCCATTCCGAGGCAGTCGAGGTATTTGAATTGGGACCGCCGAGGACGGTGCCCATCCGTGAGTTATTGTTGTCGTGTTGGCCGACTCAAGGCAGCACACTATCATTTTTGTGAATTCGATAATCTTGGGATCGTTCCCATTTGTGATTAATTGGGTTTTGGAGGCCAGTCTCGGATAGTGCTCGATGGGTAAGTTTGAGCTTGAACCTTCGCGGTTGGTTTCCCAGCACCTACAGTTCAGTAGGTCACGTTCACTGGGTGATCTCATTATGGGTAAGTATGGGGCTTGAACATTCGCGGTGATTTCCCAGCACCTGCATTTCAGTAGGTCACGGTCATTGGATGACCTCATTCTGATACAGCTTCGTGCCGTGGCTTTGGCCCTCATTGTGATACGTCTTCGTGTTGTGGCTTCGGCCCTCATTGTGATACGGATTCGTGCCGTGGCTTCGGCCCTCATTGTGATACGGCTTCGTGCCGTGACTTCGGCCCTCATTGTGATACGGCTTCGTTCCGTGGCTTCGGCCCTCATTCTGATATAGCTTCGTGCCGTGGCTTCGGCCCTCATTGTGATACGGCTTCCTGTTGTGTGTTCGGCCCTCATTGTGATACGGATTCGTGCCGTGGCTTCGGCCCTCATTGTGATACGGCTTCGTGTCGTGGCTTCGGCCCTCATTGTGATACGGCTTCGTGCCGTGGCTTCGGCCCTCATGTGATACAGCTTCGGGTTGTTTTGGCTTCAGGCCAATGTGATGATTGGCAGCTTCGGCTGAGTGGTTTTCAGACCATTGTGATATTTTGGCAGCTTCGGCTGAGGGGATTTCAGGCCATATTGATGTCTTGGTATTTTCCGTTGGAGCCTTCGGGCATTGTGATTCGTATCTATTTCAGCTCTGATTTGGTTTACCTTAGGGTATTTCATTGTTGT
Source organism: Orobanche coerulescens (assembly GCA_033398695.1). NCBI lineage: Eukaryota > Viridiplantae > Streptophyta > Magnoliopsida > Lamiales > Orobanchaceae > Orobanche > Orobanche coerulescens. The sequence goes on along the minus strand of CM065819.1, from coordinate 125,409,896 downwards.
GTTCTAATGTACTTAGCAAATTGTACAAGGCCACACATATCATATTCTATTAGTAAATTGAATCGGTTTACGAGTAACCCCTGAAAGGATCATTGGACCGCATTGACAAGAGTGTTGAGATACTTAAAACACACCATCAATCATGGTATATACTATTCGAGATATCCAGCTGTTTTGGAAGGATATTGTGATGCCAATTGGATATCCGATACTAAAGACTCTAAATCCACAAGCGGTTTTATATTTATCATTGGTGGAGGAGCAATATCATGGAAATCTTCTAAGCAAACATGCATAGGCCGATCTATAATGGAATCGGAGTTTATTGCTTTAGACAAAGCTGGCGAAGAAGCCGAATGGTTAATAAACTTCTTAGAAGATAGTCCCTATTAGGAAAAACCTTTGCCTCCCGTTATGATACATTGTGATAGCATGGCAGCCATAGGGAGGACAAAGAACAGTATATATAATGGCAAGTCTCGACATATTCATCGAAGACACAATACCATTAGATAATTGATCACTACAGGAATAATGTGTATTGACTATGTAAAGTCAAAAGACAATATAGCGGATCCGTTTAGAAAAGGTATTAACCGTGATCAATTATATAATGCAGCAAGGGGAATGGGATTTAAATCCACACATTGAAAATTTTCATAATGGTAACTCAACCAGAATGATTGGAGATCCTAAGAAATTGGTTCAATGAGACAACTAAGTTGTGAAAGTTCAAGTTAAGCACTTGAAAATCCATTCTCGTAGCTGCTCAAGTGCAAGCCTGAAGCTTGTGGTAAATGGTAAGCTTTTTAAAGCTTTTAATGATTCCTATAGCCTTTTATAGGTGGAGTATGGCAAGATACTCTTTATTGGAGATCACCTATATAAGTGAAGAAGTAAGACCGCTTAATAAAATTACTAACACTTACGAATCCAAGAAATGATCCAAGGCCAAAATGGACACAACGTGAGAACGGAAGATATTAGATCTATTACTGTGTGTATGTTGTTGTCTTGGTTTACGTAAAAGTTGACCGGTTCAAGACATCACGTTCACCGAGCAATGAGTAAATACGATAGCATTACACTAAGGAAGGTTCAAGGCTAACTACTACCTATCCTGATGCAATAATAGGTCGTCGGGACTTAGTACATATTGCATTTGCATTAATCATCATTCATGTAGGGGATTGTTGGAAAAATAGCTTAAGTTAATACCATAATTAATTATGGTAATTAATGACATTAAATGGTATAATTGGAATCTACATTTTGTGTAGATTAATTTAGTGTATTTTACTTGTTCAATTTTAATAAGGAATGAATGAGTAATTAATGCACAAAGATAAGTCATTTAATAGATGGGAATGTGGTGTGGAATTCTATCCTACATTGGAAAAATAAGGAAGTGTTGAGCTATTTATAAAGGACTTTCCACCATAAAGAAGCAATCAAGTGTGCTCCATTATGGTGCACCCTAGTTGGCTTTATTTAGTTTTTAAGGCTAAAATTCGAATCCTACGAGGAAGGTGCCAAGGACCTTCCGAGTCCGAGTCCGAGGCTGAGGCCGAGCACGTGCACGTCGCACTTGTCGCAACAGGCGCTTCGTAGGCGCACTTTGCACTTTGCTCATGACCGAACCGGTGCAATGGTTCAGACCATTCCGTGCAATCTGAACTAGCACAATGGTTTGGTTCGCCTGAACCAATGCAGCCCTTCGCACCAGACCACAAATTGTCTGTTCATCCAGAAGGTCACATTGATTCGTACAGGGTCCTTTACAGGCTATAAATAGCCCCATGCAGATGATGGTTATATACAAAAAATTAATCAAGATAATTAATACACTCATACTACCATAGAATTCATACTACAAGTCCCGAGTATTCAGTAGTTCGCCCGGAATTCACTTTCTAGTATAAGGTATCGAGTTCATAGAAAACTGTTGTATCTTGGGGACGTTTTCCGTTGAGCTGTGTGTACTGTGCGGGGCAATTTCTGTAACACCCCCAAAAATATCTCGGGAATGTAAATAATGTTGTGGACCCCTACATGGAACCCACCAGGCTAGATGACCGACTACACTCATCGACTCGCGGAGTCAACGCAATAACACCACATCATAAAGACGCAAAACAATAATAATCCACCCGGTTCAACCAGTCAAGCAACATCACGACATCCCAACAAAAATATAGTGGACGAAACAATTCACTTTGCGAAATCGAAATCTCCCAAGTACTCGAGTACTTCTATTAGTTTACAAGTTTCAAAACGACTTCAAAACCGAAAACAGGTAAAACACTACTTTTGCACACGCGTCACGCACGACTGTCATCCTCGTACCGATCCAGTGCCCGCTCGTTCCGTTGATCCTGACATGAAATTCATAAAACGGATTTCCCCCGAAAAGGATCCCCCAAAGGGGTTAGCAATAACGCTAGTACAAGTAATCCAATGAACAGCTTACACCTTACACTAATAGTCAAAACATGCAAATGAGAAAAAAATCAGTTGAAACACACATTTCCGGAAACGCCATAACCCAAAAGACATTTATAAAAATGCACCACAATTCATCGTTGATCCACGCCTCTGTGGACCCCTACCGAGACCCCGTCGGATCTAACCCGTAGTGGTTAAAAGCAAAGCTCGTCGATCCACGCCTCTGTGTTGGAATATTTATTCCACATATTCATAAATAGAGTTTTGATGATTAAGTTGCTAAACAAAACAAAACAAAACAACAAAGAGGCGAAGCAAAACAACGAAGCAGACAAAGACACAAAAAGCTGGACAAAATACAAAGCTAGCGCACGCTAGACATATAAGTTAGCGCACACTAACGGGTCCCGGCTGCAGATCAGACGAGTTCAAAGTTACCTGAAGTGAAGTCACCTGATGAAGATAGCGCACGCTACACATGTTTACTAACGCACGCTATCGAAGTCCATATTACCGTTGTGAAGATATTCAAACACAGAATGACGTATGCAGTGAAGTAAGACTTAGCGCATGCTACATGTGATATTTAGCACACGCTAAATATCAGTTTGAAATCAAGTCAATCAATCTGTTGGGAAATATTCTGAGGCAAAGTCAAAAAGTATAAACAGATATATGACGCATGCAATGATGCAAGATTAGCGCACGCAACAAGGAAGTGTTAGCGCACGCTAACTGTCATGGACAGTAGCCACTGGACTGAAACTGGAAGACATTAACGTACGCTACATGAGTACATTACGTACGTTACAAGCAACATGCACGATAGCGCACGCTAAGAGGAAGAGCTAGCGCACGCTAGCAAGTCAGAAGTCAATAACGGCTAGTTTGATGAAGAAGACCTTAAATACCATATCCTTGGTATCAAACCATACAACAACTTCAAGCAATCAATAAATTGATCCGATATTCATATTCATTATATTGTTGTTGTGATATTGATGTTATTGTTAGTTTTAGTGTTTATACATTCAACACATACACGAGAGGTAAAAGAAAAGATACGATTAGATTCGGTGTTATTAGGATCAAGGATCCGGCATTATTAGAATCACAATCGCTATCTTAATGAGGTTTATCTAGTACCGATAGAAAGCTAGAGTGGTTGATTCCTTGTCCAATAGAAAAGGAAAACGGTTTAACTTGGACCGACAAAAAGACAAATACTCTTAGTAATATCTCGACCGATAGAAGAGAGATTGAACGGTTTTCTCGGACCGATAGAAGACGAGCTTGTAACAGTAATCCCTTGACCAATAGAAGAGAGGTGCAGAGGTTCTGATCTTTATCCTATAGATAAAGATAACGAGAGAGGACGTAGGCACTTTTTTTTGCCGAACCTCTATAAATCCGTGTGTCGATTTTATTTTCGCACATTTAATTTACGCTTCCGCAACGCGGCGCATAATACCAATTTTGCTCCAACAATTGGTATCGGAGCGGTACCTCCAATAAATGGCTTAACATCCGAGGATTTGATCCAAATGGCATTTCAATATGCTCTAGTCGAAGGCCTTGCTCTCAATTGACCACCATTTTTTGATGGCTCAAACTTCATGAGTGGAAGAAAAAGATGTCAACGGTATGCTTAAAAACTTTCGAACGTATGACATCGAGCTTTGGAAAGTGATTTGTCTTGGTCCCAAAACTTCGAGAAATTCCAACGGTATGCTTAAAACTTTCGAAGAATATGACGATTCCGATTGGAAAAATGACCATTACAATTGTAAGGAAACTCAACTTCTTTATTGTGCCCTAAATCCAGAAGAACACAACCGGATATCATCGTGTGATAGTGCCAAAGAAATTTGGAAAATGCTTGAGGTAACACACGAAGGAACATCTCAAGTCAAGGAGACGAAAATAAACATGCTCCTTCATGAATACGAACTATTCCAAATGAAGGACGATGAATCCATACCTCTAATGCTCGACCGATTTTCGGTCATCACAAATGGATTAGCATGTTTCGGAAAACCACTTTCGAGTAGTGAGAAAGTAAAGAAAATCTTACGATCACTACCTCGAGAATGGGATGGTACGGTTACGGCAATTATGGAATCGAAAGATCTAAATAATCTTGATTTTAGTGCTCTCGTTTGTTCACTTATCAACTACGACATAGTACTTAAATCTCGGAATGCCAAACCAAAACCGAAGGAAAGATCGATAGCCATGAAGGCTAAGATGTCGATATCTAAAGAAGAAATTCCGGTTGGTGAAAGCGACGAAGAATCGGCATATTATGTCAAAAATATTAATAAGTTCCAACACTTATTAAAACGGAGAAAGCAGGACATCCCAAAGGGCGAATCTAAGAAATTCGACAATTCTTGTCAATTATGTGGTAAACCAAGCCACTTTGCGAAGAATTGCCGAGTAAAACCCAAGGAGATTTTAATTGCAACATGGAGTGACGAAGATATTGATGATGATTTCATCGATCAAAATAATCTTGCATTTATGGCCCGGAGTTCATTCGACGAGAGCGACGTCGAAATCCAAGTAAGTAATTCTTACGACGAACTTTTTGAAGCATTCGAGTTATTACATACGGACTATCAAAATGCTTTAAACGAGATTAAATCCCTTAAATCTAAATATAAATCTTTGGAAATTGAAAATTCCAAAATTCTTGAAAAAGAGAAATTTGTTGAGATCGATCATTCAAAATGTGTTGAAAACGAAAATATTTTAAAGGATGATCTTGTTAAAGATCAAACCGAGCTCAAAAATTTAATGAAGAAATTCTCTCTGGGTAACGAGAAATTTGAAAATATGCTCTCGGTTCAAAAATACACGTTAAATAAAGAGGGGTTAGGATTTAAAACACGTTCTAAAAACGAATCCGTAAATTTCAAAATACCCCGGTGTGAAAAATGTTTGAAAATTGGGCACCACATTTCTAACTGTAAAAGCCCAAGATGGACGATTAAAACTAAGAAAATTTGGATTTCCAAAGGAACGTTTATGCCTAATATCGTCTATGTTCCGAAAGAAAAACCAACTATCGGTTGGATCCCCAAAAAATAATTTTTAACAAATTGATATTTTACAAAGGGGGAGTTATACCCTATCATGCATATTCTTTTATATTTTCAGGGGGAGTTATACCCTATCATACATATTCAATAATTGGTATTCTCTATTCAATTGCTATATATTTTTTTACACTTTTTGTTGAATACAAAAAGGAGGAGAAAAAGTTAAATCGGATAAAAAGCGTCATGAAAGATATGACGAGAAAAATAAAAAGTAAAAAGGAGGAGAAAATCGATAAAAATCGAAGAAGTCGAAAAGGAGAAAAAGAAAGCATACAAAAAGGGGGAGAAACGAAGGAGTTGAAAAATGAGAAACGAAGAAGTCGGAAATGACAGAAAAAGAAAAAGATGGGTGAAACTAACGAAACGATCAAAGCTGAAAACTTTGAAACGTACAAATATATATACTTTTATTTTGCAAGTTTTATCCAATTCAAGGGTTGTTTTGTAATCATCAAATAGGGGGAGATTGTTGGAATATTTATTCCACATATTCATAAATAGAGTTTTGATGATTAAGTTGCTAAACAAAACAAAACAACAAAGAGACGAAGCAAAACAACGAAGCAGATGAAGACACAATAAGCTGGACAAAATATAAAGCTAGCGCACGCTAGACATATAAGTTAGTGCACGCTAACGGGTCCCGGCTGCAGATCAGACGAGTTCGAAGTTACCTGAAGTGAAGTCACCTGATGAAGATTGCGCACGCTACACATGTTTACTAACGCACGCTATCGAAGACCATATTACTGTTGTGAAGATATTCAAACACAGAATGATGTATGCAGTGAAGTAAGACTTAGCGCATGCTACAGGTGATATTTAGCGCATGCTAAATATCAGTTTGAAATCAAGTCAATCAATCCGTTGGGAAAAATTCTGATGAAAAGTCAAAAAGTATAAACGGATATATGACACATGCAATGATGCAAGATTAGCGCACGTTACAATGAAGTGTTAGTGCACGCTAACTGTCATGGACAGTAGCCACTGGACTGAAACTAGAAGACATTAATGTATGCTACATGAGTACATTGTTACAGGCAATATGCGCGATAGCGCACGCTAAGAGGAAGAGCTAGCGCACGCTAGCAAGTCAGAAGTCAATAACGGCTAGTTTGATGAAGAAGGCTATAAATACCACATCCTTGGTATCAAACTATACAACAACTTCAAGCAATCAAGACATTGATCCGATATTCATATTCATTATATTGTTGTTGTGATATTGAGCTTATATTGTTAGTTTGAGTGTTTATATATTCAACACATACACGAGAGGTAAAAGAAAAGATATGATTGGATTCGGTGTTATTAGGATCAAGGATCCGGTATTGTTAGAATCGCAATCGCTATCTTAGTGAGGTTTATCTAGTACCGATAGAATACTAGAGTGGTTGATTCCTTGTCCAACCGAAAAGGAAAACGGTTTAACTTGGACCGACAAAAAGTTAAGTACTCACGGTAGATTGAACGGTTTACTCGGACCGATAGAAGACGAGCTTGTAACGGTAATCCCTTGACCGATAGAAGAGAGCTGCAGATGTTTTGATCTTCATCCTATAGAAAAAGATAACGAGAGAGGACATAGGCACGACTGGCCGAACCTCTATAAATCCGTGTGTCGATTTTATTTCCGCACATTTAATTTAAGCTTCCGCAACACAGAGCATAATACCGATTTTGCTCCAACACTCTGTGGACCCCTACCAAGACTCCATCGGATCTTACCCGTAGTGATCATACACACACGTTACTCATGCAATACTAATACATTAAGATTGTAAGTTCATTAGGAGTACTTGCCTCGATTAAAACATCAAAAAGACGAAGTGGGACAATCGCGATTGCGAGGAATTGGACACACCGAACCTAGACTATTCGTCAAACACCATTACAACCAACTCGACAAGAATAACAATAACGGAAAACACCCGAAACCCCACTTACGATTCATGTAAGCTCGTACAAAAACAACGACGAGGACGGATTGCGACCGAACCCCTCTCGATTTCACAAACACAACGAAACTTACCATGAAATCTTAGGGAAAACAAGAATACCACCAAGATTAATCATATACATCATGGATTGACCAACGATACGGAACAAATCGGACAAAAACTCAAAACCCCCCAAATTTCCCAAAAATAGGGTTCTAGGAGGTTACCTTGGACTAAAGATGAAGAACAAGTGTTGGTGTTGTTAATCTACACCAAGAACTCAAGAAGAATGATGGCTATGAGTTGTAAGACTTCAAATCGCCCAAGATCGCCCAAAAATCGCCCAAGAACCGAAGAGAGAGAGAGAGAGAGAGAGAAATGAGAAAAATAATGAATCTGGGTCAACTCTATGGTATTTATAACCAGAGAGTTTAGCGTGCGCTAAGGACTAGAGGTTAGCACGCGCTACCCATTCAGAAATAGGCCAAAACCTACGGTTCTGGCCCGTTAGCGTGCGCTACCAGGAAATAGCGTGCGCTAACGGCCCCTCGATAGCGCGCACTATCAGGCCATAACGTGCGCTACCTGGACACCAGGCTGAGTCCAAAAACAATCTGCCCAGTACTGGACTTCCAGATTAGCGCGCGCTAAGCCTAAACAATAGCGTGCGCTAGAATACATTCTTAGCATGCGCTAAGCTGCTCGTCCAGAGAGAAGAGAGCAGAAACAGCTTACTGCCACTGCTGTGCTCGAGTCGCTAGTGCGCGCTACAAAATATATGTAGTGTGCGCTACTAAGCGATGCTAGCGTGCGCTATACAACAAAAATAGCGCGCGCTAGGCACAGGATACCAAATGGTCCAAAACACCCGAAACACACGAAACACGATCGAAACGTCGAACGGAAGCTCACAACATGCATAATAACATAAGATGGATTTATGGCAACCCCGAAACGGAGGTTTCGAACAACAATTACGAGAATCGGACCAATTAGCGATGGAGAACTAATAGACGCGGAATTGAGTAAAACAAGTCCGAAACAAGCTCGAATAACAAAAAGTCCAGAAATAAGCATTCTCGAAATACCAATACGGTTACACGCGAGCCACCAAAACGATAAATGCACAAAAATGAAAAATACCAGAAAAAAATGCGGATATTACATTCTCTCTCTAAAAACAAGTTTCGTCCCGAAACTTAATAAACAAACAACTCGGGGTACCTAGCACGCATGCTATGCTCGGTTTCCCATGTTGCCTCCTCGACACGGTGCCTCGACCACTGCACCTTGACCAAATGAATGGTCTTATGCCTCAGTCGCTTCTCACGGTGCTCCAAAATCTTCAAGGGACGCTCCTCGAAGGTAATATCCTCGGCGATATCGATCTCACCATAGTCGATGACGTGACTAGGATCCGGAACATATTTCTTCATCTGGGAAACATGGAAAACACTATGAACATGGCTCAAAGCCAGAGGCAACACCAAACGGTATGCCAACTCGCCGACTCTTTCGAGAATCTCAAAGGGCCCAATAAATCTCGGGCTCAACTTTCCCTTATTCCCGAAGTGAAAAACTCCCTTCATCAGTGACACTCTCAGCAAAACGTGGTCTCCCACCTCGAATTCTAAAGATCGACGACGAACGTCAGCATAGGATTTCTGTCGAAACTGAGCAGTCAACATCCTTTCCCGAATCAATTCCACCTTCCGTCTCATCTCCAAAGCGATATTCGGTTCGATCCCAACCAAATCGGATACCTTGTTCCAACAAATCGGTGATCGACAACGCCGCCTATAAAGCGCCTCATATGGTGCCATCTTGATCGACACGTGCCAACTATTGTTGTATGTGAACTCGATCAACGACAAATTTTCCTCCCAATCGCTGCGCCAATCGAGAGCACAAGCACGCAACATATCCTCAAATGTCTGGATAGTGCGTTCCGACTGCCCATCCGATTGAGGATGAAAAGAAGTACTCAGACGCAATTGAGTACCCAACGCCTTATGCACCGCCTGCCAAAAGTGCGATACAAAACGGCCATCCCGATCCGAAATAATAGACTTCGGAGTACCGTGAAGCCTCACAATCTGTGCAATGAACACACGATCCAACCTCTCCGGGCCCCAAGTATCCTTGATGCCCAGAAAATGTGCCGACTTGGTCAGACGATCCACAATCACCCAAACCATATTCATACCAGACTTCGATCTCGGCAAGCTCGTGACGAAGTCCATCAAAATATCTTCCCATTTCCATTCTGGAACAGGAAGCGACTCCAATACCCCGGCCGGTCGCTGATGCTCGATTTTGACCTGTTGACAAGTCAAACATCTCGCTACAAACCGTGCTACCTCCTTCATGTCGTTCCACCAAAAGTTCCTCCGTAGGTCCTTGTACATCTTACTTGAACCAGGATGAACTGAGTAAGGCGTAGCATGGGCCTCCTGCAAAATACTCTGCCTCAATTCCAAGTCATTCGGTACACAAAGCCGACTCTGGAACCTCAACACACCATCCTCGTGGATCACAAACCTAGGATACTTTCCCTTAAGAACATTCTCTCGGATTTGAGTAATCATCGGATCCTCCAACTACTTCAGTTTAATTTCATCCATCAGGAACGACGAAATCTCTAAAGCGCAAAGTTGCCCGACGGCTCCCGGTAACAAAACCTCAATACCCAACCTGATCAAAATCCGCTGAAGCTCAGATTGGGATGTAAGTATCTCAAGCGTCTGCAACGCAACCGGTTTCTGACTCAAGGCGTCTGCCACGACATTCGCCCTGCCCGGGTGATAAAGGATTTCGAGGTCATAATCCTTAATCAACTCCAACCACCTCCTCTGCCTCATATTCAACTCCCGCTGAGTAAATATGTACTTCAGACTTTTATGATCGGTAAAAATTTGACATGTAGAGCCAAAAAGATAATGACGCCAAATCTTGAGCGCGAAACAACTGCCGCTAACTCCAAATCTTGAGTAGGGTAGTTGAGTTCGTACGGCCTCAACTACCTCGACGCATACACAATAGTCTTGTTGTGCTGCATCAATACGCACCCAAGACCCTGACCCGAATCATCACTATAAACCGTAAAACCCTCATTGCCACACGGCAACGCTCGAATCGGTGTTGAAGTCAAACGTCTCTTCAGTTCCTCAAAACTTGACTGCCTTTCATCATTCCAGACAAACTTCTCGGATTTATGAAGCAACTGTGTAAGTAGCCGAGTCAATTTCGAAAACCCCTCGATGAACCTACCATAGTAGCCAGCTAAACTCAAGAAACTACGGACCTCCTTCACATTCCTGGGCGGTGACCAGTCCAGTAATGCCTCAATTTTCTGTAGATCCATACGGACCCCCTCGGCTGAAAGCACGTGACCCAGAAACATCACTTCCTTCAGCCAGAACTCACATTTCAAGTACTTCGCATAGAGCCGCTCGATTATCAAAATGTCTAAAACCACACGCAGATGATGCGCATGCTCCTTCTCATTCCTCGAATAGATAAGGATATCGTCAATGAAGACGCGACACACTTATCCAAATACTCGACAAAGACCTTGTTCATTAACCGCATGAACATCGTCGGTGCGTTAGTTAACCCTAAGGGCATAACCACAAACTTATAATGTCCGTATCTCGTCCGAAAAGCTGTTTTTGGAACATCGGACTCCTTCACCCGAAGCTGATAGTACCCCGATCTCAAGTCGATCTTCGAGAATATCACAGATCCCTGCAACTGATCGAACAAGTCATCAATCCTCGGCAAGGGATACTTGTTCTTGATGGTCACCTTGTTTAGCTCGTGATATTCGATACATAAACGCAGTGAAACATCTCTCTTCCGCACAAACAGGACCGGTGCGCCCCAAGGCGAAGAGCTCGATCGATTATACCCCGAATCAAGAAGCTCACTCAATTGCTTCTTCAACTCAGCCATATCTGTAGGTCCATGCGATACGGCGCCTTCGAAATCGGAGTCGCACCTGGCTCTAACTCGATAGCGAACTCTACCTCACGGTCCGATGGCAACCCCGGCAACTCGTCAGGAAAGACATCAGGGAACTTACTAACGATGGGAATCGATAAAAGCTCAACTCCACCACTCTCCGCCTCCAAGGCGTAACACCAATAACCAGTACACCCCTTCCGCAGGAGTCTCATCGCTAGGCCTGGGCACGGGACGGGACGAGACCATTTTAAGGTAATCCCATCCTGTACCATTTGAAAAAGATGGGACGATACGGGACGGGATTGCACTTTTGAAGAATTGGTCCCGACCATCCCGATCCCAAATTGGATTGGGACGAGATCGGGATACGAACGGGACGAAAACTGGTCCCATTGACCAATGTTGACTCTCAAATGAACTTGACATTATAGACTTGTTACATGACAAGAAATTCAAATTAAATATTCAAAGTTTCAAATTCACAACGATAAAATAATTGAAACTAAAGACGATACGAAATAGATTACAATCCTTGAATTGTTAAAACTCAAACATTTGTTGCAATTCTCTTGGACTTTACTTTTGAGTTTGGAACTTTGGGAGGAAGCGCATTGCCCTTACATCAGCTAGATACACTGCTTTGGAAATCTGCAAAATATTCTCATGATATCAGTCTCACCAATTAAGTGAAGCAGTAAATAGAAGTAGCAATGTAGTATAATAAATAAGTAGTATAGTCAATTTAGTGAAGCAGTACAGCGAGGTGGTATTTACTATTTACTAAATAAGATAAGTACACAAGTAGTACTAAACTATTACTAAATATTAAATAAGAGGAGCAGCATAAATAATATTAGTGAAGAGAAGCAAGCACTTAAATATTGTTAATGAAGAGAAGCAAGCAATCAAGTATTAGTGAAGTGAAGCGGAGTATATATATTATACCTTCTTCAATAGATGCATAAAACTACAGGTTCTCAATTATCGGTTCTTCAACATCAACGACATCATCCCCAAGCAACCAATTCTGCATGCAAATTAGTCCCTCAACTATTTTAGCAGTTAACGAGCTCCTAAAACAATCGATAACTCTGCCCCCAGTTGAAAAACAAGGCTCTGAGGCCACTGTGGGTGTTTGAATTGCAAGAACATCCTTTGCAATCGTTTCCAAGACTGGAAATTTATAACCATTGACTCTCCACCATAACAGGATGTCAGATTGATCCTCATATTCTGTTAGTTCTAATGGAGCATCCAAGTATTGATCGACTTCATGTGTTGTCACTGCACCTTCAGTTTCTTGAACAACCTTCTTCCAATTACTAAGGATTTGATTTCGGCTATTTGAACTGTCGATGCTCGTAATACTACTAGGCGATGAACTTAGAGAGGTTGGTCGTGGTAGGTGTTTGCCTCCATCTACAACAACAACATACTAGCAAAGTAGAAAGCATAATTAGTGGTAGATCACCTAACAAGTAAACTTGTGTTCTTTTTGTAATTAAGCTAAAGTTAGGGGTAGTTCTTTTTTACACTATTCTTTTTTATACCATTCAAATACAAACAAATTCACAATATAAATAAATAAATACTTGATTGTAATGATAATGAAAGAAAAGAACACTTTCACATCGTATTGCACAGATTAAGAAAAAAAATGGAATAGACAAGAAAAATACCTGATTGTAAAGATCGATTAATAACTTCCTGATGTCAGTGGTTCTTTGCTCCACCTCATTCTCCATTAAACCTTCTATGCGAAAGTTAAAAGTCACATTCTTCAATTTGAACCTTGTATCCAAAACCAGACCAATGATCACCATATGATTGATGTGTAACACCCCCAGATCAAACCGGGAATATTACACGCCGCAGACCCTCTCCGTGAGGATCCACCAGGCTAGACATCAACACAACACATTACATTACATACTGACGAATCAAAATAACGAATCAATAGACCGATTTGGTCTTCCGTCACTGACTTACAAATCAAAATACATAAACTCATCCAGACTCATACACATGCAAGGGTAAAATACTTGCAACGACGAACAATAAGACATCGGAAAAGACAAAACAATGGACTCCGACTAATTGAAGTCAAAACTGGCCTTCATGTGATTAGTATCATTTGTCTTTCATCATCCCTCGCATCGATCCTGTGTCTTGCTCCCGAAAACCTGCATGTACCAGGACACAATACAGATATCCACCCCCCGATTACTCGGGGGTTAGCAAAACTCCACTATTTCGCTAGTGCAAGTATAAAGTGCAAATACGAGCCATACACAACACATTCCGAGAATACAACGAAAGACTTCCCGAGATATATATAGTTAAAAATAGTTCAAGTCTTGAAAGTAGAAGCGAAGCAAGTAAGCACTTTGAAAATAATTCCAAATCTCGGGAGTTTTGAAAACATTAGAAATTAAAAAGTTCTTAATTCCTCGAAAGTCATTTAGGGTCACAGCCCCAAAGTTCATTTTCTAAAATGCAAATCCGTTAACAAAACACGGGGTCCACGACCCAACCATTCCGGTCACAGAACACAGGGTCCACGACCCGATCATCCACTTTAATTCACTTACAAGTGCACATTACACATAACACATTAATTTTATGCCATTCTAGCCAAGCACCAAGACTCGATATATAATGTCTTTCGACCCCGAGCACAAAGCATTGTGATACTCCGGACAATATCACAATTAACGAAAACATCAACATCATCCTCAAGATGAAAACCACAACTGGTAACCCGCGGCCGTACCACTTAGTATCGACCCCCAGACATCCCGTCGGACACTCCGGGTGGGAAACCACTTCCGCGGCCGTACCCCTTAGTATCGACCCCCAGACATCCCGTCGGACACTCCGGGTGGAAGTTCATCCACACACGCACCCAAGTCCACTTCCGTGGCCGTACCCCTTAGTATCGACCCCCAGACATCCCGTCGGACACTCCGGGTGGAAGGAACAACACACACACACGTTCCAAAATCACAGTTGCAAACCACAAGCCTCGAGGGTCAATCACAGTATATATAGTCGAGGTACCTTGCTAGAATGGCCAGTTCATCCAACATATACTCACGACCAAGTAATGATACGATTCATGCTAGAATTTCAACGATGCAGCTAGTACAAATAACATAGCAACGAGGGTAAATACCTATCCACCCACGCCGAACGACACAATGAGACAGGATCATCAATAGGCATACGTTCCATACATATCTCAAGGAAAGGTTAAGCTATAAATCCTCAACGTCATAATCACACAAAACAATACCCCACACATACTTAGACAAGCATATTTAACAACCGAATCATACGAGTCATCTTTAAAGGAAGTATTAAGCATATCAATTCCTTTGAAAGTTAATTATAGGTCTTCATAAATCACGTATCGAAAATTACCAACTAATATATCCACAAAACACGTAATGTATGGGCAAGATACTTGCCTCGAAATCAAGTTGTGAATACTCCGACGAAAGCGGCTCGGCCGAAACAGCCCCAAAATAGTCCCGAAACAGCCCAGGCGAAACAGCCCCAAAACAGCCCCGAAACAGCCCAAAATAGCCCAGAAACAGCCCGGCCGAAACAGCCCCGAAACAGCCCCAAAATAGCCCCGAAACAGCCCCAAAAACCGACCACCTTCACGAGAAATCAATAACAACACAATCAACACGAGAATAACACCGCTACGAATCAACAACACTAAACGAAATCTCAATCGACACTAAGAAACTACAAGGGTTCAAGGGTTCGTTCCAAGAAAGCCAAAATCATGTTTCGGGTGAGATGAAGTCGATAAACGAGTTACTAATCCGTAGATTACAACCAATACAATAAGAATTACATGACCAATTCATCATAATCGGCCCAGAATTGAAATCAAAAGAAAAACCCCAAAATATCTCAAGAACATAAATCAACCCGATAAAAACAATGGAAACGAAACTCCAAACTAGGGGTTAAGATAAACAAGACTAGATAACAACAAAGGAATCAACAATTTCAGATTGGAATCATGAAATCACGATAAACCCCAAATTATCCCGAAAGTAGGGTTTTAAGAAGAAAATACCTCAATTAAAATGGCGAAAGATGTTGGGATGTTGTTAAATCCGTACTAGGAACTCAAAGATATTGATGGGTGATGATATCAGGCCAAAATCCATGCTTATACGCCCTCAAGATCGTCTAGATCGCCGGAAGGAAGAAAGGGGAGGAAGAAATGACGAAAGTTGACCTCTGCAGTCTTATATATACTGTCAAGAGTTAGCGCACGCTAAGGTATGTGTAGCGTGCGCTAACGGCTGTAAAATGCAGTCCAGAACCCTCTGCCAGATCCGTTAGCGCGCGCTAATATATGTATTTAGCGTGCGCTAATTACCTGTTGTGTAGTCTTTGTTATTTCGGCCATAACTCCTTCGTCCGGACTCCGATTGACTCGCCGTTTGAACCATTGGAAAGCTAATTTGATGCTCTATCACATTGTAAAGTTTCAGAATTTTTAGACTTTATAAGCGCCGGTGGTGATCTGACAAAGTCGACTAAATGCACAAAAACGATACTCCTCGACAAAACAATAATTATTCAACATGCAACGAAACACTAACGGACAACACCAACGATCTAAATCGAAAACGAACAAAGCAAGACATACTATTAGCTCGACTTACGCAACGATAAGTCGTACCCGACGAACACCACAACACGGTACATCGTGCCGTACCCAACATAGGGGAAAATCTCAAGAAATCGCCAACAAAACAAAATGAACGGCGCAATCGACAAAAATTCAAAAATAACCGGAACCGAGAATCTCGGGTATTACATGATGTTCGACCATGTACCAAAGTACTTCATCCATTTGCTTCTCATATTGATTGCCATTTCATTCAAAGTTAACTCTGTCCCTGCTCCACTAGCCAACTCTGGTAATACAAACATCCCGTTTATTTTGTTTTTCATGGTAATCACATCCCGGAAGGTGGTATGAACCGTAGGCTTTGTTGATGCACTAACCCTTAAAGTGACATCATAAAATACTTTTAAAACATCCACAATACAGCAGCCTTCATCCAGTCTTCTTCTTTTGGTGGTCCTACTTTACTTCTATTAGGTCTTACAGGTGGAATCAGATCTCCATCTTCATTAAATACCTCTTCTGGTTCCCTAAAATATGCCACAAAATTAGTATCTCCATCATCTGGATCAGCCAACACATCCAATGCTCTCTTGAACCTCAAAGCTGCTTCTAACATTAGGTAGGTGCTGTTCCATATAGTTTGGACATCCAAACACACAAGTCTCCTGCTTGGAACTTTCTCTATCTCTCCATAACTTTCTTAAATATACTCAATTGGTTAGTAGAAGACCTCACCCATAAAACAGCATTTCGAATAGCTAACACCGATTTTTGCAATCTCTTTAAGCCATGCCCCACTATTAAGTTAGTGATGTGAGCAATATATCTAACGTGCATATATTTTCCATATAGAATCTGATCGTAAGTTGTCGACTTGTTCATTTTTGCTACTAGCCACTCCATCGCAGATTTGTTTGCAGAGGCATTATCGACTGTGACACATAACTTTCTCAATTCCCCAAAGCACTAAGCATTGCTCTATCATCTTCCCTATTGTCTGCCCTTGATGATTCTCAATCACAACAAAATTAATTACCCTCTTGTGCAACTTCCAATCCACATCAATGAAATGGGCGGTAAGAACCATGTAATTTACATTCTAGAGACTAGTCCAAGTGTCCGTGGTCAAACTCACTCTATATTTCTTCAAGGTATTCTTCAAATTAATCTTTAAACTGTCGTACCTTTATAAGAAAACTCTGCATATTGTTCTTCTAGTAGGTACGTCAAATAGAGGACATACCCGTTTACAAAAACCCCTGAACCCCTTCTTCTCCACAAAATTAAATAGCAGCTCATCAACAATAATCATATCAACACAATATTCTAAATAATCTGCTTGACTAAAGGCTACCATACTCAGTTTATTGGTCTTTGAATTATCGCCAACTAGATTATTTTGCGACTTATCCACCACTTTCGAGAAGAAACGACAATTATTATTCATGTTCCTAAGCACACCAGAAGTGCTATTTCCAACCCTGTCAGTGGCATAATCACCGATCTTTCCCCTCGGACAATGAATACAATAAGCCCTCTTTTGAATGATCTCATATTCTTTTCTCAACATCTACTCCAACAGATTTTTTCTCATACACCTTAAAATGATCCCAAACAATGCTCGGCTTAACTCCTGACTTTGTAGACACACTTTCATTTCCATCAGTTTCTTGGCTTGTAGGTTCACTTGCTTGAGTAGGCACACTTCCATGTTCACTTGCATGAACAGATTGAACATCATGGTCAGAGTCGATAGACTCATTAGAATGACTAGTATCAGATTTCTCATAAAATTCTGGAACTTCAGGTTCTTCACCAGAGTCATTCTCAAGACCTTCAGCATTCGGTTGAGGTAGCCATACATTTCTTTGATCTAGCCATATGTTATACCTATGCAGTAATGAAATCTGAAACTTCAATAAAAAAACTATAAGAAATTGGAACATATAGTATATGTACTCTACTATAAAGACACAAAGTATACATAATATAACAAATTTGGGGCATAATCTGCATATGTTTTGGGTTTTCAGTAAGAGTATTTACCTTAATCGAACTGGAACTGGATATCTTAAAATAAAAGCCTTATCGTGGAACCCAAATTAAGAACACAAAATAAGAACACATATTCGGGGCATAATTTTAACATGCATATGCTCGAACATATAAATTAGAATTGGATATGCTCCAAGCATACACAAATCTCTAATCAAACATGTATATATATAATCAAACGAATGTATGATTTCCAAATCGGGTATTTACCTCAAATCGGAGCACCACAACTGGATATTAGAAGCCATATTCTAAGCTTGAACTGTAAAAAAATTGAATCGAAGCCTGAATCTGAGTATTCGGTTTTGAGAGGAATCAATTTTTGGAGAAAAATGGTAAGCCCTAGTCTGGGTCTGGCAGCGGGGGGGGGGGGGGGTGTTTTGTGTACTCAACAAATTTTTTTGGTGGACTGGTTGGGTAGGGTTAATGTTCCAGACTTCTGACTTCCTGCAAATTGTTTTGTTTGGCAACCAAATTTGAATTAATGTTGGGCTAATTCAGTAATTTGACAAAAGTCTGGCTAAAAACATAGATCCAGTAAAAAAATTGGGATTGCATCGGGCCTGTAATATATATTATATAAGTTTAATAATTAGATATTTTACGAGACGGGATGGGATCCCATCGGGATTCAATATTTGGGCTTGCGACCCGTCCCAAATATTTAAAATGGGACGGGACGGTACGGGCCTTGAATTTTAAGAATTTGGTCTCGTCTCGTCCTGGCGTGGGACGAGACGGGCCCGGGATTTCGGGATTAGTTGCCCAGGCCTACTCGTCGCCTTCAAGGCATTAATTACGAACTTCTGGTTTCCCCTATTATGCCCTGCGAAAGAGTGCTCGGTGCCGTCTTCGGATAACATGGTGATGATTCTCATGCGGTAGTTCATGATTGCACCATGCCGCTCGAGCCAATCATCCCCGAGAATCAAATCCTCACCCTAAATATCCACAACAATAAGATTAGAGAGCCAAGCCCTCTCACAAATAAACACAAAATAGTCTCGAACCTCTCGATCACCAACGATCTTATCACCGCTAGGAAGTTTAACGATGAAAGGCTCACAAAGCGACAAACAGTCAAGACTCAAACGGCGCACACACTCCACAGAGATGAATGAATGCGTGGCAAAATGTTGGATAGAATCCCGAACGGGGTTTTCAGGAACGAGCTTGAGGTGGCGCCCATTTTAGCGAAAGTTAGGGAAGTGAGATTGAGATGATTTGGCCACGTCCGCAGGAGGCAGACTTATGCTACGGTGAGGAGGGTCGAGAGTTTAGTGGTTGCTGGGGAGAGGAGAAGAGGCAGACCGAGGAGGTCGTGGGAGGAGCAGCTGAGATTAGATTTGAAGGCCTTAAACTTTTCCGAGACCATGACTGTAGATAGGTGCTCTTGGAGGTGCCAGATCAAGGTTGTGGATTCTTTTGTAGGGAGCGGTGTTGTAGTTGAGAACGTCAGGGTTGGGTTGTCTCGGTTAGCTTTGACCTAAAGCATTACACTTTTTACTTTTACTGTATATTGGATCCTATTACCTTCTGCGTTTTTTTTTACAGGGAGCTGTGCGTAGAGTCAACCTCTCTTCGGTTAGAGTAGCATTCATCGAGAGGGCAGTTGGCAAAGCCCCCTTAGGTAAGTCTCATGTGAGTTAAACCATGGGCTCAGGTATGGTCGTGAGCTTTTTCGTATCTTATGCTTCTTTGTATATACCACTCTATACTTCGATGTTCACTGAGTTGAGGGTCTTCACGGAAACAACCTCCCTACCGTAAAAAGTAGGTTCCAAGTGATAAAAACCCTGTGGGGAAAAGAATCCTTGGAAGGAAAAGAGTATAACGTACGGTGTGGATGTAAGACTCCCCCACAAGTCTACATCTTCCCCTGATTTGTACATCAATCAAGTAGTTGTTGTCTCATTAAAAACTTCGCCAAGTAACAAAACCCAATGGGAGAAAATGAACCTTGGTCAAAGAAAATAGTACAATACATGTGATTAAGTTTCTTTATAATCATCATTTCCTTGTGATCTTTGCATAAATCTCGAAAGTTGGAAAAATCTTTAGCTCCCCATAATGCTTATATTCATATACCGTTGCCTCGTTAAAAACCTTGCCAAGTAACAAAACCCAGTCGGAAAAATAAACCTTGGTCTAAGGAAAAGAGTGCAACATATGTAAGTATGTTCCATTATATCTCACATATTTCCCGTTATGATCATTCCATCAATCAAGAGGATTTACAAGTTACATCATGTTCATAAATGTAAGTATGCTCATCGGTGGCAGTACTTAACCACTAGTTCCTCACAAGTGTAGAATGATAGTTCTTAATCATGTACACTCACGGACTGATTCATGTAAAGCAATAATCATGTTGTGATTCGAGGAGGTAGCCAGAAGGGGTTTGCTTAGTCGATTTCCAAAACATAAGCAATTCATACCAATACATACTTTGTGGTAGTTGCTTCGGTACCAGCATTTACTTTAGCATTTTCCTTTTCGTAAGCAGCTTCCTTTGCCTACTTGTAGGGAAAGAATAGTCCCAAGTCAATGGTTTCTTTTAAGTATCAGAAGATATTCTTGATACCATTACATTGATGTTGCGTCGATGTTGAACTAAACATAGTCAACGAATTAACTGAGGAGTGATAGCAGGTCGTGTACATTGAGCCAAGTACAATAATACGCTATTGCACTCAAGTAGGGAATTTCAGCTCCCAAAGCTCTTTGTCACTTTCCTTTTGACGAAATGGATCTTTCTTTTACATCCAAATGTTCGACCTATCATGGGGTGCTAGTCGGGTTTACCTTGTCCATATTAAAGTGCCTGAGAATCTTCTGGACATAGGCAGACCGGTGGAATAAATTCCACAAACTCGGTGTTCTATGTCAATGCCTCGACAGAACCGAGTTTTCCCAAGATCTTTCATCTCAAACTCAGATTTCCAGTATCCGGTGGTTTCTCTTCATCAAGACCGATATGTTCATGTCATAGGCATACATTGCGATGATCGTGAATCCGGAACTTATTTTCGAAGACGCAGGGACACGTTCATCGTTCTTTTATCCCTTTCCAATCAAGTAGTCACTTAGACGGTTATACCACATCCTTAAAGATTCTTCAAAAACGTAAAGTTGAGCATTCCGTGGTCTAGAGTCACTTGACTTGGGTAATGAAATGCCATCGGGCACTTCCTTATATATCTCTGTATCTAGATCCCCATAGAGATACGCAGTAACCACATCCATTTAGCTGCACTTCCAGTCCCTCGAAAATTACTACGCTAATCAAATAGCGGATACGTATATGTGGGAGTACATTTCCCCGTAATCAATTCTAGGGCATTGTGAGAAGCATTACTTCATGAAACCT
Organism: Orobanche coerulescens; assembly: GCA_033398695.1. Taxonomy (NCBI): domain Eukaryota; kingdom Viridiplantae; phylum Streptophyta; class Magnoliopsida; order Lamiales; family Orobanchaceae; genus Orobanche; species Orobanche coerulescens. Next base: position 125,388,350 of record CM065819.1, on the reverse strand, counting down.
TATACATAAGGACTCTAAATTCTCACTACGCTTTACGACAAAGGTTCGTTTATGTCCTACAGGCTTTACACTTGTTTAGGTTAGCACTACCTACACCAAATACCTGACTCTTTGTCATAGAATCTAGTTCTACCTGGAATGTTTTTCTTATAGGCCAATCAGCTCTATGTTGATTTCATCCAACTGATCGAGGTTCAACATCACCATACTTTATGATTCATGACATGTCATCAAATTGGATGGTTGATCAGGCCACACCCTCATAATTTCATCGAGATTCTTGATTTTCTGAATCATATCTTCGGGGCGTTCCCCTCGTCACGACTCATGGACATAGTAAAATCAAGCATGATCTCATGAAATGAGTTCATTGATGGTTAACATGTGAATTTGTGCCATACTCTACCTCTTTCTTGGGTGAGTATTTGGTCGAACCGTGAGGCTTCCACCCCTTCCTTCGCAGGGAGCCATGGCCTCAACCACACCTCCACCAGGTGCAGTTGCATCACCCGGTTCATTGGTCATGTGCCCCTTACAGGGGACTTATAACCTTACAGACACATTTGTAGCTGTAATGTGAGATCTTGTCACCTGAACGATATCAATAAATGCATCAGGCATCGAATCTGCTACATCCTAAAGATCGAGTGTTCTTTATGCTTCACGGTAACATTATGAAGTTCGGTGATCATAATGAGACAAATTGGGGAGACACCATGACAATTCCTGTCGTTCCCCGAGAAATTACATTTTCTCTCCTCCCCCTAACGATGGGAAGGTTGTCTCATTAAAGTGACAATCCACAAATCGTGCGGTAAAGAGATCACTGTGAAGATTCTAAATAGCGGATAAACATCTGGAGATTCTTATCCAACGTGAATACTTAATCGTTTCTAAAGACCGATGCGATGTGGGGCGCAGAAGGCACATATAATGCATAACCAAATATGCGCAATTGGCACTCAAGTCTGTCTGGGTCCAAAATATAAAAATCAGGCTATCTAGTTACTAACTAGTACGCATAAACTAATTGGTTAGCAGAGGGTCTAAGAATGAATGATTTAAGTAAAGTTGCGTGCAATATTGCATAATCCCAGGCAAAAATATGCTAATTGGTGCGCATAACCAATGACATAATCACCATACATATCCTTTTGACGGTGGTTTATGTGAGACCGTTTGCATATGTGTGACACCCCCAAGTTATTCAGGGTATATTACAGCGACGTGAACCCCACCGACGGACCCACAAGGCTAATCATACGCGGAACTATAAAACTGACCGAGAAGGTACAAATATAATGAAAGGAAAGACGATACAAAGGGTATTCAAACCATGTCCAATGTATCCAAATACATCACAGTACAAAATCAAAACCTCGGCAACACAGGCCGGAACATCAAGGAAGACTGGAAACGAACAATACTCGAGTATTCAATAACCATTCCAGTACAACAACACTGAATGGAGGAACACAAAACATAACCGGAGATAAAACGCAGTATCACGCTTGCCCATCATCTTCATGCCGACCCGATACCTGCCGATCCGCTCTCCTGGAACCTGAAATACATAAAATGTATTTCCCCCATAAAGGGGTTAACCGTCGAATAGCTAGTGCAAGTATATCAAGTATGAAACACAATACTCCTCGACAATAAAGTAAAGGTAACCATCAATTCATCAATTCAAGACTAGTATTCCGGAATAACTAAATCTCATAGCATCACAACAATGCATACATGATCAACCATGGAACCATACCAAAGGCTACGGAACCCTTAGGGGATTGATCTAGAGCTGAACGCGGCTCCTGTTTCTCGAGCACCGTATTGCATGGTACCGTCGGAGGTGTTGGAGTTGAAGAAACAGTTGGGGGAATTTCTAGATAAAGGGTATATTCGACCGAGTGCATCGCCTTGGGGTGCGTCTGTGCTTTTTGTTAAGAATAAGGATGGATCGCTACGTTTATGCATCGACTATCGAGAATTAAACAATTTGACCATCAAAAACAAGCACCCTTTGCCCCGGATCGACGACTTGTTTGATCAGCTTCAGGGAGCGACAGTATTTTCGAAGATTGATTTACGATCGGGCTATTACCAGTTGAGGATTCCGAATAGTGATAAATCGGAAGCTGCTTTTTGGACGAGATATAGCCATTATGAGTTTGTGGTTATGTCTTTCGGGCTAACCAATGCCCCGGCAGTGTTCATGAATTTGATGAACAAAGTTTTTATTGAGTATCTGGACAAATTCGTAGTCGTCTTTATCGACGACATTCTTATCTATTCCCGGAGTCAGGAGGAGCATGCTTTACATCTCTGGATTATGTTAGACATTTTGAGAGCTGAACAGTTGTACGCGAAGTTCTCTAAGTGTGAGTTTTGGCTCAAGGAAGTGATATTCCTCGGGCATGTGATTCCAGCGGAGGGAGTTCGAGTAGATCCACAGAAGCTAGAGGCAGTGATGGCATGGGAACCGCCTAAGAATGTGAAGGAAGTGAGGAGTTCTCTAAGACTTGCGGGTTATTACCGTAGGTTTGTTGAAGGTTTGTTGAAGGATTTTCTAGGATCGCTAAACTGCTCACTCAGTTAATCCAGAAAACTCAAAAGTTCGAGTGGACCGCAGACAGGCAGGATAGGTTTGATGAGTTGAAGAGACGGTTGAATACCGCACCAGTTTTAGCCTTGCCTCAGGGGAATGAGGATTTTGTGGTTTATAGTGATGCTTCGGTCCTCGGACTCGGATGTGTTTTGATGCAGAGAGATAGAGTCATTGCTTATGCATCTCGTCAATTGAAACCTTACGAAACAAATTACCCTACGCATGATTTAGAGTTAGCTGCGGTCGTCTTCGCTTTAAAAATATGGAGACATTATCTCTATGAGTCGTCGTGTAAGATTTTTACGGATCATGTAGAGGATGATGAAGTTGTGGAGTCCAACATGCATCGATTTTCCTCCAAATTGGCCTATACTTTCTTTCAACGCCCCCACAATTGAATTTGATTGTCTCCTTTGCTTTGTCCATAAGTTCATAAATATATCCCATTGTCGGTCTCTCCTCCGAATCAACTTCTCTCGAGACACAAACAAGAGGAACAACACTCTTGACACAAAATGCAACGTGTGGCCAAAAGTTGGGATCGTTGATGACAATCCTCTTTACAACTTTTCCTTAGATTGTTTGAGATAAACGAGAATTAACCCACTCATCCGAAGAGAACATTTGTTCGAGTTGGCTTTTGACCTTATACATGCTTTGAAGAGTGAGGAAACATGTAGCAAATCAAGTAACGGCCGGATGAAGAATTTCGTTATCATTTGTATATTTTCTCATTAAAGAGAGTACAGTCCCATGGCCATAGATGAACTTCACAACCGCCTTAGCAAGCTCTATAGTGTCCGCAAAAATCTTCAACTTTGCAATATCTTCCAACATTAAATCTATGCAATGTGCCGCACACGGTGTCCACCAAATTCTCCTTCGTTTCTCTTCAATTCTTTTCCCCGCATTAACACAATTTGAAGCATTATTTGTGATAATGTGAATAATTTTCCTCTCCTACCTCATCAACATCATCATCGAGATATTTAAAAAGCAATTCACCATTTTTGATAGACGTCGATCCATCAATAGATTTCAAAAAGAAAGTACCGGCGGGACTCTTGATTAAAAAATTGATCAAACTTCTACTCTTTCCATCGGTCCAACCATCGGACATAATCGACATCCATGTATATTCCACACCTTCTTATGTTCTTCAAGTATAACACTAATGTCATCAACCTCGGCTTTCAAAATCCAAGTACGCAATTCGTGCATATAAGGAGGTTTGAACCCTTTCCCATACTCGGAAATCCCCTCAACCATAGGCAACCAATGAGGATCATTTACAACATTGAAAGGAAGTGCTGCGGAAAAAATAAACCGACCGACTCTACGCTTAACATCAACAAAATCTTTTTTAAATGCAGTATTAAGGGTTGATTGCCTAGGTTCGGAGCTAATAAAGTTATCAAGAGTGCCTCTAGGTTTGCTACTATCACCGAAGCCAATTGAACTACCCCCTCACTTGTAAATTTTGATGATTGCATATTACCCAGGGTCTTTCACCAACCTCGTTCAACAATTCATTTCTTTTATTTTTTGTATCTTTATTCAATGATTCTTCAATCTCTTTCTTGACATCATCCGGTACACTAACACAAGGAGAAACACCTACCAGGGTTCGAGCTAAGTGATGCTTCAAACGAGTTATATCTCCATTAGTTACATGTTGACAAAATTTACACACAATAGACTTTTCTCCTTTACTTTATGATCCATACTTCCAAGCAACATCTTTTTTGGATGATTTTTTCAACATTTGAACCTAATAAAAGCTGCCCAGATTTTTTAGGAAAAAAAAACTGCTCAAAAAAATGGCTAAAAAAAAATTGCTAAAAAAACACAGTACAATCGATTCTTGAGCAAAAAACACCTTATGTAGTTCAAAATCAGATCATTATGACAGTACCTAAGGGATTCGACCTGTGCTGGCTATTGAGGCGACTGGCGAATGCGAGGGTGGCTGTTGGGTGGTGTCTCTCGGTGGCAGCCGTGGATCCGGATGACAGACTTCTGAAGACGTGGGATTCGGTGGAGACGGGGGACGGAGGTCGGACTTCTGAAGAAGTGTCGCAAGGATTTGAGTTCTGAACAATCGCGAGGGTTTTATTTTGATGAGGTTGGGGTTTTACAGAATTGCCCTCCAAAATTTCAGCAAGTTTCACAATTGACCATATGGCGTGCGCTATATGGTATTTAGCGTAATAGCGTACGCTATTTACGCTACAATGCGCGCTACGTTGAAAAAGCATGCGCAAACCGAGCATCGAGTTAAAAAAGCAGCACTACGTAGCTCTGCGGCCCTATAGCGCACGATAGCGCGCTACGACTCACGCGTAAGCGCGAGTTTGAAAACACTGCTCACAGGTGGAGCTGCAAAAAGCTGGCCCAGCCCGGCCCGTGCCCGCCGGGTCAAATAAGAAAACCGACGGGTCAGTCCGGCCCGAAATAAAGTTGGGCCTGTATTTTGATGGCCCAGTCCAATACATGCAGTATAAAAGTGCATCGTGTCTGCAGGACCGCCCGGGTTTGCCCGTAGTCGGGCTGCTGGGCCGGGCCAAAAAAGTCCCTTGATTTTCGAGCCTAGTCGAGCCCACGGGCCTTACTTCATTTTGACATCTCTACACGGTCAAGGAATTCTATGAAGGATAAAAAACTATTTTATTAATCAACAATGAAATGATTAACATTATTAACAAATTGTTCGGGCAACAAAAAAACTCAAATAAGATACAACCATAGGTTTTAAAGGCGAAAGGCGCACCAAGGCGATATGGGCTATTATCGCCTGAGGCGCAAGGCGAAGCGCGCGCCTGAGAGAAGTGAGGCGCATAAAAACTAAAAATTAAATTAAATAAGTTATAAAATTTATAAAAACTAATCATAAGAAAATATAACTATCCACAAAAAAATAAAAAAATAAAATTAAAGTATCGGAACAGCAAAATAGCTTCTAAAGTATTCTAAAAAGATAAAGAAAGAACAAAAGAGTCCTAATGCAGAGGCGCAGCAAAAAGGCGCACCAAGGCGCGCGAAGGTAGCCCGCCCTTGGGCTTAAAGAGCGAGCCGTTTTTTTTTGCTGTGCGCCTTATGCCCGAGGCGCGCCTTTAACAACTATGTATACAACAAAGACGACTACGCGCACTTGAACCTTGCTAGTGGTTATAAATATTTTATATGTATCTTTTGATTATTTATTCACTATCTATAAAATATTTATATATAATGATTAATGATGTTATAATAGTGGTTGGAAATATACCGGTGGAGCAGAAAAAACCCGCGCATGTATGGAAGTAAGTTCCCCAGCTTTTATTGCGCACCGTGCATCTCCCATAACGTAATAATCACACAGCACCTGCATATGGATATATTTATTCATAATGCTTAAAGAGCGACCTGCCTTTTTTTTTTTTTGTGCGCCTTGCGCCCGAGGCGCGTCTTTAACAACTATGTATACAACAAAGACGACCACATGCACGTGAACCTTGCTAGTGGTTATAAATATTTTATATGTATCTTTTGATTATTTATTCACTATCTATAAAGTATTTATATATAATGATTAATGATGTTATGAATAGCGGTTGGAAATATACCGGTTGAGCAAACAAAACCCGCGCCTGTACGGAAGTAAGTTCCCCAACTTTTATAGCGCACATTGCATCTCCCATAATGTAATAATCACGCAGCACCTGCATATGAATATTGGTAAGAAACAAAATTCGCGTCACTAAATGAAAAGTTCAGACACTGAAAACAAAGAAATAAAGAATAATTTTAGTGTTTTGCAATTTCACGTGTAATGCGTGTTTTATGTTTTGCCCTCACTGTTTTGTGGAGTGTGGCTCCAAAGCTCTCGCAAAATTCGATCTTGCCTCTTGCTCAAATTTTCCGAGCACCGCCTGCCCGTCAGTAATTTTGCACGTCTGTTCAAATTTTTCGAGAATCAACTTCTCCCATTATAATTTGGTGGAAGTGTAGGTGCACCAATAGCATCTATTATTTTCCCATCGTAACAGGGTTGGAAGTAATTTCTTTTTACATGATTAATTAGATGGCGCGTTCACGCATGTGTCTCTATCTGTTGAAACTGAAAAAACTCGTGGCGGTCCACGAGAAACATCATACCCATTCTTGATGGCCTTGGCGGTAACGTCATGGCATGTACCATTGGCTGAATTTATGTTTATATGTCCATTTTTGAATTTAGGTTATATGTAATTATTTTTTCAGGAACGGTTGTTGATATGTCGTCCACATGGATTTGACTTTTACCTTTGTGGCCATGTAGGTGGAGAGATGAAGGTTTTGTAGCATCACATTGGTGATATAATAATGTCGGCTCTTAGTATAACTAAATATTACACAGATGTCTTATTAAATATAATATAATCTGTCTTTTCTGCTTTTATGCAGGGGACTAGCTACCCAACATATTACCATGTCTTGCATGATGATAATGGGTTCACTGCAAATCGCCTGCAATTAATGACAAATAGCTTGGGTTATACGTAAGGCTTTTCAATTTGTAAGGACCTTTCTCCAAAAAAGAGGAGGAAAAATTTTCCTGGGATACATTACATTTGTAATCTAGGAAACTCTCCTTCTACATTATGGTAGGAATACTAATTCGACTTCTAACAGTTAGTACTCTTACCGTCTGGAAACATTTTTCTATTTTTCTCTTTTACTTCTCACTTCTACAAGTCTAATAATGTGACGATGTCTTGGTGAAAACCTATTTCAGTGACACCTATTTGTTATGCTCGTCTAGCTGCAAAACGTGCACGGTATTGTATTCAAACAGCTGATGGGGTTAGTAGCTCAGAGAGCAAACATCTGCCATCAGTTCGTGAGTTATTCGAAAACAAATATCTTATGTGTTATTGCCAGTGTTTTTAATCGCGGCAATTAGCGCGCGACGTAGCGCGCTTTTGCGAAATTTTTCCAGAAAACGCGCCGTCGCGCGCTGCTATTTGCGGTGGCACCAGTTTTTCGTGCGCTATTTGCTGCGATGGCAGCGAAAGCGCGCTATAGTGCACGACATAAGTGCTTTAGCGCTGAATACCTGCGCTATTTGGGACACTTAGCAAAATTAGGGTTTCAGGGCTTATGTGGCGGCGCTGAATACCTGCTCTATTTCACTATCTATACGTATTAGGGGCCTGCCCTATTTCAATGAGCAAAAAAACGTCACGGGCCAGCGGAAAAAAAAAATCCGCAGCCAAAAAAAAAAAAAAAATTTACCCGTGGCAGCCAAAAATTCCACAGCAAAAAAAAAAACACTTAAGGGGCGGCCGACAGAACACTTCAGCGCAATCAGCTTCAGGGGAAAAAAAACTTCTGCAGCAAAGCATACATCCCAACCCGCTCTCCATTTGACAGTTAAGTATTCTTTTATAATGTCTTCCTTTAGCTCAAAGAAAGATATTGCTTGGAAGTATGCTTCACAAAATGAAGGGGATAAGTATATTATATGTAAGTTTTGTAATCACAAATCAAATGGGGGTATTACCCGTATTAAAGAGCACTTGGCTCAAACACACAAAGGTGTTTCACCTTGCCCAAGTGTTCCAGATAATGTTAACAAAGAAATTAGTGAATGTATTGAAAAGGCCAGGGTTTTAAAAAGCAAAAGAATTGAATTGTTGCGTGAAATTGGTGAGGGTCCAGCAGGTGGGAGTATGCTTTCTCTTCAAAATGATGTCGGGACTGGTAGTAAAACTTCATCTTCAAGCAGAATGGATAAGTTTGTTAGCTCTAAACCTAGGCAAATTACCATCAATTCCGCATTTAAGAAAGAATTGAGAACCGAAGTATGTCGAAAAGTTGGTCGATTTATTTTTTGAGCCGCACTTTCTTTTAATGTTGTGAATGATCCTTATTGGTTGCCTATGGTAGATGGTATTGCTGAACAATGTTTTAAAAAACACGAGAGGCGTACGCCTCGAGGCGCGCCTCAGGGCAAGGCGCGGCAAAAACGCCTTGGGGCATTGTAATTCCGACCAAATCTGAGGCGACCGCCTCAGTCGATCGAGGCGGCGGAAGAAATGCACGCTTCGAAGCGTGCGTTTAAGGCGCAAGAGGCGCGGCCTTTTTCTTTTTTTTTCTTTTTTTTACGGGCTGTTTAGTAACCTTTAAGATACCTTTAAGTGTAACACCCCCAGGATATCCGAGGTATATTACAGCGCCGTGAATCCCTATATGGGACCCACCAGGCTGAACAGCATCATACACAACGACTCACAGAAACGATAAAATAACACCACGTCATAAAGACGCAAAACAGAACAATCCACCCGGTTCAACCGGTCAATATAACATCATCATCCAACACAACATAAACACAACAATACAATCTGGACGAACAAGAACTCTTAAGTACTCGAGTACAGCTATTAGTTCAAAAGCCATAAAAGATGAAAGGACAAAAAGACATTAAGACATCTCTTATGCACAATCATCACGCATGGCCATCATCCGTGTACTGGTCCAGCGCCCGCTCGTCCCGATGAACCTGAAATTCATAAAACGAATTTCCCAAAACGGGTCCCAGAGGGGTTAGCAATTACGCTAGTACAAGTAATCAAGGCAAACCAATCGCTTACACATTTCATAGTACATGCGTCAATATCATTTTCTAAAACCAAAACTAGACATGTCCTTTCCGGAAATAAACAGTCAAACAATTTGCCGTGGGAACAGGGCTATACCATTGATCCCGCTCCGTGATCCCTAAGGACCCTCCCGAGCTGGCCATATTATAAAACAAACCACGCACACGCATCGCCTTGGGAACAGGGCTATACCATTGATCCCGCTCCGTGATCCCTAAGGACCCTCCCGAGCTAGCGAAACAAACTCGTGAATCTGTGGCTATACCATCGATTCCTCCGTGATCCCGTCGGACCCTCCCCATGTGATCAATCACACACAATACACATTACTATTTCACGTTAAGCATAAAGGTTTCCAAAAATACTTGCCTCGATTAAATAGATGATAACACGAACGGAGCGGAAGAGTTGAACACGACCGCAAGGGACCGGAAATGAACCTAACGATTTGAATAGCACAATCACAACCACTTCTAAACGATTATGGAAATGGAATACTCCGGAAACCCGCCTACGATTCATGTATATTCGTATACAAACAACAACGAGGGCGGACCACAACCGAACCCTCTCGATTCCGTAAAAATCACGAAATATACCATGAATCCGTAGGGAAACTAAGAATACCAACAAGAATAATCATATTCATCATGAATCCATCAACGAAACGGAAAGAATCGGACAAAACCCCAAAATCCCCAATTATCCAAAAAGGTAGGGTTTCAAGAGATATTACCTTGAGTGATTCAAGTGTCAAGATCCGTAGAACACGCGTTAGATTGATTATCCGAGCCTCACAACCGAAAAGAAATGATGAAAATCGACCCCCGGATGAAGAACTCTCTCACCCTCTATATCTCTCTCTCGCGATGCTGTGTAAAATGGGGAAGAAAAATGAGCTGATCGCTCAAGACAACACATTTATAGGGTAACGCAGCAGAACCTATCGGCCGGCCTATCGGCCGATAGGCCCAGCCGATAGCCATACGGAATGCCGGCAGTAGGGTCTATCGACCCCCCTTATCGGCCGAAAGGCTACTGGAAGTTCGAAGGTGAAGAAATTTACATATCGGCCGGCCTATCGGCCGATAGGCCCAACCGATACCCATACGGGATGCCGGCAGTAGAGTCTATCGGCCCCCCCTATCGGCCGAAAGGCTCCTGGGAGTGCTCGGCCAAAAACTGAAACGACCATAACTCTCTCGTCCGGACTCATTGACTCACCGTTGAACCATTGGAAAGCTAATTCGATGTTCTATAATATTGCAAGATTTATAATTTTTGGAGTCACCAAAAATTAATGATGATCTAACAAAGTCGAACTCATGCGAGGAAAGTTGAAACAACGAACAATAACGAGAGTACAATTCAACAATTGACAGGAAGGACATCGAAAGATACATGTGGGTCACTATGACCGAGAAATATACCCAAAATGAAAATACAAGGGAAAGAAAATACCGGATATTACATTCTACCCTCTAAAAATAAGTTTCGTCCGAAACTTAAGAAACAAACAACTCGGGGTACCTAGCACGCATGCTATCCTCGGTTTCCCAAGTTGCCTCCTCGACACCGTGTCTCGACCATTGCACCTTGACCAAAGGGATGGTCTTATGCCTCGATCGTTTCTCACGATGCTCCAAAATCTTCAAAGGACGCTCCTCAAAAGTAATATCTTCACAATATCAACCTCGCCATAATCGATGACGTGACTAGGATCGGAACATATTTCCTCACCGGGAAACATGAAAATGCTATGAACATGACTCAAGGCTGGAGGTAACGCCAAACGGTACGCTAATTCACCGACTCGCTCGAGAATTTCAAAGGGTCCAATAAATCTCGGCTCGGCTTTCCTTTCTTCCCAAAACGAAAAACTCCTTCGTCGGCGACACCTTTAGCAAAACGTGGTCTCCCACCTCGAATTCCAAAGGTCGACGACGACGTCGGCATATGACTTGCCGACTCGGCGCCAACATCCGTTCTCGAATTAACTCTATCTTCCGCCTCGTCTCTAAAACGACATCCGGCTCGGTCCCGACTAAATCGGACGCCTCATTCCAACAAATCGGCGATCGACATCGCCGCCATAAAGTGCCTCATACGGTGCCATCCGAATCGACGCGTGCAACTATTGTTGTACGTGAATTCGATCAAGGGCAAATGCTCCTCCCAAATACTACTCCTATCGAGGGCACAAGCACGCAACATGTCCTCGAATGTCCGGATAGTGCGTCCGTATCCCATCCGATCGGGATGAAAAGAGGTACTCAAACGCAACCGGTACCTAACGCCTTATGCACCGCCCGGAAGTGCGATACAAACGGCCGTCACGATCCGAAACAATAGACTTGAGTACCGTGAAGTCTCACGATCTGCGCAATAAACACACGAGCTAACTTCTCCGGGCCCCAAGTGTCCTTGATGCCCGTAAAATGTGCCGACTTGGTCAGCGATCAACAATCACCCATACCATATTCATGCCCGACCTCGATCTCGGCAAACTCGTAACGAAATCCATCGATATATCTTCCCATTTCCATTCGGAACGGAAGTGATCGCAATAACTCAGGTGGCCGATGCTCGATTTTGACTGGGCAAGTCAAACATCTCGCCACAAACCGTGCGACTTCCTCCTTCATATCATTCCACGAGAAGTTCCTCCTCGTGTCCTTGTACATCTTACTCGTATCAGATGAGCGGAATAAGGTGTAGCATGGGCCTCGTAAAATACTCGCCTCAACTCCGAGTCGTTCGGCACACAAAGCCGACTACGGAATCTCAAAACGCCATCCTCGTGAATCACAAACCCAGGAGACTTTCCTTTAAGAACGTTCTCTCGGATTTGAGTAATCATCGGATCCTCTAATTGCTTGATTTAATTTCATCGATCAAGGCGACGAAATTTCTAAGGCACAAAGTTGCCCAATGAGATCCAGCGGCAAAACCTCAACATCTAACCCGATCAAAGCCCGCCGAAGCTCGGACCGAGGCGTAAGGACCTCAAGCGTTCGCATCGCAATCGGTTTCCGACTCAAGGCTTCGGCCACGATATTCGACTTACCGGGATGATAAAGGATTTCTATGTAATAATCTTTAATCAACTCTAACCACCTCCTCTGCCTCATATTCAACTCTCGTGAGTAAATATGTACTTGAGACTTTTATGATCGGTAAAAATCGACATGCGAGCCGAAAAGATAGTGACGCCAAATCTTGAGTGCAAAGACAACCGCCGCTAACTCCAAATCGTGAGTAGGGTAGTTAAGCTCATACGGCCTCAATCTGTCTCGATGCATAGGCAATGGTCTTGCCGTCGCATCAATACGCACCCAAGACCACGACCAAGCATCGCTAAAGACGGCGAAACCCTCGTTGCCACATGGCAATGCCAAAACGGGCTGAAGTCAACCGCTTCTTGACTCCTCAAAACTCGATCGCCTCTCATCGGTCGAGACGAACTTCTCGGATTTACGGAGCGATTGTGTAAGTGGTCGAGCTAGTTTTGAGAAACCCTCGGCGAACCTACGGTAGTAGCACCAAACCAAGAAACTACGGACCTCCTTCACATTTGTGGCGATGCCCGGCCCAACACCGCCTCAATTTTGCGGATCTACTCGAACTCCCTAGTGAAATCACGTGACCCAAAAACATCACTTCCTTCAGCCAGAACTCACATTTCGAGAACTTCGCATAGAGTTGCTCGGCCCTCAAAATGTCTAACACTATCCGCAAATGATGGGCATGCTCTTCCTCGTTCCTCGAATAAATAAGAATATCGTCAATGAAGACGACGACACACTTATCCAAATACTCGATAAAGACTTTGTTCATCAACTGCATGAACACCGCCGGCGCGTTAGTTAACCCGAAAGGCATAACTACAAACTCATAATGTCCGTATCTCGTCCGAAAAGCCGTTTTCGGCACGTCGGACTCTCTCACTCGGAGCTGATAGTACCCTGATTTTAAATCAATCTTCGAGAATACCGCAGCTCCCTGCAACTGGTCGAACAAGTCGTCAATTCTCGGCAAAGGATACTTGTTCTTGATGGTCACCTTGTTCAGTTCACGATAGTCGATACATAAACGTAGTGAACCATCCTTCTTACGCACAAACAAGACCGGTGCGCCCCAAGGCGAGGCGCTCGGTCGAACATACCCCGACTCAAGAAGTTCACTCAACTGTTTCTTCAACTCGGCCATCTCTGAAGGTGCCATGCGATACGGCGCCTTCGAAATCGGAGCCGCGCCCGGCTCTAACTCTATAGTAAACTCAACCTCACGATCCGGCGGCAATCCGGCAACTCGTCAGAAATACATCGGGAACTCACTAACGACCGGAATCGATGAAAACTCGACTCCACCATTCTCCGCCTTCAAGGCGTAGCACCAATAACCAAGTACATCCTTTTCGCAGAATTTCACCGCCTTCAAGGCGTTAATAACAAGCTTGGTTTCTCTTTCGCCCATGAAAGAGTGTTGATGCCGTCCTCGGCCAACATGGTAATGATCCTCGTGCGGTAGTTCATGATTGCACCATGCCGCTCGAGCCAATCAATCCCGAGAATTAAATCATCGCCCTCGATACCCACCACAATAAGATTAGAGAGCCAAGCCCTCTCACAAATAATCACAGAACAGTCCGGACTTCCCGATCACCGACAATTCTATCACCGCTAGGAAGTTTAACGATGTAAGGCTCACAAGGTGACAAGCAGTCGAGACTCAAACGGCGTACACACTCTAGAGAAATGAATGAATGCGTAGCACCCGAATCAAAAAGCACACTGACTGGATGAGAATGGATATGAGCAGTACTGTCGCCACAAAGAGGCTTTGGATCATCGGCTCTCCTCATCTCATAGATACGTGGTGAGCGAGCCGACACTTGGAAACTCCACCCCTAGCGGGCTGACCCGACCCCTACCTCGGCCGGCACTCGGTGGAGGCGGCGAACAAATGAGCCACTGGTTCACACTCGGCTCCATAGGTCTTTGGGTGAGAAGAACGGCACCGCCAAGCCGTCGAGAGCGATCACAAAGAAGCCTTGTGGCCCGACCGACCACAAGTATGACAAGTTAAAGGCGGACGAGGCAGTCCGATTCTTATGACCCGAAAGGCCGCGATTAAAGCATGTAAGCTCACGGCGGGGTTCCGCGGCACCGAAAGCTCCCAGAAACGAGCCGAACCGCCGTAGAAATATTCGCGGCTCGAGATTTCTGTGGCCTCCACTCTTGGGACCGAGAAAAGTTTCCGACCGACTTACGCTTCTTGCTCTCACGAGCCAAATCACTCGCCGTCAGCGACATATCATAAGCAAGGGCTCGACTCGATAATCCTTCAGGGTAGTACGACGAGCCGGACATATAGTCCCGAATGGCGGCTTCATCCTCTGGAAAAATGGAAAATTTTGTCGCTCTCTGCGACAACTTGGGTCTTCACATAACCCAACTCTTTGTTGAAATCGGCAATAGCTTGGGATACGGGAATATCCCGAGGTTGAGCATCGTAGAAAGCATGCACTCGAGCCTGTCGACCGGCCACGGACAATATTCGGTCTCCATCAACTCTTGAAACTCGGCCCACGAAGCGGCATGGTCTTTGGGCCCAGCCTCCCACCGGTCCGTGGCGTCCCGGTGAGAAAATATTGAGCAATAGGGACTTTACGGTCCTCGGGACGATTGGTAGCGATGAATACTTTGGATATCTCCTTGATCCACCCTTCCCGGCCCGATCGGGTCCGAAGCTCCCGAAACCGGGAGGATGCATCTTGATGACATCCTGAAGCCGGCGATCCGTTCCGCCCGATTAGCATGGGCTGGTTGGGGTTACGGACCACTGAGCTATAGCCGCCATCCGGTTTACCATCTGTTGCATAACGGCGCGATACCAAGATCGGCACGCTCCCGAGAAGAAGCATGGCTATGACGGTCGCCCGATCGCCGGCTCCGAAGATCGTGGCGTGGCCGCCCCCATTGCCCCACGTCCCGGCCGCGTCCACGACCACGACCGCGACCACGACCTCTTCCGGCATCCATCGGAGTTAAATAAGTAGCAAAAGCCATACGAGGATCGGACAAGAAAAGAACAATCACAAGTCGAGAATCAAGGGTGCGATACAAGGAATTAATGAACAGAGGAAAGAAAACTTACGGACACCGGTAGTACCGGAATCATGGCGCGTGACGATGATGTGCAAAACCAAACACCACAAGACCTAATAAACCAACAAGCCTAGGTATCCATAAACCTAGAGCTCCGATACCATTTTCTGTAACACCCCGGGATATCCGAGGTATATTACGGCGCCGTGAATCCCTATATGGGACCCACCAGGTGAACAGCATCATACACAACGACTCACGAAACGATAAAATAACACCACGTCATAAAGACGCAAAACAGAACAATCCACCCGGTTCAACCGTCAATATAACATCATCATCCAACACAACATAAACACAACAATACAACTGGACGAACAAGAACTCTTAAGTACTCGAGTACGACTATTAGTTCAAAAGCCATAAAAGATGAAAGGACAAAAAGACATTAAGACATCTCTTATGCACAATCATCACGCATGGCCATCATCCGTATCTTGGTCAGCGCTCGTCCCGATGAACCCGACTGAAATTCATAAAACGAATTTCCCCAAAACGGGTCCCCAGAGGGGTTAGCAATTACGCTAGAACAAGAAATCAAGGCAAACCAAACTCTTACACAATTCATATTACATTCTTCAATATCATTTTCTAAAACCAAAACTAGACATGTCCTTTCCGGAAATAAACAGTCAAACAATTTGCCGTGGGAACAGGGCTATACCATTGATCCCGCTCCGTGATCCCTAAGGACCCTCCCGAGCTGGCCATATTATAAAACAAACCACGCACACGCATCGCCTTGGGAACAGGGCTATACCATTGATCCCGCTCCGTGATCCCTAAGGACCCTCCCGAGCTGGATAGCGAAACAAACTCGTGAATCCAGGGCTATACCATTGGATTCCCTCCGTGATCCCGTCGGACCCTCCCGAGGTGAGCAATCACACACAATACACATTACTATTTCACGTTAAGCATAAAGGTTTCCAAAAATACTTGCCTCGATTAAATAGATGATAACACGAACGGAACGGAAGAGTTGAACACGACCGAGGGACCGGCGGAAATGAACCTAACGATTTGAATAGCACAATCACAACCACTTCTAAACGATTATGGAAATGGAATACTCCCGGAAACCCGCCTACGATTCATGTATATTCGTATACAAACAACAACGAGGGCGGACCACAACCGAACCCTCTCGATTCCGTAAAAATCACGAAATATACCATGAATCCGTAGTTAAACTAAGAATACCAACAAGAATAATCATATTCATCATGAATCCATCAACGAAACGGAAAGAATCGGACAAAACCCCAAAATCCCCAATTATCCAAAAAGGTAGGGTTTCAAGAGATATTACCTTGAGTGATTCAAGTGTCAAGATCCGTAGAACACGCGTTAGATTGATTATCCGAGCCTCACAACCGAAAAGAAATGATGAAAATCGACCCCCGGATGAAGAACTCTCTCACCCTCTATATCTCTCTCTCGCGATGCTGTGTAAAATGGGGAAGAAAAATGAGCTGATCGCTCAAGACAACACATTTATAGGGTAACGCAGCAGAACCTATCGGCCGGCCTATCGGCCGATAGGCCCAACCGATAGTCATACGGAATGCCGGCAGTAGGGTCTATCGACCCCCCTTATCGGCCGAAAGGCTACTGGAAGTTCGAAGGTGAAGAAATTTACATATCGGCCGGCCTATCGGCCGATAGGCCCAACCGATACCCATACGGGATGCCGGCAGTAGAGTCTATCGGCCCCCCTATCGGCCGAAAGGCTCCTGGGAGTGCTCGGCCAAAAACTGAAACGACCATAACTCTCTCGTCCGGACTCCGATTGACTCACCGTTTGAACCATTGGAAAGCTAATTCGATGTTCTATAATATTGCAAAGATTTATAATTTTTGGAGTCACCAAAAATTAATGATGATCTAACAAAGTCGAACTCATGCGAGGAAAGTTGAAACAACGAACAATAACGAGAGTACAATTCAACAATTGACAGGAAGGACATACTGAAAGATACATGTGGGTCACTATGACCGAGAAATATACCCAAAAATGAAAATACAAGGGAAAGAAAATACCGGATATTACATTAAGTAGCGGGTGGTTTTTTTCTTTTTCTTTTTTTTAAACTGGCCTTTAAGAAACCAACTAGGGAATAAAAAAACCGAAAAGAAAAACCTCACCTGCCTAACCTAACCTAACCTTCAGCGCCGAAAAGAAAAACATTGCTCGGGAAGATTAGCGAGATAGCGGTAATTTCCGACCAGCTTTTGATGACCATTGCTCGGGGAAGAAAATGACCATTGCGTAAGCTAAAACTAGTTTTTGACTCATTTTTTATTTTCAGTTTTTTTCCGTAGAACTAGTGTTTGATTGATTTTTTCTTTTTAGTTTTTTTTTTCTGCCGCTAAACCAGAACCATATTGTCTCACTATTGTTTTTAGTGTTTCAATTTTTTGGTGTACATAGTCCAGTTTGTCAATTTTTTTTGTTCATCTTTTTTTAGTTATCACAAGATTTATTGAATATTATTCTGAATGTTGTTTTTAATCGTAGTTATTTGTGCTTTATGGCTGCTCGAAAGGATCCTGCTTGGAAGTATTGTACTGAAGTGTCGAAAGGAATGGATGGGAAATCGTACAAGTATGTAACTTGCGACTTTTGTCAAAAACCAATTAAAGGGGGGGTAATTAGAATGAAAAATCACCTTGCGGGCAATCATAAAGGCGTAGCCCCGTGCGTTAAAGTGTCGGATGAAGTGAAAAAATAAATTATAGAGTATTTACAAAAGTTTGAAAAAACTAAGATGGATACATAGAGAAATAGAGAAGAAATAATTGATTATGGCGCCTACTATCAATCTCAGAAACCATCTTTAGGAACTTCAAGTACTGGTAGTGTTACACGAGGAGTCAGGGGTCCAATGGATAGGTTTGTTGTGGATTTGGATGGTGATGGTGATGGTGATGGTTACGCACGTAACGCAAAATCGGGAAATGAGAAGGAAGCTATTAAACAAGTGAAGTTGGACATCGGTAGATGTTTTTTTGAGAATGGCATTCCTTTTAACGTCGTGAGTAGTCCATCGTTTATTAATATGTGTCGTTCCCTTGGGAATTTTGGTCGTGGTTTTAAACCACCTACAGCTTATGAACTTAGCACGTGGATATTGGACAAAGAGGTAAAGACCACACAAGCTATTGTCGATGAAGTAAAAAACATGTGGTCTCAAACAAGGGTATCGATTTTATCGGATGGGTGGAAGGATATAAGAGGGAGACAATTAATAAATTTTATTATTAACAACCCACATGGCAGTGTTTTCTTGAAATCCGTCGATGCATCTGATGCAGTTAATGATGCGAAAATATTGTGTGCACTTCTTGATGAGGTTGTGATGGAGGTTGGAGAGGATATTGTGTTGTGCGACGATTAATTCGCCGCGATAGGCGATCGGCGACCTCCCTGAAAAGTCAACCATAGAAGCCAAACTCCGGACGAACACCTAAAGTCCGGCATAATATAGCGATCGTCTTTTGGTAACCAGCGATCGTCTTTTGATACCTGGCGATCGTCTTTGTCTAGCGGATCAGTGGCGATCGTCTCATGCCACGTGGGGATCCAGCGTCCGTCAAAGTCGTCGAAGACCGAATCTTGGACGATGGCCCACCCGCGGATCTTCATAGGATACCAACAAAAAGGATCATTGACCCCAGCCTGTCACCTACCGCACCTACCGACAAGGCCGCCGAAAGGTACGAAGTGGACCCTCCTCGGACAGCGACTCGTGACGCGTGCTGGCTTCCCATTGGTCCACCCAGCTGGCCTCCAACTGCAACCTCGGACCTCAAAGGAACAGGCCCACGTGACGGGACGATCGGCCGTTTATTTTAATATAGAAAACGGCGATCACCCGCGATCGCCTGAGGGATCCCAACTACTTAGTCCCCTATAAATAGAGAACTCACGGTTGCGGTCAAGGAGACGGATCCTACCACGGATTAAGTGCAAAATACACACCAAAGAGAGAACAAAAGGCTCTTTTGGCAAGCACCAACATATTCATAGTGACATTCACACACATTCATCATAAATTCCAAGCAAGAACTCACAGATTCATCCATCTGGTTCTTAGGCAATCTACGCGCTCTAAAGCCTAGATAACTAGAAGCTTTTACACTCATTGTATTAGATTCTAACATTAATATTTGTACTGAGTATATTTATTAATAACATCTCGCGAGAGCATTCAAGCCCGGGACTAACAACCCCGGCAAATCTTGTGTTATCCATTTTCCCACGGAAGTGTTCTCGCATTTTGTTTGTTACTCGATCGTTCCAGCAATACTATCTCCGGATAATATTTTGGGTAACAACAATTGGCGCTAGAAGAAGGGGAGCATCTAAACCTTCATTTTTTCCCTACCGTCTCGAAGAACACTCACCGTTCTCTCAGGACATATACTTGAAGAAACACTCACTTGTTCTTCAATAGAAAAACCATCGAGAAAATGACATCGCAACAACCTCCAAGAGGGCCACCACGAGATCTCCGGAAATCTTATTCCGGCGAGGACCGAATCCCGGCCCACGGCGGAAGGCGGCCGTGGCGACGCTAGGCTCACTCCCGCCCCGAGGGACGGTTCTAGCCTCTCACTCGACCGATTCCGGACATCGGAGCAGTTGAGGAGGCTATAGCCATCCTCGAGGAACGGCAGAGGGCCGCGATACGCCTACCATCACCCCGTCGGCTAACCGTCGGGCAAGCAAAAGGAAGCTCAAGGGGATCTATGTTGAGAAATCGGCAGAAAGCCCCGAGCCGGAGAAGGCTCGTAAGGCGGGACGATTCCGTCTTGGCCGCCTAGGAGCGATCCTCATGGCGACCAGGGCACTCGAGGCCCAGTAGAGACATCGATATCTGAATCCTTTACCAGGAGTTCGGCGTATCCGACTCCCAAGAGGCAGACCGGTCAACGAGCCCCTGCTCGCCCAAGAAGGGAACCCTCTGGCAGGGAGATCGTCGTTCACCACGGGGCCAGGGGATCAGTACACGATCGCCTTGGTTCACGCTCTGAGAGTCAATCGGCGAGCAGTCAGGCGACGGCGATAGCCGCCATACAACGCCAGCTCGACGAGATGAAGGCGCTCATGGAAAATGGGGCAGGCGCCAGAAGGTCGATCATTGGTTCAAGCGAACCACTCACGACTCAGATCGAGCTCGCCCCAGTCCAACCAACAATCAATCCCCCACAAACACCTTTATACGAGGGGAAATCAGATCCGGAAACCCACTTAAGCAAATTCCGGATCTACATGACCGGGTGCGGAGCTTCAGATGCGACGAAATGTCGTATGTTCCCGTTAACTCTGGGCGACCTCGCCCACAGATGGTACACCTCACTACCATCTCGCTCGATCAATTGCTTTGAGAAGCTAGCGAACGACTTCAGGTCATACTTCGCCGCCAAAGTCGCTCGCCCGGAAGGTCCTCACCGCATGATGAAAATCAGGCAGGGGAAGGACGAATCGGATGAGGATTACATCGACCGGGTAGACGAGATAGTCCTCACCGGTGAGCCCGTCAGCGACGAGATCGCTCTCAACTCAGTTATGAGCGGATTCCACGGACGCCGCCCATGTTCAGCATCTCACAAAAGATATCCCCCGACCTATTCGATTTTCCGCAACAAGGCCGCCGGTTCTGGCCGACAGAGGATGCTCTCACTCCGCTTAGAAGAGGGACCATCCGAAGAAGGAAAAGCACCCTCCCATGTCCGAGAAGAAGGCGGTCGCCAAGCCGGAAGGCGATCGCCAAGCCGCTGGCGAGTTCAAAGCCTTCGAGGATGTAGAGGTCCACCTTCTTCACAACCTCAACTTATCTCGGCCCACATCTTCAACGCGATCAAGGGTCGCGAGTGGCTTTCCAAGCCAAAGCCAATAAGGGACCACGGTCACCTAGACCGTAGCAAATTACGTGCCTATCATAAGAGTCCGGCCACAACACTAGCTGCCGCGATCTCCTCGTGCAACTCGCGATTGTTTGAGGAAGGCAACCTGGACAACTTGGTCACCAAGCCGGAACCAAGGACGGAAAGGACCGGAGGGCGCGAGCGTCGGCAACACGAGAGAACTCCTCCCAATCCGGTCGCGAAATTGAGCATGAGCCGGAATACTCGATGATTCGGTCCCACCGATCAACTCGCGGCCGGGTCAACATGCTTCAAGCGGGAGGTGGAAACCTCGGGGTCTTTCCCGGTTTCCACCATGTCGAACAGAAACGAAAAGCCGAGCTGAGGGCATTCGCCGGGGTCCACGTCGTTGTACCCGGAACCGACCATCTCTAGAGACGCGCTCATCACCTTTTCCAACAAGGACAGGGAAGGAGTGCAATGTCCCAAGGAGGATGCACTAGTGATCTCCGCTTGCATCCTTGGGAAGGCGGTCGATCGCGTGTTGGTCGACAATGGGAGTTTTTGCAACATCATATTCAAATCCGCCTAGACCAACTCGGCAACCCGATCAAATTCATCAAGCCTTTCGACACCGTACTTCAAGGGTTCGGCGACAACATGTCCAAGCCTACGGGAAGATCAAGCTCTCCGTCGAGCTAGTATGCTTTTATGATCCCAAGGTTAGGATTACTAGGAACCTAAGCTTTGTAATCATAGATAGGCCCGATCTATAATGGGTTCCTAGGTCGCCCCTTTTTAGAAACCTTTGAGGCGGTCGCCTCATCTTTCTTTTACTGTATCAAATTCCCCACTGCCGATGGGACGGTCGGTACTGTAAAAGGAGATCAACTAATGGCAAAGAGATGTTTGAGTTACTCCTATGTTGTTAATTCTTTCAATACTTCCCGTACTGTATGTAACATTGAAGCGACCGACGATCAACCCATGGAGATCGACGAGCCTGAGACTTCGTACCAACCCGACTCAGGGAACGCCATCTCTCATCGATCGACGGACGACATCGAGCCAAGGATCGGTTTCGAGCCAAGTCTCGACATCGATCCAAGGACCGAGTCCGGAGATCGTACCAAACGAGAGGCGACCGTTCCTGTCGAAGAGTTGGAAAGCATTACGATGGATCCGGATCATCCAGAACGGGAGGTACAGATCGGCGCGAGCATCGACCGCGAATTAAAGGGAGATCTGATCAACTTGCTACGAAAGAACATCGGTGTCTTTGCCTGGTCGCATCAAGATATGGTTGGCATAAGTCCCGAACACGCCTGCCATTATCTGAAGATCGACCGGACAATGAAACCTGTTCACCTGATGCGTAGGAATTTCGGTCCCGAGAAATACGCAGCGCTCGACATAGTAGTCCAGAAGTTACTCGGCAACGGTGATCGGAGTAGCAATCGACGAACCACGGTGGGTCGCCAACGCGGTGCTCGTCAAAAGCCGACCGGCTCCTGGAGATTATGCATAGACTTCACCGACCTCAACGCGGCATGTCCAAAAGATCACTTCCCAATGCCTCATATCGATCATCCGGTCGATAGCACGGCAGGTTGCGAAAAGAAGTCGTTTATGGATGCCTTCGCGGATATCATCAAATCCCAATGGCAGAGGAAGACATAAAACACACATCTTTCCACACGAGAAAAAGACATATACTTTTGGGTCGAATGCCGTTCGGCTTGAAAAGCGAGGCGACCTACCAGCGATTAGTCAACAGGATGTTCGCCGATCAGATCGGCAAGACCATGGAGGTCTACATTGACGATATCGTGGTCAAAAGCCTCAAGAAGGAAGATCACCTCAACGATCTTGCCGAGACGTTCGCCATCCTTGAGAAGTTTAACATGAAGCTGAACCCCAAGAAATGCAACTTCGGGGTGGGCTCCGGGAAGTTCTTGGGGCACATAGTGAGCCAAAGGGGGATCGAGGCGAACCCCGCCAAGATACGAGCGATCCTTGACATGCAGGAACCGCGGAACATCAAACAGGTGCAACGCCTCACAGGCTGTCTAGCCGCCCTCAACCGTTTCATATCACGGCTCGGCGATAAAAGCAAGCCTTTCTTCGCGACCATCAAGAACAAGAAGTTCGCATGGACGAAAGAAAGCCAGATAGCATTCGCCAAAATAAAGGAATATCTATCCAACCCCCAGATCCTGGCAAAGCCGATCCCCGGTGAAAAATTATTCCTTTACTTAGCGGCCTCGGAGGTCGCACTGAGTGCCGTTTTGGTGCGAGCAGAGGGGCAAGCCCACTTGCCGATCTACTATGTTAGCCAGGCGCTCCACGACGCCGAGACACGTTACACACCATTGGAGAAGATCGCCTATGCCCTTGTCATGAGTGTACGAAAACTGAGAGCTTACTTCTTCGATCACCAGGTGGAGGTCCTAACCACTCTACCCCTAAGACAAGTCCTGCACCGATCGGACACCAACGGGCGACTCCTCAAGTGGTTGCTGGAGATCGCACAATACGGTATCACTTACGCTCCTCGCACGGCGATCAAAGGCCAAGCTCTGGCGGACTTCGTGGTGGAATTAACGTTCCCTCACGGTCAGGCCAGTCGGCCGACTCCGCTGGAAATTATACGTGGATGGCTCGGCGACCAATGCGAGAGCAAAGGTGGATTGTCCTCATTAGCCCAGACGGTCAGAGTTTCACAAATGCCGTGCGTTTCGGTTTTCGTGCGACCAACAATGAAGCCGAATACGAAGCTCTAGTAGGCGGGCTTGATCTAGCCCTCGCCCTAGATGTTCGACGCCTCCATATCTACATGGACTCCCTTTTGGTCGTGAACCAAGTCAAGGGGGAATATGAGGCACGCGGCGAACAGATGGTCAAATACCAAGAGCTGGTCGCGAAATGTGCACAAAATTTGAAGAAGTACTAATCGAGCAAGTCCCGAGAGAGCACAACTCCCGTGCCGATGCACTTTCCAAACTAGCATCATCGGATGGGGCGTGACTTCTCCAACATCCAAATCACAAAGTCGGCAAGGCCGGCGATCGACAGGGAACTTGGTTACCACGGACGCCATCGCCGAAGAGAAATGTAAGACTCCGATCAACAAATACATAAAAGACGGAACGGTCCCCGACGACCGTGTTAAAGCTCGCCAACTCCAGCCTTGCGACTGTATACCCTATCGACGATCGGCTTTACAAGCGAAGCTTTCGGCCTTCCTCCTCAAGTGTATTACACCGAGGAAGGTCGGCTCGCTTTAGCCGAAATCCATGACGGATTTGTGGGAACCACGCGGCGGCGAGCCCTCCTCCATAAGACGACTGCACAAGGATTTTTCCGCCATCACTTCGGAAAGATGCGATCGCTTATGCCTGATCTTGTCATAGATGTCAGATAATGGGCCCCAACATAAAACTATCACCCGAACAGCTCACCTCCATGTATAGCCATTTGCCATTTGCGCAATGTGGCATCGACCTTATAGGTCCCTTGCCAACGGCTCTGTGGGGTAAGTTCGCCATCGTTGGGTCGATTATTTCACCAAATGGGCTGAGGCCGAACCGCTCAACAAGATCGCCAAGAACAAGTGATCAAGTTTATATGGAAAAACATAATATGCCGATTCGGTTTGCCCTGTGCCATCATCTCCGACAACGGAAACAGCTTGACGGCTTAGAAGTCATGCAATTCTCGTGAAAAGTGGGGAGTCAAAAGGTTATTCTCGGCGCCCTATCACCCTCGCATTTAACGGCGAGTAGAGGCAGTGAATAAGATCCTCAAACACACGATCAAAGCACGACTCGAATCCCGGCAAGGAAGATGGGCGAGCGAGCTCCCAGACGTTTTATGGTCCTACCGAACGACGACCCGCAATTCAACCGGCGAAACCCCGTTCGCCCTTACCTTCGGAACAGAAGCGGTGATTCCTTCGGAGATCGCCGTCCTCAGCCATCGAACCGAACAGGAGATGACGACCGACAACGATGTAGCCCGGCGAATCGACCTAGACATGCTTGAAGAAAGACGGCTGACCTCAGAAATGAAGAACACAATCCACAAAAGGAGAGCCGAGAAGTTCTTCAATTCAAAGGTCAGAGAGAGAAGATTTCAAGTGGGCGATCTCGTCCTCAAGAAAATCCAAACCCATACAGGCGTCTTTGGTCCAAACTGGGAAGGACCTTTCAGAGTATCCAGATGGTTAACTAAAGGAGCCTACGAACTGGAACATCCTGACGGTACTCCGGACCAATACCTGAACGCCGTGCATCCGAAAAAATACTATCGGTGATAAATTTGTATTCGATTTCAATGATGTACAAGGAATATAATGAGATTTTTTGTTATCCCATCTGTTATGGCGATCGCCCCACCAGGCATCGCATATCACCGACGATCGCTGATCACGACAATCCTAGGTAAAATTATTGCAGCCATGGTCCTGGGGGTCGATGGAACCGACAGCTTCGCCCATGCAAGGTTCCTTTGGGCTGAGATCGTCCGCCCTTCGTTTAAATACGAGGTCGACGTAGCCGAAGGACCCTCCAAAATAGTCAGTAGGCGCGATCGCACGTTCTCAAGGTACATCATCTAACATGGTGAACCCGAACAATGCGACGTGCTGTTACCCCCGTCTCAACGTACACCGTCGAGGATCGCCATCTTCATGGCGGGCCGAGGTGGAAGCAGAGCTGACAAGCCGCGGACGTGGTGTCGAATAAGCCGACGACACTCCGCGCAAGGACTCCTCCAGACCGAGATCGCCCGCCTTTCGTTTTAACACAAGGCAGGCGTAGCCTAACGGAGGACCCTCACAAAAAGTGAGTCGCAGGATACTGAATATCCCGCGCACACGAAGACACGATTGGGGAGATCGGTCCATCGAACACCGCAACCACACATGACTCTTCAGAATCGGCGAAATGAAGATAGCTCGCCAGACAGACTAGTCTTTGTTCCCTTACTTACAATAAGTGAACAAAAACAAGGGGGCAGGGATAGGCCGAGCTACTCTCAAATACGATCGAACAAAGAGAAACCATATTCGATCGGCTTCGCTCAAAAACATGCAGGGCGATCGAGACCGTCCGACGAAAATTACAAGTAAGAATTCCAATTCAAAACATGTCAATACTTTCAACACTCAGACAATCGGCCGGACGAACAAAAAAAAAAAAATCGAAAGCAAATATACGCATACTCGAAAAAATTGCACACAAATAGTCAAAGGCGATCGCATATAATGCATTACGCGGAATGAGAAAAGGAGTATTTTATTCATAAACACAAGCTTCATACATTTCAAGGCCTGAAGGCATTACAACAAAAAAGTACAAGTTACGGAGGAAAAGCAAAAAGCCTCTCAAAGCCCCGCCTGCTGGTCTTCGCCCTCGGGTCGCGGATCGGCTTGGGCATCGGCCTCGGGATGAATGAGTTTGCCGGTATACCAACTCAAGTCAATCCCGAGGTCGACCAAATCAAGGATCGGCAGAGAGAATTCTGGATGCAGAGGATGCTTGGAGACATAGGATCTGAAGCTTTCCATCAGAGGACCGGTCTCGACCCCTGCCTTTTTAGCAACTCGGACACACAAGATAGGCCAAATAGTAAGCGAACTCGCCGACGTGCCCGACGTTAAGGTAGGATCGACCTCGATCGCCTTCACCGCCCTTTCGATCCGCCGCCGTCTTCTCGACCTCCGCCGATTCGGCCGCCTTGGCAACATTCTCGCCCGGCCTTCTCGGCTCTCTCTTCGCCGCCTCCGGCTCACCATCGAGCCGATCCACCGCAGCCTTTCACCTTGGCCGCCTCTTCTGCGAAGCCTCGAGCTTCCGACGAGTCTCTTTCTCCTTATTATCGGATCGATCGGCGGCTTCCTTGGAGCGACTCGGCTCCGCTTCAATCGATCCACGCCCCGCTTAGACCGCTTGGCGGTCTCCTCATACTCTTTCTCCATCGACCGGATCCGGTTGGCATCCTCGATATTTGCTCCGGCGGTCTCGAGCTCGCGATGGAGATGAGCGGAGGGTCGCCCCTCAAAATCCCGAGCGCTGACGGCCATCGCCGCGGCTGAAGAGCCAGTGGCAACGGCCGCCGCATGGCATCTCCAGATCGCCGACGAGCGATCGCGTCAAGGTCGGTCGCCCAAGCCTTGGGCGGGAAGTGATCGCTCGGCGAACATAAGCGAGGGACTTGACTGTAACCTTGTGGAGCCTTGCTCGACAGAAATCCAAGACCATGGGGCGACGTCCGGTCGGCGAGGCGAACCTGCAGCGCAAACCAAGGAAATCAAGGAGTTAGCCCATACCATGCTCGGAATGCCCGACTCAGAAAGAAACTTTTAACCCACTCTTACCTATTGACCACTCGGGTCACGTCCGAAAAAAGGCTTGCCCGGGGTGTCTCCGCATCGGCGATCGCCATCTTCTTCGCCGAGCCGGATGACCGGGTCCGGTGACCGTGGGCTTGGCGCGTAACGCTCCATCATCGGGATGGCGGAGATAGGAGCCGCAGACCGGAGGCTCAAGAATCGATACGTCCGCCTCGTAGATCGACGGGACTCCGACCTCCGCCTCTTGCGGCGTTGAGCATTCCTCTCCTCGACCACCGGCTTGGCGACCGGCGCCTCGGCGGGTCTCGTCACCGGGCAGTTGAGACGTCGTCGCAGAACGCGACTCACCGCCGCTTGCCCAAATTAAGGCGACCAAGAACTCCCAAGTCCGACATAGCTATCTCTCGCGAAGGTTCGGCGATTCGGGAAAGTAAGCCTCACAAAGAAAAGGTGCAAACAAGTTAGATAAAATGAAACAACATCTTGGAGACGATCGTCAAAGAAAGGAAACACCATTTAACCTCATACCTTGAACTTTCAAGTGACGTGGGTAGCAAAACAAACGAGCCCCCAACCGATGAGCTTCATGCCAAGCGATCGAACGTTAATAAAGGAGTTCGGCAACGCACGAATACGCTCCCAAACGATCAAGAAATCAAACGGGAGGTCGCCGGTCGCCGGTACGAGAGGTCCTGCAAAAAGAAAACAAAATTAGATCAGTCCAAGACAAGCTCAATCAAAGGGAGAGTTTAAATCCTTACTCGGATTCCTCTCCCGGAAAATAGTGGGAATCTCCAACTCTTCATTCAGCCCTTCACTCAACGCCGATCGCCATGCCCCGCCGACCCAACACCATTTTGCTGTGTCGCCCTTGGTCTTATTCGGCACGCCAAGAACCACTCTCCCGATTCGGCCCTGGATATGATAACCGCCGATCGTCCCTTTCTGCGCAGCCAATTTAAACAGATAATTCATCTCCAGCGCGCTAAGGTGACGAAATAACCGGTGACCGCCGAACAAGGTCAACGTGCAGATGATCTGCAGCCAAGCATTCGGCGTCAGTTGAAGAGGCGCCAAATTCCAGGCGATCAGCAAATAGGAGACGGCGAGTGGCAACGGGAATCGCAGACCCGCCTCCATAATCATCTCGTTGACGGCGACCATATCCTGGGGCGGCTGGTCGGCGCGCTCATTCTCCAAAGGCACGTGAAGGGAAACGTCTGAGGGGATGTGATATTTGGCCCTCCAACGGCTCAGGTCACTCTTGGTCGCCGTACTCCGGATCTGGCCGAGAGTCCACGGAGACGGGACGGCGGCCTGAAAGACCGTCCGATTCACATGTTTGTAAGGGTGAGCGGCGGAGTAGGCCTCGAAATCGAATTCCGGGCAAGGTCCAAGTGATCGTTTCCATCATCCGAGCAAAAGCCACATAGGAGGGGCCGACCGCTCTCTCTTTCCTGTGCCTCCCGCACTGCATCGTCTTCATCCACCGGCGAACCCCCCGCTCCGCCGTCCCGCCACCTCGGCCTCGTTGAAAAGTTTTTCGAGTTCTTCGGTGCAATCCCGCTCGAATAGCTTCGCGGCCGTCTCCATATCCACTCTAACGGAACCTCCTCCCGCTCGTGCAACGCGCGGCGGAAGAACTTCCGCCTCGAAGGTTTTCGATCCTCCCGACATATTGGAAAGTAAAAATAAGGAGAAGGTTAAATTTAATCTTACCTAGGAAAAAGAAGAAGATCGGCACTCAAAGGCTCCGTAAATTTCGCAGTAAATTGCCATGGATGCTAAGGGCGCGTAAAAAGTGAAGGAGAAGAAGCCCTCCCCTTTTTATAGATGGGAACGAGGGCCTAAGTGCAAAAAGGAGAAACCTCGGGGACTGAATCGGAACCGTCACGTGGGGACGCATTAAATGCGGCCCTCGAATCCCGCATACGCGTCTTTTCGAGGGCACGCCAGCCGATGGTCGACAAACCGTCGGATTCCCCAACGGCAAAGACGACGCGTGTCCCAGCCGCTTGTGAAAGGCCCGCCTTCTTTTCCCGCTGCTCCCGACGCGAAAGAAGGTCGTCCATATTTGAATTCAGATCGGCTGGTCGTCTAAACATCGGCGATCGCCAACAGTGCCACCTCACCCCGTGTTTTCAACATCAAGGCGAGCTGGGGGGCAATTGTTGTGCGACGATTAATTCGCCGCGATAGGCGATCGGCGACCTCCCTGAAAAGTCAACCATAGAAGCCAAACTCCGGACGAACACCTAAAGTCCGGCATAATATAGCGATCGTCTTTTGGTAACCAGCGATCGTCTTTTGATACCTGGCGATCGTCTTTGTCTAGCGGATCAGTGGCGATCGTCTCATGCCACGTGGGGATCCAGCGTCCGTCAAAGTCGTCGAAGACCGAATCTTGGACGATGGCCCACCCGCGGATCTTCATAGGATACCAACAAAAAGGATCATTGACCCCAGCCTGTCACCTACCGCACCTACCGACAAGGCCGCCGAAAGGTACGAAGTGGACCCTCCTCGGACAGCGACTCGCGACGCGTGCTGGCTTCCCATTGGTCCACCCAGCTGGCCTCCAACTGCAACCTCGGACCTCAAAGGAACAGGCCCACGTGACGGGACGATCGGCCGTTTATTTTAATATAGAAAACGGCGATCACCCGCGATCGCCTGAGGGATCCCAACTACTTAGTCCCCTATAAATAGAGAACTCACGGTTGCGGTCAAGGAGACGGATCCTACCACGGATTAAGTGCAAAATACACACCAAAGAGAGAACAAAAGGCTCTTTTGGCAAGCACCAACATATTCATAGTGACATTCACACACATTCATCATAAATTCCAAGCAAGAACTCACAGATTCATCCATCTGGTTCTTCCGGCAATCTACGCGCTCTAAAGCCTAGATAACTAGAAGCTTTTACACTCATTGTATTAGATTCTAACATTAATATTTGTACTCGACAGTATATTTATTAATAACATCTCGCGAGAGCATTCAAGCCCGGGACTAACAACCCCGGCAAATCTTGTGTTATCCATTTTCCCACGGAAGTGTTCTCGCATTTTGTTTGTTACTCGATCGTTCCAGCAATACTATCTCCGGATAATATTTTGGGTAACAACATATTGTAATTCAAGTGGTGACAGATAATGCAGCAAATTATAAGGCAGCAGGAAACTTACTAACACTACGCCATAGATGGCTTTCTACAACACTTAAGGGGGGTGTTACCTTCTTGGATGTTACCATAGCTATGAAATTTTGGACCTACCACAACGCTCGGGTTATGGTGTTGCCAAATCCTGAATTATATGTTACTCTAGCTATAAAAGGTGTAACTCCCAGTAACACCATGAGATGTGTTACCTTAGAGTACTAATAAACAAAATTTTGAATTTTATAAATTTTTAACTTTAAAAATAATTAATTTTAATAAAACATTGAATCTATTTTTATAAAAAAATATTCTATCAAATAATGAATTTTATATATATTTTATAAATAATAAAATATTTTTAATAAATTTAAATTGAAAAGGTTTTAAAATAAAGTAGTATTTAAAAATTAATAAATTTTGATTTAAATAATTAAAAAAATTATTAAAAAAATCAAAGCTTGTAATAACTATGAATAATTACAAAATAATTAAAATAGCAAATTTAATGTCTACATATAATAATAATTTTAATCATTATAAAATACTATGATATAATGACTGAAAATGAAAATAAAAATATATTGCATAAAATTTAAAGGATTATTAATATTAATTGAAGAGTTAACATTATAAATGCACTAGTAGAATAAACATCAAAGACTTCGGTAATGTATATTAGCAAAGTAAAAACAAACAACAACTTCGCTTTTCAATTTACTGAAGTAAAAAATCCACATAGACTTCAGTAAATGATACCAAACAAAAAAGCAGGAGCTAGTTAGAAATTTTAAGTTACAAAGACTTCGCTAATTTGATAATTACTGAAGTAAAAAGTGTGAAATTTTATTTTTGACCAAAAAAATTTTATAATAACGAAGTGTATGTCTTGAGACCGGGAATTAATATTTTGAGGTTCAATTTTTTTCATTTGGGCTCCAAAAAACACTTAGCAAACATTGGTTTCCACCATTTTCTCCCTCATTTTTTACTCCAATTTTCATGATAAAAAATTATTAAAATGAGTAATTTTATCAAAAATATTACCAAAATAACAATAAAAAAACTTGAATTGTTTTTGGTTAAAAATATTTGGAGTTGAAGAAGACATTGGACCAAATACAGATATTAACCGGTCAAAACCCTGCAAAATCAGCTTGTTCCCATTTCTCTCTCTCCTGCATCTCCTACCCCGATCCCCTCCCCATTTTCAACCCTAACCCCCGACGCCGTATTTTTCCTTTTCATATTGCCGCGTGGGAATAACCACTCCGATTAAGCAATCGACGAGTTCCTCAAAATCTTGATTCGTCCATCTGCTGAAACACCCATCAAAGAAAAGCCCTTTTAGTTTTCCTTAGCTTCGGATTAGCGTTCGGGTTCTGTGGCAGGTGTTGATAATAGAGAGAGATGGTTGGATCGGATAGTTCAAATTCATCTACATCCCACTCTCCTCCACCGGAGAAAAAATCGTCGCCGAAGCATTGGGGTGTGACGAGACCTTTATCGCATGCGGGCCCCACCGATGTGGATATTCAGAGAAATAGGGCTTTGGAGAAGGTTAGCCTCTTATTTTTTATCGATATTTTCTATTTTTATTTCTACTTTTAAATCGTGATTGCTAATTTTATATCGGCATTCTTATGTGATTGAGCTTTTCTTTTGCTGGGATTTAGGTTTTGGTGGAAGATGCCAACGCCGTTATTTTTACTTTTGGTTCCTACAGACTCGGAGTAAGGATATTATACATATGCGTTGATGTTTTCTTCATTTCCAGTTACATTTTATTTTCAGAGTTCAACTTGGAAATCGAAATTGAGTTTCATATTGATTAAGATCACATCGAATACTTTGTATTGTACAGATTTTATGGCTTTTTATTGATTATGAGAAATGTATGCAATATTAATCTGATGTTGTCCACTGTAACTTTTGAAGGCTTTGTACCTCAACTTCGGTGCCAAAAGTAGTAAGATGTTTTTATCAGTATTATGGTACCATGCATCTGTGTATTTGCTTGTCGAACATATGTGGTTATAGTGTTTTCTCCACACGAATTACTTAACATGTTAACTTTTTCATAAGATTTGTATATTTCACTGTCTTAGTTTTCTCAACATGTTGCCTGTTTTTCACTGTACTTTTACTATCATATAATGGTTGTTAGTGTAAATATTATGGCTTATGAATTTTGATTGTAACCTGTGGTTTGTTTTGGCAGGTACATGGTCCTGGAGATGACATTGATACTTTGTGTATTGGGCTGTCATATGTTAATCGGGAGGTACTTTACGACTTGATGTTTCCATTTTGTATATGCTCCTTGTATTTTAGGTACTCACTAGTTAAATTATGGTGCCACCAGGAAGACTTCTTTTACCTACTGCATAACATATCTTCTATATGCAAGTATCTAGTCTATCGTGGTAGAGAGTTTTGTTTTTATTTGGATTCAAAATTTTGTTCTCTAAACAAATTGTGGGGGACCGTAGTGATATATACTATTCTGCATTTTGAGTTTCATCTCTTTATGATGTTGTTATTTGCTTGCATGTTTTTTTAATTGGCGTGCTGGTGTTGGAGAAAAAAGATATTGTTGAGTAGATTATATGAGATGGTTTCGGTTCTTTGGTTGATCACTACTTGCATCTAGAACCTAAGTGTATGTAGGTTTGAATTGTCCCTTCCATCAAGATAAATTATCGTCTCTTCTCAGCATGAATTGTCATTCCATCAAGATAAATTATCATCTCTTCTCTGCGTTTGGACGTATTATCGTTCCAGTAGGACATTTGTAAAGCACTTGCGACGCCTGTCAAGTTTCGGCGTTGACTTAAGGATGTCATATTGTATCATATCGGAACCTTTTACCTATACCATATACTGGATTGAATTTTGGTATAGAAAAATTCATACTGATACGGTATTGGAAATTTCGGTGTATAAAACAGCCGTATGATGGTCATCTAATTTATTCTCTTCTTTTTGTTTTTTTGCCTTTTTTCCTTTTCGTTTCTGTTTTGACAGGGTTTGGTTCTACTACCTGGGTCGAACAACGAATCTTGGTGCCAGGGATTAGATGGACTGGCTTCTAGATCTGCCGAATATTATAAGCAAGTGGCTCGTTTTGCAAAATGGTTTGCGATTTTTGTCATGATCTGTATTTCCTAAAAAAATTATTTGATATCTTTGGTTTTGCGTACCAATTTTCACTTTGCATCATAATACTTTAGGAGAACTGTTGTAAGCATACCTTGTGGTCCTTCAGCTCTAGCTGTTAAAGAGGCAGCTGGGGTCTTGCTCGTTATGCTGCAATTTCTCCTGCCAAACCTGAAATTTTAACCGGTAATAGTTTACAAGTTTTTTCATGTTTTGCTTAGGTTTCATGTCTCATCAAATATTCATATTTCTTATACTCATATTTTTACGTTAAGCCCTTGATTTTGTGAATCTATTTGAGCTCTTGTCTTACGAAGAACATGAATATTTTTGTTATTAGTTTACTTATTAGATGAACAATGAACAACCTTTCCTTCACGAGCTCCAAGACGCGGCAAAGGTATGCTTTTACTCTCCTCTTAGAGGATCTGACCAATTTGTTCTACCATAGCTTAATGAGAAAGTTCTTGCCTCGAAAAGCCAGAGTTGCACTCTTCTTGTTCACAAGGACTGCTTCATTGTTCTTTTCTTAAGTGTGCATATACAATCCGTTCTCTCATTTCAGAATTCTATACATATATTTGAAGTTACATTATTATATTCAACACAATATATTTTCTCTGGGTTTCTGCTTTCTTTGACGATAAATATACAAATTCGACTACCTGAAATCTCTTATAATATTCTGACTATTTACTAAACCTGCCTGTTGTAGTGTGTTTTGTACTTTTTTTTGGTTATTTGTTACCTTGTAAATTTTTGGACGGAGATAGGGCCTGCCTAGGTTGACAGTGATTGTTTTCTTTTTTCCCTTTTGGTTCGTGATGATGTCCTTCTCACTTTATATAGTGAAATACACCTTCTAGGAGCCAGGCAACTTGGTGGATCATTTGATCTTGAAATAGGTCATCCCAGCTACCCCGATCTTTCTGAATCGTATGATCGACTCTGAGAAATCTGCTTCTCACATTCATTATTCATTTGAAGTATTACACAATGATCGTTTTCTTTAAGTTTGTGTTTATTGGTTTCCAACTTCGTACGACTAACTAAAATATGCACGTGGTGTTTTCATATATGTATAGATACACTGCGTGAGAAAAATGTGTATTTTTTCTACATGTGCTTATATGTTCGTGTTTTGATTTCTGAAATCACTCTCTGCCTCTCCTCAGTTACCTGGTTTGTTATTCGTTTTATTTTGTTCATGATTTTATCTACTGCTTTATGAGTTTATGTGCTCTAATTACGCTTCCACTCGTTCTTAGCTCATGCAAAGCCTCTTTTGTCAGGTTGGTCAGTTTTTAACTTTTATCTGTGTTTCGTTTAATTATTTTGATTTTTGCTTCCTTTGCTAATGTGTCATTATGTAATTGTTTATACCTGATATTCATTTTGATCTTCTCACTCATGTTCTGATATGCTTTGTTATTATTTTATGCTTCAAGTTGTTCTGAGTTGTTGGTTTCAAGGTTATCTCAGAAATTAACTTCTTTTATTTATGTTTTTTTCGGGCAATATAATCAACTTCCCGGGTTCTTCTTTTTGGCCTTGTTATCTATTTTGGTATTGAAATTTAACTTTTGACTCCTTAACGGTGCAGCCACTCTGGTCAAATCCTCTCAAAGTGAAAGATAGCACAAACAACGCAAAGAAGGTAAGAGTACCTAGGCGATCTTAAAAAATATTCTGAAGCTTTCCTTGGAAAGCCGAATGAAGAGTAGTGTGCTTGGATTTTAAACCTAGAGAAATAGGGAGGTAGGTGTTCTTTTATATACTTTAGTTTATTCTTGAAAAGTATCAGAATTCGATATATTTGGTCAAGATGAATAAACTTGGCAAATTATTTCTTTAGAACAACTAGTTTGTAGACCTTATTTTTCTAATAGTTGTTAACGGGCTGCCTATTTGGAAGTCTAGTAACCATCACTAATTATTGGCTCTTATTTCTTGTTTCATTCTGCAGCTCTCTCGTTCAAAGAAGGTGAAGTTTGTGAATGGACATCAACTCAGGAAAATTGGCTAATCCTTGGCTAATTGAATAAATGTTCCGCATAATAGTTTCTTAGAGTCTATTTGTATATCAGTTTTAGACATCCAATGATGTAATTGGTTAAAAATGACCAAGTTATTTTCTTCTAGTACTTGTATATATGTATTTGGTGATGTAGTTGGTTGGTTTTGTGATTAGATATAGTTGTTTTTTTATGATGGGATTATGTAGTTGGATGATGTAGTTGGTTTCTCTTAATTGGTTTGTTGGATTTTTTTAATGGGAAATGCTAAATATAAAATTTACATTTTTATTTTGTTAAAATGGAGTTGTTACCTTAGGTACTATTTATATATATATATATATATGTTGCAAATGTCTTTCATTGGTAACACATGTAACACCTAATGTGTTGCCATTGGTAATAATGGTGTTGCAATAGACTAAAAATTGTTGCACATTTATGGCCCCATCCGTGGACCCCACAAAGTAGGCCCCACTAACAGGCCCAAGAAAAGTGGGTCCCACATAAGGGCCCCACCAACGGACCCTATTAAGTGGGTCCCACCGATGGGCTTGGCCTGTGGGACCCACAAAATGGCCCCACATATGGAACCCACTAAATTGGCTATATATTTTACAAGATTATAAAGTCTATTGCAACACGAATATGATGTTGCGGTAGAATCCTTAGGTTGTTGTTGTAGGATCCTTAGGTAACAAATAATCCTATGTTAGCTTAGGATGATCCACATGTTGTGTTTGAGTCCAAAGGCTACTGCTCACAGAGCAACTTAGCTGAAATGTTACCTTTGCCCATTTTGGGTCTGTGGCAACAGAAAATTGGGTCTAAGGTAACACAGTTATGTGGTTGTCGAAGGCCATTTATGGCGTAGTGTAATGGCGAAGAGGCCACATCTGTGGTGGATACCATGTGCTGCCCACTGCATAGATTTGATGCTTGAGAAAATCAGAGACTTGCCGCAACATAAAAATGCGTTGACAAAATCAAAGCAGGTATAATTTCATAGTATATTACTGTTTACCTATGATCGTTAGAATAATCTTGTTTACTTTGAGTTTTAACTATTTTCAAATATTCTTAGGTGTCTCATTTTATATATAATCACGGATGGGTATTGGCATTAATGCGAAAATATGCTAATAGAGAGCTTGTTCGCCCCGCGGCAACGATATTTGCTACGGCTTATTTGACATTGGAAAGTATGTCTATTTCAAGGGCATCTTTAGAGCGAATGTTCACCTCTCTAGAATGGGGTAGGTCTAGTTGGGCTAAAAATCAAGAAGGAAAAAAGTGAAGAACATCATTTTGAAGGACAAAAACTTCTGGAGGAGCTTGACATGTGCCATCAAGTCGACGAAGCCTCTGGTTGGTGTATTGAGAATGGCCGATTCAGAAAAAATGCCTGGGATGGGATTTTTATATGGTGCCATGGATAAGGCAAAAGAGGAAATAGCCAAAAATTTAGGAGGTGGAGTCAAAACCCACGTCACGTGTCCTCAACGGAACATAAAAATCAACACAACATAATCACCCAAGATACACAAATCTCGGTCAACGAACTATACCATTGGATTCCCTCCGTGGCCTCGCGGGACCCTTCCGAGGTGAGCAAAACACAATCACAATCATACACATAACACCGTGAACACATGCCATGTCATCTCGTGGTTGGATCAATCAATTGTTGTCTCCTGACCATATGATCGCATGCCATATGTCACCGCATGTCTTATCATCTCACGGTTGGATCAATCACTTGTTGCATCCTGACTACATGATCACAATTCATGTTCAAGTACATCTTCTAAAGTGAGAATAAAACCAGATTCTAAATCCAACATAAGGGATCCGATATCAGAAGCCTCGACACTATGCCCACTTCCGACGGTGACCATCACATCCTCTGAATCCAGCTTCCTACTTCGTTCCAGATCCTGATTCATTGTACAAATGTGAGAACTCGCACCGGAATCAAGTATCCAAGAAGTAGAATATACAGTTACAGAACAATTTGTTTCTAAAACTAGTAGTTCCGTACCTGAAGGCGCATTACGGTAAAGCTTTGGACAATACCTCTTCCAGTGGCCTAGCTCACCGCAGTTGAGGCATACATCCGTTTTCTTAGCCCCTTTGCTCTTTTGAACCATTGGGGCCTTGCCCCTTTCCTTGTCGATCTTGGCTATCGGACCTAACTGCTTCTTGTTCTTTTTCTTCTTATTCTTGGACTTGCAAGTCTTAGAAGAAATCACAAGTGCAGCTTCCTTTCCCTTTGTCTTCTTCTGAGACTGGGCAGTCGTCAGTTTGTTCATTAGCCCAGCTAAGTTACATGCAATCTCATTGCAGTTGAAGTTCATGACAAATTGGGAAAATGAGTCAGGAAGTGACTGCAGGATAAGGTCAGTTTGGAGAGATGCATGCATCTGAAAATCAAGAGCTTCCAATCTCTCAATCATCGAGATCATCTTGAGGACATGGTCCCCAACCTTCTCTCCTTCCTTCATCCTGGCGCCGAATAATTGCTTTGATATCTCATATCTAGCAGTTCGGCTATGCTCTCCATAGAGCTCATCCAGGTGTGCTAAGAAGGCTCGTGAAGACGTCATCTTTTCATGGGCACGTTGAAGCTCATTGGTCATTGAGCCTAACATGTACCCTCGCACTCTTATGTCGTCTTTTACCCATTTCTCATGGGCATCGACATCTTCCTGATTGGCTCGGGTTCTTGCAGGAGCCGCCGGGCTGTCCGCCCAAGACGTATCCCAAAGATTTCCATAGTTAGGACAATCCTCAAGTTCCGGCCACCCACATAGTTCGGACTACCAGACGTTCTTTTCAAGTAGTATAGCGAGTGGGTTCATTGTCATATTGAGAGTTTTGTTAACTGCAGAGAATAATATGAGATTCGTTAGTGATTGTTTAATTATGATCCGAGTAAAGAATTTAAGGACTTTCTTTATTCATAACTCGGCTCCCACTATTTTATCGGCATTTACACACTCCCATGTTAAATCCGAAGTCTTGGGTGACTTCATAGTGGTGATCGATTTCTTTACAAAGTTTAATAGAGGGCAACCCATACGGTTTATATTCTATTATTCTTTATAAAGTGGTGTCTAATACCAACCCATCTAATGGATGATTCGATCTTCTTTTACCCCTAGTTCACTTGCCCTCAACCCATTCGGTTTCTATGGCTCGCTGAACTATCTAAGTTTAAACCGTCAACTCCTATTAGTCCGACAATCAATCTTACCCGCAACCCATACGGTTTATAGGGTTTGATTTGTCACAACCAAAGGCATCTAATGCACTCTAGGAATTTATCAACTTTCCCAAAAATATTACTCCCGACATACTCTAAGAATAATATTCCGGTTTAGATTTCAATTTTCCATGAGTTTGACGGAGGGTAGGAAACCTCGTAACCTTTATAACTTAGTGTTTGTAAGTGGGAGTATTAACGCGATTATATGTTACACTTTGCACATTAATCCGTTTATAAGCGCGGTTTGTGGTTTGTCAATCATTCAAAATGAAAAACAATAAATAGCAACCTAGTTACTACCAACATATAGCTCATGGACTTTTTCCTAAGTATTGGGCCAAGCCAAATAAAGAAAGGAAAAATACGATTGATTCTTCGTCTTCTAGTCGTGCCTTCGGTCTTCGTCATAGCCATATGAATAATTACATCATTGAACAATACGTCCTATAATACATATTTTTTAGTAAAACTAAATAGGCTCAAAATGGCCTTTACAACCATATCGAATCGAACAAATCAACAACTAAGTCCACGAGCTATATCACCATCACATAAGGCATTCCATACAACATGTAACGGTAAATGAAATTAAATAATCAATTAATATATTAATCCAATTAATATAAAAATTAATCTATTTAATTTCTACAATATTAATCAAATTAATATTTATAATCGTCATTTTAATCCGTTCAAAGTAATCCGGCCAAAACAATATTCTCGTCTAATAATTTTCCTTAATAAAAAGATATTCCAAATATTTTATTAAATCCAATTAAATCCAATTTAAATTTCAGAAATTATTACAACGAAATATAAACACAAAAATGGAGTCCCTAAAATCCAAAGATCGCCCAAATTACGGCCCGATTCAAAATCGGGCCGAAAACCCGAGAATCGCCCGACCGAGTCACTCGCCATCGCCAGCAGTCGGCCGAGCAGCTACTGAGCTTACCGAGTCACTCTCGGCCGCCAGTGCAGCAGCCCAGCAAGCTGCCACGGCACTGCGTCTTCGTGCGGTATTCGTGTTTAACCCCCGTTTTACTCATTTTTTCGACTCGCTTCCAAAACGAAAAAGTTTCTTAACTTCATGAAGAACTTATATATAAACAAAAATCAAATTTTTCTGATTTATAATTCACATAAAATAGTCGAAACTTGACTTACTACGAACGATTAAATTTCTTCGATTATATCTATTATGATTCTAAATCATAAACATCATCAAATAACATTCCAAATGCAAAGATGATCGTATATACGATATATTTGACCTTTCTCTGATACCACTGTTGGGATTCCATAGAAAATAAACGCAGCGGAAGAATAACGGAATCCCTAAGAGAATCGATCAAGTAACGTATATACGAAAAGAAAAAATACGAAGATCAAGGAATCAAAGTCCCATACCTATGATGTCTCTGAAAAACCTTCGTATGATGATGATGATGATGATGATGAAGAGCCTTTCGTTCCAAGCACCTAAAGCAAGATGCCTCTACTTCACACGCCGGAACTTGATGGAAAAATCAACAAGCTTCCTTTCTTCAAGAATACGGCTAGGGAAGCTTGTTGGAATTTTCTCTCTCAATGTATTCTTCTTATATCTTGTCTCTAAGATCAAGATGAAGTTTTCAACCTTACTCTCTCTCTCAAATTCGTGATTTTGAGTTCTTACAAGAAGAAGTTGTCCTCTCTCCTTTTTAAAAACTTTTATTTATAAAAAAAATGAAAGTCTTCCTTTAACACATGATTGAGGGTATCAAATACACCTCACATATGTCACCTAGTGACATAAAATAAGTATAAAAGAGACAAGAGATGGAGGAGGGCGGCCTTAAGGGAAATTTCCAAGAAGACGGGTCGAATTTACTCGGCTCGTGTACTAGATGTTCATCAAAACGAATCCCTCGTGTACCGGATGTTCGTCAAACGAATCCGTTTTATTTCCAATGTGTTTGGACTAATTAATTAATCCAATTAATTAATTATATCAAACACAAATATATATTTCTCTAAGAAATATAATTTATGAATTAAAATAATCACCCAGTAACCTACTTACAATTCATAAGACCGCTATTGGATTTATCCGATAAATCAAACTTAGATATCTAATATCTAATATTATAAGAGAGATTATTAATTCACATTTATCCATCAATGATCCTATTGCGCGACTCTGTAGGTTCGTCTCGGTAGGCATTGGGAGGAACCAATGAGTGCGGGCGGACTTAGCTTGACTAGCGGGCCGCATTGTAAACCCCGATCGAGAACGAATGAACGAATCATTCCGTAACCATTATGTCGTGAATACTATATACGTATAGACCCTTCATCGATGTCCCGGTCAAGTCTTCGGTCACGGTAAAGTCAAACCTCATCGTTGACTAAACTCTATACATGTGTTAATGCAAATCAAGATCGACCGAGTAATAGTGTATCTAATACGACTATATCGTAACGCTTTGGCCAAAGACTTATGATCTTATTTGCCATTAACCGTATAGACATTCGCCCGCTCACTAACAGAGATAGAATCCTTTCTTGGTGTTCAAAGAAAGATGCTACTCGCCCGTATAGTCCGCACTTCGAGGTCGACTCAGCAATTAAGCAAATGAGTCTAACTACTCTAATGACAAACTAAACGTCACAGACACATCTTCTACTGAACCCTCAAGTCAAAGGTCCACGTATACTATCACAACCTTTCGATTCGTCATCGACTCTCCGAGAGTGAATACCGTGTGAATGAATCGAGTATGAGTCATGTTCGAGTATACTGGTCCCACCAATATACTTATAACTATGCTATCAAGACGTGCACACATCCTAGCATCAGTTATACAAGTCTTATTAAAACTTAATGTCATGTTAAGTTTTATCGACTTGCGAACTAGTTAAGCATTCGAGCTCTAAACACTTCTAGTGCCTATCTCCTTATCTCCATAAGGAGTAGAATGTTCACTCTCAAATGCAAGGACTATTATTCTATATACCAAATCACAATGCCAGTGATATACAATAATATAGAAATAATAATTACCTTATTAAATATAATATTCATAATTACAATACAATTGCTCTCACTCTCTCATCCTCTGAGTGGCATTCGAGGGCATATTCCTAACATCTTTAACATCGACTAACACTATTTTTACATGTAAAAACACACTGATGCCCAAAATCGACAAGGCTCGTATCCACACCCATTTACATCATACACACACTCACGACTCACACCCACACACATCACACACCAGCATACACAAACAGACACACACACACACACACACACAACACACACACCTGCGCGCACACACACGCACACACCCACGCACACACCCGTGCACACAATAACACACACATACACGCAGAGCACACACATAACACACACATACAACACACACACACACGTACAGACACACCAACACACACAACACACACACACGCACACACACACACACACACACACACACACACACACACACGCACACACAGCAACACACACGCACACACAATAACACACACCCACACACAGCAACACACACGCACACACAGTAACACACACACAATAATACTTGACTGAATCCGGAAACTAAAACTAGAAGGATGAAGCTCGTCAAGAGGGCTTCCTAACGGTGTAAAAAGGTTTCAAATTCCGGCAGCCCGAACGGCCGTACGGGGACCCGACGCCGAGCAGCGATTTCAACCCCATTCCAGCTATTCCGGCCTCAGTTTGTAAAACTCGACGGATATTCGTGACCTACTCGCTGAAACGATCAAAACGGTATATAGATTGCGAGGTTTTACCAGATAAATCTTCCCCTGGTGACGAACCCTTCTCGAGCCCCTCTCTCTTGTTCTTTCTCTTTCTCTCTCTTTATTATATATATTTTTTGTGATTAGAAAGGCTTACAGCCATGTGTGCGTGCGTGCGTACATTTTTATCCGCAAGGTAAGGCGGCGGCAGATATATATACATATATCATTATAACGATTCGATAATTATTTCTATCTTGTCCCGATGAATATTGACACGGCGGTAACATACAAAACAATATATATAAAATATATAGTAACACTCTGGAATTACAAAAATTCAAGTTCGTTATTCTAAACAATACGGGGTGATATAGTTCTCAACTCCGACATGATAACCAAATTTATTCGACGGTTCACAAAATATAAAAATCACCTGATTTATTTATTATAGGTATCACACCCTTCCCCTAAAAAGAAATTTTATCCTCGAAACTTCAAACGGGAAGTAGATGATGAAATATATTCGGGTTATAGATCATCTCCATGAATAATTTTACTTAAGTCGTAAACATCACACCGGTGCATATAAGAAAACATCATATACATAATATGCCCCATTAAGCATATCTCACTGGTTGACGACGACAGGGTCTTCTTCATTCGCTTCTTCAGGGTCCTCTTCGGGATCTTCCTCGGGATCCTCTTCGGCCTCTGCGACTTCTTGCCCCACGACCGGAATTGGGCCGCTGGGAGGATAGCAAGGATCTCCTCAGAGTTGGCCTGTATCATCACCCTCTCTTGCTTGACCTGATCCTGGAGGGCCTCTCTCGCCTGAGTGTACTGTGCCTCCCTCTCTCGAAGAGTGCATCGTACTGCAGCCAACTGAGCTTCTAGCTGCACAGCATGCTCGCGTTCCCGCGCAACTGCCTCCTGCGCAGTCTGACTTGCGTCCCAATGAAATTGTTCTACGACCTCTAGATAATTGATATGCTCCAAGCAACGAGTATGCTTAGTAGGATCCATACTTACAAGATTACTCAACTGTTTCCTTTCGGTTGACGTCTTAAATCTATTATGGGAATACCTCTCAGGGCCTAATATTCACATCAAACTGGCTTTAAGTCGTCGGTCCTAGCGGCGCTATAGTTGTTTCTTAGCAGCCGCTATTATGGCGGCGCCGTCATTCAGTGTCAGTTATCTCTCGCCGCCACAACAATGATAATATTAATAATAAAATCTTAGCGATAGACTCGCAAGGATACCTGATAAGGATCGAGTTAACTAATGGTACGAATATGACCAAAATATTGGTCAAGCTAAAAGATACAATCACGGAATCTCGGTACTCCCATTTGATGTCAAGACATGATGACCATCTCTCAGATGTTGATCGCCGAGACTAGCGAACCGAAGAAATGAAAATAGATCAACAGAAAGGGAATTAACACGGAAATAAAATTATTACATCCCATTCCTTTTGAAATATGTTTCGTCCTAAAACTTAGGACATGAAACAATCAAGGCAAAGGCAAACTTTAGATGATACACGTTATCTGTTGTCAACATCGAACACAAAATTCCATGTCATACAAAGCCGCTACGGTCCGATTCAATACGCAAGAATATTTACAAAGTGCAACGATCGTGAATCACTATGGTTGATAATCTAAATAGTACAACAATCAAAATGCGAGCTTAACACTAAACGAGCATATAATTCCGACAACCTCAAAGGTTTGGAAGATAACTTACTGGGATGAGTACCCTAATCTTAAGGAAATCAGATGCTCGAGAATCACGATACGAGATCGAGCAACAACGATCGAACAACATTGATCGAACAACAATGATTG
This sequence comes from Orobanche coerulescens, assembly GCA_033398695.1. Classification (NCBI taxonomy): domain Eukaryota; kingdom Viridiplantae; phylum Streptophyta; class Magnoliopsida; order Lamiales; family Orobanchaceae; genus Orobanche; species Orobanche coerulescens. The sequence continues at coordinate 125,343,494 of CM065819.1, read as the reverse complement.
GACGATGATAATCCAATAACCCCGGAGTTCACGACTCAACTCAAGACATTAAGTGGGCTAGTAAGAATTACAAGATATTCACTTTGCATAGGACTCACAAGGGTTGAACCAAACTTGGGAAAAGTCACAACTATAAACGGACTAATCCGAAACAATGCCACAACTCGTTCGAACGGCAAAGACCGAAGAACAGAACACATTCAGCAGGTATCAACGAACATAAGTGAGTCGATAGGATGGAAACATACAGAAGTCAAAAATTCGGGTATTACGATCCACTTTAAATTAAAGAAGTTTGTCCCCGAAATTTAGAACAATGAAAATAATATAACAAGCAACTTCATAAGGTCAAATGACCAAATCTCTAAGCATTCTGACGAATGCGGAATGACTACTAACATCACGAGAATTTCTCAGTAGTGATGCAATTCAGTTAACGGCACAAGTTGAAATCAAAGTAAAGCTCAACACAATTAGATATAGTTTTCTCGAGTGGGATCATATGTTACCAAAGGAAATATGGTTCAATATTCAACGACAGTGGGGTTATACAACGAGATGTTGAAACCAGTACATGACGGAAACCACAATTACAATACACTCAGACATCAAGACAATCATCGCAGTACCACCGAACTCGCAAGTTCTGCAGTGCGACAACAGAGTCAAACATAAGGGTCCAAGGCCCTACATGTACAAGCGCAAGAATCCCGATTATTATACTCTTCTCCCCCTCAAAGGTAGTTTTGTCCTTGAAACATAGAACTACCAAGTTAGAGATGGAAAGCAAGAAGATAAAGAGAATCAAAGCCACAATTATCGGAAGCATCAACAATCTGTCGTATTATGAAAGCATCACCTGCCATCATCTGGGGTACGGGACACCCTTGATCGTTTGCTTTGTTCACCGATAGTATACGGACATTTGATCGAATGTTAATTGTTCACGGTTCCTCAGAATCCTTAGAATTGTCAACCAAGTTGAACAAGTCGGAGTTGTGGATATACAATTCATATGACATGACCAACAACAACATTTAACATCAATTGATTCATCATAATCGGGTTGAAAATGAGATCAAGAACAAAATCTTCAAAACGGTTAACTCAAGAAAAATCAGGGAATTGCCTCGATCCGACGAAGAGCAATAGATTAGATAATTTTATACTTCAAAACACCTTTAAACGGAACAAAATCGGCCAAGATCACGAACCCTAGTCGCCTTCGATTCACACCATGGTGTCACCCGTGGAGAAAAGGAAAAGAGTGGAAATGATAAATCACGATTGTTGTCCGGTTTATATGCCGGACAGATTAGCATGCGATATCCACAAGGTAGCGTGCGCTAATTCTGCATAATAACGTGCGCCATACCTATACCAACCAAAATTCACCATCACAATTATACCCCCACTAAGACAACAAACACGCAACGAGATGAATCGCAACCAAATGTGTGTCCAAACATGACACACGATCCCAAAACTTTACGACTGTGGTGCCTGCACTTTATGAAAACAATCCTTTTGAAAATAAGAGGGTGATTTATGTTTTGCCAAAACTTGTAATTACTTTACTCTTATTGGAAGAGGAGGGTTTATTTTACACGTTGATTTTGAAATCATTTTTAAATAATGCACAAAACAATTTATACTTTTAAGATTTTCGAAGACGTCTATAATCCAAAATGTTTCCAAAAATTACTTCGAAGTTAGATAAAATGAAGATCCTTCTTCTTCTACTAATTGTTTAATCGAAAGGAAAGTATTTTCCATCGAATACATACTCATTTGATATAACGATATTAAATCGTAGGTTGTCACCATTTGAAAGAGTTTCAAAAACCACTTTAAAAATACTCCCGCAACAGTTAGAATTGATACTTAAAATCTCATCCTTAAAAGAATATAGGAATTTTTAATATTCCTAATTTTCCAAAATACACTGTATAACTATTTTCACCCGGACAGTATACGCATTGTACATATCAAAATCTTAATACCACCAACAAGTTCAAGCTCCTTTACCAAGGTTGATCGAATCAGCACCACACAATCACCGCTCAACTAAGAGGGGACTTATAATCGGGAGACTTACCATCTCCATATGCTCGTAGGCTCAAGTTACACAAACATATACATGAAGGAAAATTAATGGACACAGTTCGAAGTAATACAAATAGATTACTCTGGTTACCCGCAGGTTTCTGATAAGATCAGAAGACAATGAACACAGCCCCAATGGAATACGGCTCACAAGAAGGACTTAAAGTCCATATGTTCACGACTAAAACAATTTTGAAAAAAAGAAATTGAGGATCAGAGAGACTTACAACGCAGGTCACACGAGGTAGCAGCAACCCAGTGATATCATAAACAGACGACCAACTCAATTTTGACCGACCCAAAACACCAACAGCCTAGGTATCCATAAACCTAGACACCGATTCCACAATCTGTAACACCCCCGTGATATACAGAGATATTACAGTACCGTAGATTCTTTTTGGAGAACCTACAAGGCTGAGACCAACATAAATCCTCACATATATTGACGATATTCAACTTTAAACCATATATATTACAACACTCAATAATACAATGTCCTGTGGGACTCCAGCTGACACAATAACACCCATCAAAATGACTGAACCACAAACAAACCATATTACCCGACAGAACTCGCGCGAGCACAAGGCAAAACACAACTTGGTTCACAACAGGACGACCACATACTCAAAATAGTGCATGATATCAGTGTTGCTCACCATCCTCGTGTCCTTTCTGTGTCGGTTCGCCACTAAGACCTACACATGAATACACAACAAGTATATTCACCCCGAAGGGGTCAGCAAACAGCCGGTGCAAGTACAACGATTTATGAATATGTACCACAAGTGAATAAACAACCAAATCACAGTGCCATCATATATATTCTGGAATACAATACCACAATCATCATTATTGTATGTGCAATGCAATGCAATTCCCATGCATGCCATGACTCACGCACACGGGCCCATTTCGCTCGGCTCTTTTGGCCAACTCAAGTCGCTTACTTAAAAAAAAAGTCGCTTACTTGAATTTTTCGCTTTTCGCTTCGCAATGCATGTTTATGATATATTATTTCATGTCAATACGAAATGATGTTGAGTATTCACAAATTCACTTTTTCGCTGATCACACATGTCACAAATATCGCACTGATACACTTTAAGGTGCAAAAATTTCACAACTTAAATTTCTAGTAAATTCCCCACCTAGTGATCCGCAGATACTCGCAGTCTAACGAATCCCAGGGGACCCTTGCTGGTTTTACTTAGCTCACACACACTCAGTGACCACATGTCACAAACCACAGAAATCACCACTTTCTGAAATCACATTTTCTGATTTTACCACATTTCACAGAAAACATATTTTTCACATATTCATTCACACGAAGTACATCAAACGTAATCAAAGTACTTTCCTGGCATTCCAGCAAATGGAAAAGGTTCGATTGACAAGGAAAATAGACTGAGCGATTAGCCAGACCTTCAACCTAAAACGGTTCATATTATATAATTAATGGGTTAAGATTTATATAACCATTAGAACTCGACTTTCTAATTTAGCCGAGTCGGGTGAGACATAGTTATGGACACACTCTACGCGTTATTGGGGTGTACAAATGTTGTGTTTCAAATTAGGAGCCATTTGAAATTCGTTTGACCCATTTTGGATTGAAACCAAGAAGGTTATACACTTCAAATAAAATATTGAAGTTTAGGGTCAAATTGAAGATTTAAAAAACTTCAATCAAGTCCAACTTTATTTCTAATTCTCAAATGGCATAGCTCTAGGCTTTCAAAGTTTATGCTTTTTGCCCCAAAACTTTATATGGCTATTTAATAGTCGTTTTAACGTCTCCAGGACCATCGTAACCTTACGGGAGCTTCTTTAACATCGACTAACACTATTTTTACATGTAAAAACATACTGATGCCCCAAATCAGCAAGGCCCGTATCCACACCCATTTACATCACACACACACACTCACGGCTCACACCCATACACATCACACACCAGCACACACACACACACACACACACAGACACACACACACACACACACACCCGTGCATTCGGATGTGCTAATTATTGGCTCACTGGTTTTAAACTTCAAATTTGATAACAAAAAGGTGAATATTGTTTTTTATGATGGGACTTCTCCATCTGTAGGACTATTATCCTTAAATAATTTTCTAAAGTTTGTTAAATTATGGTGTTCACTTAGGTGTATTAATTAATAAGCTCCCCATCCGAGTCTATGTTAATTTAATACATGGCCAAGAGGAACCAACTATTAATTTTACTTTTCAAAACGCATCTTGGCTAGATAGTAAAATTAAAGACGTTAAAACTACTTGAAAATGTATGTGTAAACATCCACACTATCGTGGCTTGCATGTGCAGTTTTTCAAGGTGTTGGTTGATTGCATATATATTGTGTTGTAAGGTTTTTCAATATATTATGTGTCGAATTATGTGATGAATGGTGTTTTTAATTTTACTCTCAGATGTCTTTCAATTCACTAGCTGTTATTCTCAAAGAAAACAAACTTGATGGCACTAACTTTGCCGACTGGAAAAGAAATCTTGATATTGTCTTGACTGTCGAGGGGCATAAATTTGTTTTAACTGAGGAGAGACCTTTGGAACCAGAAACGGATGCCACTCCTGAAGAGTTGGCTGAATTCCGGAAATGGAAAAAGTCTGATGAGATGGCTCGCTGTTACATTTTGGCTTCATTGACAAATGTATTGCAGCATCAGCATCAGACGATGGGCTCGGCCGCGGAAATGATGAAAAATCTCACTCAGGTGTTTGGTCATCAGAGCCGGACGGCTAGGCAAAATGCAATGAGGGTTTTGATGACAACCCAAATGTCTGAAGGGACCCCAGTAAGGGATCACGTTCTTAAAATGATGTCTCATTTGAACGAACTAAGCATACTCGGGGCCACTATCGATGCGGAGTCGCAGGTCGATATTATCTTGGGCAGTTTACCAAGAAGCTTTGAGCAGTTCTGCCTGAACTACAATATGAATCGTAGGACTTACACATTGGCAGAACTTCTGACAGAGCTTCAGTCTGCCGAAGGTCTCTTCAAACAAGGTTATCATCAAATTCTTGCGGCAACTGGTGCTTCTTCTTCAAAGCCCAAATGGGGAAAGAAGAAAAAGTAGGTTGGTCAGAAGCAAGTGGCAACCTTCAAAGCTAAGGGCAAGGCTCCTCAGTCAAAGGCTCCTCGGTCCGAAGCGAACAAAAAGCCGTAGGGCAAGTGCTTCAGTTGCGGTCTGAAAGGGCATTTCAAGAGTGACTGCCCTAAGAAAGGTACGTCTCATGCACTAGTAGTCAAAACATATTTGACTGCCTGTTCTATCACTTCGTGGATAGTGGATTAAGGCTCAACTGATCATGTTTGTTATGACTCGCAGGGGTTCCAAGTAACCAAGGTACTTAGTGCGGATGATATTACAATAAGCTGGGGCGACTATTCCTGGCTGAAGGCTGTTGCAGTGGGAGTCGTGCAGCTAAAAGTTGATGATATGATTTTAGTTCTAAATAATGTATTATTAGTACCCGATTTTAGAATGAATTTAATTTCAGTTTCTAAATTGCGTCGTGATGGATATTCAATTTCTTTTGAAGATAATACAATTATTAAAAGAAACAGTGAATATATTTGCGTGAGTACTTATAGTGAAGAACTTTATATCATTAATGCTGCACCACATCCCTTGCATAATTATAAATCACTTAATTTTTTGACTAATCCTAATAAAAGAAAAGAACCTTCGAGCATAAATCCAACATATTTGTGGCATTTACGATTGGGTCATATTAACCTTAGAAGGATTCAAAGATTGGTGAGCGATGGCCCATTGGATTCACTCCAAGTTGAGTCATTTCCAGTTTGCGAATCCTGTGTGAAAGGTAAAATGACTAAAAGGGCTTTTCAAAAGCAAAGAAAATCATGCACAAAATGTGTTGGAATTAGTTTATACCGATGTATGTGGTCCAATGAAGATCCAGGCTAAGGGTGGTTTCAAATACTTCATCACGTTTATAGATGATTATTCGAGATATGGATACATCTATTTGATATGACGTAAGTCTGAATCTTTTGATAAGTTCAAAGAATTCAAGGCTGAAACGGAGAAGCGTCATGGGCAGAGTATCAAGTCACTACGATATGATCGTGGTGGTGAATACCTTAGTGGAGAGTTTTTGGATTTCTTGGCACATGAGGGGATTACTTCCCAGCTCATAGCGCCTGGTACACCACAACAAAATGGTATTGCTGAACGAAGGAATTGTACTTTATTAGAGATGGTTAGGTCAATGATGAGTTATTCTGATTTGCCTATTTCGTTTTGGGGATACGCCTTAGAAACAGCGGCATACATTCTAAACTTGGTGCCTTCGAAATCAGTTCCAAAAACACCCACAGAACTGTGGAATGGGCGCAAGCCCAGTCTAGGACATGTTCGGATTTGGGGTTCACCAGCACACGTGCTGAATAAGGAAGCTGATAAATTGGCATCTCGTACAGAAGTACGAGTGTTTGTAGGATATCGGAAGGGAACGAGGGTGGCCTATTCTACAGTCCTAAAGACCAGAAGGTCATTGTTAGCCCCAATGCCCGGTTCTTAGAGGAGGACTATGTAATAAGCCATAATCCTAGGAGTGAGGTCATTCTAGAAGAACTTAGGGGCAATATTTCGACAATACCAATTATGCAAACACCTAGTGTACCACGTATCGACACTATTGTGGATACGCAAACTAAGGATACGCCTCATCGTAGTGGGAGGGTTGTTCATCAACCTGAACGTTTCATCGGCGTGGGAGCATCTTCGGACCACTCCCCAGACCATAATGAAATGGATCCATGTACGTACAAACAGGCAGTTCAAGACAAGGATGCTGAATCCTGGAAAACAGTAATTGAATCCGAAATGGGATCTATGGATTCTAACCAAGTATGGGAGCTAGTAGAGCTACCCAATGGAGTAAAACCCATTGGAAGTAAGTGGGTCTACAAGTGTAAGAGAGGATTGAAATGGAAGGTTGAAACCTTCAAAGCAAGGCTTGTTGTGAAAGGTTACACTCAGAATAAGGGCATCGACTACGATGAGACCTTTTCGCCAGTAGCCATGCTTAAATCAATCTGGATTCTCTTGGCTATAGCTGCGCATTTGGATATGGAGATTTGGCAGATGGATGTCAAGACTGCGTTATTGAACGGAGTCTTGATAAGGAAATCTACATGTGACAACCTGAAGGATTCATTGCTGAAGGAGAGGAGCACTTAGTGTGCAAGCTCAAAAGAGCCATTTATGGTCTCAAGCAAGCATCAAGGTCTTGGAACATGCGATTTGATGAGGTCATTCAATCATATGGTTTCGAATAATGTCCTAGTGAGGTTTGTGTATACAAAAAGTGCAATGGAAACGTGTTGGTGTTTCTTGTACTGTATGTAGATGATATACTTCTAATTAGAAACAATGTGAAGGTATTATCAGACGTAAGGGCATGGCTGTCTGAGCAGTTCGATATGAAGGATTTGGGAGAAGCTGGGCACATCCTTGGTATTAGGATCTTTCGAGATCGCAAGAAAAGGATGTTGTGCTTATCTCAGACATCATATATCGATACGGTGCTAAAGTGGTTCAGCATGGAGAATTCCAAGAAAGGTTTCTTACCTTACAGACATGGAATTCAGCTATCTAAGGCTATGTGTCCTATGACACAAAAGGAGATAGATGACATGAAGCTGGTCCCTTATGCTTCGGCAGTGGGAAGCCTCATGTATATTATGCTTTGCACTAGGCCTGATATATGTCATGCTGTAGGCATGGTGGCGAGATATCAGTCGAACCCAGTACCGGGACATTGGATTGCTGTCAAGCATATACTCAAGTACCTGAGAAGGACTAGGGATCATATGCTTGTATATCAATCAGATACACTTTGTCCTTTGGGTTACACTGACTCGGATTTCAGCGCGGACAAAGAAAAGTCGAAATTAACTTCCGGATATGTTTTCACTTTGGGAGGTGGAGCCATCAGTTGGAGGAGTGTGAAGCAGAAATGCATAGCGGACTCTACCATGGAAGCCAAGTATGTAGCAGCCTCAGAGGCAGCTAAAGAGGCAGTATGGCTCAAGTACTTCCTAAAGGATTTGGGTGTGATTCCTAATTTGCCTAGGAGTATTACACTTTATTATGATAATACCGGTGCGGTTGCAAATTCGAAGGAACCACGGGCCCACAAAGCAAGCAAACATATCAAGCGCAAATATCATATCATTCGAGATTTTGTGAAGACAGGGAAGATTGTTATCTCCAAGATAGCATCTGAATACAACCTAGCTGATCCTTTCACGAAAGGGTTGCCCTTCAAGTCATTTGAAGGGCATGTAGAAGGAATGGGGTTGAGATGTATGGCAGCATTGCTTTGAGTATAAGTGGGAGATAGATAGACATAGTTTAGATAGTATACTTCAAAAGCATGCTTTGAGTATAAGTGGGAGATTGTTAGGATTGTATACGTCAAAGCATACTTTATGCTTGTATTACCTAATTTCTCGGTCTTTATCTATGAGAATATTTAATTCATTTATCACATGTTTTGCATATTTATTCACGCTATGGTTATGCAAATGTAGTCTAAATTACTTTATATTGTAGATAATGTGGTGTGTCGTGTCACACAGAAGATCACATTATCGGTTCCTTATATAGTAATATTTAGTTCACAACCTATATAACATTAGACCGTTATGTGAGAGGTTGTAGTATATGCTTGAGATTGGTTGGTCTTGACCATTAGCATATATTAGCGTATTCATTATACGTTGAACAGGATCGAGGTGAGATAGATTCTTCTGTACTGACTATAAGAAGAACGTACATCTCAGACAATTATTATTTCTTAATTCTAGTGATTAATATTTAATTATATATATTTAATATTTATTACTTTGATTTATCATGGGTGAGAGCCACAATGATTAACTCAATATGCTCGATATTTCGGGCAATATTATTATTTATATGATAATTAATATTATAGCTAGAAATCGTGTCCCGACCAGTCGGGTTGATCATGTCCCTTGAGGCACTCAAAAAGATTATTATATTAAACCCTGCAGGTGGAATTAATTTTTCGATATAATAATAAAGGTCGAGTGGTATACTCATGTATAATATATTAATTAATTAAAAGCTGTCAGTAGCTTAAATTAATTAATGGACATGGAATATCTTAAAATGGGAAATAATTAATTCAAAAATGAGTCCAATTTCGTAATTTGGGATTTTGGTAGGAAGTGCAATATTAACTTATTAGTGGACTAAGTTGATATTAATAGAGTCTTAATATTAGGAAGAGTCCTAATATTGGAAAGAAGACATCTATTGGGAGTCCTTACCATATCTTCCTTAAGGTCCCTAGAGTAGCCCAAAACACCTATAAAAGGAGAACATGTCTTGGCCGATTTTAACATCATTATTTTCCCAAGAAAATCAATTTTTGTGTGTGTGTTTAATTGTGGATCTTGACTTGTGTCTTGGATTCCATAATTTAGTTAACACAATATTTTTCTAAAAATACCAAAATATTCAAGAAAAATAGAGAGAACAAAAATCGTAAGTTTCTTGAGAAGGAAAAGTTCGGCCGATCCATATTGCACTCCAAGTAGTCTGGTAGATTATTGCCCACACGACATCCGGACGTAGGCGGGATATACTCTAGAAGATCTTGAGGTAGAAATACAAGAAGATCGGAGAGGAGTACGAAGAGGAGATAAATCGACCAAAAGAGAATTCCTACCACTTCGCGTCAAAGGTATAAATTACTTATGCGTAAATATGTGTATTTAATTATTTGTTAATCTGTTTAGTTAATTAATTGACAAGCCTAAATAGATCCGGTTTTTATGTTGGTTAGTTTATAAAACCTTTCTTAAAATAATTTCCACCAACTTGCTTCCGCTGCGTTTTATATTCCAACAAGATTTGCATCGTGTGTCACATGTCCACCGAGCATATTTATAGCACCCACCTAATCTTTTTGCTCACCGTTTCTTTGCAAAACTACTTTTACCTGTACCTGGCATGTACTTAAATGAATTTGAAAATTCACCAGATAGTCGAACTTGTGCTTCGATCAACCATCGAATATCTTCTGGGATGCCATTTCTCATTAGCACCCTTAATCTTTCCAGTCGAGCTCGATAAATTTTTTTTATGACATTCACTGGAAGAGATGGATAAAATTTACGAAGATTCGAAAGCATTGGATCCATTATGATATTCAGACCCTCAGCATGGATGAATTTTGTGAATACAATGATAATCTATTTATAGATTAGAATTACGCGTATGAGATTTGACTCCGCGTCCTAAAGCCTATGAACTACGGCTTTATATTTGAATAATGAACATAATGTGACATGTGGGAGCGGTGACTCCATGTTGATAATGATGTGCAATAATGGTATCGAAAGATGATGTAATATGCCGGTAAAATATTTATATGGTGATACAGACACATCATGTCTTCAAATATTTGTTCTCGATTAATATCCCTACTAGCCAATATTGGGAATGAATCCCTAATAAATTTGGAATATATTAAGGGGGAGTATGGGTCCACTTCCTCTACATGTAAACTACTAGATATTGTGGATCCACTAGATAGTCACATGTGTATATGACTCGTAATCAGAAATTTACGGGATGATTTGCTCACGGTTTGAGCATATATTCCAGATCGAATTAAGCTAGTAATATATCCCAAATAAACTTGAATAGATCCCAGAAAGGATCAAGATATGCGCATACAAGTGGGATATTAATTAGCATACTATTCGAAGTCCTCCAGTCAATATCGAGAACATAATATATAAACTCTCATGACTGAAGATGAATACTGAGATACTGACATATGATTTTAATGCTCAAGAAATCTCTTAGCATGAGGGGGAGTATTGGTAGTTGGAAATATGTGAAATGCATCACAATCCTCACAACTGAAATATGAACTTGAAGTTCAAAGATGCATGACAGATTATTAATCTTTGGTACTAACTACAACTACTTTTATAAATACATAATAATTCCCCGAATATGAATCAAAGCAAATGATAAAATGAGGCATATACTTTTGAGAAGTATATAGACATAACCACAATGTGTAATTCCAATGGATGATTGATAAAGATATCTCGGCAAGTTATGTTGCCATGGGGAAATAAATATTGAAATGTGTCGATACAGTATAGCGCTATGAATGATATGAAAAATGATTGGAACGGGGATATCCATGAAATGAGGATAACAATTAAAATGAAGATATCCATGAATGAAATAAGGATATCCATGAAACAAATGAGGATATTGAAATCCATCGAAAGTAAAATATATGCCCTTATAATAAAATGAAACATATGGGCTTACTGAAAGTGACTCGTGAGGAGATTTTGAACATATTATCAGTGCGTGCAGCCACTCAGAATAAGGTATTGTGAAAGAAAATTATATGTTGTACTCTTTTCCTTGACTGAGGTTTTATCCCACCGGGTTTTTCCAGCAAGGTTTTTAACGAGGCAGCTTAATCACAACCAATATGGAATCTGCAAAAGAAATTTGGAATATATTGCAATGAATATGAGTTCGATATTACAAACTGCACTGAAAATGATACTCGTACTAATCTCTGGAGGATCATTGAAATACCTGGGGCATATTTATATAAAATACGCGTTGCACTCTTTTTTCCTTGACTGGGGTTTTGTCCCATTGGGTTTTCCTAGCAAGATTTTTAACGAGACAACTGGAATGGCGTATTAGTATGAATAATGTACTCTTTTTTCTTCAAACTAGTTCAGCAGATATTTATGTAAATAGTCATTCAGGGGAGTGTTATAATATACCTTGAAAGTGACATTTCAATTACCCTTTTATTTTTATATACTGTGAATGACTATTATGCCTCTGATGTAATTATGTAATTACGATTTTGTCATCTGAAGTTTTCCTATAAATAGGACTTCAGTTATTAATGAAAAACACACCTGAGAATCATTCTCTATATTTTCTCTAATTTTTCTCTCTACGATATTCCGATTTCATAACAATAGCATCATAAATAAAGATGTTAAACGGGCTCGGGCCCGACGGGCTGGCCCGTTTAACCCGCCAAAAAACCGGGTTAGGGCCGATATTTCCTAGGCCGTTTAAATCCGGGCTTTTTTGGCCCGGACCGTTTAGCCCGAAGCCCGTTAGGGCTAGCCCGAAGCCCTAGATATATATATATATTGTTAATTTCAACTTACAGTAATACTATATTTATATAACATATATTAATATTATATATATATAATATATATTAGTATTATATATGTAATATATATTAATATTATATATATTATATATTATTATTGTATTATATATAGCATTTCTATATATTGTTACTTTTTTTTTTGCTTATAAAAAAATAAATATTAGATTTTTAAATATTTAGTCCGTTTAGCCCGAAGCCCGTTAGGATTAGGATTAGGGCCGATATTTCCTAGCCCGTTTAAATCCGGACTTTTTTGGCCCGGATCGTTTAGCCCGAAGCCCACTAGGGATAGCCCGGAATCGCTAGAGCTAGCCCGTTTAACATCTCTAATCATAAATCCCACGATGAGAATTTGAAACCCACAAAATTATAGGCTTGGATAGGAAAGGTCGTCACAATCAACATCATGAATCCATGATACCAATATAAAAAAGAAATAAAATCAACAAATGTGCTACTCTTAATAATTAACCCATTAGAGGTCCAATTCGTGGGTCTAAAAGCATCCAGCTTGTAGCAAAAGGCGAAATCCCTCGCCCCCAGGGCCCCCACCCCCCGGTCCGATAGAGATTGGTGGAGGAATTAAATCATGGTGACTCAACGGCCCACTAGGTGGGAGGAACAGTGCCTGGTGCCCACAAGGAGCTCTAAAAGCATCCAGCTGTTAACAAGTTTCGGTGCATGTTTCTGATCATCGTATACTATCCCCATTCAGTTAGGATCAGTGATATGGAGGCAAGGACTTAGGATCCGAATAATTGAAAATTCGAATCGAACTATCAAATTCGATTTGATATTGAGAAATAAATTATCAAAAGAATTCAGATTGGGGTCCTAAAATAAGCATCAGGTTCGGGTTCGATTATTAAAATTTCAAAATTTCAATGATCATAATATCTGAAATTAACGTCAATAACCAAATAATATGTTATAACCCATGATACCCAGAATATAAACCATGTTGATAGTCGATCCACCTTAGCATCCACTTAAGCACTCCAGGCAGCCGACCAGCCGAGCAGATCCTGGAGCCGAACCGGTCATAGGCCCGATGGCTTCTCGGGCTCACAAAGAACCGGACCGGGCAGAGACATTAGAGCCGACCCGGAATCCAACCCAGAAGGACCGAGCAGACTCTATATGAATACGCTCCGAACCATAATCATAACATGACCGACCAGAATAGCGGGAAGCTCGAGGGCCGACCCCGTTGTCGGTCGCAATGGATAAGTATTACCAAAAGCACGAAGAACAGGCAGACAGGACAATAAAAGAGGGCTGTCATATCCCTTCCCAAAGCAAACTTAAGAAGGTGACACGTGTCGAGGAAATCACCACACTGTGACAAATGTCATCAGCATATTCACCTAAATCTTCCAGCGGTCATCTCATGAATGGCTGATATTGCCTATATATATGCCAGGAGAATGTACAATAAAAATGACTTAGGAAAAAGATGAAAAATACATAGAGAGAGATAAAAAAGAGAGAAAAGAGAAAAGGATAAGACTTGTAATTAGCAAGCACCAGCAAAACAGACCGGCCAAAATATTTTCGGCCCGGCTCTACTCTTTATCAAGGTCATTAATAAAATTTAGTGATCAAACACCCTTCTTTTTTGTTATTTTATTTTCTACGTGTCTTCGATCCATTCGTCCAGATCAGCACACGTGACGTTGACCAAACCAGACGTCAACAGATTGGCGCTAGAAGAAGGGCACCTCCGGGAGCTTGAGCGAGTCGCTCAAGCTATGACTACAAATTCTGAATATAATCAACCCGCCACAAAGAAGGGAAATCCGTTCAAATTGGCGGAGCGCTTTGGCATACCTTGCGTTCATCCGGGAATAACCACCCTCACCAATAAGTGGTGATTTGAAAGCATAGGAATCATCGTAACTATGAGTCGAAAGCATAGGAATCATCGTAATTAGAAGTTGAAAGCACAGGAGCCATTGTGACCATGAGTTCCTGCTCGACTCGGCTGACCTTTTAAAGGTCATAACTCGGGGGATATCAAACGCAACTCAAAGCTCTAGAAGATCTCCCAAAGAATCCCTTTGTATTCTTCAAATTAAAGTTGCAATCAACATACACCACAATATCTGCAAGCGCTTTCGGAATTCCCGTCCGATCCTCACAAAGTTTCTGGTAGTCCGAAAAAAATGCAGTCCGTTGGGATGCAGGCGAGAAAACTCAAGCCATTATTGGGCCGAGCTTAGACTGAGATCAGATGGAATCATCAGAACCTAAGGAGTCTTTCGCATAAGCACCCGAACAGTGGCCATTAGGATGCCAACGACGAAACTTAAAATTTAAAGGGATGAAGAAACAGCAGAAAGTGGAACATATTAGTAAAACTGAAATGAGCAAAGGGCATAATCTTTATAAGGAGATATGAAAGATAAAAAAGTCCCCACCTTTCACCAATCATTCGGGAGATAAGGAAAGAGGGGCCAGGCCGACCAAGTAACCCAGGAGGACTTAAAGCACTAATCCTACACCTACCGGCCCGAGGAGAACTCTACTGCAACCCGCACCGCCTTCGCTCGATCGGAAAGTATGGACCGACATCCGGACTATCTGATGCCGAGCTCGGATGCGCCCCTGTAGAGCTGGCCTATGCACTCACACTAGCCCCCTGAAAACAAGCACAGGAATGGCCCTCGCCGGCCCCGACCAACGTTTGCTCTGCTCGGCCACTTGCTCAGGTTTTCTAGCCCCCAACTACGAGATGGAATATGAAGCCCTCGAGGCCGGGCCGGAAATGGCGACCTCCATCGGCCCTGCTCACCTCACTATCTTTGAAGCGATTCTCAGATAGAGGCTAATACGAACCCAGGGAGCCCAGTTTGGTCAATTTCCTCGACCCAGCTCGGACCTGGTGGTAAGATTATCAAGGAACTATAACGCCCTCTGCGAACCAAGAAACAACCGAACCGACCAATCGGCAGCCAAACAATGCGAGTTGAAAGGACAAACACGGCCTCCAGTTCCACGCCCCCAGCACAGCAGGGTGCCCGCAAAAACTAGGATACTCCAACCGTGACCCATCTGGGTCGCCATGAAGGGAGCCTTACGCAGGGGAATCCAGTCCGGCCGCTGAAAGGGGTTATTCGAATATGCCCTCAATAAGGTTCCTAAGCACACACACGACAACCCCTTCGGCGGCCCAATATCGGCCTACAAATCGCTCCGGCAAGGACGTTACTAGCCGGATCAGAGAAAGGTGTCATTGGGATGAAGTGAAGATACGCACGATGCCAAACCTTCGCTTCTTAGATCCAAAGCTCGTATGAAACCCACTTACATTTATGGCCTACCGCCACCCGCTAAAGGGACGATCGTTCGGGTCGCCCCCCCCCCCCCCCCCCCCCATCTAGGGGATGAAGTTGAGTACCTCAAGACCCGCCTCGAAAAGCGCAAGGGGTCACGGCCTGAAGAACTCCCTAAAGACTTGGCAACACATCGGTCCGCCACTTGTGAAATATCTTCGTAGCCTCCGGCACTAAGGCGACGACCCCGGTCGAGATTGGAACACGCCCACCGGAGAACCCATTTCGAAGAACAAGATCAATATGACCCTAAAAACTTGGACCTCGTCGCCCAAAAACAGAACCAAGCAGAAAGGCGGAACATCTTCTACAAGGCACCCGAGGTTCATCATCGAAGCTTCCAGGTCGAAGACCTCATTATTAAACGAGCATTGGGGCCCGACCCGGGACCTCCTGAATCCAAGTGACAAGGACCGTACGAGAGTAACAAAGCCCTTCAGAACGGAGTTTGTTAACTAGAATATATGAATAGCCAAGGATTAATTCATTCGTCGAATGCCATGTCCTTATGAAGGTATAATCAATAAAATTCAACTCTATTTCATCTCTAATTCGAATGCACTATAAGACCGAGTTCGCCTCGGCACCTCGAATGACCGGCTCCTCCGGCACTATGAGACCAAGTTCGCCTCGGCACCTCGAATGACCGGCTCCTCCGGCACTATAAGACCGAGTTCGCCTCGGCACCTCGAATGACCGGCTCCTCCAGCACTATAAGACCGAGTTCGCCTCGGCACCTCGAATGACCGGCTCCTCCGGCACTATAAGACCGAGTTCGCCTCGGCACCTCGAATGACCGGCTCCTCCGGCACTATAAGACCGAGTTCGCCTCGGCACCTCATAAGACCGGCCCATCCGGCACTATAAGACCGAGTTCGCCTCGGCACCTCATAAGACCGGCCCATCCGGCACTATAAGTCCGAGTTCGCCTCGGCACCTCATAAGACCGGCCCATCCGGCACTATAAGACCGAGTTCACCTCGGCAACTCATAAGACCGGCCCATCCGGCACTATAAGTCCGAGTTCGCCTCGACACCACATAAGATCGGCCCATCCGGCACTATAAGACCGAGTTTGCCTCGGCACCTCATAAGACCGGCCCATCCGGCACTATAAGTCCGAGTTCGCCTCGGCACGTCATAAGACCGGCCCATCCGGCACTATAAGTCCGAGTTCGCCTTCGCACCTCATAAGACCGGCCCATCCGGCACTATAAGTCCGAGTTCGCCTCGGCACCTCATAAGACCGGCCCATCCGGCACTATAAGTCCGAGTTCGCCTCGGCACCTCATAAGACCGGCCCATCCGGCACTATAAGTCCGAGTTCGCCTCGGCACCTCGTAAGACCGGCCCATCCGGCACTATAAGTCCGAGTTCGCCTCGGCACCTCGTAAGACCGGCCCATCCGGCACTATAAGACCGAGTTCGCCTCGGCACCTCATAAGATCGGCCCATCCGGCACTATAAGTCCGAGTTCGCCTCGGCACCTCATAAGACCGGCCCATCCGGCACTATAAGATCGAGTTCGCCTCGGCACCTCATAAGACCGGCCCATCCGGAACTATAAGTCCGAGTTCGCCTCGGCACCTCATAAGACCGGCCCATTCAGCACTATAAGTCCGAGTTCGCCTCGGCACCTCATAAGATCGGCCCATCCGGCACTATAAGTCCGAGTTCGCCTCGGCACCTCATAAGACCGGCCCACCCGGCACTATAAGTCCGAGTTCGCCTCGGCACCTCATAAGACCGGCCCATCCGGCACTATAAGTCCGAGTTCGCCTCGGCACCTCATAAGACCGGCCCATCCGGCACTATAAGTCCGAGTTCGCCTCGGCACATCGTAAGGCCGGCCCATCCGGCACTATAAGTCCGAGTTCACCTCGATACCTCATAAGACCGGCCCATCCGGTACAGTCAACGAAAGGTGAATAGAAAAGCCAACGGCCAAACTAACCAGGCCCAAACATACAGAGAAAAGCAACAGATGCCATAAAAAATTTCATTCAAAATTAGCCATTCTACATCAGAATACAGAGGAAACCAAGGAAAAACGGCGCGCAGGCCATACATGGAATAAAACAAAAATCTACTTGGCCATGTCCTCCTGACCAGCCGCCTGACAAGACTGTCCTTCACCTTTGTCGGACGGAATCAACACCGGATCTTCGACAACTTCTGCGGCCTTCGGCTCATCATCTCCGAGAGATTCAACCTTCAGGTCGGCCGCCTGAGACTTTATATAGGCTTGGACCTCCTCAACGGTCTTCCCTTCCTTCATGAGATCCAATATCTCATAACAAGTGGAGACATAGTTAAGGTTAATCAACTCCTCGAACTCGGGGGTCTTCTGGAAAGCAGCCGCCCCGTCGGCAAGGCCCCTGGCATAGCCCGCAGCTTCACAAGTCTGGACCCGCTCGGTCAATTGCTCAAGCTGGGCCTTAGTACTATGCAAATAGGCCTCGTGCTCGGCCCTTATGTCCAGACATCGTTTTTGCGCCTTCTCGGCCGCCGTGGCCATCTCGTCGGCCTTCCCTTTCCAGATATTGGCCTCAAAGGCCCGGCTCTCCAGAAGCTCCATCTCACCCTTCAGAGAGGTCATCTCCTCCTCCAGAGACTTGATAAGCGAATGGCAGAGGTGATGCTCCTCCTGTAAGGCCTTGAGATCGGCCTCTGCCTTTTTGTGCTTCTCAACCAGGGCCATCAGCTCCCCAGTGGCCTTCACATAGGTGCACAACGCGCGGCCCATCATAGCATTTCCAAACTGGATCTGCTCATCTGGACCCATGTCATTGGTCACCATCTCCATTTTCGGCGTCCAACCCAAAATGGGGACATGGCTGGACTCAACCACCGCTGGAGGGACCCGGTCGAGCATCTCGGCGGTTGGGGTGGCGGCCCGGATGTAGTCCAGGAACCAGCGCGGTCGCCGCCCCTTCATCTGGGCACAAGGTTCTTCCCGGTCCTTATTCACCGGGAGATGGTGGCCCTCCAAATCAATCGCGAGCTCCTTACCCTTCGCACGGCCCGTCCGTACAGGGCTCGGGGCAGGCACAGCAATTTCAGGAATGGGGAAACCCTCGACCCTGGTCACGCTATCCTCAGGCTCGGCCTCTACTCTCTTCCGCTTGCCCGCGCGCTCCCTACGCTCGGCGGCCTCAGCAGACAGCCTCGCCACCCGCTGCGCAGGCGTCTCTTTCCGTCCCGACGAATTCCTGCCCCTAGGGACTGGATAAGGGAGATGTGTTAAAAAAAAGAAGAAGAAGAAAAAGAAGGAGCTACCTGACAAAGACATTCTGCTCGGATTAGTTGATCGAAGTCCCGCTGCCCAAAGGTTATCCTCAGTAACCAGAAGATACGACTTCCTCTGATCAGCAGGAAGATCCAAGAGCTGTTCAACCCGGTCGTCAAATAAGGAGGAAGTCTCTGAAGCCGGGATACGTTCTGCACAAACAATAAATTATGAGCGTTAGACAAAAAAGGGAACAACAACAAAAAACACGACACTTACTCATTTTAGCAGTGAAGTGTTCTGGGACCTGAAGCTCGGCGTCTATCACACCAGGTTCCCACTCATCAACCGAGCTCATCCACGGCCCCCCTACATAGAACCACTGTTCCTTCCAACTATGGATGGTCTCCGGCACATCCACCAATTCTTTATACATCGCGTGTCGGGCTGTCAAGTAAAACCAGCCAGAACCGGATCGGTCGACCGACCTCCATAAGAAGAGATTGTTAACCTCTTCGAAACTGGGCTCGGTCCAGCCACGTTGACTGAAAAGGATCAAAAGACCCACCATCCGAGCCCAAGAATTCGGATGAATTTGGGCAATACAAAGGCCCCACTGCCTTAACCACCGGTAGAACACCAACGGAAGCGGAAACCTCAGCCCTGACAACAGGGAACGGTAATACACCGCCGTGCAGCCGACGGGCGGAGTGTGAGGTCTCTCCTCTGGATTCGGAACAAACATCCGCACCACCGCGGGTATCTTAAATCGCCCCCGCCAGGCCTCCAGCTGCCCATCAGTGACCGTGCTGCGTATCGAGGCCGAGTCCCACTCCGCCTCAACAAAAGGAGACGGACGAGGCCGAATCCAGGCCCAAGTCTCACCAACCGCCGTCAACGGCGTCACCACCTCCACATCTCCAGAATCTGCATCTCCAGAATCCGGCGATCTCGCGACCTCGTTTCCATCCTTGTCGCTCCAGTCAACGGGAACATCACCCATCGACAGATCCGCCACACCCGTGCGGTCCGGCGACACGGTCAAACCGACCTCTATCTCGCCCCGTATCTCCGACATCTTAAATAGAAGAGGAGGAAAAGCAAGCTTACCGGGAAATTCTATGTGAAATCGGAGAAGAAGAAAAATCGCCGAAAAAAATCTTTCTCTGCAACAACACGTAAAAATGGCGAAAGAAGCAATAGAGAAAAAGGTTCTCTATATTTATAGGATAAAAGAGGGCATTAAATGCCAAAGCACATGAAGCGGCGATTCATAATGAATCATCACGAAAATCAAAAACGCATGAAACACAATGACAAATTACGTCCCGCCACGCGTCCCCCTTACTATGACTCTTGAAGACCCCGAAGTCAAATCGACGCGACTCTCGAAGAGACGTCCCTTCGAGGGATCTTATCCACCCCCAAGCTGGATCGGCCTCAATCTGAAACGACTCCAGCACCGGCCAACCCGGCACGGCCCTGGACTCGGGGGCCCTTGTTGATAGTCGATCCACCTTGGCATCCACTTAAGCACTCCAGGCAGCCGACCAGCCGAGCAGATCCTGGAGCCGAACCAGTCATAGGCCCGATTGCTTCTCGGGCTCACAAAGAACCGGATCGGGCAGAGACATTAGATCCGACCCGGAATCCAACCTAGAAGGACCGAGCAGACTCTATATGAATACGCTCCGAACCATAATCATAACATGACCGACCAGAATAGCGGGAAGCTCGAGGGCCGACCCCGTTGTCGGTCGCAATGGATAAGTATTACCAAAAGCACGAAGAACAGGCAGACAGGACAATAAAAGAGTGCTGTCATATCCCTTCCCAAAGCAAACTTAAGAAGGTGACACGTGTCGAGGAAGTCACCACACTGTGACAAATGTCATCAGCATATTCACCTGAATCTTCCAACGGTCATCTCATGAATGGCTGATATTGCCTATATATATGCCAGGAGAATGTACAATAAAAAGGACTTGGGAAAAAGATGAAAAATACATAGAGAGAGATAAAAAAGAGAGAAAAAGAAAAGGATAAAACTTGTAATTAGCAAGCACCAGCAAAACAGACCGGCCAAAATATTTTCGGCCCGGCTCTACTCTTTATCAAGGTCATTAATAAAATTTAGTGATCAAACACCCTTCTTTTTTGTTATTTTATTTTCTACGTGTCTTCGATCCATTCGTCCAGATCAGCACACGTGACGTTGACCAAACCAGACGTCAACAAACCATACTATATTTTTTATAACTATTTTCATTTCTAATTTTTTTACTTACTATATAACCTAAAATACCGTAATTTACTATCCCATTCTCAGAGAAATTTGAAAATAACCAAAGAAAAATGAAGTAACCGGAAAAATTCGGTTCTTTTCGATTCTTTATCAGAAATTTGAAATAGAAATTTCGATTCGAATATTTCGATTCCTTGAGAAAATTACTTTGGTTCTTAAAAGTTCGGTTCCTGAAGAAAAAAATCAGGAATCGAACCTGAATTACATAACAAATTTTGAATTTCAATTTAGATTTTTTTTAAAAAAAATCGAACTATCTCTGTCCTAGTGATATGGGTACAGAAAGGGTAATCAAGAATTTCAGGAAAAAAAGCAATATTTATATTACGTATATATCCTTTTTACTACATACTACCTCATTTCTCTTATAACTGCAACATCTGCACTTTCACGTTTACCAATGCACAACTTTAATTATTAATATCTTCAATTCTTTACTTTTAAAAATTATAAGAAGTTGATATTTTGAAAGTATATTTCGAGATAAATCTAACAAGATCCCACATAACTATATTTTTTTATATGTATAAATCACAAAAGACAGTCAAAAGGGATTATGTGAACAGTGTAATAGTCAACACGTTGCAATAATAAAAGAACGGAGGCAGTATCTATTGTTCTGTGAAGTGAGTGTATATGATTAATATACATGTCTCTTCATGTATATTCTATTTTTTCCAATGGAACCAAAGACTACTTATTCTTTGATTCTGGATTATAATGAAATAAAACAAAATGACTCACTAAATTGGTTGTACTTCTTTTTCTCATGAAGTACTAGTCATTTCATGCAATTCTCGTACAATTTTCATTTTGGATCATCCGGAAACAGTCTCTCTGTGTTAAGACAGAGATAAGGTTGCGTACATCCGATGCCCTTTTACCCTACTTTTTGCGGGAGTCGTTGAGGCATTGGGATAATGTTGTTGTGTTAGTCTCTTTGTGAACCTTCTTTTTACATATCATTTCTCTTTATTTATAATTACAACATTGTCAAGCGACACGAAATTCAACTACAACTTTAACCATCAATCTATTTAATTATATATCGTTAAATTATAAAGAATCATAATTTAAAAAATATATTAAGACAAATCTAATAACAATCATACATGTTAGTTATTATTATTATATTTATTTCTAAACTGCCAAACACATAAAATGTAGGGATTTGAAAGAATCTGCTTTTCTATTTTGATAATGGACACGTCATTATTGTAGTACTTATTAATTCATTGATGAGTAATGATGACTCATTTAACTCGTCACCATGCAAACATGAAAATTTAACTCCGATCGGGAAAATAATTGGGACAAGAATTAGGATAGAAGAAGATGTATATTCTCATTTATATGGTCTCTTTAAATAGGGAGAGATTATATATTTTGGAATATTCTAACAGGCCTAGCCCTAGTTGGGAGAATCCCAATATCCTGTAGACTAAGGCACACATTGTGTATTTACTTTAACACTCCCCCTTATGCCGAGTCTCCAACGCATGTTAAGTTGTCTCGTTAAAACCTCGTCAAGCAAAAACCACATGGGAAAAATGTCTTGATCGTAGGAAAAAGAGTACAACATCCAGACATATAGGTTATGCTAACTTCGTTAAGCCAAAACCTCTATTGATCATTTCGTCGATCAATGTGTGCTCAAGAACGTGATCAGTTCGTCAATCAGTGAGCTAGTTACCTCGTTAAAAACCTTTCAAGTGATAAAAATCCAGTGGGAAAAAGAATCCTCGGTTAAGGAAAAGAGTGTAACTTGCGACGTGGATGTAAGACTCCCCCTCAAGTCTACATCTCCCCCTGATTAGTTCGTAAGTCAAGGAATCTGAAAAAGAGTGCATGTGTTGTTGCCTCGTTAAAAACATTGCCAAGTAACAAAACACATTGGGACAAAATAAACGTTGGTCAAAGAAAAGAGTACAACATTTGTATGTAAATTTCGTTATACCTCACCCTCTCACTTGATCCTTACTTCGATCTCGGGAGCTCGGAAATCCTACACATTCCGATGTTTCTCACATGTTTTTCAAATACGGCCTTAGGCAATGATTTAGTAAATAAATCAGTCACATTCTCCTCAGACTTCACTTGCTTAATTTGGATGTTGAGGAGGGCCCGTTGTTGCTGGTTGCAGAAAAACTTTGGAGAGATATGTTTCGTATTATCCCCCTTGATATACCCAAGCTTCATCTGCTCGATGCAAGCGACATTATTTTCGTATATGCATGTTGGCGCATCAGTTACATTACTTAGTCCACTGTTACCTCGAATATGTATAACGGTGGTTCTCAATCATATACACTCACGTACCGCCTCATGTAGAGCGATAATCTAAGCGTGATTCGAGGAGGTAGCAACAAGGGTTTGCTTAGTTGATTTCCAAAATATAGTTGTGTCCCCAACGGTGAATACATAACTAGTTTGGAATAGACCTTTATGTGGGTCTGAAAGATACCCAGCATCAGCAAAACCTACCAACACATTCATCTGGGTAGTTTCCTTGGCATTCACACTTACTTTAGTGATTACACATTCATGGGCAGTTTCGTTAACCGGGAAAGAAAAGTCCCCAGTCAATGGTTCCTTTGAGGTATCAAAACATGTTCTTGATATCATTCCAATGACGTTGTGTGGGCTCAGAATTATATTTAGCCAACAAGTTCACTGAGAAGGCTATATCAGGTCCAGTATACTGAGCCAAGTACAATAATGCACATATTGCGCTTTAGATAGGGAATTTCGTCTCCCAAAAGCTCTTCGTCACATTCCTTCGGACGAAATGGATCTTTCTTCAAGTCCAAACTACGACCGATCATGGTGTTAATCGTATGTGCCTTGTCCATATTAAAATACCCGACTTTCTTTTGGACATAAGCAGACGGGTGGAAAGCCGCAATCGCTATTTTTCGAGTGCGCACTGGATAAAACTTCAGGCTGAACGTAATAGCATGCAAACTGGACCAATCATTTAAAGCACATTAGTCAAGTTTTGTATGACAGGCTAAATCGAGAAAGTATTAATAAAAGAAACCGAATTCGTGACATTTGAGTCACACACTCACCGACTCCACCAACTCAGTTATCTTACGGTTAATTCTTACAAATATATCCTTAATTAAACATGTGGAGGTGCTGATATTCTGAATGGAATTAAAAGGAAAAAAAGGATCGGGGCCAACATTGCACAAACTCACAACCCAAGATAAGTTTTATGGAACCCGAGTTGAATAACATTAAAATTTTAACGAACCGATATTACTACATACTAAAATATTACTAAAATTAAAATTACTACCCCCTAATCATGGAATTAAACTTTCCAATTCAGCCTATAATAGGACATTTAGTGCCAAAATAATTATATACCCACTTGTGTACATATTTTACTATGCCAATTTACTACGTGTACAGATTTTGTGATCTTTATTTTATTTATGACGGGAAATCCACCGTCGCTAATATTCGAGTGTACACTGAATAAACACTCGGATCAAGAAATCACACAAGGCAAGCCCTGTGTAACGGGCTCAATCAAGAAAGTATTGACATGAGGAATCAAACTCGTGACATTTCAATCCCGTGCTTACCTACTCCACCAACCTAACTACCCTGTAGGGGTGGCATTTCGGAATCGAAAATCGAAAACCGAACCGAAAAAATACGAAAAAAAAATCGAAAAACCGAAACCGAAGAAGACCGAACCGAAAAACAAAAAAACAGAACCGAACCGAACTAATTTGGTTCGGTTCTCGGGTCGGAATCGAACTGACCGAAATGGACCGAAGTCAAATTTCAACATACTAAAATGACCTTGTTTTTGTGATTTTGGTGTGTTTCGAATTTTAGTATAATTCGCTTTCCTTTTGTAAGACCCTCATGGGTCCAAAGAGGACCGATAATATGCTCATGTAATTTGTGATTCAATTAATTTAGGTTGAGAGAATGAGCTACTATAATTTGCGATTGTTATATGTTTTGAGATATTTGTAAATGCTATGCAACTCTGCTTTTATCTTGAGCATATATATAACTCTTTTTGACTTGTTATATATAACTTATTCTATTGCATATAATATTTGAATTTATATTGTGAAGAACCGAAAAAACATCAAACCAAATCAAAACCGAACCGAATATTTATAAAACCGAACTTAACCGAACCGAACTTCAAAAAAGAACCGAACCAAACCAAAACCGAATATTTGGTTCGATTCTCGGTTTCGGTCAAAAAACGAACCGAATGGAACCGAGTCCACCCCTACGCGGGCTGTGATCTTTATACTCATTATCAACCGTATATGTTACGTTAAACTTCTGTCACGTCAGCAAGTGGATACACCAAAACATGCATAGTGTAAAGATCTTGTGATCTTCTGATCTTGTCATATAGTTCATATTCTAACTGTAGACCAAAATGTTAGTATGCCACTTGCCACGTGTAAAGATCCTGTGATCTTTGTATCGACTGTCTACCGTGTATGCTATACTAATCTCCTACCACTTCAACAAATCGAGCATATCAAAACATGCACACGGTGGTAAGTGATCGTTCCTCGTCTGCAGTATTCAAGTGTTTTCAGTGCAAAAGAGAGGAGTAAAGAGATTCCCCCTTTTTTTTTCTGGTAACACAAAGAGGTTAATTTTAAGTTAGCATCATATCTCCCTCAAATCCAAAGTGACTTGAAAAAATCACCTTCACTTGAAGCTAAAAATCTACGAGCTGCAAGAACCCTACATGCCCCACATTACATGTATCTATCAAGCTAAAATCAACTTGACAAATGGTTCCTGATTCTGCAAACAATACAATAAAGGACAATCATGTACAAGCTTTTAGAAATCTGTAGCATCAACGGGTAAAGAAGTAGCCCTGTGAAGCAAGTGCCGGTCCATTGCACCGGAATAGAAACTCTTGGCTGTGACAAGGTGCACGGGACTACAAGAACTATAACCCGACTTGTAACTGCAAACTTTTCGATTAGTACCATTTTTTTCAGAATTCATAGGGGTAAACGTCGTAAAATGCAAATTCTCTTTCGTGCATTCTTTGGACTTCGCCTTGAGCCACCTTAGTTCTTGCATTATCTTGTTGCTGTTATCCTCTTTTAGAGATGAAGCATTCGCCTCGTCGTTGTTAACAAGTCTCCCGTCCTTATCCATCGTCCAACGAGCACTGTCGGATTGGGTTGACCCCAGCTCCGCAGGGGTGAAATCGGGAACGCGACTCGCGGATCCTTCGAGTTGGTACGTGATTTCTTCGAACCGACCGTGCACGGATCCACATCCGTGTTTGGAGCATTGAATAACGTGCTGGTTCTTCTCGGGCCTGTGTAAAGAAGATGAATAGCCTGCACAGTTTTGACAGCAGGTGCCGTTTGGATGCCCATCTACGCCGCCGGAGCCCGTTCTCCACTCGGGCACCAAGGAAGCGATTTCGTCATCGATCATTTCAGATATTTTAGTCACGTCTTGGTCGGTTATGTCCAACTCTGCGACCATTTCCATGGCGACACTTAGAGCCGTGTCGGATTCAATGTCGAATGGAAAGTAGATATTTCGAACACGACCTAAGGGAGAAAAAAAAACACTCATAACCTAATCAAATTTTCAATTTCTTTTTCCAAACACCACCAACTTCTTATTGTCAATTAGCTTTATCGACAAAATATCATGTTTCCAGACATTGAATATAAAAATTTACCTTCTTTATCTGAAATTCTGAGTCTCACAAATATATTATCATCCTCATTTCTTCGCCCTTTGATAGTAACATCTACATTTTCCGAACAATCACCCTCTCCACTCGTAAATAAATCAAATTCGGTCGTTGATTCGTATTCAACGGACTGCGAATCCAAGCCATGTTCTTGTTCGTAATCGAAATAATTAGAATAATCATTGACTAAAGAACCGTTTGCACTATGATGATGATGCAAAAGAGGCTGTCTCAAGAAAGGTCCTATTTCATCATAATGATCTCTTTGATAATTTAACGGCCTCAAATCATAAGCATAATCGTCAATTTGGAGAAAGGGATCATTTAAGAGCTCCCAAGCCGGTAGCCTGTCGGAGACTGTTGCTAAACATTTTTCAACAAATCTACGTACCTCCGGATCCTTCACTTTATGAAGGGCATCTGGTTTTTTCCCCTAAAAAAACAAAATAGAACATAAAAATAAATAAAAACAAATAAAGAACCGTATATGATGCTAGATAGTTGGATATCGAACTGGCAACAGAAAGGTTTGAGTTCTTACGGAGATCACTTTCTTGTAAATTTGAGCAGGGTGACTGCATTCACTATAAGGATAGTCGAAGGTCACCATTTCCAAAACGCACATGCCGAAGGAATAAATATCGACCAATTCATTATATTCTTCTTTATACACCTCCGGGGCCATAAATTCTGGTGTTCCTGAAATAATCGAGAAAAGAATATATGGATACAACTGGATTAGTAGAAAAGCACGAGCTTTCTCACGAAGCAATTCAATATCAATTTGAGAATATCATATGATGCACAATTAAGAGCATCTCTAATTATCCTCTAAAATAGAGGATATATCTCTTATTTTATAGGATTTTGCTTTGATCCAACCGTGCTCTAGTTTCATCCTCTATTTTAAAGAATGCTACATAGTCCTCTTTATTCAGAGGACTACTATCAAATGGAGGATAGAAATACAGGATGGCTTATTTACAACAATGCCATTGTACAAAACTGGAATTTGACCATTTAGCTTTGGAAAAAAATATTTTAGTGTATTTTATGTTCTTATATTTTATATATCCACATTTTTCAACCTATTTTTAGTTATTCTCAACCTTTATTCTTTTTTTTTTTGGCCCTCCAATTTAATTATTTAGATCGTATTGTTTGCTCGATAGATGATATAAAATTTTCATAATATATTTAGTCGTCTGAAATGAAGAATAACAAATAAATAGATATAATCAAATTTTAAGCTAAAAATACCATTCTCGTCTACTTTTAGCTTTTGCTACAATAAATCACTTTTTCCAAAGCAGATGTTTTTGCAAAACTCCCTAAATCTCGATAGAAATTCATATGCATAACGTGTATGGCTTACCGACACATCGAGCGGCATGTGATTTTCGGAGAATTGCAGCAAGGCCAAGATCGCCGATTTTAACTTCACCTTGATTCCCATTGATAAAAATGTTGTCACACTTAAGGTCTCTATGAATAATAGGAGGATTATGGCTATGGAGATAAAGAAGGCCTTGCAAAATCTGCCTGCACCAATGTTTGATTGCTCTAATATTGGTCCTCTTATGTTTCAGCCGATACCTATTTTTTTTTATTTTTTTCAGATCCATAGTAGAAAAATGAAATAAAGTTGAATTAGATTATACAAAATTACAAACTTACCATATCTAGAGAAGTACAAGAATCTAAAGGGAGTGTTTGCATATTTAAAAAAAAAAAAAAAAAAAAATGATTCTCATCTTTAAGGGTGTGTGTGCCACAACTTATTTGCTAGCATATTTGATCAGTTGATAATCTTTGTTTGGTAAAACATTAACTTATGAAAAAGCTAGCCTATCCAATAAGCTACAAGGAATAGCTTATAGCAGCTAAGTTTTCTACAAATTCACCCCTATTATGATTTAAAAATTACAAGTATTATCGACAACGCATCTATTTATGTCATTTATATTTTTCGGCCGAATCGGATAAGCTAGTTTTGCCGAACATTAATAATTCAATCTGCTAACTTGATCAGTTCCAACTAATTTATTGTTTCACCAGCTATCAACTACTAACTACAGCTACCTTCTCAAATCAGCTAGTTTCTGCAAACAAATTCTTGGTTTTATGAGCACTTTTTTTTATCAAAAAGAAAAAAAAATATCCTAAAAGCTCAGAATCACTTTTTTTTTTCTTAGACTTTGCAAAAATACTCCCCTGAGACTCAGAATATGTATATAAGCACTTACTGTCTGAGAGTACCAGATGTGAACATTTCTGTGACAAAATTGATGTTCCTATTGGCAGTATCAACCCAAGAAGTATAGAATTTCATAATATTGGTGTGTTTTAAAGTCTTGAGCAGATGAATTTCACAGTAAAGCCTCTCAAGATCTTCAGGGCTCTGCAAAAAATCATAAAGCTTTACCTGGTTCCAGGCTACTTCTATCCCTTCATACTCATCAAAAGCTCTATAACTGCCAAATTATATATATATATATAACCAAAAATATTTTATTTTCTTCAAAAAAAAAATCAACCAGACAAGATTTCTATTTAAAAAAAAACTATATTAATTGGAAAAGCTCTCCAGCAAGATAGATTTTTTTTTTGAGATAAATCTAATGTGGGAAACACATACACAATCTTTGAAGCCCCTTTTCCAAGAATTTCATTGTACTGCAAGAAAAAAAAAAAGAAGAATAATTAAAAAAAAATCCATGAAATTTAGCAAAAAAAAAATAAAAAAAGTGATTGTTGTGTTTAAAATTACCCTTCCATATCTTCCAGTAGGATCAACTTCTACGAACTCAGATTCATCTGAATCAAGAGCAATGACACCATTCATCTTGCGTGTGTGCGTATAATTCAAGATTATCACTCTTGTCTTGCTTTCTTCTGCGAGAGAGAGAGAGATGATGATGAGTAATTATTTTTTTTTGGAGGGATGATGAGTAATTACTACATGAAACTATAAGAATAATGCTACACACATAAGTGCGCACACAACCACTACAAAATAGGGTGTGCAATTGTACCTGTAATTACGTGTTTGTGTAGCAGCTTTGAAACTATAAATGGTCTTTTGGAATTTTCTTTAACAAGAAATAAATAAATTGCAGCACTGGAAACCGTCCTTTGAGAGGTTGGGGCCGCACCAGGGGCATTAGGGGAACTTTTGGTATTTAAACAAAGAGAATATTTATTATTATTTTCAGTGAGAGATTTTAAACTCCACTTACTCAGATCGTATGCCTCGACAGTTGTTAAATCGGGGATGTCAGACTAAGCGCACTCTCGCATATGACTAATGACATTTAACCCAACAACAAACGTTGCAATATTTCAGCAAAGTATTATCACCACACCGATTCGAACCCGTGATGTCAGAGTATTTCCACATAAATCACCTTGCAACTTACCATCGATCTATGCCAATGGGGACGAATATTTATTATTCCTCCATACATTCGAAGAGGTTGATTTCAAAATATAGTTTTATCCTATTTTATTTTAAAATAAAATTTTAAATTTTTTAATTATATTCACTAAAATTAAAATTTTCTATTATATAGTAATAATATATTTACTATATTTAAAAACGAATTGTACAAAATAAAGAGCTGTACCTTAACCAAACTTGTATGTTCAAGTGGGAGGGAGGAATGTACTGTGTACCATTTGAGTTGTGGTGAATCGATCTAATGTGAGAAGGTTGCGGCACGTGAAAGAGAATTCCAAGTTAGAAAAAAAAAATGGAGAAATTCGTGGGGGGTGAAAAACTCCTTCCGGCGATGATAAAATCTCTGAACAAAAAATATATAATTTAGTTTTTGTTAAAATATAGACAAAAATAAATTTAATCTTTATTTTACATAATCAACTATTAGTTTTTCAAATAAACATGTCTTTATTCGAATACAATGGAACTTCGATCAAATAATAATCAATAAACTAATAATTTTAATTACATAATATTTTTGTCGGTCCTAACATAGCGAACCTAGTACTAAATTTACTTCAAGTTAATAGTTTTGATTAAATTAATATTTTTACTGCATCAATCTTATTGATTTGTCTATAATGTACGACGACGAAACAACCATCTCTCTTTTCCCTCTTTTTACATTTAAAAAATACAATAACTTCTCTTTCTTTTATCTTGAAATGTTATAAGATATAATGAACGACTACTCTTACTATTTTACAATATTCAATATTATGAAGATCGAAATTTTCAATCTAATCAAGCGAATCTCAGCATAAACATGCCGTAAGAAATTCCCCTAAACG
Source organism: Orobanche coerulescens (assembly GCA_033398695.1). NCBI lineage: Eukaryota > Viridiplantae > Streptophyta > Magnoliopsida > Lamiales > Orobanchaceae > Orobanche > Orobanche coerulescens. Next base: position 125,312,211 of record CM065819.1, on the reverse strand, counting down.
GACACCGCTATATTTATGTTATTGTTCCGGAAATTATTATTCACGTGATGTGTCTTACCTAATACTGGTTGTAGATACATATATGAAAGGTTCTAGATCCTTCTAGAGGTAGTAGGATCCTATTAGATGTCTTACCTTATCTAAGAATCCTATGTATGGAAGGACTCTCATTGTAATGCTTATATAAAGGCCCTCTATCAGTGTTATGAATACAATTGATTGATTCTATTTGAAACAGTTATTTTATTATTTCTTCCTTAAGAAATAGACAAATTTGCCCCTCCAGCCCCACAAGACCAAATCCAGACAAACCACATGTCACTTTATTTCCATCTCATCACGGGCTGTAAAAACAGAAAAACACCCACATTTGTCCCCCACTTTATGCTAATACGGATGTACAACAGTACTATGTTTATGTATGTATGTATGTATGCATTTATGAAGAGAAATTTTGTCAAGAGGGAGGACAGGCAGGGCTGAAACAGCTAGGAAGAAAGAGGGACCTATCTATCAATATGTAATTTAAAACGGGCATCAATATATGTATGAGGAGGATTTGGTAAGGCGAAAGTGGGTGCCGGTGTGTCACGGGGCGCTTATAGTTTGTATAGACTGTACGCGCACCGTGCGGTTAGTAGTCAATTTACCCGACTACGTCCGCCTAACTCGTTCGAGAGTTGGTGCTAATGCGACGCAATCACGCCGAGACGTTTTAATGGCACAACAAAATTGAAGATGAAAATCGATTTGTATTAATACAATGAGCGATTACAATAAAAGAACAACGACATAAAGATACACGGATAGGAGGGTCTCAAAGAAACTTGCCAATTCGTACTACAACTCTTCAAGACACTCTTCCCCTATAATAGCTTAGAAAAATAAAGGCTAATGACAACACCTGGATATTGAAAAGTTGAACAATGACTAACTACTATTACAACATTCTGAGGAAAATAAAACAACATTACAAGGAAAATAAAGTAAGCCCTACACTATAGATGATAACTTGAAGTGCGATGAGGCTCGGCATCCCACAAAGCCGCAAGTGGGCCCATGAGTGGCTCGTGATCGTGTAATACCGCTTGGGGTCGCGGGCATCCGTGATGACACTCCCCCTCCGAGTTGGTAACGTCCCAGGCGCCATAGATGTGAGATAAGCATCCGGTAGTGGTTGAAAAGCTTTAAGTGTTGTCGCCTCTCCCAAGTGTTCTCCTCCATACTGCACCGCCATTTCACCAAATATTCTTTGTATAGCTTCTTTCTCGGCCCTGCATCACGGTGGTCGATAATAGCTTCGGCCACCCTCTTCCCCAAGTTGCGTAGTTTCAGTTGTGGACGGTTGGGCAGGTTGCGTGTGGTGTCCTATTTGTCTGTCTGATATGGCTTGAGTTGGCTGACATGAAAGACATTATGAATGCGCCACCATTGGGGTAACTCAAGCTTGTAGGCTACCTTTCCGACTCTTTTGAGGATGTTTAGGGGCCCAATATATTTTTGCATTAGCCGTGAATCTCTCCCCCGTGTTGCCCTGGAGGAACTCTGGTTCGGGACCTTCACCATTACCTTGTCACCCACACAGTATTCAACAAAGCGGCGTTTAAGATCAGCATATTTTTTCATCCGCTTTTGAGCCTTCTCCAGGTAGCCACGGGCCAAATCAAGGTTTTGTTCCCATTCAAAGGAAAATGTTTGCGCCGAAGTAGGTTTGGCGTTTTGTGGAACAATATCAATATTGTGCGGGAGGAGTGGTTGCTGCCCATTACAAATTTCGAAAGCACTCTTATTGGTGGTAGAGCATTTTTGAGCATTGAAACACAGTTGAGCAACATCCAAAAGCTTCACCCAGTCCTTCTGATTAGTGCTCACAAAATGTCGAAGATATTCCTCCAACATTGAGTTAAATCTTTCAAATTGGCCATCAGATTGTGGGTGGAAGCTAGAGCTCATATTCAACTTGGAGCCGAGTAGTTTGAAGAGCTCGGTCCAAAAGTTACTAGTAAACCGGGTGTCTCGGTCACTAACAATGTCCCTCGACAGTCCCCAATACTTAACAATATGCTTGAAAAAGAGCTTACTAAAGCAGTCGGTCTTGCTATGAATGTAGCATATTTGGAGAACCGGTCTACCACAACAATAATGGCATCAAGATCCCCAACTTTTGGTAGACTGGTGATATAATCCATAGAAACACTTTCCCAAGCCCTGACAGGAATGAGTAGTGGTTCCAGCAAGCCTACCTTCTTTTGTCGATCAAGTTTATCTTGTTGGCACACCAAGCAGGTGCGGACAAACATCTCAATGTCGTCCCGCATTTGGGGCCAATAGTAAGCTCGTTGGACTAAGGCCACAGTGCGCTCCTCTCCTGGGTGGCCCGCCCAGAGAGTGTCGTGACATTCCGCAATAATAGTTTTCCTCATATCGCCGCCTAGAGGTACATAGAGACGTCTCCCCTTGGTCCATAAGAGACCATCCTCTAGCCAAAATCTTCGTGTTGTACCCTGGCGGACAAGGTTCACCAAACATTGAGCCGCTGCATCGGCTCCCATTAGTTCTCGTATTTGATCTTTTAATGGAGTGGTTACCTGACTCGAGGAAAGCGCTGCCAGCACGTGTAGAACAGCTAGGTCGGATATGTGGCTCAGGGCATCCGCCACCTGATTACTAGAACCGGCACGATACTCAATCACAAAGTTGAACTCGGATAATAGTTCCTGCCATCTCGCTTGTTTCCCAATAAGCTTTGGCTGGGACAGAAAGTGACTAACAGCAGTGTTGTCAGTTTTTACAATAAACGGCAACCCCAATAAGTAATGTCTCCAAAGTCGAAGGCAATGGACCACTGCTAAAAGGTCTTTCTCATGCACCGTGTAACGCCTATCGACATCCTTAAGTTTCTTACTCTCGAAGGCAACAGGATGGCCATCTTGCACTAAAACTCCTCCTAGAGCAATATCTGAAGCATCCGTTTCAACCACAAAAGGTTTGGATAGATCTGGTAGTGCGAGGACCGGGTCTGTTAGGATGGCCTACTTTAAGTTGTCGAAGGCATTCTGGCATTCCGGCGACCAATTCCAAACTTCCGTCTTTCTTGTCAAATCGGTTAGGGGTATTTCTATTCCAGCATACCCCATCACAAATCTTCTATAGTAATTTTCCAACCCGAGAAATGACCGTACCTCATGTACATGAGTTGGTGGTTTCCATTCTTGGATTGCTCGTATTTTTTTTGGGTCCATGCGAATATTGCCACACTCAACGATATGACCCAAGAAACTGATCCGCTTCTGGGCAAATGAGCACTTCGACAACTTAACATATAGTTCATGCTCACGAAGCCTAGTAAGAACCATTCTCAAATGTTCCACATGTTCTTCCAAGGTTCGGCTATATATAACAATATCATCTAGGTATACCACGACAAACTCGTCCAAGAACCCTTGGAGAACTTGATTCATCAAGGTGCTGAAAGTAGCTGGGGCATTTGTTAGGCCAAAGGGCATGACTAAGAACACGAAGGCCCCATAACGTGTGACAATCGTCGTTTTCACTTCATCTCCCTCCTTGATGCGAACCTGCCAATAACCTGATCTCAGATCGATCTTCATGTAGTATTCCGCTCCACTGAGTCGGTCGAAGCAATATGCTACAAGTGGAATAGGATACACATTCTTCACCGTAATTTTATTTAGAGCACGGTAATCACAACACAATCGCAAAGTTCCATCAGACTTTTTCTGAAAGAGAACAGGAGCTCCATAGGGTGATTTCGCCGTTTGGATCATACCACATTCCAACATCTCTTTTAACTGCTTTCTGAGTTCCACGAGCTCAGGTTGAGACATACGATAAGGGGCTCGGTCAGGAGGTTTTGTGCCCGACACCAACTCAATCTCATGATCGACCGCCCTCTTAGGTGGAAGCTTCCGAGGCAGTTTGCCGGGCATAACATCTTCAAATTCGTTTAGGAGGTGCTTCACCGCCTCAGGGATAGGACCTGACGACTCCTCTACTTCATCGAATTGCAAGGCGCATAGGAAGGACGGTTCACCATGCCTGCATCCTTTCTTAAACTGTAGCGCAGATAGGTTATTTTGCCCTTGGGTTGCGCTAATTGTTGGGATAATATGTGGTTTATCCCCCAAGACCAAGAGTGCATTAGCACACGGCATGACTAGGGTTTGAGTGTCACGCATGTACTCGAGCCCGAGTATCAATTTGAAGTTATCCATTTCCACAACAGATAGGTCGGCCCTTCCCTCGAAGGCTCCTATCTTAATTCGAACAGCCTTGGCAACCCCCGCGACTGGTTTTTCCGGAGAGTTGACGGCTTTAAACCGGCCCACTCCTTTCTCTAACAATAGTCCAAGTCTCCCCACTTCGGTGCTCGCCAGATAATTATGGGTGGCACCTGAGTCTATCATAACAGGAATATTTTTCCCGTTGATTTTAACATCAACAAACATTAATCCCTTCTTTCTCTTATCGGGACCACTGGTCGTGAGTGCAGGTACAGGTTTTATGGCTTTTGTCGGCACTCTTGCCTTAGCTGCCACCTGATGGGTTAACGAGTTGCACCATTGATTGATGGCCCCAAGGTTTTCCTCATCTTCCGATCTTCCTTCGTCATCTGGTACTTGCAACTCTTCTTTCGGTTGCGAACTCGATTCTACAACGCTTGTTAGGGCACTCAAAAGTTGCCTCTTCGGACAATTACTGAGATGATGAGGCCCATCACATAGGAAACATTTAATGATTCGTTGGGGAGGGCCCTGCTGACCTTCTGTAGGTTTGCTATGATTCGTGCTCCCATATGAACTTTCTTGAGTATAGGTTTGCCGATCCCCTACACTGCGACTCGAGTTAGGTTTGAACGGTCTTGGCATTATACTCCGGGACGGTGCCATATTCGTTGTTACTGGACGATCTCTTCGGGGTTCCGACGTGTAATCCATTAATCGTTCTGCCGCTCCCATGGCGGTACTGAGGTTTGTGACTCATTGGCGCAGAAGCTCTGTACGAGCAAATGGCTTCAAACCTTCTAGGAACGTAAACAACCGGTCATTCTCCGACATATCGCTAATGTGTAACATATGCGTATAAAATGCCTTCACATAATCTCGAATAAGACCGGTGTGCTTCAAATCTCGTAAGGCCCTTCTTGCGTTTTACTCAACATTCTCTGGGATGAATTGTTGCCTGATGGCATCTCGCAGTTGTTCCCAAGTATCAATTCTTACTCGTTGGGCCTGAATGTCCGCATATTTGGTGCGCCACCACAATTTGGCATCATCAACCAAATACATTGTGGCGGTTGACACCTTTCTCGCCTCGTCCAAAACATTGGCGGCATGGAAGTACTGTTCCATGTCGATTAAGAAGTTCTCAACTTCCTTGGCATCTCGTGTTCCACTATAGGAACTTGGTTCGGGGATCCGAATCCTCGTAATAGGTTCTTGATCAACATGGGGGGTGTTGTTCACAGCTCTTTGAAGCAATCCAATATGGATACTCATTGCTTCCATCTCGCGTCTCATTTCAGCCGTATGGTTGGTTCCCATTGCATCAGCAAAGGTTCGGCAGACTTCTCTGCATTCGCCCAATTGGGCTCGGAGGTCTTCATTCTCCGCCTCGAAGGTCTCGACCTTCTCCTCTAAGGTCTCGAAAACATATTTCAATCTATAGCACTCTTGCTCTAGATTATCGAATTGGGCTTTAGAGGCCTCGGCCTCTTTCTTCTTTCCGTCATCCTTTTTCTTGCCCTGCCTTCTAGGGACTTCCGTCTCGTTACCCGATTCCATTCTTTCGACCTTAACCGATCTCCGATACCACCTGACACCTGTCATGGGGCGCTTATAGTTTGTATAGACTGTACGCGCACCATGCGGCTAGTAGTCAATTTACCCGACTACGTCCGCCTAACTCGTTCGAGAGTTGGTGCTAATGCGACGCAATCACGCCGAGGCGTTTTAGTGGCACAGCAAAATTGAAGATGAAAATCGATTTGTATTAATACAATGAGCGATTACAATAGGCAACAACGATTACAAGCATACACGGATAGGAGGGTCTCAGCAAACTTGCCAATTCGTACTACAACTCTTCAGTACACTCTTCCCCCCTATAATAGGCTTAGAAAAATAAAGGCTAATGACAACACTGGATATTGAAAAGCTGAACAAGCACTAACTAGCTATTACAACATTACAAGGAAAATAAAACAACATTACAAGGAAAATAAAGTAAGCCCTACACTATAGATGATAACTTGAAGTGCGATGAGGCTCGGCATCCCACAAAGCTGCAAGTGGGTCCATGAGTGGCCTGTGATCAGGTAATACCGCTTGGGGTCGCGGGCATCCCGTGACACGGTGGCGGTGGGAAAGAACGGGCAAGTGTTCGAGCACAAAAGCGCTAAAATTAAAAAGTATATTATGTATGTGCAAGCGATTTAAATCGTCTTTAATAATTATAAAATGAATATATTTTATATGTAACAAAATTATTAATATGATTTATAACTAAAATGTATATTTTAATAAAATGTTGATGTGTAAACTATGATTCTTGTAAACAATATATAAATAATTATGTTATCTTAACTTAATCTCATTTCAATAAAGATTTTATTGCACTAAGGGGCTGTTTACTTGTGACTTAATCAGCTTAATGGGTAAAATGTCTTATTCGCTCAGACGTTTGGATGTGTTTACTTGTAACTTAATGGCTTATTCGCGCAGATAAAAATGGCTTATTCATTAAGCATGAAAAGGGGTGTTGTCCCCATTAAGACAAAAAATAACTCCCCTACCCCTAATTGAAAACCACACATTTATATATCCAATATAAATAATTTAGAACAAAAAATGACTCTCATGTCCCTATTATATATACTCATTCATATATACAATATAAAAAATTTAGGTTCTAATATAAATGAATTAATATATATTCATATATAAATAATATACATTATTAATTTATATATAATATTTGTTACTATATATTATTGTATAAATAAACTTTTGTATCTATAAAATATCATATATATTATGCATATATAAACAAATATTATATATTACTTATGTATTAACATTTATTCATATAATATTTATTATATATGTTCTTATCTATTTAAAATATATTTCTATATCTAAATATATATTGTATATTGTACATATTATTTATATATGTATTAAATATTTTATATATTACTTACATATAAAATTGAATCATTTATGTGTAATATTTTATTCAAATTTAAATAATATATATACATAGAAGATGAGTCAAATTTGATTTTTCAATAATGTTTAAATTTGTCTACTTTGTGTTTGAACTTGACTTCTTTGTGTTTGAAATTGAATTTTTAAGTGCTTTATAAATTTATGTTTTGATTTTTAGATTATATCATTTATATTGCTTAAAAAATAAACAACAATTCAATTTATAAAACAGCTTATAATTCATATTCAGGGGTAAATTAGTCATTTTTGTTATTCAGACAGTTTATTCAGATGAAAAAGTAAACAACAGCATCAATTTATCCAGACAGACACATTTACCTAGACAGACAAATTTACCCAGACAGACACAATTTACCCAAACAGACAAATTTGGTAAACCACCCCTGAGTGAACATAAGGGTGTTGGGCAACATAAAATCATGGAATTAAGAAATATTAGGTCTACTAAAACGAGGTTCGAGAGTTGAAAGCGAGCGAGCAAATTGGACGCAAAGTGGGCGAGAGAGTGAGACGGTCCCGGAGTATAAAAATATAGGAAAAACATTTAAAAAATAGAACAATTAAAAAAAATCAAATAACTAAATAGGTAAAATAAAATTGAGAGATTTAAGAAGACAGAAATCTATAATAAAAAAAAACAACTACGAAAAACTAAAAGAGTTAAATACATTTTTGTCCTTGTGGTTTGCCGGGTATTTCACTTTCAGTCCATTTTTTTTAAAAAATTCGGGTTTTGTCCAAAAGTGAAACACCCGTTTCAGTTTCAGTCCATTTTTACTAACACCGTTAGTTTGACTAGGTTTGACCGTTGGGTAGTTGGGTATTTTCGTCTTTTCATTAATAAATAAAATAAAATATTCAGATTTTTATTTATTTTATTGAAAATAATATTCTACTATTTATTTTTTTTAAAACAATTTATAAATAATATCCAGAGTTTATAAATTTTTTATTCCGATTTTTAATAAAAAATTCTCATTTTTTTAATATTAATTATATTCCAGAATTTAAAAAATACATGAAGTCCGATTTTTTCTAATTTTTTCAGATTTTTTAAAAAATCTGCAAAATTTAAGAAAAAAAATCAGAACTTCATTTTTTTATTTAAAAAATCTGGGAAATTAGAAAAAATCAGAACTTCAAGTATTTTTTTTAAATTTTGAAATATTAATTTTAAAAAAATTGAGTTTATATTTAGAATTCAAAAAAAATAAATAAAAACTGAAATGTTATTTTCCATAAAATAAATAAAAAATCTGATCGGTTATCTTCTCCGGTGAAGTTGAATTCAAGTAATCAATCTTTAATTTGTCTTTTTATATTTTTAGATTTTTTTAAAAAAATAAAACAATATTTCTTATGAAAAGTAAAAAAATTAAAAAAATAAATTACTAGCAGTTTTTTTAATAAATAAAATAATATAATTCAGATTTTAATTATTTTATGAAAAATAATATTCTAGTTTTTATTTTTTATTAATAAAATTTAAGATAATATCCAGAGTTTTTTGATTTTTTATTTCTGATTTTAAATAAAAAATACTTAACTTTAATAATAATAATAATAATAATAATAATAATAAAAAGAAAGAATGAAAGGAGGGTATTTTAGTCATTTTATGTTGTTTAATTGGTCAAACTAACAGTCAACACCAAAATGGACTGAAACTGAAACGAGTGTTTCACTTTTGGACCAAACCCGGAATTTTTTAAAAAATTGGATTGAAAGTAAAGTACCTGGCAAATTACAAGGACCAAAAATATAATTAACTCAAACTAAAAAAGACTAAGAACTGAAAAAAAAAAAAGAAAAACTCAAAACTAGAATTTATAATTTGTGCACTGGGCCTGGCAATGGCACAAAGTGGTTCTATAGATTAGTACAAATATTGGTACTTTGAGGAATTTAGGAAGGCACAATCAACCTATTCATCCCATCAAATGGTGTCCGCGTGATCTAAAATAATAATAGCTATTTATTAGGGTTGGTCTGTATTGACAAATAAATGTAACAACTCTTATTATCCAATACCAATTAGGGTTGGTTATCGATATTTGGTTTAGTAAATTTTTGCGACGCTAACCATATCATACTCGATAAAAAGATAGTATATGTCACGAGGAAATAGATCATATGGAAACTAATTACATTGTGAAATCTAAAAAATTTTATAGGACATTGATATTAGTGATCTAGTAGCTGTAGATGAGTAGAATTATATGCATTTATGTATTTTTTATTGTATTATTTGTTGCATATACTAGCGACCAACTTGATGCAACAAATAATAACAAATATGCAATGAAATTACTCAATAATGCAATTGATTTCTAGATTTCACCATTAAGGCTGTTTCCACCATAATCAATTCATTTACGGTATTAATTTTGTAATTTATACGAAATTTTGTATCGTACCATATATACTACTACGCTTCCTATTCGAGGCATATTTTCTTCTTCTAGTCGTTGTGCACACAAATTACAAATAATAGTATAATATATATCATTATATACAGAAGTAAGTATTTTCAATCTCCCTACCTAATGAAAATATTTTAGTAGTCTTAAGGATTATTAGCTACTAAAATAAACAACACAAAAATAATCATATATAAAATTCAGAAAAAGAGTTGGCTAAAGCTCATACCCCAACTCAATTACCCATTTAACCCAATTTAACTAATACAAGAAAAGAAAGAAAAAAAAGGCACGGGAGAAAAAAAAGGCACGCCACTGCTTAGACGTGCCGCCGGGCCGAAACCGCCGGTTTCGGGCCTCGAACCGGCAGTCCTCGGTCCCCAAAACACAGAACCGAGCCCGGACCGGAGACGAGCCCGACCACCTGTGCCGAACTAGAAGCCCTCCGGTCCCGGGCCGGGCTAAAACCTCCGGTTATGACGGGCCGGCCCGCAGCCCGCGACGAAAACAGGGGCTGTTCAATTTTGCATTTTTTTTTTAAACTTTTTTTATTTTTTTCATTTTATTCATGTATATTTAATACTTTTATGAATAGAAAATGATAATTCTTAATGTTTTGAGTTTGTTTTGAATTTTTTTAAATATTTAAAAACTCATTAAATTGTTGAAAAATGAATAAGGGGAAGGACTTAGCAATTTTGCATTAAGAATGAGGAAAATTACAACAAATAAGTTAAGCACAATTTTAGGATTTTTACACTTGAATTCTTGAAATGAAAAAAATAATAATAATAAAGGACTTGAGCTCTCTACTCCGCAACCGATCGATCCGTCTCGGTGAAGGCTTCATCTTTCATTTGCATCGTCCTATTTAGGTTCTTGAGCGCTAAGGTCGGCCCTACACCAATCATCGAGCAACATGGTAGCTTCAATGTTCGCCGGCTTCATCCTTGATCTTCTTTGATCTAGCATAAGTCCTCCGATGCTAAAGGCTTGTTCGACGGAAACGGTGGATGCCGGGACGGCAAATAACTCCTTTGCAATGATGGAGAGTATTGGGTACTCCTCTCTCTTCGACCACCACTTCAACACATCGATTGACGGACCACTATCTTCAACACCAAATAGAAAACGAGTTTGCAAGAACATATCTAATTCACTATTACCTTGCCCCATTGGAAGTTCATTGCTTCTATTTTGCATCATTCCATGCAATTGTTGAACTAAATGATTACTTTCATTCATCTCAAAAGGAAAATCACATGAAGGCATCATAGAAGAAAGCATTGTAGAAGGAGGAAAATCACTGCCATGTTGTAATCTATATTCTTGAAAAAGAGATCTCAAACTCCTATCTAGATCTATCTTGATTTGTGGCACGGAAGGAATATCAAAGAAGACCCCTTCACCATCAATTACAACATTACTCAAGTCTATTTGAGCAAAAGCATCATAATAAATACTAAGCAGTTGACAAACACCATCATACTTCCATTTAGGATCTAAACACTTAGCAAGCAAGAAAATCATAGGAATCTCCCTAAAATACTTGAGCCATTTTTGAACCATAAAATAAATCACACCTTGCATGTTTGGCCTACTAAAACAACTCTTAAAAGACAAGTCAATATACATGCAATGTTCCAACACTTTAACGAAAGTACAATAATAAACACCCGATAATTATTTAGTAGAATTATGAAAAACCTTTAACAAACGATATAAATTCATACATGAATCCCAATGACTCTCATTAAGAACTAATTGCATGCTTGAGAACTCTTTCCTAAAAAAATCGCATAAATAACTCTTATACTCTAGTGTACTATTAATCATCTCATAAGTAGAGTTCCAACGATGAGATACATCTAATTTGAAACAACTATAAACAATAATCTTTGCACGACAATATTTTTGCCATTTTTTCCCCAAAGTTTTTATTTTTGCAAATATTTAACGGCATTTCTAATAGGAACAACGGAATCTTGAAAAATACTAAGCGCATCTTGAACACATAAATTTAAAATATGACAAATGCATCTAGAATGAAAATATTTTCCTTCAAATGATGGTGCACATGCTTCAATAAGTTCCGGAATACTAGCAGTGTTCGCCGATGCATTATCAAAACCAACGGAAAATATCTTGTTAACCAAACAATATTCATTCAAAACCGTAATAATAATTAAAGCAATATTTTGAGCCGTGTGAGGATCTTCAAATTTCCTAAAGGCAATCAAGTGTTTTTGCATAATCCATTTTTCATCAATCCAATGACAAGTAATTCCCATGTAACTATTTTTATTATAAGCATCGGTCCAAACATCGGCACAAATAGAAATTTCTTGAGACAAACGAACTAAATATTTCATCAAATCTTGTTTTTTGTCAAAGCATTATCTCCTAATTCTCTTAAGCATTTGAGTTCTAGCTACCTTACTAACATTGGGCCCTAAACCATCTTTATAAGAAGCTTCATACGTTATTCTATCCGCATAATTAAAAGGTTGTTTTTCCATGGCACAATATCTAGCACAAACATCTCCATATCGATTTTTCTCAAATTTAAATAAAGCGGAAGAAGACATACCCGTCGTCGAAGTTGAACTAGTACCTCGAATTTGCGTTTGAGAAGTAGATATTCCGTACTCGAACGGATGAAACCTCTCCATGTGCCTTTGTAGTGTTCCATAGCCTCCCTTCTCGATCCATTTGTAGTGCTTTGTGCAATAGTTGCAATAAGCAATGAATCTCCATCGACCATCGGATAGAGGAGGTTCTCCTTCGTTGATAGGATCCAATTCTCTTTTAAAATGTTTAACGAAGATTTCGGACTTGAGAGGCTTAGGCTTACTTGTTGGCGGATGAGGAGGTTGGTTTTGTTCGTCTTCTCCGTGCTCTTCGTCCTCTTCATCATCATTTGTTGAGCCACGAAATTCGTATCCCGTGCTCTCCATCGTATGAACCATCTCTTCAAATCGGGCATCTTCTTCGGCTTGAATTCGTTCGGCGACTTGTATAGAGATTTCCTCCGCCAATTCGGCCCTTCTAGGCCTTTGAGTTTGAAAATTTCCTCCTCCACTTTGTTGGCCTAGTTCAATGGCCTTGCCTTTGCCCTTGTTGTTGTTCTTTGAGGTATACATGGAGTGTAGTGTAAGAGAGTCGAGAGAGTAGAGATTGAAATTTGAGAGAGAATTAGAGTGTGATTCTTGGTGATTTTTGAGTTAGAAAGATGTAGTATTTATAGTGGGGATGGTAGGGTAAAGGGGAGACTATTAGGAAGGTTTGGGGGTGGGGGGAAGGCTGCCAACGGCTCTTTTTTGCATATAGCCATTGGCAATGGCAGCAGTCCAGTCCAGTGACTGCTGCTCTTTTTTTTTTTCTTTTTTTCCCATTAGGCCCGTCGGTCTCGGCCCAGCTCACCGGGCTGCGGCAAACCGACGGGCCTCTGAGGACCGACGGGCCTAAACCGTCGGTCCTCGATTTGATTCTCCCGACCCTATCCCAGCCCGAACTTCTCGGTCCCGGTCCAGTTCAGGCCCGTTGACCGGCGGGCCCGGGCTAAAACCGTTGACTTTGGGTCAGTTCCGGGCCAAAACCGCCGGGCCCCAAAGCCCAAGTACGTCTACCACTGCTGCTGGGAGAAAAAGAAGTCGCCGACTCTCCGACCGTCGTTGCCTTGCCTTGCTTGGGAGGCTGGGAGAAAATTGGACGCCCATACCCGTTGCCAATTGCAGGTGTTTTTTTGTTCTTTTTAATTCAGGTGGGGACAGCCCTGGGATGGGTTTTTGATATTTAGTTGGAAGTGGAATTTTTTGTTTGAAGGATTTTGATATACTCATTAGATTTAGCTATTTTGTTTATCTTTTGTTTGTTTTGTATTTTGATGAATTGTCTAAGGATTAAGGGATATTATGTTCAGATTTATGTAATTTTCTAGGTCAGGACTGTCAGGTTTTAAATCGATTTTGTGCAATTTTGAAGCAATTTACATCAGTTTTTGATAAAAATGATAAATTGATTTGCAGATCGATCAATTATGGAACCATTCTTTAAAAGAAAGTTATCCACTAATAGTCCTTCTCGGTCTAATATGGGAAACTCAAATGCAAGACCACTGGAAGTGGATGAGATATAAGCTAATCTTCAGGCAGATCCTGGACTAAGAACTTGAATGGTTGATTATAGCCCGAATATCCGGGATGAGATCCGAAGGGCATATCTACAAAAAGGGCCTTGTCAACATAGAAATTACAAGTTCCCACGAACTAATCATTCGGGAATTAATAGACGTTTTGTAGCTCAATGGTTTGATGAGTATGATTGGTTGGAATATAGTATTGCTAAAGATGCTGCGTTTTGTCTCCATTGTTATCCCTTCAAATCTAACTTTGATCAAGTGGGTGGTGATGCATTTACTAGGGTAGGCTTCAACAATTAAAAGAAGGCAAAATAAAGATTTAACCTTCATGTTGGAGTAGTTGGTAGTGTTCACAACCAAGTTAGAGGAGCTGATTACAATCTGATGCATCATTCTACATACATTGAGACCATTTTGATCAAGCAAACAAGCCAAGCTCGCACGGATTATCGTACTTGCTTGAGTACATCACTTAAGTGCATTAAGTATTTGTTGCGACAAGGTCTTTCTTTTCGTGGTCATGATGAAAGTGTTGGAATATAAAACGCAGCGGAAGTAGAGGTGTTCACGATTCCGGTTCGAACCGCCGAACCACCGGTTTTGAACCGTTGACCGCGGTTCGGTTAACCGTTGACCGCAGTTCGGTTCAAAACCGGAACCGTGAACCATTTTTAGACGGTTCGGTTCCAGTTCGTCAAAATGACGAACCACGAACCGGCGGTTCAACCGCCAGTTTCAGAAAAAAAAATTAAAAAATTCAAAAATGTGACCGTTGTGAACCGGCGGTTCAACGGTCACAATTTCAAATATTTTTTTTTTACATTTTTACACCTATAAATACCCCCATCACATCCTTCATTTTTCTCACACCAACTATCTACTTTCTCTCTAATTTCTATTATCTCAACTCTCAAGTATACTTTTAGTTCTCATTCTATACCAAGTCCGAATTTTGGAGATTATGTTCCCGATGAATTAACCTGTTGGGTACCAAATCGAATATTTGCGCCGTTTTATGCGGAAGCGTAAATAAATTGCGGGAAATAAATCACACAAGGACTTATAGAGGTTCGACTATTAACGAAGCCTACGTCCTCTCTCGATGTATCTTTTTCCTTAGGCTTAAGATCAAAACCTCTACGCCTCTCTTCTATCGGTCGAGGGATTACCGTTACAAGCTCGTCTTCTATCGGTCCGAGTAAAACCGTTTTTCCTTTTCTATTGGATAAGGAATCAACCACTCTAGCTTTCTATGGGTACTAGATAAACCTCACTTAGATATCGATTGCGATTCTAACAATGCCGGATACTTGATCCTAATAACACCGAATCCAATCGATTCTTTTCTTTTACCTCTCGTGTATAATGTTGAATGTATAAACACTCAAACTAACAATATAAGCTCAATATTACAACAACAATGTAAGTATATAATTCTCAGATGTATATCTCGTTTGCTTGAAGTTGTTGTTCTCAAACAATACCATAGGAATGGTATTTATAGGCATTTCCCACAAACTAGCCGTTGCTGGCTGTTTTGACTTGCTAGCGTGTGCTAGCCTTCTTTTGTAGCGTGCGCTAGATCTTTCCAGATTCAGTACAGTAGCTTCGTTTCTTCTTAACGTACGTTATGCCTTCTTCCTTACGTACGTAACCTTCTTGTATTAGTGTGCGTTAATAACACATTGTAGCGTGCGCTAATCCAATATATCCGTTGCATGGATTGTCAAAATATCCGTTTGATATGCTGACTTTGACTTGCTTTTCCCAACGTTCGGATTGACTAGATTCAAACAACTTAGCGTGCGCTAATCATACTTTGTAGCGTGCGCTAATGATGACTTCATTGCATACGTTATTCTGTGTTTGAATTCTTCCACAACAGTAACATGGCTCGATAGCGTGCGTTAATAATGAAGTGTAGCGTGCGCTATCCATCAGCTTACTTCACTGCAGCTTACTTCGAAACTTGGCTGGAATGCAGCTTACTCCTCGTTAGCGTGCGCTAACGAATATGCCTTAGCGTGCGCTAATGCAGTCCAGATTGCAACTTTTTGCGTCTTCGTCTGCTTCGTCGTTTTGCTTCGCCTCGATGTTGTTTTGTTGTTTAGCAACTTTAATCATCAAAACATAAATTAAATAATGTGTGGAATAAATATTCCAACAATCTCCCCCTTTTTGATGATTACAAAACAACCCTTGAATTGGATAATCTGTAAAAGTAATATATGTATATTTCTATGAATCAAAGTTTTCGGCTTTGATCGTTTCGTTAGTTTCTCCAATCCTTTTCTTTTTCTTCATCTCCCTTATTTTTCAACTCCTTCGTTTTTCATTTTTCAATTTTTCAACTCCTTCCTTCGTTTTAACTCCCCCTTTTTGTATGCTTTCTTTTTCTTTTCGACTTCTTCGATTTTTTTCATTTTTATCTCAATTCATATCTTTCTCCCCCTTTTTGTCTTCATCAAAAAGTAAAAGAAATGTAAAGGATACCAAAAGAAATATAAATATGCATGATATCAATTTATGCATTAATAAGGGTAAAACTCCCCCTGAAAATATTATTTCCTTCTCCCCCTTTGTAAAATATCATTTGTCAAAATTTATTTTTGGGGATCCAACCGATAGTTGGTTTTTCTTTTGAAACGTAGACGATGTTTGAAACGTTTGTTCCTTTAGGAACCCAAATCCTTTTAGTTTTTATCGTCCGTCTTGGGCTTTTGCAATTGGAAATATGATGCCCGATTTTTAAACACTTTTCGCAATGGGGTATATTGAAATTAACGGATTCGTTTTTCGAACGTGATTTGAATCCTAACCCCTCTTTATTTAGAGTATATTTTTGAACACATAATATTTGTTCAAATTTATCGTTGCCGCACGAAAATTTCTTTGTCAAAATTTTTAGTTCATCTTGAACTTTTAAAAGATCATTTTTCAAAATATTTTCATTTTCAAGGCATTTCGAATGATCAATTTCGGCAAATTTCCCTTTTTCAAGTATTTTGGAATTTTCAATTTCTAAAGTTTTATATTTAGACTTGAGGGACTTAATTTCATTTAAAGCATTTTGATAGTCCGTATGTAGTAACTCGAATGCTTCAAAAAGTTCGTCGTAAGAATTACTTACTTGGATTTCGACGTCGCTATCGTCGAATGAACTCCGGGCCATGAGCGCGAGATTATTTTGTTCAAGAAAATCTTCATCGGGATCTTCGTCGCTCCATGTTGCGATTAGAACCTCCTTTTGCTTTACTCGACAGTTCTTAGCAAAGTGGCCTGGTTTACCACATAATCGACAAGTGTTGTCGAATTTCTTAGGTTCGCCCGCTTGAATGTCCTTCTTTCTCCGGTTTAATAAGTGTTGGAACTTATTAATATTTTTGGCATAATATGCCATTTCTTCATCGCTTTCGTCCACCGGGGTTTCTTCTTTCTTTTTCGACATTTTAGCCTTGAAGGCTATCGACCTCTCCTTCGGTTTCGGTTTGGCATTCCGAGATTTTAGAACAATCTCGTAGTTGATAAGAGAACCAACGAGAGCACTAAAATCGAGAGTATTTAAATCTTTGGATTCCATTATTGCCGTAACTGCACTGGCCCCATTCTCGAGGTAGTGATTGGAGAATTTTCTTTACTTTCTCACTACTCGAAAGTGGTTTTCCAAAACATGCTAATCCATTAGTGATGACCGAAAATCGGTCGAGCATAATCGAGATGGATTCGTCGTCCTTCATTTGGAATAATTCATAATCGTGAAGGAGCATGTTTATCTTCGTCTCCTTGACTTGAGACGTACCTTCGTGTGTTACCTCAAGCATTTTCCAGATTTCTTTGGCACTATCACACGATGATATCCGGTTGTGTTCTTCCGGATTTAAGGCACAATAAAGAAGTTGAGTTGCCTTACAATTGAAATGGCCGTTTTTCCAATCGGAGTCGTCATATTCTTCAAAATTTTTAAGCGTACCGTTGGAATTCATTGGGATTTTTGGACCAAGACAAATCACTTTCCAAAGTTCGATGTCGTAAGCTCGAATGAATATCGACATCTTCTTCTTCCAAGTCATGAAGTTCGCGCCATCAAAAAATGGTGGTCGGTTGAGAGCAAGGCCTTCGGCTGGAGAGATTTGAAACGCCATTTTGGATCTTCTCCTCGGATGTTAAGCCGCGTATTGGAGAACCGCTCCGATACCAATTGTTGGGTACCAAATCGAATATTTGCGCCGTTTTATGCGGAAGCGTAAATAAATTGTGGGAAATAAATCACACAAGGATTTATAGAGGTTCGGCTATTAACGAAGCCTACGTCCTCTCTCGATGTATCTTTTTCCTTAGGCTTAAGATCAAAACCTCTACGCCTCTCTTCTATCGGTCGAGGGATTACCGTTACAAGCTCGTCTTCTATCGGTCCGAGTAAAACCGTTTTTCCTTTTCTATTGGATAAGGAATCAACCACTCTAGCTTTCTATGGGTACTAGATAAACCTCACTTAGATATCGATTGCGATTCTAACAATGCCGGATACTTGATCCTAATAACACCGAATCCAATCGATTCTTTTCTTTTACCTCTCGTGTATAATGTTGAATGTATAAACACTCAAACTAACAATATAAGCTCAATATTACAACAACAATGTAAGTATATGATTCTCAGATGTATATCTCGTTTGCTTGAAGTTGTTGTTCTCAAACAATACCATAGGAATGGTATTTATAGGCATTTCCCACAAACTAGCCGTTGCTGGCTGTTTTGACTTGCTAGCGTGCGCTAGCCTTCTTTTGTAGCGTGCGCTAGATCTTTCCAGATTCAGTACAGTAGCTTCGTTTCTTCTTTAACGTACGTTATGCCTTCTTCCTTACGTACGTAACCTTCTTGTATTAGCGTGCGTTAATAACACATTGTAGCGTGCGCTAATCCAATATATCCGTTGCATGGATTGTCAAAATATCCGTTTGATATGCTGACTTTGACTTGCTTTTCCCAACGTTTGGATTGACTAGATTCAAACAACTTAGCGTGCGCTAATCATACTTTGTAGCGTGCGCTAATGATGACTTCATTGCATACGTTATTTTGTGTTTGAATTCTTCCACAACAGTAACATGGCTCGATAGCGTGCGTTAATAATGAAGTGTAGCGTGCGCTATCCATCAGCTTACTTCACTGCAGCTTACTTCGAAACTTGGCTGGAATGCAGTTTACTCCTCGTTAGCGTGCGCTAACGAATATGCCTTAGCGTGCGCTAATGCAGTCCAGATTGCAACTTTTTGCGTCTTCGTCTGCTTCGTCGTTTTGCTTCGCCTCGATGTTGTTTTGTTGTTTAGCAACTTTAATCATCAAAACATAAATTAAATAATGTGTGGAATAAATATTCCAACATAACCGAGGAACAAATCAACGAAATGTTTGAAGCCTCAAAATCGATTCATGAAGATGATGAGCAACCAACAAAACCAAAACAAAGGAAACCATCCGAGCTGAAATCTCCATTATTTGCGATCCATTATACAAAAATGGACGACGTTGCATCCGGTCCCGGTCATTTCTTGGCCAAGTGCAACTATTGCGATAAAATGTACAAGTTTAAAAAAGGAGGAGGTTACAGGACACTCAATGGCCATATACAAAGACAACATTCCGACAAACTTGGCATCGAGTCTAATCAAACCCAACTTCGAGGCACGGCAACGTCGTCTAATGCCCCCAATCAAGGTAATAGTTCTTTATTTAAATTTAATCCAATTACCGCTAGAAAAGAATTAGCTAGGTTTGTTTGTGGTAAATCTCTTCCTTTTAACTTTACCGACGACCAAATGTATGAAAATTTCACTCAACTAATCCCGTTAGTAAAAAAATTCCACGCTCTACCATAACTCGTGATGTTCGAAAAACTACTAGCGAGGCAAAATTAATTTTAGCTAATATGTCTTTAAACTTAGATCATAAAGTTTGTATATGTTCCGATGCTTGGAGTGATCATTGAGAAGCAAATTCATATATGGGAATTACTTGTATTTGGATTGATGATTCTTGGACTATACAAAAACGTTTAATTGGTTTTAGAGAGTTTAATATCGCACATACCACCCAAAATATTTCGCATAAAATTCATACAATTTTATCTGAATATAATTTAGTACAAAATTTTTTTTCAATTTCTTTTGATAATGCTAGCTCCAATACAGCTAGTTTAGAATCACTTATTGCAATATGTGAGCCATCTCTTGGTGGTAAATTTTTTCATGTTAGGTGTATTTGTCATGTTCTTAATTTATGTGTTCAAGATGGTTTAACTGTTTTACAAGAAGCATATGATCCTATCCGTGAAGCAATAATATATTTAATTAGACATTCGTCTCTAGGTAAAAAATGGAAAAGATATTGCATAAAAAATAATATTCAACCAAAGAAATTTTCAAAAGATGTGCCAAATCATTGGAATTCTACTTACAATTTGTTAAATGATAGTTATGAATATTGTATTACATTATGCAATTTTTATAACGAAGAACAAGTACACGTTTGCTTATTGCCAACTCAATGGGATAAGTGCTCTAGTTTAATGGCACTTTTAAAAATCTTTAAAGAGGCAACTGAGTCTTTTGTCCGGTGTTTATTATCCTACTTCTACACTTGTTGTTGAATATTATGTTAAAATTGTACTTGTATTCAAGTCTTTAATTAAAGTTCCCGAGTTATTTAATTGTATAAAAGAAATGAGAGACAAATAGATTAAATATTTCGCCTACATTCCTCCGGTTTTTTTAGTTGCTAAACTTTTAGATCCTCAAGTTAGAGAGGAAGGTTTGCTAAAATTACTTTCACTTTACTATAATGCTTTATTTCCTAATCCTATTGCTAATTTTATTCCTCCAAATCCTAGCGATTTAGTTCAAAATGCAAAAAATTCATTATCGACTCTTTATCGCGAATATGCTTGTAGTTATAGTGGTAGTCTTGATCTTGATACGGGTTCTTCTTCTCCTGTTCACATTCCTTCTAGTAGTAGTACATCTTCTTTTGGTTTTGCTATTCCGAATCTTAGTGAATGGAATGCCTATCAAGAAGATTTATCTCGAAAACGAACAATGTACCAAAGTAATGCTTATCAAGAACTTGAAAATTATTTAACTACTTGTGAATTGGGAGCTTTAGAATGTGATTCGGATGGTAATAACAATCTTCTTAAGTGGTGGGCAAAAAGGTCTACAATCTTTCCTGTAGTTGCCACGATTGCGAAGGAAATACTAGTTGTCCCCGCCTCAACAGTTTCTGTTGAACAAGCCTTCAGTGTAGGAGGATACATTCTGGATGAACGACGATCTCGATTGACGCCTCAAAATCTTGAAGCCCAAGCATTATTGAATGATTGGGTTAAAGCCGAGTTACGCCAACAAGAACCAAATTATAATGAACAAGAAGACAATGATACATATGATACCGGATCTAGCAATGATTCGATTAACTTCGGTGATTGAACCATCTCCTATCCGCCTCCACCTCCGCTTCCTAAGGTAAGTATAAGGTAAGTGAACTACGAGGACTTTGATTCCTAAGGTAAGGGGATACGTAGGCACTTAATCCAAATATTTAAAGTTGAAATTCTTAATTTTAACTTTGAATATTTGAATTAAGCTCAAGTCCATTTTTATTTTTTTTCCTTCGCTTAATTCAAAGATTTAAAATTACAAAATTCAAGTTTAGACTTTAATACCTGAATTAAGCTCAAGTCCAATTTTTACCCCATATTTTTTTTATAATTAAAATTTAAAAATTAAAAAAAAAAACGCCGAACCGCCGGTTCGGTTTCGGTTCGGAACCGGCGGTTCACGGTTCAAAACCGTAACCGTGAACCGCTATAAAGCGGTTCGGTTACGATTCTGATTTTTGGCAAACCGGAACCGGCGGTTCAAAAAACCGGCAGTTTTGAACCGTCGAACACCTCTAAGCGGAAGCGATATTGAATTTAGAGGTTTGTTTGGTTTTATAAACTGACCAACATAAATAGCGGATCTATGGATTGTCAATTAATTAATTAAACAAATTAATAAACAATTTAAATACACATATTTACGCAGTACAATTGATAATTCATACCTTTGAAGCGAAGTGGTGGAAAATCCCTTTGGGTCGATCGAACTCCTCCTCGTACTCCTCCTTGATCTTCTTGTATATCTATCTCAAGATCTACTAGAGTGTGTCTCGCCTAAGATCCAGATGCTGTATGGGCAACAATCTACCGGATCAAAACATGGACTGCAGTATGGGATCGACCGAATTTCTCCAAGAAATACCTCACATATTTTTCTCTCTATTTTTCTTGAATATTTGTGTATTTAGAAAAATAATATGTTAGCTAAATTATGGAATCCAAGACACAAGTCAAGATCCACAATTAAACACAAAATAAAAAAAAAATCGGAAGTTCTTGTTCAAAAAGAGTGTAAAAATCGGCCAACACCATAGTCCTATTTATATGTGTTGTGAGTTACTCTAGGGACCTTAAGGAGGATAAGGTAAGGACTCCCAATAGATCTCATTTTACCATATTAGGACTCTTCCTAATATAATAAGTCTATTAATATCAACCTAGTCCACTTTGATATTGCACTTCCTATTAAAATCCCAATTACGAAATTGGGCTCCTTTTTGAATTAATTATTTTCCGTATTTAAGATATCCCATATCCATTAATTAATTTAAGCTACAGACAACTTTTAATTAGGTAATATATTATACATGAGTATACCACTCAATTTTTATTATTATATCGAAAAATTAATTCCACCTGTAGGGTTTAATATAATAATCCTTTCGAGTGCCCCAAGGGACATGATCAACCCGACTGGTCGGGACACGATTTCTAGCTATAATATTAATTATCATATAAATAATAATATTGCCCAAAATATCGAGCATATTGAGTCAATCATTTTGGCTCTCACCCATGATAAATCAAAGCAATAAATATTAAGTATATATAATTAAATATTAATCAGTAGAGTTAAGAAATAATAATTGTCCGAGATGTACGTTCTTCTTATAGTCAGTACAGAAAAATCTATCTCACCTCGATCCTGTTCAACGTATACCGAATACGCTAGTATATGCTAATGGTCAAGGCCAACCAATCTCAAACACATACTACAACCTCTCATACAATGGTCTAATGTTATATAGGTTGTGAACTAATTATTACTATGTAAGGGACCGATAATGTGATCTTTTGTGTGACTCGAAACACCACATTATCTACAATATAAAGTAATTAGACAATATTTGCATAATCATAGCGTGAATAAATATGCAAAACATGTGAAGAAATGAATTAAATATTCTCATAGATAAAGACGGGGAAATTAGGTAATACAAGCATAATGTATGTTTTGATGTATACAACCCTAACAATCTCCCACTTATACTCAAAGCATGCTTTTGAAGTATACTATCTAGACTATGTCTATCTATCTCCCACTTATACTCAAAGCAATGCTGCCATACATCTCAACCCCATTCTTTTCACATGCCCTTCAAATGATTTTGAGGGCAACCCTTTCGTGAAAGGATCAGCTAGGTTGTCTTCAGATGCAATCTTGGAGACAATAATCTTCCCATTATTCACAAAATCTCGAATGAGATGATATTTGCGCTTGATATGTTTGCTTGCTTTGTGGGCCCGTTGTTCCTTCGAATTTGCAACAACATCGGTATTGTCACAATATGTCATACGATATGAAAACATATACAACCTAAAACTAACAACATGCAGTTCATGGACCGTTCCTAGAACAAAAACATCGTAATCTAATTACATGTCTTCGGTCTTGAATTTTCGTCTTCTCGAACGGATCTTCCCCTGATCTTCGTCATTACATATAAATTTTACATTTGAAAAATGGCATCCTATACAAATTTTCTAGTGAAATAAATAGGCTCAAAACGGCCTTTACAGCCTAATCGAACAAAACAAAAGATTCAAAAATAGGTCCATTAACTACATCCCCATTCAAAATTAATGCAACAATCACATTAAATAAATGGTAAAAATAATTAATCTAAATATTGATCTAATCAACAAAAAATAATCCAATAATTAGAATTAATCCAATTAATTCATACAACCGTTAATTTTAACTTGTTCCAGACAAAATAAATATTTCACTAAATTAATTCACTTAAAAATAAAATTACCATAATTATATCTTAGTCAAATTAAATCCAGTTTAATTTGCGGGAAATTAATTTACCGAACGAAATATAAAAACGGAGTCCGAAAAAACAAGGCCCAGGCCAAGCTCGCGGCTGGCAGGGGCCGCCACCACCTAACCTGACCAAAGAGCATTTTGTCGCTGGGGCGATCTGAAATTTGAGTCACGGGGTCCGGCCATTTTTCTGGCTCATCTTTTCATCCCGATCCGAAAATAATATTTTTATAATTTTTATATTACACAATTAAATCAGTTTTTCAAAAGGAAAATAGATTTATATTGTAACATAAAATCATGAAAAATAATTTTTAGATGAATAATTAAATATTAACAATTAAAACAATTATGATTCTAAATCACAAAATAATAACCAAGCATTCCAAATGCAAATATCGAATATACGATCGCATAGACCTCGCTCCGATACCACTGTTGGTATTCGGTGAAAAAATCGAGATACGCAGCGGAAAATAAATCCGGTCTAACCGGATAAAACCAAACCCAAAAATGGATCGTTCAAGCATCGTATAAACGAATAAAATTAACGAAGATGAGAATCAAAGAATACTTACCCTCGTAGTCTTTGATAATATGATCTTCGAAGGAAAAACTCACGAGCCAACCTTTGATTATTTCCGGTCACCAATACGAACACGAATCCGATTCGTTCTAGCTTGATGAATGATCAAACACCGAAAATGCCGAGTGTCTCTACGTTATCACGCATCGGATATTGACCGGAAAAATAGTATGTCAATTTGTTCTCAAAGAACACGGCTAGGAACCGACACAATATTTTTCTTCTCTTCTCTTCTTCTTTTTCTTTCTCTCAAAGATGAACAAGAAAATGACAAATAAAATTTTCTCCTCCCCAAGAATTCCTCACGGCTGGACTTGTGTGTGTTAGTGTGTGTGGTTTTCTTAGTCTTCATCAAATGAAAGACTAACCTATTAATAATACAAAGGTGAGAATAAAATGACGAGATTTACCTACTCATTCAGTTTGTCTTCATCTCATTATTAAAACACCACCACATTGTCAAGATGCTTCAAGGAAGCTAAGAGGAAAGAGGAAGGGGCGGCCCATAGGTGGTAGGTGAGAAAACGTGCCGAGCTACTCGGTTCGTGTACCGGACCTTCGCGTGTCTAGTCCGTTAAGTACACTTCGTTTTATCTCAAATGTATTTATACTTAATTAATTAATCCAATTAATTAATTTTATCAAATACAAAATTATAAATATAGTTCTCCAAGAAATAATTATTTATGAATTAAATTAATCACTCGGTAATTAAATTCAATTAACTAGACCGCATGATTTATCAAATAAATCAAATTAGATATTTAATATCCCATATTAATGAAGAGATAGAAAATACATATTTTATCCATCAAATATCATTGTGCGCGACTCCATTGGTCTGTCTTGGTCGGCAATGGAGGAACCAAGGAGTATGGATAACACTTAGCGAGTCTAGTGCTCCGTACCGTAACCCAACTAAGAACGAATGATTGGATCATTCAAAACCATTATGTCATGAATGCCGTATGCGTATAAACCCTTCAATTATATGTCCCGGTCAAGTATTAAGGTCACGGTAAAGTCAAACCCTACTGTAACTTGACTATATGCTTTCTGTTAATGCAAACTGAGATCACCGAACTCTTGTGTATCAAATACAACTAGCTTTAACTGCTTTGGCCAAAGACTTATGATCTCATTTGTCATTAACCGCATAGGACATTTACCTGCTCACTAATAGGAGAAAGAATCCTATCTTGGTATTCAGTAGAGACTGCTACTTGTCCACTAAGTTGCATTTCAAGGTTGACCCCACGAACTAGCGATTAGATCTAACTATTCTAATGACTAACTTAATGTCACAAACACATCTCCTACTGAAACCTCAAGTTAAAGGTCCATGTATACCTATCACAATCTTTCGATTCAGTTATTGAGAATCCCAGAGTGATTTCCATGCGATCGAATCGACGTGAGTCGTGTTCGAGTATTCTAATCCCATTAATGTACCTATAACGTGTGCTCCACTAAACCTTAGTGAAGACAGGCACTCTACATGTCAAAGTACACGTTATAAACTTAATGCCCAGTTAAGTTTTATCGATTTGCAAACCAGTTCAGCATTCGAGCCCTAAACACTTCCAGTACCTATCTCCTTATCTCCATAAGGAGTGAAATATTTGCTCTCAAATACAAAGACTATTATTTTATATACCAAATCACAATGTCTGTGATATACAATAATATAGAAATAATAAATTGTTGGAAGTTCTGTGTTACAAACTTGCTGGGCGGAAAAATAAATTACAACTGGAATACAAAAAATTACAACTCGAAAAAACAGAAACTACAAACTCGTATGAAAATGAAAATACAAGACTCGAAACAGAATTGAAAATATAAGAAAATAAATTATAAAACCGTAAACTAATGCTGAGTCGAGGAATCCTCTATCCGCAAGACGAAATACGCCCCGATAGTGCTCTCGGTTCTGACGTATCGCCCCCAAAGATAAAACGGCAACATCTCGAAGGTAGTAGCACCACAAGACCTACGAGCTCTGGCGAACTGGAAGAGGTGAGGACAAAGCTCCGACTTATGATATGTAGAGAATGCTGAAAACTGTTTGATTATACTGAGTTCGAAAATTGCATGTACAGAAGCAAATGTATGCATGCCTATTTATAGGCCATTCACACCTGCAGGGGGTTTAAACACAGCCCTTAAGGCTGTCATAATGCAGGCATTCATGCCTGCATTGAACACAGGAGTTACACAATTCAAGGCAGTGGTTACTGCCCGTTTTGAATTTGAACAGCAAATTTTTAACACCTCCTCATAACACAGGGAGGTTCTCGCCCATTTTGGTGATTTTGAACAGTCCGGATGCACCTGGACTATAATCAGCTCCTTAACCATTTGACGGATGTACCTGGACATCCTTATGTGCACATACGAGCCCAACTACATCGGCACGCGGCACGCGGCACGCGGCTCGCGGCCGAGACCGAGGCGAGGCGGGTGGGCGGCGGCGGCGCGCGCGTGTACGCGCGTGTGGGCTTTAAGCCCATACACATGTTCCATTAATTATTACATGCATAAAGGTAACTCATTATGTACTAGAATAATGATGGTTCATTATTCAATGTGGGATTCCATCCCTTATTAATTCACAATTAAGTGACAAACTTTAATTCACTATTTCTCACTCACCGGGAATCGGTTTAGAGAAAGTGAATATACCACGATCATCTACTCGGAACGTAGATCGATCTTATGATATTTAATTTTACAAAATAAAATTAAATCATTAATGATTCCAACAATCCCCCACATGAGTGAAAATAGCCCAAATGCAATATGCAGACTCAAGCTCAGTCCTCAAGAGGCGTTAAAGTATTAAGGATAGGTAGTTCGTGACTTTAAACCTTCCATAGTTAACATCATCAGGTACATAGGCTGATTAGTGTCTTGATGCTTTGAACTATTCCCCCACGGCGTGCACCGAGACAATAGTGTTAACACTTGAACACCTCAACCTCATCCGTGCTCACGTTTTGTGTCCTTTGCGGGCCTTGGACACCCCTTTGGATTTATAAGTGATTTTCATGAAGCGGCCCCCACTTCTCACTTATATAGGTGATTCTTTATCGAGTATCTTGCCATACTCAACCTCATCTAGGTCTTTAGGAATCATTAAAAGTCATAGACTTAACCTCACCACTAGGCAAGATTTCAACACTCAATTGCTCTATAGGGAATAAACTTAGATGAGTGTTTCACACGAACTCTCATAGCTTAGTTCTCCCATTGAATCAAGTTCTTGGGATCTCCAGTCATATTGGTTGGGTTACCACTATGATAATTCTCAATTTGTGGATTTTAAACCCATCACCTCTAGCAATTTATTCATTTGATCACGGTTTAACCCTTTGGTTAGAGGATCCGCTAGATTATACAATGACCTCACATAGTTAATAGAGATAACCCCACTTTTGATCAAATGTCTCACGGTATTATGGCGTCGAAGAATATGTCGAGACTTTACATTACTTCTCGCCCTACCAATAGTAGCTTGGCTATCACAGTGAATCATCACTGCAGGCACTGGCTTGGACCAACATGGAATATCTTCTAGAAAGTTTCTGAGCCATTCGGCTTCTTCACCAGCTTTGTCCAAAGCTATGAATTCCGATTCCATGGTGGATAGGGCTATACACGTTTGTTTCGCGGACTTCCACGAGATAGTTCCACCCCCAATGGTAAACACGTAACCACTTGTAGAAAATGAACTTTTCGTATCGGATATCCAATTCGTGTCACAGTACCCTTCAAGTAACGTGGGGTATCTTGAATAGTGTAGCCTAAGGTTTTGAGTATATTTTAAGTACCTCAAAACTCTAACGAGAGCTTTCCAATGCTCTTTGCTTGGATTGCTCATGTAACGACTCAATTTGTTTACAGCGCAAGCTAAATCGGGTCGAGTGCAATTTGTAAGATACATCAAACACCCAATGACTCGTGCATATTCTTCATGTGCAATGGGGTTCCCTCTATTTTTGCTCAAGTGATCATTTAAATCTATTGGGGTCTTAGCCAGCAAGCTATCAAAAGCATTAAAATTCTTGAGAACTTTCGCGGCAAAGTGAGATTGTGTCAAGATGATTCCATCTGATTTTCTCAAAATTTTTATTCCAAGAATCACATCGGCTAGCCCCATGTCTTTCATGTCAAAATTTCTTTTTAACATGTTCTTAGTATCGTTAATCACTTGTATATTGTTACCCATGATTAACATGTCATCTATATAAAGACACACAATAACATAACCGTTATTAGTGTTCTTAATATAAACACATTTATCACACTCGTTTATTTTAAAACCATTTGATAACATTACATTATCAAATTTCAAGTGCCACTGTAGTGGAGCTTGTTTCAATCCATATAGAGACTTAACCAGTTTGCATACCTTTTTTTCTTGTCCAGGTACTACAAACCCTTCAGGTTGTTCCATATAGATCTCTTCATCCAGATCACCGTTCAGAAAAGTAGTCTTAACATCCATTTGATGAATCTCAAGATCGTGTAAAGCAGCAATCGCGAGAAGCACTCGAATAGATGTAATTCTCGTTACAGGTGAATAGGTATCGAAAAAATCGTACACTTCCTTCTGTTTGAAACCTTTGACTACTAAACGAGCTTTATACTTGTCAATTGACCCATCAGACTTGTACTTTCTTTTAAGGATCCATTTGCATCCTAAGGGCTTACAACCTTCAGGTAAATCAACCAAAACCCAAGTTTGGTTTTGTAAAATTGAGTTAATTTCACTCTGAACAGCTTCTTTCTAGAGCAACCCGTCTGGTCTGGCATAAGCTACTTTGATCGACGTTGGTTCTTCATCCAACATGAATGCTATGTAGTCAGGTCCAAATGTCTTTGGTGTCCTAACCCTACTACCACGTCTCGGTTCTACATCTTCCAGATTAGATCTCGATCGCTTACGTGACTTTGGATCTACATCCACAGGTTTTGAACTTGTTCATTCATCTTCAACTCTATTGCTAGAATTGTTCTCAACTTTATCATTATCCTTACAAGGATATATGTTTTCAAAGAATACAACATTCCTTGATTCAACTGTTGTTCCCACAGTCATTTCAGGAACTTGTGGATAACAAACCGATAGGCACTACTGTTCAGTGCATACCCAATAAAGATACAATCGACCGTATTAGGTCCGATTTTAACTTGTTTAGGTAGAGGTACCTCAACCTTAGCCAAACACCCCCACACTTTGAGATATTTGTATGAAGGTTTTCTACCTTTCCACAACTCATAAGGGGTAATATCCTTACCTTCGCGTGGAATCTTGTTCAATATGTAGTTGGCTGTCAAGACAGCTTCCCCCCACATATTCTGGGGCAACCCTGAACTAATCAATTAGGCATTCATCATATCTTTAAGTGTTCGATTCTTACGTTCAGCAACACCATTAGATTGTGGTGCATATGGAGCTGTTGTTTGATGAATTATACCGCTTTCGTTGCATAATTCCTCAAACGAGGCTACATATTCGCCACCTCTATCGCTTCGAACCATCTTGATACGGCAGCCTAATTGATTTTCGGCTTCATTCTTGAAGTTCTTAAAAGCTTCAATAGCCTCATCTTTACTTCTCAAAAGATAAAGATAACAATATCTTGTGCAGTCATCGATAAAAGTGATAAAGTACTTCTTACCACCTTTAGTTTGCACAAACTTTAAATCACACACATTTGTGTGAATTAATTCAAGGGGTTGTGTGTTTCGTTTTACCGAATGAAACGGAAGTTTCGTCATTTTTGCTTCAACACAAATCTCACATTTGTTTTGAGTATTGACTTCATTTAATTTTAGTAAATCTAAGTTTATTAATCTTTTTATAGCATTTAGATTCACATGACCTAATCTACAATGCCATAAATTAGAACACTCAGTCAAGTAAGAGGAAGCAATAGCATTTTCATTAGCATTACTAAACTTGGTTACATGGTGTTTAGCCAAAGTATCAAGTTTAAAAAGCCCCTCCGTGAGGTAACCCTTACCAAGAAACCTATCAAACTTTTTTATGATAATTCTATCTGACTCAAATACTAGTTTAAACCCCTTTTTAACTAGTATAGAGCCTGAGATCAAATTCTTTCTCATATCCGGAAAATGAATCACATTCTTCAAGGTGAGTGTCTGTCCGGACGTAAGTTTGAGGTCCACTTCTCCAACTCCGATAATTTCAGATGAAGCTGGATTCCCCATGTTGAGCTTCCTCTTCTCAATAGCTTGATAGTTCTTAAACTGGCTCCTATCGGCACTAACGTGGGTGGTCGCACCGGTGTCGACGTACCAACCACCTTGGTTCTCAACGTGGTTGACTTCTTCAGTGACCACAACAGCAAGGTCATCCTCTTTCCGACTCGGTGATGTTGGCAATGTGTTTCTTTTTCTTGTTGGCTTTCGGCTTCCGGCAGTCCTTCGCCGCGTGCCCATGTTTACCACAGTTGAAGCAATCGCCATCAATCTTCTTGACTGGTTGCTTCCCTTTGCTCTTGTTTTGGACACTTTGGCGAGCTCTTTTATTGGAGGGACCGCCATGCTCCAATAGATTGGCCTTAGCATCTATCAAGCCTTTTGGTTTGTGGTCATTTTTGCGCACGTCTGACTCGATGCGCAGTTTCACAATCAAGTATTCAAGAGTCATATCCTTTCTTTTGTGTTTGAGATAGCTCTTGAAGTCTTTCCAACTGGGGGACAACTTCTCGATCACAGTTGCAACAGTGAAAGCGTCCGGCAGGACCATTCCTTCGGTATTGACATCATGAATGATGAGTTGGAACTCTTGCACTTGTTCCATGATTGGCCTTGAGTCAACCATCTTGTAGTCCAGATACTTGGCGACTACAAACTTCTTTGTACCTGCATCATCCCTACGGTACTTCTTTCTAAGTGCTTCCAACATCTCTTTTGATGTGTTTACAACAGAATAAACATTGTACAAACTATCTTCTAAGGAGTTCAGAATAAAGTTTTTACAAAGATAGTCTCCATTGTGCCAATTGTCATAGGCAGCTCGGACTGTGAAACTAGTCTCTTGAGCACTTGGCGCCGGTGGCGCATCTTCCTTAAGGAAGTTCGCAAAGCCTAATGTTGTCAAATAGAACAACATATTCTGTTTCCACCTTTTAAAGTCGGCTCCACCAAACTTTGGCGGCTTCTCAGCGGCAGACATCATCCTTGGCCCCGAGGTTGTTCTAAAAAAGGAACCACTCGTGTTGAACCCGTAGGCTCCAACACTAGATCCTAACATAGATCCAACAGTACCACTAAAAGTGGAACCTACGGTTCCACTCGAGGTGGATCCACCGGTAGTCAGAAATGGGTTCGAAAACACCCATGGAGTGGTTCATGAGGTAGTTGAGCTCATCATGCTGGACATGGTTGCGGCAATGGTGTTTGCCACGTTCGAAGCGGCGGTCGCGAAGACAAAGGCAGCGGTGATGTTGGAGTCGGTTGAAGCAGCGGTCTTCATCTCCAGTTGTAGGATTCAGCAAGTAGATATTTCGTCTTGCGCTTATTGGAAGTTCTGTGTTACAAACTTGTTGGGCGGAAAAATAAATTACAACTGGAATACAAAAAATTACAACTCGAAAAAACAGAAACTACAAACTCGTATGAAAATGAAAATACAAGACTCGAAACAAAATTGAAAATACAAGAAAATAAATTATAAAACCGTAAGCTAATGCCGAGTCGAGGAATCCTTTATCCGCAAGACGAAATACGCCCCGGTAGTGCTCTCGGTTCTGACGTATCGCCCCCAAAGATAAAACGGCAACATCTCGAAGGTAGTAGCACCACAAGACCTTTGAGCTCCGGCGAACTAGAAGAGGTGAGGACAAAGCTCCGACTTATGATATGCAGAGAATGCTGAAAACTGTTTAATTATACTCAGTTCGAAAATTGCATGTACAGAAGCAAATGTATGCATGCCTATTTATAGGACATTCACACCTGCAGGGGGTTTAAACACAGCCCTTAAGGCTTTCATAATGTAGGCATTCATGCCTGCATTGAACACAGAGTTACACAATTCAAGGCAGTGGTTACTGCCCGTTTTGAATTTGAACAGGCAGCCTTAACACCTTCTCATAACACCTGGGAGGTTACTGCCCATTTTTGGCTGATTTTGAACAGTCCGGATGCACCTGGACTATAATCAGCTCCTTAACCATTTGATGGATATATCTGGACATCTTTATGTGCACATACGAGCCCAACTACGTTGTTGAGCTTGTCCAAAAAATTCTTTAAGCTAGCCCAAGGCCTAGCTCACGGCCAAGCCCACGAGCAGGCCCAAAGACCACCCCAAAGACCAATTGCCAAGATCCAAGATCCAAGATCAAGGCCAAGGCCAAGGCCATGGTCCAAGGTCCACGGTCCACGCGGCACGCGGCTCGCGGCCGCGGCCGAGGCGAGGTAGGCGGGCGGCGGCGGCGCCCACGTGTGCGCGCGTGTGGGCTTTAAGCCCATACACATGTACAATTAATTATTACATGCATAAATGTAACTCATTATATACTAGAATAATGATGGTTCATTATTCAATGTGGGATTCCATCCCTTATTAATTCACAATTAAGTGACAAACTTTAATTCACTATTTCTCACTCACTGGGAATCGGTTTAGAGAAAGTGAATATACCACGATCATCTACTCGGAACGTAGATAGATCCTATGATATTTAATTTTACAAAATAAAATTAAATTATTAACGATTCCAACATAAATGCCTTATTTAATATTCATAATAACAATACAATGCTCTCACTCTCTCATCCTATGAGTGGCATTCAAGGGCATATTCCTTACAAAAGCAAGATACATGCGTCAGATATGCCATCACCTGAGACAATAGAGCTTATTAGGACGCGATGGAGGCTCGATGGGGCAATGAAATGAGTCTTCCATCTCTTTCTTCGCATGAGATGTGCGTGGGCGTGTGTGTGGAGTTGCAAGGAGGAGAGAAATGAGGAGAACAAATCGAGAGAAAGAGGGAGGAGGAGTGAAAGAAAAAGAGGGGGCAAAGAAAAAAAAGAGAGCACAAATGGAGGAAGAAACTGAGATAAATGAAGAGGAATTTAGAATAAATATGTATACCAAGTGTACTTTGAGTAATATGTATAAAAAATGTCTTTCGGTAAAAAATTAAAGAGATCGTGTTTTGGAGGAAAGACATATTCGACTTTTAGTGTGGGGGTCATTTCCTCTATAAATAACTCAAAAGAGGAGACAAAATAAAAAAAACGAATCTAAAACTTGTAGAAGAAGGGGAACAAAAATTATGGACCCAAATTTATATTGCATATGAATTTAGGATCAATACACAAAATATATGTTGATAGATTTGACGAGAGAGTATTTATGTCATTGAATTATTTGTATTTTTATACTCATCCCGTGCGTTATTTCTGGGCACGAGATTTAAGGAGTTAGTGTTTAGTGTCTTAAGAGCACTAGGTACCCATGGTGCCGTCCCGCTGGTGTTATGGGAAAAGTGGTGCCACATCAGCACATTTTCCTATAACACGAGAACTCACCACAACACCAAAAACACTCCTCCCTCCTATAACACCAGATTCTGGTGCCGTCGTGCACTCCTGGACCCCATATTTTTTTTATTTATTTAAATAAAACAACACATTTAACTAAAATTAAAATTTCATTAATAAAAAAATACATTTAAAAGGTACAAAAAATATAAATAAAGGATACGTTAAAAATAACGATACATTAAAAAATATAATTTAGTGATTAAGGTTCCACAAATGCTCCACGATATCGTGTCGAAGGTCGTCGTGCACCTTCATATCCCGAAGTTCTTTGTTTTCCTTCGTTGTGTCTCGCATCTGTTGTGCGGCGATTAATACGCCTCGATTGCGATCGGCATAACGATCAGAGAGCCAACCATAGAAGACTTACTCTGGGCGAACGCCCAGCGATCGACACATATGGCGATCGTCTTTTGGTACCCAACGATCGTCTTTTGATATCTGACGATCGTCTTTGATGTGCGAACCAGAGACGATCGTCTCATGCCACGTATGGATCCAACATCCGTCAAAGTCGTCGAAGACCGAATCTTGGACGGTGGCCCACGTGCGGATCTTCAAAGGGCACCGACAGATAGGACCTTTGACCCCAGCCTGTCACCTACCTCACCTACCGACAGGGCCGCCGAAAGGTACAAAGTGGGTCCTCCCCGAACAGCGACCCAGGACGTGTGCTGGCTTCCCATTGGCTCACACAGCTGGCCACCAGCAGCAGCCCCAGACTTTAAGGTAACAGCCCCGCGTGATGGGACGATCGGCCATCTTATTATAATATAGAAAACGGCGGTCGCCCGCGATCGCCGGAGAGGTCCCAGCAACCTTGTCT
This sequence comes from Orobanche coerulescens, assembly GCA_033398695.1. Classification (NCBI taxonomy): domain Eukaryota; kingdom Viridiplantae; phylum Streptophyta; class Magnoliopsida; order Lamiales; family Orobanchaceae; genus Orobanche; species Orobanche coerulescens. Next base: position 125,277,189 of record CM065819.1, on the reverse strand, counting down.
ACTATAAATAAGAGGCAAACAACAGTGGCAAGAGAGACGTGATTTTACCGTGAATACAGTGCAAAATACACACAGAGAGAGAATCAAAGACTCATCTAGAAATCACTTACACATTCATAGTGATATTCATATACATTTATCATACATCCCAAGCAAGAACACACAGATCTACACATCTGGTTCTTCCGGCAATCTACACGCTCTACAACTTAGATAACTAGAAGTCTTTACACTCATTGTAATAGATTCTAACATTAATATTTGTACTCGATAGTATATTTATTAATAACATCTCGCAAGAGCATTCAATCCCGGGATTAACAACCCGACAAATCTTGTGTTATCTATTTTCTCACGGAAGTGTTCTCGCATTTGTTTGTTACTCAATCATTCCAGCAATACTATCTTCGGATAATATTTTGGGTAACAACAATTGGCGCTAGAATGAGGGCATCTAAACCTTCATTTTTATTCCTACCGTCTCGAAGAACACTCACTGTTCTCCGGACATATACTTGAAGAAACGCTCACTGTTTTTCAACAGAAAAGCCTTCACAAAAATGACATCTGCAACGACCTCCAAGAGAGCCGCCCTACGATCTGCCGGAAATCTCATTCCGGCCCGGACCGAATCCCAGCCCACGGCGGAAGGCGACCGTGGCGACGCTAGGCTCTCACTCCCGCCCCCGAGGGACGGTTCTAGCCTCTCACTCGATCAGTTCCAGACCGCGGAACAGATCGAGGAGGCTATAGCCATCCTCAGGGAGCGACGGAGGGCCTGCGACTCGCCCACCATCACTCCGTCGGCCATCCACCGGGCAGGCAAACGGAAACTTAAGGGGATCTATGTTGAGAAATCGACAGAAAGCCCCGAGCCGCTGGAGAAGGCTCTCGTGAGGCGAGACGATTCCGTCTTCAGCCGCCTAGAGAGCGATCCCTCATGGCGACCCGGGCACTCAGGCCCCAGCCGGGAGACATCGGAGTCCGAATCCTTTACCAGGAGCTCGGCATATCCGACTCCTAGGAGACAAGCCAGTCAACGAGCCCCTGCTCGCCCGAGAAATGAACCCAATGGCAGGGAGCTCGTCATTCACCATGGGGCCAGGGGATCAGTACACAATCGCCTTGGCTCGCGCTCTGGGAGCCAATCGGCGAGCAGTCAGGCGACGGCGATGGCCGCCATGCAGCGCCAGCTCGATGAGATGAAGGCGCTCCTGGAAAATGTGGCAGGTTCCAGGAGATCGATCATTGGGTCAAGTGAACCGCTCGCGGTTCAGATAGAGCTCGCCCCAGTCAAACCAAAGATCGCTCCCTCACAAACACTTCTATATGAAGGGAGATCGGATCCAGGAACCCACTTGAGCAAGTTTCGGATCTACATGACCGGATGCGGAGCATCAGATGCGACCAAGTGTCGAATATTCCCATTAACCCTGGACGACCTCGCCCACAGGTGGTACATCTCACTACCACCTCGCTCAATCAACTGCTTTGAGAAGTTGGCAAACGACTTCACGTCGTACTTCGCCGCCAAAGTCGCTCGCCCTGAAGGCCCCCACCGCATGATGAAAAACAGGCAGGGGAAGGATGAATCAGATGAGGATTACATCGACCGGGTAGACAAGATAGTCCTCACCGGTGAGCCCATCGGCGACGAGCTCGCCCTCTACTCAGTCGTGGGTGGATTCTACGGACACTCACCCATGTTCAGGCACCTCACCAAGGACATCCCTCCGACCTACTCGGTCTTCCGCGTCAGAGCCGCCGATTTCTTGGCCAGGCAGAGGATGCTCTCCCTCCGCTTGGGCGAGGGACCGTCCGGAGAAGGAAAGGCGTCATCCCATGTCCAGAAGAAGGCGGTCGCCAAGCCCAGAAAGGCGGTCGCCAAGCCGCCTGGTGAGTTCAAAGCCTTCGAGGATGTAGAGGTCCACCTTCTCCACAACCTTAACTTATCTACGGCCCATATCTTTAACGCGATCAAGGGGCGCGACTGGCTTTCCAAACCAAAGCCGATAAGGAACCAAGGTCATCTAGACCGCAGCAAATTCTGTGCATACCACAAGAGTCCCGTCCACAACACCAGCCAATGCCGCGACCTCCTCAGACAGCTCTGGCGACTGTTTGAGGAAGGCAAACTGGACAACTTGGTCACCAAGCCAGAACCTAGGACGGAAAGGACCAGAGGGCGCTAGCGCCGACAAAACGAAAGAACTCCCCCCAATCCGGTCGCCAGAATCGAGCATGAGCTGGAGTACTCTGATGAGTCGATCCCTTCGATCAACCCTGGCGGTCGGATCAACATGCTTCAAGCAGGAGGTGGAAACCTCGGGGGCTTTTCCCCGGTTTCCACTATGTCAAACAGGAAGCGAAAGGCCGAGCTGAGGGCGTTCGCCGGGGTCCATGTCGTGGTACCTCCAGAGCCGACCATCTCTAAAGACACGCTCATCACCTTCTCCAACAAGGACAGAAAGGGAGTACAATGCCCCAAAGAGGATGCATTGGTGATCTCCGCTTTTATCCTTGGAAAGATGGTCGATCGCGTGCTGGTCGACAACGGGAGCTTCTGCAACATCATATTCAAATCCGCCCTGGACCAGCTCGGCAACTTGACCAAATTCATCAAGCCGTTTGACACCGTGCTTCAAGGGTTCGGCGACAACACGGTCCAAGCCTACGGAAGGATCAAGCTCTCTGTCGAGCTTATATGCTTTTACGATCCCAAGGTTAGGATCACTAGGAACCTAAATTTTGTAATCATAGATAGGCCCAGTATCTATAATGGGTTCCTAGGTCGCCCCTTTCTGGAAACCTTTGAGGCGGTCGCCTCGTCTTTCTTTTACTGTATCAAATTCTCCACTGCCGATGGGACGGTCGGTACTATAAAAGGAGATCAGCTAATGGCAAAAAGATGTTTGAATTACTCCTATGTCGTTACTGCTTTCAATACTTCCCATGATATGTGTAACATTAAAACGATCGACGATCAACCCATGGAGATCGACGAGCCAAGCACATCATACCAACCCGACTCAAGGGACGCCATCTCGGTTCGGTTAACGGACGACATCGAGCCAAGGATCGGTTTCGAGCCAAGTCTCGATATCGATCCAAGGATCGAGTCCGGAAGTCGTTACAAACAAGAGGCGACCGTCCCCGTCGAAGAGTTGGAGAGTATAACGATAGATCCGGCTCATCCAGAACGGGAAGTACAGATCGACGCAAGCATCGACCGCGAATTAAAAGGGGATCTGATCAATTTGCTACGTAAGAACATCGGAGTCTTTGCCTGGTCGCATCAAGATATGGTTGGCATAAGTCCTGAGCACGCTTGCCACTATCTAAAAATCGACCCGGCAATGAAGCCTGTTCACCAAAAACATAGGAAATTCGGTCCCGAGAAATACGCGGTGCTCGACATAGAAGTCCAAAAGTTACTCAACAACAAATTAATCGGGGTAGCTACAGACAAGACACAATGGGTCGCCAACGCTGTGCTCGTCAAGAAGCCAACTGGTTCCTGGAGGTTATGCATCGACTTCACCGATCTCAACGCGGCATGTCCAAAAGATCACTTTCCGATGCCTCATATTGATCACTTGGTCGATAGTACAACAGGTTGCGAAATGATGTCGTTTATGGATGCCTTCGCCGGATATCATCAAATCCCAATGGCGGAGAAAGACATAAAACACACATCTTTCCACACGGAAAAAGACATATACTTTTGGGTCCGAGTGCCGTTCGGATTGAAGAACGCAGGGGCAACCTACCAGCGACTAGTCAACAGAATGTTCGCCAATCAGATCAGCAAGACCATGGAGGTCTACATTGACGACATCGTGGTCAAAAGCCTCAAGACGAAAGATCACCTCAATGATCTCGCCGAGACGTTCGCCATCCTCGAAAGATTCAACATGAAGCTGAACCCCAAGAAATGCAACTTCGGGGTGGGCTCCGGGAAATTCCTGGGGCACATTGTGAGTCAAAGGGGGATCGAGGCGAACCCCACCAAGATTCAGGCGATCCTTGACATGCAGGAGCCGCGGAACGTCAAGCAGGTGCAACGCCTCACAGGTTGTCTAGCCGCCCTCAACCATTTCATATCTCGGCTCGACGATAAAAGTAAGCCATTCTTCGCGACCATAAAGAACAAGAAGTTCGCATGGACGAAGGAGAGTCGGGTAGCGTTCGCCAAAATAAAGGAATATCTATCTAACCCCCAGATCCTGGCAAAGCCGATCCCCGGTGAGAAACTATTACTTTACCTGGCACCCTCGGAGGTCGCACTAAGTGCCGTCTTGGTGCGAGCGGAGGGACAAGTCCACTTGCCGATCTACTATGTTAGTCAAGCGCTCCATGACGCTGAAACACGTTATACACCGTTGGAGAAGATCGCCTACGCCCTTGTCATGAGTGTTCTTAAGCTAAGGGCTCATTTCTTCGAACATCAAGTGGAAGTCCTCACAACTCTACCTCTAAGGCAAGTTCTACACCGACCGGACACCAACGGGCGACTCCTCAAGTGGTCGCTGGAGATCGCCCAATACGGTATCACATACGCTCCTCGCACGGCGATCAAAGGCCAAGCTCTGGCGGACTTCGTGGTGGAATTAACATTCCTCACAGTCCGACCCAGATCGGCCGACCTGCCTGGAAGTTATATGTGGATGGCTCGGCGACCAATTCGCGAGTAGGGGCAGGAATTTTCCTCATCAGTCCCGATGGACAAAGTTTCACTAATGTTGTGCGTTTCAGTTTTCGAGCGACCAACAATGAAGCCGAATACGAAGCCTTGGTAGGCGGGCTCGATCTAGCCCTCGCTCTGGATGTTCGTCGCCTCCATATCTTCATGGACTCCCTCTTGGTCGTGAACCAAGTCAAGGGAGAATATGAGGCGCGCGACGAACATATGGTCAAATACCAAGAGCTGGTCGCCGAAATGTGCACAAAATTTGAAGAAGTGCTAATTGAACAGGTCCCGAGAGAGCACAACTCCCAGGCCGATGCCCTTTCCAAACTAGCATCATCGGATGGGGCAGCCGACTTCTCCAATATCCAGATCACAAAGTCAGCAAGGCCGGCGATCGACAGAAGCCTGGTTACCACGGTTGCCATCGCCGAGGAGAACTGGATGACTTCGTTCATCAAATACTTAAAGGACGGAACGGTCCCTGTCGACCGGCTTAAAGCTCGCCAACTCCAGCTCCGTGCGACCAGATATACCCTATTGGACGACCAGCTTTAAAAGCGAGCTTTCAGCCTTCCCCTTCTCAAGTGTATTACACCGGAACAAGGTCGGCTCGTTTTGGTCAAGATCCATGACGGGATCTGCGGAAACCATGCGGGCGAGTGATCTCTCATCCATAAGACAACCAGGTAAGGTTTTTTCTGACCCTCACTTCAGAAGGACGCGATCGCCTATGCCAGATCGTGTCACAGGTGTCAAATAATGGGCCCAAACATTAAAATCTCCCCCGAACAGCTCACCTCCATGTACAGCCCTTGGCCATTCGCACAATGGGGCATCGACCTTATAGGTCCCTTGCCGACGGCTCAAGGGGGCTATAAGTTCGCCATCGTAGGGGTCGACTATTTCACCAAATGGGCCGAGGCCGAGCCACTCAACAAGATCGACCAAGAGCAAGTGATCAAGTTTATCTAGAAAAACATCATATGCCGTTTCGGTCTATCCCAAGCCATCATCTCCGACAACGGGAAGTAGTTCGACGGCTTAGAAGTCATGCAATTCTGTGAGAAGTGGGGAATCAAAAGGTTGTTTTCAGCACCCTATCAACCTCAGACGAACGGACAGGTAGAGGCTATGAACAAGATCCTCAAACACACAATCAAAGCGCGACTCGAATCCAGGCTAGGACGATGGGCAAGCGAGCTCCCAGACGTTTTGTGGTCTTATCGAACGACGACCCGTAATTCAACCGGCGAAACCCCATTCTCCCTCGCCTTCTGAACAGAAGCGGTGATTCCCTCGGAGATCGCCGTCCTCAGCCATCGAACCGAACAAGAAATGACGACCGACAATGATGTAGCCCGGCGGATCGACCTTGACATGCTCGAAGAATGACGACTGACCTCAGAAATGAAGAACGCAATCCATAAAAGGCGATCCGAGAAGTTCTTCAATTCAAAGGTCAAGGAAAGAAGGTTTCAGGTGGGCGATCTCGTCCTCAAAAAGATCTAGACCCACACTGGTGTTTTTGGTCCGAACTGGGAAGGCCCTTTCAGGATATCTAAATGGCTAACTAAGGAAGCCTACGAACTTGAACACCCTGACGGTACTCCGGATCAATATCTCTGGAACGCCGTGCATATGAAGAAATACTACCAGTGAAAATTTTGTATTCAGTTTCAACTGCCCAATATACAAGGAATATAATGAGATTTTTTCCTACCCCATATATTCTTGCGATCGCCCCACCAGGCATATCGCATACCGCCGACGATCGTCGTTCATAGCGATCCGAGGTAGAATCAATGCAGCCATGATCCTGGAGGTCGATGGAACCGACAGTTTCTCCCATGCAAGGTTCCTTTGGGCTAAGATCGCCCGCCCTTCGTTTAAATACGAGGACGGCGTAGCCAAAGGACCCTCCAAAACTAATCAGTGGACACGATCGCCTGCCCTCAAAGGTTCACCATCTAACATGGTGAACCCGGACAATGCGACGTGCCACTACCCCCGTCTCAACGTACACCATCGAGGGTCGCCATCTTCATGGCGAGCCGAGGTGGAAGCATAGGTAACAAGCCACGGACGTAGAGTCGAATAAACCGATGATGCCCTGTGCAAGGACTCCTCCAGACCAAGATCGCCCGCATTTCGTTTAAATACAAGGTAGGCGCAGCCTAACGGAGGACCCTCACAATAAAGTGAGTCGCGGGATAGACAATGTCCCTCGCACACGAAGACACGGTTGTGGAGGTCGGTCCATCGAACTCCGCGACCGTGCACGATTCCTCAAAGTCGGCAAAACTGAGGATAGCTCACCAAACATACTATTTTTGCTCCCTTACTTACAATAAGTAAACAAAAACAAGGGGGTAGAGAAGGGGAGCTAATCCTAAATGCGATCGGAAGAAAGGAACCACACCCGATTGGCTTCGCTCAAACACACACAGGACGATCGTAATTGTTCGACAAAATTTACAAGTAAGAATTTTGATTCAAAACATATCAATACATTCAACATTAAAACAATCGGTCGGACGAACAAGACATCGGATGCAATCATACACATACTTGTAAAAATTCGCATACAAACATTCAAAGACGATCGTACATAAAAAGGCACAAGTGCGAAAAAGGAATATCTCATTCATTATCAAAAGAAGTTCGTACAATATGAAGCCCGAAGGCAATATAAAGAGAAAGCAAAAAATACAAGATCCAAGGAAAATAAAGAGATCTCTCAGGGTCCCGCCGGCTGGTCTTCGCCCTCAGGTGGCGGATCGGCATGCGCCCCCCCATCGGCCTTAGGACGAATGAGTTTATACGGAAAAAGATACCAACTCAAGTCGATTCCCCAGTCGACGAGGTCGAGGATCGGCAAGGAAAACTCCGGGTGCAAAGGGTGCTCAAGCGCATAAACCTTGAAGCTCTCCATAAGAGGACCGACCTCGATCCCTACCTTCTTGGCGGCTCTGACAGCATCGGCGTAGGCCACATAATAGGCGAACTCGCCGACGAGCGCCACATTGAGGTAGGGATCGGTCTCGATCGCCTTCAGCTGCCCTTTCAACTCCACGGTCGTCTTCTCAGCCTCTCACTTGACTCGACCACCTTGGCGGCATTTCTCCCTTGGCCTTCTCCGGCTCTCTTTTCGCCGTCTCATTTCCTTGTGGTGATCTACCGTTGCTTTCAGTCCGGCCGTCTCCTCTTGCGAAGCCGCATGCTTCCGGCGTGCCTCTTTCTCCTGATCACGGAACCGATCGGCCGCTTCCTTGGAGCGGCTCAGCTCTTGCTTCAGTCGGTCGACGTCCTGTTTAGCTCGTTTGACCGCCTCTATATTCTCCTTCTCTATAGACTGGATCCGGTTGGCGAATTCAATGTTTGTGTTGCGAGCGGCCTCGAGATCGCTATGAAGGCGAGCAGTGGAGGGTCGCCCCTCAAAATCCCTGGCAGCTTGGACGGCCATCGTCGCCGTTTGGAGATCCAGGGCAATGGTCGCCTGCATGGCATCTCCAGATCGCCGAAGAGCGATCGCATCGAGATCGGTCGTCCAAGCCTTGGGCAGTGAGGTGATGGCCTTCTGGACGTAGGTAGGGACGTCGAGGTACTTTTGTGGAGCCTTACTCGACAAGAAATCGAGCACCATTGGAGCGACGTCCGGGTCGGCAAGACAGATCCTGCAGCGTAAACAAAAGAGACAAAGGAGTTAGTCTATATCTCACCCAAAATGCTTAACTCGGAATGTTCGATTCAATCTTACCTGTTGACCAACTCGGGATCGCGGCCAAAATAAGGCTTGCCCCGAGAAGTTTCCACCTCAGCGATCGCCACCTTCTTCGAGAAGTCGCCCGATGACCTGGAGCAGGACGTCGATGGCCTAGAGCTTGATCCCTCCATCATCGGAACGGCGGAGATAGGAGTCGCGGCAACCGGAGGCTCCAGAATAGACACGTCCACCTCAGTGGTCGGCAGGGACTCCTCCGACCTCTGCCTCTTGCGGCGCTGGAGTTGTGCCTCTTCTTGAATTTCCGGCTTGGCGATCGGCACCCCAGCGGGCCTCACCACCGGAACAAGGCGAGACGTCGTCGCAGGAACACGACCAGTCTTCTTACCCAGGTGAAGGCGACCGATGATACTAGGACGGCGTAGCCAAAGGACCCTCCAAAACTAATCAGTGGACACGATCGCCCGCCCTCAAAGGTTCACCATCTAACATGGTGAACCCGGACAATGCGACGTGCCACTACCCCCGTCTCAACGTACACCATCGAGGGTCGCCATCTTCATGGCGAGCCGAGGTGGAAGCATAGGTAACAAGCCACGGACGTAGAGTCGAATAAACCGACGATGCCCTGTGCAAGGACTCCTCCAGACCAAGATCGCCCGCATTTCGTTTAAATACAATGTAGGCGCAGCCTAACGGAGGACCCTCACAATAAAGTGAGTCGCGGGATAGACAATGTCCCTCGCACACGAAGACACGGTTGTGGAGGTCGGTCCATCGAACTCCGCGACCGTGCACGATTCCTCAAAGTCGGCAAAACTGAGGATAGCTCACCAAATATACTATTTTTGCTCCCTTACTTACAATAAGTAAACAAAAACAAGGGGGTAGAGAAGGGGAGCTAATCCTAAATGCGATCGGAAGAAAGGAACCACACTCGATCGGCTTCGCTCAAACACACACAGGACGATCGTAATTGTTCGACAAAATTTACAAGTAAGAATTTTGATTCAAAACATATCAATACATTCAACATTAAAACAACCGGTCGGACGAACAAGACATCGGATGCAATCATACACATACTTGTAAAAATTCGCATACAAACATTCAAAGACGATCGTACATAAAAAGGCACAAGTGCGAAAAAGGAATATCTCATTCATTATCAAAAGAAGTTCGTACAATATGAAGCCCGAAGGCAATACAAAGAGAAAGCAAAAATACAAGATCCAAGGAAAATAAAGAGATCTCTCAGGGTCCCGCCGGCTGGTCTTCGCCCTCAGGTGGCGGATCGGCATGCGCCCCCCCATCGGCCTCAGGACGAATGAGTTTATACGGAAAAAGATACCAACTCAAGTCGATTCCCCAGTCGACGAGGTCGAGGATCGGCAAGGAAAACTCCGGGTGCAAAGGGTGCTCAAGCGCATAAACCTTGAAGCTCTCCATAAGAGGACCGACCTCGATCCCTACCTTCTTGGCGGCTCTGACAGCATCGGCGTAGGCCACATAATAGGCGAACTCGCCGACGAGCGCCACATTGAGGTAGGGATCGGTCTCGATCGCCTTCAGCTGCCCTTTCAACTCCACGGTCGTCTTCTCAGCCTCCGCCAGCTCGACCACCTTGGCGGCATTTCTCCCTTGGCCTTCTCCAGCTCTCTTTTCGCCGTCTCCATCTCGCCGCTGAGCTGATCTACCGTTGCTTTCAGTCCGGCCGTCTCCTCTTGCGAAGCCGCATGCTTCCGGTGTGCCTCTTTCTCCTGATCACAGAACCGATCGGCCGCTTCCTTGGAGCGGCTCAGCTCTTGCTTCAGTCGGTCGACGTCCTGTTTAGCTCGTTTGACCGCCTCTATATTCTCCTTCTCTATAGACTGGATCCGGTTGGCGAATTCAATGTTTGTGTTGCGAGCGGCCTCGAGATCGCTATGAAGGCGAGCAGTGGAGGGTCGCCCCTCAAAATCCCTGGCAGCTTGGACGGCCATCGTCGCCGTCTGGAGATCCAGGGCAATGGTCGCCTGCATGGCATCTCCAGATCGCCGAAGAGCGATCGCATCGAGATCGGTCTTCCAAGCCTTGGGCAGTGAGGTGATGGCCTTCTGGACGTAGGTAAGGACGTCGAGGTACTTTTGTGGAGCCTTACTCGACAAGAAATCGAGCACCATTGGAGCGACGTCCGGGTCGGCAAGACAGATCCTGCAGCGTAAACAAAAGAGACAAAGGAGTTAGTCTATATCTCACCCAAAATGCTTAACTCGGAATGTTCGATTCAATCTTACCTGTTGACCAGCTCGGGATCGCGGCCAAAATAAGGCTTGTCCCGAGAAGTTTCCACCTCAGCGATCGCCACCTTCTTCGAGAAGTCGCCCGATGACCTGGAACAGGACGTCGATGGCCTAGAGCTTGATCCCTCCATCATCGGAACGGCGGAGATAGGAGTCGCGGCAACCGGAGGCTCCAGAATAGACACGTCCACCTCAGTGGTCGGCAGGGACTCCTCCGGCCTCTGCCTCTTGCGGCGCTGGAGTTGTGCCTCTTCTTGAATTTCCGGCTTGGCGATCGGCACCCCAGCGGGCCTCACCACCGGAACAAGGCGAGACGTCGTCGCAGGAACACGACCAGTCTTCTTACCCAGGTGAAGGCGACCGATGATACGAGGACGGCGTAGCCAAAGGACCCTCCAAAACTAATCAGTGGACACGATCGCCCGCCCTCAAAGGTTCACCATCTAACATGGTGAACCCGGACAATGCGACGTGCCACTACCCCCGTCTCAACGTACACCATCGAGGGTCGCCATCTTCATGGCGAGCCGAGGTGGAAGCATAGGTAACAAGCCACGGACGTAGAGTCGAATAAACCGACGATGCCCTGTGCAAGGACTCCTCCAGACCAAGATCGCCCGCATTTCGTTTAAATACAAGGTAGGCGCAGCCTAACGGAGGACCCTCACAATAAAGTGAGTCGCGGGATAGACAATGTCCCTCGCACACGAAGACACGGTTGTGGAGGTCGGTCCATCGAACTCCGCGACCGTGCATGATTCCTCAAAGTCGGCAAAACTAAGGATAGCTCACCAAACATACTATTTTTGCTCCCTTACTTACAATAAGTAAACAAAAACAAGGGGGTAGAGAAGGGGAGCTAATCCTAAATGCGATCGGAAGAAAGGAACCACACCCGATCGGCTTCGCTCAAACACACACAGGACGATCGTAATTGTTCGACAAAATTTACAAGTAAGAATTTTGATTCAAAACATATCAATACATTCAACATTAAAACAACCGGTCGGACGAACAAGACATCGGATGCAATCATACACATACTTGTAAAAATTCGCATACAAACATTCAAAGACGATCGTACATAAAAAGGCACAAGTGCGAAAAAGGAATATCTCATTCATTATCAAAAGAAGTTCGTACAATATGAAGCCCGAAGGCAATACAAAGAGAAAGCAAAAAATACAAGATCCAAGGAAAATAAAGAGATCTCTCAAGGTCACGACGGCTGGTCTTCGCCCACAGGAGGTGGATCGGCAAGCGCCCCCCCAGCGGCCTCAGGACGAATGAGTTTATACGGAAAAAGATACCAACTCAAGTCGATTCCCCAGTCGACGAGGTCGAGGATCGGCAAGGAAAACTCCGGGTGCAAAGGGTGCTCAAGCACATAAACCTTGAAGCTCTCCATAAGAGGACCGACCTCGATCCCTACCTTCTTGGCGGCTCTGACAGCATCGGCGTAGGCCACATAATAGGCGAACTCGCCGACGAGCGCCACATTGAGGTAGGGATCGGTCTCGATCGCCTTCAGCTGCCCTTTCAACTCCACGGTCGTCTTCTCAGCCTCCGCCAGCTCGACCACCTTGGCGGCATTTCTCCCTTGGCCTTCTCCAGCTCTCTTTTCGCCGTCTCCAGCTCGCCGCTGAGCTGATCTACCGTTGCTTTCAGTCCGGCCGTCTCCTCTTGCGAAGCCGCATGCTTCCGGCGTGCCTCTTTCTCCTGATCACGGAACCGATTGGCCGCTTCCTTGGAGCGGCTCAACTCTTGCTTCAGTCGGTCGACGTCCTGTTTAGCTCGTTTGACCGCCTCTATATTCTCCTTCTCTATAGACTGGATCCAGTTGGCGAATTCAATGTTTGTGTTGCGAGCGGCCTCGAGATCGCTATGAAGGCGAGCAGTGGAGGGTCGCCCCTCAAAATCCCTGGCAGCTTGGACGGCCATTGTCGCCGTCTGGAGATCCAGGGCAATGGTCGCCTGCATGGCATCTCCAGATCGCCGACGAGCGATCGCATCGAGATCGGTCGTCCAAGCCTTGGGCAGTGAGGTGATGGCCTTCTGGACGTAGGTAGGGACGTCGAGGGACTTTTGTGGAGCCTTACTCGACAAGAAATCGAGCACCATTGGAGCGACGTCTGGGTCGGCAAGACAGATCCTGCAGCGCAAACAAAAGAGACAAAGGAGTTAGTCTATATCTCACCCAAAATGCTTAACTCGAAAAGTTCGATTCAATCTTACCTGTTGACCAGCTTGGGATCGCGGCCAAAATAAGGCTTGCCCCGAGAAGTTTCTACCTCAGCGATCGCCACCTTCTTCGATAAGTCGCCCGATGACCTGGAGCAGGACGTCGATGGCCTAGAGCTTGATCCCTCCATCATCGGAACGGCGGAGATAGGAGTCGCGGCAACCGGAGGCTCCAGAATAGACACGTACACCTCAGTGGTCGGCAGGGACTCCTCCGGCCTCTGCCTCTTGCGGCGCTGGAGTTGTGCCTCTTCTTGAATTTCCGGCTCGGTGATCGGCACCCCAGCGGGCCTCACCACCGGAACAAGGCGAGACGTCGTCGCAGGAACACGACCAGTCTTCTTACCCAGGTGAAGGCGACCGATGAGTCCTGGGTTAGACATGGCGATCTCTGGTGGTGGCTCGGTAAAGAAGGGAAAGTGAATCTCTGTCAAAGAAGAAGTACAAACAAGATTAGACAACTACTTAGACGTTATGACCTCCTGGAGACGATCGTCAAGCAAGGAAGAAATAAAATTTATACCTGGAACTCTCAAGTGACGAGGGAAGCAAAACAAACGAGCCCCCAATCGATGAAGTTCGGCACCGAGCGAGCGAACGTCTATGAAGAAATCCGGAAAGGCACGAATCCGCTCCCAAACGATCAAGAAATCGAAAGGGAGATCGCCGATCGCTGGAACGAGAGGTCCTGCAAAAAGGAAACGAAATTAGATCAGTCCAAGACAAGCTCAATCAAAGGGAGATTTAAAATCCTTACTCGGATTCCTCTCCCGAAAATTGGTAGGAATCTCCAAGTCCTCCTCCAGTCTGTCACTTGATGCCGATCGCCACGCTCTGCCGACCCAGCACCATTTTGCCAGGTCGCCGCGGGTCTTGTTCGGCACGCCGAGGACCACTCTTCCCATTCGGCCTTGGATATGATTACCGCCGATCGACCCTTTCTGCACAGCCAGTTTAAATAAATAGTTCATCTCCATCGCAGAAAGAAGGCGGAACAACCGGTGACCGCCAAACAGTGTCAAAGTGCAGATGACCTGTATCCAGGCGTTCGGCGTCAGATGGAGCGGCGCCAAATTCCAGGCGATCAATAAGTAGGAGATGACGAACGGCAAAGGGAATCGCAAACCGGCCTCCATGATCATCTCACTAACGGCGACCAGACCCTCAGGCGGTTGATCGGCACATTCATTTTCCGATGGCACGTGCAGGGAGACGTCAGAGGGAATATGATATTTTGCCCTCCAGCGGTCCAAGTCTTTCCGGGTCGCCGAACTCCGGATCTTACCAAGGATCCACTGAGATGGGTCAGCGGCCTGAAACACCGTCCGCTTCACATGTTTGTAAGGATGAACGGCGGAGTAAGCTTCAAAGTCAAATTCCGGACAGGGTCCAGCGATCCCCTCCATAATCCTGGCAAAAGCCACATAGGCGGGGCCAAATACACTCTCCCGTTCCCAAGTTATCCGCACCAGTTCGTCCTCATCCGCCGGCGAGCCCCCCTGCTCCGCCGTCGCCGCCGTTCTCGCCACTTCGGCCTCGTTGAAGAGCTCTTCGAGTCTTGCGGGTGCAATCCCCGCATGAATAGCCTCAACGGCCGTTTCCATATCAACTCCCACGGGAATCTCCTCCCGGTCAGGCGAAGCCGCGGCGGCGGAAGTGCTTCCGGCCTCGAAGGTCTTAGATCCTCCCGACATATTCTTAAAAAGTAAAAGGAAAAAGAAGATTGGTTTTCTTACCTAAAGAAAGGAAGACGATCGGCACAACAAAGCTTCGGAAATTTCTGCAGAGTTTCAGCAAGAAGGCAAGGACGCGTGAAGAGTAAAAATGGAGTAGCCCTAACCCCTTTTATAGATGGCGGCGGGGGTCTCTATGCAAATAGGCGAGAGTCCGAGGGCTGGAGTACAACCGTCAGTGGGGGGACACCATAAATGCTGCCCTCGAATCCCGCATACGCGTCTTTTCGAGGGCACGCCTGGCGACAAGTCTGACAAACCGTCGGACTCCCCCAACAGTAGCGCGACGCGTGTCCTTGCAACGTTTCGAGAGCCCGCCTTCATTTCCCGCTGCTCCCAGCGTAAAAGGAGATCGTCCAAATTTGAAATCAGATCGCCCGATCGTCAAAACATTGGTGATCGCCAACAGTGCCACCTCACCCCGTGTTTTCAAACATCGAAGTGAGCTGGGGGGAAATTGTTGTGCGGCGATTAATACGCCTCGATTGCGATCGGCATAACGATCAGAGAGCCAACCATAGAAGACTTACTCTGGGCGAACGCCCAGCGATCGACACATATGGCGATCGTCTTTTGGTACCCAGCGATCGTCTTTTGATATCTGGCGATCGTCTTTGATGTGCGAACCAGAGACGATCGTCTCGTGCCACGTATGGATCCAACATCCGTCAAAGTCGTCGAAGACCGAATCTTGGACGGTGGCCCACGTGCGGATCTTCAAAGGGCACCGACAGATAGGACCTTTGACCCCAGCCTGTCACCTACCTCACCTACCGACAGGGCCGCCGAAAGGTACAAAGTGGGTCCTCCCCGGACAGCGACCCAGGACGCGTGCTGGCTTCCCATTGGCTCGCCTGGTGGCCACCAAGAAGCCCAGACTTTAAAGGGAACGGCCAGCGTGGGGACGATCGGCCATCTTATTATAATATAGAAAACGGCGGTCGCCCGCGATCGCCGGAGAGGTCCCAGCGACCTTGTCTCCTATAAATAAGAGGCAAACAACAGTGGCAAGAGAGACGCGATTTTACCGTGAATACAGTGCAAAATACACACAGAGAGAGAATCAAAGACTCATCTGGAAATCACTTACACATTCATAGTGATATTCATATACATTTATCATACATCCTAAGCAAGAACACACAGATCTACACATCTGGTTCTTCCGGCTATCTACACGCTCTACAGCTTAGATAACTAGAAGTCTTTACACTCATTGTAATAGATTCTAACATTAATATTTGTACTCGACAATATATTTATTAATAACATCTCGCGAGAGCATTCAAGCCTGGGATTAACAACCCCGGCAAATCTTGTGTTATCTATTTTCTCACGGAAGTGTTCTCGCATTTGTTTGTTACTCGATCATTCCAGCAATACTATCTTCGGATAATATTTTGGGTAACAACAGCATCGTTTGATCCAAGTACGTGGAATATTCGGTTGTGGAGAAACGTACAATTCGTTAAATTCACGAACTGCGAAATCTTGATCTTTCAATATCATGTTATGTAATATGATGCAACAATTCGTAGCGTGTTGATTTGGAAAGCACGTGCAGATTGTTGTATAATTTCCCAACGACCTTGTAGGACTCCAAAAACTCGTTCGATATCTTTTCTTGAACTTTCTTGAACTCTTTTAAACTTCATTGTTTTTTCATCCCTTGCAATAGAATATGATTTAACAACTGTAGACCATTGAGGATAAATTCCATCCGCTAAATAGTAACGTTTTGCGTATGTTTTCCATTTACTACAAAAGGAGCTTCCGGAGCTATATCGGCAAGAAGGTCATCAAATAACGGTGAACCGTATAGAACATTGAAGTCGTTGTTTGCCCCGGGAACACCAAAATATGCATGCCAAATCCCCAAATCTTGTGACGCAACGGCTTCAAGCATTAGAGTTGGGTATTTATGGTCACGTCTTTTGAATTGCCCGTGTAAGCTCTTTGGATAGTTTGTCCATTCCCAGTGCATACAATAAATGCTCACGAGCATTCCCGGGAGTCCATGTTTTTCTTCGTGCAATGCATATATATGTTGGATATCACTTAAATCGAGTTTTCTTAAAAACTCTTTAAAGTATAAAGTATATATGCATTTAGTGAAGTTATGTAAACAATCACGTGAACAACGTTCACCAATTTGCAAGTACTCGTCAAATGCATCGGGTGTGGTGCCATATGCCAATTGGCGTATGGCCGATGTGCATTTCATGATAGGAGTAATACTTAAACGACCCAAAAGCATCATGTCGTTGTTTAAAAAAACGGAAGTATTCGGGAAGAGGGTCAGCATAGGATCCGAACTCTCGGCTTCTTGATCATCCAAAGCTTGAAATTGTTGATGATATTGAAAATATTGAGAGTACCGTTCCGCATCGTCTTGAGAGTAAGATCGTAAAGATCATATTCATTGGGATCCATAGCGTTTTTTTGAAGTTAAAAAGAGAAGTATTGTTGAGATGTGTATGTTGAAGTGTGTGTAAAAATTAGAAGATTAATGAGGTATTTATAGGATTTTAAAGGGTAAAAAATTGGAAAAAGTGGGGTGACTTCAAACGGCTATATTTTGAAAAAAGTGGGTATTTATTTGGTTTTGTACCGTTGGCCAACGTTTATAAAAAGAGAAAAAAAGGAAAACGGGACCATTTGGGCTGGTCGTGACGGCGCAGGACGGGAAAACGCGAGGGCTGGTGTGCTTCTGGCACCGTCCGGTCGCGTTAAAGGGGGAAAACGTCAGCGATGGCGCTGGGTACCCTTCGCTCTAACGCTTAGTTTCCGAGTTTAACTTAACGAGAGAAAAGAAGGGAAATAGATGAAAATAAGAAGAAAACAAAAATATTTGGTATTTCTGAGTTTTTTAATGAAAAGAAACGGAAAGAAACGGAAGGAAAACTTTCTCTCCTAACTTTCTTTTCGATTTGGAAGGATTTGGAGAGAAAATATTAAAATGGTTAATTTTCCTTTCATTTCCTTCCAACTTGAGAACACAAAACACAATTTTCTTTCACTTTCTTTTTCTCTTCTTTTCTCTTCCAATTTTCTTTTCTTTTCTTTTCTTTTCTTTATTAAAATTCGGGAAATAAACGTAAGTGTGTTATTAATTATAATGATTAACATTATATTTATAATAAAATAATTTTATATTTAAATATGTTTATAAATAATTTTTATTCAATTTGCCCACACGGCACAACATAATATTATAATTACCGAAATATAATAAAAAATAAATAAAAGGGGGAATGGAAAATAGTTCCGCAATGGGTTTCGCCGGCGGTGACCGTCCGACGGTGATGGTCACGAACGACGACGGTATCGACGCCCCCGGACTCCAAGCTCTTGTCCGAGTTCTTGTCTCTTCCAATCGATTCCACGTCTTCGTTTGTGCCCCCGACTCGTATGTCTCTTCAAGTGTAGATATACACACAGTCCATGAGTGTGATTTCAGTCTTGTGCGTGCTATTGATAATGTGTGTGTGTGTGTGTGTGTATGTGTGCGGTTCTCTGTCTGCGCTTGCTTGGTAGCGATCGTACGAATAACCAACAATGTGGAGCTTTTGTAATTTATTTTTCGTTCTCCAGCTCTAATTTTCTACTTTGGTAATATTTTAACTCTATTTTTATACTTTTGTAATATTCGAAACTATACAGGTGATTGTAATTCTTCTTCGTTGAATTTGTTTTTGAATGCAGTTATGATGTTATGATCATGTCAAACTGTCAATTAAACGCTTCATCAATTGCTTTCAGTTATGCTGCTCATGAGCTTGCTAGCCAAATTATTTAGGATAATGCTGATCAGATGAGAACTCTTGATATTTCTCATCTATTTTGCTACTTCTCCAGTGAAAAGTCTGCTGTTAGTCATAGCATCACCTGGAAAAATGCAATTTCTGCCAAGCCTGTGGAAATCAGTGGCGCGATTGCTTTTGCAGTTTCTGGTCAGTTGCAAGCCTTATGTTTTCCTAAAATTTGTCGCTCATCCAGTCATCCTTTTATTTTGAACCACTATCTAGTACAATGTCAGAATTTCTGATCAAAAGACCTTGAAAATCAGTGGCGCGATTGTAATTCTTCTCCGTGATCTTGTTTTGCAGAGTTGCATGGAGAAATATTTTTTAGTGCTTTTTATTGCTTTCCTTGAGTTGAAATTTCATGCTGTAGCATATAATATCACTAAGACAAATTCTTGACATAATTATGTCTTAGATAATGCTTATCTTCTGGGTGATGGGTTTCCAGAGGAGTATGCTGTGTGGTTGCACTTATGTTAGACAAATCCAGATTGTGCCTGAAATTGGACACTTTTTCAATCAGTTATTACGATTCAAGATCTTATTTCCTTTATACTCATTTTCTCTCATTTTCGCGCATAATGACTTAAAATAGGCAAAGTTTTCAGAAGAGTAATGTTGGAAACTGGTTTAGGAAGATGGTCATGGAAGTAGTATATGAACGAGCTTGCCTGTACGGAGAAATGTATGTCATGCTTAGAGACTAATTATGTCGGAGGCCTGACTGGGGAGGGATGATTCGATCATTAGTTTGTCTTGTATCAAACACACTGTTGTTTATGGTTCTCCTTTTGCCGAGAATAGCAAGGTTTTATTATCTTAGTATCTGGTTCTATGTAAAACGTAGATGTAAGCACTTAGAAGCTGGACTTTTTTTTATAGTACTCGAAGTCCTAATTTCTTACATAGAACTTTCAAAAATCATCCTGGGAGACCTCTCTGCTTGTAGAATTGTCATAAAGACCATGGTTGTCACGGCGTCCTATCAAGTCGCGGCGCTATCAGACCGCCTGGACGCCTAGGCGACTTGCCGTCCGCCTAGCCGACGTCCAGACGACCAGTTATAGATATATATAGTATTATATATATAATATATGAATTATTCTTAAAATATGATAAGTTAGATACTAAGTAACATTCATCAAACTCAACAAAAGTTACAAAACACACCACAAATCATATAATAAACCCGCCAATGCTGGCCGAATCATCAGTTTGTCGACCCAGGTGTCGACTATTACGCCTCGGCGGCGCCTGACACCAAAAAGCGAGGCGAACCAGGCCAGGCGTTCCCCGGAAAACCGCCTGGACGCCTAGGCGGGGACTAGGCGCCGCCTTAATGACAATGATAAATATGCAGAATCTATAGTTTCACTTACGTTGTCGCCACGTTCTAGGTCTGAATTCTAGTCAAGCATTTAAAGTTAATGCCCAATTAAGTTATCATGCTAATTATATAAACGAGCATAATTATTTGATAATTCAACTGGTATATTGTTACTGTTGGAAATGAGCTCTCATTTATTTTTTACTTTGTATTGCAGGAACACCTGCTGACTGTACATCTTTAGGAATTTCGAAAGCTCTCTTCCCCTGTATACCTGATCTGGTACTAAATATTCCTTTTGCTGAAACAGTAACGCACACTCTGTGATCACCCCCACCCCCCTTTCCCAATTTCCCTTAGATTCTATATTTGTCCAGCTTGCGTCATGACTACAGGGCACTCAAACAATGTTGCTTACAAATACTTTATGTGTGCCCTCTATCTCCATGCATTATAATTTGTTTACTTTAGCTTGAAGAACTTTTATATCTTGCCTGCTATTCTTTTGAATCTGTCATCCTTTATTGCATTCTACATACTTTATCTGGGCTGAAGGGATTATCTATAAAGTTTAGTGAATTCGTGATTTCAATTGGAAGATCTGCTTATATGCGTTCAACACTTCAACGTTCAATCTTTCTTTGCAGGTAATCAGTGGCATCAACATGGGTAGCAACTGCGGTTATCACATGTTAGTGCCCTTACCTCTCTATATGACATTTTGGATCCTTTCGAAATTCTGAGGGTTTTTTGTACTATTCTCTACATTGTGTCCACATATTTTCCTGTGTTATAGGGCACTAATATGTAATGGATCTGTGTGTGTTATGACGACTTGTGTTCCAGTAATGTGGAAAGAGAATTGGAATCATAAGTCAAGTTCTACAATTTGCACCCATTTATAATGCATCTGTCAGAGACTCAGCAGTATCATGATGTTTTCATTGTCTTTGTTGACTATGTATTTTGATATGTGCAGTGTTTATTCAGGGACTGTAGCAGGGGCTCGGGAAGCTTTTTTTAATGATATACCGGCTGTTTCTCTATCTTACGACTGGTAAGTATACCTACTGTAGTTCTTTTTAAAATTTTGATAATGGCAAGGTTTTGTTTAAACAGACTTCTTTTGATATAAAAAGCAACGATTTCCTATTTCGTTAACATTTGACTCTCATATTTTTAGCACCCATCACTTACTGCCTATTGTGACTGGTGACTAAAGAATCTCAATGTGATACTTCAGAGTGATTGCTAATATGATTTAGGGTTGGATGGAAGAGTAATGTTGAAGATTTTGCACTGGCGGCTGAGGCTTGCTTGCCAATAATTAGTGCTATATTGGTTGAAATCAAGATGAAAACTTATCCTCGAAACTGTTTTCTGAATATTGATGTGCCCACAAATGTCACGAATCACAAGGTATTATTAGATTTTCGTGGCCAATATATTCACTATCGACTCAAATGTTAGGATAAATTGTCCGCCACTACGTCTAGGTTTTGGTTTTCCTTTCACCTGATCATATTGAAAATTTGGTCTTCTAATATATATTATTGTTGTATCTTCTCTTGAAGCACTTTGTCTTTGTCAATTTGTTTCTGATTAATGGTGATATTAACTCCCTCATCTCTTCTCGTACTTGATAAAAATAACTAAAAAAGGTGTATGGCAAACTTGTTTTGCAGTTCTTTGTTATGTGTTTAAATGAAGGATGATTGGATGCTTTCTCGGTCCTTGTGCAGGGTTATCGACTGACCAAGCAGGGAAAGAGTGTTGTGAAAATGGGGTGGAGGCAAGTAACTTCTGATGCTGAAGGAGGAAAAATGTTATCAACAATGACTATGGATATCGATTCATCGTGTACAGAAGAGGCTTCGAGTACAAAGCACGAGCATCTCGTATTCAAGAGAGAAGTATGGTTTTTTGTTTTTATGACACTACAAGATTGGACACTGTGTTCCACAGAGAAGTATGATTTTTTTCTTTTCAGGTCAAGGGATCACACGTGGAAGATGGTGACACAGACTATTGTTCTCTTCAAGAAGGATATGTATGTCCAATATGTTATGCATAGTGAGAGAGTTGTATGGACATTGATTAAGTTCTCTTTTGAATTGCAGATAACTATCAGTCCTCTAGGTGCGTTGTCTCCTGCAGAGCTGGAAACCCAGGCGTACTTTAAACAGTGGCTGCCAACCGTGGCTGAATTCTTCTCTTCCTCTTCCCTGTAAAGATAGAAGCTCCACCAGTTTCCTTTTATACCTGTGAGTCTCGACCAGAGTGCAAATAATGTGTTTGAGGTGTTTCTTATTGTTCTTTCTATCAACTTCTAGTGTTCATTAGGACTACCTTCTTTTTTAAGTTGTATTTTTCTCATTATTTCTTAGGGAGTATTTGCAATCGCTTAAGTGATTCCCAACTTTTGGCTAAAAGAAAAAGTGGTTCTTAGTGTTTTCAAATGCCGCATGGTTGCTAACGGCGCACATAGTGCAAGTGGCAACACGAAGCGAAGCTTCGGGGCTATAGAGAGCTGTTGGCTATGTGGTTTCTGATAGCGGGCCCTATTCCCGCGATAAGGGTGGATAGCAGCGCTATTTAGAAATCGCGCGCATCGTTACTTTCAATCAAAGAAATAGCACAAATCATCACTTTCTCGTATTTCTCTCTTCCTCCAATACTTGCAACCCATCTGTCTACCGTGCTGTGACCAGCAAGGTTGCTGAAGACAAACCTGAGGTTTTTGCGTCTCTATGACTGTGTGTGTGATTTGGTGTGTGGAGGAAAGAAGTGACTAACTTGTGATTTTTCGGTCTCTGCGTGTGTGTTTATGCGTTTTTTTGTGTATGATTTGTGTGGAGAGGAGAGTAGTAAAAAGTTTGCCACTGCTTTTATATGTCTTCTATTGGGGTTGTGTACACTAGATTTCCTCTTACGTAATGTATTTTGATTTAATTACAAAAACTGATGGGCCCATTAAAAATCGCTTTGTCGAAGTCATATTTCCATATCTTTCAATTGTGCTTCTATAAAAAAATATATTTTACAACACATTAACACAGTTTGCTCTAAAAAAGTTTTGGTTCGAGATAAAGGGATAAAGGATAGACGAAAATCATATGTTGATATTCTATTCAATAGCCATCAGAAACAAGTATTGGGGATTTAAACATCCTTTCAAGTATGGTTAATCGAGAATTTTAATGGAATTCAAAAAGGTGAAGCGAAAATGACATTGAATAAGATGGTTCGAACTATGCAGAAGGACCAGGTGGTATGCATATTGAAGTCTGGAGGTGTTTGGGGAGAGAGGGATCGAATGGGTGATTATGGTTTTCATCAAGATTTAGAGAAGCAACAAGATGCCATCGACATGGAGGAAAAGTACACTCGTTTCTTTATATAAAAACAAATGTGATGTTCAAGATTGTTCCAATTATCACGGAACTAAACCAATGAGTCGCACCTTGAAATTATAGAAATGACCGACTGAACAAAGGCTCAAAAAATATGGGAAAATCTTGGAAGTGATATGTTCTAGGAGGATCGATCATGGAAGCCATTTATCTTATGAGACAGATGATGAAATGTTATCATATAAAAAGAAAGATCTATATATGGTTATTGATTTAGAGAAGGCATATGATAAAGTACCAATGAAAATGCTTTGGTGGACTTTATCAAAGAAGGGCATCTCTCGAAAATATATCTACCATTACGATTGGGGTGTATCAGTGATCTGCTCTGAGTCCTTTTTTTTTTTTTGCCATTGTCATAGACGAACTGACAAGGTCAATCAAGACGACATTCCTTGGTATTATGATGTTCGCAAATGATATTGTATTGATTGCTGAGATGAAGGTTGAACTTTGGAGGGTACTTTGGAAGCTTGAGGCTTTAGGCTGAGCACATGGGACTGAACATTTGGAGTGTAGGTTTACTGCATACGGAGGTAGAGAGGCGATGATGATCACTTTTGGTCTCTAAACTATTTGTCACGGATGTGAGTTTTCAAGTCCGTGCAGCGTCCCGAGGGCCCTGACACCCTAGAACAGCATACCCCACATATAGTTGCCAACTGGTTTCGCATTGCCATGGGCTCATCAGGGAGGCGGCAATAGCCCCCGACCAGTTGTGCCCTACCCGCAATGGTCTCCTAGTCAAGTCCTCGACCAACGACAAGCTCCCTAGACCTAACTGGATCGGCATGCCTGACTCGGACAGACCGAAGCATCCGGGGGAACGCCTTACTGCTAATGTTGCCTCATTTACCCCTCAAGTGGCAAGCTAACCAGAAATTTGATTGGTCAACAAGGTCACGACATTTCGGGTTGTGATATTTTTGGAAAGTTATTCAAGGATCCGATTTTGTCGTTATCTTGGATCTATTATCCAAAAGTATGGAGAACTAGATGGTGACGTGACTCACATAATTAAGGCAGGTTGGTTAAAGTGGAAAAATGCCACAAGATTTCTATGTGATCCCGGCATGTTTTATAGACTAAAGGATAAATTCTATCACACGACATTAGGCCTGCACTGTTTTATCACATCGAGCGTTGTGTTCTGTTGTAAAACAGTGTCACATTCAAAAGATGAATGTGGCAGAGATGCGTATGCTGTGGTAGATGTATGGCCATACAAAAAAGATTGGCTAAAAAATGACGTGATTACGAAGAAGGCAAGAGTTGCGTCTATAAAGGATAAAATGATGGAGAATCGGTTAAAATGGTTTGGCTATGTTAGACAAAGACCTGTTCATGTCCCAGTAAGGAGAAGATCGGGGAACCGGGAATATATAAGATTGTGAAGGGTAGAGGAGGACCGGATAAATGTGATTGAAAATGATGAGGTTCCTTGGAATTTGAGAAAATATGACAATTGAGAGGACAGTGGGGAGGAAAAATATATAAGTGGATGACGGAGTTTGATCCGTATTTATTTTTATTATTTTTATTCTTTTATTTTATTTTGTTTTAGTTTATTTTTATTTTTGGGTTGTTTTCACACTTTTCAAACTTTTTCACTAATCTTCTACTGTCATTCTCAATGTTTGAATGATTTTTTTTCTCTAGAAATATATCTTTACACTTTGTATTATTTATTTATTCCGTAATTTTTGTTGTTGCTATCATTAGATTTTCTTGGTCACGGTTTCTAAAGTAGATTATGTTAGCCGACCTAAATCATTTCGGGATTAAGGCTCATATGTTGTTATTGTTGTTGTATTCTTTAGGTTTTTATTGTTTTGCTCGTTTTTTGTTTATTTTATCTCCCTTTTCTGTCCCAACAAGAAATACATATTTTAGGTAAGATATTCTAAAAGAAAAAAATTAATTATATCATGTTTTTCTAGTATTTAGAATTGATATTTGCGAGCTTTGAATTTAGCTTTGTGTTATTATTAAAATTATGCATGAATTGTTGAATTGAATATAGTAATATATTATGGATTTATATACTTGTGGCGCTTTATTTTCAAAATGGCCCTTGGCTATTGGCATCACTATGCGCTATAGCCATAGAGAACCTTGTCGCCACGGGCTGATTATCATAACGTAATCAAGAATATTTTAGATTTCTAATTCTACCTTCGGTTTGACTTTACAAACAAATAAGGAGCTTTACAATTTTTTATCAAACACTCTTTATATCAGCTTTGGATTACTTTTACTGTTTTACAAAAAAATAAGGTTCTTTGCAATTTTTTTACCAAACACTCGTTATATCAGCTTCGGATTCTCAACTATTATTAGTGTATGCTACAATAAATCGCTTCTCTGTGAGCAGAATTTTTGCAAACACTCCCTCGATATGATTATGGCAGTTTAAAAATGTTTCAGAATTGTTCAGCTCTTAGAATAGTCAAATAGGATAAATAAGACGAATAAGCAGGACAAACATAAAGCTAATTGTGTTGTAATTTATTTATAATCTGAAAGTCTATATGATTATTTAAAGTTTGCATTTCGTAAGGCCTAAAACACTTCACATCCTTCCTCAGGTTATAAAGGACATGGTGATGTTTCTATCCGAGGGGCACATTAGTTACCATGGGACGCCCTCCTACAGGTACCATCATTCCCACTCGTGGGGTGACTGGTCATTAATGTATTAAATATTTCTATTTTTGGAGCCAAAATCCCCTATTCTGGATAGCACTAGCATTATTTAGATGTGTAATAAAGTACATTTGAAAAGTTGGTTTCTGATTTAGATATACTTTCTATGTAATTGTGTTCTAAACACCACAGAAACACTCTTCAACTCCTATATGGATCGCCTGAAATTATCTTTATAGCCCTGACTTTATTTTCGCAAAGGCTTAGATTCATCAATTACGGTATCCAAGTTTTGCTCGAGTCAAATTTTATATTTTTAATTCTAGGAAGTCGAAGGTATATATGAAAATGCGTTTTTGCTGTAGAATGCAATGATGATAAAGTCTTGAATCTTACTCATCTTTGAAATATTTTCATGAAGATGATTAAAACACTTGGACGTTGTTTGTTCTAGAATTTATTATGATTTAGAATTCTGTTATTCAGAATCCTGCGTATATAACGAATACTTGTTTGTTTTAGGATTGAGAATCCTTACTTTTTATTGTAGATGTCAGATCATATGTGAAAAAGTAGATAGTATATTATTATATAGTATTGTTTAAATATAAAAAGAGGAGAGATAAAAGTAGTTGTATTTTTTTAAATATAGAGGAGAGAGGAAAATAGTTTTTTTTTTAAATATAAAAAGGGAGAGAGGGAGATGATGTGGCATAAAGTAGATATAAAGGATGTCCAAGAATTTGTTGGTTGAGTATTTAAATTTTAAGTCCTAGAACAAACCAATGTTGAGATTCAGAATCCAATCCCGAATCCCGAATTCTGAGTCCTAGAACAAACAACACCTTAGGCTGTGGCATCCATCAGTTAGCTATCGCATTAGTTAACTTTTAAACTTCCAAAAGTCGGTAAGAACCTTTTGAAATTTCTTTGTTAACTGCTTGAAATGGAGAAGGCAACAAGAAGCCATTTAGAAACAACACATACTGCATTTCATCTAGTATAAAGTACCCAGAAAACGACTGATCATCAACTTTTATAATTTACTATGTCATTCTGTCCGTCATTTCACTCAAAAGAGGTTGAAACCCCACAATGTGAACAGGGGAAGGAATACAAAAAAAAGAGACCGACTCTTGTACAAACATCTATCTTTTTATGTACAGTATACGTTCACTAAGTTTCGACTCTTTGATTTCCTGGCGTTTCTGAATTATGCGTTCCGTGGAGAACTTTCATTTGGGTGGTGGCGGGGCTGGTGTATGACAGTATGAGACTCCACCAATATGGACCAAAGTACGTGCACGTCTTCATAGGGGCAGGACTTGACATCCTCGTACAGGATGTATATTCCTCCACCTGAGAAATTGATCATGGAAGAAAGATGGTGAGTAAGCTTGCAGTTTATATTGCATGTGGCTGTGCTTTATGCAATTTCACTACAGTTGTCTTTCAAAATTATGAATACACCCTTATGGTATTACAACACTCCCTTCAGGTTTTGGATGTATCTAAGCTTTTGATACTATTGTTCATAAATATAGAAACAAATATCAAGGGGGTACTTGTAATTTTGAAAGAGAACTGCATTTTTTTTGTAACTAAACTGAACTTTGGTTATGTTTTGTAATTAAACCCTAAATATAATTACATGATGATCTGTTTGGGATTTTGAATTAGATTAGCAATGTATCGAGCATGAACAAAGAAAACTAACGAAGGAAAGAGAACTAGCGAATGGTGAATGGTGAATAATCGGATAGAAGAAATGCTATAGAAACGTACTCTTCTTCTGAGCCGAATGTAGACGAACCCACAACTTCTTGAGGGGAGAGAAGAGGGATTGTAGCCACCCCATTTGGGAGAGAAGAGGGTGTAGGTGTTGCTCATGACAAATGAGAGAATATAAAGGGGGGCCATAAAATATTAGTCACAGACAAGGTTTAGAGTGAGAAAGTGCTGTTCTGTTTTTTTTTTTTTTTTGCTTAGACGAGGGTGGAGTTTATTCTTTTTGAAAAAACAAACGTTTTTACTATCCCTTGCAAATCAATCATGCTGCTGACCAGTGACCACACCACATTTTTCCCTCTGGTTGGTAAAATGTCTCTGTCATACCTTTTCCCCTTCTAGTAGAAGAAGCCAGTGTCTTACCTATAAAGAAACATTTTTCTTTTTTTGGCCAGGAAATCCCTTTGTATTTATTTTATTACTAAATATTTTTTTTTGTCCTCAATTCTTTTTGAAGCTAAGTTGTGTGTCGACACAACTCCATTTTGTTTTTATTTATTTTTCTCCCCTCAGTTTTTGAGTATTTTGTTTAGTGGGGATTCTCTGATACCTCGTGTGTTTTAAGGAAACATTCCCAGTTAGGAGTATGTCTCAAGTATTTTGAGCCTGTTGGTCCACATATCCAAGTGAAGGTTCTTTTTTGTTTACTATCTAGTTTTAGAGCTTTTTCATGACTCATGGTGTTATTTAAGTTCAAAGCTTGTTAATTCCTCGACCATTTTTTTTTTTTTTTTTTTTTTTTTTGTTGTGGTCCATTGCAGCATTTTGTTTAATAAAATCTCCATTATACTTTCGTTTTAGCATCAAAGCTTTTTTCTTCCCATTTTAGGGAAAATTTTCTTTTGCCAGCTGAAGTATTCTTTTTCTATGTTGTCCCATAAACTACATTTTTACGGTGGAAAGATACTTCTTATGTGCACCATGTCAGCAATTTTAATTATATAAAAGTATAAAAAGAAATAGAAAAAGGAAAATTATGCTTAAAAAAACAAATATTAAATTAAGCAAATAAATATAAAATTCTGCAATTAATCTCTAATTAAATAAATTTAAACAATCAATATCTTTTCTTTTTTCTGACTTGTTTTTTGTAGATATTTTGGATAACTATTATGAATATATTATGAATTTTTATGACTATTAATTAGTTTAATATATTTCAATTCATTCTATAATTTCTTTATTTTTTTTACCCCGGATTTTTTTGGTGCATCATATCTATTCATTTACAATTCATGTCATAGTTTTGCCTTTTTTTCATTATTTATTTATTTTTAAATAATTAATTAGATTGATTGTAGAATTTTATAAATATTAACTTATTTGTATATTATTTCATATATTTTTTTTTTCATTTTTTATGTACTAAAGTTGCTGAGGTAGCAAGCACACATATTCTGGAGGGCAAAATTATTTTATTCATTTATTTTTTGGTAGCTCTCTTCTCCGTGAGACAAACATGAGACAAAAACACTCCGACATCACGGGTTCGAATCCGTGTGTAAAAATATGTCCCAAGGGGCATAGACTGATGGTAAGTTGCAAGGTGATTGAGGTGGAAACACTCCGACATCGCGGGTTCGAATCCGTATAGTGACAATACTTTACTGAAATATTGCAATGTTTGTTGTTGGGTTCGTGTCTCGTTGGTCCCCTCCCTTGCAGGCTGCCATTAGTGCACATCTCTCGACTTAACACCCGCCTGGTCAAGGGACCTCTGATACAGGTGGGGGGTTTCTCGTCTCTCCCTCAACAAAAAAGAAAAAAATAAGACAGAAAATATGTTCTTTTTCAGAGTTATTTTGGTAATATTTGATGTTTTTTTACACAAAACTTTAGTAACTTTTT
Organism: Orobanche coerulescens; assembly: GCA_033398695.1. Classification (NCBI taxonomy): domain Eukaryota; kingdom Viridiplantae; phylum Streptophyta; class Magnoliopsida; order Lamiales; family Orobanchaceae; genus Orobanche; species Orobanche coerulescens. The sequence continues at coordinate 125,247,694 of CM065819.1, read as the reverse complement.
ACAATCTGTTATAATTTTTTTAGTACATTGGTGACTAAGGCCCTGTTCTTTTGGACTTATTTTGATTTTGATTCGATTCGATTCAGTCCGTTGATTCGATTCGATTGATTGATTCGATTCAGTCCATTCGATTCGATTCGATTCGATGCGATTCTTCTTCTTCTTCTTATTATTATTAATCTTCATTATTATTATTGTTATTATTACTAATAATATTACTATTATCGTTGTTGTTGATTACTATTATTATTATTATTATTATTATTATTATTATTATTTACCTTTAATATATATTTCAGTTCAGTTCAATTCAGATCAGTTCAATTCAGTTCAGATTCATTCAGTCCAAAAGAACAGAGCTTAAGTGTCCAATCATAAACAGAAAATTACTTAATATATTGCTTAAATCTCACATGAGCATCAATGGCCGGAGGTGTCTCAAATCATCTGGGGTTGGCCAAGTTCTTCGAATTCAACCATCCCCGCTCTCCCGTTCGTGCTAAACTATCAACACACTTATCTACCAATCATGATACGGTTGAATTGTGCGTTTCCAGTCTGCATCTCACTGTATAATAATATCCATTATCATATTTTAATCCAGATGCTGATTCTTTAGATCATCAATATGGTATATTGCCTCTGTGAGTTTTGTGGCTTATATCGAAGAATGCATCACTGTGTGAGTACATTCTCCTCGAGTGGATGCCATTGGGCTTTGGCTTTAACAAATTCGACAATCACGGCGACCTGCCAGAAAGCTTGATATCGGTTATTTGATGTTTTTAGCTTTATGTTCTGGGGCCGAACATATTCACTTTCATGAAGACGCACATTTCTCCATAACCAAAGTTGCTCCAAAGCTGGTCTGTGGATGCAGACTCATAAACCAATCCATTCCCGTGGCACTCATATGGATCCACGAGCCAAGTTGTAACGAGAAAAAACTTCAACTTCACGGTACAAGTAATTGGTAACACACCTTCAGAGCTGCTGGGCGGTCGCGCAACATATATGAATTTGATTTGGGAAGGTGTCGATAGACTACACATGCTGGGTTCGTAGATAGAACCCATCTCAACACTTGCGCCCAAGCTAGAGTTGTACCCCCTCTTGCCCGTGCCACCAACCTCCTTTTACGACGAAATATGTTACCGAAATGGGACCAATTCCATTTTCCCCATGCGTAAGTGATTTTCTTAGATTGCTCGTGATGCATGTAACACCCCAACTCTCATAATGGTCATTACACGGCGTAGAACCCTCATCAAAGTTTACCAGACTAGGACATTCACACAATTTACGATTATCCCATAATGACAATAATAATAATGTAAATAGGGTCGTGGCCTCGGCAAAAAAACTTTGGTTTAAATGCAGGAAAACAGAAAGTAAATGAATCCATTGCACACGCAGGGGACTTCCACAATATCATTAAAACAGAAAATGTTTACTTGACTGACTCCGACGGACAACATAAACATAATAAAATGAACCACCAGACTTGAGCCCCCGAACATCATGCCTGACCATCCTCCGCATGCCTTCCCCGTGCTGGCTCCTCAGCTCGCCCGGTACTTGAAATGCATGAAACGCATTCGAATAGCTAGTGTAAGTACACAATTACACGACATTATATACAGATACGATTCAACAATCTCATCATATTTAGAAAACATTTTTGTAAACAATATTCAGGAATATCACATTGTCATCAAAACATCATTATCACAAAAATCATGTCATCACATCTCAATCATCACAATAATCCACACTTGGTAACCCGACCGTTGTTGAACATTATTTTATGCATATTAAACACGGTTTATTTCTAACTATTTGGCACAATTTAATCATTATTGATAAAAATAAGATGGAGTTTTTGTTTATTTGAAGGTTGAAGATAAAGTGCGGCTAAAATCAGTCAAACCGGTGGAAAACGCAAATTTTTAGTGGAGGGCCGCATCACACGAAGTCGGGCCGCGTCGCAGACTCAACATGCAGCACGCTGGAACGAGCTGAACCGAGGGCCGCGGCACAGACACCTCAGGGCCGCGACCCATGCTGATGGAAGGCCCAAAATTGGGCGGTCATGTGATTGGGGCCGCGGCCCTCGGCGGCGAAACCCTAATGCAACTCCACAACTTCGACCATTTTTGCAAGGATTGGAGATACGTTTTTGGGGGCGCGTTTTGGGCCAGATGGGAGGATATAAAAATTGAGACAACCACAAGCTAATGATCATCATCTTGGGGAGGAGGCAGAATTCCAACGAAGTGAAGAACACCACAGAGGACGCGAGGAATTGCCTCTTTGTTGTGAAGATTTATCTATACTTATGTCTTTTATTTTGATGATGAATTCTTTTACTATTATCTTTGGCTAAACTATTATTTTAGGGTTGTGATTAAACCTAGATTTTGAAAATGTGATTTCATATATTTTTTTGTTTCTTATCATCTGTTCAACCGGATTGGATTTTACTCATTGAGTTTAATGCTCTCAATTATCTGGCCAATAGTTGAATTGTCTTTAACGCTTTTATTTAATCGGAAGAAGAGATTTAAGGGTGGAACTGGTGAGAAAAATCATAATTATTCTATAAGATAGGAATATACTCGTAAGAATTGTGAAGCATTGTTTCTGTCGAGGAACGAGTGTGCCGGATTAGCTATTGAGTTATTAATTCATATAGGGATATATTGAGTTGATAATTAGTAGTATTTTCTATTGACCATCGAGAGAGGCTTTAGATTATTTTAGGGATTCTCCGCTTTCAATCAGTTGAATTAGAATGTTAGAACATAATACATAAACAATCACATCAGATAAATCGTGGTGGAAACACAATCCTAATTCTTCTCATTTGATTATTACCCTATTTAAATTGAGATGTTTTATTTAGTTGTTAGCTTATTAGTAATTTGTTCTCATTATACCAATTTGATTATTCAATTAATACTGGTAGAAGACAATAAAATTGGTACTTAGTACGTTAGTCCCCGTGGGAATGATACTATACTCACTACTTTATTACTTGTTCACGATAGCGTGCACTTGCGCTTACTAAATTCAGCAACAAGTTTTTTGGCGTCGTTGCCGGGGAACTAATTGCTTTTACTAATATCAATTGTGGCTTTTCTAGTATTAGTTTGAATTTTATTTTCGTTAATCTTTTAGTTAAAGTTTTCTTTGTTTGGGCTTCTTTCAGGGAGTGTCTTAGTGCATGAAAGATTTAATTGCTTTCGACCCTGGGATTGAACGCACTTGTTGAAGAATTCGTTCTGAGAAAAGAGCAATTTCTGGTGCACACAGCCAAGCCATGGCAGACGCAAAGGAAATTCAGGACAACAATCAAGATCAGTTGCAAAATACCAGAGCTCTTCGCGACTTTGCACTTCCGCAAGTTAATGAGAATCTTTCGGGTATTCGTCGCCCGTGTATTCAAGAAAATACCTTCGAGATTAAGCCAACAATAATTCAGATGGTTCAGGCTAGTCAGTTCTGCGGCTTGCCCAATGAAGATCCCAATGCTCATATCATCACATTCTTGGAAATTTGCGACACGTTTAAGCACAATGGTGCTAGTGATGATGCCATTAGACTTCGGCTTTTCCCATTCGCTCTCAGGGATAAAGCAAAATTTTGGCTTAATGCTCTATGATCAGGGTCCATTACCACTTAGGACGAGTTAGCACAAGCCTTTCTGGAAAAATTCTTTCCACCAGCAAAAACAGCTCGGCTTCGCAATGAGATCACCATGTTTGCACAACATGATATGGAAACGCTACACGAGGTATGGGAGAGATATAAAGATTTACTCAGGCGATGCCCACATCATTGTCCACTTAACTGGCGGCAAGTACAGACATTTTACAATGGAGTGAGTGGTTCTACGCGCACATTAGTTGATGCCGCCGCCGGTGGGGCATTAATGGGAAAATCTATGGAGGATGCTTATGCATTATTGGAGACTATGGCTGCAAATGCCTACCAATGACTGTCCGAGCGGATAAATCCGAAGAGGGTTATGGAGATCAATGACAATGACCTAATTTCTACCTTAACAACCTAAGTTGCCAATTTAACTAAGCAACTGCAAGCTTTTTCACACTCTTTTTGTAAGATTGAAACTTGCAATTGGTGCAGTGGTCCTCATCCGAGTGTTGAATGTAAAGCTGGAAATCCTTTTGATCAGTCCTATCAAGAGGAAGCACAATTTGTTGGCAATGCGACTCGTCAAAATAATCCTTATTCGAACACATACAATCAAGGTTGGCGAAATCATCCAAATTTCTCTTGGAGGAATGGCTAGAGCCTGAATAAGCCCCCGCAGCCACAAAATAGCTTACCACCACAGCAGGCTCCGCAAGCACCTAAGGTTTCATTGGCGGATGCATTAGCTCAAATGGCACAAAACACGAACCAGTTCATGACTCATACGGACTTGACGCTGCAAAATCATTCGGCTTCTATTCAAAATTTAGAAGTGTAAGTGGGTCAAATTGCAAATATGTTGAGTGCAAGAACGTAAGGTAGCTTGCCAAGCTCCACCGAGACTAATCTGAAATAGAATGTGCAAGCGATCACCCTAAAAAGTGGAAAAGAATTATCGGAACCATCGAAACCTTGCCCGAACCCAATTATTCATGAAGAAGAAGTGATCGAAGAAGGAACCTCGTCGATTAACCAAGGATCACTGAAAAATTCGACAGTTACAGCTGGAAAATCTCCCGTTTCTTTGTCACCAGCCCCGTTTTCTCAGCGTTTGCAAAAGCAGAAACTGGAAAAATAATTCTCCAAATTTTTGGATGTCTTTAAGAAGCTGCACATAAATATCCCATTTGCCGACGCCTTGCAACAAATGCCGATCTATGTAAGATTCATGAAAGACATCTTATCCAATAAGTCAAAGCTCGAAGAATTCGAAACAGTGGCACTCACCAAAGAATGTAGCACGATCTTGCAGAAAAAGTTTCCACCGAAATTAAAAGATCTAGGGAGTTTTACAATACCTTGCACAATTGGAAATTCTTATTTTGAAAAAGCTTTGTGTGATCTTAGTGCGAGTATAAATCTTATGCCTATTTCTGTTTTCAGGAAATTAGGTTTGGGGGAAGCTACGCCCACGACTATATCATTGCAGTTAGCCGATCGCTCGATTAAATATCCGAGGGGCGTAATTGAAGATGTCTTGGTTAAGGTCGACAAATTCATCTTCCTAGCGGACTTTGTTGTATTAGATATGGAGGAAGATCATGACATCCCAATTATATTTGGAAGCCATTCTTAGCGACTGGCAGAACTCTCGTTGATGTGGAAAAAGGGCAGCTGATTTTGCGGGTTCAAGAAGACAAGTTACGATCGATGTCTTTCGTGTTATGAAGCACCCTCACGGGGGCGATACATGTTTTCGAATTGACGAAGCCCAAATTTGTGCAAATGAATGGTTTGACGAGAAGCAGCTAAGCGACCCGCTAGAGTCTCTTTTGGTGGGAACATCTACGACACCGACCCATAAGCAAGTGCATTATATACGACATTTGGACGCTTCGCCTCCAATGTTCATTCGTAGGACGATTGAGAATCTTTGGGTCACACCACCACGTAGTGTTCCGTCCGTGGAGAAACCCCCCATTCTGGAGCTTAAGCAGTTACCGAGACATTTAAGGTATGCATTTTTAGAACAAAATAATACATTACCTGCCATATTATCGGCTGCTTTATCAAACGAACAGGAAGACAAAATTTTGAGTCTTAAGGGAACACAAGGCTGCACTGGGTTGGTCTATTGTCGACATAAAGGGGATAAGCCCTTCCATTTGCATGCATAAAATTTTGTTGGAGGACGACTACAAACCTCGGTAGAACCCCAACGCCGGCTGAACCCACCAATGAAAGAGGTGGTAAGGGCTGAAATCTTAAAGCTTCTTGATGCAGGTATTATCTATCCCATTTCTGATAGTCCTTGAGTAAGTCCTGTGCAAGTCGTGCCGAAAAAAGTGGGATAACTGTAATACAAATGATAAATATGAATTTGTTCCCACTAGGCCTGTCACTGGTTGGCGTCTCTGTAATGATTGTAGGAAATTAAATAAATCCACCAGGAAAGATCATTTCCCCCTCACTTTTATCCATCAAATGCAAGATAGGTTAGCTGGTCATGCTTATTACTATTTTCTAGATGGTTATTCTGGCTATAATCAAATTTATATTGCACCGGAAGATCAGGAAAAGACTACGTTTTACGGTACTTTTGCTCATAGGCGTATGCCATTTGGTATGTGTAATGCGCCAGCTACTTTTCAACGGTGCATGATGGCTATTTTTCTGATATGGTCTAAAATTATATTGAAATTTTTATGGATGATTTTTCTGTATTCGGTGATTCATTTAATTGTTGTTTGCAGAATTTGACATTAGTGTTGAAAAGATGTGAGGACACGAACTTGGTACTGAATTGGGAGAAGTGTCATTTCATGGTACAAGAGGGAATTGTTCTTGGCCATCGCGTTTCCATCCATGGCATTGAGGTAGACCGCGCAAAGATAGAGGTCATTGAGAAACTTCCTCCACCTACACCCGTTAAGGGAATGCGTAGTTTTTTGGGCCTCGCCGGATTCTACAGGCGTTTCATTAAAAAAATTTCTAGCATCACGAAGCCGCTATGTAATTTACTGAGTAAGGATGTGACGTTTAAATTTGATGATGCCTACCATCACAATTTTTCTCTTTTGAAATCTGCCTTTAAGTACAGTCCCTGTGATTGTCGCACCTGACTGGTCTTTGCCTTTTGAATTGATGTGTGATGCCAGCGACTTTGCGGTGGGAGCAGTATTGGGCCAGCGAAAAGGTAAAATATTTCATGCTATTTACTATGCCAGTCGAATCCAGAACGAAGCGCAAATGAATTATCCTACAACTGAAAAAGAGCTATTGGCAGTGGTATTCGCATTCGATAAATTCCGAGCCTATCTCATAGGGACGAAGGTAGTCGTATGGACCAATCACTCTGCTATCAAATATTTGTTGGAAAAGAAAGATGCGAAGCCGAGGTTGATCCGATGGGTACTACTTCTGCAAGAATTTGATTTGGAGATACGAGACAAGAAAGGGACAGAAAATGTTATTGCCGATCATCTTTCGCGTTTGGAACCGTCGAAGGAGACAGTTGTTGATCGTTCCCCTATTACCGAAACATTCCCTGACGAACATCTTTTCTCAATGAGATCTGAAAATGTCCCGTGGTACGCTGATCTGGTGAACTATCTTGCAAGAAACATAATTCCTAATGACTTCTCTAGTCATCAAAAGAAGAAGTTGATTTCAGACGCAAAATACTACTTATGGGACGACCCTTTTCTTTTTAAAATATGTCCTGACCAGCTCATTCATAGATGTATTCCGGACGAGGAGATTCGCAATGTGTTGAGTCATTGCCATGCATCACCCCACGACGGGCATTTTAGTGGTGTTAGGACAGCGGCAAAAGTCTTGCAGTCGGGTTTCTACTGGCCATCGTTATTCAAGGATGCTCATTCCTTTGTGTCCACATGTGACTGGTATCAACGGATGGGAAAAATCTCCATACGACATGAAATGCCGTTGAACACTATTCTTGAGGTTGAATTGTTCGATGTGTAGGGCATCAACTTTATGGGTCCATTCATGTAATATCCGCATTTTTCTTTTCTGGTATTTTTTATTTTTGCGTATTCTTGCTTTTAGTGGCTCGCTTGTAATCGTATTGGTATTTTCGAGAATACTTATTTCTGGACTTTTTGCCATCCGAGCTTGTTTCGGACTTGTTAGTCAATTCCGCGTTTATTGGTTTTTCCATCGCTATTTGGTTCCATTCTCGTAATCGTTGTTCGGAACCTCCGTTTCGGGGTTGACGCATATCCAACTTATGTTATTATGCGTGTTGTGAGCTTTTGTTTGATGTTTCCATTTGCGTATCGTGTGTTTCGGGTGTTTTGAACCATTCAGTATTCGGTTGCCTAGCGCATGCTATTCCTGCTGTGTAGCGCACGCTAGTATTACTTAGTAGCGCACGCTACGTCCGATTTGTAGCACGCGCTAAAGACCCGAGAACGGCATTGGCACTGAGTTGTTTCTGCTCTTTGCTCTCTGGACGAGCAACTTAGCGCACGCTAAGATTGTACCTTAGCGCATGTTGTGGTCTAGGCTTAGCGCGCGCTGCGTGTCTGGTAGCACACGCTAATTCGGTAGTCCAGACTGGGCAGAATGTTTCTGGACTCGGTCTGGTGTTCAGGTAGCACACGCTATGGCCCGATAGCGCACTATCGAGGGGCCGTTAGCGCAAGCTATTTTATGGTAGCGCATGGTAACGGGCCAGAACCGTAGTTTCTGGACTTTTTATGACTAGGTAGCGTGTGCTAACCATTTCTTGTTAGCGGACGCTAAACCCTTTGGTTATATATACCAGAGAGTTGACCCAGATTCATCACTTTTTCATTTATCCTTCTCTCTCCGACTCTTGTGCGATTTTGGGGTGATTTTCGAGCGATTTGACGTCTTGCAACTCCTAGCCATCATCCTTCTTGAGTTCTTGGTGTAGATTAACAATACCAACACTTGTTCTTCGTCTTCAATCCAAGGTAATCTCCTAGAACCCTATTTTTGGGAAATTTGGGTGTTTTTGAGTTTTCATCCGATTCGTTCCGTATTGTTGATTAATCCATGACGTATATGATTAATCTTGTTGGTATTGTTTTCCCTACGAGTTCATGGTAAGTTTTGTTGTATTTGTGTAATCGAGAGGGTTCGGTTGCGATCCGTCCTCGTCGTCGTTCTTATACGACGTTACATGAATCGTAGGTGGGTTTTCGGGTGTATTCCATTTCCATATTCGTTTAGAGATGGTTGTGATTGTATTCTTTGAATCATTAGGTTCGGCTTCGTCGGTTCCTAGCAGTCGTGCTTGATTTCCTTTCCGTTCATGTCGTCGTCAATTATTCAAGGCAAGTATTTTTGGAAACTTTTATGCTTAATATGAAATGGTGATGTATGTATTGTGTTATGCTCACTCCGGGAGGGTCTAACGAGGCCTCGGTGGAATCTATGACTTCACTATGGATTCAAGAGCTTGATTCGCTAGCCAGCTCGGGAGGGTCCTTAGAGGCCTCAAGTGGGATCAGTGGCTTCACCCCGGTCCTAGGCGATGCATGTGCGTGATTTGTTTTATGATATGGCTAACTCGGGAGGATCCTTAGAGGCCTCGAGTGGGACAAATGGCTTCACCCTGGTCCTAGGCAAAATGATGATTGACAGTTTGTTTCCGAAAAAGACATGTCTAGTTTTTGGTTTTGAAATGAATTCATGCATGTACTATGAAATGTGTAAGCGAATGGTTTGCGTTGAATACTTGTACTAGCGTAATTTCTAGCCCTTTTGGGGACCCGTTTTGGGGAAATTCTTGTTATGAATTTCAGGTTATGTTCAGCCGGACGAGCGGGCGCTGGGACAGTACGAGGATGCTGGTCAGGTTGTTGACGTGTGCATTTGAGTCTCTTTATTTCCGTTGTCCTTTTCGATATGGTTGTTTTCTAACTTTAAACTATTAGATTGTACTCGCGAGTACTTAGGTATTTTCACTCGGATTGTGGTTTGTATCATTGAATGCTATTTATGATTGTCGGTGATGTTTATTTCGCCGGTTGTACCGGGCATTTTTTTTTAATTTTCGTCTTGTGATGTGCGTTTCCTCATTAACCGAGATGGTTAGACGAGTGGTATTTCGTATTTAGCCTGGTGGGTCCCCTGTAGGGGTCCACAGCGCTGAAATATACCTTGAATATCTCGGGGGTGTTATAATTCCCTCCATCACATAAGAAGCTATATATTCTAGTAGCAGTGGATTACGTCCCGAAGTTGGTCGAAGCGGTAGTACTGCCAACTAATGGGTCTAACGTCGTGATCAAGTTCATAAAAAAATACATTTTCACGCATTTTGGGACTCCACGTGCAATTATCAATGATGGTGGTTCACATTTTGACAACAAGTTCCTCGATGTGGTCTTAAAAAAATACAGAGTCACTCATCGTGTTGCTACAGCATACCATACCCAAACGATTGGTCAAGTCGAAATATCCAATCGATAGCTCAAGTGGATCTTAGAGAAAACAGTCAACTCGTCTTGAAAAGATTGGTCCCTTAAACTCGATGATGCACTTTGGGCGTACCGTACAGCAATATAAGACACCTATTGGCATGTCACCGTATAAGTTGGTTTATGGGAAAGGTTGTCATATGACGGTAGAGATGGAGCATCGTGCATATTGGGTGATCAAGAAACTCAAATTTGTTCTTAAATCGGCCAGTGAAAAGCGCTGCTTGCAGTTGAATGAGTTGGAGGAGATACGTCATGGTGCCCACGAGAACGCTAAACTCTATAAGGAGCGAACCAAGGAGTGTCATGATAAACACATAATACATCGAGAGTTCATTCCGGCTCAAAAGGTTTTATTATTCAATTCTCGCTTGCATTTGTTTCTCGGGAAATTACGTTCACGATGATACTAACTCCGAGCCGCGACACGCACCCAGACTCAACCCGAGTGCCATTCTTTCTGTACCGCGAGCCGCGGCACATTTTTAAACCGATGCACCTTGAAAGATGTCATTGGGTCAAGATGCAGGAACCCGTGATGGCTCGTACAAGAAAGTCAAGTTCGGCCCGCGCTGCGACTCGTTCATCTCCTTCAAGAGGGCAACCCTCTCAAGTCCCCGCCGAGGGGCAATTCCATCATTTCACTGACCCGGAGGCTCACCGATTATTCACCGAGAGGATTCGATCGAGAACTATTATGCCTGAGAGGGGATTCACTCCGGCCCCTCAAGATGGCTAGTCATTACAGATGATCAATGAGATGGGCCGGAGACGATTCGCCGCACAGCCCGAACCAGCCGTTATATCCATAGTGCACGAATTCTATACTCATGCTTTGCAATACCACGTGCATGGCAGACCAATGCTAGGGAGACCGGATATTCGTACAAAGGTCAATGTCCGCAGTCAGACGGTTGATTTTCCACGGCTGCGATTCGATTATTGTACGAGTTACCGGAGGTCAACGAATCGGCATACATGACAGTGATGGACAGACTCAGCCAGATTCCATTTGGGAGACACGTGTTCCGGGCTCCGAAGCTTATTTCTACAAAATCTTATGCCTCAGTCGGCTAGGACGAGCCTGGTTATACTTCATATGCTCGAGGGTAGACCCTACCTTGCAGATACGCTCAGTCCTACTACCTCGCGTCCGATTACTTTATCCCATCACTTCCAATCTCAAATTTTATTTAGACCCACATCTCGCCCGTTCCATTCTTCAGTGCATCACGGGAGGCGTCAACATGGGACTGAAGCACCCCTCTTTGATCTGCGCTTTATGCCGCCAGTCGGGTGTTGTCTGGTCGGATGATGAGCCGACCATTGTGCCCCAGGGTCCTATAGATCATCTCATCATATCTCATTACGACCAGTGGGGTGGTGTGCGAGCACACCCGCAAGGACGAGGTTTTGTTTTGGATCAGCCACTTGAGCACTGCCCTCCTATCCAGAATATCTCGGAGCCTCCACTTATTGTTGATGACCAAGCGACTGATGTAGAAGATCAGACGTATTCCGTTACACCCCCCGCAGCGGGAGATCACACCTTGCAGATGATGTTTGACGGTCTGAGACAGGAGATATGGGTAGAGCGGGACAGTTTAATTGAGGTTGTGCGTCGTGAGATGCGCCAACAGATCCGCCGGGCCAATCGCCGTGATGATAGGCGAGTGGCTGCACGGGACACGTATCATCAAGAGTATTGGGCGGTGTGGACTGGCCATATCCTCCACCCAGACGGGCCCTTCATGTAATATCCGTATTTTTCTTCCCCTTGTATTTTTATTTTCGGTGTATTTCTCGATTGTAGCGACCCTCGTGTATCTTTCAGTGTAACTCTTCCGTCATCTATTGATCTGATTCTCGTAATTGTTGTGCGGAACCGCCGTTTCGGGGTTGCCGTGGATTCATTCTATGCTACGATGCGTTGTGAGGTGTTCCGTTTGATGTTTCGTTCGTATTCTGGTGTTGTAGACCGTTTATATTCCGTACCTAGCGCACGCTAATTTTTCTGCATAGCGCGCGCTAGAAGTCCCTTTGTAGCGCACGCTACGTTTACTTCGTAGCGCACGTTAACGATTTAGCCCTGGGAGTGGCAGTTCAGCTCCCAACCCTCTGGACTATCGGATTAACGCACGCTATCTTGTCTAGCGCACGCTAATGTCGGGAGACTAGCGCACGTTAAGTTGTTCAGTAGCGCGCGCTAGTGTGACTGTCCAGTACTGGGCAGTTTACTACTGAACTCAATCAGATGCTAGTTAGCGCACGCTACGCTTGTATGGTAGCGCACGCTAACGGGTCAGGTGAGTTTTGGGCATTTGGCTACTGGACTCGGCTGATGTTCAGGTAGCGCACGCTATTGGTCGATAGCGCGCGCTACCGAGAGGTTATTAGCGCACGCTACGTTTCGAGTAGCGTACGCTAACGGCCAAAAACCTGGCTACTGGACTGGGACGCTAACGGTAGGGTTTGTAATCTTAACCTGTTAGCGCACGCTAACCTTGAGGTTTTAGCGTGCGCTAACACTCCCTGGCTATATAAACCAGGGAGTTGACCGAGAAAATCATAAATCCTCATTTCTTCCTCTCTCCGCGGTGAAGGCGATTCCGGGGCGACCTTCTTGGCGATTTCTTCTTCCAATCATCTCATCCAACATCTTTCTTGAGTTCTTGGAGTATTATAACAACATCAACACGAATCTTTCATCCTAATCCAAGGTAAATCTCTTAGAACCCTACTTTTGGATAATTTGGGGGTTTTGGGATTTTCTTCCGATTCGTTCCGTTTTATTGGTGGATTCATGATGAATATGATTAATCTTGTTGATATCATTAGTTTTCCTACGGATTCATGGTATATTTTCATAGCTTTGCGAAATCGAGAGGGTTTGGTTGTGGTCCACCCTCGTTGTTATTTTTATTCGATTATATATGAATCGTAGGCGGGTTTCCGGGTGTATTCCATTTCCATAATCGTTTAGAAGTGGTTGTGATTGTGCTATTCGAATCGTTAGGTTCATTTTCGTCGGTTCCTCGCGGTTGTGCTTGATTCTCCCGTTCCGTTCGTGTCATCGTCTATTTAATCGAGGCAAGTATCCTTATGAACTTACGATCTTGACATAGTAGTAGTGTATGAGAAATTATGTGTGTGTGTATGCTCACTACGGGTTAGATCCGACGGGGTCTCGGTAGGGGTCCACGGAGGTGTGGATCGACGGTTAATTGTGGTGAATTTTACAAATGTGATTTGATATTGGCATTTCCGGAAATGAGTGCTTTCGAACGGTTTTCTTTATTGCATGCATTTACTATATGTGTAAGATGTAAGTTGTTCATCTGGTTACTTGTACTAGCGTAATTGCTAACCCCTCTGGGGACCCGTTTTGGGGAAATTCGTTTTATGAATTTCAGTGTCGTTCATCGAGACGAGCTACTGACCAAGATACCGGATGATGGCCGTGCGTGATGATTGTGCACGAGTGACGTTTTAGTGTCTTTTACCTTTTCATCTTTTGTGATTTTTGAACTAATAGTTGTACTCGAGTACTTAAGGGTTCTTGTTCGTTCAGATTGTATTGTTGCTTATTATGTTGTGTTGGATGATGATGTTATATTGACCGGTTGAACCGAGTGGATTATTCTGTTTTGCGTCTTTATGACATGGTATTGTTCGGCTGCTTATGTGAGTCGATGAGTATGATGTCGTTTCACTGGTGTGTCCCATATAGGATTCACGGCTACTGTAATATACCTCGAATATCTTGAGGGTGTTACGTAAAATGGTATCGAGCTCTAGGTTTATGGATACCTAGGCTTGTCGGTTTATCGGGTCTTGTGGTGTTTTGTTTTGCACATCATCGTCACGCCGCCATGATTCCAGATTACCAAAGGTCCGTAAGTTTTCCTTCCTCTGCTCATTAATTCCTTGTATCGCACTTTGATTCTCGACTTGTGATTGTTCTTTTCTTGTACCGACCCTCGTATGGCTTTTGCTACTTATTTAACTCCGGTATGGATGCCGGAAGAGGTCGTGGTCGCGGCCGTGGTCGTGGACGCGTCGGGACGTGGGGCGGCGGGGCGGCCACGCCACGATCTTGAGCCGGCAAGATCGGGCGACCGTCATAGCCATGCTTCTTCCTAGAGCGTGCGATCTTGGTATTGCGGCCGTTATGCAAAGAAATGGTGAATCAAATGGCGGCGATAGCTCAGTGTTCGTAACCCGGATCGTGCCCACGCTAATCGGGCGAGCGGATCGTTGGCTCCAAGATGTTATCAAGATGCATCCTCCTCGCTGGGAGCTTCAGACCCGATTGGCTGGGAAGGGTGGATCAAGGAGATATCTAAGGTCTTCGTTGCCACTAACTGTCCCGAGGACCGTAAAGTCCCTATTGCTCAATACTTTCTCACAGGGGACGCTACGGACTGGTGGGAGGCCGTTGGGCCCAAAGACCATGCTGCTTCGTGGGCTGAGTTTCAAGAGTTGATGGAGACTGAATATTGCCCGTGGCCAGTCAGACAGGCTCGGGTACATGCTTTTTATGATGCTCAACCGCGGGATATCCCCGTAGCTCAAGCTATTGCTGATTTTAACAAGGAGTTGGGTTATGTGAAGACCCAAGTTGTCGAGGAGAGTGACAAAATTTTCCATTTCTCCAGACGGATGAAGTTGCCGATTCGGGACTATATGTCGGGGCTCGTATGCACTACATTGAAAGATTACCAGACGGGGCCCTTGCTTATGATATGTCCGTGACGGCGAGTGAGGCGGCCCGCGAGAGTAAGAGCGTAAGTCCATGGGAACTTTTCGGGCCACAAGAGTGGGGGTCCGCAGAGATCCCAATCTGCTAACTTCCCCGCCGGCGGTGGTCCACCTGCTCACTGGGGTCCTCGTGGAACTACCAAAGGCTCCTTTTCGTGACGTGAAGTGTTTCAATTGTGGTCGACAGCCACATCACCGTACTTGTTTGAGCCCTTTGTCGACGTGTAATCGCAGTGGCCACCGCCACAAGGTCGTCGTGCCGAGAGGGAGAAAATTCTTGGTGCCCGGGCTTCCATTCCAGCGCCTAGGGAACCAAGTGTGAATCGAGATCGTTTGCTCCTCAATCCCCGCCGAGTGCTAGTCGGGGAGAGGTCGTGGTCAGCCCTCTAAAGGGGGAGCTTCCAGTGTCGGCTCGGCCCACCCGCGTGTCTATGAGATGCGGAAAGCCGATGACCCAACGGCTACCGTGGCGGCAGTACCGTTTATATTCTTTCTCATCCCGTCAGTGTGCTTTTCGATTCCGGTGCACGCACTCGCTCATATCTTCGATTGTGTGCGCCGTTTGAGTCTCGACTGTTTGATGCCTTGTGAACCCTTCATCGTTAAGCTTCCTAGCGGTGATAGGATCGTTGGTGATCGGGAGGTTCGAGACTGTTCTGTACTTATTTGTAAGAGGACTTGGCCCTCTAATCTTATTGTTGTGGATATTGAGGGTGAGGATTTGATTCTCGGGGATGATTGGCTCGAGCGGCATGGCGCAATCATGAACTACCGCACGAGGATCATCACCATGTTAGCCGAGGATGGCACCGAGCACTCCTTCGCGGGGCGAAGGAGGGGAAATCAGAAATTCGTCATTAATGCCTTGAAGGCGATGAGTCTCCTGTGAAAGGGGTGTACTGGTTATTGGTGCTATGCCTTGAAGGCGGAGGATGGTGGAGTCGAGATTTCGTCGATTCCAGTCGTTAATGAGTTTCCGGATGTATTTCCTGACGAGTTACCGGGATTGCCACCGGATCGTGAGGTTGAGTTTGCTATAGAGTTAGAGCCGGACGCGGCTCCGATTTCGAAGGCGCCGTATCGCATGGCACCTTCAGAGATGGCAGAGTTGAAGAAGCAGTTGAGTGAGCTTCTTGAGTCGGGGTATGTTCGACCGAGTGCCTCGCCTTGGGGCGCACCGGTCCTGTTTGTGCGGAAGAAAGATGGATCACTACGTTTGTGTATCGACTATCGCGAACTAAACAAGGTGACCATCAAGAACAAGTATCCTTTGCCGAGAATTGATGACTTGTTCGACCAGTTGCAGGGAGCTACGGTATTCTCGAAGATTGATTTGAAATCGGGGTACTATCAGCTCCGGGTGAGAGAATCCGATGTGCCGAAAACTTTTTTCGGACGAGATACGGACATTATGAGTTCGTAGTTATGCCTTTCGGGTTAACGAATGCGCCAGCGGTGTTCATGCAATTGATGAACAAAGTTTTTATCGAGTATTTGGATAAGTGTGTCGTCGTCTTCATAGACGATATTCTTATTTACTCGAGGAATGAGGAAGAGCACGCCCATCATTTGCGGGTAGTATTAGACATTTTGAGGACCGAGCAACTCTATGCAAAGTTCTCGAAATGTGAGTTCTGGCTGAAGGAAGTGATGTTTTTAGGTCACGTGATTTCAGCCGAGGGGGTTCGTGTGGATCCGCAGAAGATTGAGGCAGTGTTGGATTGGGCACCGCCCAAGAGTGTGAAGGAGCTCCGTAGTTTCTTGGGTTTGGCTGGCTACTACCGTAGGTTCGTCGAGGGTTTCTCGCCGGCTCGCCACTTACGCAGCTTGCTCCAAACCGAGAAGTTCGCCCGAATGACGAGAGGCATTCGAGTTTTGAGGAATCAAGAAGCGTTTGACTTCAGCCCGGTTTGGCGTTGCCATGTGGCAACGAGGGTTTTGCCGTTTATAGCGATGCTTGGGTCGTGGTCTTGGGTGCGTATTGATGCAAAGACGGCAAGACCATTGCCTATGCGTCGAGACAGCTTGAGGCCGTATGAGTTGAACTACCCTACTCATGATTTGGAGTTAGCGGCAGCTGCTTTTGCGCTCAAGATTTGGCGTCACTATCTTTTCGGCTCGCATGTCGATTTTTACCGATCATAAAAGTCTCAAATACATATTTACTCACGGGAGTTGAATATGAGGCAGAGGAGGTGGTTAGAGTTGATTAAGGATTATGACCTCGAAATCCTTTATCATCCGGCAAGGCGAACGTCGTGGCCGACGCCTTGAGCCGAAACCGCCATGCTATTTAATGCTTGAGATCCTTACGCCTCGACCCGAGCTTCGCGGGCTTTGATCGAGTTAGATGTTGAATTTTTGTTGCTGGAGCCGTCGGGCAACTTCGTGCTTTAGAGATTTCGCTGCCTTTGATCGATGAAATTAAGTCAAGCGATTAGAGGATCCGAAGATAACTCAGATCCGAGAGAACGTTCTTAAAGGAAAGTCTACTGGATTTGTGTTTCACGTGGACGGTGTTTTGAGATTCAGAGTCGGCTTTGTGTGCCGAACGACTCAGAGTTGAGACAGAGTATTTTACGGAGGCCCATGCTACACCTTATTCCGTTCATCTGGTTCAAGTAAGATGTACAAGGACACGAGAAGAAATTTACGTGGAATGATATGAAGGAGGAGGTCGCATGCTTGTAGCAAGATGTTTGACTTGTCGCAGGTGTCAAAATCGAGCATCGACCGGTCAAGGTTATTATAGATACTTCCCATTCGGAATGGAAATGGGAAGATATATCGATGGATTTCGTTACGAGTTTGCCGAGATCGAGGTCGGGCATGAATATGGTATGGGTGATTGTTGATCGTCGACCAAGTCGGCACATTTTCCGGGCATCAAGGACACTTGGGGCCGGAGAAGTTGGCTCGAGTGTTTATCGCGCAGATTGTGAGACTTCACGGTACTCAAGTCTATTGTTTCGGATCGTGATGGTCGTTTCGTATCGCACTTCCGGGCAAAGTGCATAAGGCGTTGGGTACCGGTTGCATTTGAGTACCTCTTTTCATCCCCATCGGATGGACAATCGAACGAACTATCCAGACATTCGAGGACAAGTTGCGTGACTGTGCTCTCCATACGAGTAGTGACTGGGAGGAACATTTGCCGCTGATCGAATTCACGTACAACAACAGTTGGCACGCGTCGATTCGGATGGCACCGTATGAGGCACTTTATGGGCGGCGATGTCGATCACCGATTTGTTGGAATGAGGCGTCCGATTTGGTCGGGACCGAGCCGGATGTCGTTTTAGAGACGAGGCGGAAGATAGAATTAATTCGGGAACGGATGTTGACTGCCCAGAGTCGACAGAAGTCGTATGCCGACGTCCGTCGTCGACCTTTGGAATTCGAGGTGGGAGACCACGTTTTGCTAAAGGTGTCGCCGACGAAGGGAGTTTTTCGTTTCGGGAAGAAAGGGAAGTTGAGTCCGAGATTTGTCGGCCCCTTTGAGATCCTCGAGCGAGTAGGTGGGTTGGCATACCGTTTGGCGTTACCTCCGGCCTTGAGTCATGTTCATAGCATTTTTCATGTTTCCCAGTTGAGGAAATATGTCCCGGATCCTAGTCACATCATCGATTATGGTGAGATTGATGTCGCCGAGGATGTTACTTTTGAAGAGCGCCCTTTGAAGATTTTGGAGCATTGTGAGAAGCGATTGAGGCATAAGACCATACCTTTGGTCAAGGTGCAGTGGTCGAGACACGGTGTCGAGGAGGCAACTTGGGAAACCGAGGATAGCATGCGTGCTAGGTACCCCGAGTTGTTTGTTTCTTAAGTTTCGGGATGAAACTTATTTTTAGAGGGGTAGAATGTAATATCCGCATTTTTCTTCCCCTTGTATTTTTATTTTCGGTGTATTTCTCGATTGTAGCGACCCTCGTGTATCTTTCAGTGTAACTCTTCCGTCATCTATTGATCTGATTCTCGTAATTGTTGTGCGGAACCGCCGTTTCGGGGTTGCCGTGGATTCATTCTATGCTACGATGCGTTGTGAGGTGTTCCGTTTGATGTTTCGTTCGTATTCTGGTGTTGTAGACCGTTTATATTCCGTACCTAGCGCACGCTAATTTTTCTGCATAGCGCGCGCTAGAAGTCCCTTTGTAGCGCACGCTACGTTTACTTCGTAGCGCACGTTAACGATTTAGCCCTGGGAGTGGCAGTTCAGCTCCCAGCCATTTGGACTATCGGATTAGCGCACGCTATCTTGTCTAGCACACGCTAATGTCGGGAGACTAGCGCACGTTAAGTTGTTCAGTAGCGCGCGCTAGTGTGACTGTCCAGTACTGGGCAGTTTACTACTGAACTCAATCAGATGCTAGTTAGCGCACGCTACGCTTGTATGGTAGCGCACGCTAACGGGTCAGGTGAGTTTTGGGCATTTGGCTACTGGACTCGGCTGATGTTCAGGTAGCGCACGCTATTGGTCGATAGCGCGCGCTACCGAGAGGTTATTAGCGCACGCTACGTTTCGAGTAGCGTACGCTAACGGCCAAAAACCTGGCTACTGGACTGGGACGCTAACGGTAGGGTTTGTAATCTTAACCCGTTAGCGCACGCTAACCTTGAGGTTTTAGCGTGCGCTAACACTCCCTGGCTATATAAACCAGGGAGTTGACCGAGATAATCATAAATCCTCATTTCTTCCTCTCTCCGCGGTGAAGGCGATTCCGGGGCAACCTTCTTGGCGATTTCTTCTTCCAATCATCTCATCCAACATCTTTCTTGAGTTCTTGGAGTATTATAACAACATCAACACGAATCTTTCATCCTAATCCAAGGTAAATCTCTTAGAACCCTACTTTTGGATAATTTGGGGGTTTTGGGATTTTCTTCCGATTCGTTCCGTTTTATTGGTGGATTCATGATGAATATGATTAATCTTGTTGATATCATTAGTTTTCCTACAGATTCATGGTATATTTTCATAGCTTTGCGAAATCGAGAGGGTTTGGTTGTGGTCCACCCTCGTTGTTATTTTTATTCGATTATATATGAATCGTAGGCGGGTTTCCGGGTGTATTCCATTTCCATAATCGTTTAGAAGTGGTTGTGATTGTGCTATTCGAATCGTTAGGTTCATTTTCGTCGGTTCCTTGCGGTTGTGCTTGATTCTTCCGTTCCGTTCGTGTCATCGTCTATTTAATCGAGGCAAGTATCCTTATGAACTTACGATCTTGACATAGTAGTAGTGTATGAGAAATTGTGTGTGTGTGTATGCTCACTACGGGTTAGATCCGATGGGGTCTCGGTAGGGGTCCACGGAGGTGTGGATCGACGAGCTTTGCTTTTAACCACTACGGGTTAGATCCGACGGGGTTTCGGTAGGGGTCCACGGAGGTGTGGATCGACGGTTAATTGTGGTGAATTTTACAAATGTGATTTGATATTGGCATTTCCGGAAATGAGTGCTTTCGAACGATTTTCTTTATTGCATGCATTTACTATATGTGTAAGATGTAAGTTGTTCATCTGGTTACTTGTACTAGCGTAATTGCTAACCCCTCTGGGGACCCGTTTTTGGGGAAATTCGTTTTATGAATTTCAGGTCAGGTTCATCGAGACGAGCTGCTACTGGACCAAGATACGGATGATGGCCGTGCGTGATGATTGTGCACGAGTGACGTTTTAGTGTCTTTTACCTTTTCATCTTTTGTGGTTTTTGAACTAATAGTTGTACTCGAGTACTTAAGGGTTCTTGTTCGTTCGGATTGTATTGTTGCTTATTATGTTGTGTTGGATGATGATGTTATATTGACCGGTTGAACCGAGTGGATTATTCTGTTTTGCGTCTTTATGACATGGTATTGTTCTGTCGTTTATGTGAGTCGATGAGTATGATGCTGTTCAGCCTGGTGGGTCCCATATAGGGATTCACGGCGCTGTAATATACCTCGAATATCTTGAGGGTGTTACACTTCATAGCTCCGACCATGCCACCTACGCCACCTACTTCACCCAACGAGGCTGACACTAGGACCTGAGCTATCACTTACTCAGGGGAGTACTTGACCTGTTATATACTACGTCTTTTATTTTTGTCCATTGAGGTCAATGTATATCTTAAGTTGGGGGGAGTTAGTTTCTGTTAGGTTGTGTTTGACTTCATTTGTTATGTGCTTGTCTTCATTTATATTATGGATAGTTTTAATGTTTCGTGAGTATGTCGTGCAATCATTCGTAAGACTAAATATATATAACTGAAATCTATTTGAAGAAACAGATAATTCTAGTCAAGTTCACCTTATGTTATTTTATACTCGAGTACTCATTTTAGTGTTGATTTTTGCGCCATTGTAGAAGCCTTGGCATTCAGGAAATGAGATAGACTTGTTTGAAGTGTTTGCATTAACCGAGCCACCACATATATTTTTGGTTGCATTGTTCACCATGGTAGTCATCTAGTGACGTTGGCCTTGTAAGCATTAATTGAATTTTGATGATAGTGCATTTTTCCGGACAGTTTTTAATTCCTCAAAAACGAGTTTTTACTCCGTTGTGGAGGGAGACTTAGTAACTAGGAGCATTCATGAGCCCCATAAGTGTCTTTTACATCAAACGGTTTCCCAAAACATGAGTATGGAAATCCACCCTAGGACTCTTCCGATGAAACATTCTGGGAGGTGAAACCTAGTGGTTAACTCGTCTTGCCTAAAACCAAATAAAAGTAAAGCCTCGTGTTTTTACTCCGCTGTGGAGGGAGACTTAGTAACTGGGAGCATTCATGAGACCCATGAGTGCCTTTTACGTCAAACGGTCTCCCAATACATGACTATAGAACCCCATCTTAGGATTCTTCCGATGAAACATTCCGGGAGTTGAAATCTAGTGGTTAACTTGTCGCTCCTAAAACCATAATAATAGTGATTAAATAAAGAGGAATTGTTGTCGGGGGAATGCCATCATGGAAATCTTATGAGTTATGCTGCATTTCGTGTGGTTATGTCACGAGGCTGTGAGACTAGCCGATATAGCTTATTATATCCTCCATCTATCACACCATTCATTTTGTCGGTCGGCCTATTTCAAGTCTGTTGATCTTCGAGCCTTGACTACTTTCATGAGCTGAGACTAGCATGAAAAATGGTACTTTGATAAATAATTGTTTTAATATCAAAATCCGTGAGGTGACTTGCTAGTACGGTATTCTTATTATTCTTTGAGATTTTCAGGTTAGCATTAATAAGTTGAGCGATATGAATTTGCACGATTTTCCACGATTCTTTTTATTGTACTTGGAGTTAATTTTGCTTGAGGACAAGCAAAGAGTTAAGTTTGGTGGTATTTGTTGAACATTATTTTGTACATATTAAACATGATTTATTTCTAACTATTTGGTACAATTTAATCATTATTGATAAAAATATGATGGAGTTTTTATTTATTTAAACGTTGAAGATATAGTGCGGCTAAAATCAGTCAAACCGGTGGAAAATGCAAATTTTTAGTGGAGGGCCGCATCACACGAAGCCAGGCCGCATCGCATAATAAACATGCAGCAAGCTGGTATGAGCTATTCCGAGGGCCACGGCACAGACACCTCAGGGCCGCGGACCGTGCTGATGGAAGGCCCAAAACTGGGCAGTCATGTGATTGGGACCGTAGCACACTTATCTTGGGGCCGCGGCCCTCGGCGGCGAAACCTTAATGCAACTCCAACTTTGACCGCTTTTGCAAGGATTGGAGATACATTTTTGGGGACGCATTTTGGGTCAGATGGGATGATATAAAAGTTGAGACAACCACAAGCTAATGATCATCATCTTGGGGAGGATGCAGAATTCCAACGAAGTGAAGAACACCGCAGAAGACGCGAGGAATTGCCTCTTTGGTGTGAAGATTTATCTTTACTTATGTCTTTGATTTTGATGATGAATTCTTTTACTAAACTATTATTTTACGGTTGTGATGAAACCTAAATTTTGAAGATGTGATTTCATATATTTTTTTATCTATTATCATATGTTCAACAGGATTGGATTTTACTCATTGAGTTTAATGCTTTCAATTATCTGTCCAATAATTGAATTTTCTTTAACACTTTTATTTAATCGGAAGAAGAGATTTAAGCGTGGAACTGGTGAGGAAAATCATAATTGTTCTATGAGATAGAAATAAACTCGTAGGAATTGTGAAGCATTGTTTCTGTCGAGGAGCCACTGTGCCGGATTAACTATTGAGTTATTAATTCATATAGGGATATATTGAGTTGATAATTAGTAGTATTTTCTATTGACCATCGGGAGAGGCTTTAGATTATTTTAGGGATTCTCCGCTTTCAATCAGTTGAATTAGAAAGTTAGAACATAATACATAAACAATCACATCAGATAAATCGTGGTGGAAACACAACCCTAATTCTTCTCATTTGATTATTACCCCGTTTAAATTGAGATATTTTATTTAGTTGTTAGCTTATTAATAATTTGTTCTCATTATACCAATTCGATTATTCAAATAATACTGGTAGAAGACCGTAAAATTGGTACTTAGTACGTTAGTCCCCGTGGGAACGATACTCTACTCACTACTTTATTACTTGTTCACGATAGCGTACACTTGTGCTTACTAAATTCAGCAACAGCCGTACGCATTAGTATCGACCCCTAGATGTCCCGTCTGTAATATCCGCAATTTTCGATTTTCGGTAAATTTCTTTTTCGGCCGGAGTCCGTTTTGACGACTCGCTCATGACCGTTTCGTCATTTCGAGAATGATTAATTCTGCACTTTTTGTCATCCGAGTTCGTTTCGGTATTGTTTTGTTGAGTTCCGAGCTTTTTAGCGACTTTTCCGCACTTGAGTTCGATTCTTGCGAATCTCGTCCGAAACTGTTGTTTCGAGTTTCTCGTAAGTTCATTTAATGTTATTATTCATGTTGCGAGCTTTGGTTTGGTGTTTCGATCGCGTATCGTGATTTTCGGACGTTTTGGGCCATTTTCGTAATTTCCCAAAAGTTTTGGGTAATTACTTCCGTTGTCGAATTCCGAGCCTTCGGGTGGTCGGAATCGTGTGTTCTATTAGCTCTTAGATTCGTCTTTGCGAGTACTTCGTAACCGTAACTTCGATTCGTATTCAGGTTCGGGTTTCGGGGTCGTTCGGACGTAATTTTTGGCCTGGGCCGAGGGGCTCGCCTGCACTGCATGCAACACGGCCTCAAAACGGCCTCGCTGAGCGCCGTGTCTCGCGCCGGTCGGCTGTGGCTGGAAGCCTGCCGAGACACGGCCGAGACACACGGCGCTGTCTGGGCCGTTTGCTGCGCCGTGTCCGGCAGGCCTATAAATATGGACGAGCAGTCGTTTTTTTTCACTCATTTCATTTCCTATCCTTACTGTCCGCGGCTGGAGTCTTTGGGAAGTCGAAGACATGTTGTTATACTATGAATCCACGAAGTTTTGGAGTTCATAACATCAATTGATCATCACGTAACATCCTTCAATCCAGCGAATCAAGATTTCTCGCAAAGAATTCGAGTCGGAACCCTTCCGTTCGTTGTCTTCTTTGGGGTACGAGCTTCCCGGTCGAACCGTGTTCTTCGGAGCGTTTGGTAGCAGTTATTAAGGCAAGTATCTTATTATACGACTTGTATCTTGTGACTAGTAATTATGTATGATATGTATGACGATTTTGCTTGCCTCCGTAAATATGTTCCGTTTGAGTTGGTTGTGTTTTCCGAAATTTGAAGGCTTTGTGATAATAGTGATATATTGGTATCCGTGTTAGGCGTTGTGCCATTTGTGCAGGATTGCGATGTACATATGAGATGGTTGTACACGTGGTTGTTCAATGTATTGTGTACCGAATGTGTGTTATGTTGGTTAAGAGTCGTTGTGATGATCATGATATTTGTGTTGTTTTGGTTTACATACTTGATTGTACATTTCAGTGTAATGTGGAATGGCTTGACATTTAATGATTATGAATTGTGTCGTGTCGATGTGTGTGTGTTCCAGGTAGGGTCCGACGAGGCCTCCGGAGTTCGGTACATGATGTGTACGAACAAGGTGTGTGATCCGGTAGGGTCTGACGAGGCCTCTGGAGTCCGGTACATGACGTGTACGGACAAGGTGTGTGATCCAGGTAGGGTCCGACGAGGCCTCTGGAGTTCGGTACATGATGTGTACGAACGATGTTGTGGCCGGGTAGGGTCCGTTGAGGCCTCCGGAGTTCGGTACATGATGTGTACGAACAGTGTGTGTGGCCGGGTAGGGTCCGTTGAGGCCTCCGGAGTTCGGTACATGATGTGTACGAACAGTGTGTGTGGCCGGGTAGGGTCCGTTGAGGCCTCCGGAGTTCGGTACATGATGTGTACGAACAGTGTGTGTGGCCGGGTAGGGTCCGTTGAGGCCTCCGGAGTTCGGTACATGATGTGTACGAACAATGATCGTGTAGCAGTGATTGTTCGGGTAACATTTTAAATATGGATCTCGGACTCATAATGATATATTATTTAGTATGCTTTGAAACGAGAATCGGGCTAAGACCCTATTGTTTACGAAAAGGTTTTGTAAATTGGGACTCGAGGTCCAAAAGATTTTCTGCTTCAAAAATCCCCGAGATGATGTGTTCCTTTTCAAATATCTCTTACTTGAGTTCGAAATTCTAAAACTTCTCGGGAACATTTTGATAATGGATTTCCGTATTAAATTCGTAGTTGCTTTTTACTTGTTACATTTATGGTATCGGAGCTTAGGTTGCGGAAACCTAGGCTGTCGGGTCGAGTCAAGTCGTGATTGTCGAGTAATGTGTTGTCTTGTCGTTCGAGTCGTCAGGTGACAAGTTGAGTCGTGCGTAGTCACAATGTGTCGGTTATGTTGTCGGACGAGATTAGTATCGTGGACGACCGTCACCTCCGTGCGACCTGTGGATGTAAGTCTCCTCTTTTATGCATAATATCTGTGTTCATGATTTCATTTATGTGTGATATTTGTGGTGCATAATTTTATTTACACGGTGTTGTGTAATGAAGTTGTATTCGATACTTGGATACGCTGTACGTGTATAGAACTGGATGTATTGATGTTTGGCCCTTGAACCACCACGTAGTTGGTATGGTGTGAAAGTTGTGAACCTTGATGGGTTTTACGGTAGAGTTTGTGAGAAACTCCGATGAATGATTTTGCTGTGTGTTTAAACTTGATGCCATGAGATGTATGTGATTGAATTGGCGACCCTGTTTGCCATTTGAGTATATGGTTTTAAATTCGACTGTTTTTAGAATGTTGTAATTTTTATCCGCTATGGGTAAGTTTGAGAATGTTTCCTGAAGGACTTTACAGTTTGAGAATTTTGTAGAAATCGATTTTTGGAAAATATTTTGGTGGTGCGGTCAAACCATGGTTTATATGGATTTTTTTTTAAAATTTGTTAAATTTTGACAAATGGGCCGTGTATTTTCAAATGACACAATCAGACGGTATTTGAAAAATGTGTTTTGAAATACTTCGGACATTGTAAAATATTACCGTCATCGACCCTTTTGGCGTTTTTGTAAATGGTTTTTATCCTGGTGGGTTCCGGCGCGGGACCCACGACGCTATAATGTTCCGTGTAATTACCTGAGATTTTTGGGCATTCTAGCCCATTGAATTATCTTTGAAAACCTTGAGTATCCTAGAAATAAATTTCGAGACGTACGTTTAAAATGAATTGTTTTCTCGTGGTACTTTCAAGGTGCCACGATATGTTTCAGAATTCTTCTACCTCGAGGACCAAAATGTTTTGAGATATTTTTCAATGTTTTATAAACACTTTTACTTAGACCCGAGGGTCGAATATTCTGAAAGTTTTCCACTAAGAGAAAGTGTCCTCATTTTTCTCAAATGCGAAATGGTTTTCCAAAGTCTCGATAACGATGTTTCACGTTTGTACTTTTTTGAAAGGTGATACTCAAGATCAACCGGTGTTTTTCTAAATTATTTTCAAAAGGTGGTTTTTATTTCTTTTTTTTAAACCTATCAATTCCAGTTTGCGTTTGGGAATGTATGTATGATTTTTGCTTTGTCGTTTTGATGTTCCTCCCGAGTATGATCGAATTGGTGGCATGAACGTTGAGGCGTTGCCACGCAATTATTGTACTAGCCCTCTGTGAGAGGTGTGAACTCGTGTTTACTGTTTATCACCTCGTGGCGATTTGCGTGTTGTCGCACGAGTGTGAGATGTTGAAGCTTGGGTTTGTACGTTTGTGTACATTTGTGATTGTTTCATAATGTTTGTAATTATGTGCTGATTATTGTTCGGGCCGTTGAGGTCGCCGAACGATACCGTCGTTGTTGTAGTGTTTGTGTGTGTATTACTTTACGATGGTAATCGTTGTATATGATATGTGTTATGATTCTTTGTTATGCTGAGTTGGCATCTCCAGTATGTTGTTTTGCGGTGTTATGTTCTATTGTATCTAGCATCTGTATTTTCGATATGCCGAGCCGAGGCATTTCGAACGTATTGTGCCGGGGGCATATACGTGCAAATTGTCCTTCTTGTCTGTAACGCTTTTCAAGTGTGGACCCGTGAGACATAGGATCCAGTTTTGCGAGTTGAGTTCCGAGTCTTTCGGGGCGCGAACTTCAGTACAGATATGAGGATCGGCTCTGAGAGGCCAATGGGAGATGTTTCTGTCGTTTGCTTTTTGTGTTGTCACCTTACTCCAGTTGTTGTGAGTTGCGGGAACGACATTTCTTTTATAAGAGGTCGAATGTAATTCCTGTATCGTTTTGACTTCTGCATTTCCTCTTTCTCAGGTCTATCGACTCGCTCGTGTTCGTTGATACTTTCTGAACTTGTTCGGTATTTCGGTTTCATCGTTCGAACGAGCTGTGATCTTGTTTTGGGTCGATCTGGTTATCGTTGTGACTTTTCCGAGTCCGGTTCGATTCTTGTGAACCTTGATCGGAAGTAACATCTTTTGGTTCTATTAGTTTCTTTATTCGAAGTGGATCGGATTTTGAACTTCTGTATTTTCGACTGGCCGACTGCTTATGTTCATTGACATTTTCTGAGCTTGTCCTGCCCCTTGCTTTTGTTGATCGAACGAGGGTGGTATTGTTTCGGAATAACTCGTTTGTTGTTGTGACTTTTCAATTTCTATTCCCTTTCGTGTGGATCTTATGTGAAGGCACATGTTGTTTCCACCGGATCATATATTGTCTCGAGTCGAGATGTGAACCTTGGAGTTGTTGTTTGAATTTTATTGTCCTTCGTGATTCGAACGTGATTGTTCGATTTTTGTTGTCTCGATCGCTGTGATTCGATCGTTTGATTGATCGGTTTTTGTTGATCTCGTTTCGTGATTGTTGAACGTTCAGACTCCTTCGTAATTCCCTTAAGTTCGAAAATTTGTCTCCTTTCGATCTTCAAACCCTTGGGCGGTGGAATTCCGTATTTGTTCAGCGTTTGGCTCGCGTTTTGATTGATGAACCGTTGGGTTGGTCAATCGTATTGATTTTTGTTCGTTGTGTTTTGTGATTGTTCAGATAATCGACTCGATTGTATTATCTGTTTGATGACGCTTGTCACTTGTTGATTTTATTATGTCTCTACCGGTGGCGTCGTGTTGGTCGTCGTGGGGCGTGTTTTCATGCTGTATATTCTTTCGTATTGCTTGTAACGTTTCGCCGTTGGGCGCGAATTTTTTTCGGTTCTTGTGTATCTCGTTGAGTTTTCTTGGCGGGATATTGCTTCTCCCTACTTGTTTTAAGTTTCGGGACGAAACTTCTTTTAAGGAGGGTAGAATGTAATATCCGCAATTTTCGATTTTCGGTAAATTTCTTTTTCGGCCGGAGTCCGTTTTGACGACTCGCTCATGACCGTTTCGTCATTTCGAGAATGATTAATTCGGCACTTTTTGTCATCCGAGTTCGTTTCGGTATCGTTTTGTTGAGTTCCGAGCTTTTTAGCGACTTTTCCGCACTTGAGTTCGATTCTTGCGAATCTCGTCCAAATCGTTGTTTCGAGTTTCTCGTAAGTTCATTTAATGTTATTATTCATGTTGCGAGCTTTGGTTTGGTGTTTCGATCGCGATCGTGATTTTCGGACGTTTTGGGCCATTTTCGTAATTTTCCAAAATTTTGGGTAATTACTTCCGTTGTCGAATTCCGAGCCTTCGTGGTCGGAATCGTGTGTTCTATTAGCTCTTAGATTCGTCTTTGCGAGTACTTCAGAACCCGATTCGTATTCGTGTTCGGGTTTCGGGTCGTCGGACGTAATTTTGGCCTGGCCGGAGGGGCTCGCCTGCACTGCAACACGGCTCGAAAACGGCCCGCCGAGCGCCGTGTCTCGCGCTGGTCGCCCAGTGGCTGGCTGCCGAGACACGGCCGATACACACGCATTGCTGGGCTGCTTGCTGCGCCGTGTCGGCAGCCTATAAATATGGACGAGCAATGCTTTTTTTTCACTCATTTCATTTCCTATCCTTACTCCGCGGCCGGAGTCTTTGGGAAGTCGAAGACATGTTGTTATACTATGAATCCACGAAGTTTTGGAGTTCATAACATCAATTGATCATCACGTAACATCCTTCAATCCAAATAATCAAGATTTCTCGCAAAGAATTCGAGTCTAACCCTTCCGCTCGTTGTCTTCGGGGTACGAGCTTCCTGGTCGAACCGTGTTCTTCTGAGCGTTTGCAGCGCTTATTAAGGCAAGTATCTTATTATACGACTTGTATCTTGTGACTAGTAATTATGTATGATATGTATGACGATTTTGCTTGCCTCCGTAAATATGTTCCGTTTGAGTTGGTTGTGTTTTCCAAATTTGAAGGCTTTGTGATAATAGTGATATATTGGTATCCGTGTTAGGCGTTGTGCCATTTGTGCGGGATTGCGATGTACATATGAGATGGTTGTACACGTGGTTGTTCAATGTATTGTGTACCGAATGTGTGTTATGTTGGTTAAGAGTCGTTGTGATGATCATGATATTTGTGTTGTTTTGGTTTACATACTTGATTGTACATTTCAAAGGTAATGTGGAATGGCTTGACATTTAATGATTATGAATTGTGGTCGTGTCGATGTGTGTGTGTTCCGTGTAGGGTCCGACGAGGCCTGGAGTTCGGTACATGATGTGTACGAACAAGGTGTGTGATCCGTAGGTCCGACGAGGCCTCTCGGAGTCGGTACATGACGTGTACGGACAAGGTGTGTGATCCAGGTAGGGTCTGACGAGGCCTCTGGAGTTCGGTACATGATGTGTACGAACGATGTTGTGGCCGGGTAGGGTCCGTTGAGGCCTCCGGAGTTCGGTACATGATGTGTACGAACAGTGTGTGTGGCCGGGTAGGGTCCGTTGAGGCCTCCGGAGTTCGGTACATGATGTGTACGAACAATGTGTGTGGCGGGGTAGGGTCCGTTGAGGCCTCCGGAGTTCGGTACATGATGTGTACGAACAGTGTGTGTGGCCGGGTAGGGTCCGTTGAGGCCTCCGGAGTTCGGTACATGATGTGTACGAACAATGATCGTGTAGCAGTGATTGTTCGGGTAACATTTTAAATATGGATCTCGGACTCATAATGATATATTATTTAGTATGCTTTGAAACGAGAATCGGGCTAAGACCCTATTGTTTACGAAAAGGTTTTGTAAATTGGGACTCGAGGTCCAAAAGATTTTCTGCTTTAAAAATCCCCGAGATGATGTGTTCCTTTTCAAATA
The DNA here is from genome assembly GCA_033398695.1 of Orobanche coerulescens. Classification (NCBI taxonomy): domain Eukaryota; kingdom Viridiplantae; phylum Streptophyta; class Magnoliopsida; order Lamiales; family Orobanchaceae; genus Orobanche; species Orobanche coerulescens. The sequence continues at coordinate 125,217,100 of CM065819.1, read as the reverse complement.
TCTCTTACTTGAGTTCGAAATTCTAAAACTTCTCGGGAACATTTTGATAATGGATTTCCGTATTAAATTCGTAGTTGCTTTTTACTTGTTACATTTCGTATGGTTTGATACTTGCACTAGTAAAACAGTGGAGTTTTACTAACCCCCGAGTATTCGGGGGGTGGATGTCTGTTTTGCGTCCAGGTACATGCAGATTCAGGGGAGCAGTCACAGGATTGGCACAAGAGGATGACGAGCTGCGATACTAATCATGAGTCGAGAGTTGTTTTATTTTTGTTGTGTTGTTAGAGTTGTTTCAGTCTTCCGCTGTATTGTAATTCGACCCCTGTGTGGGTAATGTTGTTAGTCAGTCCTGTTGATAGAGTTGTGTAACCTCATCGGTCTGTGTGTTTATGTGTAAGTGACCTTAACGGTCTGTATTATTATATTGTTTGACCCTGGCCGGGCAAGTATTTGGTTGTTTATGGACGTTTAGCCTGGTAGATCCTTGCGGAAAGGGTTTACGGCGTGTAATATTCCCATACGGTTTTGGGGGTGTTACACCGTCGGACCGTCCCCAGGTGGGAAACCACTTCTGCAGCCGTACCCATTAGTATTGGCCCTAGAGGTCCCATCGAACCGTCCCCGGGTGGAAGTACATCAACACACACACACGTCATCACAATTCATCATTCATGTCAAATTCGTAATACACATAACATTATGTAACACATGTACTTGCCTCGAATAACACGACGCGAAGGGAACGGTGAAAGGAAAGGGTTTCGGTCTAACTCCCTTCAAGGGTTCGTTCCTAAATCAGAATGACACACAATTAATCACAACACTACGAAAACATAGGAAACCATCATAAGTTCTATTCGTAGGAACAATTCATCGGACACTACAAGGGCACAATCGATCAAAATCTACCAACGGTGGAAATTATAGAGTTCCGGTCCACAAAACGTCATGGAAAACAAGGGTTTATGAACATACAATCAAAATCTAACAACAATCTAGGTTAATTCGGTCTAGAAGATGGAATCACAAGAAAATCCCCCAAAATTCTGAAAATTAGGGTTCAAGCCGATTTACCTCGACTCGGACGGTGGAAGATGTTAGGATGATGATTTCCTCTTGCTATAAATTAAAAAATATGGATGGGTGATGATATCTGGTCTTAATCCACCTTCACCCTCGAACTAGATCGCCAAATCGCCGGAAGAAGAGAAGATGAAAAATGGCGAAATCAGGACCGAAGTCTGCTTATATAGCTTAATAACGTTACGTATGCAGGCATTACGTACGCTAACGATTTAACATACGTTAAGGCACGTTCATTGCATACGCAATGAGCCATACAGAACTCGCCGTCTCGATGAACAGATATCATTATGTACGTTGCATTGCAACATTAGCATACGTAAAAGAGGACTAGCGTACGCTACGGTCCAACCATAACGTACGTAACAAAATGTCCTGTGCCCATTGACCCGATGCCCAGGTATCTTTACGTACGTTGAAGAAAACAAATAACGTACGTAATGAGTTATTACGTACGCGTACACAACGATTAGTCCATAGGCTACTGACTCAACTATGTAGAATAGATAACGTATGCGAAGTATTAAGCATAACATACGTTATGCCCAGGGATCAGCAGTACTGTTCTAACCAAAAAGTGACCTGACGAGACATACAACTATCCATCCAATATGATACATTCAAAGACGAATATCAATAAATAACTCAAGAATCATGGTACTAGAATGAGTATAATACACGACATGAAACACACAAAAGTCATAACGAGTACAAATGAGTCACCACAGTTGAAATAAACAGAAATGAAAAGTATGGATATTACATTCTCTCCTTCTGAAAAGAATTTTCGTCCCGAAACTTACAAGGTGAATAGTTCGGGGTATCTCTGTTGGAAAGTAAAACGCAGCGGAAGCGAAGTTTGGGAAGAATTGATAATAGCGTTTTACGCATCTACGAGCATTAGATCTATTTAGGCATGCTAATTAATTAACTACTAAGACTAACAAGCAATTTAAATATTATTTATTATTTATTAATTAAATATGTTGATTAATTAAAATATCCTAATCTAGATCCAAGATCATAGGATATTACCTTTTTGAAGCGCGTTGGTTACTTCCTTCTTGATCGCCTTGTATTTCTACCTTCAGATCTTCTAGAGTATGATCCGCCTTGAATCGGACGTTGTGTGGGCAACGAGCTACCGGATCTTTCTTGGACACCTTATGGATCGGCCGAATTCTTATGCCTCACTACTCTCGATTTTCTTTTCTTCAAGTAATTCCGATATGTAGCAAGAATTAAAGTGTTCTCTCAATTGTGGAATCAAAGACACAAGTCAAGATCCACAATTAAACACTTAGAAGAAAAAATCGAAATTCCTTGTGTATGAAGAAGCATAAAATCGGCCATCAACCATAATGTCCTATTTATAGGCTCTTGAACTACTACTAGGGATCTAGAGGAGGATTATGGAAGGACTCCCAATTAATTCATCTTACCTTATTAGGACTCTTCCTAATATATGATGTGCATCTATTTCCGACACAATGTACTTCAGCTCGGAAAGGTCTCTGCCAGAAGCGAAAGTTTCAACCGTGCCTGCCGTGTTGGTGGGTGTCTCCGCCATTGCTACTAGCCTTGCCTTCTCTCTTTCCCATTCGCTTTGGAACGAGATTCCATATTCTCCCAAATCCCATACCCTTAACACCGGAAGCCGGACTGGCCTCCACATCAACCACCTCTACAGACGCTCTTCGCGAGTTTCCTTGAAAAGAAGTCAGTTCAGGGGAAGGGGCGTTAAGTAAGCTTGGTAGCTCGACTTCGTTCTTACGGGGTTCGCCGATTAGCAAAAAAAGAGTAAGAGGCAAGGAAGAGGTCCAAACATCATGCTAGCTATCAAACGTGGCTTTCTATCTTCCATACCAGCTCATCCTTCAAAACCTCCTGGTCTTTGACAAAAGCAACTACAAATCCGGAAGTAGAAGGTCGTTTTCTTTTCCGTCCTCGCGAAGATTTTTTCTTTTCGAAAAGTCCCAGGAATTAATTAATATCAACTTAGTCCACTAAAAAGTTTGATATTGCACTTCCTACCAAAATCCCAAATTACGAAATTGGGCTCCTTATTAAATATATTATTTCCCGTGTTTAAGATATCGAATGTCCATTAATTAATTATAAGCTACTGACAACTTTAATTAATTAATATCTTATCCAAGAGTAGTACCACTCGAACCTTATTATTATATCAGAATTAAATCCACCTGCAGGGTTTAATATAATAATCATTATCGAGCTCCTCAAGGGGACATCATCAACCCGCACGAGTCGGGACACGATTTCTAGTAATAATAATAATTGTCGTATAAACAATATTATTGCCCAAGATACGAGGCTTATTGAGTCGATCATTTTGACTCTCACCTATGGTAAATCAAAGCAATAATTATTATAAATACACAATTAAATATTATATACTTAGAATTAAGAAATAATAATTATCCGAGATTTACGTTCTTCTTACAACAAGATGTAAGACACTATCTCACCTCGATCCTGCTCAACGTATGCAAATACGCTAATGTATGCTAATAGTCAAGACCAACTATTTTCAAGCATACACTACAACCCTTTATATAATTTGTCTAATAATTATATAGGTTGTGAACTATTATATTATTTTATAAGGCACCGATAATGTGATCTTCCGTGTGACACCAACACACCACATTATCTACAATATAAAATAATTAGACATTTCATTTGCATAACCATAACGTGAATTAATATGCAAAACATGTGATTAAATATAATTAATATCCTCATAGGTAGTAAATGGGAAATTAGGTAATACAAGCATAAAGTATGCTTTGCAGTATACAATCCTAACAATCTCCCACTTATACTCAAAGCATGCTTTTAAGTATACTACTCTATTACATAGTCTCTCATTTCTCCCACTTATACTCAAAGCAATGCTGCCATACACCGTAATCCCATTCCTTCCACATGCCTTTCAAAAACTTTTGAAGGTAGGCCTTTCGTGAAAGGGTCAAAAAGATTATCTTCCGATGCAACCATGGCTACAACTACGTCTCCTTCCTTCACGAAGTGTCGTATGATATGGTACTTGCGGTTGATATGTTTACTTGCCTGATGGGCTCGTGGTTCCCTTGAATTTGCGACTGCACCAGTATTATCACAATAAAGTGTAATACCCTCTGGCAAATCGGGAATCACATCTAAGTCCTGCAGGAAGTACTTGAGCCACACTACCTCCTTGGCTGCCTCAGAGGTTGCCACGTACTCGGTTTCCATGGTAGAGTCCGAGATGCATTTCTGCTTCACACTCCTCCAACTAATGGCTCCACCTCCCAGGCTAAACACATAACCCGAAGTAGACTTGGACTTTCCTTTGTCCGATGAAAAATATGAGTCAGTGTAACCCACCGGAAACAGGTCGTCTGATTGATATACAAGCATGTGCTCCCTAGTCCTTCTCAGGTGCTTGAGTATGTGCTTGACAGCAATCCAGTGTCCTGGTCCTAGGTTTGACTGATATCTAGCAGCCATGCGCACTGCATGACACATATCTGGTCTAGTGCAAAGCATAGCATACATGAGACTTCCCACAGCAGATGCATAAGGGACCATCTTCATGTCATCTATCTCCTTTTCTGTCTTAGGACACATGTTCTTAGATAGTTGAATTCCATGTATGTAAGGTAGAAAACCTTTCTTGATATTCTCCATGCTAAACCGCTTCAGCACTGTATTGATATAGGATGCCTGGGATAAGCACAACATCCTTTTCTTCCGATCACGAAAGATCCTGATTCCAAGGATGTGTCCTGCTTCTCCTAGATCTTTCATATCGAATCGCTTCGAGATAGCCATACCAGTCGTCCGACAATTCCTTCACGTTGTTTCCAATCAGAAGGATATCGTCTACATACAGTACAAGAAACACCAACACGTTTCCATCGCATTTCTTATACACACAACTCTCACTCGGACATTGGACGAATCCATATGACTGGACAACTTCGTCAAAACGAGTGTTCCAAGATCTAGATGCTTGCTTAAGTCCATAAATGGATTTCTTAAGTTTGCACACCAAGTGCTCTTCTCCTTTAGCAATGAATCCCTATGCTTGGCGCATATAGATTTCATTGTCTAGACTCCCATTCAAGAATGCAGTCTTGACATCCATCTGCCAAATCTCCAGATCCAAATGCGCAGCTATAGCTAAAAGAATCCGGATTGACTTAAGCATGGCTACCGGCGAAAAGGTTTCATCATAATCGATACCCTCTTTCTGAGTATAACCTTTTGCAACAAGCCTCGCTTTGAAGGTTTCAACCTTCCCGTCATGTCCTTTCTTTCGCTTGTAGACCCATTTAATCCCAATGGCTTGTACACCATCAGGTAGCTCTACTAGCTCCCACACTTGATTGGAATCCATAGATCCCATTTCTGATTCCATTGCTTCTTGCCAGGAGTCAGCATCTTTATCTTGGATTGCCTCCTTATAGGTCCAGGGAACTGATTCATCTTCGTTTGGGATTGAGTTCGAAGACTTTCCCACGCCTATGAATCGTTCGGGCTGACGAACAACCCTCCCACTACGACGAGGCAAATCCTGAGTTGGTGTAAAAGTTTCAGAATCGATACGTGGTGCAGTGTTAGTTGGCGCTTGTACGATTGGTATAGATGGAGTCTCGCCCCTCAGCTCTTCCAGAATTATCTCGCTCATGGGCTTGTGACTAATCATATAATCCCCTTCCAGAAATCGGGCATTGGTGCTAACAATGACCTTCTGATCCTGGGGACTATAGAACAAGCCACCCTTCGTTCCCTTAGGGTATCCCACAAACACTCGTACTTCTGTATGAGATGCCAAATTATCAGCTTCCTTATTCAGCACATATGCTGGAGTACCCCAAATCTGAACATGTCCTAGACTGGGCTTACGCCCACTCCATAGTTCTGTAGGTGTTTTTGGAACTGATTTCGAAGGCACCAGGTTTAGAATGTACGCCGCTGTTTCTAAGGCGTATCCCCAAAACGAAATAAGTAAATCTGAATAACTCATCATTGATCTAACCATTTCTAAAAGAGTCCTATTCCTTCTTTCAGCCACACCATTTTGTTGTGGAGTTCCTGCCGGTGAGTCGGGACAAAATCCTCATTCGCCAAGAAATCCAAAAACTCTCCACTAAGGTATTCGCCACCACGATCAGATCGTAGCGACTTGATACTCTTCCCATGACGCTTCTCCGTTTCAGCCTTGAAGTCTCTGAACTTGTCAAAGGCTTCAGACTTACGTCGCATCAAATAGATGTATCCATATCTCGAATAATCATCTATAAACGTGATGAAGTATTCGAAACCACCCATAGCCTGGATATTCATTGGACCACATACATCCGTATGAACCAATTCTAACACATCCTGAGCACGATTTCCCTTGGTTTTAAAAACCCTTTTGGTCATCTTACCTTCCAGACAGGATTCACAAATTGGAAATGACTCAACTAGGAGATCATCCAATGGGCCATCATCTACCAATCTTTGAATCCTTCTAAGGTTTACATGTCCTAACCGTAAATGCCACAGATATGTTTGGTTTATGCTTGAAGGTTCTTTTCTATTTTTAGGTTTAGACAAAGAGTTAAGTGATTTATGCATAGGAGTTTGTGCAGTATTAACAATATACAGTCCATCATTAAAAGTACCTCTGCAAATATATTCACCACTTCTTTTCTTAATAATGGCATCATCATCAAAAGAAACTGAATAACCATCACATTTTAATTTAGAAACCGAAATTAAATTCATTCTAAAATCCGGTACTAATAATACATTATTGAGAACTAATAATTTATCATTAATCTTCAACTGCACGACTCCCACTGCAACAGCTATAAGCCTGGAATAATCGCCCCAGTTGATGGTAATCTCGCCCGCACTAAGCTGCTTGGTTACCTGAAAACCATACGAGTCAAAGCAAACATGATCAGTGGAGCCTGAATCAACTATCCACGAAGTGGAAGAACAAGCTGCCAAACATGTTTTGACTACTAGTGCACGAGACATACCTTTCTTAAGAGCAGGGCAGTCCGCTTTAAAATGTCCTTTCTGACCGCACTTGTAGCACTTTCCCTTTGGATTTTTGTTCGCCTCGGGGTGAGGATCCTTGCTTTTCATCTTAAGAGTTGCCACTTGCTTCTGGCCAACCTGCTTCTTCTTCTTTCCCCATTTGGGTTTGGAAGAAGTAGCACCGGTTGCCGCAAGAATCTGATGATAACCTTGTTTGAAAAGACCTTCAGCAGACTGAAGCTCTGTCAGAAGTTCCGCCAAACTATATGTCCTACGGTTCATATTGTAGTTAAGGCGGAACTGCTCAAAGCTTCTAGGTAAGCTGCCTAAGATAATATCGACCTGCGTTTCCGCATCGATAGTAGCCCCCAGTATGCTCAGTTCGTTCAAATGAGACATCATTTTTAGAACATGATCCCTTACTGGAGTCCCTTCAGACATTTGGGTTGTCATCAATACCCTCATAGCATTTTGTCTAGCCACCCGGTTCTGATGACCAAACATCTCGGTGAGACTTTTCATCATTTCCGCGGCCGAACCCATCGTCTGATGCTGATGCTGCAATACATTTGTCAGTGAAGCCAAAATGTAACAGCGAGCCATCTCAGCAGACTTTTTCCATTTTCGGAATTCAGCCAACTCTTCGAGAGTGGCATCCGGTTCTGGTTCTAGAGGGCTCTCCTCGATTAAGACAAACTTATGCCCCTCAGCAGTCAGGACAATGTCAAGATTTCTTTTCCAATCGGCAAAGTTAGTGCCATCTAGTTTATTTTCTTTGAGAATAACAGCTAGTGGATTGAAAGACATCTGAGAATAAAAATTAAAAACATCCATCACATAATGCATAGCAAAATATATCGAAAAACCTCAAAACACAATATATATATATATATGCTAGCAACCAACACCTCAAAAAATCCGCACATGCAAGCCACGATCATGTGGACGTTTACACACACATTTTCCAAGTAGAGTTTAACGTCTTTAATTTTACTATATAGTCAAATTACGTTATGACAAGTAAAATTAATAGTTGGTTCCTCTTGGCCATGTATTAATTAACATAGACTCCGATGGGGAGCTTATTAATTAATACACCTAAGTGAACACCATAATTTAACATCCTTAAAATATTATCTTTTAAATAATAGTCCTACAGATGGAGAGGTCCTATCATAAAAAGTAATATTTACCTTATGTTATCATTTTGAAATTTAAAACTAGTGAACCTATAATTAGCACATCCAATATGGAGGAAGACTCTAATGTCAACGCGCATGCTAATTACTTCACAATTTAAATTAATTATGGAGGCCAATTTGATTTTAATTTAAAAAAAAATTAAATCAATTTAATCACTTAGTTATTTTAGCCTTAAGGTTTTTAATTTTCTCGTCCTAACATGCAAGGAAACATATCACGCATACATCCATACATGCCATACATCAAAACAATAAAAACCAAAATAAAACATGGATAATTAAATTTATCCAATTATCATGGTCTTTTTCCTTGAGCTGAATCTGAGAAAATATTCGACTCGATCTCTCCCACTGAATCAAGCATCTCGTCGCTTCTCCCGGCCGGGCCGTGGATTTTCAAAATTAAAATTTTACTTTTATGCAAAATTAATTACATAAAAAAAATTTAATTTTAAATCCCGAGTTCAATGACGCCGAACGGCGCAAACGGACCGGACCAAAATCGACGACCCGACCGAACCAAATAACGGCCCGGACAGTCGCCTGCACTGAAGCCGCTTCAGTGCGGCCGTGTCGCTGGCAGCGCCGTCTTGCCGGCCGCAGCTTGCCAGCGATCCGCGATCCGGTTACGCTCTATTTCTTCGCGATCCCGTCTTTTCCGAATTCGATTACAATTTTATACAAAATAAAATACATCGAAATTACATCAAGATTTACACGAAAAAAATAAAACCACCTAGAACTACCCGCAGATTTTCTCACGGGAAAAACCATTACATGCCTCAAAAACGGGCCAAACCAACAATTGCATAATTAATAAAAATAAATAAATAAATACACCATTCATATAAATCATGATAATTGGATCATATCACCTACAAGAACACATCTAGCAAAATATTCCAACATCAAAATATATGAATATTTAAATTGCTTTCAATTAATCACTAAAATTAATTAAAATAGCAAAAGCCTAAAAATCCGGCTCCGATACCAATTGTTGGAAAGTAAAACGCAGCGGAAGCGAAGTTTGGGAAGAATTGATAATAGCGTTTTACGCATCTACGAGCATTAGATCTATTTAGGCATGCTAATTAATTAACTACTAAGACTAACAAACAATTTAAATATTATTTATTATTTATTAATTAAATATGTTGATTAACTAAAATATCCTAATCTAGATCCAAGATCATAGGATATTACCTTTTTGAAGCGCGTTGGTTACTTCCTTCTTGATCGCCTTGTATTTCTACCTTCAGATCTTCTAGAGTATGATCCGCCTTGAACCGGACGTTGTGTGGGCAACGAGCTACCGGATCTTGCTTGGACACCTTATGGATTGGCCGAATTCTTATGCCTCACTACTCTCGATTTTCTTTTCTTCAAGTAATTCCGATATGTAGCAAGAATTAAAGTGTTCTCTCAATTGTGGAATCAAAGACACAAGTCAAGATCCACAATTAAACACTTAGAAGAAAAAATCGAAATTCCTTGTGTATGAAGAAGCATAAAATCGGCCATCAACCATAATGTCCTATTTATAGGCTCTTGGACTACTACTAGGGATCTAGAGGAGGATTATGGAAGGACTCCCAATTAATTCATCTTACCTTATTAGGACTCTTCCTAATATATGATGAATTAATTAATATCAACTTAGTCCACTAAAAAGTTTGATATTGCACTTCCTACCAAAATTCCAAATTACGAAATTGGGCTCCTTATTAAATATATTATTTCCCGTGTTTAAGATATCGAATGTCCATTAATTAATTATAAGCTACTGACAGCTTTAATTAATTAATATTTTATCCAAGAGTAGTAACACTCGAACCTTATTATTATATCGGAATTAAATCCACCTGCAGGGTTTAATATAATAATCATTATCGAGCTCCTCAAGGGGACATCATCAACCCGCACGAGTCGGGACACGATTTCTAGTAATAATAATAATTGTCGTATAAACAATATTATTGCCCAAGATACGAGGCTTATTGAGTCGATCATTTTGACTCTCACCTATGGTAAATCAAAGCAATAATTATTATAAATACACAATTAAATATTATATACTTAGAATTAAGAAATAATAATTATCCGAGATTTACGTTCTTCTTACGGTCGATCTGAAGACACTATCTCACCTCGATCCTGTTCAACGTATGCAAATACGCTAATGTATGCTAATAGTCAAGACCAACTATTTTCAAGCATACACTACAACCCTTTATATAATTTGTCTAATAATTATATAGGTTGTGAACTATTATATTATTTTATAAGGCACCGATAATGTGATCTTCCGTGTGACACCAACACACCACATTATCTACAATATAAAATAATTAGACATTTCATTTGCATAACCATAACGTGAATTAATATGCAAAACATGTGATTAAATATAATTAATATCCTCATAGGTAGTAAATGGGAAATTAGGTAATACAAGCATAAAGTATACTTTGCAGTATACGATCCTAACAATCTCGCCTTCATATTATCTTCCGTTTCCCACGTAGCCTCTTACTTTCCATGCGTCGACCATTGCACCTTAACCAAAGGAATGGTTTTGTGCCTAAGTTGATTTACTCGACGCTCCAAAATCTGAATCGGTCTCTCCTCAAATGTGATATTGGGTCCCAGTTCAATCTCTCCAAGATCAATAACATTGATGGGATCCGATACATACTTTCTGAGCTGCGAGACATGAAATACGTTATGCACGTGACTCAAGGACGACGACAAACCCAACCGATATGCAAGATCTCCAACTCGCTTTAAAATCTCTAAGAGTCCAATATACCTCGGACTAAGTTTACCCTTCCGACCGAAGCGATAAACTCCCCGAGTCGGCAACACCTTCAATAATACATGGTCTCCAACCTCGAACTTTGACGGCCGGCGACGCGTGTTGGCATAGGACTTCTGTCGACTCTGGGCCGTTAACAACATATCATGGATCAAAGCAATCTCCTCTCTCATCTTAACTACTAAATATGCTTCAGTACCAATCAATTCAGATGCATCATCCCAACACAATGGTGATCTGCACCTTCTTCCGTACAAAGCCTCAAATGGTACCATTTTTGTAACACCCCCAATCCACTCAGGGATATTACACGTCGTAGACCCTTCCCTAAAGGATCTACCATGCTGGTAACTAAAATCAGATATCTCAACATCGCCTTTAAGGCTAAAATGACTCAGTATACCGATTTGGTCTTTCAAGTAATACATACAACTCAATCTCAAAACATGCCTATGCAGGGATCGAAATACAACACCTCTTACACATTTAGTTAATGCATACAAAATCATGAAATCACCATTCAAAACACTCGCTTCTGGAAACGCCAAAACCCAGAACACATTTATAAAAATGCACCACAATTAACCATCGATCCACGCCTCTGTGGACCCCTATCGAGACCCCGTCGGATCTAACCTGTAGTGGTTAAAAGCCAAGTCGTCGATCCATGCCTCTGTGGACACATACCGAGACCCCATCGGATCTAACCCGTAGTGAGCATACACACGCCCATCACTCATGCAATACTAATATGCTAAGAATGTAAGTTCATTAAGAAGAAATGGCCACTTACCCCACACAATTATCATACTCATAACAATACCTCCATCATGAGTAATCATTCACAACACAATTAACACGGAATACACGATTTCACAACATTAAGCAGGCAGGGATATCACTAAAGCCCTCAACGTTCAAAATAATCAAATCATAATCAATTCACACGAATCATATTCACGAGGGTAAACCCACCATCGTAAAATCCAACATGTAAACTCTATTTGCAGGACACAAATCGTATAAGAAAATACTTGCCTCAAAACCACGATCGAAACGAGATGACGGATGGGATACGGTCGAACAGCCCGAACTCCCAAACACAATCAAGAACACGATAGCACTGCGAACACTACGAGAATAACACACACGAATTATCAACACCAAATGGGATTCGACTCGAAATTAAGAACAACATGAATTCAAGAGTTTGGTTTCACAATAGCGAAATCATAGATGGGATCGAAGAGAACCAAAATATGGAATTACATCCCATAGAACATGAGCAACCACATCAAGTAACACGAATCGATTGGATGAATCCGAACAGAAATCACTAAATCAAGGAAAACCCCCCAAATTCCATGAAATTAGGTTAGAGTGAAATATACCTTAGATCAGAGCAAAGAAGATGATTGATGATGTTATACTTGCACCAATCCACCCCAAGATGAGGCTTGAAAAGGCGGATCTCCTCAAATCGCTCCATAGGAACGGACCTGGCGAATGGCGAATGAAGAAATGAAAGTTGACCTCTAAACCTGCTGTCCGGATATACATATAAGCATTACTAGTGTGCGCTAGTACTGGTTAACATGCGCTAACGGGGTACTCCAGAACCTACAGGACTGAATCTGATCTTCGTTAGCGTACGCTAATTCCAGCCCTTAGCGTGCGCTAATGGGGTACTCCAGCTACTGACCTCCAACCCTGCTGCTCGATAGCGTGCGTTAAGGAGATCCCTTAGCGTGCGCTAATGCACCTAGAAACTACAACAGTAGTGCTCTCAAGATGGGTTACAACAACATACTCCTCTGATCGAAATACCAAGTTCAAGATACGCATGGAAAGCACCAGAATAAGATCATACTAAGAGCTTGAAACTACAATCAAACTCACACGCGATCATAAAAAGGGGCAAGACAACAAATACGAATGCGGATACCCATAACTTTGAAAAATTACAAAATGGCCCAAAACGTCCGAAAATCACGATACGTGATCGAATAACCAAATCAAAGTTCACAACACGTCTAACAAAGTTAAATGGACTTACGGGAAACTCGAAACAACAGTTTTGAACGAGATTCGTAAGAATCGAACTAAAGTGCGGAAAAGTTGCTAAGAAGCACGGAACTCAACAAAATGATACCAAAACGAAATTGGACGTCAAAAAGTGCAGAATTAATCATTCTCAGAATGACGAAACGGTCACAAGCAGGCCATCAAAATGGACTCCTGCCAAAATTTTTTTTATCAAAAATCGAAATCGCGGATATTACATACTACCCTCCTTAAAAGAAGTTTTGTCCCGAAACTTAAAACAAGTAGGGAGAAGCAATATCCCACTAGGACCATCTCAACGAGATACACAAGAACCGTGCAACTTACGCCCATCGGCGAAATGTTACAAGAAACGCGGAGAGACAACGGCAATCATCACAATGTCACAAGCAAAGACAAAATAAAACCAACAAGTATCAGGTATCACCAAACAGATAGCACAAACAAAATAATTATCCGAACTATCCAGAAACAAAAGGCACCTATTACAAGAAAACACGCATAGACGAAAAATAGAAAATAAACACACAACGATCCGCAAGGGTAACCACGAAGAACTCCGACCATGCCAAAATTCTCAAAAACCACACTAGGCATCTCCGTGTCCTTTCAGATCAGAAACGCAAACTCGATCCCCAAACCTCTGAGCTACTGTCTCGCAATGCACGGCTCGGTGTCTCAATTGACCGCAAATGAAACCGCTAACTAACGGTGAACGACAATTTTTCGCAGTGCGAGATCAAGCAACAACAATCGGACAACCACGATCGAACCTCAATGATCGGACAACAACGATCGAACAACAATGATCGAACAAAAACGGTCGACTAACAACGATCGAATAACGACGGTCGAACAACGACTCCGAAGTTCACACTTCAACTCAAGATATTAAAAGAACTTGTAGATCTGAAAGACGTTAATTTCTAACAAGGTTCACAAGAATCGAACCGAATTCGTAAAAAGTCACAATGATAAACAGATTGATCCGAAATAATATCACAACTCATTCGAAAGATAAAAACCGGAATACAGAACCAGTTCAGAAAGTATCAACGAATACGAGCAAGTCGATAAAATTGAGAAAGAAAAAAATGTAGAAGTAAAAAATAATACGAGTATTATATTCAGCCTCTTTTAAAAGAAGTGTCGTCCCCGAGACTTAGAACAACGGAAGCAAGGTAACAACACAACAAGTAACTGACAGAAACATCTTTCAAAGTTGATCCTGATATCTGTCTCGAGTCCACACTTGTAACACGTTACTGGCGAGAAGGAACAATTTGCACGTACATGCCCCAGCACATTACAGTTGAAACATCTCGGCATACCAAGTAACCACTCAGCACGACAGAAAATCATAATACATAACACATACAATGATTACCATCGTAAGGCAACACGCATACGAAATCATAGCAACGACGGCATCATTCGGTGATTCGAACGGCTTGAACGATAACCAACACACAATTACAAAACATCATGAAACAATTACATATGTACACAATCCTACAAACCCAAGCTCCAACAGCTCGCACAGGTGCGATAACATGCAAATCACCACGAAGCGACAAACATTTAGTACCAACATCACACCTCTCACAGAGGGCTATAACACAACGAATGTGTGGCGAACGACTCAATGCTCACACCACCAATTCAATCACAACTCGGAGGGCTAACACCCTAATGACAATGCTAACATCATACACACCTTCTCTGGCCACAAACAGGGAATGCTAGGTTTTAAAAACGAAAAACCGTTTTTGAAAATAATGTTGGAAATACCAGTTGATCTTGAGTGTCACTTTCCGAAAAAGTAATACAAACACCGTTACCGAGACTTTGAAAAATCGTTTTGCATTTGGTAGAAAAAGAATGAGGACATCCTTTTTTTAGTTATAAACTTTCAAAAAATATTCGACCTTCGAGGCTAAGCAATGCGTTTTTAAAATTACTGAAAATACATCAAACTATTTTGGTCCTCAAAGTGGAATAATTTTTCAAACATGCAGTGGCACTAGTAGGCCCCTTGAAAATTCCGCGAGAAAATAATCCATTTTAAAACTACGTCTCGAAATTTATGTTTTTAAGATACTCAAGGTTTTCAGAAATCCAATAGGCCAGAATGCCCAAAACTCACACGTATCAACATTCGCTTATACACATCATAGTATACGCATCAAATCGTTCAAAATCAAAACAATACATGTCTTTTACCGGAAAACAAACAGTCAAATAGCACAGTACAAAACCGCCTAGGATCGGGGCAAAATCACTGATCCCATTCGAGGCCTCTAAGTATCCTCCCGAACTGGCTAGCGAACAAGCTTGTGAATTCGGAGTGAAGTCACGGATTCCTCCGAGGCCTTGTCGGACCCTATCAGAGTGAGAAAAGCACACACATATACATTACCCTTCCATACTAAGCACAAAGGTTTCACGAGAATACTTCCAAAACGAGCAAATCATTTTGAAAATCCTTAGCAGCGGACAAAAATAAAAGTCGAAAAGACATAAGCAGCGATAACAATCCCCATATACACAAAATATGAGAGTCAAATAAACACATATCATGAAACCAAAAATCTACATGAAGATTCCATCACTTAACAAATAATCATACAAGTGGCTCGCGTCACACGAGGCACAACACCAAGAAGGGAGACTTACATCTACAGGTCGCACGAAGATGATGATCGCCCCACGATACTAATCACGACCACAAACTCAGACGATGCATCGCGACACGACTCGGTCAGACAAAATCCGACGAGACAAGACTCAACAGGCACAACTTGACCCGACAACCTAGGTTTCCACAACCTAAAGCTCCGATACCATTTATGTAACACCCCAAATCCACTCAGGGATATTACACGCTGTAGACCCTTCCCTCAAAGATCTACGAGACTGATAACTAAAATTAGATATCTCAACATCGCCTTTAAGGCTAAAATGACTCAGTAGACCGATTTGTTCTTTCAATTAATACATACAACTCAATCTCAAAACATGCCCACGCAGGGGTCAAAATACAACACACTCCCGTACAACGGGGAAAAATACTACAGCGGAAATAGGATACAACTAAACCAATACGATAACATACGGGTCCTCGTGTGATTAGTATCGATCATCTTTCATCATCCTTCATGCCAACCCTGTGTTATGCTCCCCAAAACCTGAATGCAATACAGACATCCACCCCCCGATTACTCGGGGGTTAGCAAAATTCCACTATTTTGCTAGTGCAAGTACATAATCAAACGAAAAATAACACACAAATGGAAAATCATGAATCGGGTACGACAATTAGCTACCAAAGCCTTCCCGGGAGGTTTTATTAATTGGAAAGCAATCAATGAAGTATTTGATAATAAATTCCTCATCTCGGGGATTTTAAAAGTAGAAACCTTGTTGGACCGCAAGTCCTTAGTTAAAAAATAATCATTTCAAGACGAATGGGTCTCGGCCCAAAATCACTTTCCGTAAAACGACCTTTACAAAACCGTTGGGATCTCGGCCCGATTCTCATCAAATCACAGTACACGAGAACAATAGCGAGGTCCATTTTCCAACATCAAAACCCACAACTAAAGGACTAAACACATACGACAAATATTCTAGTGCCATCCTATCCAAGTAGGCTAATGAACAACTTACCTCTTACACATTTAGTCAATGCATGCAGAATCACGAAATCACCGTTCAAAAACACTCGTTCCGGAAACGCCAAAACCTAGAACACATTTATAAAAATGCACCACAATTAACCGTCGATCCACGCCTCAGTGGACCCCTACCGAGACCCCGTCGGATCTAACCCTTAGTGGTTAAAAGCCACGCTCGTTGATCCACACCTCTGTGGACCCCTACCGAGACCCCGTCGGATCTAACCCGTAGTGAGCATACACACACCCCCATCACTCATGCAATACTAATATGCTAAGAATGTAAGTTCATTAAGAATACTTGATAGAAATGGCCACTTACCCGACATAATTATCATACTCATCACAATACCTCCATCATGAACAATCAATCACAACACAACAACACAATTAACACGGAATACATGATTCCACAACATTAAGCAAGCAGGGATATCACTAAAGCCCTCAACATTCAAAATAATCAAATCATAATCAATTCACACGAATCATATTCACGAGGGTAAACCCACCATCGTAAAATCCAACATGTAAAACTCTATTTGCAAGATACAAATCGTATAAGAAAATACTTGCCTCGAGACCACGATCGAAACGAGATGACGGATGGGATACGGTCGAACAGCCCGAACTGCCAAACACAATCAAGAACACGATAGCACTACGAACACTACGAGAATAACACACACGAATTATCAACACCAAATGGGATTCGACTCGAAATTAAGAACAACATGAATTCAAGAGTTTGGTTTCACAATAGCGAAATCATAGATGGGATCGAAGAGAACCAAAATATGGAATTACATCCCATAGAACATGAGCAACCACATCAAATAACACGAATCGATTGGATGAATCCGAACAGAAATCACTAAATCAAGGAAAACCCCCCAAATTCTATGAAATTAGGTTAGAGTGAAATATACCTTAGATCAGAGCAAAGAAGATGACTGATGATGTTATACTTGCACCAATCCACCCCAAGATGTGGCTTGAAAAGGCGGATCTCCTCAAATCGCTCCAGAGGAACGGACCTGGCGAATGGCAAATGAAGAAATGAAAGTTGACCTCTAAACCTGCTGCCCGGATATACATATAAGCATTACTAGTGTGCGCTAGTACTGGTTAGCATGCGCTAACGGGGTACTCCAGAACCTACAGGACTGAATCTGATCTTCGTTAGCGTACGCTAATTCCAGCCCTTAGCGTGCGCTAATGGGGTACTCCAGCTACTGACCTCCAACCCTGTTGCTCGATAGCGTGCGTTAAGGAGATCCCTTAGCGTGCGCTAATGCACCTAGAAACTACAACAGTAGTGCTCTCAAGATGGGTTACAACAACATACTCCTCTGATCGAAATACCAAGTTCAAGATACGCATGGAAAGCACCAGAATAAGATCATACTAAGAGCTTGAAACTACAATCAAACTCACACGCGATCATAAAAAGGGTCAAGACAACAAATAAGAATGCGGATACCCATAACTTTGGAAAATTACAAAATGGCCCAAAACGCCCGAAAATCACGATACGTGATCGAATAACCAAATCAAAGTTCACAACACGTCTAAAAAAGTTAAACGGACTTACGGGAAACTCGACAGTTTCGAATGAGATTTGTAAGAATCGAACTCAAGTGCGGAAAGTCATTAAGAAGCATGGAACTCAACAAAATGATACCGAAACGAACTCAGATGTCAAAAAGTGCAGAATTAATCATTCTCATAATGACCAAACGCTCACAAGCCTGCCGTCAAAATGGACTCCTGTCAAAAAAAGAAATTTACCGAAAATCGAAATCGCGGATATTAGAATTTTGATCGAGGCGTGCCAACTATTGTTGTACGTGAACTCGATCAATGGCATGTGCGACTCCCAATCGTCTTTCCAGTCTAAAGCACAGGCTCTCAACATATCATCTAACATCTGTATCATCCGCTCCGACTGTCCGTCTGTCTGGGGATGGTAGGATGTACTGAGTCTCAACTCGGTCTCCAAATCTCGATGAACAGCCTGCCAAAAATGTGATACAGACCGACCATCTCGATCAGAAATAATACTCTTAGGAGTCCCATGCAACCTCCCTATTTCTGCAATGAACACCCGGGCTAGTTTCTCCGGTCCCTGCATATCCTTAATACCCAGAAAATGAGCAAATTCGGTTAGTCGATTGACAATGACCAGAATCATGTTCATTCCGGTCCGAGTCATAGGCATGCTGGTAATGAAATCCATAAAAATATCCTCCCACTTTCACCCCGGAATAGAAAGTGGTCGCAATAACCCTGCGGGTCACTGATGCTCGATCTTAACCTACTGACACGTCAAATACTTCGACACAAAGTCACTAACGTCCGTCTTTAAGTTGCTCCACCAGAAGATACTCCTTACATCCTTGTACATTTTGCTTGTACCAGGGTGTATGGAATAAGGCGTAGTATGAGCTTCTCTCAAAATCTTCTGTCTCAACTCCACATCGCATGGTACGCACAATCTGCCTCGAAATCTCAAAATTCTGTCCTCCTGTATTACAAACCCAGGGGCTTTCCCCTTCTTCACATTCTCCCCCAACTGAACTAAAAATGGGTCATCATACTGTCTCGCCTTGATATCATCAATCAAAGACGAAGTGATTTCTAACACACACAACTGACCCTGAACTCTTTGAAGCCAAACCTCGATATTATGACGAATTAAATATCGGTGGATCTTGCTTTGAGGCGTAAGTACTTCTAACGCCTTAATGGCCATCATCTTATGGCTCAGTGCATCCACTACTACATTGGCCTTGCCCGGATGATAAAGAATCTCAAGATCGTAGTCCTTGATTAATTCTAGCCATCTCCATTGCCTTATGTTCAATTCTTTCTGGATGAAGATATACTTCAGAATTTTGTGGTCTATGTAAATTTTACACGATGACCGTTGAGATAATGCCTCCAAAATTTGAAAGCGAAAATGAGAGCAGCTAACTCTAAATCATGTGTAGGGTAATTTGCTTCATATGGTTTCAACTGTCTGTACTATTCTCACTTTCAATTTTTAGTAATTCTATTTTTAATACTTTTTCATTTTGAACGACTCGCTTGTATGTATTTTGATATTCTGAAGTTCTTTTGTCCTGCGTTCATGGCCATCCGAATGAGTTTCGGAGTTGTTTTTACGAGGTTTTGATTATTGTGTAACTTTTATGCGTTTAGACTCGATTCTCGTAAATCTTGTCCTAAACCGACATTTCATTACTTTTATGAGTTCTTTTAATATTTTTGGATTCGTTACAACTTTCGGAGATTGTTAGTTGGCCTCAAGTTATGATTCTCGAGAGTTTGGGCTGTTTTGTAATTTATTATAGTTTTGGGTATCACCTTTAAGAATTATTGTCCGTTCTGTTGTATGGTTGGAATCGTACATACGGATAGGGAGATGGTGCTTGCATGTTGTTGTTTTCTTGTTATGTCTCGTTGTTCACTGGTATCTATCGAGTTTCATGCCTTTCGAGTCGGGTGCAGTCTAGCTGAGTTTCCTAATTGTGCTTTGTACAGGAACAGTTAGCGCACGCTAGCATTATATCTGTAGCTCGCGCTATAAGGGTATATCTAGCGCACGCTAGACTTACTTAGCAGAGTACTCCAGGACCGGACAGAAGGTTCAGTAATTCTGAACTGAACCAGGTAGCGTACGCTAACTAGCTGTTAACATATGCTAATTTCTAACCTTAGCGCACGCTAAACTGGTAGCAGCGTACGCTAACGGGAGGACAGAAGCCTGTGACTGCTTTATGTACTAGTATTCTGCACACTGTTAGCGTACGCTAAGCACTGTGTAGCGTAGGGATGGCAACGAGGCGGGTATAGGGCGGGGTTCACAACTCCCGGCCCCGGTTTTTGATTCCTTTCCCCAGCCCTGGCCCTGGCCCCGTTCGGGTACGGGGATTAAACCCAGTCCCCGATCAAACCCCCGGTCACCCCCGGCCAAAAAAATGAAGTCTGGATACAAATTGAAGAAATACATTCATAAAAAATAATACATTCATAAAAAAGCCGTTACATTCATAAATAGCTTGCACAAAATGAAGAATGCAAAAAAAAAACCACAACTTGATATCACCAAATTTATTAACTCAAAAGATAAACTCTAACATGTGAGAACCTGAGAATCGAGAGCTTGAGAGTGGGAGATAGGGAGAGGCAGAGGGGAGCGGCGGTCGCTGGGCGCTGGCTGCATGAGGGTGGGAGGCGAGAGGGGAGCGGCGGTCGGCAGCAGGAGGAGAGAAGGAGGCGGCGGTCGGAGGAGGGGAGCGGCAGTCGGAGGCTGGAGGATAGAAGGGAGTGGCGGTCGGTGGAGATTTGGGAGTTGGGACTGCAGGAGGGTGGGAGGCGAGAGAGTAGGGTTTCTGAAGTCACAAAATGAAAGTGATACGGGTACAGGAGGCTATTCTATGTAAAAACTAAAAAGTAAAGAATATTAAATAAATATATAAAAAATTAAATTCTTAATTATATATAAACCGGGTTTGGGGCGGGTCGGGGGATAGATATCCCGGCCCTGGCCCCGGTCTCGGCCCCGGTTTCATGTAAACGGGTATACCCGCCCCGGCCCCGGTACTCGGTTTGGTGGGGAATCCCCAGCCCCAATCGGGGCGGGTCGACCGAGTTCCCCACCGGGTCGGGTCAAAATGCCATGCCAAGTGTAGCGCGCGCTAAGTCTGTCTAGTTTAAATAGGATAGCAGTAGTTAATTCGTCATTTTTCCATCCTTTTCTTGTTCCTTTGGCAACCCGCGATGAATTCAGGCTAGAAAGGTCGATCTCAGCCAGATATCATCATCTATTGCTATCTTTGGGCTTCTTGTGCAGATTTATCATCATCAAATCCTATTCCACCATTTGAATCAAGGTCTTCTAAGTAGAACCCTGGTTTTTGGGATTTTTGAGATTTTAGGGTGAATTCATATCTCTGAACCGAATTGGCTTTGATTGTTGTTAGATTTTTATAGTATGCTTGTAATCCTTAGTTTTCCTTCTGGTTTTGTGGACTGAAGTTCCTTTATTCCATCGTTAATAAATTGCGACCCATTTTGCACCCGTAGTGTTCGACAAATCCTTCCAAAGGGGTAGAATCTAGGATAAACCTTTTGATTTCCGTAGTGTTGTAGTTAATTGTATATCATTGTGTGCTAGGAGAGAACCGTTGGAGTGAGTTTGGATTGTAGCCTCTCCGTACACAGTTTCCTATGCGTCGTATTATTCAAGGCAAGTACATGTATTACATTCCGTTATGTGTTACAGTTTCGATATGAATGATGAAATGTGATATTGTGTATGTGTGTGTGTTGTTGTTCCACCCGGAGCGTTCGAAGGGGCGTCTGGGGGTCGATACTAAGGGGTACGGCCACATAAGTGGTTGCCCACCCGGAGTGTTCGAAGGGGCGTCTCGGGGTCGATACTAAGTGGTACGACCACGGGTTACCAAGTGTGGATGATTGTGATATTGAGATGAATTGATATAATGTTTTGATGTTAATGTGATATTCCTGAATATGAATTTCAAATGTTTTCCAAATGAATTGGTTGTGTTGAATCGTTTCTGTATATAATGTAGTGTAATTGTGTAATTGCACTAGCTATTCGAATGCTAACCCCTTAAATGGGGGAAATGCGTCTTATGCATTTCAGGTACTGGGCGAGCTGAGGAGCCGGCACGGGACACGTATGCAAAGGATGGCCCAGCATGATGATGTGGCTCGAGTCGGTGTCATTTCTTTTTACTATATTTATTCAGTTATTGATTAATGATGTTATTGAAGTCCCCTACGTGGGAAATTGAATACATGTCACTCTCTGTTTTGTTGGTGTTGAATTAAACTGTTTTGGCCGAGGCCGCGGCCCTATTTATTATTATTAAGGTGTCTTATGGGATTTATTTTGTTGATTATGTGTCTTGTGTTAGCCTGGTAGACCTTGTGAAGGGTCTACGGCGTGTAATGTCCCTTATGAGATTTGGGGTGTTACATTTATGGTATCAGAGCGCAAGGTTATGAATACCTAGGTTGTTGGTTAATTTTGGGTCTGTCAGTTGTGTCATAAGAGTCAGTTATTGAGCCTAATATCATCGTGCTACCATCACTTCGTGCGACCCGTGGCTGTAAGTCTCCTCGAACTCTTACATTTCTGTATTTCATTTATCTTGGGTAGATTTGAACTTTGAGTTGTGGTACCAACTTTATAAATTGTGAATTTTTTCTGATCGTGTTCTTTCCAACCCTTTTTCTTCAGTATGTTGAGAGGTCGCGGTAGACCATACAAGGGACGCGGCCGAGGCCATGGTCGTGGTGCTAGTAGTGAGAAAGTTCCGCTTTCTCAGTCATTTGCATATTCGGTCTCTCATTCAGTGCCGAATACTCTACCCTTGAGTTCTAACGGGCAACACAATTAATCAGTCAGTCAGGATCAACCATCGGGTAATAATGCCGACACTGGAGCTAATGCGGTAGTTCAGCAGTTAGTAGCTCAGCTCGCTCAAATAGCTCAGGGTAGGTGTCAGAATCCACCACAGACACCGAAAGATGAAGCTAGTAAATGGCTTCAGAAAGTGACTAAGATGCACCCCCCTCGTTTCGCTGGATCTACTGACTCCTTAGGTTGGGAGAATTGGCTTTTTCAGTTGGGGAGGACATTTGATGCCGTAGCTTGTCCTGAAGACAGGAGGGTACCTATTGCTCAGTACCTCCTGGATAAGGAGGTTACGGAGTGGTGGGAGACTGTGATGCTCAGGGGCCGTTTAGCCACCTGGGAAGAGTTTAAGACCGCTATAGAAGCGGAATACTGCCCACCGCCGGTTCGGGAGCAAAGAATCGTGGAGTTCTTTACTGCTACGCCTCAGGATGCACCAATCTCTCAGGCCATCATCACCTATAACCAGCAGTTGGGATACATGAAAGAGCAAGTGAGTACCGAGGCTGATAAGATTCGCTACTTTAATATGCGCATGAAGCTGCATATCAGTCAGAGCATGGCACCACTCATGTGTGCCACATTGAATGAGTACCAGGATCGCACTATAGCGATTGAGATGGCAGTTTCGGAGTCAGAGTCGGGTTCCGAGGCAAAGAAATAGAAGATTGCTGGCAGTTTCTCAGTCGGTAAGGGTGGTCGATTTTCGAAGTCTCACTGTGCTCCTGTATTTGGGAAGAGGCCGTTTCATCAGGACGGAGGGTCTGAGAGTAACCGTTCAGTCCAGTCCACTGCACCTGGGGGCAGAGTTTGTTTTAACTACTATCAATACGAAGCATTTGGTGAAGGATTGTCCACTTCCGTTAGTTAATTGCTATACTTGCGGGCAGATCAGGCATCAGGCAGTACATTTCGAGAAGGCTACTAGGGCCGCCAGAGCACCGACTACCACTGCAGTTTAGAAGGAGTATAGTGTTGATCAAGGGACTCCAATCACTCGGGTTTCTCAGAGTTCCGGTCGTGGTAGGGGTCGGGGTCAGGTACCACTCAGATCCTTTCTCACCCAGTCTCTGTGCTTTTTGATTAGGGTGCTACTCACTCTTTTATTGCTTCGGACTGTATATGTCGTATTAGTATTGACTGCTTGTTTTTAGTGTGAACCGTTCGTAGTGGGTATCCCTAGTGGGGATCGTATGGTTGGGAACCGAGAAGTTAGAGATTGCCCACTGAGGATCGGGAGCCAGGATTGGCCCTCAAACCTCATTGTTGTAGACCTTAAGGGTGAGGATTTGATCCCCGGGGATGATTGGTTGAATCGTCACGGTGCTATCATGAACTATAGGACTAGTACTATCTCGATAGTGGATGAGGATGGCACAGAGCATACTCTTGTCAGTTGTAAGCCGGGTAGATCAGGGAATGTGATCAGCGCCCTGAAGGTGATGAAACTTTAAACCAGGGTTGTGTATTCTATTGGTGTTACGCTCTGAAGGCGGAAGATGGTTGAGTTGACATGTCGTCGATTCCAGTTGTTAGCGAATATCCTAATGTATTTCTGGATGACTTGCCGGGATTACCACCGCAGTGGTAGGTTGAGTTTCCTATTGATCTTGAGCCGAATACGGCTCCTGTTTCTCGAGCACCGTACCGTAGCACCATCGGAGTTAAAGAAACAGTTGGGGGAATTGCAAGATAAAGGGTATATTCGACTGAGCGCATCACCTTGGGGTGCGCCTATGCTTTTTTCTAAGAAGAAGGATGGATCGCTTCGTTTATGTATCGACTATCGAGAACTAAACATGTTGACCATTAAGAACAAATACCCTTTAACTCGGATTGAAACCTTGTTTGGTCAACTTCAAGGAGCATCGGTCTTCTCAAAGATTGATTTGCGATCGGGTTATTATCAATTAAGGATTCATGATAGAGACATACCGAAAGGTGCCTTTAGGATGAGATATGGCTATTAGGAATTTGTCGTTATGCCTTTCGGTCTAACCAATTCCCCAACAGTGTTCATGCAGTTTATGAACAAAGTTTTAACAAGTATCTGGACAAATTTGTGGTTGTCTTTATCGACGACATTCTTATCGATTCCCGGAGTCAGGAGGAGCACGCATTACATCTCCGGATTGTGTTACACACATTGAGAGTTGAGCAGTTGTATGCGAAATTTTCTAAGTGTGAGTTTTGGCTCAAGGAAGTGACATTCCTTAGGCATGTGAGTTCAGCAGAGGGAGTTCGGGTTGATCCGCAGAAAATAGAGGCGGTGTTGGCATGGGAACCGCCTAAGAATGTAAAAGAAGTGAGGAGTTTTCTAGGACTTGAGGGATATTATCGTAGGTTTATAGAAGGATTTTATAAGATCGCTCGACCACTCATGTAATTACTTCATAAAACACAGAAGTTCGAGTGGAACGCGGACAGGCATGATAGTTTTGAGGAGTTGAAGAGACGGTTGACTACCGCACCAGTTTTAGCTTTGCCTCAGGGTAACGAGGATTTTGTGGTGTATAGTGATGCTTCGTGTCTCGGACTCGTATGTGTTTTGATGCAGAGAGATAGAGTAATTGCTTACGCATCTCGTCATTTGAAAACCTATGAAGCAAAATAACCTACATATGATTTGGAGTTAGCTGCGGTCGTATTCGCTTTAAAAATTTGGAGACATTATCTCTATGTGTCGTCATGTAAGATTTATATGGATTATAAGAGTCTGAAGTATATCTTCAGTTAAAAGGAGTTGAACATGAGACAGCGTAGGTGGTTAGAGTTAATTAAATAGTATGATCTTGAGATTCTTTACCATCTGGGCAAGGCCAATGTAGTGGCGGATGCTTTGAGTCGTAAGCCGATGGCTCTACAGATGTTAGAGGTACTTACACCTCAAAGTAGAATCCGGCAGGATTTGATTTGTCAGGATATCGAGGTTTGGGTTCAGAAAGTTTAGGGTCACTTGTGTGCATTAGAGATCACTTTGTCGTTGATTGATGGTATCAAGGTGAGACAGTATGATGACCCACTTTTAGTCCAGTTGAGAGAGGATGTGAAGAAAGGGAAAGCTCCCGGGTTTGTGGTTCAGGATGATGGAGTTTTGAGATTTAGAGACAGATTGTGTGTACCTAGTGATGTCGAGTTGAGACAGAAAATCTTGAAAGAAGCTCATACTACGCCTTATTCCATACATCCTGATACAAGCAAAATGTACAAGGATGTAAGGAGTAACTACCGGTGGAATAACAAGAAGATGGACGTTACTGAGTTTGTGTCGAGGTGTTTGACCTGTCAGCAGGTTAAGATTGAGCATCAGCGACCCGCGGGGTTATTACGATCACTTCCCATCTCAGAGTGGAAGTGGTAGGACATTTCTATGGATTTCATTACGAGTATGTCTAGGACTCGTACTCGGATGAACATGATTTGGGTTATTGTCGATCGACTAACCAAATCTACTCATTTTCTGGGTATTAAAGATACTTGGGGACCGGAGAGACTAGCATGGGTATTCATTACAAAAATCGTGAGGTTGCATGGGATTCCTAATAGTATTGTTTCGGATCGAGATGGCCAATTTGTATCACATTTTTTTGCAAGCTGTTCATCGAGCTTTGGGAACTGAGTTGAGACTCAGCACATCCTATCACCCTCAGATAGACGGACAGTCAGAGCGGACGATACAAATGCTGGAGGATATGTTGAGAGCATGTGCTTTAGACTGGAAATATGACTGGGAGTCCCACTTGCCGTTGATCGAGTTTACATACAATAGTTGGCACACTTCGATCAAAATGGCGCCTTTTGTGGCTTTGTATGGAAGGAAGTATAGATCACCATTGTGTTGGGACGATGCATCTGAGTTGATTGGTATTGAACCAGATCTAGTAGTTGATACAAGAGAGAAGATTGCCTTGATCCGTGATAGGTTGTTTACGACCCAGAGTCGACAGAAGTCCTATGACGACACGCGTCGTCGGCTGTTAGAATTTGAGATTAGAGAACATATTTTTCTAAAGTTGTCGCCGAATCGGGGAGTTTACTGCTTCGGTCGGAAGGGCAAACTTAGTCCGAGATATATTGGACTGTTCGAGATTTTAGAGAGAGTTGGAGAGCTTGCATATCAGTTAGGGTTGCCGTCGTGTTTGAGTCACGTGCATAACATGTTTCATGTTTTCCAGCTTAGGAAGTATGTACCCGGACCCTATCCATATTATCGATTTTGGAGAGATTGATTTAGGTCCCGACATTACCTTGGAAGAGAGGCCGACTCAGATTTTGGAGCTTTGGGTGAAACAACTTAGGCACAAAACCATTCCCTTGGTTAAAGTGCAATGGTCAAGACACCGATTAGAGGAAGCCACGTGGGAGACAGATAAATTATGAAGTCGAGATATCCGGAGTTATTCGTTATGTAAGATTCGGGACGAAACTTATTTTTATGGGAGAGAATGTAATATTCACACTTTCTATTTTTAGTAATTTCTATTTTTAGTACTTTTTCATTTCGGATGACTCGCTTGTATGTATTTTGGTATTCTGAAGTTCTTTTGTTCTGCGTTCTTGGCCATCCGAATGAGTTTCAGAGTTGTTTTTACGAGGTTTTGATTATTGTGCAACCTTCTGCATTTAGACTCGGTTCTCGTAAATGTTGTCCTAAACCGATATTTCATTACTTCTATGAGTTCCTTTAATATTTCTTGATTCGTTACAACTTTCGGATATTGTTAGTTGGCCTAGATTTATGATTCTCGAGAGTTTGGGCTGTTTTGTAATTTATTATAGTTTTGGGTATCACCTTTAAGAATTATTGTCCGTTCCGTTGTATGGTTGGAATCGTACATACGGATAGGGAGATGGTGCTTGCATGTTGTTGTTTTCTTGTTATGTCTCGTTTTTTGCTGGTATCTATCGAGTTTCATGCATTCCGAGTCGGGTGCAGTCTGACTGAGTTTCTCAACTGTACTCTGTACAGGAACAGTTAGTGCACACTAGCGTTATATCTATAGCGCGCGCTCTGATCGTATATCTAGCGCACGCTAGACTTATATAATTGCGTACGCTAATGCATCTGGGCAGAGTACTCCAGGACTGGACAGAAGGTTCAGTAATTCTGAACAGAACCAGGTAGCTTACGCTAACTGGCTGTTAACGTACGCTAATTTCTAACCTTAGTGCACGCTAAACTGGTAGCAGCGTACGCTAACGGGAGGACAGAAGGCTCTGACTGCTTTCTGCACTAGTATTCTGCACACTGTTAGCGCACGCTAAGCTTTGTGTAGCGCGCGCTAAGTCTGTCTAGTATAAATAGGACAACAGTAGTTAATTCGTCATTTTTCCATCCTTTTCTCGTTCCTTTGGTGACCCGCGGCGAATTCAGGCTATAAAGGTTGATCTCAGCCAGATATCATCATCTACTCCTATCTTTGGATTTCTTGTGCGGATTTATCATCATCAAATCCTATTCCACCGTTTGAATCACGATATTCTTCGTAGAACCCTAGTTTTTGAGATTTTGGGGATTTTAGGGTGAATTCATATCTCTGAACCGAATTGGCTTTGATTTTTGTTAGATTTTGATTTAATGCTCGTAATCCTTAGCTTTCCTTGTGGTTTTGTGGACTGAAGTTCCGTTATTCCATCGTTAATCAATTGCGACCCATTTTGCACCTGTAGTGTTCGATAAATCGTTCCAAAGGGGTAGAATCTAGGATAACCCTTTTGATTTCCATAGTGTTGTCGTTAATTGTATATCATTGTGTGCTAGGAGCAAACCTTGGAGTGAGATTGGATCGTAGCCTCTTCGTTCACAGTTTCCTTTGTGTCATATTATTCAAGGCAAGTACATGTATTACATTCTGTTATGTGTGTTATAGTCTCGATACGAATGATGAAATGTGATATTGTGTGTGTGTGTGTGTGTATTTTTGTTCTTCCACCCGAAGCGTTCAACGGGGCGTCTGGGGGTCGATACTAAGGGGTACGTCCATGGAAGTGGTTTTCCACCCGGAGCATTCGACGGGGCGTCTGGGGGTTGATACTAAGTGGTACAATCACGGGTTACCAAGTGTAGATGGTTGTGATATTGAGATGAATTGATATATTATTTTGATGTTAATGTGATATTTCGTAATATGAATTTCAAATGTTTTTCAAATGAATTGGCTGTGTTGAATCGCTTATGTATATAATGTAGTGTAATTGTGTACTTGCACTAGCTATTCGAATGCTAACCTCTTAAATGGGGGAAATGTGTCTTATGCATTTCAGGTATCGGGCGAGCTGAGGAGCCGACACGGGACATGCATGCAAAGGATAGCCCAGCATGATGATGAGGCTCGAGTCGGTGTCATTTCTTTTTACTATATTTATTCTGTTATTGGTTAATGATGTCACTGAAGTCCCCTGACAGGGCAATTGAATACATGTCACTCTCTGTTTTGTTGGTGTTGAATTAAACTGTTTTTGACGAGGTCGCGACCCTAATTATTATTATTAAGGTGTCTTATGGGATTTATTTTGTGGATTATATGTCTTGTGTTAGCCTAGTAGACCTTGTGAAGGGTCTACGGTGTGTAATGTCCCTTATGAGATTTTGGGTGCTACACTGTCGAGATGCATAAGTAATAACCATATCTCTCTGCATCAAAACACATCCAAGTCCGAGGCCCGAATGATCACTATAAACCACAAAATCCTCGTTCCCCTGAGGCAAAGATAGAACTGGTGCGGTAGTCAACCGTCTCTTCAACTCCTCGAAACTATTCTGCCTATCCGCTTTCCACTCGAATTTCTGAGTTTTCTGAAGCAACTGTGTAAGTGGTCGAGCGATCCTGGAAAATCCTTCGACGAACCTACGGTAATAACCCGCAAGTCCTAGGAAAATCCTCACTTCCTTCACATTCTTCGGTGGTTCCCATGCCAGTACCGACTCTATTTTCTATGGATCACCCGAACTCCTTTCGCTGATATCACAATGTTACTTCCTTGAGCCAAAACTCACATTTAGAAAACTTTGCATACAACTGCGCAGCTCTCAAAATGTCTAGCACAACACGAAGATGTACAGCGTGCTCCTCCTGACTCTGGGAATAGATAAGAATGTCATCGATAAAGACGACTACGAATTTGTCCAGATACTCGATAAAAACCTTGTTCATCAACTCCATTAACACTGATGGAGCATTGGTTAGCCCGAAAGGCACAACCACAAACTCGTAATGGCCATATCTCATCCGAAAGGCAGCTTTCGGTATGTCGCTATCCCAAATTCTCAACTAATAATAACCCGATCTTAAATCAATCTTCGAGAATACTGTCGCTCCCTGAAGCTTATCAAACAAGTCATAAATCTGGGGCGAAGGGTATTTATTTTTGATGGTCAACTTGTTTAATTCTCGATAGTCGATGCATAAACAAAGCGATACATCCTTCTTCTTATTGAAAAGCACAGACGCACCCCAAGGCGATTTGCTCGGTCGAATATACCATTTATCTAGCAATTCCCCCAACTATTTCTTCAACCCAAACATCTCCAACGGTGCCATATGGTACGATGCCCGTGAAACAGGAGCCACATTCGGCTCTAGATCAATAGGGAACTCAACTTCCCGCTGTGGTGGTAATCCCGGCAAGTCATCCGAAAATATGTCAGGATATTCATTAACGACTGAAATCGACGACATGTCAATTCCACCATCTTTCGCCTTCAAAACGTAACACCAATAGCCTACGCAATCCTGGTTCAGAGGTTTCACCGCCTTCAAGGCGCTGATCATACTCTCTGATCTACCTGGCTTACAACCCACAAGAGTGTGTTCCGTGCCATCCTTAGCCACTATCGAGATATTACGAGTCCGATAGTCCATGATAACACCACGGCGATCCAGCCAATCGTCCCCAATGATCAAATCCTCACCCTTTAAGTCTACAACAATGAGGTTCAAGGGCCAATCTCGGTTCCCGATCCTCACTGGGCAGTGTCTGACTTCCCGGTTACCAACCATTCTATCCCCACTAGGCATACCCACTACGAACGAGTATTACTCAAATAAACAGGCAATACCAATACGACATACACAGTCCCAAGCAATAAAAGAATGAGTAGCACTCGAATCAAATAACACCGATACTGGATGAGAAAGGATCTGAGTGGTACCT
The DNA here is from genome assembly GCA_033398695.1 of Orobanche coerulescens. Lineage (NCBI taxonomy): Eukaryota > Viridiplantae > Streptophyta > Magnoliopsida > Lamiales > Orobanchaceae > Orobanche > Orobanche coerulescens. Next base: position 125,185,603 of record CM065819.1, on the reverse strand, counting down.
GATGCCACTGGAGCGTCTCTTTCCTCTGTGCGTCTCATATGGTATAGACGTGGGTGTACCAATCCCGAACTCGATAGTGCACGGCAGTCCGACTGACCCCTACCTCGACCACGGCCTGAACTCTGAGGGGTCTGAGCAACTGGGGTCCTCTGATCAACACTAAGCTCCTTCTGTACTGTAGTATATTTCGGGGCTCTGGCTGCCTTAGTATCCCTCTCACAATGAGCTGCACCATGACCATCTGTCCGCATGAAAATCAATTAACCAGCGGAAATGGACAATCCTTCACCACATGCTCGGTTTGACTGCAATTGAAACAAACCCTGTCACTGGGTATAGTAGACTGGACTGAGCGGTTACCATAAGACAATCCATCTTGATGAAACGGCTTCTTCCTAGATGCTGGAGCAGATTGTGACTTCGAAAACCGACCAGCCTTACCGGTTGACAAATTGCCAGTAGTCTTCTATTTTTTAGCCTCGGAACCAGACTCTGATTCCGGAACTGCCATCTCAATCGCTAGAGCGCGATCCCGATATTCCTTCAACGTAGTGCACATGAGTGGAGCCATACTATGTCTGATATGCGGCTTCATGCGCATGTTAAAGTAGCGAATCTTATCATCCTCGAAACTCACACACTGTGTTGTAGCCGTTGCATTGCGAGTACGGAGGTCGGAGGGTTTCTCTCTTGGAGGAGGAATGTAGCTAAGCAAAGCTGAGGATTTCTATCACTTGACGAGATGAGCCTCATTTTTTTAATATTAGAACCAAAACAATGTCGTTTTGTATGGAGGAGCAAAATTCTGGTGGTGCACGTGCACCACCACGCTTAGTGTAGTAACGCTAGTGACTCACTCGCCAATTATTATAACAACATCCTCGAAACAAGAATGAAAGAACCGCGCGACTTCCATTCAAAATGGTCTAAGGGGGGGCGACTAGATTATAAGGGTCGTGATCAGTATCGGCAATGGTCCGAGTAGATACGGGTTAGATGGGAAACACATGCCTCCGGATACATATGCCTTCGTACTTCGTTACACGAACCTGAACTCAACCTTTCGTTAGTAGTAATAATCTTGCTCCACTCTTATATTAATGTGTACCATGGTCCTGGCGAGCACATGCCAATTAATTTACATTTGTCAATTCATTTTGAGAATTTTCTGCACGCGTGGCTGGTCCAAGCCGATTTGAGGTCAGGGGCAAAGTAAAAAACGAGGCCTTTTATAATAATTTTTTGGGGTAAAGGAGGCCCGCCTGATTTTGTCTCTTTTACTGCCAGCTACGCAAGGAACGTCGAACATATATAATTTTTATTTTTATTTTTCAAGACATATTAAGTAATTGATATATACAAGATGAGCCATAGGAATTTGGAGGCCCTGGGCCATCGCTCAAGCTGTCCCCATTGGGCCGGCCCTGTCTGCACACCCTTTGGTCTGGGGGAAAGCATCTTCATTTTTCTGAGGTTCTAGCAATGTCGTTAAAATTCCTCTCGATAACCCAATGAACCAAATCAATGGTTCCCAGATTTAATAAGTAAATCCACAACTCATCTCCATTTTGCAATTTCAGCATAGACTGCAGCGAACATCCCTTTGAGGGTTCTGCACTGTAACCAAAATGGCTTGTGACATATTACCATAAAGGTGTATCTGAGTTTCTCCTTCCCGCCAAAATAACTATGTAAACAAGCCGAATTGTATCAAACCTTTACTGGGTTCGGTCCGGCTTGAAATTATTCGAACCTTAGGTTCGATTCGGCTCGAAAATTTCGAACCTCAGAATTTGAGGTTCGATTCGGCTCGAAGGCAAAAAAAATTATATAGTTCGATTCGGTTCGGCTCGAATTTTCGAACCGTTCAAATATAGTTCGATTCGGCTCGAATTAAAGTCCAGTATAGTTCGAATATAGTTCGATCCGATTCGCCGAAGCCGAATGGTTCGGCCTGGGATAGGAGAGATTTATGTCTTCGGCCAAATCCCTTTGAATCGAGCCGAACCATTCGGTCTGATTCCTGAATCCTATTTTATAGGGTTCGGCTCTATGTTTGGTGTCCCGAACCGAGCCACGAATCGAGCTTTTTCGAGCCGAATCCTTCGAACCGAATCGAACTTTTAGGTTTGTTCATAGCCCTAACTAGACCCCACCCCCAACAAATAAATTAACATCAACACAGATAGAATATAAAGAACAACCAGTTAAGAACAGTAACCACCTGACAACAACAACAACAACATTACCCCAATGCCTCAACGGCTCTCACAAAAAGCGGGGTAAGGAGGGATCGGATGTACGCAGCCTTACCTCTGTCTTAACACAGAGAGGCTGTTTCCGGATGATCCAAAATGAAAATTGCATCGAGAATTGCATGGAATGACTAGTACTTCATGGGGAAAAAAAGTGCAGCCAGTTTAGTGAGTCATTTTGTTTTGTTCTATTATACTCCAGAACCAAAGAATAATGAATCTTTGGCTCCAATGTAAATCACCTAAAATTCATATAAATCAATGAATATCTAGTTAAAAAAATTAAATCCGTCGCATTAAAATGTAATATTCGGATGTAATTTTTGATTTTGTATAATTTTGCTATATGTATTTGTTTTGGAATCGTACATCGATGTTATATTGGATATTGATGTTATATTGGATTGGCGTTTGTGTACTTACTTTTGTCATATAGAACTGAACTTTGGTTTTTGGATGTCTCATTGTAGGCCAATTATGATTGTAACTAATGAGCGTTACGGCCGTAACTCAGATGGTAGGGTGTTTATGGACTGGGTGCTCGGTCGGCCAATTTCCATAAACCGACTCGCGCCCATAAGTTCGACAAAAATTGAACCATGAAACGGTCCAAAAATGACGGATAATCGACTTTTCGGTTACCAGCAAAACGGATCGCGGTAAGCCTGGTAACTGATCCAGTCTATCATAATTAAAATGGTTTTTTAAATAAAAAGTAAAATATATAATATAAGATATACAAAATCACTAAATTTTGTATTATTTTAAAAAGTATTAACTTGTGGATAGACAAAACTAACAATAAATAAAAGAGTAAAAAAGTCAAATAAGAGTTTTTATAGTCCACTCGTACAAAATTGCAAACATACCCTGTTGGACAGGTTCAGGTACTCGTCAGTTCACAAAAATGAGAATCGTGAATCGATCCACTACAATGTGTACCGGCCATATACCCTCCCCTCTTGATCTAAGGGGTTCAATTACCTTCTTTGCGGTTTGGATTGTATTTTTTTTTTCTAACAGTCCTAACATATGGTATGTCCGTATGCTGGTTTTGGTACAGTTGTATTATGACTGATCGGATATTAGTTCCGACGAGAATACCATACGGTCGTACATGGTAGAAATACAACCATATGACTGAAGGTTACTGTGATAGGAGGATATCACTAGTACAAAAAGTCATATAGGCCACATTTAGAAAACGTGTCCATAGTCTTTTAGCCATGGATTTTTTTTACTCTAAAACTGTTACCGTAGGTGGCGTAACAAAAGGGTACCTCTACGGATACACCCACTTTGAGTGACTATTTCACATTATTTTTCGTAGTTGTACCTCTGTAACCGTGTCTATACAATACCCCCTTTTTGTTTGTAGGTAAAGCATTTGTTCCATAACCATAGCCATAGGATCCTTACCGACACACAGTTTGATTTTTAGTAGCTATTGTTTTCTTTTTGGATACTGAAAAATTATAAAAGGTGGTCGTATTTTTCCTTTTAGATACTGAAAAATTGTAAAAGGTGGCAGTTGTTTTCCTTTTGGACACTGAAAATTTATAAAAGGTGGTCGTTGTTTTTCTTTTGGACACTGAAAATTGTAAAAGGTAGTCATTGTTTTCCTTTTGGACACTGGAAGATTGTAAGAAGTGGTTGTTTGTTTTCTTTTTGGTCACTGAAAAATTATAAAAGGTTGTCGTTGTTTTTCTTTTGGACACTGAAAATTTGTAAAAAGTGGCCATTGTTTCCCTTTGGACACTGAAAAATTGTAAAAGCTGACCGTTATTTTCCTTTTGGACACTGAAAATTTATAAAAGGTGGTTGTTATTTCCCTTTTGGACACTGAAAATTTGTAAAAGATGGCCGTTGTTTTATTTTTTGACACAGAAAAATTATAAAAGGTGGTTGTTGTATTCCTTTTGAACATTGAAAAATTGTAAAAGGTGGTCGTTGTTTTCCTTTTGGACACTAAAAAATTGTAAAAGGTGGCTGTTGTATTCTTTTTGGACACTGAAAATTTGTAAAAGGTGGCCGTTATTTTCCTTTTGGACACTGAAAATTTATAAAAGGTGACCGTTGTTAATTTCCTTTTGGACACTGAAAATTTGTAAAAGATGGTCATTGTTTTCCTTTTGGACACTGAAAAATTATAAAAGGTGGTCGTTGTATTCCTTTTAGACACTGAAAAATTGTAAAAGGTGGCCGTTGTTTTCCTTTTGGACAATGAAAAATTGTAAAAGGTGGTCGTAGTTCGTCCATTGGCCACAATATCACATCTAAAAGGTGGTCGTAGTTGTCCATCGGCCACGGTTTTACATCTAAATGGTGGTAGTATTTCATATTCAGCCACAAGAATGCAGTATTGGCCACCTATTTTATCGAGTCTTTAAGGACCTATTTGCCACCTACTTCTAATGTGTAACATAAACCTCATTAACAACAATTGATGCAAAATTGATCCAATTTTTTATTACTCATATGATAAAAAGTTAAATGTCTTGATCAGATAAATGAAAAATGTCTAAAATACAATAAATCAACTGTCTTGATCCAAAAAAATTAAACATTAAACGCCTACGGAAGCATGACTATTTCTCTTATTTTAACTAGGCTACAGTCTTGATTCTCTTGCTCGTTCTCAGAGGCTTCAATATCCCGTCGTTCATATCAGAAGCTTTCTTCTTCTTCTTAATCTTCTTAGTCTTTTCAACTGTCTTCTGGCTATCATCATGTTGTTGATCGGAGCTTTCAAGTGTCCTCCGGTTGTCATCATTGTCATCATGTTCTTGATAAGAGCTTTCAAGTATCTTGTGGTTGTCTTCGAATGGCTTCCTCTGTATGTAGCAAAAAGGTATTTTATGATGTACATATGCATAGACAAAGGTTTTAACAAAATATACTTGAAGTTGTGGAGTAAAGCAACTTACAGTAGAGAGATTGATCACCCATTCTTTTGGCCATGCTACCAAACTATTTTTAGCATCCTCTACTGTTTTAAATTCTTGTGTTATGTAGGGTAAACCTGCATTTGGATGTATTGGTTCATCAATCCAAACTCTGAAGCAATCTTCTTCAAGATCAAATCCATGTATCTTCTGTTTTAGAGACGAGTCCAGAATAACACGTCCATTTGCAACAATGTTTATTTGTCGGCCATGTGCCAGTTTGCATTTTTCAGTCTGCAAACATATATGCCATAACAACATATTAAACAGGGCTAATACATACAAGTCAGAATATAGAAAAAAAATCATACCATGAAAAATTTGTTCATATAAGAATTTTTGAAACAACCATTCAAACAACAAACTTCATCAGATCATATCAGATCAGAACAAATGGTACAATATATCAGTGTGCATGAATAGACTAGTACCAATTAAGAAAGATATAAAATGGTACAGGCTTAGTGGTTTAGTGTTGTTGGTTGATTATCTATATTTTCCAACATTTGGAATCTTGACAGACTTGGTTTCTTATTGTATTCATATGTTTTGGGTGAACTGTCTTCTTGATCTATGAATATGCTTACAATGTGTCACACATGTTTCCTTATTGACGACATAGCAACATATAACAGTGTGTCATTACAAGAAGAATCAAATAACTCCTCTTGTTGGACATACATATAAGAAGAAAAACATTCGACATGTTAGTATCTCAGAAGTTGTCGCCTTATCACAACACTTAAGTCAACATCAGTATATAATTTATATTTACCATAGTTTAAATGCTGCCATAAAGAATTAAATACTTTCAGAAAGAACATACCCTTGGGAATTCCTGGCCTTCGGTTGTAGACTGACATCTAACACGCATATAAGACATGTCTTGAGCAGGGGATTCATGTGTGGTAACGGGAGACACCGGCCTAGCTCCATTAGAATGCTGGCTAGATGTAGGAGATCCATGTGTAGTTGCAGGAGTTGAGGGATGGGTCTTTGTAGATTTCTGAAGAGTACATGCAGTAAACATTTTGAAGAAATATTAGGTGCTGAAATATTGATTAAAAATCCCATAACATTCAATAAAAACAAGCATCAATAAGAAAATCATACTTTATAATGTATTTAATTGCATATACAGGAAGCAAGACATTGTAATACTTTGCTTACCCGTTGCTTTTTGGTAGTGGAAACTTTCTTTTTCAATAATCCTTGAGAATTCAGCTTAGATAATAATTTGCACATCATTTTTCCTTGTTGAGCCATTTTTTCCATCATATTCTTCATTTGTTCATCGTTCTTCTCTTTCTCCCTCTGGTTCTCGCGCCTTTCATCATCTAATTGTTTCTTCAGTTCAGCAAGGCTCTCCTTGGATGCTCCACTTCGTGGCATGTGCCAGTAGTTTGTTGGAGTCACTCCTTTGCCTGCACATCTTACATGCCCAGGACGTTCTTTTCCAAACACATGTGTGACGGAATCAACACCTAGTTCTTTATTTAGTGTTCCATCTTCCAGCTTCTTATCAAACTCCTCCTCTGCACAAAATAGAGAAGCGAGTATTAATCAAGTAATATAAACTTCACTGCTGTTAATTTTACCTCGATATACTAATTTTCCCTATATTTAGTGTAGGGAAAATCAATTCCACTTCATGATTGACAACCAGAACATAGCAAATCTATCATAGCAATAGATATAAATTCTATGATAAAAACAGGAGAAAATAGGACATTGCGTTAGTAGGTAGTTTATAGGAAGATTAACACCACCGTTGATTCAGTCACTTCCCTAAAACATCAGATATAAGAAAGAGAAGCAGGGAGCCGAGGTGAAAACTTCACAAATACAGTTCTTTGATTCTTTCACCAAGATAACACACACACGGAATTCAAATTCAAAGATGGACTATGAAAAACCCTATAAATATCTGTGATACTTGAATCAAAATACCAGATTCTAATATGCACCCAACCTCAAACAGAGCCAAAGGCAAACAAAATCGACATCTTACACAATTACAACTTGTCCCTAGTTGGTAGACAATTTCCTAGCCATCTAATTCTATCTCCCTATCAAACAGAACCAACATCCTTTCTACAACTTGGTTATTAAACAAAGCACGGTGTCCCTGTCAGTCAATTGACCCATAGCTTTCCTAATTTCTTCCCTCAATCAGAAAGTAACATATAGGTTGTCCATTTAGGTCTACCTTACCTGTCCTGGTAATCCTCTAAATAAAGTGTGTAAAGATAACTCCTTGAGATCTAATTTTTCAAGTTTACTATTACGCATCCAAACTCGGGATATAGTATTGCTGGCACTAAAAGCAGACCACTAGAATGAAACCAAGGGATAACATGTTTCATAATAACATTTTTCATTGTACTGGTACTCAAGAAGCTGATACAATCTTTTGTCGTGAACGAAAATATCATGTATATCTATTTTAGTTTTTGAAGCTTTTTTTATATTTGATGATAGCAGATGTTTTTTGTGCGGATTAATGTCTAAGGTGATGATTTTGTTTGAATACTATAGCTAAATTAGCAGATATGAAATGAGATCAATTAGCTGATACTAAGGATACACTACCAGTTACTAATAAAGATACTAGAACAGATACTAATCAAGAATGTTTAAGCAATAAATAGATGGCTAGGTAGTTTCAGTCATCTTACAAGTTGTTTTGCCTTTTCCTGAACCTCGTCATCAGAATATTCACCGCCTGGATTTCGACATGCCATCCTCCACAAGCGAGACCGCGAAGGATTGTCATCATCTTCACGAATCACTTTATCTTTTTTCTAGTAATTCAACACAGGCCAAATATTACATATATACTCTACTTTTCATGTCATGGATTAAATTCAACACTAGATATACTCTTTGACTAAGCACTAGCTAACAAGGTGTATGTCAGGACTTACTAATTTTTCAACCAACTCCGCGTATCCTCTTCTTCCCATCCTATGTTCATATTTGTGGTTCGCACGCGCCGTACCTCCATCATCGGACAATTTCTGGGCACGTAGATAAATAACTACATTCAGCAGCAAACTTCAAGACTAAAAAATGACATTAATGTGATTATAAAATTAAAGAGTGAAATATACAACCTTGCATTTCGGAGAGAGTCGGAATTTTACGAACTCGTCCCAATGTTCTTGCTTCAAAAATACACGATATTTTCTAGGGACTTTTTGGAATTTCGCTGGTTTACCCAAATTGGGCTGTATAAAATTTGCGTACAGTTTTCTTCTAAAATTGCGCAAGTGTACACCGAGATGGCTAATCATTTTTTTTCATGGTCTCCTCGATTTCATAAAAGCGCTACCAGAATACGAATGGCAGGTAAGTGACAAATAACTTAATAGAAATGAATAGCATATATTATTGTATTGAACTTGAATGTTGAAATCAATAAATTACGTACCAATATTTGCTCCCACAACTTTTCCTTCAACTCGGGGGGCACCTTCTTCCACTCCAAGTACCGAAGCCCAACATCTCGACGTACCAACACTCCCATATAACTTGCAATTTCTGATGCATATTCCCCCGTAAATCGGCCCAGGTTATCAAATTCAACCACATGTTTCTTGCCATCCCAATTTTTAGTTAGTTTCAACATTCTTGACAATCCCCGAACCTCCTTCTTCTCTTCCTTCTTCTCTTTAGACATTGTTTTATCTTGATCCCCTGTTAATTGAGGTGATCTTTCTATAACTTCAGTGTTAGTCACTATCCCTTCATGTTCATCATTCCCTGGAAGTTTAAACCCAAAAACAAGTTATGTCAGTTATTGCAAAATGATGGTGTAAGAGTAAACTTCTGATATTCAAGTCCAAAACAAACTAATACAAGCAAGACAGTATATTTACTGTAGCATTACCAAGAAGTTCATCAGCAGATTCATCAGAACTGCTGCTATAGTAACCATTCTCCAAAGTCATATCCACTATTGGTTCAGTCTCGAAGTCATCATTGTCATAATCTGACTCTTCACTTGACGCCATATCAGAATCTGTATAATAGCGAAATTAACTCATCATAAAGTACTTCATAATATCAATATAAATCTGAAAATGAACTAAACTCATGAAAAACCATCTTAATCATAAAATCCACTGACATTATCAAACATAATGTTAAAAGAAGAATAAATTGAAACCAAATCACATTCCTGATTTGATCGGTTTTGACATATCCAAGGTCATAAATGTTACAGAAACGTAGTTAGTTCAAATGATGGTTTCAAGGTTTTAAAGTAATCAGCCTCTTAAGTTAATAACAATAATAATGGGGCTCTTTTGGGTAATAGAATTAGTAGTTCTACCATTAATATTCACAACTCCTACTCCCCCTAACAGTGAATTAACAATCAACCCAAATAAACAATATGTATGAAACTTTACCGCTGAATCGTCTGCCCTTCCAAGAAGCCTAGGACCCAGTCGCCTTCCCAAGCAATGTGAAGAACATAACAAAAAATCCAATCAAAACATATAATAGCTTCATCAGCGAACCAATCATATAGCATTTCTTTACAAATGAGAAACTTAAAATCACCACAGAATCACCACGAAATAAAGTTCTTACTAGACCAACAAAATGTGGCATACGTAACACAATATTTTAATGTAATCTAGAAATACCAGAACAATCAACAATAACACACCAGTTAATAACCTGTGAAACTATTTAACCAAGAAAAAAATTGACAGAACAAAGTTGCATATCAAGTATAACAGACTGTTGGGAATAGTGCCCTAGGACATTCGATGTGCCTAGATTTGTAATTGTCACATTTAAATAAAGTTATTTGATATCATTTATTTCTCGTTGATTATTATAATGTGTGCATGTTTTAATATTATAATAATCGAATAATAGTTATTCACGAATAATAAGATTATTCAAATGTCCCTGGTAAAATCATTTTTGAGTAGAGACTCAAGTGATTAATATACTAGTATAAGTTTGATTGATAATCATCGGATGATTATGCGTATGGTACGGATCAATCTTATGGGTATTGGTTGGAGAACTAATACTGGACCGACCCGCATTGAGATCACTGCATGGAAATGTCATAAGTGAATCTCAATATAACAGTATGTCAATAAATCTTTGAACCTGAGATTATCATAGAGTCCAACATGATAATTGCTATGCCTTGACGTAATCCAACGTCATCTGAAACATGGTGATCATAAAGGTTAGCGATCGGGATTAGTGGGAGTCATGTAGAGGGCAATGAATAATCAAGATGGGGATTTGTCCCTCTTAAGTGAGAGAGATATCTGCTGGGCCCCTCGATAAGTAGGACTGAAGGAAATGCATGGCCATGCTCAAATGAAGAGTCATTTGATTCAATCAGTCTACTTAAGATCGAGAAAGCATTTGAACATAAATAAGTATGACGGACTCCATGACTTAGTTCAAATATGATATCGCGTGACAAAGGGATTTGACACGTTAAAAGGTTTAATGGACTATTAACTTATATTATTTGGGTAATCATAATGTCTTGCTAGAGGCCGCTTATGATTTATTATTTAATAAGGTATTAAATAATTGCCAACATAATATAAGCCTTTTGGGTCGCACATACGACAATTATAGACAAGTAGGAATAAATATCAACTGGGAATAATAAATATAATATTGGATATTATATTTATAAGGAGATTAAATAATAAAGTAATATATATAATATTGGATATTATATATATTGTATTATTTAATAAGTTGAGGGGCAACTAAGCAAATACTAGATTATTGAATCTAGGGTTTACTTAGTATAAATATAAGGTCTTGGACAAGGAGTTGTAACCAGAAAATAAGACCTAAAATCGTCCCTTCAAGAAGAAGAAAATCGGCCATCTACATTATACTGTAGGAGAACGGAGTCGGTCGTTCCTCTTCCCTTAGTTGATCTTGATCAATAGTACAATCCTTCTAGTAAGGAATTTGTGTTGTACTATTTATCAATATTATTCGTAAGGATCTAGCAATCCGGCTTGTGGAATTGTTCGTGTGTGGATCACCAGAAGAGGAAGGAGATATTCATCTGCTTCTAGTCAGGATCTAGATTTGTTCAATCGGATTAAGGTAATTCGATTAACTCTTTAATTAAACAATTAAATTACTGCATGCGATCCTAAATTGGGTTTTCACTTTTATTGTTCCGCTGCGTTTTTACTCCGATTATTTTGTATTCGATACATAGAAAACCCAACAGTGGTATCGGAGCCAACTTGCATGTAATTTAATTGTTTATGTAGAACATATTTATGTGTAAATTATGTTCCTGATTATGTTTATAAAATATAGATTTTATAAAATATTTTTTCTGGTTTAATTTGATTAAATCGGATCGTCAAAAATAATTTTCTGGAAATTTTCGCAAAAGCCCGTAATCAAGCTGAACAAGACGATGCAGGTCGGGCAGATTCGGGTCCGGGTCCGGGTCGGGTCGGGCCTGGACCCGCGGGTTGTATTAATTAGCAAAAATGATTTTGCATCACCAGGGGTTCGAACCCTGGAGGTCCAGGGCAGCGGCCTAGCGACTTACCATGTGCGCTGCGAGTTTGTTTTGGAAATAATACACGGAAGGTTTTATTAAAGGCAAATAAATCTGTTTTAAATATTGCAAAAATACTTCCGCAAAAACTGGGATTCGATCCCGCGCCAGTCGGCTATCCTTCAGCACCACTTTCCATCTCGGCTGGATCTTGTTTTGGTAACTTTTCAGTAGTTCCTTTTATAAGTCCTTTTGTTATAAAAGTAAATTTGGAAATAATAGTTGCAAAATGTTGCAACTGCAACCGCCGGGTTTCGAACCCGGGCAAACCCGTGCCCAGATCTCGCTGGCAGCCATCTCGGCCAGAGTCCAGTTTTGTTCATGTGATGACTCAAATTTTAATTATTGTCTGATTGTCAGATAAATTGATTATTTAGTATATTACATGCTTTATTAATTATTTGATAATTATTTATGGTATGTGTGTGGTGTATGGCATGACCATAAATTGACCAATGTGATTGGATAATTTAATTTCTTATGGGTTGGTTTTTACGGCCTGCGTGTCGTTTAATTATAATTGGTTTTACGGCCTGCGAGTCGTCTTTTTAAATTGTTTATTATTTTACGGCCTGCGTGTCGTTTGTACTTCTTGTAATTTAATTTATTAGTGTAGTATTAAATTTCATTAATGTAATGAAGACAAGAAGGACGAGATAGATGGACTCGAGGAGCAAATTGATCGCGTATGACGTTCCAAGGAGTTGGAAGATCAATGAAGACCATATTTAACCCTTTAGATGACCTTTGTGATTTTCATGTTGGCTCATGAAAATCACGTTAGATTATGGTCATGCTATACACGGTCCTATGCTTTATTGTCATGTGATGCGATGTATGTTTAAATTTATGCATGTATGTGATGCTATGTATGTTTAGATGTATGTTAGCAAACATAGACATTAACATAGGATAAAAATCCTCGTTAAAATTTTAATGCCGTTCATTTGAAAAACACCTATCAAGACTTCGATCATCATGAGTGGGTCATGCCAAAGTCGGGCACTCGGATTATCTTAGTAAGGTAGGATAGGTAATGGTGATACCTATACGTTTAATGAATTTGGAAATCAAAATAGTTTTGAACCTTAAGGCATAAGATGGGATTATAACATGCTTGGGCATACGATGCCAAATCCCATGACATAATCTAAGAGTTACATATGATGTAATCGATAAAGAGTTATCCACCTAAAGTAGTTCAATTCTAGGCGTCATGCCAAAGTGAGTTTAGGATTGTGCGAAATGGGATCTTAGCCCACTAAAATTACAAATGTTGTAAATTGAGGGTACTTTGTTTTAGTGGGAGTATTTTTCGAGAAATAAAATAATGTGACTAAATATTTTGCATATTGAATTTTGTAGAATGGCATCAAACAACACATCCACCATTTCATCGCGATCCGTCCTTGAGAAGGACAAGTCAAAGAAAATGGCAGCAACTATCCTGGATTGGATCCGAGCCCGAGAATAGTTCTCAAGCAAGAAAGAAAGTCTGTATGTTCTTGAGGAAGAAATTCCCGATGAGCCACCGACAATGCAAATAAAGCAACAAAATACAAATGGAAGAAACATTGTGATGATTCCATTGATGTCGGTTGTCTTATGTTGGCCACCATTTGTCGAACTTGAAGAACTGGAGGAAATGGAAGCTTATGAGCTAAATGCTCACCTCAAGGAAACTTTCTCAAGCATGCTAGGCAAGAGAGGTATGAGACCTTTCAAGCCTTGTATGCTTGCAAGATGGTTGAGGGGACATCTCGGCGCTCACGTGCTCAAGATGAAAGGATATATTGATCATCTTGAAAGGCTTGGTTTTCCACTTTCTAAGGAGCACTCCACGGATGTGATCCTAAACTCATTGCCCGAAAGTTTCGGTTCATTATGAACTATAATATGAATGAGATGGAGAAGTCCATTCCGAGCCGCATGGGATGCTTAAAACGGCCGAAAGAATATTAAGAAGAAACCAAACCATGTGTTGATGGTCGAAAGGGAAATCCTTTAAGAACAAAGGCAAGGGCAAGGGTAAGGCAAAAGTTGCCAAATCTAAAGACCCTACTAGGCCGGGTTTCAAGGCTAAAGCTCCCAAAGATGGAAATTGCCATCATTGCAATAAACCAGGACATTGGAAAAGAAATTGCAAGATTTACTTGGAAGAGCTAAAGCGTACCAAGGCGGTGAGACCGCCACGGTATATTTGTTATAGAAGTTAACTTATCTACCTCTAACTCCTGGGTATTAGATCTTGGATGTGGATCTCACATTTGTACAAATGTGCAGGGGTTGAGAAGCAGAGAGAATCGAAGAAAGGGGAAGTAGATCTAAGAGTCGGCAATGGAGCAAGAGTTGTTGCACTAGCCGTAGGAACTTAAGATCTAGTTTTGCCCAAGGGGCTTTTGTTAGTTTTGAACAATTGCTATTATGTTCCTGCTATGAATAGGAATATTATTTCAGTTTCTACATTAGATTGTGAAGGTTACAGTTTTCTTATTAAGAATAAGATCATTCGTATTTTCTTTGATGACTTGCTTTATGGTACTGCAAAGTTATATACTGGCCTTTACAATATTGATCTAGATGAGTCCGACACTTTGGAAGTCTATAACATTCCATCCAAGAAACCTAAGCTCAATGATTCTAATCCGACTTACTTATGGCATTGTCGACTTGGTCACATAAACGAGAAACGCATTTCTAAACTCCATAATGATGGACTTTTAGACTCTTTTGACTACGAATCATATGGGACATGCGAATCTTGTTTATTGGGCAAGATGACGAAGAATCCTTTCACCGGTCATGGAGAAAGGGCTAGTGATCTATTAGGCCTAATACACACTGATGAGTGCGGACCTCTTAGCACTCATGCCAGAGGAGGATACCAATACTTCATTACATTCACCGATGATTTTAGCCGATATGGATATGTTTATCTTATGAAGTATAAACATGAATCTTTTGAAATGTTCAAAATATTCCAGAATGAAGTACAGAATCAACTTGGCAAGACAATTAAAGCCCTTCGATCAGATCGAGGTGGGGAATACTTGAGCCAAGAATTCGATGATCATCTTAGGAGTTGTGGAATTGTTTCGCAACTTACTCCTCCCGGCACACCTCAGCATAACGGAGTGTCCGAGAGGAAGAATCGAACTTTATTAGATATGGTTCGATCCATGATGAGTCGAACAGAGCTTCCATTATCATTTTGGGGTCACGCCTTAGAAACAGCAGCATTCACCCTTAACCGTGTTCCATCTAAAGCAGTTGAAAAGACACCATTTGAGAAATGGGTAAAAGACCAAACTTGTCTTTTCTAAAGATGCGGGGTTGCGAAGCGTTAAGTAAGGCGCCAAGTGTTTGACAAATGGCAGCCGATCCGAAAGATGTTTATTTGTGGGATATCCTAAGGAAACTAAAGGATATTACTTTTACAAGCCCGCAGAGAACAAAGTGTTTGTTGCTCGAAATCTCGTATTCTTAGAAAGGGAATTTATTTCCAAAAGAGACAGTGGGAGAAGAGTAATTCTCGAGGAAAATCGAGAACCACAAAAAGACATCGCTTCACCGATGGAAACCGAACAAGCTCAACAAACAGTTGAAGAGCCCATTCAAAGTACACAAGTCCCACGCAGATCGATAGGATGCGACATGAACTGAGAGATATGGTTATCTCGTAACGAGGATGATGATGCATCGCTCATAGATGATGAGCCTAGTACCTATACGTAAGCCGCTTGGACAGTCCGAGGAATGGCTAGAAGCCATGAAGTCCGAGATGCAATCCATGTATGACAATCAAGTTTGGAACTTGATAGATCCACTGAGGGTGTTAAAACCATTGGGTGCAAATGGGTCTATAAAAAGAAGAAAGACATGGATGATAATCATAAGCCTATAAAGCTAGACTAGTGGCAAAAGGTTATAGATGATTCATGGTGTTGACTATGATGAGACCTTTTCGCCAGTAGTCATGCTTAAATCAATTAGAATTTTATTTGCCATTACCGCATACTATGATTATGAAATATGGCAAATGGATGTCAAAACAAAGATTCCTTAATGGAAACTTACTCGAGGATGTGTATATGACACAACCTCGAAGGTTTTGTTCATCCGTAAAATTCTAAAAAGGTTTGCAAGCTTCAAAGATCCATTTATGGGTTGAAGCAGCTTCTCGAGCCGGAATCTTCGTTTTGATGAAATCACAAAGAGTTTGGGTTCATTCAAAATGAAGATGAACCTTGTGTGTACAAGAAGGTTAGTGGGAGAATAGTTGTTTTCTTAGTCTTATATGTAGATGACATATTACTCATTGGAAATGACATTCCCACCTTGCGCATACCAAGACTTGGTTGGGAAGTTGTTTCTCAATGAAAGACTTAGGAGAAGCTGCTTATATTCTTGGGATAAAGATCTATAGAGATAGATCAAAGAGATTGATTGGTCTGAGTCAAAGTACATACATTAATAAAATATTGAAGAGGTTCAATATGCAAGACTCCAAGAGAGGACTCTTGCCAATGTCACATGGCATTCATCTGAGTGAGACTCAGAGTCCTAAGACTCCTGATGAGCGAGCACGTATGAGCAAGATACCATACGCATCGGCTATTGGATCGATCATGTATGCCATGATTTGTACTCGACCAGATGTGTCGTTTGCTCTTAGTATGACAAGTCGATACCAATCGAATCCAGGTGAAAGTCACTGGACAACAGTGAAAACCATCCTAAAGTACTTGAGAAGAACCAAGGATGATTTCCTAGTTTATGGAGGGGTGGGAAACGAGCCGGGTCAGAAGAGGTTACGCCGATGCAAGTTTCAAACCGACAGAGACGATTTCAAATCGCAAGCTGGTTATGTGTTTGTATTGAATGGAGGTCTTGTGAGTTGGAAGAGTTCCAAGCAAAGCACGGTTGCCGATTCTATTCTGAAGTGAGTACCTGGCGGCATCGGATGCAGCTAAGGAAGCCATATGGATCAAGAAGTTCGTTACCGAACTAGGAGTGGTGCCAACCATCCAGGGTCCCATAAGCCTTTATTGTGACAATAATGGTGCTATTGCACAAGCTAAAGAGCCTAGGTCCCATCATAATTCCAAACATATACTCAGAAAATATCACCTAGTCAGAGAGATCGTCAGACGAGGAGATATTACAATATGCAAAGTAGCAACAGAAGAGAATGTTGCAGATCCACTTACCAAGCCTCTCTCACAAGGAAAGCATGTTGAGCATGCTAGAGCGATAGGACTAAAGGTCATGAATGAATGGTCCTAGTGCAAGTGGGAGATTGTTGGGAATAGTGCCCTAGGACATTCGATGTGCCTAGATTTGTAATTGTCACATTTAAATAAAGTTATTTGATATCATTTATTTATCGTTGATTATTATAATGTGTGCATGTTTTAATATTATAATAATCGAATAATAGTTATTCACGAATAATAAGATTATTCAAATGTCCCTGGTAAAATCATTTTTGAGTAGAGACTCAAGTGATTAATATACTAGTATAAGTTTGATTGATAATCATCGGATGATTATGCGTATGGTACGGATCAATCTTATGGGTATTGGTTGGAGAACTAATACTGGACCGACCCGCATTGAGATCACTGCATGGAAATGTCATAAGTGAATCTCAATACAGTATGTCAATAAATCCTTGAACCTGAGATTATAATAGAGTCCAACATGATAACTGCTATGCCTTGACGTAATCCAACGTCATCTGAAACATGGTGATCATAAAGGTTAGCGATCGGGATTAGTGGGAGTCATGTAGAGGGCAATGAATAATCAAGATGGGGATTTGTCCCTCTCTTAAGTGAGAGAGATATCTCTGGGCCCCTCGATAAGTAGGATCAAGGAAATGCATGGCCATGCTCATATGCAGAGTCATTTGATTCAATCCTACTTAAGATCGAGAAAGCATTTGAACATAAATAAGTATGACAGACTCCATGACTTAGTTCAAATATGATATCGCGTGACAAAGGGATTTGACACGTTAAAAGGTTTAATGGACTATTAACTTATATTATTTGGGTAATCATAATGTCTTGCTAGAGGCCGCTTATGATTTATTATTTAATAAGGTATTAAATAATTGCCAACATAATATAAGCCTTTTGGGTCGCATATACGACAATTATAGACAAGTAGGAATAAATATCAATCGGGAATAATAATTATTATTTTGGATATTATATTTATAAGGAGATTAAATAATAAAGTAATATATATAATATTGGATATTATATATATTGTATTATTTAATAAGTTGAGGGGCAACTAAGCAAATACTAGATTATTGAATCTAGGGTTTACTTAGTATAAATATAAGGTCTTGGACAAGGAGTTGTAACTTAAAATAAGACCTAAAATCGGCCCTTCAAGAAGAAGAAAATCGGCCATCTACATTATCTTGTAGGAGAACGGAGTCGGTCGTTCCTCTTCCCTTAGTTGATCTTGATCAATAGTACAATCCTTCTAGTAAGGAATTTGTGTTGTACTATTTATCAATATTATTCGTAAGGATCTAGCAATCCGGCTTGTGGAATTGTTCGTGTGTGGATCACCAGAAGAGGAAGGAGATATTCATCTGCTTCTAGTCCGGATCTAGATTTGTTCAATCGGATTAAGGTAATTCGATTAACTCTTTAATTAAACAATTAAATTACTGCATGCGATCCTAAATTGGGTTTTCACTTTTATTGTTCCGCTGCGTTTTTACTCCGATTATTTTGTATTCGATACATAGAAAACCCAACACAGACAAACACTTCAATAAGTCTGGCTTGCAGCAACCTACATCCTCCTAAAATTCTAATTCAAACATACTACTTTAACATGTAAATGAGTTCCCTAAGACATCGCATTTGAATTAAATGCCTACGTGAGACCCAAATCAGCAGCTTATTCTCTATTTCCTCAGCTCTCGACACACCATGAGTTAAAATATCCCATTTAGCAGTTAATAAACTTCAGGGAAGTTCGTTTTTATGAAGAACAGGCTCAGAAAAATGTATGCACATATCAAAATACAATGAAAAATCAAACTACGTGTTGCTTATAGCAACACAAAAATGTATCAGAGCATATTCACATGGTATATGGTCATCGTTACTGGTTAAGGGTACATACACTTCTATACAGATATATTTCCAGAACTCGAGTAAGTACTAACTGTTTTATAATGGGTTCTCCTCAGAAAGGATTAGAAAAAAAGTAAATTATGATAGTGCAACTCAGACTTCTAGTAGTGATAACTCAACTTTTGTCCAAACTGAGTAATTAGCCATAATTCTAAATAGATAAAAAGCTTAAAACATCCTTGAATCACCAAAATTACAAATCAAGACTACCATAACTTCTGTCCATAAAACACAACTAAAATCATAATTTTTTTGTGCAGATAGAGCATTTGAACAGACTTCCAATACAGTTTGCCAAACCCTAAATGTATGTTAAGGGAAACACCAATGTAGACAAACAATAATCAAGATCAGCCAAACCCTAAATCAATTGCTCAAAACTAAACTATTGTTGGAATAAAAACATGTTATGTGTCTACAGAGAAAATGAATACCTTCGCTTATACAGAGAAAATGAATACCTTTGTCTGAAATTTGTACTAGTTGAACTCAGAACACAAAGCGGGAATAATCCCGCCCAAACAGACTTCATCTTTATTTCAACCCGCCCAAAAAGGGTTCAACCAAGATTATTTTCGCGGTTATTCCGATTGCAGATCATCTATCCATGGGTGGCGTGATTTCTTCCAACAGATTTCCGAATTTATCATGGTTTCCTAATTTTCTGCAAGAAAATGAGAGAAACTCTCTGTTTGCTGTTAGGGCAGGGATATGCGGTTGAGAGGGATCTGCCGAAGGAGATTAGAAGAATACGCGCATAACATTTTTTATTAAATTAAAAAAATCTAAAATTAATATATTTGTTAATATTAGGGAAAAAAAGCTTGCCTGAAAAAAAAATAATTGTGATGCAATGTAGTCAGTGACTTGAGTTTATTTTAGGAGAATGATATTTACACTCTATTTTTCTCTATTTTGCTATTTTAATATATTTTTAATATTTTTATATTATTTATTTGTATTTGGCATTTTTCTAACAAAATTAAAGAATGAAAATTGAGAAATATTAATAATGGAGTGCTAATAATTAATGGACCGGGACTGTTTATGCAGAAAAATTAATAATCAAAATATTAGTGTTTGTATAATACACATGATCTTGAATAGTTAATGCTATGAGTAATATTATAGTTTGTAACTTATATAATCATACTAAGATAACCTCATAATATCTGATAAAATTAATCAAAGTACAATTGCTTTTTTGACAATTGCAAATTACAGAAAATCATTTATCATACTCATTTTCTTTTATAGATTGTCGATCTCAGCTAGAACCTCCTATATTTATGTCAATGCCATTTTATTTAAGTTGGCTAGTTTATTAATTTTTTTACTCAAATTGATACACCATTCTCAATACTTATTAACACTCCCTTTGTTAATACTTATCATTTCTCATTATTTAATTTTGCTAGAAAGGTGCAAAATATAAAAATTGAATGTAGAAATATTAAAAATATATTATAGTGTTAAGAAAAAGAAAAATGGAGTCTAATTGGTAATAGGAGATAGAAAAGTGGAGTGCAAATATCACTCCCCTTATTTTATTGATATGATATTGAGCAAAATCGAATGACGAGGAATATAATCGATTCAAAACTAGTAAATTGAGTTTGTTCAAGTGATATCAAGCAAAATCGAATGTCAAGGTATGACATCGATTCGTAACTAGTAAATTTGAGCTTGTTCAAGTAATATGGAGAAAATCGAATGACGAGGAATGAAATTTGTTAGTAACTAGTAAATTCGAGGTTGTTTAAGTAATATGGAGCAAGTCGAATGATGAGGAATGAAATTAGTTAGTAACTAGTAAATTCGAGTTCGTTCAAGTAATATGGAGCAAATTGAATGACGAAGAAATTTGTTCATAACTATTAAATTTAAGTTCGTTCATGTATTATTGAGCAAATCGACTGACAAGGAATGAAATCGGTTCATAACTAATAAATTTGAGTTTGTTCAAGTAATATTGAGCAAAATTGATTGACGAGGAATAGAATTTGTTAGTAACTAGTAACTTTGAGTTCGTTCAAGTAATATGGAGCAAAATTAAATGACAAGGTATGAAATCAGTTCGTAACTAATAAATTTGAGTTCATTCATGAGGAAATTTGATTGACAATGAATGAAATCGGTTCATAACTCGTAAATTTGAATTTGTTCGAGTAATATTGAGAAAAATTGATTGACGATGAAAGAAATTGGTTCGTAAATAGTAAATTTGATTTAGTTCAAGTAATATGGATAAAATCTAATGACGAGGAATGAAATTTGTTAGTAATAACTTTTAAATTAAAGTTCGTTCAAAGAATGTGGAGAAAATCGAATGACGGGGAATGAAATTTGTTAGTAATTAGTAACTTTGAGTTCGTTCATGTAATATTGAGCAAGATTGATTGACAAAGTTTGAAATCAATTCGTAACTAATAAATTTGATTTCGTTCAAGTAATATCGAGCAAAATTAATTGACGAGGAATGAAATCAGTTCATAACTAATAAATTTGAGTTTGTTCAAGTAATATTGAGCAAAATTGATTGACGAGGAATGAAATCAGTTCGTAACTAGTAAATTTGAGTTCGTTTAAGTAATATGGAGCAAATCTAATAATGAGAAATAAAATTTCTTTGTAACTAGTAAATTTGAGTTCGTTCAAGTGATATCGAGCAAATTTGAATGACATGGGATTAAATCGATTCATAATTGGTAA
This sequence comes from Orobanche coerulescens, assembly GCA_033398695.1. Classification (NCBI taxonomy): domain Eukaryota; kingdom Viridiplantae; phylum Streptophyta; class Magnoliopsida; order Lamiales; family Orobanchaceae; genus Orobanche; species Orobanche coerulescens. Next base: position 125,163,939 of record CM065819.1, on the reverse strand, counting down.
ACTTGAAGTTGTTTACATGAGATGGAATTGGTTCATAACTGGTAAATTTGAGTTTGTTCAACTATCCTCGAGCAAATTTGAACGACACGAGATGGAATCAGTTCTTAACTAGTAAACTTGAGTTTGTTCAAGTTATCTCGAGCAACTTTGAACATCACATAGTGGAATTAGTTGGTAACTAGTAAATTTAAGTATGTTCAAGTAATATCGAGCAAAATTGATTGATATTAAATTCAAAGAGTACAACCTCTCCAATCAAGCTTTGATGCAGAGATCCAGGCGCTTGCTGTTGGGCTGATTTTGGCTTCCCAGAGATCAAGACATGTTTGGATTGAGCTTGATGCTGCTGCTGTGGTGACCCTGCTTTCATCTGGCCATCGGGGCTCTTGGCAGGTTCGTCATACCCTTATGCGTATCCGACATATTCTCCAAGACATTCAGTACAGAGTCACCCACATTTCCCGAGAGGGCAACAGGCCGGTTGATTATCTCTCTGAGCTCGACATATCGTCCCTCGGTATTCAGACTTATACGTATGATACTGCTCCTCCGTTTCTTCTCTCTTATACGGATGGACCAACTTGGCTACCCTTCTTTTAGATTTAGGTAGTATTTTATCATTTGATTTATTGCTATGGGCCCGCACATTAGCCCACATTTTTAGTTACTAGAATCCGGATTATGGCCCATTTTTTGTCATAGTTCGGGACAGATGTATTCTCAATATTATATTAATTATTTTTATCATTATTTAATATGACTATTCATTAATTAATTAATCATCCAATAATTAATTAATGATAATAAAGTTATAATTATACAATATTAGTTATTGTTTAACTAATCAAAATTAAAGCAACTAAAGTGACTGTTAAACTAACTATTTCTTTCCAACACCATCAATCTGATATGGGCCGTCATAAAATTAAAACTTTTTATTTGGGCATCCTCATATCATAACCTAAATACTAGAGAGAGCTAGTTCCACCCGTTGATCCGATCGATCCGAACCTCATATCCTATGAGAAAAGAAATTCCGAATCAGGAAAGACAGAGACTCTCTTCTCTCGTGATAACAAGCAAGCTAACCTGTCTGACTGAAAAAGACAAATGAAAGAAGAAAATAATTAATAATAACTATGAATTTATAATATAAAAATTACAATAGCTAATTAAAGAATGAGCAGTCACTTACAGAAAAAAAGAACGAGCACTTGGACTCAATTTGAGAGAGAATTCTTGTTGAGAGAAACCCCCAATTTGAAATGCTTCTCAAGTTGAGAGAGAGAGGTTCGACCAAGGGCAAGTAAATTTGAGAAGTGTTCATAACGACTCAAGTTGAGAGAGAGAGAGAGAAGTTCGACCAAGGGCAAGCATAAATTTGAGAAGTGTTGACGGTTGCTGTCGCTGACCTTTGGAAAAGAAGGTATTTTGTTTAGGTAATTTTATAAAACCCTCAACTTGTTTCAGTTCTTTTAATTTTAGGGTTTCTGATTTTTTCTACCGATTTGTTGTCTGTTGTTATGTATCAGGTAATGTATCTAGTTATGTATCTACAATTGTATATGGTTATGTATCTGTATGTGTATATGTTAGTATATCTTATTATGTATCTTGTAGTATATTTATATGTGTACCAACCATTGTATCTGATGTAGCATCTATTGTAGCATCATCTTTAGTATCTTCTTAGTTATCTCTAGTACATAGTTGTGTATATGGTGTCTTGTGTGCTAATGTATCTGTTCTAGTATCTTTATTAGTAACTGGTAGTGTATCCTTAGTATCAGCTAATTGATCTCATTTCATATCTGCTAATTTAGCTATAGTATTCAAACAAAATCATCACCTTAGACATTAATCCGCACAAAAAACATCTGCTATCATCAAATATAAAAAAACTTCAAAAACTAAAATAGATATACATAATATTTTCGTTCACGACAAAAGATTGTATCAGATTCTTGAGTACCAGTACAATGAAAAATGTTATTATGAAACATGTTATCCATTGGTTTCATTCTAGTGGTCTGCTTTTAGTGCCAGCAATACTATATCCCGAGTTTGGATGCATAACAGTAAACTTGAAAAATTAGATCTCAAGGAGTTATCTTTACACACTTTATTTAGAGGATTACCAGAACAGGTAAGGTAGACCTAAACGGACAACCTATATGTTACTTTCTGATTGAGGGAAGAAATTAGGAAAGCTATGGGTCAATTGACTGACAGGGACACCGTGCTTTGTTTAATAACCAAGTTGTAGAAAGGATGTTAGTTCTGTTTGATAGGGAGATAGAATTAGATGGCTAGGAAATTGTCTACCAACTAGGGACAAGTTGTAATTGTGTAAGATGTCGATTTTGTTTGCCTTTGGCTCTGTTTGAGGTTGGGTGCATATTAGAATATGGTATTTTGATTCAAGTATCACAGATATTTATAGGGTTTTTCATAGTCCATCTTTGAATTTGAATTCCGTGTGTGTGTTATCTTGGTGAAAGAATCAAAGAACTGTATTTGTGAAGTTTTCACCTCGGCTCCATGCTTCTCTTTCTTATATCTGATGTTTTAGGGAAGTGACTGAATCAACGGTGGTGTTAATCTTCCTATAAACTACCTACTATTGCAATGTCCTATTTTCTCCTGTTTTTATCATAGAATTTATATCTATTGCTATGATAGATTTGCTATGTTCTGGTTGTCAATCATGAAGTGGAATTGATTTTTTATGCTACACATGAAGCGGTTGCTGACATGTCGGACTTTATGTGTGTTTCAGAATGGACAAAGCATGGATGAGAACCCCTAGAACGTCAAAATCATATGAAGACGGAGTCGCGGCATTTCTGCGGTATGCTGCCAACCATCTGAAGGAGGAGGACGAGACAGATGAGGAATTTCTTATGCCATGTCCATGTAAATATTGCTTAAACCATTATGCATTACCAATTCTCGAGGTAGATGAACATTTATTCTCTAAGGGATTTGATCCAACCTATACTAACTGGACTAAGCATGGGGAAAAGGACGAGGCAAGTAATAGTAGGCCTGTTGACGTCAACAATGGTCAGCCCACGGAATCTGAAGATTTTGGAATGGGAATTCCCACTGATGCCCCATACACTATAGAAATGGTTGAAGTCGAAGGTTTCGCAGAGGACCCTGAGAAGTTTAAAAAGATACTTGAAGATGCTGAAAAGCCCCTATACAAAGGATCTCGTAACTTTACAAAGTTGTCTGCAATTGTTCAGCTGTTCAACTTGAAGAGCAAGCACGGAGCATTCGACATGTTCTTTGATGAACTATTACCATTGTTAAAGAAAATGCTCCCTGAATAAGGTAATGTAATGGTGAAAAATACATACGAGGCTAAGAAATTAATGAAATCAATGGGCTCAGGTTACACAAAAATACATGCTTGTATAAATGAATGCATTCTTTATAGAGGCATGTACAAGGATGAAAAGGTGTGTCCTACTTGTAAGGCATCGAGATGGAAAGTTGACAAGCAAGGAAAAGTGTAAGAGGGTGTTCCTGCAAGGTATTGTGGCACTTCCCCATCATTCCAAGATTCCAGCGGTTGTTTCAATCAAAGCAAATGGCGAAAGATGTTATATGGCACCATACCACTAGAAAAAGAGATGGTGTATTGCGTCATCCAGCAGACTCACAAGCATGGAGAGTGATAGATGACAAGTTCCCAGAAATTGCTAGTGATCCAAGAAATCTGCGGCTAGCTGTTTCGGCTGATGGAGTTGACGTAAACAAAGGCACCAAAGATCGCAGTGTGTGGCCTGTTTTAGTTGTGATCTACAACCTTCCACCATGGCTCTGTATGAAAAGAAAATTCATCATGCTGTCATTACTTATAGATGGTGCGCCTCGTAACAACATCGATGTCTATTTAGAAGTTTTAGTTGAGGAGCTTCAACTCTTATTCGAAAAAGGAATCAGAACATGGGATGCATATTTACAAGAAATGTTTACTCTACATGCAGTTGTATTATGGACGATGGCGATTACCCGGCTCTTGGTACACTACAGGGTTGCCCTTACTCCGGATACAAAGGTTGTGTGGTGTGTCGGAGAAAAACTCACTGTGTTAGACTTCCTTTCTCAAGAAAATAGAGTTATGGTGGTCATAGAAGATTTATACCATATGATCATCCATTCAGAAGCCAGAAGAAGGCGTTTAATGGAGAACAAGAGTGGGGCACAGCTCCAGAACCAATGACCGGTGAAGAAATATACGAAGAGGTAAAATGTATAGAGAATTCATGGGGAAAGGGAGGGAAGGGTACTCAAGTGGATTGCGTGCAGGCTATGCCCGGAAAAGGTGGAAAGATGAAGCGCATCAGGAGAACATCAAAGCAAGCGGGCAAGTCAAATGGGGAAGACAATGAAACCATCTACTGGAAAAGATGCAACATATGGCAGCGACGCCTTCGATACTGGAGATATAATGTTGTCCAGCATTGTATAGATTTTATGCACGTCGAAAAGAATGTGGGTGAGAGTCTAGTTGGAACATTGCTGCACAACAGGCATACGAAAGATGGGTTAGAAGCCAGATTGGATTTGGTGCATTTTGGGATAAGACCGGAGTTGGTACCTAAGACAGATGACAAAGGAACAACTCTTCCCGCAGCATGTTACACATTAACCAAGGAAGAAAAAGATAAGTTCTTAGAAACATTATCTGAGATAAGGGTTCCAGAAGGTTATTGTTCGAATTTTGCCACCCTTGTGAATCGAAAAGAGCGTAAGCTGACCGGACTTAAATCACATGACTATCACATGCTTATACAACAATTTTTGTCCATTGCGATTCGATCAATTATGCCCAAACATGTGAGATATGCAATTATCAGGTTTTGTTTCTTCTATAGGTCAATATCCGCCAAAGAAATCATCGTGGAAGAGATAGATAAGTTGCAGGCGGATCTCTGTGTGACGTTATGCTTACTAGAGAAGTACTTCCTTCCATCATTTTTCGACATTATGATTCATTTAACTGTGCATCTTGCCAGAGAAGTGAAATTATGTGGTCCTGTATGCTTTCGATGGATGTATCCATTCAAAAGGTGTATAAAGGTTATCAAAAAACATGTGCGAAACAGAAATAAACCTTGTGGATGCATTGCTGAAGAGAATGTTGTAGAAGAAATAATTGAGATCTATAGTGAGTACCAAAAAAACATGAAGACAATTGGTATTCCACTTGACAGACATAATACATCTCACACGGGTGAAGATTCTAAAACTATTATGGAGGGAGAACCACTATCATATGGAGAACCGTGTATAGTTAGTCCTGAACAATTATCGCAAGCACATCTCTACATAATTCAGAATACGTCTGAAATTGAGCCTTATATCGAGTGAGTAACAATTTTCTTTAGTTTTCACTTATTTACTTTTTTCTACACAAATTAACATTCCTCAATGTATTGGTCAGTCGACACAAGCTCCATTTGAAAAAAGAAAATCCTGCCAAAAGGCAAGCATGGTTGGAGAAAGAACACGCTATTACCTTTGCCGAATGGTTACGCAAGGAGGTAAGAGTTTGTAGAAAATATTGTGTTTGCTATGTTATATTGCTTGAGGTGAAAACTCATCCTTGTAATGAATTCAGGTCGAGGGAAAGTTGGCAGTCTCTAAAGAAAGTATCTCAGAGAACTTAAGGTGGATAGCACACGGCCCACACTACGAGGTAAAAAAATATGTTGTATATCGCATCAATGGATACCTATTTCGCACAAAATCTCGTGAAGGTAGAATTCACCAGAATAGCGGCGTTAGCGGCGATGCAGATGACATGCACATTTCTAGAGATGATGGTGTAACATATGGTAAAGCGTCTTATTATGGTGTTTTACTAGAGATTTGGGAGTTAGATTACTGTATAAGAAAAATTCATCTTTTCAAGTGTGATTGGGTTGATAATAAACGTGGGGTCAAAAAAAATAATTTTGGCTACAAGATGGTTGATCTTTGTATGTTGGGACACAAAAATGATCCTTTTATTTTAGCCTCACAAGCTAGGCGGGTATTTTATGTCAAAGACCAGCTAAATAAGAAAATGTCTATTGTTTTCGGAATGCCTCCAAGAAATTATAAAGATGCATATGATGATGGCAACAACGAGGAATTCAGTACAGTAACTTTTCATCGGCATGATAACATTTTGCCGGGTGTAGATCCACAAGACATGGGTAAAGAACCCCGGGCTGATTACTTTTGAACTGACGGTGGGGGTCTGTTTATACGAAAACCAAAACGACAGACTCCGGCTCTTTGATTTCTTATCATTAGAGTTCCTCCAGGTATGTCGGTATATTTCTTTTTAGTGGTTTCTGATAAATTTCACCCAAATTTGAAAACATGAATTAGAAATTCAATGTTTAGAACGACATATGAATGAGTATCAACAGAATGTTCTTATTATTCTAGTTGTTAAATTTTAACAAGTTATCTTATTAGAATCCCTTTTTTAAATGTTAGAACTAGTTTGGTTTTGGAAGTTGGACACCATTGAACTAAGAACCTGGTTTTCCTATTGTGCCTAGCATATTTTTGACTTGAATATCGAGAGGAATGAGGCAACATGGGATCGATCAGTTCGTTCAAAACCGCTGTTAGAAATTTCATTGTCTGCTACATGTTTTTTTTCATTTTTTTATATAAATGAAACATTGTAAAGACTAGTTCCAGCATCCTGTTCAAAATAAAAAAACCTTACTTCGCTCGACCCTTCAATTCGAGTTCGACCTTCGTCTTTGCGGCTGCCTGGTGGATATGGTTCGACAGACTTCATCTTCAGTGGGCTGGTTCTGTCATTCTGTTCAGCAAATATGGTTCTTGGTTTGCACTCTTCATCTTTACCTACTTACCATCTCAGCATCTGCAGATCTGGTTTGCAGTTCATGTCATCCGTCGTTCGACTTTGTTTACTGGATGCTTGCCCTCTTTCGGTTAATCTTAATGTTCGATAATGTTAAAAAATAATGCTTTGGATTTTGGAATTGAGCAGAAGTCATTCTGCCATTTTCGGTAGAAAATATTGATTGCATTTACCTTTTACCCAATTGTTCTATAATTTAATGCTTTGTGTTTTCTTGTTGATGTTACTGTCATTTTAGACATAAATCAGTTGATGTTATATTGATATTGTTAGTATTAATTGATGATTGGTGAATAGGTGAAAGAAGGAATAGGAAATTGATATCCATGTGTTATTTTTCTATGCCGATTTTATTGGTTGACTCGATTGGTGTTATTTGTATTGTTTATAGATTTTTTTTATTCATTTGGTTTTAAGATATGTTTACTCGACGATCACAACCATCAGGTACTCAAAATATAAAACAAAAAAAAACATGTGAAATTGTTCAATCCGTACTGTAATACCCGGTTGTGAATTCATTTATTATCATTCAGTAACTGTCACTCAGAATTTTTTTCACTCAGTAATAATCATTCATCATTCATATTCAGTCAACTATGTTCACCATTCGGCGTATTTTGGGATCATCACTGTTTGAGATCGAGCCGAGATTATTGTCATCATCATCATCATGTTTTGATTTTCAGTTTGAGAGGTAGCGCACGCTACACATTGTAGTTAGCGCGCGCTAATGAGGTGCATGTAACGCACGCAATGATTCAGTATTAGCGCACGCTAGCGCAAGTGAGGCGCATACCCGTAAGGTACCGGGCTGATTTGGGAAATTCGTAGCGCACGCTACGAGTGGTAAGTAGCGTCGCTAACTATCCGGTAACGCACGCTAACACTTCGAGTAGCGCACGCTAGCGCGCTCGAACAGGGGACGGAGGTTACGGACTCCAGGATTTTGGATACCAACTATCGAGGTAGCGCACGCTAACATAAGGTTAACGTACGCTAAGGACAGCCGTTAGCGCACGCTACCAAAGGTACTTAGCGCACGCTAACGATTGATCGGGGTACTGGACTACGGTACACGCGTTAGCGCACGCTAACATCGGGAGTTAGCGCGCGCTAAGCTGGGACGATACAAATAGGGCGATTCGGTCCAACTTTCGTCATTTCTTCATTTCTCAATCATTTCGGACGAGCTCGGGCGATTCGGAAAGGTCTTTTCGAGCTGCAATCATCTAGCATCATCTTCAAGCTTCTAAGTTGGATTAATCATCATCTAAATCAGTTTCATCACTTCAAATCAAGGTAATGATTCTTGGATCTAGAATTTCGGATCTTGGGTGTTTTGCTTTCGATCTCTTCGTGTGAATCGATATTATGTTGGAATATGTTAGATATGGATTATCTATCTTGGATACATGTATTTCTACAGATTCATTGGTGTAATTTTCGGAATTTGTGAATAATTGAAGAATTGTTCAAGAACCCTTACGGGTTGACTTTGGAATTTTGGGGGTTTTCGACTAAATGTTGTTGAAATATCGTTCTAAGTATTCCTATTGGATTATTGATAGTATTCATGAGTTTTTTGTGGGTTTGAATCATTCATTGGGAGTTGGTTTCGGATGTAATTGAGTTTTGGTTGTAAACAATTGGAGATTGTTTACAACGCGTTTGTGTAAATGCCCCAATGAGTTTTGGGTATTGTTGTATCGACTTTTGAGTTGGTTGTGACCATGCTTGATTCATGTATTAAGAGAATTTTTGGCTTTTGTGTTGTTTAAGGTTGTTCAAGCGGCCGGTAATTTCATTAAGGACGTTGATCGTGGAAGTACCTTCTCGCCTTCGGTTTGAGGCAAGTTTTATACTTGTACTGGTCAATGAGCTAATGTCATCATGTATGTGTATGAATGTGTTGTATCATTCCGAGACTTAGTCTCTTCATGAATTCATTGATATCAAGAGATCGTTCGATACGATACCTTCCAATTTTGCCAAATGTTTATTGTTGTTCGTTAACGGCCGATTCAAGGCATTGTAGTACTCATTATTAATGTCATTGTCGATAGCCGGTTCGCGGTATCGATGTATCGATTGTTGTTAATATAGATGTCAATTTAAGACATCGTTGAGATCATTGTTATTCCTGTTTGGATCGTCATTAAAGCATGTGCCGATTAAAGGTATTGGCTTATTCATTTCTCACCTTCGTCGTCGGTAACCGATTAAAGGTGCCGAGGCATCATTCGTATCATTGTCATCGATTGGCCATTCTCAGGCAAATCTAAATGTTCAATCATTCACTGCATCATTGTTATCGATTGACCTTTCTAAGGCAATCGAGGTATTCACTCATTCATCGTGTCATTGTTATCGATTGACCTTTCTAAGGCAATCGAGGTATTCACTCATTCATCGTGTCATTGTTATCGATTGGCCGTTCTCAGGCAAATCGAAGTGTTCAATCATCCGCTGCATCATTGTTGTCGGTTGGCCATTCTAAGGCAATCGAGGTGTTAATTTGGGACTGTCAAGGACGGTGTCTATCCGTGTGTTACTATCATCGTGTTGGCCGACTCAAGGCAGCACACTATCATTCATTGTGATACGGCTTCGTGCCGTGGCTTCGGCCCTAATTGTGATACGGCTGGATGCCGTGGCTTCGGCCCTAATTGTGATACGGCTGGATGCCGTGGCTTCGGCCCTAATTGTGATACGGCTGGATGCCGTGGCTTCGGCCCTAATTGTGATACGGCTGGATGTCGTGGCTTCGGCCCTAATTGTGATACGGCTGGATGCCGTGGCTTCGGCCCTCATTGTGATACGGCTTCGTACCGTGGCTTCGGCCCTCATTGTTACAGCTTCGGGCTGTTTTGACTTCAGGTGTTTGTGATATTTGTAAATTTCCGCTGAATGACTTTCAGGCCTTTATTATTGTCCTGGTAATTTCATTGGAGCCTTCGGGCATTGTGATTCATAATTAATTCAGTCCTGGTTTGGTTCATGTCTCGTAATTCATTGTGGTATTCTGTGATTTTGATTCGCCGTCGGGCACTTATGTTCTAACCTGTCGAACAGGTATTAATAGTATGCCGTGGGCATAGTATTTCACGAATGCTCGGTTCTTACCTTGATTTGTGAGCATCTCGTATTATTATTATCATTGTACCGTTTCATTACGCGCTTTGGATGCATATCATGTTATACATGTATTTGGTGTTCATTATCTGGATGATCGACCAGTGGGGCGGAACATGTTTTCATGTTTTAGGTGCTTGCGAGGAGAGAGTTGAGACACGGGGCATGACGATGGCAACGAGGCATTCGAGCGATACTAGTCCGAGTTGTTCATTGTTGGTCACCAATTGGAGTGTACTCGGCATCGTCGATTGTTGTCATGTTGTATTACCCGACAGATGTTCGTGGATGTTGTTGTATTTCATTTTGGCCTTGTATGGAACTTTTGTCTTTGTTTTTCCTTTTCGGATTATTGTGTGGGACTTCATTGTAAGGACTATGATTTTCCCTTGTTTTTCAATTTAATGTTTATTAGTCATGTTTGCTGGTGGATCTCTGGTGTGGGGTCCACGGCCTTGTAATAACCTGATAGGATTTGGGGTGTTACGAAATGGTATCGAGCTTTGGGTTGTGAAATACCCCGAGATGTGAGTTATGTGGTCCTACCGACGCGGTAGTGGTGGGATTGTCGGGTTATGACAATCTAGTTAGTCGAGTTTTGTGAGTCGTAACATTAGTGCGACCGCACGAGTCATTCATTCATCGAGTCGTCGTCGGTGAAGACTAGTATCGCGAGACTTGAAGCTTCGTATGACTGTGTAAGAACTCGATTCTCTTTATGTTCATACATTCATCATGTCATTAATTGTTCATGCTTTATTTGAAACCTATATGTGATATTAGTGTTATGATTGATTCATGACTAATTGTTTTGGGACACGTGTGGCTTGTGTAAGCATTAAGGATCAACTCATTCATCAGTTAATAATCCTCAATCATCATTCTGATCTTGTCAATCATGTTAATTCATTCATCACTCAGTCAATATCATTACTCAGTTAATTCATCGCCCAGATAATTCATTCATCACTCAGTCAATATCATTACTCAGTTAATTCATCACTCAGTTAATTCATTCATCATTCAGTCAATATCAATACTCAGTTGCTTCGTTCATCACTCAATTAACCTCATCGTTCAGCTAATTCATTCATCACTCAATTAACCTCATCGTTCAGCTAATTCATTCATCACTCAATTAACCTCATCGTTCATCTAATTCATTCATCACTCAATTAACCTCATCGTTCAGCTAATTCATCCATCACTCAATTAACCTCATCGTTCAGCTAATTCATTCATCACTCAATTAACCTCATCGTTCAGCTAATTCATTCATCACTCAATTAATCTCATTGTTTAGCTAATTCACTCGTCGCTCAGTCAATCTCATTGTTCAGTTAATTCATTAATCATTCAGCCCGTCTCACGGTTCAGTTGTTGATCTTGAAGATCGATTTTTCAACCTTGTTAACTTGTTCAAGGTAATCATTTCAGGAATTTCATCAGGCAATCATGTTACCTCATTTGATGTTTCATACGGTCTTATCATACTCTAACGTAATGTCGACGATCATTTCATTAAATCATTAATAAATTCATTGTGTTAGAGTGTGTATGCTCATTATTGTCATTCTGTAACGTAATCATAATGCGATATTCATGCGGAATCTATAATCATCATGTGACTTTCCTACTTCAGTATGGATAGAGCGGTCAGAGGACGCAGGGTAAGAGGCCGCGGTGCGGGCCGGAACCCGGGATCTCGTGTGCATGCCCACACGAACGGGAGGGATATCATTAATTCATCAAATAGCGAGGCTACTCATTCATCAGCAGATAATCATTCACTGTCAGGGAGTCGTACCCGAGAGGCATCTCACTCGGAAGGTGTTCGGGTTGATCCATTCATATTTATGCAGGGCATGATGGCCCAGATGACTCAGATGACGCGGATAGTGGAGACCATGCAGACCTCGATGGGTTGTGGTCCACCGCAACAGGATACAGTGCCATTTCATGGACAGACCGGAGGAGTGAATCGATTGTTGGCGATATCTCTCGCCGAGATGCCGCCTACTTTTGAGGGTTCGTCGGAACCGGTGATATTGTTCATTGGCTCGAGCATTTTGATAAACTCTTCGACATGGTTCGGTGTCGGAGGAGAGTAAAGTGGCGAGCGGCTTATTACTTGAGTAAGGGCGCTTATTCGTGGTGGCTTTCTGTGAAACCCATCGATCGTGATTGTATTTGGAGCGAGTTCAAGACTCTCATGTTAGAGAGGTATTATCCGGCTCCACTTCGTGAAGCCAAGTTGTCAGAGGTCTTGAACCCCGAACCCGACGAGGACGAGGGTGTTATTGTCATCCGAGAAGTTTGGGGACTACTTGATTTGCTTCGTCAATTATCCGTCGAGGCGGATAAAATTAAGTATTTTAGCAAGAGGCTAAATCCGCAGTTGAGGATGCAGTTGTTCAACCACAATTGTAATTCACTTAGTGAGTTCATCGGTAAGGCTCTTGGAGCAGAGCTTTTGATCAAGGAGCTTACTCAGAATCATCCTTCAGTTTCTTCAGGTGATAGGACTAGAATGCCGGCTCGTTCAGAGGGACATCGGGCTCCGTCATCCAGGGTCGTTTTCTAGTCGTCTTCGTCTTTGGGAAGCATCTTCCTCTCAGCGACGAGTTCGACCGTTGTTTGCTTTAAGCGTGATTCAAGAGTCACGTTAGTACCGGTGCAGTGCCGGCTATTGTTTGTTTTACGTGTGGGAAGCGGGGACACGGCGTAAATACTGCAGGGGTTCTAGCGCCAGTAAATCTCAAGAGAGCTCGAGGGCCTCGAGAGACTTCGTTACTCCAGCCCGTGCATCATCCAAGGGACCCTATCAGGCCTCTAGGGCCAGAGGTAAGGACATTCATCACCGGTTTGAACAAGTTAATTCTTGTGCGTTAATAGTATAACCATTCATTTCATTGTTGTTCATTCATTCATATAATTCATTCATCATATATATCAATCATATTGGGACTCATAATTATCGATTAATCATTCAATTCACGAGGAACGGCGGTTCCAATCACTTCAGGGAACTATCACTCATGACGTTATTAATTCACCTCGGTGAGTCATTCCAAATCCTTGTCGGATTTGTAGTCATTTATCAGTCATCATTCATTTTTGTCACTTTCATTCTCGTGACCTTCTGAGATCATAGTTAGTGGCGAGTTCATCGTCGGATATACCTTAAATCGTTGAGATAGAGGAAATCGATGATATGGAAGGATATCGATGTTGGGTACATTTGAGATGTAACCTTGTTTTTGGATGACTGTGTAAATCTATCAGTAATAATGTATCGTATCATGGATCATTTATTGTTGATCTATCTTATTATGATTATATTTGAGAATCTTGAGATTTGGATCATTTGTTGGGAGTTCATACCTCCGGCGTTGTGCTCGAGATTTCGTGATAATTTGAGAAATCGTTCACTGTGTTTCGAGACATCAAGTCTTGGGGACTTGGGCTTGCGGTTGATTTGGTCCCGAGGACTATTTGGGCGTTATTGTTTTCAGATCGTGATGGATAGTTCATATCCCGAGTTGTTTACCCTCAGTTTCGAGGACGAAACTCTTTTTAAGGGGGGGAGTATGTAATACCCGGTTGTGAATTCATTTATTATCATTCAAGAATCGTCACTGTAATTTTTTTCACTCAAGAATAATCATTCATCATTCATATTCAGTCAACTATGTTCACCATTCGGCGTATTTTGGGATCATCACTGTTTGAGATCGAGCCGAGATTATTGTCATCATCATCATCATGTTTTGATTTTCAGTTTGAGAGGTAGCGCACGCTACACATTGTAGTTAGCGCGCGCTAATGAGGTGCATGTAACGCACGCAATGATTCAAGATAGCGCACGCTAGCGCAAGTGAGGCGCATACCCGTAAGGTACCGGGCTGATTTGGGAAATTCGTAGCGCACGCCACGAGTGGTAAGTAGCGACGCTAACTATGCCGGTAACGCACGCTAACACTTGAGTAGCGCACGCCAGCGCGCTCGCAGGGGATGAGGTTACGGACTCCGTGATTTTGATACCAACTATCGGGTAGCGCACGCTAACATAAGGTTAACGACGCTAAGGACAGCCGTTAGCGCACGCTACCAAAGGTACTTAGCGCACGCTAACGATTCATCGGGGTACTGGACTACCGGTACAGCGTTAGCGCACGCTAACATCAGGAGTTAGCGCGCGCTAAGCTGGGACAGTATAAATAGGACAGTTCGGTCCAACTTTCGTCATTTCTTCATTTCTCAATCATTTCGGACGAGCTCGGGCGATTCGGAAAGGTCTTTTCGAGCTGCAATCATCTAGCATCATCTTCAAGCTTCTAAGTTGGATTAATCATCATCTAAATCAGTTTCATCACTTCAAATCAAGGTAATGATTCTTGGATCTAGAATTTCGGATCTTGGGTGTTTTGCTTTCGATCTCTTCGTGTAAATCGATATTATGTTGGAATATGTTAGATATGGATTATCTATCTTGGATACATGTATTTCTACGGATTCATTGGTGTAATTTTCGGAATTTGTGAATAATTGAAGAATTGTTCAAGAACCCTTACGGGTTGACTTTGGAATTTTGGGGGTTTTCGACTAAATGTTGTTGAAATATCGTTCTAAGTATTCCTATTGGATTATTGATAGTATTCATGAGTTTTTGTGGGTTTGAATCATTCATTGGGAGTTGGTTTCGGATGTAATTGAGTTTTGGTTGTAAACAATTGGAGATTGTTTACAACGCGTTTGTGTAAATGCCCCAATGAGTTTTGGGTATTGTTGTATCGACTTTTGAGTTGGTTGTGACCATGCTTGATTCATGTATTAGGAGAATTGTTGGCTTTTGTGTTGTTTAAGGTTGTTCAAGCGGCCGGTAATTTCATTAAGGACGTTGATCGTGGAAGTACCTTCTCGCCTTCGGTTTGAGGCAAGTTTTATACTTGTACTGGTCAATGAGCTAATGTCATCATGTATGTGTATGAATGTGTTGTATCATTCCGAGACTTAGTCTCTTCATGAATTCATTGATATCAAGAGATCGTTCGATACGATACCTTCCGGCAATTTTGCCAAATGTTTATTGTTGTTCGTTAACGGCCGATTCAAGGCATTGTAGTACTCATTATTAATGTCATTGTCGATAGCCGGTTCGCGGTATCGATGTATCGATTGTTGTTAATATAGATGTCAATTTAAGACATCGTTGAGATCATTGTTATTCTGTTTGGATCGTCATTAAAAGCATGTGCCGATTAAAGGTATTGGCTTATTCATTTCTCACCTTCGCCGCTTCGGAACCGATTAAAGGTGCCGAGGCATCATTAAATATCATTGTCATCGATTGGCCGCTCGTGCAAATCTAAATGTTCAATCATTCATTGCATCATTGTTATCGATTGACCTTTCTAAGGCAATCGAGGTATTCACTCATTCATCGTGTCATTGTTATCGATTGACCTTTCTAAGGCAATCGAGGTATTCACTCATTCATCGTGTCATTGTTATCGATTGGCGTTCTCGTGCAAATCAAGTGTTCAATCATCCATTGCATCATTGTTGTCGGTTGGCCATTCTAAGGCAATCGAGGTGTTAATTTGGGACTATCAAGGACGGTGTCTATCCGTGTTACTATCATCGTGTTGGCCGACTCAAGGCGGCACACTATCATTCATTGTGATACGGCTTCGTGCGTGGCTTCGCCCTAATTGTGATACGGTGGATGCCGTGGCTTCGCCCTAATTGTGATACGGCCGATGCCGTGGCTTCGCCCTAATTGTGATACGGTGGATGCCGGCTTCGCCCTAATTGTGATACTACCGATGTCGTGGCTTCGCCCTAATTGTGATACTACCGATGATGCCGTGGCTTCGCCCTCATTGTGATACGGCTTCGCATCGTGGCTTCGCCCTCATTATTCTGACTTATTTTGACTTCGTGTGTTTGTGATATTTGTAAATTTCCATGAATGACTTTCGTGCCTTTATTATTGTCCTGGTAATTTCATTGGAGCCTTCGGGCATTGTGATTCATAATTAATTCAGTCCTGGTTTGGTTCATGTCTCGTAATTCATTGTGGTATTCTGTGATTTTGATTCGCCGTCGGGCACTTATGTTCTAACCTGTCGAATAGGTATTAATAGTATGCCGTGGGCATAGTATTTCACGAATGCTCGGTTCTTACCTTGATTTGTGAGCATCTCGTATTATTATTATCATTGTACCGTTTCATTACGCTTTGGATGCATATCATGTTATACATGTATTTGGTGTTCATTATCTGGATGACTGACCCCGTGGGGGCGGAACATGTTTTCATGTTTTAGGTGCTTGCGAGGAGAGAGTTGAGACACAGGGGCATGACGATGGCAATGAGGCATTCGAGCGATACTAGTCCGAGTTGTTCATTGTTGGTCAGTCAATTGGAGTGTACTCCGGCATCGTCAGTTGTTGTCATGTTGTATTACCCGAACAGATGTTCGTGGATGTTGTTGTATTTCATTTTGGCCATGTAGGCCACTTTTGTCATTGAAATTCCTTATCGGAATATTGTGTCGGACATCATGGTAAGGACTATGATTTTCCCTTGTTGTTCAATTTAATGTTTATTAGTCATGTTTGCCTGGTAGATCTCCTGGTGTGGGGTCCACGGCACTGTAATAACCCAATAGGATTTGGGGGTGTTACACGTACAGGGATATTTAAATAGATATTTTGTTAGATAAAAACATGTTTTAGTGAATTTGTCGAAAATCATCCTGAAGAGTTTGTTAATGATATTGATTCAAATAACTATTTAAAAAGATGAAGTTTGGATATCCAATACCCATTATCCAATGAAGTCAAATGTAGTTGGATATTTATAAGTAGTAATTTGATTACTTAAATTTTATATTTAAATACCCACACAAGTCGTAATTCTTATAACTATTTTAATTTTATAAGATTTATAATTCTTTTATAAAATGTATTAGAATGTTATAAATCCATGTCTTGAATTGGTCCCCAAGGCAATGACAACTTAATTTACAACCTTCCATCTAATATCATATGCACCATCAGTGCCTTGTCGTTGCCATTTATGCTGAAAAAAATAGTACAATTCTTTTGTTTCGGCAGCCATCTTTTGTTCTACTGTGAGGAACGGCATTTTGTCCAATTCTCCGTTGACCGCCTTTCGTATGCAGTATCTGGGGTAGGAGATGTAAGAGAAACATATGTTAAGAAAAAATTGAGGAACAAAAAATTTGAGTACAGAAATTAGAGCAAATATGAAACAAATATATATAAGTTTACAACACACGAGAGTAAAGTAGTAATGATTCAAAAAAATAAAAACTATTTTGCAGTAATCATTTAAAAAAAAAAAAGAAAAAAAAATATAATTAGTTGTCAAAAATAAAATGTGCCTATTTTAGTAACAAAAACTGAATTTGACCGGATATTTAATCATTTTCCCTTTCAAAAAATATATAAGAGTGAGGATGATTTAAAATATTATAGTAATAGTATAACCTTTCCAATTATTAAATCAATTCTAGTTGCAATTGTAATTAAACGGACTAAAATGCCCGTTGATTTTTACAATGGGTCACACACTAGTTAACTATTTGAACGGCAACGGAGATGGATTTTCTGCAGTACTTGTCACATAATTCGCATGTAATTTAAAAAACGAATTGCGGAATGAATCTTCACTAAGGGACATATTGAAAATACTAATGTTGATGAAGTAAACTTTTGGGGCTTGAAAAATGCATGAAGATATGGCTTTAGGTGATATTCATGTTTCATTATTCAGGTATTTGGTTTATGTCCTTCATTGTATTATTGTATTTTCTTTTAATAAAAATCAACACGTGAATGAGCCACCTAACTTGACTATATATGTTCCAAACCCCATAAAAATTTATTTTATTATTTTTTTTTACACAAAGGGCATTAATATGACTTTTCGTCATGGGCATAAAAAATGTCAGAACCGGCCCTGATGAAAACATAAAATCAATAGTAAACTAAGCTTCAAGTTGATAAACTGTGTTGAATTTTAATATGACCATATCTTCATAAATGGTTGCATATTATATGTTTAGATTTGAAACCATAACCAAATGGTGCCATATGGCTACAAAACAATAACCGTAATGGCCATAACTAGCCCACAAGCTAATTTTTATCCTTTGGCCACTGTAAAAATAAAAATTATGGCCAGTTACTAATATCTCAGTTGGCTATATATGTCAATTTTTGTCTCGCAAAATCGAAATGTCAAATGAATATAACATTTGGACACACAAACAAACCAAAGTAGGTAAATAAAATGCCTTTCGGCCTCGGGTTAATTTTTGTGTTGCATTCCAATGTGACCATATCCTCATAAATGGCCACATATTATATGTTTAGATTTGAAACCATGACCAAATGGTGTCTTATGGCTACAAAACAATAACCGTAGTGGCCATAACTAGCCCACAAGCTTATTAATTATGGTCAGTTATTAATATCTCAATTGGCTATATATGTCACTTTTTGTCTCGCAAAATCTAAGTGTCAAAGAATATAACATTTGGACACACAAACAAACCAAAGTAGCTAAATAAAATGCCTTTCGGCCTCGGGTTAATTTTTGTGTTGCATTCCAATGTGACCATATCCTCATAAATGGCCACATATTATATGTTTAGATTTGAAACCATGACCAAATGGTGCCCTATGGCTACAAAACAATAACTCTGATGGCCATAACTAGCCCACAAGCTTATTTTCATCCTTTAGCCACTGTAAAAACAAAAACGTGGCTAGGATGTAACTAGAAAAACGTGGCCTATGTGACCTTTTGTACTAGTGTATATGGCCGTATATCTAGGTCTAGAAGGGACATATTTTGTTCGTCGAATAAGAAGTACGGTCGTATGCATGTGTGATATAGACGGCCGTATATCTAGGTCTAGAAGGGACATATTTTGTTCTTCGAATAAGAAGTACGGCCGTATGCATGTTATGACTGTAATGGTGGAGAGCTAAGTCATAAACCAAGGGTTCTTTGTTCTCGACTTTTGACACAATTCAATATTTACGCACATATACATGGACATTACATCCATATGTGGAGAAGTTATGACTGTAGCAGGCCGAGTACGGCCAGCTGTGAAGGATATTAACGTATGCCTGGTGGTTACGACCATATCTTAGGATAGTTATGGCCATGAGGAGCGGATATATGGTGGTAACTCAGTCACAGCTTATATAGCTCCAGGTGGAGCTTTGGCTAATTTTCTCATTCTTCTTCATTTTTTTGTGAGAGCAACACTTCTAGAGAGAGGTTTTGACATCAACACACTTATGTACTCGTGGACTTAAATGCCTAACACGGTTATGGAGCTTGGGGAGTGATTAGAAGTGGATTTGAACCGTTGGATATCATTCGATTCTTCAAATATGTAATTGCTCTTCAACTTGAATTTTATTTTGAAATGGAGTATGGTGTTCTTTAGGTTATAATCATTATAAATATGGATTTATACATATGATTATAGGATGAGTATGATTATTTCATTGGACTATTGGAATTTTTGCGAAGAACATTTTGAACATGAGTTTTGAACTTGAGTAGTTCGATTTTGAGTTGTTATAATCTTGGATTATGATATTGAATTAATTTATGATGAAGTTGAATAATTCTCTGAGTTGAACCATTGTTGGGGGATTCTTCAATGCTTAAATGAAGTTTTAATTCTACACATTTGAAGATTGTTTATAAGAGTTTGATTATTTACTTTAATGATTTGAGATAGATCGTTTAAAGGTATTAGGTTGCCTTGTTGAGGGTAATG
The DNA here is from genome assembly GCA_033398695.1 of Orobanche coerulescens. NCBI lineage: Eukaryota > Viridiplantae > Streptophyta > Magnoliopsida > Lamiales > Orobanchaceae > Orobanche > Orobanche coerulescens. The sequence goes on along the minus strand of CM065819.1, from coordinate 125,144,061 downwards.
ATAGATTTTTAACATTGTTATTGATGAATTTTGTTTCATTCAAGGTTGTTCGAGTGTTTGTTGATTCGCTCAATGACGTATTGTTCGTGTTGGGATATTTCCGTATTCGGTATTGAGGCAAGTTGATTCTTGCTTGGTTATGAAGATAGTGAATGTTTTGTATGTTGTATGTGTGATGTACATCTTTATACTTTACAAATTATGATTCATATTGAAATGATACTATTGATCATGTCGATCATTCATTTCTTGAGGAACAAAGGTTCCAGGTCCTTTGTTTTGTCTTCGTTTCACTTCGGTGATTTGTCTTGATCCTTGTTGGGTTCGTTGATTCTTATTAATGTCACTTTTGTTATTGTGGCATACTTGGGGTCATACGTGTGTGTCGGTTGGTAATATATAGAATTTTTAGTCGGGCATATGTGGTCGTGTGTATATGAACACATTGGAGTTTGCAAACGAGAGGGTACCTTGCGTGAAATTAATTAGGTACATGATCACACATGTAGTTTAAGATTTCGTATATATTGGTGGTTTGTGCATTGACACATTTTCATCCCAGACATATTGTGACGTCCACCATTTGAGCTTATAATTTTGTTGGTTCATACTCATATGGTATTGCGTATTTTCAACACCTTGAGATTCATTATCTTGTGTCATTGAAATAGTAGTTTTGAGGTAAAATATATTTTTATCGTATTTTAGAATGAGGAGTGGGCCAAATAGCCAATGCGCATGAAGGGCATGATGACCGTGAAGAGTCTCGATGATACTAGTTACCGACCCGAGTCTTCTTGTTTCGGGTTATGTTATTCTTGCATTCATTTTTGTTGTATTATACTTCTTTGATTTTGTGTTCTTCGGTATACCCATTTTCATAGTATTATACTTATATTCTGGTATGCATGTGTATTGATTATCGTTGTTAGCCAACACTACTACAAAAACAGAGCTTTAACAGCGGTTCTGGAACCGCTGTTAAAGGTGCCGATGTTAAATTTAACAGCGGTTTTTACTTATAAACGATGTTAAATTTAACAGCGGTTATTAGTAAAAATCGCTGTTAAATAAATTTTTTTTCCAAAATATTTTTTTTTTAGAAATTATTTTTTTAACAGCGGTTCTTTTACAACCGCTGTTAAAATTGTTGAAATAAAATAATTAATTAAACTGCCCCTACCCAGATCCCCGCCCGCCTCGCCCGCCCGCCCGCTCAATCACACCACAAAATACTCGTTCAATCACACCACAAAATACTCAAATAACATCACGACAACCATTACAACAACACACAATTAACACAACACGTCCAACGATCAACACACAACCAAAATACACATCCAAGTGTATGAATCAATTCACACAATCCTCATAACCGACGCAAATTCACAACAACACAGTAATTCTCAACACATCGATTATGCATCAACGAGTATAACAAATCGACCAAATCATCACAATCAATTAAATGTTCCACAACAAGGAACAATTAAAATCCAAACCACACGACGAGACATCAACAACGAATAATTCACATAATGCACAATCGACGAAAATGAATAAACCACCATGCATCCATTACCCGATTTTAATTCACATGATATAAATCGTTGAGGTGAATTATTGATTGTATCATGAAGACCTAGAATACTTGCCTCATTAATCGACACCCCGAATAGTCCGACGAACACGGCTTGACCGAAAAGCCCCAAAAATCTACAACCTCCGTGAGAATACAACAACACAATTACTATAAATATAACAACCAAACATGGCGGAAAATACGCCCAACACCTAAAGGAAAACTTATTGAGATATTAATCGTACATTATCCCCAAGAACACAAAAATCATCAATCGGGTGGAATGAATCCAATATATGGATATATAATCCATAGAATACGATCAATAACATCGTATAAGACCAACCGATTCATTAAAAATGGACCAAAATCAGAATCTAGAGAAATTCCCCAAAAAGTCAACTTAGAGATTTTCAAGAGTTTACCTTCGATCCGGACGAATCAAGACGAAGGATGATGATAGACACGAATCAAGTTTTCCGAATCGATGAAGATCGATTAATCAATCCCAATAATCACTTCTAGCCCAAAAATCAGGAAGAGAGGCCGAGGGAAAAGGAAATGAAGTCATTTTCCGAATCGTAACTAATCTACCATACGACCGTAACTTCCGAACATACGTTCGTAACATCCAAGACATACAATCGTAACAGCTCACTGGACTCCAGACTCAAAACCAATCATACGGTACGACCGTAATCAAAGGCAACAATGGCCCTAAAAAAGGCAAAACTTTAGGGGTGGGCACAAAAAATCAAAATCCTGATCCCGTCCCGGTCCCGTCCCATACCCAGGATGGGACGGGATCCAAAATTAACAACACTATGCCCGTCCCGTCCCATCCCATTAGAGTAACTACGGGATGGGACACGGGATAAAAAATCTGAGGCCCGTAAGGCCCGTCCCGTCCCGTTAAGTTTTTAACCCTTTTTAAAACCATATGTTTTTATTATTTGTAACCCTTTTTAATTAATTTTTAACAATAAATCGTTTTTATTTTTAACTATCTGTATATTATAATTATATACAAACCTAATCAACCGATATAAAGTTAGTAACTGATATTTTTAAAAAAAAATGGATATGTTGTATTCAATGTTAATAACTGACATTTTAAAAGTTTAATTTAGGCTGTTAAATTAGTTTGTTGGATAGTTTTCCCGAATTTAGATGTATAAAATTATAGATTTTCTTACTTTTTCTAATTTATATTTTAAACTTTTTTATGCGGGACTAAACCCGTCCCGTCTCGTCCTAGCCGGGATAAGACCCGCGCGGGATGAAATTCTGAAATCATCAATCTCATCCTGTCCCGTCCCGCTTGTTATTACACGGGACGGAATGTGGGATGACTCCAGGCCTGTCCCTAGGGCTGTTAGCGGTCCGAGTGAACCCGAAACCCGGTCATGAACCGGACCGAAATACCCGGGACCGAAACTCACCCGGAAACTAACGAGCTCGGATTCGAGTTCTAAACATTGAACCGAAATCGATAAGACCCGGACCGATAAAACCGAAAAGAAACCCGGTAATAAATTAAAAAAAAATTTATATGTATTTTATAATTTATATATTTTATACATATATTATTAATACGTTTTGCGTGTTTTAAACACAAATAGCATGCTGGTCAAGTTGTTAAGACGCTGTACCTTTGAACAAAAGGTCTGGAGTTCGAATCCTCTAACCGCCATTTATGTGATTTATTTTGCTGCTCTTCCTTCATTTTCCTAGTAAAGATCCATCCCACATAGGGCTGTTAGCGGTCCGAGTGAATTCGAAACCCGGTCATGAACCGGACCGAAACTCACCCGGAACTAACGAGTTCGGATTCGAATTCTAAACATTGAATCAGAACCCTTATCGGTCCGGACCGGATCTACCCGGTAACCTATCGGACCGGGTCCGGATCTGGAGAAAACCGGTCTGAACCGATCCGATAACAGCTCTATCCGTCCCATCCAGTCCCATGCCCGCCCCTACAAAATTCCATCCAGTCCCATGCCCGCCCCTACAAAATTTAATGAACAATGTCTAGAAAGTTGGTAAAAAGAAAAAAAAATCAGATACACTTTTGTGAGATTCGGTTGGTAATGGGCTCATTTCAAGATTCAATTTAAGGGGGCTTAGTTATTGTCTCATTACTGTCTCTCTGGACCTAACTCAATGCTGGGCTGAATTCTCACAGGAAAACCCTCCTCTTCATTTGTAACAAACCACTACTCCACTTATCTTCATTTCTTTTGGGTAAATTACATATTCTACTGCATTCTATAAATTAATTAAAAATCTCATAAAATTAAAATAATTACAAAAATAACAATTTTTTTATTGGTAATCAAGTATACTATTCAGGTAATTAAACTATTACTTGCAAGTGTCCAATTATGTTTTACTTCACTAGATGCTAGGCATTGGATACCTAAATAACTGGTGTCCAAATGCAATATTTCAGATAAACAAACTACCAATTACAAATATCCAATAAATTAATTTCGTAATTATCTTTTTTATAATTAATTTATAAATATCGTATAAATGTGTAAAGAACTCTTTCTTTTCATTCTCCACAACATCCCCACCTCCAGGAGGGAGGGGGGATAAAACCAAATTAAACCAACTCCAAAAAAATAATGAATGAAATAAATTGTATGTTTTTCGTTTTTAGATTATGAGTAATTTTTAATCAGATCATGAAAATTATTAAAGCATGAAAATATTTAAAAAAAAAATGTGCGACCGGGGGGCAGCGCGATCTGGTTTGTAGATCGGCGGCAGTGGCGGTGATCGGGGGGGCAGCGCGATCTGGTTTGGAGATCGGATGCTGAGTAATATTGATTACTGAATCTGCCGCCGAACAGAAGCAGATTTTTACGAGGAAATTTGGAGATCCGACCTCATCCAATACCGAGTTGCTGCATCGCCGCGCTCGAGTCCTTTTTCGGCCGAATTATCGAGCCCAGTAGCCCTATCCGGGCATTTCTCAACTCTCCATTTTTTCCTAATTAATGATTCATTTTAATTTGTACACTTATGAATCTTACCATGGTTATGTTTTATGTGAATATAGGAAAATATGTTGCTCATGGTGATGTGCAAAATACGGAGAGAAGCTATATTTATTACCCCGTTCAAGGATCAAAGTAAATATAGAACCGAGTACCATGAAAATATGTTGCTCATATGGAGAGAAGCTCCCGTTCAAGGATCAAAGCAAATATGAAACCAAGTACCCGTAAGATTTTATTAAAGTTCCCGTTTTTCAATTTCTCTTTTGGGAATTTTTTTTGGGAAATGGGGAATTGGGTTCTTTATCTCTCACGCTACTTTGTGGTGGATGAGACTATGAGAGGTGGTATCACTCTCGTATATCGAAGTAAACTGTATGACGGTCCTGAGGGAGCCATGGATAATTGTTGAAAGTCGATATTTGTGGTTCTTGCATACACCACGTTTTGGGTGCGATTTGGCGTCGCCGTTTTGTCGATTTTAAACCAACAATTGAAAAAAAAAAGAACATTGTCGGTAATGGTAAAGTTATGACTTGTTCATGATTAGTCACGAATTTGTGACGTACAATGGGACAAACATCGATTGCGACGGATATGTCGTGGTTAAAATCGATTTGTGACGGATTTGTCACGTTGAATTGAGCGACCACCACGTTGGTCTTGACCCAATCCCGTACTTGGAAAACTCCATCTTTGATTCTATTAAAATAAAATATTGCATGTGGGTCTTCAACTTAGACCAAGATGTATTTTTCCCACTGGGTTTTTTCTTGGTATAGTTGTGAGGGCAACTTGGCATCTGAGGCTCTGTTCTTTTGGACTGAATGAATCTGAACTGAACTGAACTGAATTGAACTGAACTGAAATATATATTAAGGGTAAATAATAATAATAATAATAATAATAATAATAATAATAATAATGGTAAATAATAATGGTAAATGTAATCAACAACAACAACGATAATAGTAATATTATTAGTAATAATAACAATAATAATAATTAAGATTAATAAGAAGTAGAAGAAGAAGAAGAAGAAGAAGAATTGAATCGAATCAATTGAATCGAATCGAATGGACTGAATCAATCGAATCGAATCGAATCAATAGACTGAATCGAATCGAATCGAATCAAAATCAAAAATAAGTCCAAAAGAACAGGGCTTGACTCCTATGATTTGAGGTACTCATCAGGGTGAGTCATTATGTATACATCAGGGGAGTATACATGACATGTTATATTGGTGCGTTGCAATCTTTTCCTCATCAAGCCTTTATTTTTCCCATGGGGTTTTGTTTTGGCTTGGAATAAGTTTTTACGAAGGCAACACTTTCTGCACCATTGTTGTATTAGTGCTCGACACAGGGGGAGTGTTCCGGGAATTATTATTCCCGTGATGTGTCTTGCCTAATACTGGTTGTAGATACATAGATGGAAGGTTCTAGATCCTTCTAGAGGTAGTAGGATCCTATTCAATGTCTTACCTTATCTAGGAATCCTATGTATGAAAGGACTCTCATTGTAATGTCTATATAAAGACCACTCTATCAGTGTTATGAATACAATTGATTGACTTGTATTTACAGTCTTTTACTTTCTCCTGAAACAGTCCCTTCATTATTTTCAGATCATTATATATAAATTTAAAATAGCACTTAATAACTGAACCAAAATATAAATATAGATCGTAATTAAATTATAGAAAAAGATAGTGGAGAATATGTGAGTCCGTGAAAAACATAAAATTTATGGATATTATGGATTTGTGATTGTAAGAAGGCAAAATAACTCTATTAGGGACTGAAGTTTGGTATTTTTATCAATTAAGTGACTAAACTTTAAAGTATCAAAGTAAGGACTCAAATCTATTCTGTTATAAAAGTTAGAGCCTTCATTATTTTTAATCCGTTAAAGTTTAACGGATTGGTGACATGGTCGTTAAGTGTCACGTGTCAGCATTTTATTGGTCGGTAATAATAATATAATAAATCCAGGTATTTGTAATAACAATGAAATAATAATAAAAAATAAAAGTCTAAAAAATTATATCTCGATCTAATTTATAATTTCATAATTTTTTTACTTTACGTAAGAAATAGTAGTATTTTATTTTTTACAAAAAAAATCTAAAAAAATTATAAATTAGATCCACATATTTTAATTTTTAATTTTTTATTTTCAAACTTTAAATAAAAACTCCCGATTTTAATATTAATATTCCAGGATTTTTTTTTAAAAAAAAATAAAGTGGCGATTTTTCTAAAAAAAACTCCAGATTTTTTATCTTTTATATTTTTTTATTTTCTTATTATTATTTTAAAAATCTGGATTTATTATTATATTATTATTATTACCGACTAATAAAATGCTGCTACGTGCCACTTAACGGTCATGTCAGCAATCCGTTAAAACTTAACGGATTAAAAATAGCAGAGGCCCTAACGTGTATAACAGAATAAATTTGAGCCACTACTTTGATACACTTTAAAATTTAGTCTCTTAAGTGATAAAAACTAGTTCAAGACCCGTCGAACTTCGACGGGAAATAGATTTCTCGTTTACTTGAATGTAACATAAAAGTAAATTTATGTTTGAAAAACTAGAAGTCAAATATATAAAAATTAACTGATTTTCGATGGAATATAGATCTCCTTTATATTAAGAGTCAAACACCAAAAAATTTACTCAAAAAAAATTGCTCACATGTTGTCGAAAACCTCTTTGTAAACTACATTAGTCGTTGAAATAGAAGTCTGACCCTCTTCGTCACAAATTAGAACTTTCAGACCTTTCTTGCTAGTTATTCTCGAGACTACCACATACAATTGACCATGGCTGAATACAGGTTTAGGAAGGTAAATTCCAACGTGCGAAAGAGACTGCCCCTGACTTATTTATAGTCATTGCAAAGCAAACGGATAGGGGAAACTGCCTACGTTGGACCTTGGTAGGGAATTTGGTGAAATCTGAAGGGCTCAATATCATTCGAGGAATCAACACTTTCTTACCGGCATTTTTCCACACACCATTGCAGCCTCAGTGACGTGTTTATAAAGCTTTGTCACTATCATCCTCGTACCATTGCACAACTCAGCCGACTGATCTATATTCCTAAGAAGCATCACTGGACATCCAACTTTCAACTTGATCACGTGGTTTGACAACCCTGAACACCTAACCGTATTATTAAACTCAACAGAAAATATATCTTCGTGACCATCCATGTCTCTATCCTCTTTGCTGATGTTATCCGAACTCATATACTCCACCGCATCGCCAGGAAATAGGGACAATATGTAGTCATTGATTTTCTCAACTATGTCATTAGTTGGAGAAAGTACAGCCCTATCTTGAAGAAATAGTGGATCATACATATTTTGGAATATGAATGGATAAGTGCTCTCAATGATGGTTGTAAGAGGAACAATCGTATCACGTATTAGAATATCATCGGGTAATTCAACATCTGCTTCTCCGTCATTGTTTACACCAACAGTCCCATCCCTATTATCTAATATCCACTTGGCGAATTCCATTGCCTCGATAGCATCAGAAGTAGATGCATCGACCTGCATTGACATAAATACTATAACATATCAAAGAATTTGAATCACATTTAAAAACAATTATAATCAAGTCAGCAATAATAAAAATTCAGGAATACAGCCGAATACCTTCAAGGGCATGTTTTTCGTCAACTTAAGGACCTCACATATATCCCAAAGCTTGGATGAACTGATGGCAGCATGCACAATATCCTGTCTGCTTCCTTTGGGGACAACGGGCAATATCTGTCTGAAATCACCATCTAACACGACTACCAACCCTATGAATGGCTTATCAGAGGGCTCTTCGTCCGGCTAGGACATAATGTCCTTCAATCCTTTATCAAGTGCTTCAAAGGAGAATCTATGAGTCATTGGTGCTTCATCCCAAATTATTAGCTTTGTCTTCTTTAGGAGTTCTGCCAAGTCAGTTTCTGGCTTGACATTGCTGCAAGTTGTTATCTCATCAACCAGTAATGGAATATCGAATCTAGAGTGTGCAGTTCGACCTTTAGGTAGGAGCAACGAAGCAATACTACCAGAAGCTACTGGAAGAACTATATCCCCCCTGCATCTCAACGCCGAGCACAGTGTCCACCAAATAAAAGTTTTTCATGTGCCCCCTAAGCCGTATAAGAAGAACACTTCGCCGGTACCTCTATCAACCGCATCTATAATTTTTTTATAAACCAAAGACTGATCCTCATTCAAACATGAATACAATCATGAGTGCTCTGCAAGTAACTCATCTCTGTCGTAAGATGTTTCGTCCGATATAAGTTTGTTCTGATCGTCCGAGATGATAGAGTCATTCGATAAGGGCATAGGTGGAAAACAATGGAGACTGCTATAACTGTAATATCCGTATTTTTCTTTCCCTTGTATTTTCGTTTTTGGTGTATTTCTCGATCGTGGTGACCCTCGTATACTTTTCAGCGTGTCCTTCCTGTCAAACTGTTGAACTGTAATCTCGTTATTGTGATGCGGAACCGCCGTTTCGGGGTTGCTGTGGATCCGTTTCGTGTTATTAGTCCCTAAATATGGATTCCTATCGTTTTATTCTCTTTCCGGATCATTTTTATCATTTTGGGAACCAAAATGGGATGTGTGCCGTGGCACAAGGTGCGTGCGCCGCGGCACCCAAATTTCTCCAAATGTTGGTCGAGCAATGCATCATGTGCCGCGCACACCCATCCGTGCCGCGGCACACAGCGCGTGCCGCGGCGCACTCGTCCTGCCGCGCACACTCGTGTGTCTTCCGAGACCAAAACCCAATTGTACCGTGTGCCGCGGCACACGCAGGCTGTGCCGCGGCACAACGCGAAAACCTGGGAGTATTTTCTTGGCCTGTGCCGCGGCACACTTTGGCTGTGCCGCGGCACACGAAGCGGTCAATTGTGCAGATCCGTCTTTATTAGGCGAAATCGGCCGACTTTCCCCCATTTTTCATCTGCATCGCGAGAGTAGTGAGAGAGAAGGAGAAGCGCCGATTTCTCAACTTGGGGGGCCGATTTTCATCATTTCTCTTCGGTAGTGAAGCTCGGGCAATCAATCTAGCGCGCGTTCTACGGATCTTGGTACTTGAATCTCCTAAGGTAATGTTCTAAAACCCTATTTCGATTAATTTGGGGGTTTTGGGATTTTCTTCCGATTAGTTCCGTTTCGTTAGTGGATTCATGATGTATACGATTGATATTGTTAGTATCGTTAGTTTTCCTACGGATTCATGGATATTTTGTGGATTTTTATGGAATCGAGAGGGTTTGGTTGTGGTCCGCCCTCGTTGTTATTTTTGTACGAATATACATGAATCGTAGGCGGGTTTACGGGTGTATTCCATTTCCATAATCGTTTAGAAGTGGTTGTGATTGTGCTATTCGAATCGTTAGGTTCATTATCGTCGGTTCCTCGTGGTTGTGCTTGATCCTTCCGTTCGTGTCATCGTCTATTTAATCAAGGCAAGTATCCTTATGAACTTACAATCTTGACATAGTAGTTTTGTATGAGAAATTGTGTGTGTGTGTATGCTCACTACGGGTTAGACTCGACGGGGTCTCGGTAGGGTTCCACGAAGCTGTGGACCGCGAGCTTGCTTTTAACCACTGTGGGTTAGATCCGACGGGGTCTCGGCAGGATCCACGAAGCCGTGGGTCCGCGGTTAATTGTGGTGCATTTTTACAAATGTGGTTTTATCATTGTCATTTCCGTAAATGAGCGTTTTGGAAACTATGATTTCTTGATGGCATGCATTACTATATGTGTAAGATGTAAAATGTTCATTTGGTTACTTGTACTAGCGTAATTGCTAACCCCTCTGGGGACCCGTTTTGGGGAAATTCGTTTTATGAATTTCAGGTCGTTCATCGAGACGAGCGGGCACTGGACCAGTACACGGATGATGGCCGTGCGTGATGATGGTGCACGAGTGATGTTTTAGTGTCTTTTACCTTTTTGTCTTTTGTGGTTTTGAACTAATAGTTGTACTCGAGTACTTAAGGGGTTCTTGTTCGTTTGAATTGTATTGTTGCTTATTATGCTGTGTTGGATGATGATGTTATATTGACCGGTTGAACCGGGTGGATTGTTCTGTTTTGCGTCTTTATGACGTGGTATTATTTTATCGTTTCTGTGAGTCGTTGTGTATGATGCTGTTCAGCCTGGTGGGTCCCATATAGGGATTCACGGCGCTGTAATATACCTCGGATATCTTGGGGGTGTTACAGAAAATGGTATCAGAGCTCTAGGTTTATGGATACCTAGGCTTGTTGGTTTATTGGGTCTTGTGGTGTTTGGTTTTGCACATCATCGTCACGCTGCCATGATTCCGGTACTACCAGTGTCCGTAAGTTTTCCTTCCTCTGTTCATTAATTCCTTGTATCGTACCCTTGATTCTCGACTTGTAATTGTTCTTTTCTTGTACTGATCCTCGTATGGCTTTTGCTACTTATTTAACTCCGATGGATGCCGGAAGAGGTCGTGGTCGCGGTCGTGGTCGTGGACGCGCCGGACGTGGGGCCGGTGGGGCGGCCACGTCACGCTTCTTGGAGCGGCAGCACGGCGACCGTCATAGCCATGCTTCTTCTCGGGAGCGTGCTGATCTTGGTATTGCGGCCGTTATGCAGCAGATGGTGAACCAAATGGCGGCAATAGCTCAAAGCGGTTGAGAACCCGGATCAAGCCCATGCTAATCGGGCGAGCGACCGTTGGCTCCAAGATGTCATCAAGATGCATCCTCCTCGCCGGGAGCTTCAGACCCGATTGGCCGGGAAGGGTGGATCAAGGAGATGTCTAAGGTCTTTGTTGCCACTAATCGTCCCGAGGACCGTAAAGTCCCTATTGCTCAATATTTTCTCACCGGGACGCTATGGGTGGTGGGAGGCCGTTGGGCCCAAAGACCATCCGCTACGTGGTGAGTTTCAAGAGTTTATGGAGATCGAATATTGCCCGTGGCCGCCGATGTGCCTCGGGTACATGCTTTTTATGATGCTCAACCACGGGATATCCCCGTAGCTCAAGCTATTGCTGATTTTAACAAAGAGTTGGGTTATGTGAAGACCCAAGTTGTCGAGGAGAGTGACAAGATTTTCCATTTCTCCAGACGGATGAAGTTGCCGATTCGGGACTATATGTCGGGGCTCGTATGCACTACATTGAAGGATTATCAGAGTAGGGCCCTTGCTTATGATATATCGGTGACGGCGAGTGAGGCGGCCCGCGAGAGTAAGAAGCAGAAGTCCGCTGGGAACTTTTCGGGCCACAAGAGTGGGGGTCAGCAGAGATCCCAATCTGCTAACTTCCCCGCCGACGGTGGTCCAGCTCGTTCCGCTGGGGGTCCTCGTGGAACTACCAGTGCTCCTTATCGTGATGTGAAGTGTTTCAATTGTGGTCGTACGGGCCACATCAGTCGTGTTTGTCCGAACCCTTTGCTGACGTGTAATCAGTGTGGCCAGTCGGGTCACAAGGCCGTCAGGCCGAGAGAGAGAAAATTCTTGGTGCCCGGCTTCCATTCCAGCCTAGGGAACCAAGTGTGAATCGTGGATCGCTTGTTCCTCGCCTCCGCCGAGTGCTAGTCGGGAGAGGTCGGGTCAGCCCTCTAAGGGGGAGCTTCCGGTGTCGGCCCGCCCACCCGCGTGTCTATGAGATGCGGAGAGCCGATGATCCGGCCACCGTAGCGGCAGTGTACCGTTTATATTCTTTCTCATCCCGGCGGTGTGATTTTCGATTCCGTGCTACGCATTCGTTCATATCTCCGGATTGTGTGCGCCGTTTGAATCTCGACCGTTTGACGCCTTGCGAGCCCTTCATCGTTAAGCTTCCTAGCGGTGATAGGATCGTTGGTGATCGGGAGGTTCGAGACTGCTTTCGTGCTTATTTGTGAGAGGACTTGGCCCTCTAATCTTATTGTTGTGAGTATCGAGGGTGAGGATTTGATTCTTGGTGATGATTGGCTCGAGCGGCATGGTGCAATCATGAACTACCGCACGAGAATCATCACCATGTTGGCCGATGATGGCATCGAGCACTCTTTCACGGCGAAAGAGGGGGAACCGAAACTTCGTTATTAACGCCTTGAAGGCGATGAAACTCCCGCGAAAGGGATGTATTGGTTATTGGTGCTATGCCTTGAAAGCGGAGAGTGGTGGAGTCGAGCTTTCGTCGATTCCAATCGTTAATGAATTTCCCGATGTTTTTCCCGACGAGTTACGGGATTGCCACCGGATCGAGAGGTCGAGTTCACTATAGAGTTAGAGCCGGTGCGGCTCTATTTCAAGGCGCCTATCGCATGGCACCTTGAGAGATGTCCGAGTTGAAGAAGCGGTTGAGTGAGCTTCTTGAGTCGGGGTATGTTCGACCGAGCGCCTCGCCTTGGGGCGCACCGGTCCTGTTTGTGCGGAAGAAGGATGGTTCGCTACGTTTGTGTATCGACTATCGCGAACTAAACAAGGTGACCATCAAGAACAAGTATCCTTTGCCGAGAATTGATGACTTGTTCGATCGCTGTGGAGCCGCGGTATTCTCGAAAATTGATTTGAAATCGGATACTATCACCTCGGGTGAGAGAGTCCGATGTGCCAAAACAAATTTTTCTGGACGAGGTACGGACATTATGAGTTCGTAGTCATGCCTTTCGGGTTAACTAATGCGCCGCGGTGTTCATGCAATTGATGAACAAAGTTTTTATCGAGTATTTGGATAAGTGCGTCGTCGTCTTTATTGACGATATTCTTGTTTATTCGAGGAATGAGGAAGAGCATGCCCATCATTTGCGGATAGTGTTGGACATTTTAAGGACCGAGCAACTCTATGCAAAGTTCTCGAAATGTGAGTTCGGGCCAAGGAAGTGATGTTTTTAGGTCACGTGATTTCATCCGAGGGGTTCGTGTGGATCCGCAGAAGATTGAGGCCGTATTGGATTGGGCACCGCCAAGAATGTGAAGGAGCTCCGTAGTTTCTGGTTTGGTGGCTACTACCGTAGGTTCGTAGAGGGTTTCGAATCGGCCCGCCACTTACGCAGCTTGCTCCGTAAATCCGAGAAGTTCGTGCGGAATGACGAGAGGCGATCGAGTTTTGAGGAATCAAGAAGCGTTTGACTTCAGCTTTGCTTTGGCATTGCCATGTGGCAACGAGGGTTTTGCCGTTTATAGCGATGCTTCAGTCGTGGTCTTGGGTGTGTATTGATGCGGACGGCAAGACCATTGCCTATGCGTCGAGACAGCTTGAGGCCGTATGAGCCGAACTACCCTACTCATGATTTGGAGTTAGCGGCAATGCTTTTGCGCTCAAGATTTGGCGTCACTATCTTTTCTCCACATGTCGATTTTTACCGATCATAAAAGTCCAAATACATATTTACTCCGAGAGTTGAATATGAGGCAGGAGGTGGTTAGAGTTGATTAAGGATTATGACCTCGAAATCCTTTATCATCCGGCAAGGCGAACGTTGTGGCCGACGCCTTGAGTCGGAAACCGCCATGCGTTGCGAACGCTTGAGATCCTTACATCTCGGCCCGAGCTTCGGAGGGCTTTGATCGAGTTAGATGTTGAGGTCTTGTTGCCGGAGCCGTCGGGCAACTTCGTGCTTTAGAGATTTCGCTGCCTTTGATCGATGAAATTAAGTCAAGCGCTTAGAGGATCCGATGATTACTCGATCCGAGAGAACGTTCTTAAAGGAAAGTCTCCTGGATTTGTGATTCACGAGGACGGTGTTTTGAGATTCCGCAGTCGGCTTTGTGTGCCGAACGACTCAGAGTTGAGGCAGAGTATTTTACGGGAGGCCCATGCTACACCTTATTCCGCTCATCTGGTACGAGTAAGATGTACAAGGACACGAGGAGAAATTTCGTGGAATGATATGAAGGATGAGGTCGCATACTTGTAGCGAGATGTTTGACTTGTCGCAGTCAAAATCGAGCATCGAGACCGGGCCGGGTTATTGCAGTCACTTCGCTCGGAATGGAAATGGGAAGATATATCGATGGATTTCGTTACGAGTTTGCCGAGATCGAGGTCGGGCATGAATATGGTATGGGTGATTGTTGATCGCCGACCAAGTCGGCACATTTTCCGGGCATCAAGGACACTTGGGGCCCGAGAAGTTAGCTCGTGTGTTTATTGCGCAGATCGTGAGACTTCACGGTACTCAAGTCTATTGTTTCGGATCGTGACGGCCGCTTTGTATCACACTCCGCAAAGTGCATAAGGCGTTGGGTACCCGGCGCTTTTAGTACCTCTTTTCATCCCCAAATGATGGACATTCGAACGCAATATACAGACGTTCGAGGACTAGTAGCGTGCTTGTGCTCTCGATCGAGTAGTGACCGGGAGGAACATTTGCCGATCTGAATTCACGTACAACAACAGTTGGCACGCGTCGATTCGGATGGCACCGTATGAGGCACTTTACGGGCGGCGATGTCGATCACCGATTTGTTGGAATGAGGCGTCCGATTTGGTCGGGACCGAGCCGGATGTCGTTTTAGAGACGAGGCGGAAGATAGAGTTAATTCGAGAACGGATGTTGACTGCCCAGAGTCGACAGAAGTCATATGCCGACGTCCGTCGTCGACCCTTGGAATTCGAGGTGGGAGACCACGTTTTGCTAAAGGTGTCGCCGACGAAGGGAGTTTTTCGTTTCGGGAAGAAAGGGAAGCTGAGTCCGAGATTTATTGGACCCTTTGAGATTCTCGAGCGAGTCGGTGAATTAGCGTACCGTTTGGCGTTACCTCCAGCCTTGAGTCATGTTCATAGCATTTTTCATGTGTTCCGGATCCTAATCACGTCATCGATTATGGCGAGATTGATATTGCTGAAGATATTACTTTCGAGGAGCGTCCCTTGAAGATTTTGGAGCATCGTGAGAAACGATTGAGGCATAGGACCATACCTTTGGTCAAGGTGCAGTGGTCGAGACACGGTGTCGAGGAAGCAACTTGGGAAACCGAGGATAGCATGCGTGCTAGGTACCCGGAGTTGTTTGTTTCTTAAGTTTCGGGACGAAACTTATTTTTAGAAGGGTAGAATGTAATATCCGTATTTTTCTTTCCCTTGTATTTTTGTTTTTGGTGTATTTCTCGATCGTGGTGACCCTCGTGTACTTTTCAGCGTGTCCTTCCTGTCAAATTGTTGAACTGTAATCTCGTTATTGTGATGCGGAACCGCCGCTTTGGGTTGTGGATCCGCTTTCGTTATTAGTCCCTAAATATGGATTCCTATCGTTTTATTCTCTTTAGGATCATTTTTATCATTTTGGGAACCAAAATGGGATGTGGGCATGCAGACAAGGTGCGTGCGTCGCGGCACCCAAATTTCTCCAAATGTTGGTCGAGCAATGCATGTGTGCCGCGGCACACCCATCCGTGCCGCGGCACAGCCACAGCGTGCCGCGCGCACTGTCCGTGCCGCGGCACACTCGTGTGTCTTCCGAGACCAAAACCCAATCAGACTGCAGTGCCGCGGCACACGCAGCCGTGCCGCTGCACAACGCGAAAACTTGGGAGTATTTTCGCCTCGTGCCGCGGCACACTTTGCCGTGCCGCGCACACGGCGGCCAATTGTGCAGATCCGTCTTTATTAGGCGAAATCGGCCGACTTTCCCCATTTTTTCATCTCGCATCGCGAGAGTAGTGAGAGAGAAGGGGAGAACCGCTCAGATTTCTCAACTTGGGGGCCGATTTTCATCATTTCTCTTCGGTAGTGAAGCTCGGGCAATCAATCTAGCGCGCTCTACGGATCTTGGTACGTGACTCTTCTAAGGTTATGTTCTAATACCCTATTTCGAATTATTTGTGGTTTTTGGTCTTTTGTTCTTATTATTTCGGTTGATTTGGTGGATTCATGTTGTATTGGTTTGATTTTGTTAGTATCGTTAGTTTTCCTACGATTCATGGATATTTTGTGGATTTTTATGGAATCGAGAGGGTTTGGTTGTGGTCCGCCTCGTTGTTATTTTTGTACGAATATACATGAATCGTAGGCGGGTTTACGGGTGTATTCCATTTCCATAATCGTTTAGAAGTGGTTGTGATTGTGCTATTCGAATCGTTAGGTTCATTCTCGCTTCCTCGTGGTTGTGCTTGATCCTTCCGCTCCGCTCGTGTCATCGTCTATTTAATCAAGGCAAGTATCCTTATGAACTTACAATCTTGACATAGTAGTTTTGTATGAGAAATTGTGTGTGTGTGTATGCTCACTACGGTTAGACTCGACGGGTCTCGGTAGGGTTCCACGAAGCCGTGGACCGCGAGCTTGCTTTTAACCACCGTGGGTTAGATCCGACGGGGTCTCGGCAGGGATCCACGAAGCCGTGGGTCCGCGGTTAATTGTGGTGCATTTTTACAAATGTGGTTTGATCATTGGCATTTCGGAAATGAGCGTTTTGGAAACTATGATTTCTTGATGGCATGCATTACTATATGTGTAAGATGTAAAATGTTCATTTGGTTACTTGTACTAGCGTAATTGCTAACCCTCTGGGACCCGCTTTGGGGAAATTCGCTTTATGAATTTCAGTCGTTCATCGAGACGAGCGGGCGCTGGACCAGTACACGGATGATGGCCGTGCGTGATGATGGTGCACGAGTGATGTTTTAGTGTCTTTTACCTTTTTGTCTTTTGTGGTTTTGAACTAATAGTTGTACTCGAGTACTTAAGGGGTTCTTGTTCGTTTGAATTGTATTGTTGCTTATTATGCTGTGTTGGATGATGATGTTATATTGACCGGTTGAACCGGGTGGATTGTTCTGTTTTGCGTCTTTATGACGTGGTATTATTTTATCGTTTCTGTGAGTCGTTGTGTATGATGCTGTTCAGCCTGGTGGGTCCCATATAGGGATTCACGGCACTGTAATATACCTCGGATATCTTGGGGGTGTTACAATAACTAAGCGAGAGTAATTTTCAATTTCAACCAATGTATAGTTCTGCACTTGTTCATCAGTGAGCTCCAAATCTGTATGTGATGAAATGAAGAAAATTAAGTGAGATAAATGCGATTACACATATTATGAAAGAGCATAATATTATGAATGAAGTGAAAATAATTGCAAACAGATGATAGTTTAATCATATATTGATAAAGTAATTCTTATGAAGTTTAGACATAAAACATTGTTACCCCAATTATTTAAATTCTGGCGCGAGCGGTAAAGGACTTCATCTGACAAAAGCCGCCAAGTCTTATCCCATACAACTTCAGGTCTCGAGATACTATTAGATAATAGCAACATTAAAAAGAGGTGACATAGGTAGCGTCCGGATCCCCATAAACTTGCTTCAGTGATACCATCGATATACTCCTTGTCATCATCTAACAAACCCAAAGCATAGCAAGCTCACTTGAAACTCTCATAAATGACTCCATCCACCATTCGCAAATCAGCATAGCGTGTTGGGCCCTTGATGTGATTCAGCATAATTCAAAGGTAATAGAGCCCACCGGCACGAACAGGGACATGGTAAAGTCGTCCTATAGTGAAGCGCTGTTTTCTCGGAGTCCATTTTCGTTGTGCATCATTCCATACAATTTTTTGGGGGAACTCCCAATATTTCAACTCTAGCTTCCTCACTTACGTTGTTCATTTCCATCCATGCTAAAAAATTTGCCTCGCTGGACGAAGGCTTATTAAAGACATCCGAAATATTATCGTCATCCCTGAAAAAACAATTATATTCACCCTCTAAATGGAATGGTAAACGTTCCACAGCGACACTTCGATAATGAATGTCAAACATAAATATTCACCAAACCACTTCACATTCAGAGATGTATCTGTTAGGAGTATGCCCTCGAATGCCACTCAGAGGATGTTGAGTGAGGGCATTGTACTTGTTATTATGTAAACCATTTATATAAGGCAAATGAATGTTTTTTTTATTTACTGGTAGTTACTGGCATTCCTAACTCGTAAATAAACATATAGAAACTAGTCCGTGTATTTGAGAGCAAAACGTTCCACTCCTTATTGGATAAGGGGGTCGGCACTGGAAAGGTTATAGCTCAAATACTTAATCGTTCGCAAGTCGATGAAACTTGACTGGGCGTTAAGTTTATGTGAAGACTTGTATGACGTGTTCTTTGACATGGAGAGTGCCTGTCGAACACTAATGGTTAGTGGGAGCACACGTTATAGGTATGTTAATTGGATTAGTATACTCGAACCGACTCACCCTTGATTCGTCACACGGATTTCACTCTGGGACAGTCAATGACGGAATCGAAAGGTTGTGATAGGTATTCGTGAACCTTCGACTTGAGGATTTAGTAGGGATGTGCTTGTGACGTCAAGATTTTCATTAGAGTAGTTCGACCACGTAAACCTAAGGCGGGGGTCAACCTCGATGTGCATCTTGACGGCAAGTAGCAGTCCTACCGAATACCAAGATAGAATTCTTTCTCCCGTTAGTGAGCGGGTTATATGTCCTATGCGGTTATCGCGATGAGATCATAAGTCTTTGGCCAAAGCATTGGAGCTAGTTGTATTAGATACACGAGAGCTCGATGATCTCGATTTGCATTAACGCATGCATAGCGTCAAGTACAGATAGGGTTTGACTGATCGTGACTTTATAACTTGATCGGGACATTTGAAAGAAGGGTTTATACGTATACTGGTATTCACGACAGAATGGTTCTTGAATGATCCCAATCATTCGTTCTCGCTGGAGTGCAGTGTAGGCCGCCAGTCAAGCTAGGTGGTGCTACTACTCTTTGGTTCCTCCCATTGCCGATCGAGACGGACCTACCGAGTCGCGCAATAGGATTGACGACGGAATAAATAAAGCTAACTCTCTCATTATGAATATTAGATATTGATATCTAATTGGGACATCGGATGTCTAAATCGATTTATTAGATAAATTGATTTACGGCCTAATGAATTAAATAAATTCTCGGGTGATTAATTTAATTCATAAATATAATTATTTCTTGGAGAAATTAATTATGTTATTTTGTATTTGATATGTTTAATTAATTGGATTAATTAAACGACACAAATATATCGGAACGGAATAGGAGTTTATCTGTTTGGACTCACGGGAGTCCGAAACGAACCGAACTCATCCCGGCTCCTTCTAGATAGCCATTCCAATTTCCCTCCTCTTTCCTTTGGTCATAGTCTCCACCTTAGTTGGTGGATGACTTGAATAATCAAGGGAACAAGATCTCTTAATTAATTCATTTTAATTATTTGGTCTTGATTTGGGAGGATTTTATGGGGAATAAAATGAAGGCTCTCCTCACTTGTATTGTACAAGTTTTGAACGTGAGAATAGAGAGAGATAGATAGACTTTGAGTTTAACACTCATCTTCATCTTCTTCATTCACTTCCTCTTCATTTTTCTTGGAGAAAAATTGAGAGAAAATTATTGAGAGATATATTATACACTTAGAGTGTAATAATAAAAGCTTCATCATTTGATTCTAGCCGTAACCTTAGAGGTTAATCAAGTGTTGTTATTCCGGTCGTTTTCCAGTAGCGTGGCAAGTAGAGACGCGGTGTTTTCGGCGTTGGATCGTTCAAGGGCTTGGAGCGGATTGGATACGTAGAGATCAACTAAAGCTTGGGGAATAGCTCAAGAGAAGGTTTCCATTTAATCAACGGACTTCGAGGGTTAGTTTCTTACGACTCTTGCTTTTCGTTTATATATTCGTATATACGTAGCTCGATCGATCCTCGTAGGGATTCGGATCGAATTAATTTTCGTTTTACCGCTTGGGCCTTCGTTTTAGGCACCGAATCCCAACGGTGGTATCGGGCGTAGGTCTTGCGATCGTATATACGATATTGGCATTTGAAATGCTTGATTAGATGGTGAATGATTTGGAATCATTTTAGTCATAATCGTGGTATATATTTTTACGTTCGTTGTAGTTATATTTTTCGTAAGTTTATGTCTAAATATAAATCTTAATTTCTTGGAAATATGATTTATATTGAAGATATGAATGTTGAAAAATATTGATATTGATATCCGGTCGAAAATCGAGCTCCGAATCGTCGCTTGACGATTTTTTCGGACAAAGGCGTGTTCTTTGCCAGGTGACTCGGCCGTGTCTGGTGACACGGGCCGTGTCAGCGATCCCAGCCGCGCCAGCGAGACCCGACCGTGTCGGGAGACACGGGCCGTGCCCGGCAGCGGTGCCGATCGTGATCGGCCATGCTGCATGTCTGCGGCATGTCGCCGCGATGACTTCGATGTATGGCCAATTTCGCCCGGCTCGATTTTTCGTGTATTCTTGAAAATTAATCTCGCATGTTAAATTGGATTTAATATGATTAAAATGATTTATGGTATTTCATTTTATAAGGGAAATTTGATTAATTGGAATATTTATGGTCGACCGAATTATTTTGAACGTTATCATATTACCGATTGTGTGAATCGATTGGATCGGTTCGTATTGTTGATTGGATCAATGTATCTCTACGCTTTCCATTTATATAGTATTTATTGGATGAATGCTTTTGAATGGGGATGTGGTTCGTGGACTTAGTTTTGAATCGTTCGTTTTATTCGATTGGGTTGTAAAGGCCGTTTTGAGCCTATTTATTTTACTAGAAATGTTTGTATCTAGGATGCAATTTCGATGTAAAATTTATATGTAATGACGAAGACCGGAGGAAGATCCATTTCGAGAAGACGAAGATTCAAGACGAAGACTTGTAATAGATTACGGAGTTTTTGTTTTCTAGGAACGGTCCATTAACCACATGTTGGTAGCAACTAGGTTGTGAATGGTTGTTTCATATTGTATGAATGCCACAAACGCGCTTAAATGATTAATATGAAAAGTGTAACGTTAATCGCGAAAATTCTCCCACGATAAATTATTAAGTTTATAAGGTTTCAAGATTTTCCTTCCCTCCATCGAGTTTTCGGGAAATTGAAATCCAAACCGGATGTGCTATGCTTCCGAGTTATCGGGGTAGTCATTCGGGGAGGACGGATAAATTACCAGGAGCGCATTGGATGCCTTTGGTTGGAGCAAATTTTATCCCTAGAAACCTGATAGGTTGCCGGATAAGATTCAATTGTGAAACTGATTTGCGTCGATGGTATAAACTTAACTTGTTCACGAACCATAGAAACCGTATAGGTTGAGGGGAGTGAACAAGGGGAAAAAGAAGATCGAATCATCCATTAGATGGGTTGGTGTTGGACACCACTTTATGAAAATTAATAGACTAGAAACCTGTTCGGTTGCCCTCTATTAAGATTTATAAAGAACTCGATCACCACTATGAAGTAGAGCGACGATACTTCCGGATTTCACATGGGAGTGTGTTATTCCGATAAAAATAGTGGGAGCTGGGTAACAAGAATAGAAAAGACCTTAATTCTACACTCGGAACATAATTGAGCGAGTCACTAATTAACTGCTATACTTAATGCGGATAAATCTCAATATGACAATGAATCCACTCGCAATTCTACTCAAAAGAACACCTTAATGGGACCTAACTTTGTGGATTGGCTCCATGATCGATGATTGTCCTCGGTATAGAGGCCTGGGATACGTCTTGGAGACGGACATTCCGGCGCCTCTGTGCGGACCGAGCCAATCAGAAGAGATTGAAAACCACGAAAAGTGGGTTAAGGATGACGTGAAAGTCCGTGCTTATATGATGGCTTCCATGTCTAATGAGCTTGAGAGCTCATGAGAAAATGACTTCGCTAGGCGGTCTGTCTCACTTAACCGAGCTTTATGGTGAGCACAGAATCGCTAGATATGAGATATCCAAGCAACTGTTCAGTGCAAGGATGAAGGAAGGTGAGAAGGTTGGGGAACACGTCCTCAAAATGATGTCCATGATCGAGAGATTGGAGGCTCTTGATTTTAAAATGGATACTTCTCTCCAAACCGACCTTATCCTACAGTCTCTCCCCGATTCCTTCTCACAGTTTGTTATGAACTTCAACCGCAATGAGATTGCATGTAATTTAGCCGGGCTAATGAACAAACTTGTGACCGCTCGGTCTCGGATGAAGACTCCGCGGATGAAGGAGTCTCGCTTGTGATTTCTTACGGACCTCGGAGATCTAAGAATAAGAAGAAAAAGACCAAGAAGCGGTGGACCACAAGCTAAGGACCTTAAGGGTAAGGGCAAGGCCCCAATGGTTCGAAGAACAAGAAGAAAAGGATACTTGTCTCAAGTGCGGTGAGTGGGCCACCGGGCTAGAGACTGTCCGATTCTTCATGGCACTTCGTCTGAGAACTTTTAGTTTTGGAAACAAATTGTTACGCTCTTGTATTTTCTACTTCTGGATCCGGATTACGGTGCTAGTTCTCATATTTGTACCGTGAATCGGGATCTGGAACAAAGTAGGAAGCTTGGAGGTGGAGAAGTTATGATCACAATCGGAAGCGGGCATAGTGTCGAGGCGACCGACATAGGATCACTTCTTTTGGGTTTAGAATCCGGCTTTGTTTTGACTTTAGAAGATGTACTTGTTTTGCCCAAGGGGCACAAAACATTGTATCCATTCGTCATGGACCGAAAAGGCTTTTCATTTTTCATTGGTGATTGTTCTGCAAAATTTATTTTAGAAATAAACTAGTGGGTACTGCTACATTGTTGAATGGATTGTATCATCTAAATCTCAGCAACAAAGTAGTTGTGAATACTATGACTAGAAAACGTGGTAGGGATGAAACCAATCAAGTTTTAAAATGGCATCTTAGACTTGGTCATGTTGGTCAGACCAAGGTTTACAAGATGGAAAAAGATGGACTTATGGGTCCATTGGGATCGGATCCCTTTCCTACTTGTGAATCTTGCCTTAAAGGCAAAATGACTAAGTCCCCCTTCACAGGGACTTTTGAAAGAGCCGCTGATAAACTGGGATTAATCCATACTGACGTTTGTGGTGCTTTGGAAGCAGCACGTGACGGATATCAATATTTCATTACGTTTACAGATGATCATACTAGGTATGGTTATGTATACCTAATGAAACATAAATCCGAGGCTTTTGAGAAATTCCAGGAATTCAAGGCCGTAGTCGAGAAACAAACTGGTAATCATATCAAAGCACTTCGGTCGGACCGAGGTGGCGAGTATATGAGTACGGAGTTTGACGAGTTCCTTAAGGAACATGGAATAGTTTCACAACTAACACCTCCAGGTACCCCTCAGTTAAATGGTGTGTCAGAAAGAAGGAACCGGACCCTGTTGAACATGGTCCGTTCCATGCTGGGCTATACTGTCTTGCCGATTTACCTGTGGAGGTATGCACTCCTGACTGCCGCGTATATCTTGAACAGATGTCCTTCCAAATCCATTCCTAAAACTCCACATGAGATGTGGGAGGGAAGGAAACCAAGTCTTAATCATATTAGGATTTGGGGATGTCCCGCCTATGTCAAGAAGACTAAGGTGGAAAAGTTGGAAGCTAGGTCTGCGAAGGGACGTTTCATTGGATTCCCGTCTGGGACGATGGGATATCTATTCTACATGCCCGAAGATCGAAGGATCATTGTTGCTTTACAAGCACACTTCCTGGAAGATGAGTTCATTCAGGAAGGCGGAGCAGGTAGAAGTATTTCTTTAGAAGAATACAATGAAACTCCTCGAGAGACACCTGTGCAAGAAACTGGAACCGAACTTTCTGAAACACAAGTACAACCACCTCGTAGGTCTAGTAGGGTGTCTCATTTACCTGAGAGGTATGGGCTTGTGCACTTGGAGGAGCTGGGTCTCCATGAGGTTCCAAGTGATATCCAAGAGACCGACCCGACGACCTATGACCAAGCGATGGTGGATGTAGACTCCGCGAAATGGCGTGAAGCTATGGAAGCTGAGATAGACTCGATGCATGTCAATCAGGTCTGGACTCTAGTAGACCGCCCCAAGGGCATAATGCCTATTGGGAACAAGTGGATCTACAAGAGAAAGACTGATGGTGATGGCAAGGTTGACGCCTATAAGGCCAGGCTTGTGGCAAAGGGTTATACCCAAAAGGAAGGGATCGATTACCACGATACCTTCTCGCCCGTAGCCATGATCAAGTCTATTCGCATGATGCTTGCTATAGCTGCCTACCACGATTATGAGATATGGCAAATGGACGTAAAGACGGCTTTCCTTAATGGATTCCTCGAGGAGGAAATCTATATGGATCAGCCTAAAGGCTTTGTGTCCGAAGTCGATATTCAGAAAGTGTGCAAGCTTCAGCGTTCCATTTATGGACTGAAGCAAGCGTCGCGTAGTTGGAACCTTCGTTTTGTGAGGCGGTCAAAGAGTTTGACTTCGTGCAAAATGAAGAGGAACCTTGTGTATACAAGAGGGTTAGTGGGAGCAAGATCGCATTCTTAGTACTATATGTAGATGACATTCTACTAATAGGAAATGATGTGGGAATGCTCGATTACGTGAAAGCTTGGCTTTGAGTAATTTCTCCATGAAAGACTTGGGAGAAGCTACCTATATTCTTGGTATTCGACTCTAGGGATAGAGCGAAGAGAACAATAGGTCTTTCCCAAGCCCTCTATATAGATAAAATCTTAAAGCGATTTAAGATGGATGATTCTAAAAGAGGGTTCCTACCGATGCGACATGGAATAAAACTCACCTTGAAGATGTGTCCTCAAAGTGAGGAACAACGAAAGGAAATGAGTAATATACCATATGCTTCGGCCGTGGGTAGCCTTATGTATGCTATGTTGTGTACAAGACGACATCGCGCATTTGTAAGCGTGGTGAGTAGGTTTCGAGCAAACCCGGGTAGGGAACATTGAATTTGCCGTAAGAACGTTCTCAAGTACTTGAGAAGGACTAGAGATATGATTCGATGTATGGTGGTGGAGAATTGGATGTGGTAGGATTCACCGATTCGGACTTCCAAGGGCGAAGGGCGACTCGATGTCCACTCGGCTACATATTTACTCTTAATGGAGGAGCGGTATCTTGGCGTAGTGCCAAGCAAAGCGCGACTTGATTCCACTGTCGGTGAGTATCAAGCGGCCTCGGAGGCTTCCAAGGAAGGGTTACGGATTAAGAAGTTTAGGAGAACTTCAAATGATACCATGTCTTTGAGCTGCTGTTCATCTTTGCGACAACGACGGAGTCAGCGCGAGCCAAGGAGCCGAGGTTTCACAACAAGACCAAACATATTGAGAGGAAGTATCATCTCGTAAGAGAATTTGTTCGCAAGGGATACATTGTCTGCCTGAGAGTAGACTCGGCCGACAACGTCGCCGATCCACCGACAAGCCACTTTCTCGGACTAGCTTGGAGCGTCATCGGAGAACATGGGTATTAGATACCATAGTGTGTGGCATTGAGTGCAAGTGGGAGATTGTTAGGAGTATGCCCTCGAATGCCACTCGGAGGATGTTGAGTGAGGGCATTGTACTTGTTATTATGTAAACCATTTATATAAGGCAAATGAATGTTTTTTTATTTCTTGGTAGTTCTTGGCATTCCTAACTCGTAAATAAACATATAGAAACTAGTCCGTATATTTGAGAGCAAACGTTCCACTCCTTATTGGATAAGGGGTCGGCCTTTGGAAAGGTTATAGCTCAAATACTTAATCGTTCGCAAGTCGATGAAACTTGGTAGGCGTTAAGTTTATGTGAAGACTTGTATGACGTGTTCTTTGACATGGAGAGTGCACGCCGAACACTAATGGTTAGTGGGAGCACACGTTATAGGTATGTTAATTGGATTAGTATACTCGAACCGACTCACCCTTGATTCGTCACACGGATTTCACTGGGACGATCAATGACGGAATCGAAAGGTTGTGATAGGTATTCGTGAACCTTCGACTTGAGGATTTAGTAGGGATGTGCTTGTGACGTCAAGATTTTCATTAGAGTAGTTCGACCACGTAAACCGGAAGGCGGGGTCAACCTCGACGTGCATCTTGACGGGCAAGTAGCAGTCCTATCAATACCAAGATAGAATTCTTTCTCCCGTTAGTGAGCGGGTTATATGTCCTATGCGGTTATTGGCGAGATGAGATCATAAGTCTTTGGCCAAAGCATTGGAGCTAGTTGTATTAGATACACGAGAGCTCGATGATCTCGATTTGCATTAACGCATGCATAGCGTCAAGCATGAGATAGGGTTTGGTGATCGTGACTTTATAACTTGATCGGGACATTTGAAAGAAGGGTTTATACGTATCGGTATTCACGACAGAATGGTTCTTGAATGATCCCAATCATTCGTTCTCGGTTAAGTGCAGTGTAGGCCGCCAGTGGCTAGGTGGTGCTACTACTCTTTGGTTCCTCCCATTCTTTCGAGACGGACCTACCGAGTCGCGCAATAGGATTGACGGAATAAATAAAGCTAACTCTCTCATTATGAATATTAGATATTGGATATCTAATTGGGACATTGGATGTCTAAATCGATTTATTAGATAAATTGATTTACGGCTAATGAATTAAATAAATTCTTGGGTGATTAATTTAATTCATAAATATAATTATTTCTTGGAGAAATTAATTATGTTATTTTGTATTTGATATGTTTAATTAATTGGATTAATTAAACGACACAAATATATCGGAACGGAATAGGAGTTTATCTGTTTGGACTCACGAGAGTCCGAAACGAACCGAACTCATCCCGGCTCCTTCTAGATGGCCATTCCAATTTCCCTCCTCTTTCCTTTGGTCATAGTCTCCACCTTAGTTGGTGGATGACTTGAATAATCAAGGGAACAAGATCTCTTAATTAATTCATTTTAATTATTTGGTCTTGATTTGGGAGGATTTTATGGGGAATAAAATGAAGGTTCTCCTCACTTGTATTGTACAAGTTTTGAACGTGAGAATAGAGAGAGATAGATAGACTTTGAGTTTAACACTCATCTTCATCTTCTTCATTCACTTCCTCTTCATTTTTCTTGGAGAAAAATTGAGAGAAAATTATTGAGAGATATATTATACAGTTAGAGTGTAATAATAAAAGCTTCATCATTTGATTCTAGCCATAACCTTAGAGGTTAATCAAGTGTTGTTATTCCGGTCGTTTTTCCGGCGCGTGGCAAGTAGAGACGCGGTGTTTTCGGCGTTGGATCGTTCAAGGGCTTGGAGCGGATCGGATACGTAGAGATCAACTAAAGCTTGGGGAATAGCTCAAGAGAAGGTTTCCATTTAATCAACGGACTTCGAGGGTTAGTTTCTTACGACTCTTGCTTTTCGTTTATATATTCGTATATACGTAGCTCGATCGATCCTCGTAGGGATTCGGATCGAATTAATTTTCGTTTTACCGCTTCCGCTGGGCCTTCGTTTTAGGCACCGAATCCCAACAGTATCGACAGTCGATGTATCGCTTGATCTCATCATCTCTTCCAGCCCCTTCATCATCGACTCCAGTGGTGGAGAACCTAGCAGTAATCCTATCGTTACCCTTGCTGATGTACTTGAAGAGATACTTGATGGCTCTACTTTGATTGCAATATTCAACATTGATGTGAGTCTGATACTTCAAAAGTAGATAATGATTATAAGGTAAAGTGAACCAGTTGTCAAGAGAAACTCCATTCTTTTCTATAGTGGTACCCGTATCCCTTCTATTATAAATAGGATACCTTGATCGTCAATGATGGTTCGTTCATTAAAACTCTTTGGGAAGCGCTTGGAGCACTTTCCATCAACCATGTACGGGGAATAAAGATTAGCAGCACCACAAGGACCATGTACTATATAATCAGAGACGACCTCGTATAACTTTGGATTACTTTCCTTATCAGGTATCTCAGAGCATATGACATTATCCATATACTCGGTCACGTTAACTTGATTATCACGTTAGAGAAAGAGGACGATGTGAGCATGAGGCAAACCTCGCTTTTGAAACTCGATCGTATAGATAACTACATCAATTCATGAAAGTTATCAGTCTAGATGCAAAATGTATAAAAGCTCATCTGGATGTATTTTTTCGAATCCCAAAATCGAGCAAGCTAATTATTATCTTTTCTTTTTTCAATTAATTATTTGTAAATTGAAAGTATAAAGTCATATTATATCTATATTTGTACATAGTAAAAATAGACATTTACTAAATATCTTATTGTGGTTGAAAACCGGAGTCCCTACTAATTATGGTCTACCTATAGGCGTGGAATTTAAAATACCCAACATTTGAGTTAGAGAGTGACCTGAAGATTTTAATTTACATAATTTAAAAAATCATGATGTGAAAATTGCTTTTCTACAGATTTTTATAATAAGACTATTGGGATTCAATAGCGAATTCGTTTTATGGTGAGTTATGCCATCCACTATTTTTTTGCAGAATATAAGTGGCGATTTATGTTAAAGAGATCTGCCACTTTGTAGTACGAACAGTCATAAGCCCTTGGCCAAGAATGCCTGGGCAGCCTGCTGGACACATACGGCCGTAACTGGCCAAGCCTTACGGCCGTACCTGCTCAACTTACGGCCGTATTACAAGACCTTACGACTGTAAGTCCCATTCGTCCAAAATGGCCTGAAAACAACGGACCCTTGTTACGGCCGTAACCTACAATCCTTACGGCCGTAACTCAATGCTGGGCAAGGTGAAGAATCTGATAAACGTGAAGTCTTTCGCCAGCTTCTCAAAGCAGTTGATTGAGCGAGGTGGTAGTGAGATGTACCACCTGTGGGCGAGATCGCCCAGGGTTAATGAGAACATTCAACACTTGGTCGCATCTGATGCTCCGCATCCGGTCATGTAGATCCGGAATTTGCTCAAGTGGGTTTCCAGATCCAATCTCCCCTCATATAGAGGTGTTTGTGGGGGATTGATCGTTGGTTGGACTGGGGTGAGCTCGATCTGAACCGCGAGTGGTTCACTTGGCCCAACGATCGATCTCCCGGCGCCTGCCCCATTTTCCAGGAGCGCCTTCATCTCGTCGAGCTGGCATTGCATGGCGGCCATCGCCGTCGCCTGACTGCTCGCCGATTGGCTCCCAGAGCGCGAGCCAAGGCGATCGTGTACTGATCCCCTGGCCCCGTGGTGAATGACGAGTTCCCTGCCAGTGGGTTCATTTCTTGGGCGAGCGGGGGCTCTCTGACCGGCTTGTCTCCTGGGAGTCGGATATGCCGAACTCCTGGTAAAGGATTCGGACTCCGATGTCTCCTACTGGGCCTCGAGTGCCACAGTCGCCATGAGGGATCGCTCCCTAGGCGGCTGAAGACGGAATCTTCCCGCCTCACGAGAGCCTTCTCCTGCGGCTCGGGGCTTTCTGTCGATTTCTCAACATAGATCCTCTTAAGCTTCCGCTTACCTGCCCGGCGGATGGCCGACGGAGTGATGGTGGGCGAGTCGTAGGCCTTCCGTCGCTCCCTGAGGATGGCTATAGCCTCCTCGATCTGTTCCGCGGTCTGGAACTGATCGAGTGAGAGGCTAGAACCGTCCCTCGGGGGCGGGAGTGAGAGCCTAGCGTCGCCACGGTCGCCTTCCGCCGTGGGCTGGGATTCGGTCCGGGCCGGAATGAGATTTCCAGTGGATCTTAGGGTGGCTCTCTTGGAAGTCGTTGCAGACGTCATTTTCTGAAGGCTTTTCTGTTGAAGAACAATGGGTGTTTCTTCAAGTATATGTCCGGAGAACAGTGAGTGTTCTTCGAGACGGTAAGAATAAAAATGAAGGTTTAGATGTCCTTCCTCTAGTGCCAATTGTTGTTACCCAAAATATTATCCGAAGATAGTATTGCTGGAATGATCGAGTAACAAACAAATGCGTGAACACTTCCGTGAGAAAATAGATAACACAAGATTTGCCGGGGTTGTTAATCCCGGGCTTGAATACTCTCGCGAGATGTTATTAATAAATATACTGTCGAGTACAAATATTAATGTTAGAATCTATTACAATGAGTGTAAAGACTTCTAGTTATCTAGGTTGTAGAGCGCGTGATTGCCGGAAGAACCAGATATGTAGATCTGTGAGTTCTTGCTTGGGATGTATGATAAGTGTGTATGAATATCACTATGAATGTATAAATGGTTGCCAGATGATTCTTTGATTCTCTTTTTGTGTGTATTTTGCACTGTATTCACGGTAAAATCGCGTCCCTTTGGCTATTGTAGTGAGTTCTCTATTTATAGGGGACAAGGTAGTTGGGACCCCTCAGGCGATCGCGGGCGACCGCCGTTTTCTATATTATAATAAGATGGCCGATCGTCCCGTCACGTGGGGCTGTTCCCTTAAAGTCTGGGGCCGCTGCTGGTGGCCAGCTGTGCGAGCCAATGGGAAGCCAGCACGCGTCCTGGGTCGCTGTCCGGGGAGGGCCCACTTTGTACCTTTCGGCGGCCCTGTCGGTAGGTGTGGTAGGTGACAGGCTGGGGTCAAAGGCCCTATCTGTCGGCGCCCTCTGAATATCCGCACGTGGGCCACCGTCCAAGATTCGGTCTTCGACGACTTTGATGGATGTTGGATCCATACGTGGCACGAGACGATCGCCTCTGGTTCGCTCATTAAAGACGATCGCCAGATATCAAAAGACGATCGCTGGGTACCAAAAGACGGTCGCCGTATTGTGCCGATCGCTGGGCGTTTGCCCAGAGTATGTCTTCTATGGTTGGCTTCTCTGATCGTGATGCCGATCACCTATTTGAGGCGTATTAATCGCCGCACAACATTCTGGTAGAGTTATTCCTTGCTTTTGGGTGAGTTCTGCTTTGCATTTGTATTTAGGCCAGACATCTTCTGTTCTTGAGATAGTTGAAGTGAGATACTTCTCGTAGGAATCTCACTCCCTCTGCTCGTAGTACCTAGGGAAGAGTAGTTTGATAATATTATGTCCAAATTTTTCTTTAAAAATAAAAGATAGTCACTTGAGTTCAATAAGTATCGGTAATGGCCAATCAATAATTTAACACAGAGAAAATTATTAAGATGTTAAATTCAAAGAAAAATTTTATGAGTTAAAGGTATGTTCTGACCTAAAGGTATATCTACTATATGGTCGAGAAGGATAGCGTGATTATTCTTGTGTGTCTTTCAGTTTTTGTCTGTTACCTTTTAAAGCATGAATTACGTTGGGATAGATGTGGTTAACTTCTTAAGGATCTTCTCCCTTTGGGATAGATGTTAACTTTCATCTTAAGGATCTTCTCCCAATAGTTAATGCAGGAAAAGGTGAGTCTTTATAAAATAGTGAGATGACATAGTATATTAATAGCAATAACAGTTGTATGTTTTTGGTAGAAGATTAAAATAACACTAAATGTGGTTGGTTCTAACTAAAGGAATTGCAAATTGAATTTCACTATGTGTACAACATAAAAGAAGAAAAATGGATCGAAGTTGGATGAATGCAAGTCGTAACAGTGATGAGTATGATAATGGAATCGAACAATTTCTTGAGTTCGCCCGAAAAAATCGCCCGGAACCCGATGAAAGATATTTTTGCCCTTGTGTCAAGTGTATGAACGGGAGACGATATGAAGCTGACATAATTCGTGAACATCTTATTTGTGAGGGAATAAATACGAACTATACGATTTGGATATGGCATGGCGAACTAGTAGACATTCCAACTGAAGACACACAGGTAGATATAGATGGTGATCAATTTGAAGACATGATTCGTGATGTTGGAGAAAAATCATTCCGACGAGCGCATGTTTATGATGCATTGAAAAGTGATTCAGAGACTCCTTTATATCCGGGTTGTAAAAATTTTACACGCTTGTCTGCCGTGTTGAAGTTGGTTAATGTGAAAGCAAAAAATGGGTGGAGTGATAAAAGTTTCACCGAATTACTCGAGCTGATACATGAGATACTTCCAGAAGGTAATAAATTGCCTAGCCGTACTTATGAGGCGAAGAAGGTTTTGTGTCCGATGGGTTTAGCGTATAAGAAAATACACGCCTGCCCTAATGATTGCATATTGTACCGAAAAGAGTTTGAATTATTACATAAGTATCCTAGGTGCGGGGCATCACGCTACAAAGTGAAGCATGATGATTCTAGTGATGGAGAGAGCACACAACGAGGGCCTCCAGCGAAGGTGTTGTGGTATCCTCCAATTATTCCAAGGTTCAAGCGACTGTTTGCTAATAAGGATGACGCAAAGAATCTCATATAGCACGCAAAAGGGAGAAAATGCGACGGACTAATTCGTCATCCTGCTGATTCTGTACAGTGAAAGAAAATAGATCATTTATTTCTGGATTTGGGGGGTGAGGTAAGAAACCTTAGGCTTGGACTTGCCACAGATGGGATGAATCCGTTTGGTAATTTAAGCACTAAGCATAGCTCATGGCCCGTCCTACTTGTGATCTATAATTTACCTCATTGGTTATGTATGAAGTAGAGATATGTTATGTTGTCAATGATGATTTCAGGCCCAAAGCAGCCAGGAAATGACATAGCTGTTTATCTAAGTTTGTTGATTGATGATTTGAAAATGATGTGGGATGAAGGGGTTGACGTGTTTGATGGGTACCACCAACAAAGTTTCAAGCTACGTGCAATGTTATTTTGTACCATTAATGATTTTCCGGCATATGGAAACTTGAGCGGGAATAGTGTGAAGGGGCATCATGCATGTCCTATATGTGAAGAAAACACAAGCTATGTTCAGTTGAAACACGAAAAAAAACCAGTTTACACTCAACATCGGAGGTTTCTCAAGCACCATCACCCATATCGTAGATCGAGAAAAGCTTTTAATGGATACCAGGAAGAGGGATTTGCACCGATACCATTAACAGGTGAGCAAGTTTACAATCGCGTTAAGAATATCAATAATGTGTTTGGGAAAGCTACAAAAAATTCCGTTGCGACAAACATATGGAAGAAGAGGTCCATATTCTTTGATCTTCCATACTGGAGCAAACTAGATGTTAGACATTGCATAGATGTTATGCATGTCGAAAAAAATGTGTGCGATAGTGTGATCGGCACACTTCTCAATATTAAAGACAAAACAAAAGATGGTGTCCAGGCTCGTCTAGACCTAAAGGATATGGGTAATCGTCCTCAGTTGCATCCGCAATCAGTTGGTAAACGAACTTATCTTCCCCTAGCATGTTATACTTTATCAAAAAGGGAGAAAATCAGCTTTTGTAAATGTTTACAAGGCATTAAAGTGCCACAAAGTTACTCTTCAAATATTAAGAGTCTTGTGTCGTTGCAAACTCTTAAATTGGTTGGCTTAAAGTCCCATGACTATCATGTCTTGATGCAACAACTTCTAGCAGTGGCTATACGTGATGTTTTGCCTAAAAAAGTGAGGCATGTCATAACTCGCTTGTGCTTTTTTTTCAATGCTATATGTAGCAAAGTGATAGATCCTCTAGTTTTGGATGAGTGGAAAAATGAGGCTGTTGTTATCTTATGCTAATTGGAGATGTATTTTCCTCCTTTTTTTGATATCATGGTTCACTTACTTATCCATCTAGTTAGAGAGATTGAAGGGTGTGACCCTGTTTATTTGAGATGGATGTACCCCATTGAGCGATACATGAAGATTTTCAAAGGGTATACCAAAAACCCATTTCGTCTAGATGCATCTATTGTGGAGAGGTACATTGCAGAAGAAGCTATTGAGTTTTGCACATATTACATGTCACAAGTGGAATCTGTAGGGCTTCTTAAGTCTCGACATGAGGATAGAATTAGAGGAAAGGGTACACGAGGTGTTAAAGTTGTAACCAAGAGTCGAGATGAGGTGCTTCAAGCACATTTGTACATTTTGAATAACACTGATGATGTTC
This sequence comes from Orobanche coerulescens, assembly GCA_033398695.1. Classification (NCBI taxonomy): domain Eukaryota; kingdom Viridiplantae; phylum Streptophyta; class Magnoliopsida; order Lamiales; family Orobanchaceae; genus Orobanche; species Orobanche coerulescens. The sequence continues at coordinate 125,109,742 of CM065819.1, read as the reverse complement.
TTCCCTACTTATCAGCTCACAAGAATCATTTGAAGATAAAGAATCCCAAATGAGTGAAAAATGGTTGTTGATCGAACACAATAAGACTTTCTTGAGATGGTTTAAGGAACAAATTTCTAGCAGTGCATCTGAAACATTACAATGGCTAGCTTACGGACCCAAATCTGATGTCGTAACTTGGAGTGGATACGATATTAATAAGTACTCATTCTATACAAAGTCACAAGATGACAAGAGTATGGTTCAAAATAGTGGAGTTACTCTTCAAGCCGAGTCTATGCACTTTTCAAGCTCAAAAGACAAAAACCCAGTTTTGGCATCGACGAGTTACAATGGAGTTATAGAAGAGATCTGGGAACTTGATTATGTTAGAGTGCCTGTGTTTAAGTGCAAGTGGGCTGATAATAATACGGGTGTGGAAACCGATGAGTTAGGATTTACTTTGGTAGATCTTCACAAGGTAGCTTACAAAGACAAGCCTTTTATCATGGCACACCAAGCAAAACAGGTGTTCTATGTCAACGATCCATGTAATGAAAGATTGTCCATGGATATTCCTGGCAGAAGTGTGGATACGAATGAAACTGAAGAATCAACGTTTGACAATTGTGAATTTATTCCTTTGTCAACACGGTTACCCACTATCGTTGAAGAAAATGAAGCTGACGACATACATGCCATTCGAAATGACCATGATGAAGGTTTATGGGAGAACTATGTTATCTCAAAAGATAAATAAAAATCAGGTACATGAATGACTACATCTAAGTTTTGCATAGATACATATGTCATTTTTGTTCTCATTCTAAGTCTAACCGAATTAATTTATTCTCCTCTTATAAAGTGAGTAGGTGTTCACTTAGAAATCGGTAGATTTTGTACTTACTAATCAAAATGTAGGCAATTAGATGTTAAGTTATAATAAGAGTCAATTTAGACAACTAGGTAATATGTTGTGTTTGACAAGTATTAGTTTTTTGACAAAGAGTTTTTCAAACAAAAAATATTACTGTTGTGTTTGACAAGTATTAGTTTTTTTGACAAAGAGTTTTTCAAACAAAAAATATTATTGGTGTATGTTGTGTTTGACAAATATTATTTTTTTGGTTTATGTTGTGTTTGACAATATTTTCATTTGTTTATATATGCACATGACTTCTCCTCGGCATCCTTCTCGTTCTCCTTCTCATTCTCCTCATACTCCTGGCCATTCTCCTCCTCATTCCGCTGCTTCTCCTCATACACAGACTACTACATCGAGAAATCCTACAAGATGTAGAAGTATGGCCAAACGGCGTGTAGATGGGAAAAAGCTACCTCTTGATATCGATCCAGTCAGGGGAAAACTTAAGTACGAGCACAAAATCAAGTTGAGTACGTATTTGGGTAAACTTGCGAAAGATCATGTTTCTATATTGTACGATCGATGGAATCACGTACCGGACAAGCCCGAGAAGGAAATGTTGTGGCAGGATGTATTGGTACGTGCATTACTTTTGTGATTAATTATGTGTTTCACTTTGTGCTTAAATTAAATTAAATTATTCTGTAAAAACTGAAATTAAATAAAATAATTTAAAAAACTGAATTAAATATAAATATGGATTAAAAGTGAAATTTATTAAAAAACATTAATTTAATTAAATTATTCTACAGAAACTGAAATTAAATAAAATAATAATATATAATTGATTGATAATATGATGTGATGAATGAAATTATTTTTTGATCCCTTTTGTTAGTGCTACTCTCTGATTTTAGGTAAAAAATTGAAATTTATAAAAAAAAACCTAAATTTAAGTAATTTATTTTCTAAAAACTGAAATTAAATAAAATAATTTAAAAAACTGAATTAATTATAAATAATCTGGAATAAAATTAAAATTTATGAAAAAACATTATTTGATCAAATTATTCTATAAAAACTTAAATTATTGCAAATAATTTAAAATTGTATTATTGATAACGTTTCAATTTGAATTTGTCAATGTAGGCCAACTTTGATGTCAGTCAAATTAGCAATATTGGTCAATTTCGCACGAAGACATTGCAGTCTATTGACAGGATGTGGAGGTAATTTAAGACTGATTTGACCGGCAAGTATATATATGGTCCGTCGAAAGGGTTGTCTCCTTGCGAGAAATATGGTATATCGGAGGACGATTGGAAAGAATTCAAAAAGACTCGTGAGGACCCTACTTGGGAGGTAAATTTGAATTCAAAAGATATTTTCTGTAGCTCGATTACTTGCAGATATTTCCTTACATATTATTTCGATTCCTTGCAAATAATTTTCTATAGATCGATTCCACCTCTCGTTTCATTTACTTGCATATTATTTCGATTCATTGCAAATATTTTTTTACAGGAAAAGAGAATCAAGAAACAAGATATAGCGAAGATGAACAATGCTCCCCATACTATGGCTCGAGACGGATATGATTTTGTGGAGGTACAGGAGATGGAGAGAAAGATGAAGGAGCGTAAAGAAGAAGCGTCAAAGTCTGGAGAAGATGTTATTATTGATCCTCCATCTCCTCCTTCACGTCATCAGAGGTGGAAACTTGGTCGCCAAAAAAGATTTGGAGGAGTGTCATCAGATGCAGCACGAGAGATTATTACTAAGATCGTAAGTTTAAAAAATCATTTAATATTTGACAATGTACTTAAAATTAAATAAACTTAGTTTTCTTATCTTTTCAAAAGTTGATTCTGGAAATTTTTGTTTTGCAATTAAATTCTATAACTTAAATTTTTGTTGTTGAAAAAAATAAAAGTCGTAATATTTAATTTGAAATATTTAAAGGTTGTGAATAAAATTTTAAAAGTTCACTTTTATGTTTCACTTATGAAACAAAGTTTTTATCCTTACAACAAAAATATTAACTGTTCATTTATGTGCTTCACATTTGTGTTACACTTACGAAAAAACGTTCTTTTGTAGGATGAGTTGGCACAACAGTGTACACGATGCCTTCACTCCCGAGGGACGACATGATATATTGGCTGAGGCCATTGGGAGACCGGAGCACCCTGGCCGTGTTCGTGGGATTGGATTTGGTGTAGGCATTCTAGATTATTTTGGACGATCTTCACGTCGATCTGCATCATCAAGTGTGTTGGAGGAACTAACGAAGAAGATCACATATGATGTGACACAAAATTTGATGAATACATTTGGCCAAACATTGGAGTCCTTGGGTGCCCATTCACAGCAGCCCCACACCGATCTACGTACACCTGATGATCATCATGTTACCCGTGTCAGTACGAAGGGGAGTTGTGCCGATGATGTTTCTGGCCCTTCACGAGGGAAGACTCCGCCTGGGGACACTGGTTGATTTGGATTTTATGTGGACGAGCGTCCTCCTCGTCTAGTCGCTATCGGTCTAGTTCATCATGGTGATTCTACCCTGCACTGTGCACCTTTACCAGCTCATTTGGTTAAGGTAGTAGTCGAGGAGGCCGTAGATGGCGGTGCCGAAGTTCCTATAACTACTGAAGAGGTAAGCTTAGTGAGAGAAGCTCTAGGTACCTTTATTGCATGGCCAAAGGATCTTATCGTTGTCGACTTTATCAAGGTATATTTCTTTCATGTTTTAATATTAAATCTAAATAAAAGATACACCATTTATAGTTAGTTTTTACACTGCTTGTCCTCAAGAAACTAGCTGAAAATTTAGAATATTTAGAATTTAAAAAATTAAGAATAAAATTTGTAGTAGTTTTTAATATTAAAATCTAAATAAAAGATACTTCGTTTACAATTGGTTTTACAGTTGGTTTTTACAGTTTTCATGTTTTTTCTATATGATTTAGGATATTGAGCGACCCGAGCCACCTAAGAAACATGCTCGTCAAGATGACCGGTCGAGTGACAGTGACACGTTGAGAGAGTTATTTAGTGTTGCAGCGACTCTCTTTAGTGAGCCGTTACAGGTGCCATGGGATACAGCTTCCTTTGGTTGTGGTGGTGATAACGTTCCCTTGCACATAAGTTACAATGATCTTTTGGAAATCATTCAAGACAAGCAGTGGCTTAACTTATCGATTCTACAGTTTTGGACTTTGTAAGTAATTCTTTACATGCATATTTATGTATTTTTTATCAAAAATTCATAGTTTGAAACGTAAATAAGGTAGTAATATTTTGTTTAACAAATTAGGTACTTATCGAAATTGAATGTGGGCACGATGGACGAGGATTTGTATGGATATTTTGATCCTTAATCCATACAAAATATGGAAAATAAGGGAGAGGAGGCCTCCAGATACATCGCTTCGCGTATGTCGGATGCCAGAAAATAGATATACCTTGAAGCTTATCATCATGAGTAAGATCTAACATATTCGTCTCACTACTCTCTTTTTTTCTCTAAAAGTCTTAATATTTATTTCTTGTCTTTGTAGATTATTATATATTAATAATTATGTAAGTAGATGTATTTAGATTGATTATGGAAAAATTAAATATTCCGTTTGTTAATGCAGTGAGCATTGGCAACTTTTGTTCGTTATTCCGGCAAAAGCCGAAGTTGTGTGGTTTTGCTCATTACACCGTAAGCCCGACAATCGCATTAAGGCCGTAGTCCAGAAGTAAGTTTTAACTTGTAGCATTTACTTGAAAAATATATATTATATATATGTGTGTGTTATTTAAATAAAAATTAGTGGAAAAAATAAATAATCCTTGGTCCGAGTGAAAGTGTAGAATTTGGACATATATAAGTACTGTTGTAGAGTATAAAACGATAATTGAAATTATTCACCGAAAAAATAAATTTTTTTATTAAATTAGACTAGGATGGATTTTAGCATGAATGAAGTATGTATTGCGATTCTGTGAAAATTACACAATCTATTGGTATCTATTTTCTACTTGTTTAATTATTACATACTACTAACAAAAACTTGGTCATTTAATTTGATAATTAATTTGGCAGTATTAATGTGGGTTGATGTGCTGACAACATACTCAATGTTTTCATTTCATAATACATTATTACTTCTTTTAAACAGTGTCGTGACCACGTATAAGATGATGGGGGGTATGCATACAAGCAGATCCAAACAGACGATTACTTGGATATAGTCCAAAGTAAGTAATACATTCAATCACAAACATATATATATATATATATGGGAGCTTTATTTTCAGAACTCTCTTAAGTGCGAGAACTCCTCTAAACCAATGAGTTTTTTTTTAAATATTAAAAAATATTATTAATTCAAAAGGGTATTATAGTAAAATACAATTTTTATTACGGGAGATAACCCCTACTGATGATAACCCCTACTATATATATAACCCCTACTATATAGTAGGGGTTATGATCAGTAGGGGTTGTATGCATTGACATGATGTACATTATGTATTATTAGGAGTACAAAAGGCGGTTCTCGCAGTTCTCGCACTTAACAGAGTTCTGAAAATAAAGTTACACTATATATATATATATATATTATCTATATATGTATATATTATTATATATTATATATTATACAATTGAGCAACATATTCTTTTTAGTGTAATAAACAAAACGGAGGTTGGGAGTGTGGGTATTACGTCATGCACTGGATGTCGACTATTGTCCGAGCTCGTATTATCGATGGATGGATGGAGGTGATAAACTTTTATTTCAGTTTATTAAATTATTTAAATTAATTTTAGTTTTTTAAATTATTTCAGTTTAAAAGTGATTCGTTTAAGTTGATGAGTTTGTTAATTTATATATATGTTTATATGTACAGATGTTTGATGATGTTGCGGCACTTACTAAAAATTTTGTAGTAGTGAATAACTAAAAATATATATGCGAAATAGTCGTGGCGAGAACCTTTTTGTAGTAGTGAATAACTAAAAATATATATGCGAAATAGTCGTGGCGAGAACCTTTTTATGCAAAGCAGTTACGTCTCGCATAGTGTCAACGATCAGACGTATTGCCTCCAAATATAAACTTGTGTTTTCCAAACTGTATCACATTAGATTCGAAGCTTCGACAAACTGAAATAGATTAATGGTATTTATTGACCGCATATTTAATCCACTAAGATATATTTAAAACACATAATTAGTGACCGGAAACCAGAGGAAAGACTCACACAGAAAAACAAGAAAAATGATACAATCACAACCGTTGTAACGGTTGTGTTTGTTTTGAACCATTGATGATGTGAGTGGTGGGGTAGGTGATGGAATAAATAATGAATTTAGTGATAAATGTATGGTGAGATGATGTGTTGTAAAATTTGGTTGTGTAAATTGATTGTGCATACAGCATTGTTGGAAAAACAATCAACTCTTTGTGGTAGCAAATTTGGGCCAAGCCCAACTCCATCTTAAATCCAACTGCGAGGGTCCATGAGGCGCGCCACCTCCAAAATCTTGACTATTTTCGTCAATATGGCATGGCAAACTATCAAATTCTTTTTAACTTACTAATTATCTTAAACTTCCTCACCTATTCAATGTGGGATCATTTTCTGACATTCCCACCGAATTCAAATTGCTCTTTCAAAATGACTAACTTTGATCGAAATTTTTTTCCCGTACATTCAATGCTCTTAAAACTTTGTACTAATTAATCATACTACAAGAGAGGGGTGGTACAAATAAAATTAAATTGATACTTTTCTAGCGTACATAGAAACTTAAAATACCAAGAAAAAAAAGGATTTTAATAGCGACATTGTACTATTTTTTATTATAACCTATTTCAGCTAGCTTCAAACTAATATAACACTGTATGATATATTCGCTACATCCACCAAAATATATTCCTACGTTTCATTTTCAATACGTCCCTCAAATTTATTGTTATAGAATTCATTGACACCAATTAACTTAAAACTCAACTAATGTAGAACCCACTCTCCGTTCACCGTACACTTCACCAGGGCCGGCCCTGGCTCATGGCAAGTGTGGCTTGGGCCATGGGCCTCAAGTCCACCAGGGGCATCATCAAAATATTAAACCCTATAGTATATAGCATCTATTTGGAGTCGAGAAAAATCAGAAAATCATCTCTGGATCTAAATCAGTTTGTTTTATTATTTATATAGAGTATTAGAGTAATAGACATGTTTCCAAGATTGAATGGGTTAGCAGTTTTGAGTATTGAGAGTAAATTTTTAGCGGATATTAACTATGATAAAATAATTGATACTTTTGCTTAAAAAATGCACGAAGACATCGTTTTAAGTAATGTATTTTATGATTTATTATACAGGGTTTTGGTTTATGTCCCCCTCGTTGTACTATTTTTTTTTTTATAAAGACTCAACGTGGGGATGAGCCGCATAGCTTGACTAGGTTCCAAACCTCGTTAAATTATTTTTCGTTTTTGTAATATAAGGGCATTTTTTTGTCTTTCGCCATGGACATCCGAAATCTCAGGACCGCCCCTGCACTTCACAATACACTCAACAATTTTGCTATTCAAATCAGTGCCAACGTTTCTTGGGCTTTAAAAACAGAGGGAATATAACATTTGAGGTAGAGTGTGATATTAATAATACATGTACCCAAAAGTGGCATGGATGGTTTTTCTGATGAAACATGCAAATGGATGTAGCCTGCGGAGTTTCGGAAAAGCACAAAGTAATCAAACAAAGATGACATTCACTAACATAACCCTCTCAGAATATGAACATCAATTTCACACGATGAGGCGAGAAATGCAACTAACATCACAGCATTCTTACAGAGCCAAACACCTTTTAATCAACAAAACACCTCCAAGGGAATAAGCCCCATCCCAAGATTATTCAGTCACACACACCCGCACGCATACAAACTACTATATTGTAATATTATTCGATACACCAACATTATAACATATACACCACATAGGCACATACGTCTCAATGCGCCACTTTCTTTTGCACCAAACCCAATGCAACCCCATGAGCCCTGTCAAGAGCCTCGGCGCACCAACCATGCCCATCATCAACAGTCGGCATTCTGACTTCCATAACCGGACACACAGGATTCCGCCCGCCCGGCATAACAACCCCTGCAAAAACCCTAAGAACATTCGACGCATCAACGTCCAAACACACATTAATCTCCGGAACACCTTTCGGCCCCGGGGGTATTCCCATGACTTTAAAATACCCCAGAAGATGATTCTTCTCCACCGTTCTCTCGTTGCCCTCATACACAACGATAAGAGCCTCAGCTTGGCTGTCATGAACAGTTGTGAACACCATGTCTCTTCTAACCGGAATCGTAGTATTTTGATGTATAATAGGAACAAAGTTGTTTCCATCCACTCTTATTCCAATCCCAAGTGGGGTCGCTTGAATCGTCAAAAGATCCAAACTCCCAAACGGGTCGTTAACTCCCGAAGCCACCGCCCCTTCTAGGGCCGCCCCACGAACCGCCCCCTCAAACGGGTCGATGCCCGTATAGAATTCTCTCCCGCAAACGCCTTTAACAATATTTCTTATCTTCGGAATATTCGAACAACCACCGACGAGGATCACATCGCTTATATCATCCACACCAACCTTGGCGTCGCGTAGGCACGTCTGGATCAAACCCTCACATTTCTCAAATAATTCGCGATTCACTTCCTCAAATTCCTCCCTACCAAGAACCCTGCATATTTTTCTCCCATTCCCCAAATCAACATCAATTTGAACATTAGATTGAGTGGAGAGTTTGTGTATAGCGTCCTGTGTGGCAACTCGAAGCAAACCCATTTTTCTTATTTCCTCGACCCCACCGGCCGAAAAGTGACTTTCCATGTGGGGCAAGAGATGGTGCATCGTGTTTACAAGTAAATCCTCGCCTCCTAAAGCTAGTCCTGATAAAGCTTTGATCTGTGAAACCCCACCCGCGGTGGCTGTTACAGCCACATCGCAAAACCCGGCGCCCATATTAACTATAACTGCGATTTTTTCACTCCCACTGCCCATATTCTCGTGCACACTCTGCTGTTGGAGCTGTGCATATAACAAGGCTACGGCAGTTGGTTCAGGCATTTGTCTCAGTACTTGAAGACCAGCCATAGCACACGCTCGCTCGATTCTCGTTGCTTGGAACCGGCTGAAAGAAACCGGAATCGTCAAAACAACATTATGCACTGGTCGTTTTAGCCGAGCTTCAGCCATTGCCCTGAGTTCTATTAAAAATATCGCGAGCACTTCTTCAGGAGTCGTCGACCTCCACACGTCCTTCACGAGCGCTGCAATAAACGGCCTGGTGCCGATATTTAAGGTCTGCACTAAAAATGGGAGGCTTTTGCTTGCATGGACGACGGGGTCCGTGTCCGCTCGGCCCACGAGACGTTTCATGTTGAAAATTGCGGCGCCTGACAGCATTTCGTACTCGTGGGCCAGCTGATTGGTCACGCCCCCCGCAGGGACTTCGTCTTTGAAGGTGACGTAGGAACGCATCAGCTTCTGGTTACGTGTGTTTCTGAGGAGTTCGATTTGGGAGCCGTTCCAGACCGCGACACTGCATTGAGAAGTCCCGACATCGATCCCGATTGCGATTTCTGGGAAAGGTGATGAGGCTTTTTCCTCTCCGGTTGTTTCGCTATCGGATGCTACAGTATATGCTGGTTGAGCCATTCCCTGAAATTAAAGATACCTAAAAGAAATGATATTTTCAGAAGATTCAATTAAAAAACTATATAAAATCGCTTGGGCTTTTTGACAAACACTTAAGAAGCATCTACCTTCTATCCTATTCAACCCCCGAAAAAAATATATACATACACACTGACAAGAATCCAACAAAAGAGCCAAACGAAAATACACAGAAGACAATCATCATGACAAAGTATATATAAATCCCAGATTGAAAATCAATTAGATTAAAGAACATAACATGATAGCACAAAAAATGCTTACTTGAATGGAATATTACTGACAACAAAATAAAAAACAATGGAAAACAGACGATCAAGAGAGCTGATGCAGGAACAATTCATATCGTTATCGTGAGGAAATTGTTATGAAGATTAACAGAGCTTACTTTCTGGAATATACTGCGTGCAGCGCAAAGGAAAAGAGTGTACCAAGAGCTTCTAGAGAGGTTGAAAGCCAAGTGACGAATTTTATGGGAAACGACAATTCATGCCGGTGCTCACTCGCATACTCTAGAGCTTCCCAGAGCGAGAAAAAGACGCTGTGCTGAATTTATAATTTCCCTTTTTGAATATCTATCTATATCGATATCTATATGTATACTATGTAATACTTATATCCTCTTAATTTATTGTGGAATGAGGATTTAATTGTAACTCTTAATTATAAATATATGAATAGATTATTTTAATTGTAATTTTTAATATAAATAAATTAATTTAAATACAAAAGTTATGATAAACATCACAATGCAAATACACCTTCTAATACACAAGATAATTAAAATGAACTTTTAAATGATAGTATAAATTTACAAGATGGTTAAATTTTAGCTATGAAATCTTAGATACAATCGGTGCATCGCACGGGTTGAATAAACCAAAAACAACCCCGGAGCAACATACGGGTTAGTAAAGCCTCATTTCATATAACTAATTACATAGACTAAAATAAAAGGACAATAATAATAAAAAAAACATATAAACTTCTCTAAAAGGCATTTAAATTCTGTCATCTGCTCATTAAACCGTCTGCCCCAACATTACGTATAAAACACGTGCACCTTCTAATACACAAGGTGATTAAAATGAACTTTTAAATGATAGTATAAATTTCAAGATGGTTAAATTTTTAGCTATGAAATCTTAGATACAATCGGTGCATCGCACGGGTTGAATAAACCAAAAACAAGCCCGGAGCAACATACGGGTTAGTAAAGCCTCATTTCATATAACTAATTACATAGACTAAAATAAAAGGACAATAACAATAAAAAAAATATATAAACTTCTCTAAAAAGCATTTAAATTCTGCCATCTGCTCATTCAACCGTCTGCCCCAACATTACGTACAAAACACCTAGATATTCAACCAAAGACCATGCATCGCACGGGTTGGATAATGCCTCGTTTATATAAAAATTGAGTTCCATATACTAACGTGAGCATTTATGTCATAAATTAGTTATTCATATCAATTGAATATTGCTAATCTATAAAGCTTTTTTTAAAAGCTTTAAAGAACATTTATAAACCACAATTAAAAAAAAATGCAAGAATAAAAAACGTATACATACATGTTCATTGCCATAAGCTAAATTAATTCAACCAACTAAAACATGTTAAAGCCTCATTATTAAATTTTAAGAATTTCTATAGTCATACCACACAAAGCAAGTTTATTTTTTAATTATTTCAACTTCTTCTTTGAGGTATTTATAGGGATGGCAAAAAAAACCCGTGAATCCGGGTACCCGGTGGATTTTATCCGTTCGGGTCCAATTCGGGTCTTGAATTTAGGGCCCGGGTCCGGACCGGGTAGGCAAAAAAAATTGGTTTTCACAGGTCGGGTCCGGGTAGTATAATATCCAGGTCCGTAGGACCCGGACCCGCAATATTAATATAAATAATTATATATATTGACTAATATTATTTCATTATGTAACATAATATATAATATTATATAATTATATTACATAATTATATACTATATAATATTATATATTATATAGTATATAGTATATAATTATATATCACATAATATATAATTATAAATATATATAATTATTTTTTAGTTTTAATATATAATATATTATATAATTATATACTATATAATATTATATAATATTTTAATATATTATTATAAATATATATAATTATTTTTTAGTTTTAATGTTAATTTTTGGGTACGCGGTACGTACCCAGACCCAGACATGGGCGGGTCTGGATATACCCAATTTGTAATATTCGGGTTTGGGTCCGGGTCCGGGTCCAGTTTTAGATTTCGGGTCCAGGTCCAGATACATATGAATCCGGCCCCGCGCCGCCCCGTTGCCATCCCTAGGTATTTATACTCTCTTATAAACAAACTCAAAAGTCACACAACTCACCCACAAAACAGGTCACACCCAGAAATATGGTATTTTGATTTTCAAATTGGGTAAATATGGAATTTTCCTTTCACTTTTGGACCAAACCTAAAACTTTTTCAAAATTTGGACTGAAAATGAAACACCCGGCAAACCACAAGGACTAAAAATGTAATAAACTCTAATTTTAAAGGATAATAAATTCAAGTATGTCAATTCAAAATGGAAGGCAATGCAAAGATGATAGACATTAAAAAAATTATTATATCCCAGAAAAATAAAGATGATTTTAGCTAATTTTAAAAATTTACAAATTTAAAAATTTGAGGCTATACAGTTTTGAGAACACACATACCACGAATTACATGCACATGACACAAAATAACATTATTTACATCCAAAAAATACTCTATGAACAACTAAGAGTGCAAATTTTTTACATCTAAAAAATATAAACAACTAAGTCCAATTATGAAATCCTTGGAAAAGAAGTAAGAGTGAAATATGTAATAAAAATCATAATATTTTTCATAAGGATTTTAAAGTATAAAAATGTGTGAGAAAAATTAATTCAGATACGTAGCATCGTAGGCGTAATAAGTGTTTGATTAAATGGCAACAAATCATTCATTTTAGATGATCATACATGTTTGGTAACTTGACTATATAGATATCAATTCGATATCTTAATATGTTATATATGAACTCATTGTTTGAAATCAACCTCATATAGTACCCAACATATTTACGCTAGGATGCACCACCGAATAAGCTATATATGATAGTTTGATACTACTAATTAAAAAGTAGTTCGTATTGATATCTGTAAACACGAGCAAATATTTTGCTTCAGTGAGATATAATTCATCTTAAGAAATGCACATGTAATTTTTTTATGGTGTTAGTATCATGGATAAATATGTTGCATATTTTGAGTACAAGTCATTTTAACCTGTCAATAACCCAGCCTAGGCCATACTTGATATAAAATACGTATATAAAAATACGACGTTTTAGCTTAGAATAATTTCACTTGAAAAAATAAAATATGTGAACGCTCGGGACTTGAAATAATATGTAATATAAATATGATATTCGATATTATCAAAAATAAAGTACCCGTGCTTTAGAGTAAATAAAGCCCCGTGCATCGCACGGGCCATGATGTCTCGTATCTATCAAAATTGAGTTTCATGTATTAATGTGAGCATTTATGTCATAAGCTAGAGTCATTCATTGTAACACCCCGAACTAGGCGGATATTACAGTGCCGTGGACCCCCGACTGGGACCCACCAGGCGAATGAAAATGAAGGAATTACACAGGTAAATGTAGTACCGAACCACATTACAACATCAATTACTCCGATGAGGAGTTTCTATACAACACACCCAGGATAAAATAGAATACATGTGTATTTTATGTGACGATAAAATACACAACACTGAATGAAATGAGCATTCAAACGGAATGTCTGCAGCGGAATAAATAAAAGAAACACAAATGACTGAATAAATGACTGAACAGACTGGGGCCCCTTCTAGTATCACTGGGACTCCCCGCCGTCACCGTGCTCTCCCTGCGCCTTTGCCTTGCCATGACCTGAAAAACAATATCCCCAAACGGGGTCAGTTATACAGAACAACAATCCTCAAGAGTTGAAATTACACAATCATGAATTAACTGAAGTGATGAAATATTCTTAATTATGAATTACGCTGAAGAGGAGTATCATAGTACGCCCGTAATGTTCTGTGCAAGTGTACAACACCCGTCCGTGTACCTAATTAGTCTCACGAGACAATATGACCCGTGTGCACGGTCTAATGTATCGGTGAACCCAATACAATAACCATCGTGTGCCCGACTAAAAATTCCACACAGACACACCCGGCCACGCAATATGAACCCAGAAGGTCACATGAACGAGAATGACCATAATGAATATCAACGAATAGTAATTAGACAAGGCCAAGAATGACTCACCGAGATGAGAGTAATAATGAAATGAATGATAGCTCAACGAAAAGATTGGAACCGTCGTTCCTTATGACTGAAGTGATTAATTGACAATAACAAGTTTTAATATGATTAATACAATGATGAATGAGTTATGATTATGAATGATCAACAACAAAAGGTATGAATATCCTTTTAACCGAGTAAGAATTAACTTACACAACAACGATGTAGAATGTCCGTCCACGAACAACGTCCTAACCAAGATACCGGTCGCTCGAACAACCTTAATTCAATACAATTGCCAACAATCCGATCAATAACGAATTAAACACGAATATAACGAACTCAAGACGTCGATACGATTAAACCAAGTTCATAGGGGCATTATATCGAACACTTTGAGTCCAACTTCGATTGATTACAACTAAACCTCAACAATACCAATCTCAAACCCCCACGAAGTGCTTCAAATCAATAAAACATCTCCAATACGATCAATAGTCCGCTAAGAATATCCAAAAACGTGATTATAACAACTATTAATCGGAAATCCCCAAATCCAACTCGATATTCAAAGTGTTCTTGAATAAATCTCTCAATAATCCAATGAATCCTTATACAAACTCATAATCATAAACATATCCCTTCATATAACATGATTATATCGTCCAAAACATTATATCTCGACACAAAATCGAAATCCAAGGTGTTGAAGAAATTACCTCTTGAAGATCCAACCACTTCGATCCGATGAACACGAGTTATAACGAGTATCCAAGCTTCCCAAAGGAATGAAGATGATGAAGATTACACACTCAAGTGATTGATGATGATGAAATCACTCTCTCAACACTCTCTCGGATGAAGTAGGAAAAATGAAAAGTGAGGTGAAATGACCGGCCAAGTCATTAGAATGCTGAAGAGATTACGGCCGTAACTCGGCCCTCTTACGGCCGTAACTTTACAAGTCAACGGCCTTACGGCCAGAATCGCCAACTCAGACGGCCGAACTCGGCCGTTCGAAAGCCCGCCGATGACTTACGGCCAGAATCGTTCCTTAGTTACGGCGTAACTCGCCTTAAATCAAAAACACCCGCCGACGGCCTTTACGGCCGTACCGCACACCTTACGGCCGTAACTCGGATGATACGGCCGTATCCGGCCTACCTTACGGCGTAACCCGCCTTCGTCAAAATGGCCGGACATCCTTCCTGCAGCGTACGGCCGTATCCGGCCAAGCCTTACGGCCGTACCTGCCTCGACTTACGGCCGTATGCCGCAACCCTTACGGCCGTAAGTCACCCTTGATCGGCAACACCCGAAATTTACGAACGCCACTTACGGCCGTATCTCACCTCCCTTACGGCCGTAACTCACCTTCGGCCAAAATGCCCGGGCAGCCTGCTGGACCCCTTACGGCCGTAACCGGCCAGCCTTACGGCCGTACCCGCTGACTTACGGCCGTATCCCAGAACCTTACGGCCGTAACTCGATGCTGGCCAAGGTGAATCAATCCGATAAATCCGATTCCTCGCTACGACTGATGAATGATCCGATACATCATACGAATGTGAAAGTGAACAAGTCTAAAACGAGCCAAAGATGATACTCTCAGTACAAGGCTATCAATCACAATGAAAATGATAATACTCCCGTCTCGATCTAAAAACGGAGATAAAATGACGATCGGTAACTGATATACGATTACAACATGCCAACATTGAACGCAAATGAGTGATTCATGAATGATGAGTGATTATTAATGAGTGAGAATTACTGAGTGACAATTACATACTGATAATTACTGAATGAAGATGAATGAATTACAACCGGGTATTACATACTCCCCCCCTTAAAATAGTTTCGTCCCCGAAACTAAGGGTCAAACAACTCGGGATGACTCTCCCGCATACTCTCTTCGGTTTCCCAAGTGGCCTCTTCGACTCCGTGTCTAGACCACTGAATCTTAACCAAAGGAATCGTCTTATTCCTCAAGCGCTTTGATTCGCCGCTCTAAAACTCGAATAGACGTTCCTCATATGAATGATCGTCGGCGATCTCGATTTCGTCGAACCGGAGTATGTGACTCGGTCGGCAACATACTTCCGCAATCGAGAGACATGAAATACATTATGAATTCGGCTCAACGCCGGAGGTAAAGCCAATCGATAAGCTAACTCGCCCACTCGATCCAAAATCTCAAACGGTCCAATGAATCTCGACTCAACTTTCCCTCTTCCCAAAACGGAAAATACCTCGACTGGGATACCTTGACCAAAACGTGGTCGCCCGTCTCGAACTCTAGTGGTCGATTTACGCATCTCGCATAGATTTGCCGACTGAAATAGCCAACATACGACTCGATTAAAGCTACCTTCTCTCGGGCGGCTATAAGCATATCGGGCTCAGTGCCGATTGATTCTGACAAGTCATCCCAACACAAAGGAGACCGACAACGACGACCGTACAAGGCCTCGTAAGGTGCCATCTTGATCGAAGCATGCCAACTATTATTATACGTGAACTCGATCAATGGTAGTTGGGCTTCCCAATCGTCTTTCCAATCGAGGACGCATGCCCTCAACATGTCCTCTAATGTCTGAATGGTCCTCTCTGATTGTCCGTCGGATTGAGGATGAAAAGCGGTACTGAGATTAAGCTGAGTTCCCATAGCACGATGAACTGATTTCCAAAAATGAGACACAAATCGTCCGTCACGATCGGAAACTATACTCTTAGGAGTACCGTGAAGTCTGACTATCTCTTTGATGAACAGTTGAGCAAGTCTCTCGGGACCCCACGTTTCCTTGATCTCAAGGAAATGAGCTGATTTGGTTAAGCGGTCTACGATCACCCAGATCGTGTTCATGCCACGACGACTCGTCGGCAAACTCGTGATGAAATCCATAGAAATGTCTTCCCACTTCCATTCGGGAATAGGAAGAGGTTTCAGCATACCTGCCGGTCGCTGATGTTCAATCTTAACTTGTTGACAGGTTAAGCATCTCGAAACAAATTCTGCGACTTCTCGCTTCATATTACTCCACCAGTAATTTTGTTTCAAGTCCTTGTACATCTTGCTAGACCCCGGATGAACGGAATAAGGGTAGCATGAGCTTCTTTCAAAATAGAGTTTTTCAACTCGTCATCTGCCGGTACGCACAACCGATTCTTAAACCTCAAAAGTCCATCCTCGTGGACCACAAATCCAGGGGCTTTCCCCCGAGCCACATCCTCACGGATGCGTAACAATGATGGGTCCGAACCCTGATTCTCTCGAATTTCCTCCTCGAGTGACGATGAAATCTCTAACATACAAAGCTGTCCCTGAACTCGCTGAAGCCAGACCTCGATCTCGGGTCTAAGGAATTCCTGCTGAAGCTCCTTCTGAACTGTTAAACGGGCAAGCATCTGCTCCTGAACGGACTTACGACTCAAGGCGTCGGCGACAACGTTCGCCTTGCCCGGGTGGTAGAGGATCTCAATATCATAATCTTTGATTAATTCCAACCACCGTCTCTGACGCATATTTAACTCCTTCTGAGTAAATATATACTTTAAGCTCTTATGATCGGTGAATATCTGACAGGTGACGCCATAAAGGTAATGACGCCAAATCTTCAAAGCGAACACCACGGCTGCTAGCTCCAGGTCGTGGGTCGGATAATTAATCTCGTAAGGTCTCAATTGCCGTGAAGCATAGGCAATAACCTTCCCGTTCTGCATGAGCACACATCCGAGACCCTGTCCGGACGCATCACTATAAACCACAAATCCTTCCGTCCCTTGTGGCAAGGAAAGTACAGGTGCTGACATTAACCGGATCTTGAGTTCCTCAAAACTCCGTTGACACGCGTCGGACCACGTGTATTTCTTATCCTTCCGCAAAAGGTTCGTCAAGGGTTGAGCGATTTTAGAAAATCCTTCCACAAATCGCCGATAATAACCCGCTAATCCGAGGAAACTTCGGATTTCCTTAACGTTCTTCGGAGGTAACCAGTCTCGGATAGCCTCCGTCTTCTGAGGATCGACACGAACTCCGTCCGATGAAATTACATGTCCGAGAAAAGTCACTTCGGACATCCAGAACTCACATTTAGAAAACTTCCCATAAAGTTGTTCTCGTCTCAACACGTCGAGCACTTGATGAAGGTGAAACTCGTGCTCCTCCCGGTCACGAGAATAAATCAAAATGTCATCGATGAAGACAACAACAAACTGATCCAAAAAGTCGATGAAAACCCGATTCATTAACTCCATGAATACCGCAGGTGCATTAGTCAATCCGAACGGCATAACCACAAACTCATAGTGACCATAGCGTGTTCGAAACGCCGTCCTCGCGATGTCCGACTCTCGGATCCGCAACTGATGATATCCAGACCTTAAGTCGATCTTTGAAAACACTGAAGCTCCTGAAGTTGATCTAAGAGATCATCAATACGGGGTAAGGGATATTTATTCTTGATTGTCACTCTGTTCAACTCCCGATAATCGATACACAAACGAAATGACCCATCCTTCTTCTTGACAAACAACACGGGTGCTCCCACGAGACGCACTCGGTCGAATATAACCTTTCTCGAACAACTCCTCAAGTTGGTTCTTTAATTCCTGCATTTCGGTCGGGGCCATCCGGTACGGCGCCTTCGATATCGGGGACGTACCAGGCTCCAACTCAATCGTGAATTCCACATCCCTCTGTGGAGGCAAACCAGGTAACTCGTCTGGAAAAACGTCGGCATACTCCCTCACTACCGGAATATCCGTCAACAATACTGATGGCTTCTCGGTTTTGGTCATATAGCACCAATAACCAACACATCCTTGACTGAGTAATCGCACCGCTTTCATCAAATTAATGACCTTGCCCGAACAGCCGGGATTACCTCCCTGAAACACACATTCCACCCCATCGTCTGAAATGATAGTGATCATACGCTTACGGACATTAATGATGGCATCATGACGATCCATCCAATCAATACCCAAGATGACGTCGTCCCTCGGCAAACCTACCACGATTAGGTCCGCTGGCCATACACGACCATGAAACTGAATCGGACAATTCTGAATCTCACGATTACCGATAATTCGTCTACCATCAGGTAGGCCAATGACATAAGGCTCACAACTAGTAGCACTACCCAGACGTAGTCTACTCAAACATGACTCGGAAATGAATGAATGCGATGCACCAGTATCGAAAAGAGTGCACACAGGTTGAGATAGAATATCGAGTGTACCTGAGATCATTCGGGCCTCTGGATCATCGGTCTTCTTCATCTCATAAATCCGGGGCTTGCTAGTCCCGGCACCGGACGCTCCCGTCTGGCTATAGCTCCACCCTTAGTCGCTCGCTGCTTTTAAACGACGCCGATTGAGCGGCGACTCGAACTACTGATCGCCGGGGCTTGAGATGACGTCGAGTAGGTTTGGAGTCCCTACGGCAAAACGGGCCTTATGCCCGGCAATCCCACAATTATGACAGGTGATAGTCTGCCGAGGACACTTGGTACCGAGGTGACCAAGCTCCCACATTAAAGCAGGTGATGGCCGAACCGCCGCTCGAGACCGAGATTCCGCGGGTCTAGACGACACAGGAGGTCGCTCGAAAAGCAGAGCCCGCGGGGTTTCTTGAAGGTTGTCCGACCGCCTTCGATCGTTACGATTCTTCGATTTCTTGCTAGCGACGAAGGTTGCCGCTTAGCAATCTCTTTAGCAATAAGCTCATAGGTGAGAGCTTTCTCAATGAATTCACCAACGTGGTGCAATTATGATTGAGCAATCAAGTCTCATACGGGGTTTCACCTCTTGTGAAATACTTAATCTTATCCGCCTCGGAATGAATGATAGATGAGGCGAACTAAGAAGTTCCCGAAATTTCTCGGCAATGGCGAGAACATCCTCGTCTCGATGAGGGGTCGGGAGTGAGTAACTCGGCGGCTTGGCCTCTCCGAGTGGGGCCGGATAATACCTCTCCATCATGAGAGTTTTGAACCGATCCCATGTACAAGATCCTTCGGTGGGCTTCGACAACCACCAAGAATGAGCGCTCTTACCTGGTAGTAAGCCGCAACAAACTTTGTGTCCTTCGGACACTCCACCATAGCAAACAACTTCTCGAAATGTTCGAGCCAATGAATAATATGCCGGCTCGACGAGCCCTCGAAAGTCGGTGGCCTTCGGCGAGAGATGTCGCCGATGATATTGCTCACATTCCTCTCTTGCCTCCGAGGTGGCGGCGGAGGGGCCTGTTGATTCCGAGTAGTGGAGTTATGCATCGTCTCCATCAATCGAGCCATCCGGGTCATTTGGGCCATCATGCCCCGCATAAATGCGAGTGGGTCAACCCGGACACCCTCCGACCGAGCCGTGTCCAGTACGACTCCCGATAGTGAATGATCGCGTCTAGGTGAATGAGTGGCACACACGCTCGATGAGTTAGCATTATTCCTGGCATTTGCACGTGTGTTCGCACGAGTTCTCGGGATTCGGCCCGCTCCACGGCCTCGTCCTCCTCGTCCTCTGCCAGCTCTTTCCATACTGAAGTAGGAAGGTCACATGATGATTATATTTCCCGCATGAATATCACGTTATGATTATATTATGAAATGATGAAAATGAGCATACACGCTCTAATACAGCGATTACATGAATGATTAATTGACGTGACATGATTATCTGATGAAGTTACTGAAATGATTATCTTGAATGAGTTAACAAGATTAATGATTTGATCTTTCTAATCAACAACTGAATAATGAAATGAATTGAGTGATTAATGAGTTAACCTGACCGTCCTGATCAAAGTGACAATGATGATTGAGGATTGTTAACTGATGAATTATGAATGAATGATCAATGCCAGAAATTATACCATGGCATTAGAAATCTTACAGTTCTTGGTCTGATTGGCTCGGCACTTGCACAGGTCACACGTGACGCGAAAGTCCAATGATACTAGTCCGATGACGATGATTTCAAACGAGACATGACTTGGAGGGTAGTATTCAAAACCACGCTCCGATACCAACTCTGTAACACCCCGAACTAGGCGGATATTACAGTGCCGTGGACCCCCGACTGGGACCCACCAGGCGAATGAAAATGAAGGAATTACACAGGTAAATGTAGTACCGAACCACATTACAACATCAATTACTCCGATGAGGAGTTTCTATACAACACACCCAGGATAAAATAGAATACATGTGTATTTTATGTGACGATAAAATACACAACACTGAATGAAATGAGCATTCAAACGGAATGTCTGCAGCGGAATAAATAAAAGAAACACAAATGACTGAATAAATGACTGAACAGACTGGGGCCCCCTACTAGTATCACTGGGACTCCCCGCCGTCACCGTGCTCTCCCTGCGCCTTTGCCTTGCCATGACCTGAAAAACAATATCCCCAAACGGGGTCAGTTATACAGAACAACAATCCTCAAGAGTTGAAATTACACAATCATGAATTAACTGAAGTGATGAAATATTCTTAATTATGAATTACGTGAAGAGGAGTATCATAAATACGCCCGTAATGTTACGTGCAAGTGTACAACACCCGTCCGTGTACCTAATTAGTCTCACGAGACAATATGACCCGTGTGCACGGTCTAATGTATCGGTGAACCCAATACAATAACCATCGTGTGCCCGACTAAAAATTCCACACAGACACACCCGGCCACGCAATATGAACCCGAAGGTCACATGAACGAGAATGACCATAATGAATATCAACGAATAGTAATTAGACAAGGCCAAGAATGACTCACCGAGATGAGAGTAATAATGAAATGAATGATAGCTCAACGAAAAGATTGGAACCGTCGTTCCTTATGACTGAAGTGATTAATTGACAATAACAAGTTTTAATATGATTAATACAATGATGAATGAGTTATGATTATGAATGATCAACAACAAAAGGTATGAATATCCTTTTAACCGAGTAAGAATTAACTTACACAACAACGATGTAGAATGTCCGTCCACGAACAACGTCCTAACCAAGATACCGGTCGCTCGAACAACCTTAATTCAATACAATTGCCAACAATCCGATCAATAACGAATTAAACACGAATATAACGAACTCAAGACGTCGATACGATTAAACCAAGTTCATAGGGGCATTATATCGAACACTTTGAGTCCAACGATTGATTACAACTAAACCTCAACAATACCAATCTCAAACCCCCACGAAGTGCTTCAAATCAATAAAACATCTCCAATACGATCAATAGTCCGCTAAGAATATCCAAAAACGTGATTATAACAACTATTAATCGGAAATCCCCAAATCGACTCGATATTCAAAGTGTTCTTGAATAAATCTCTCAATAATCCAATGA
Organism: Orobanche coerulescens; assembly: GCA_033398695.1. Lineage (NCBI taxonomy): Eukaryota > Viridiplantae > Streptophyta > Magnoliopsida > Lamiales > Orobanchaceae > Orobanche > Orobanche coerulescens. The sequence continues at coordinate 125,087,441 of CM065819.1, read as the reverse complement.
ATCCTTATACAAACTCATAATCATAAACATATCCCTTCATATAACATGATTATATCGTCCAAAACATTATATCTCGACACAAAATCGAAATCCAAGGTGTTGAAGAAATTACCTCTTGAAGATCCAACCACTTCGATCCGATGAACACGAGTTATAACGAGTATCCAAGCTTCCCAAAGGAATGAAGATGATGAAGATTACACACTCAAGTGATTGATGATGATGAAATCACTCTCTCAACACTCTCTCTCGGATGAAGTAGGAAAAATGAAAAAGTGAGGTGAAATGACCCGGCCAAGTCATTAAGTACTGCCGGAAGTTACGGCCGTAACTCGGCCCTCTTACGGCCGTAACTTTACAAGTCAACGGCCTTACGGCCGTAACCGGCCAACTCGTACGGCCGTAACTCGGCTTCGTCCGAAAGCCCGCCGACAGACTTACGGCCGTAACCGTTCCTTAGTTACGGGCGTAACTCGCCTTCGTCAAAAACACCCGCCGACAGCCTTACGGCCGTACCGCACACCTTACGGCCGTAACTCGGATGATACGGCCGTATCCGGCCTACCTTACGGGCGTAACCCGCCTTCGTCAAAATGGCCGGACATCCTTCCTGCAGCGTACGGCCGTATCCGGCCAAGCCTTACGGCCGTACCTGCCTCGACTTACGGCCGTATGCCGCAACCCTTACGGCCGTAAGTCACCCTTGATCGGCAACACCCGAAATTTACGAACGCCACTTACGGCCGTATCTCACCTCCCTTACGGCCGTAACTCACCTTCGGCCAAAATGCCCGGGCAGCCTGCTGGACCCCTTACGGCCGTAACCGGCCAGCCTTACGGCCGTACCCGCTGACTTACGGCCGTATCCCAGAACCTTACGGCCGTAACTCGATGCTGGCCAAGGTGAATCAATCCAATAAATCCGATTCCTCGCTACGACTGATGAATGATCCGATACATCATACGAATGTGAAAGTGAACAAGTCTAAAACGAGCCAAAGATGATACTCTCAGTACAAGGCTATCAATCACAATGAAAATGATAATACTCCCGTCTCGATCTAAAAACGGAGATAAAATGACGATCGGTAACTGATATACGATTACAACATGCCAACATTGAACGCAAATGAGTGATTCATGAATGATGAGTGATTATTAATGAGTGAGAATTACTGAGTGACAATTACATACTGATAATTACTGAATGAAGATGAATGAATTACAACCGGGTATTACATTCATAACGATTGAAATATTGCTAATCTCTAAAATTTTTTTTAAAAGCTTTATAGAGCGTTTACATACCACAGTTAAAAAAATGCAAGAATAAAAAATGTATGCATAACTGTTCATTGCCATAAGCTAAATTAATTCAACCAAATAAAACATGTCAAAGTCTCATTATTAAATTTTAAGAATTTCTATAGTCATACCACCGAAAACATGTTTATTGTTTAACCCTTTCAACTTCTTCTTTGAGGTATTTATACTCTCTTATAAATAAACCAAAAAGTCACACAACTCACCCACAAAACAGGTCACACCCACCACCTCCAGCAAAGCAGATTCTTCTGCCAGAACCGCTGGCAACATCAAGTGCTTCCGACGCCGACACCACCAAATATTAATTCAATAGGTGGTGTTTCGAGTTTGGGTGGTTTCGTTGTTGTTTTAGTGGTTCCGCCGTCGACATACCAAACTTGAAATCTCAAACAATTTTCTTATAAACAATTAAACAACTAAAATATTTCTATTCAAAATAGCCTACGGATACCTGCAAACCATGAGATATCCAAAACATTATAAAATCAAATTGTCAATTCCCACCAAATCTTTAAAAAATAAAGCTGACATCGAGTTCTTTATAGCCAAAATAATGGATCGATTGCCAAGATGAGTTTTCAATATTGATGAGTATCAAAGGAATTGAGTTAAGGGTGTCCACATCGTTGGTTCTACCTTCTCAACCACCGAAACCCTACCACCATCGCCATAACCGCCGTCGGCCACTGAAATATCCAGATATGAACACAAAACCAAAACCCGAGTTTGTAACTTACTTATAAGCTCGAAACACATTCTACAGGAGACCCGAGATTCCAGCGATGGAGGTTTGTTGGTAGTAGTTTGGCGACAAGGGTGTGGTTACGTGGTGGTTTTAGTCGGTGTTAGGTTGTTGGTGGATAATGGTTTAGTGAGAGAAATGAAAAGGTCATATGTTTTGTGATGAGAAAAAAAAGTGTGTTTGTGGGTGGAAGATACAACTTACAAGTAGTTAATTTTGATAGATAAAATAAAATTAGAGAAAATAATATGAAAGGACAATACCCTCTTATTTAACAGTCAAACTAACGGAGTTAGGAAACACATAAAAATAGTAATTAAGTAAGTGTAAAAAATTACATAAGTTCATAAAAATCCACAATAAAAGATTACATAACTTAAATTTATATATTTAATAAATATATAAAAAATAAAATTCCTAATTATATATATATCGGGTCCGGGGCGGGTCGGGGGATATGCATCCCGGCCCCGACTGTAATATCCGCAATTTTCGATTTTCGATAAATTTCTTTTTCGGGCGGAAGTCCATTTTGACGACTCGCTCATGACCGTTTAGTCATTCTGAGAATGATTAATTCTGCACTTTTTGACATCCGAGTTCGTTTCGGTATCGTTTTGTTGAGTTCCGAGCTTTTTAGCGACTTTTCCGCACTTGAGTGCGATTCTTGCGAATCTCGTCCAAAACTGTTGTTTCAAGTTTCTCCTAAGTTCATTTAATGTTATTATTCATCTTGCGAGCTTTGGTTTGGAGTTTCGATCGCGTATCGTGATTTTCGGACGTTTTGGGCCATTTTCGTAATTTCCCAAAGTTTTGGTTAATTACTTCCGTTGTCGAATTCCGAGCCATCGGGTGGTCGGAATCGTGTGTTCTCTTAGTGCTCGGATTCGTCTTTGCGAGTACTTCGTAACCGTATCTTCGATTCGTACTCAGGTTCGGGTTTCGGGGTCGTTCGGGCCATCAGAGTTGGCCCCGGCCGAGTCATGGCCGGGCATGTTGGGGCCAGGCCAGCCCTGGCCGAGTAACGTACGGTAGTGATCGGCGATTCGTCGTAAGGCGATTACGTCGTAAGGCCTGGCCGTGCGTAACGTAACGTTTCGGCATTTCAGACAGTGAGCTCGGCCATGGCGATTCGTACGTAAGCGTGGCGATTCGTCGTAACGTCCGTGATCGGCTATTTAAGGTCTGCGGACGTTTTCTTCAGCCATTTCTCACTCGTTTTTCTTCTCTTCCGCGGCTGGGGGTGTGTTGATCATGGAGAGATGTTGTTGGACAATAAATCCATGAAGTCTTGGAGTTCATATCATCAATCATCCATCATATAACATCCTCCGATCTACCGAATCAGGTCAGATTTTCTAGAAATCTAATTTTGGAGATTTTGGGTATTTTGTTCGATTTCATCCGTTTAATCCGATTTAACTTAGGATTGTGATGGATTGATGATTATTTAGATGTATTGTATCGTTTCCCTTGTTATTCCATGGTTGGATCGTATCGATTCGTTGTTTTGGTCGAGTTCTTGATCGACGCCTTGAAGGTGTCCGGTAAAATGTCATAGAGGGGTTTTCGGGCGTTCTACGATTATTCTTCCTCGTATGATCGATGATTTTTTTGATTATATGTTGTTAGGGTCGAATTCTTGTGAAGAACTCGAGTCAGAACCCTTCCGTTCGTCGTTTTTTTCAAGCTTTTCGATCGTGGGCGTATTCTTTATCTTCGCCGGAGAATTGTAGGTGTTCGAGGTGTCCCGACTGAGCCGTGTTCGTAGGAGTGTCCGGTGTCGATTATCGAGGCAAGTATCTTGCCCATACATTACGTATTTTGTGGATATAATGGTTGTTAATCGTCGATATGTGCTAAATAAATATTCATAACCATCTTTTTCAAAAGTATCAGTATATTTACCATCATGGTTTTCTTAAAGACGACTCGTGTGTTCCGAGAATTAATATGCTTAATTGAATACATGTATTAATGTTGAGTATAAGATCGTAATACTTTCGTGTGATGCCATTGTGTGTGATTACGTCGTCGGTAAGTTTTGAAGTTTAATCCTTTGTTTAAGCTGTACGTGGAGACATGTGGTTATCGATGAATTATGTGAATTTATATGATATTGGTTGTGCCGTTCGGTCTTTGTTGGAATAGTGTGCTTTCTTGTTGATAGTATTAGTTAGGTTGTGAGCATGTGTTGGATGAATTGGCCATTCTAGTAAGGTACCTCGACTATATATCTGATTGACCTTCGAGGCTTGTGGTTTGCAAGCGTGATTTTGGAACGTGTGTGTGTGTTGTTCCTTCCACCGAGTGTCCGACGGGATGTCGGGGTCGATACTAAGGGGTACGGCCACGGAAGTGGACTTGGGTGCGTGTGTGGATGAACTTCCACCGGAGTGTCCGACGGGATGTCCGGGGTCGATACTAAGTGCGGCCGCGAAGTGGTTTCCCACCCGAGTGTCCGACGGATGTCCGGGGTCGATACTAAGGGTACGGCCGGGTTACGATTGTGGTTTTCATCTTGAGGATGACGTTGATGTTTTCGTTAATTGTGATATTGTCCGGAGTATCACAATGCTTTGTGCTTGGGGTCGAGAGACATTATATATCGAGTCTTGGTGCTTGGCTAGAATGGCATAAGAATAATGTGTTATGTGTAATGTGTCCTTGTAAGTGAAATGAAGTGAATGATTTGGTCGTGGACCCTGTGTTTTGTGACCGGAATGGTTGGGTCGTGGACCCCGTGTTTTGTTAAACGGATTTGTATTTTGGAAAAAGAACTTTGGGGCTGTGACCCTAAATGGCTTTCGAGGAATTAAGAACATTTTCAATTTTTGATGTTTTCAAAACTCCCGAGATTTGGAAATGTTTTCAAAATGCTTACTTGCGTTTACGCTTTCAAGACTTGAACTATTTTTAACTAAATATATCTCGAAGTCTTTCGTTATATTCTCGGAATGTGTTGTGTATGGCTCATATTTGCACTTTATACTTGCACTAGCGAAACAGTGGAGTTTTGCTAACCCCGAGTCGGGGTGGATATCTCTGTATTGTGTCCGTACATGCAGTTTTCGGGAGCAAGACACGGGATCGGCACGAGGGATGATGAAAGACGAATGATACTAATCACACGAAGGCCGCTTTTGGGTTCGATTAGTGAGTCCATTGTATTGTCTTTTCCGCTGTCTTATTGTTCGTTGTTGCAAGTATTTTACCCTTGTGTGGGTATGAGTCTGGATGAGTTTATGTATTTTGATTTGTAAGTCAGTGACGAAAGACCAAATCGGTCTATTGGTCCGTTATTTTGATTTGCCGGTATGTAATGTAATGTGTTGTTTTGATGTCTAGCCTGGTGGATCCTTACGGAGAGGGTCTGCGGCGTGTAATATTCCCGGTTTGATCTGGGGGTGTTACATTTATGGTATCAGAGCTTAGGTTGAGGAAACCTAGGCTTTCGGGTCGAGTTACGTGTTTTCGAGTCTTGTATTGTCAGATTTTGTCTGACCGAGTCGTGTCGCGACGCGTCGTCTGAGTTTGTTGGCCGTGATTAGTATCAGGGTGCAGCCATCATCTTCGTGCGATCTGTGGATGTAAGTCTCCCTACTACATGTTGTACCACGAGCTATACGAGCCTGTGTGATTCTCTGTTATGTAGTAGTATTTGAAGGTGCATCGTGAGTAAGTGACATATATTTGTTAATTCCCGTTTTGTGCTAGAATGAAGAATGATATGGCCAAATGTATCCTTGTATGAACTGTTTTTCTTGCAAGAGCAACAACCTTGGAATTTTTAGTTTCGAAGGCTTTCGGGGAGCCACGTAAATTTTTAAAATGTTCTCCAAGGGAGGAAAATTTTTGATTTTTGTATGATGACCTTAAGGTCGAAAATTTTTAGACTTCAAACTACCGATATTTCATTCTCATCTCATACTATAAGTTTTCAAAACTCGAGTTTTTAACTCAAATAAGGTCTTCTAAATATACTCAAGACGTGACTCGCGTTTGTAACTTTTCGGTTTCATGAATGTTGGTCAGAAGATGCGTATTGATGATGCTCTCGTTGTTGAGCAGTGGTGCCAGTTTTATGATTAAAATAGTAACGTGAATGTTGAGTCCATCGGTATGTATGTGTAGAGATAGTCCTCTTTATTGAGAAGTAAAATTTTCGTTTTTGTAGGATGATTTTCTTTTGATGGTTGCTTGTGAGATGTTATAATTATGTGAATCGATGACATTTAGACTCGTATGTTGTTGCTTATTTGTAACCTTCGAGTCTAGTATTACCTCATATATGTTTGCAATCGTGTTGGTGATTAGAGCAGTTAGCACAGGCTTAATACGAGCCTAACGCGCGCTAACGTGGCGTGTTTAGCGCACGTTAATCTTTGTTGTAACGCGCGCTAATCAACCTGGGCAGAGGCTATGGACCGCATTATAGCCGTTAGGTCTAACTTTTGCAGCCAAGCACCTGTAGTTGTATTCTCTACGTGGTGTCTAGTGATAACAACTGTTGTGCGTGAATGTGTGTTAAGACTTTTCGTATTGCTAGGTGATATTTGATTGTGTTTGATGAATTGATAAATTATGTCTGTTGTGTGTGTTCAAAAACACTTTCCTGGAAACTTCACAATGTTTTGACGGTTCGATTAATCGGCGGCTCCGTGTATACTTTGAAAATTATTTGGAATTGGCAAGCCGGCCTTGGATTCTCAAATAAAACCTCGATGGTATTTGAAAGAGTTGTTTTAAAGTACATGTAGACATTTTGTAAAATATTACCGTCGTTGATGTTGGTGAAGTATTGGGAGAATTTTCGAAAATGATTTTTAACGTATTGTTGTATTTTCAAATAATTCGAGTGAATGATTTTCAAAAATCTTTCACACCATAAAAATATTTTATTTCAAAAACCAATGCGATTTTTATTTTCAAAAAAATATAGTGAAAGATGAAAAATCTCACTCGATGTAAAGTTCAAACTCGGATTTGGAAATGTTAGAGTATGTAAGAATGATTTGATGATCTTGCATGGTTAACTTGTTAGTTGTTAACGGTGATGATGATACGTAGAGGCATGATGACTTCAAATGATTTCAAATGAGACGGTTAAAGTATGTTGTTTACAAGTTTTGATGAAACAACCCGAGGTACCAAAAGTACTTTTGAAGTTTATTTTAAATAGCATACAAATCCAAGGATTTTCAAAAGATTTCATTTAAAAGGATACCTCGTGGATTTTCTTTTCGAGTTGTTATTGGTTACCTTATGTGATATGTCGTGCTGAGTTGGTACTTTAGTATAATATTTTGTGAAGTTGTGCAATCGTATTGAGTGGGAATCCGCTTAGTATGCCGATGGGCATAGGATACAGTCGTGACCACGATACTAATGGCCATGAAGATCGGATGTGGACCAAGAGGATATGGTCGGGAAGGTTGCTATTCCGACGCCGTTCTCGTTGTTTAGGTTTCGGGACGAAACCTCTTTTAAAGGTGATATGATGTAATACCCACATTTTTCTTTCTTTCTCTTGTTTCGTCCAACCGTAACGACTGACCGTGTTCGTTGATGCTTGACACAGTGTTGTTTCTCACCTTTGTCATTCGAGCGAGTTCTGATATTGTCCCAAATTGATCTATATATCGTTGTGACCTTTCCAAGTTCGGAAAATTAGTCTCGTTTTCGATCTTCCAACCCTTGGGTGGTGGAATTCCGTATTTGTTCAGCGATTGGCTCGTGTTTTGATTGATGTACCGTTGGGTTGGTCAATCATATTGATTTTCGTCCATTGTGTTTTGTGATTGTTCGGATAATTGACTTGATTGTATTATCTGTTTGATGCTTTTCACTTATTGATTTTATTATGTCTCTACCAGTGGCGTCGTATTGGTCGTCGTGGAGCGTGTTTTCACGTCGTATATTCCTTTGCGTTGCTTGTAACATTTCGCCGATGGGCGTAAGTTACGCGTTTCCTTGCGTATCTCGTTGAGTTTTCCTGGCGGGATATTTCTTCTCCCTACTTGTTTTAAGTTTCGGGACGAAACTTCTTTTAAGGAGGGTAGAATGTAATATCCGCAATTTTCGATTTTCGGTAAATTTCTTTTTCGGGCGGAAGTCCATTTTGACGACTCGCTCATGACCGTTTAGTCATTCTGAGAATGATTAATTCTGCACTTTTTGTCATCCGAGTTCGTTTCGGTATCGTTTTGTTGAGTTCCGAGCTTTTTAGCGACTTTTCCGCACTTGAGTGCGATTCTTGCGAATCTCGTCCGAAACTGTTTCTTCGAGTTTCTCGTAAGTTCATTTAATGTTATTATTCATGTTGCGAGCTTTGGTTTGGTGTTTCGATCGCGTATCGTGATTTTCGGACGTTTAGGGCTATTTTCGTAATTTCCCAAAGTTTTGGGTAATTACTTCCGTTGTCGAATTCCGAGCCATCGGGTGGTCAGAATCGTGTGTTCTCTTAGTGCTCGGATTCGTCTTTGCGAGTACTTCGTAACCGTATCTTCGATTCGTACTCAGGTTCGGGTTTCGGGGTCGTTCGGGCCGTCGGAGTTGGTCCCGGCCGAGTCATGGCCGGGCATCGGGCCGAGGCCCACTGGCCGAGTAACACGGTAGTGATCGGCGATTCGTCGTAAGGCGATTACGACGTAAGGCCCTGGCGTGCGTCGTAACGTTTTGGCATTTCCAGCGGTGAGCTCGGCCATGGCGATTCGTCACGTAAGCCATGGCGATACGTCGTAACCGCCGTGATCGGCTCTATTTAAGGCCTGCGGACGTTTTCTTCAGCCATTTCTCACTCGTTTTTCTTCTCTTTCGCGGCTGGGGGTGTGTTGATCATGGAGAGATGTTGTTGGACAATAAATCCATGAAGTCTTGGAGTTCATATCATCAATCATCCATCATATAACATCCTCCGATCTACCGAATCAGGTCAGATTTTCTAGAAATCTAAGTTTGGGGATTTTGGGTATTTTGTTCGATTTCGTCCGTTTAATCCGATTTAACTTAGGATTGTGATGGATTGATGATTATTTAGATGTATTGTATCGTTTCCCTTGTTATTCCATGGTTGGATCGTATCGATTCATTGTTTTGGTCGAGTTCTTGATCGACGCCTTGAAGGTGTCCGGTAAAATGTCATAGAGGGGTTTTCGGGCGTTCTACGATTCTTCTTCCTCGTATGATCGATGATTTTTTTGATTATATGTTGTTAGGGTCGAATTCTTGTGAAGAACTCGAGTCGGAACCCTTCCGTTCGTCGTTTTCTTCAAGCTTTTCGATCGTGGGCGTATTCTTTGTCTTCGCCGGAGAATTTTAGGTGTTCGAGGTGTCCCGACTGAGCCGTGTTCGTAGGAGTGTCCGGTGTCGATTATCGAGGCAAGTATCTTGCCCATACATTACGTATTTTGTGGATATAATGGTTGTTAATCGTCGATATGTCCTAAATAAATATTCATAACCATCTTTTTCAAAAGTATCGGTATATTTACCATCATGGTTTTCTTAAAGACGACTCGTGTGTTCCGAGAATTAATATGCTTAATTGAATACATGTATTAATGTTGAGTATAAGATCGTAATACTTTCGTGTGATGCCATTGTGTGTGATTACGTCGTCGGTAAGTTTTGAAGTTTAATCCTTTGTTTAAGCTGTACGTGGAGACATGTGGTTATCGATGAATTATGTGAATTTATGTGATATTGGTTGTGCCGTTCGGTGCTGTTGGAATAGTGTGCTTTCTTGTTGATAGTATTAGTTCTGGGTTGTGAGCATGTGTTGGATGAATTGGCCATTCTAATAAGGTACCTCGACTATATATATTGTGATTGACCTTCGAGGCTTGTGGTTTGCAACTGTGATTTTGGAACGTGTGTGTGTGTTGTTCCTTCCACCCGGAGTGTCCGACGGGATGTCTGGGGGTCTATACTAAGGGGTACGGCCACGGAAGTGGACTTGGGTGCGTGTGTGGATGAACTTCCACCCGGAGTGTCCGACGGGATGTCTGGGGGTCGATACTAAGGGGTACGGCCGTGGAAGTGGTTTTCCACCCGGAGTGTCCGACGGGATGTCTGGGGGTCGATACTAAGGGGTACGGCCGCGGGTTACCAGTTGTGGTTTTCATCTTGAGGATGACGTTGATGTTTTCGTTAATTGTGATATTGTCCGGAGTATCACAATGCTTTGTGCTTGGGGTCGAGAGACATTATATATCGAGTCTTGGTGCTTGACTAGAATGACATAAGAATAATGTGTTATGTGTAATGTGTCCTTGTAAGTGAAATGAAGTGAATGATCGGGTCGTGGACCCTATGTTTTGTGACCGGAATAGTTGGGTCGTGGACCCCGTGTTTTGTTAAACGGATTTGTATTTTGGAAAAAGAACTTTGGGGCTGTGACCCTAAATGGCTTTCGAGGAATTAAGAACATTTTCAATTTTTGATGTTTTCAAAACTCCCGAGATTTGGAAATGTTTTCAAAATGCTTACTTGCTTCGTTTCTGCTTTCAAGACTTGAACTATTTTTAACTAAATATATCTCGGGAAGTCTTTCGTTATATTCTCGGAATGTGTTGTGTATGGCTCGTATTTGCACTTTATACTTGCACTAGCGAAACAGTGGAGTTTTGCTAACCCCGAGTAATCGGGGGGTGGATATCTGTATTGTGTCCAGGTACATGCAGGTTTTCGGGAGCAAGACACAGGATCGGCACGAGGGATGATGAAAGACGAATGATACTAATCACACGAAGGCCAGTTTTGGGTTCAGTTAGTCGGAGTCCATTGTATTGTCTTTTCCGCTGTCTTATTGTTCGTTGTTGCAAGTATTTTACCCTTGTGTGGGTATGAGTCTGGATGAGTTTATGTATTTTGATTTGTAAGTCAGTGACGAAAGACCAAATCGGTCTATTGGTCCGTTATTTTGATTTGTCGATATGTAATGTAATGTGTTGTTTTGATGTCTAGCCTGGTGGATCCTCACGGAGAGGGTCTGCGGCGTGTAATATTCCCGGTTTGATCTGGGGGTGTTACACCGGCCCGATTTCATGTGAGCGGGAATCCCCGGCCCCGGCCCCGGTACCCGGTTTGGTGGGGAATCCCCGGCCGGGGCGGGTCGACCGGGTTCCCCACCGGGTCGGGTCAAAATGACATGCCTAGTGTGGATGGTGAGGTGTTGATATATCATTCCTCTTAAGAATATTGATTAATTGATTTTGTTGACTAATTGATTTGCTATGAAGATGTGTGATAAATAAGTTTGTCTCAAAATATTAGCAAATGAATATGTGTCAAAAACCTATGCATTTAATTCTTTGATATTACTTCTAAATTCTTATATTTATCACTTTTATAAATATTAATACTAATATTATAAATTTATAATTATTAATACTAACATGTATGACATGAAACTCAATCTTTATGTATTAACCTATGTATTTTATTCTTTTATATAATTCTAAATTATTATATTTATCACTTTTGTAAAAAGATTATTACTAATATTATAATTTTATAGCTATTAATACTAACATTTATGACATGAAACTCAATCTTTATATATTAAACTTATGCATTTAATTCTTTTATAAATCGCTTTTGTAAAAATATTATTATTCCGCACGACAGCGTTGAATATGTCATTCTTCTCTTATGCTATTTCTATTTATTTATAACTATTAATATTAATATTTATGACATGAAACTCAATCTTTATAAACACTCTATGAACAACTAAGAGTGCAAATTTTTTACATCTAAAAAATATAAACAGCTAAGTCCAATTATGAAATCCTTGGAAAAGAAGTAAGAGTAAAATATGTAATAAAAATCATAATATTTTCCATAAGGATTTTAAAGTACAAAAATGTGTGAGAAAAATTAATTCAAATACGTAGCATCGTAGGCGTAATAAGTGTTTGATTAAATGACAACAAATCATTCATTTTAGATGATCGTACATGTTTGGTAACTTGACTATATAGATATCAATTCGATATCTTAATATGTTATATATGAACTCATTGTTTGAAATCAACCTCATATAGTACCCAACATATTTACCCTAGGATGCACCACCGAATAAGCTACATATGATAGTTTGATGCTACTAATTAAAAAGTAGTCCGTATTGATATCTGTAAACACGAACAAATATTTTGCTTCAGTGAGATATAATTCATCTTAAGAAATGCACATGTAATTTTTTTATGGTGTTAGTATCATGGATAAATATGTTGCACATTTTGAGTACAAATCATTTTAACCTGTCAATAACCCAGCCTAGGCCATACTTGATATTAAATACGTATATAAAATACGACGTTTTAGCTTAGAATAATTTCACTTGAAAAACAAAATATGTGAACGCTCGAGCCTTGAAATAATATGTAATATAAATATGATATTCGATATTATCGAAAATAAAGTACCCGTGCTTTAGAATGAATAAAGCCCGTGCATCGCACGGGCCATGATGTCTCGTATCTATAAAAATTGAGTTTCATGTATTAATATGAGCATTTATGTCATAAGCTAGAGTCATTCATATCGATTGAAATATTGCTAATCTCTAAATTTTTTTTAAAAGCTTTAAAGAGCTTTTACATACCACAATTAAAAAAATGCAAGAATAAAAAACGTATGCATACATGTTCATTGCCATAAGCTAAATTAATTCAACCAACTAAAACATATCAAAGTCCCATTATTAAATTTTAAGAATTTCTATAGTCATACCACAGAAAGCATGTTTATTGTTTAACTCTTTCAACTTCTTCTTTGAGGTATTTATACTCTCTTATAAACATACCCAAAAGTCACATAACTCACCCACAAAACAGGTCACACCCACCACCTCCAGTAAAGCAGATTCTTCTGCCGGAACCACTGGCAACATCAACTGCTTCCGCCGCTGATACCACCAAATATTAATTCAATAGGTGGTGTTTCGAGTTTGGGTGGTTTCGTTGTTGTTTTAGTGGTTCCGCCGCCGACATACCAAACTTGAAATCTCAAACAATTTTCTTACAAACAATTAAACAACTAAAACGTTTCTATTCATAACAGCCTACGGATACCTACAAACCATGAGATATCCAAAACATTATAAAATCAAATTGTCAATTCTCACCAAATCTTTAAAAAATAAAGATGACATCGAGTTCTTTATAGCCAAAATAATAGATCGATTGCCAAGATGGGTTTTCAATATTGATGAGTATCAAAGGAATTGAGCTAAGAGTGTCCACATCGTTGGTTCTACCTTCTCGACCACCGAAACCCCACCACCATCGCCATAACCGTCGTCGGCCACTGAAATATCCAGATCTGAACACAAAACCAAAACCCGAGTTTGTAACTTATAAGCTCGAAACACATTCTACAGGAGACCCGAGTTTCCAGCGATGGAGGTTTGTTGGTGGTGGTTTGGCGACAAGGGTGTGGTTATGTGGTGGTTTTATCCGGTGTTAGGTTGTTGGTGGATGATGGTTTAGTGAGAGAAATGAAAGGATCATATGTTTTGTGATGAGAAAAAAAGGTGTGTTTGTGGGTGGAAGATACAACTTACAAGCAGTTAATTTTGATAGATAAAATAAAATTAGAGAAAATAATATGAAAGTACAATACCCTCTTATTTAAAAGTCAAACTAACGGAGTTAGGAAATTCGGATCAAATCCGAAACGGATGTTTCAGTTTTTGGGGGCAATTCTATATATACTCAACTTAAACATAATAATTCCATATTTTCTTAACAAATTCTTTAAAGGCATTGTACTTATGCACTAAAAATTTGTGTTTTGGGGAAATATGGTATTTTGATTTTCAGATTGGGTAAATATGGAATTATCCTTTCACTTTTGGACCAAACCTAAAACTTTTTTTAAAATTTGGACTAAAAATGAAATACCCCACAAACCATAAGGAATAAAAATATAGTTAACTCTAATTTTAAAGGATAGTAAATTCAAGTTTGTCAATTCAAAATGGAAGGCAATGCAAAGATGATAGATATTAAAAAATTTTGATTATATCCCAGGAAAATAAAGATGATTTTAACTAATTTTAAAAATTTACAAATTTAAAAATTTGAGGTTTTACAGTTTTGAGAACATACATACCACGAATTACATGCACATGACATAAAATAACATTATTTACATAAAAAAAATACTCTATGAACAACTAAGAGTGCATTTTTTTTACATCTAAAACATATAAACAACTAAGGAGTAAGAGTGAAATATGTAATAAAAATCATAATATTTGTCATAAGGATTTTAAAGTATAAAAATGTGTGAGAAAAATTAATTCAAATACGTAACATCGTAGGCGTATAAGTGTTTAATTAAATGGCAACAAATCATTCATTTTAGATGATCGTACATATTTGGTAACTTGACTATATAGATATCAATTCGATATCTTAATATGTTATATATGAACCCACTGATTGAAATCAACCTCATATAGTACCCCACATATTGACGCTAGGATGCACCACCGAATAAGATATATATGATATTTCGATGCTACTAATTAAAAAGTAGTTCGTATTGATTTCTATAAACACGAATAAATATTTTGCTTCAGTGAGATATAATCCATCTTAAGAAATGCACATGTAATTTTTTTATGATGTTAGTATCATGGATAAATATGTTGTACATTTTGAGTACAATAACCTGTCAATAACCCAACCTAGGCCATACTTGATATAAAATACGTTATATAAATTTACGATGTTTTAACTTAGAATAATTTCATTCGAAAAACAAAAACTGTGAATGCTCGGGCCTTAATATGTAATATAAACATGATATTCGATATTATCGAAAATAAAGTACCCGTCGCACGGGCCATGATGTCTCGTACTTGTAGAATTTTAGATTTTTGTCTTTCATAATCCCTATTTATTACTATTTGAAAGCTATATGGTAATAAGAAATCGAATTCTATATGTATGTATTAAATTAATTACTTTAATATTTAAAAAATGGTTATTTTCGACATTTAAGATATATCGTTAATTTTGAATATTTTATTTATATGGAGAATAATACTAAAAAAACGAGAATACTCTTTAAAAAATAATTTATCGAGATTGTTGGCATAAACATACAAAATTACTATGGAATTATAATAAAATTAAACTACAAGGTCTACTATTTTGTTTGTAGAAACTAATCAAAAAGTTTTATGGTACTAAGAAGTTATTATATTTTGGTTAGAAATGATCAACGAGCAGATTTTATTTGGATTTTCAAAATTATTATGTTCACAAACTTAAACTTATGAACAGTAGAAATATTAGATTAGAATATCTTATCCTCTAGCCGTCTTGTGATTACTTGCACACTTACTATTTAGGGTTTAAATTGATTGACTTTGATCATTAAATCTCACTGATGTATATGTAAGTATAATATATGATCTTGTTAAATTCATTTTTGTTATAAACATCGAAATAAAGAGGAAAATATGAGAGAATATGGAGACACCAACAATAAAAGTGTGTATTCTTATGAGGGCCAAAGGCCTTTATTTATAGGTACACATCTAGGGTTTCGGGAGTATAAAGGTCATTCATTAATACATACATTAATTACAACACTCCCCCTTGAATGACCTTTAATACATGCTGCCTCATTAAAACCTTGTCGGGAAAACCCAGTGGGAAAAAACCCGATCGAAGGAAAAAGAGTACAGCTACTCCCCCTGAAATCGATTACATAAGATCTTTGAGTTAACGCATTCCGATCTTGTGTACTAGTCTTCTGAATGTTGACATCGGCAACGTCTTTGTGAATAAGTTCGCCAATTAATCACTTAAGTGAATATTTGATGTATCTACCTTTGAGATACAAGTGATATCGTCTTCATACAATACTTCCTCTTGAATATTATGATGTTCATGCATCATCAAAACTCCTTCGGAAAAACCCTGTGGGAGAAAACCGATAGACAAAAAGAGTACACAGTATAAATTTGTTCATGTGTTGCATTGGTTGCCTCGTTAAAAACCTTAACTAAGAAAACCCAGTGGAAAAAAACTTAGAAAGGGAAAAAGAGTACAACCATTTGGTCTTCAGGACCTTTTGACCTTCAGGGTCGACATAATCTTCAAGCTAATTTAAAAGTTATCACTTCTCCCCCTCAAGATAACAATCTTGCACTCCAATACCATGAATATAATTTTCAGACATGGAGAGATTTAGTAAATAAATCTACTAGATTATCATTATTGCTCTTCTGAAGCTCGTGTGGAAATAAGTTTCATCTTACTTGCCCAAACATTATATGCAACACATAAATGGAAAATATTTATCATCATAATAAATAGGCAGTATGAGAACAAATATGAAATTATAATCCCTAATAGCCACCAATATCGAATCTCGATCTCTTTCATGTAATAAACCAATATGGTTAACACCATTCCACATTCTCCTTCTTGGAGAAATATTAAATGTTGCTAGCATGTTAACTTTAATTTGTATATCAGGCCTGATGATGTAATGCTTCAATAGCATACAAGTACGGAACTTCTGGTCCTCTTATATCTTTGTTATTTTCTTGAGATCTATATGAGTCGGTATCCACTTTAAGTGGTAAGACAACCTTCGAGTTCATAGTGCGTAAATTTAAATATCCAACCCAATGAGAATTTTCCGACTTTCTCTTATTTATATTTCATATCTCCCTCTAATGTCGGAGATAGTTGGGATTGGATTATCAAATCAATCCTCTTCAGGAGGTGCACTAATAACAGAGGGCGTGACTCAAATATTGTGCCTTTGATATGGATACTTGAATTTGAAATTCATCGCAACATGATCATTGGATAAAATATTATATCGCTTATAATTAATTCGATACTCATTGAATAAAGCTCCTTTTAGAGCCGACAATAAGAATATTGCCATATGAAATTATACCAATCCTTCGGGGATTGTCTTTCCTTTCTTCCAGTAGAAATTGAACGAATCAATATGACATAAAGTTATGTATTTTTCATTTGAAATAAATAGATGCAACTTCAAATGTAAATTGCTCTCTAGGAGCATGTATTTTTCTTCAAAAAAATTAATTGTGCTAACTCAGGAGCAACAATTTAAATCAAAGATAATCATATATTACCGAAAATATGAAGTACCCATCAAGAGTATGTGATATTATTCAAAAGTATCAATTATGCTACCTTGGGAGCAAAAATTTATAAGCATATAACACCCAAAAGATAAAATACTCTAAAGAGTATGTAAATATTAATTAAAAGTATGAATTGTGCTACGTCATGAGCAACAATTTATATCAATATAGTGATAATAAAAGCAATAACACAAGGCCATATAGAAAATAGTCAAAATAATGCCTTTTTTTTGTTTAATATTCTTCAGGAATATTAACTTTAATTCATGTGTTTATCATAAATACTATCATAAAAATATGACTATATATCGTTGTGTTTTATCAAGAACATAAACAATTTCTTTTTAATAATCTTCTGGATTATTAAAATTACAAATTCATGTTTCTTCAGGAAACCATGAAAATATATTAATGTAATGTATTAAAAGAATCATTACAAATAATTTTATATCAATGATACAAGTATCATCATCAATATAATATGTAATAACTATCGTTATTACTCTTCTTCCAGAAGAAAGTGCAATAATTATTAGGCAATTAATCCAACATCTATAAGATGTTGATGAAAATTGGTCAACTCAAAATAATACAATTTTAAGTGTATAAATGTACTTCATGATATTTACTAGTAATTTGTGATATTTACTAGTAAATGTACTCAAAATAATACAATATGTATGAATTTGTATTAATATATCTTCAAGATATATATCATAAACATATAGTTAAATAATATATAAAAATAATATAAATAGACTTTAACACCAAACACGTAAATTTAAACATGTAAATATTGAAAGTATTGGGATTAATAGACTTTTGGTCTAATAAGTGGTGAATATTATTTACATTGATATTTTTTCTAATACCAATTTCTTTTCTTCAGAAATTGTATATGTCATTTGTATCACTTGTTATCGCGGAATCATACATATTTCAAGCGATAGTTTAGAAATCCATAGATTTATCGATACTTAGAAGATAATAGTGCAAAATCTTCGACCCTGTAGGAAGAAATTTAGTGGTTCTTCATGAACTGTCAATAAATTTAGCACTACCTTTTTTTTTCATACGAAAAGTATCATTCTAAAAATATCATGCATATTTGCACTTTGATGAGACAATAAACTATGGCAACTATTTAATCCCAATAGCTTGGCATTCTATTCACAAAAAGAAGAAACAAGATAAGCCAAGAATTTGAATGATACAAATATCTTCAGGATATTTGACCCTTTTATCACTAATTATATAGCAACGATCAATTCAAATCATACTCCAGGTATGACATCATATCTTATATTGATAAAAACTCACAATATATCATAAGAGATATTAAAATATTAAACTACACAATATATAAGATTATATATTGACATATAATCTTAAGATTATCATTTTCGTGTCCTTCTCATTAACCGTTGATATATCAACTCCACGAGATAAAATTTATAAATAATTATCTCCTACAAGGATAAACTCTAAATTGTATCTACTTCGGGAGATAAAATTTGAGCCATGTAATATTGAAGTTTCTAATTTAATATTGTTCACTTCCGGAAACAACTTGATAGGAATATTCGACCACTTACTAATCTTGCTATCATTGGAGCACAGTCGGATTATGATTGTGGAGTATATCATATCTTGTACAATCTCGATAGAGGATATTCTCAAATCATATTAATATATTTTTTTTTGGGATATAAATTATATTCTCTTTCAGGGATAATATCATGCTACATCAAGAGCATAATGATTTAATTATGCTAACAAATCAATATTCTTCAGGAATATTGTATCATCACATAATCATGTATAAAAAAAAATTATTCATTTAGAATAATAATATTCTTCAAGAATATTACAATTAATTGTGCTACTTCGGGAGCAATAATTTTAAGACCCGTAATTGAATATACAAAGGAAAAAAATAGTACGAGAATTAATCAAGGCTCGAAATAACTAAACTAAAATAGTTGCTTTTTCAAGAGCACTTACAATATTCTTCACGAATATTATTTTGTATTTTTCATTAAAAATTGCACAAATTATTAGATCTCATAGTGTTCTTCATGAACACATCATATTCAACTAGAATATGACGAGATAACGTTGTCCTTCTTCAAGGACTACAACAAATCTTTTATCTTAATAATCTTCTGGATTATTAAGTATTGTTGAATCGTGTTTCTTCCGGAAACAAAGAGGAATATGATTTGATAATAAATTTTGAGGTCATCATATATATTATTTATATATGATGCACACAAAAATATAAAATTTAATAACTAAATATAATATATTTTTTCTCTAAATCATCATATGCAAGAAAGTTTTTGAAGGAGTAAATAGAATTAATACCTTTCACCAATGTAAAAAAAAGACTATTTCTGTTCGGACTTTTTTTTAATGCATGCAATACGTTTTAGAATCCGATCTCAACCGTTGAATTTGTAGATCTGCTTATCAGGAAGATACTGTAAAAATTTCATGATGATCCGACGGTTAACAAAGCGGGAATCGCGATTTTAGCGCGATCTCGCAGTGCAGAAAAGCTGCTCGCGATTTTGCCGGACTTTTTTTTTTTTTTTTTTTTTTTGGATCTCGAAAATCGGAGAGAAAATTTTTACAGGTAGAGTATCGTGCTGATAACGTGTTATAAACATCGAAATAAAGAGGAAAATATGAGAGAATATGGAGACACCAACAATGAAAGTGTGTATTCTACGGCGCTAAACGCTTTATTTATAAGTACACATCTAAGTGCTTTAAAGATAGCCATTCATTAATAAATACATTAATTACAACAATTTTGATATATATTTTCAAACTATATTTTTTCCATAATTTCTATTATATGTAATTAAACTTTTCTATATTTTCGTTATTTGAAGTGTTTGATATTAAGAACGGTACTCAATCCTTCCGCCAGCAGAATGTTCTTTATTTTTTTGAAATGACCGTTTTTGTAGATGGTTTGTTTGCAATCACGATAGTAAAAGTCAATTTATAAAATTATCAATATCGTATTATATTATATATTACAAAATCAGTATTTAGTGTAATTAAAAACTATGAAAAGTGGGAGGCAAAAAAAAATTCCCTGATAAATTTCTGGCGAATACATAATATCACGCGCTTTAAGTAGAGTGTGGGAGCACTGATCTCGGTGAACTGCGGTTGGATTATGGAGACCTACCGCCAATTTATCGTACCAAGCATGGAAGAATCACTGTGATAACTTCATGCGCGGTGAAAGTATATTTAATTGTTAATGCGACATTATCTCGCGCTTAACCTGGAAGGCTCGAGGCGACCGAATGCTTTCATAGGATTAGTTATACGTATGGATCACCTATATATCAAAAAAAACTACGAAAAGTGTTGAGAATTCTTTGTATAGGTAAGAGAGAAACATCTATAATAACATTATAAATACCGTGCATATGAAACTGTTTTTTAATTCATAGTACAAATGATATAAATGTTTATATAAATTATGTTATAAATATATATATATATATATATTTTAATACCATGCATATTGAAAAAGATCGTATAAAAATAATCAAAGACAATATTAAAATTAATTTTATTATTGAATATGGCGTGATATTATTTTGTTAAAAAACTCACCATCCTTAGATCGCCCTCACAAACTTTTCGCCAGTACAGTAAAATCTCGATAAATGAATGTTGGATAAATGAATAACATCGCCAAATAAATAATTTTCTCTGGTGCCAACTCTTTATAACATGTATAATTTTCTCTCGATCAATGAATAATCTCGCTAAATGAATATTTTTCTCCAATTCGGACCATATTCATTTATCGAGATTTTAGTGTACTTATTTAAATCTTTAGACATCTTTTATAATAAAATTAGAGTTTACCTTTATTTCGTGACTTCCACCGGTTAATCGTTCATCGGGTAGCAATACGTTGATAGTGGCTAAAAATTAAATTGGACAAGAATGGGCTAATTCCAAATATATAGTTCACTTAGAAGAAAAATTAGCAGGTACCCGGAATTTCGTGGCTACCTATAGAAGATCATTATTAAACATGATCGGTGATGAAAACTATCTATAGTCATGAAATCTAGTGTCCATTAATTTAAATTTTAAAAAATGACTCCATCGAACTCATATCCAATTCCACTTTGGTCACCGCCACAACTAACTACTCATCTAGAAATTTCAATAATTAATGGCCTCCTAGCTAATAGAAAATTTATGCATCTTGTTACTCTATCAGTTTCACCCATTTGAGTATTTGAATTTCGACACGAGATTTAAGAAACGTTGAAAAGTAGTGTATAAAGTGATGATATGAATATATATTATTTAAAGTTGCGAGAGATAAAGTTGTCTTAAAAATGAACTGACCAAGTATCATGGAACGGCCCAAAAAGAAATATGAATCAAGATTGGTGGGACGGAGGGAGTAGTTGTTAGTATGAACAGTCCAAATTAATTCATTTAGCTACTTTCTAATACAAATCTCACCGGTCAAATCACAAGTTGTGTCTCGCGTATTTTTTATCTCATGTAGGCAGGATGCTGGTTAGAAACCAACAATCCCCCTTGCAGTACATGTCAGTATCTCAGCCTTAGATCTGAAAACCTCGATGTATTAGATTTGATCACACAGCCCACTAGCAGCTGGATCTGCTCACAAAATCCTCCACCATTGTACATCAGCATCTATTCCAGCTCTGTTTATCTCGATTATGTCAATATCTTAGTTTCAATATACTAGATTTGATCAAATAACCGGACATCTAACAACATCTATCGTGGATGAAGTTATCTAGCGAAGCATTGTGTACTATGATTATGACCTTTTGGAATATTTGGAATGGGAGGAATGGGAAGTGTTGGAATTGTTGGGTTTTATGTATATTTAATACAATAAAATTGAGTAAAACGCAGCTGAATAAATTAACGAAAAATTCAGACGAGAATCTATATGCAGTAATTTAATTGATTTATTAAGAGTTCGTCGAATTACCTTAAATCGAAGAACGGAACTGAACCCGGACTAGAAGCTGATTGAAATCATCTTCCTCTTTTGGTGATCCACACACGAACAACTGGTACAAGCCGGATTGCTAGATCCTTACGAATAATATTGATGAATAGTACAACACAAATTCCTTACTAGAAGGATTGTACTATCGAGCAAGATCAACTAAGGGAAGAAGATCATAAGACCAATGTCGTTCTCCTACTGTAAGAGAAGGGGCCGATTTTTTCTTTCTCCTTGGGGGACGATTTTTGTGTCTTGGTTTCTTATGACAACTCCTTGTCCAAGACCTTATATTTATATTAAGCAAACCCTAGAGTCAAGACTCTAGTATTTACTTAGTTACCCCTCAACTTATTAAATAATACAATATATATATATAATATCCAATATTATATATGTTCTTATTATTTAAACTCCTTATAAATATAATATCCAATATTATATTTATTATTCCCAATTGATATTTATTCATATTTGTCTATAATTGTCGTATGTGCAACCCAAAAGGCTTATATTATGTTGGCAATTATTTAATACCTTATTAAATAATAAATCATAAGTGGCCTCTAGCAAGACATTATGATTACCCAAATAATATAAGTTAATGTCCATTAAACCTTTTAACGTGTCAAATTCATTTGTCACGCGATATCATATTTAAACTAAGTCATGGAGTGTGTCATACTTATTTATGTTCAAATACTTTATCGATCTTAAGTAGACTGACTGGATCAAATGACTCTTCATGTGAGCATGACCATGCATTTCCTTCAGTCATACTTATCGAAGGGCCCAACAGATACCTCTCTCACTAAGGAGAGGGACAAATCCCCATCTCGATTATTCATTGCTCTCTACATGACTCCCACTAATCCTGATCGCTAACCTTTATGATCACCATATTTCAGATGACGTTGGATTACGTCAAGGCATATCAGTTATCATGTTCTCTACGATAATCTCAGGTTCAAGGATTTATTGACATACTGTTATATTGAGATTCACTTATGACATTTTCCATGCAGTGATCTCAATGCGGGTCTGTCCATTATGAGCTCTCCAACCAATACCCATAAGATCGATCCGTATCATACGCATAATCATCCGATGATTATCAATCAAACTTGTACTAGTATATTAATCACTTGAGTCTCTACTCAGCGCGATAGTACCAAGAACATTTGAATAATCTTAATATTCGTGAATAACTATTATTCAATTATTATAATATTAAAACATGCACACATTATAATAATCAACGGGAAATATCAAATAACTTTATTTAAATGTGACAATTACAAATCTAAGCACATCGAATGTCCTAGTACACTATTCCAAACAGGAATAATATTAATTTTTAATGCTACTTACAGTTACACTGTCGATGCGGCAGCATCCTTTCTAATTAATTGGAGGAGAGCTATGCAACAGAAAGAGAAGGGGAGCACGGGAGGAGGGGGAATAATGCTGTCTGGATGAAACCCCAATCGGACAAACATAAATTAAATACAGATGCCACTATTCGTATGGATAATGTAGAAATGGGTTTGGGCTGGGTCCTGCGGGACAGTAGCAGAGTGTTTGTAGGGGCTAAAGCTGCGTCGTGGAAAGACATGTTTCAACCAAAGGAAGCCGAAGCTTTGTCTATCAGGGAGGCATTGAGCTGGCTAAGAAACTTGGAGATCGATTTTGTGGATGTAGAGACGGATGCTGATGCAGGGAGAAGCGTGAACTAACGAACAACCTTCTCAATCTTCGTTGATTCCAATCATTGGAATACCGGTAAAGAGAAACATGAGAAAACTCTCACTAATTCATAAACAACTGAATGAAAAGATTACAGGACTCACTCTTAAATAGACTTAGAAACCCTAATTAATTAGAATAAGATAAATCATAACAAATTAAATAAATATCTTAATTACTAATTTCCTTATTAAATCACAATTATAATAAATTAAGATCATCGGGATCTCATCTCCATCATTCTCTCCCTCTTTGAAACGATTCGTCCTCGAATCGGCATAGATTTCATCTCCAGAGGGATAAAAGAAAGTCATCAAGCAGATAATAAGCTCAAAAATGTCAGACGTTCGAGTGTGACCCAAAACTTTGAGGCGATAGTAATATGTCGGAGAAGTGCCAACAAAATAACTATCATTAATTATAAAAAAAATAATAGTCATTTTGTGAGTTAAAACTTTCATCACCCTCGAGGTAGGACTCATCGGACGCTATATCAAGACCTGGGAAAATTGTCTCGTAATCTTCTTCCATATTATAATTGTGGTAAGGCTCGTCTTCATGCTCAGTGTCATACGGGCAACTCTTGTTCATCATAAAATGTAGACTCACCGAAATTATCCAACCCATCAATCAAAGAAGGCATTGTATCATCAAAATCTACATGATCTGAATTGGTAAAAAAAAATTCATCGGATCCTATAAATCGAGACCCAGACACATCTTCACTAAACAAATTGTTAGGAGTAGAAGGAAGCCCAAATTGCTCAGTATGTTCATTATCATTTAAAGGCTCAAAAAGGCATATTTCCTCAAATTCACGTAACAGTCCAGCCTTGTTAATAGAATTAAATTGCTCAAGGGACTTGGGCCTAAAATGGTTCAAACTAGGAGGCCCAATGTAATTACCAATAATATTGTTAGAGACTCTAATGGCTTGTTTACTTCTTACTTAATCAATTTAATGCTTAATCAGCTCTATATTTTGCTGTTTATTTTCAACTTAATCTTAATAACCACTTTTTCATTAAGCAATTTTTGAGGTGTCCTTACCATTAAGCCAGAAATACTTCCCCAATATACCAAAATTATCCTCTAATAATAAAAGAATTGAGTATATATAGTATAAATTATCATATAATCTTAATTATAATTGAGTATATATAGTATAAATTTAAAATATATATTAATATTATATATTTAAAATTCATAAAATATAAGCTATTTATTGATAAAAAAATTAATATAACTATATATATATATATATATTAAAATATAACTAAATATATTTATAAAAATATTGTCTGATTATTTAAATATACCTGGAAATTATAATATGATTTATGAATATATATATATATATATATTATAATATAAATTAAAATATATATTATGTTATATTATATAAATTGATTTTTTATATTAACTATTAAAAATTAATATAAATATATATATATATATATATTAAAATATAACTTAATATATTTATAAAAATATTGTCGATTATTTACATATACCTAAAAATTATAATATAATTTATGAATATATATTATAATATAAATTAATATATATATATATATTATGTTATATTATATAAATTGATTTTTTTATATTGACTATTAAAAAATATTAATATAACTATATATTAAAATATAACTTAATATATTAATAAAACAAATGTCTAAATAATTAAATATATCTGAAAATTATAATATAATTTATGACTATATATTATAATATAAATTAAAATATATATTATGTTATATTATTTAAATTGATTCTTTATATTGACTATTAAAAAAATTAATATAACTATATATATTAAAATATAACTTAATGTATTTATAAAAATATTATCTGATTATTTAAATATACCTGAAAATTATAATATGATTTATGAATATATATTATAATATAAATTAAAATATATATTATGCTATATTATTTAAATTTATTTTTTTATATTGACTATTAAAAAATTAATATAACTATATATATTAAAATATAACTTAATATATTTATAAAATATTGTCTGATTATTTAAATATACCTGAAAGTTATAATATAATTTATGAATATATATTATAATATAAATTAAAATAAATATTATTTCATATAAGTTAAATTGATTATATAAACTAAAATGCTCAATCCGTCCTTTATCAAAAAGGACTTAATTCATATTGAGGGGTAAAATTGTCATTTCTGTCATTCAGATAGTTTATTCAGAAAAGAAAGAAACAACAAGATATTTTTTCAATTCAGACAGATTAATCCACTCAGACAGCTTAATCCATTCAGGTATTAATGGAAAAAAAGTAAACAGCCCCTAAGTCACTCACCAAGTCAGGAAGCCCAAATCGGAGTAGGGCATTAGCGTGCAACTCATCCGCCATTTCATCCGTGATTTCTTCTCCATGATTATCTGCGGTTTCTTCTCCACGATTTCCAACGTGGGTAACTGCATCTTGCAAGGTGGCGCTGCTTGTGGTGGGGAAATCTGGGAGCGCTGTGTCGGGGGCGGTGGGTTGCGACGGATCGCGACATATCACGGCTGTTCGTGTTGGTGTGGCGGAGACTGAAGGTACATGGTGGTAATTTGTTGCGGATTGCGGCGGAACACCGCAAATCGCATCGGATCGCGTCGGTGTTGTGCGCCTTGACACCGGTGGAGCGATGATGTTGCACGCTGGTGCAGGCGCGCCGTTGCGGCGGTTGATCGTGCGACGAGTGGTGGCGTGTGGTGATGCAGCGTTGGAAGGTTGTCGATTGGATGTATACAAACGATGATGGTGGAAATCTCGGTGTGGTGGTGGATTAGGGCGGACAGTTGGTTTATGGTAAGAGGTACCGTAACGGTGATGGTAACTAGAGCGTGAGACCTGCGGTTGAGTGTACGGGTCTTTCATATAAACCGAGTCATCCTCATCCGAATCGTTCGGATACTCATCTATAATAGGGGTTTGGGCTCGATCTCGGAATTGTGCACGACGATCGGCCAATTTTGCTTGTTGAACACGCAGCGCCTCAACAGATCGGACAAGAGTGACAATCTTCTCTCTTAGTACTTCCATGGCTTTGGCATCAACATAAAATTGATGGCGAGGCGGCATGGAGCGTTGCACTGACTCTGGATACCAACTGATGCAGGGAGAAGCGTGAACTAACGAATAACCTTCTCAATCTCCGTTGATTCCAATTATTGGAATACCGACAAAGAGAAATATGAGAAAATTCTCTCACTAATTTTCTTAATTCATAAACAACTGATTGAAAAAATTACAGGACTGACTCTTAAATATACTTGAAACCCTAATTAATTAGAATAAGATAAATCATAACAAATTAAATAAATATCTTAATTACTAATTTCCTTATTAAATCACAATTACAATAGATGAAGATCATCGGGATCTCATCTCCATCAGATGCCCAGCAGGTGGTGTTTGCTTTGAATAATGATATGGCTTACTTCTTCTTTTGGTTAAAAAAGCTGTTGCTACATTTAATAGTATTAGTTTTGGATTTGCTAAGAGTGCGAATCATGCTGCCCACCTTGTAGTGAGGGAAGCAGGTTCTATGTCCGACCCCATGGAATTGTAGGAGTTATTTTTGAAATATAGGTATTCTTGAAATTGACTGGACTCCGGGCCGCGGCACAAGCCATCCAGGCCGCAGCACACCACCTTGGTCGAGAACCCTTGCCTCCTCTAATCCGGCCGCGGCGCCCGCCATCCGGGCCGCAGCCCCCTGAGCGCATCCAATAGCCGATTTTTGAGTGTGCGGCACACACCATCCGGGCCGCGGCACCCGAGGTCAACAGGGTTGGATGCCCTTTTCTAGCAGATTTTTCTGCGTTTTTCTTCATTCTCTTCACCTACCTTTGAGAGCACACAAGAGATAGATACAAGAGAGAAAAGAAAGTGAGAAATATACTTGTTCGATTTTTTGGGGTTGTACCGATCGGATCGTCGTGATATTTCGAAAAGAGCTTGGTAGCGATTGGGCAAATCTTTTTACCGGAATAGATCGAGGTTTTGAGCCCGGAAGTTCGGGTATTTTGTTAGCTTTTTGTGTAAGCTATTTACGGTATTTTTCTTTCCCGATATTGTTGTTGTGCATTCCAAATACTTGAAGATTGTTTATTACCAAGTACTTGAAGATTATTTTTGTATACCTCTAGTTTGTACTAGGGACGAATCGTGTATTGTGTATTGGTGATAGTAGATTTAAGCGGCTTCGGTCCCGTAGTTTTTACTCTCGTCTTGCAGGGTTTTCCACGCTAAAAATTGTGTCTCGTTGTTTATCGTTTTTTGGATATCATTCGTATTGTTTATCGAATTGTAATTGATCACTCTACTCGTCGGTAACCTCGAAGTTACAATTGAAGATTGAGAAAGTTGTCAAACGAGTTTCCGCATTTCGTTGTGACGTTATATTGTGTAGTTTTTCCCAATAAAGTGGTATCGAAGCCACGAGATTTTTGTTTCGTGATTATATTATCTCAATTGGAAGATGGAAGCCAATACAAGTAGAATGTTGAATTTGAATGGTTCGAACTACCATGTATGAAAGGGCAAGATGGAAGACCTTCTATATGTGAAGGATTATTATCTATCGGTCTTTAGCAAAGACAAACCGGAAGGCAAGTCCGACCCGGATTGGTCTATTTTGCATCCCAAGTGTGTGGATATATTCGACAATGGGTTGATGATAATGTGTTGAATCATATTAGTGTAGAAAAGGACGCTCGAGAATTATGGCACAAGCTCGAGCAATTGTATGCTCGGAAGGCGAGGAATAATAAGCTATTCCTCATTAAACAAATGATGAACTTAAAATATCGAGATGGGACTCCTCTGGCGGATCATTTGAATGCATTCCAAGGCATCATTAATCAATTGTGAGAATGGGCATTAAATTCGAAGAGGAGGTTCAAGCTTTGTGGTTGTTGGGCACATTACCGGATATTTGGGAGACGTTTCGTACGTCGTTGTCTAACTCTGCCCCTGATGATGACATTTCGATAGAACTTGCTAAGGGGAACATGCCGAACGAGGAGGTCCGAAGAAAGTTACATGGATCTTCGCCACAGTCGGATGTTCTTGTTATCAATAGACGGGGGAGAGGTCAAAGTAGAGGTCCGAGTAATAGAAGGCCACAAAGAAGTAGTTCCAGGGGGAAGTATGCCAATATTGAATGCTACCATTGTGGTAAGAAAGGGCATACGAAGAAATTTTGCCGACAACTCAAGAACAAAAATCGCCAAGGCCGAGAGAACGCTCAAAAGAAGGAGAGCGGGAGTAATGAAAAAGCCGAAGTAAATACTACTACCGAAGAGTTTTTGTATGTTGCGATTATGACATGGTGAACCTTGCCAGAGATGATTCGAGTTGGGTGGTCGATAGTGGAGCTACGTGTTATGTTACATTACGTAGGAATTTCTATTCCTCTTATACTCTGGGTGACTACGGGATAGTCAAGATGGGTAACCATGGGTTATCCAAGATTGTTGGAGTAGGAGACGTACACTTGAGGTTCGACACCGGTGTGGAACTTGTTTTACGAAATGTGAAACACGTTCCGGATGTGAGGCTAAATGTGATTTCCGTTGGTCTACTCGATGATGATGGATATTGTAGCGATTTTGGCAAGGGATTGTGAAAACTCACTCGAGGTTCCTTGATTGTCGGTAGAGGAGAGAAGACAGGGAAACTGTACGTGACACTTCCAAAGGTCATGATTAATGCCGTGAACACAGTTGACAATAATGACATGACCGAGCTATGGCATAAGAGGCTCGGTCACACGAGCGAGGAAGGAATGGCGCTATTGTCAAAGAAGGAGGCATTATCTGGGGTTCACGATGTACATCTTAAAAGGTGCTCTCACTATCTAGCTGGGAAGCAAATGAGAGTCACTTTTAAGAGCCATACCCCTTCACGGAAGGAAAATATTTTTGATCTTATACATTCCGATGTTTGTGGTCCTATAAAGACTAGGATGCTTGGTAGTTGCCTATATTTTGTCACATTTATCGACGATCATTCGAGGAAGGTGTGGGCATACACCTTAAAGACCAAAGATCAAGTTTTGGATGTTTTTAAACAATTTCATGCCTCGGTGGAGAGAGAGACCGGGAAGAAGTTGAAGTGTATTCGGACGGATAATGGTGGAGAATACACTGGACCTTTTGATGAGTATTTTCGAGAGCAAGGGATCCAACATCAAAAGACGCCACTGAAGACTCCACACCTTAATGGTTTGGCGGAGAGGATGAATTGGACTTTGGTTGAGAGAGCTCGATGTTTGCTCTCACATGCCGGATTACCAAAGTCATTTTGGGGAGAAGCTTTGAACACGGAGGTTCACGTGATTAATTTGACGCCGTGTGTTCCTTTGAAATTTGATGTCCCGAACAAAATGTGGAGCGTTAAAGACATTTCATATCGCCACTTACGGGTTTTCGGATGTAAAGCATTTGTACACATTCCGAAAGATGAGAGGTCGAAGCTTGATTCCAAGACGAAGCCATGTCTCTTTATCGGTTATGGTCTTGATGAGTTCGGGTATAGATTGTATGACCCGGTGACTAAGAACCTTGTTCGTTCGAGAGATGTTGTTTTTGTTGAAGATCAAACGATGAAGGATATTGAGAATGGAGGGTCGGCTCCACAACATGATTATGATCTTATTGATTTGGACCCCGTTCCTCCACAACATGTTGAGACACCCATTGGAGATGATGGCCAAAACAATGAACAACATGATGCCAGTGGCAATGATGAGTTGGTACAAGGTAACAATGATGGAGTTCATCCCG
The DNA here is from genome assembly GCA_033398695.1 of Orobanche coerulescens. Classification (NCBI taxonomy): domain Eukaryota; kingdom Viridiplantae; phylum Streptophyta; class Magnoliopsida; order Lamiales; family Orobanchaceae; genus Orobanche; species Orobanche coerulescens. Next base: position 125,056,615 of record CM065819.1, on the reverse strand, counting down.
AGCTACCCGTGACGAACATGCCATCTTTTGTTCTGACGGTCGACGAGGGACCGTCATCCCTCCACTCGTTATTCGGCTGATGAGTATGTTTTACTCACCGATGAGGGAGAGCCCGAATATTTAGAGGAGGCTATGGAGGATGAGAACAAGATTGAGCGGATGGATTCCATGCAAGACGATATGAGTTCGTTGCATGAGAACAATACATATTATTTGGTGAAGCTGCCGAAGGGCAAGAGAGCTTTGAGAAATAAATGGGTGTATAAGGTGAAGTCGGAGGAGCATACTTCATTGCCCTGATACAAAACTAGACTCATAGTGAAGGGATTTAGTCAAAAGAAAGGCATTGATTTTGACGATATTTTTTCTCCAGTTGTGAAGATAGAATCGATTTGATTGGTCCTTGGTATATCAGCTAGTCTTGATCTTGAGATTGAGCAAATGGATGTCAAGACGGCATTTCTTCATGGAGACCTCAACAAAGAAATATATATGAAGCAATCTGAAGGGTTTCAGGTTAAGGGAAAAGAGGATTATGTTTGTAGACTCCGAAAGAGTCTATACGGTTTGAAGCAAGCACCGCGATAATGGTATAAAAAATTCGAGTCGGTTATGGGGGAGCAAGGCTACCGGAAGACGACCATGGACCATTGCGTATTTTTCAAGAAATTTGGATTATGATGATTTTATCATCTTATTGCTTTATGTGGATGACATGTTGATCGTTGGCAAGAATGCCGAATGGATTGCCAACTTGAATTTTCTTTCATATTCTTGTTAGGATTGTATACTGCAAAGCATACTTTATGCTTGTATTACCTAAATTCCCTATTACTACCTATGAGGATATTAATTATATTTAATCACATGTTTTGCATATTAATTCACGTTATGGTTATGCAAATGAAATGTCTAATTATTTTATATTGTAGATAATGTGGTGTGTTGGTGTCACACGGAAGATCACATTATCGGTGCCTTATAAAATAATATAATAGTTCACAACCTATATAATTATTAGACAAATTATATAAAGGGTTGTAGTGTATGCTTGAGTATAGTTGGTCTTGACTATTAGCATACATTAGCGTATTTGCATACGTTGAACAGGATCGAGGTGAGATAGTGTCTTCACATCGTTGTAAGAAGAACGTAAATCTCGGATAATTATTATTTCTTAATTCTAAGTATATAATATTTAATTGTGTATTTATAATAATTATTGCTTTGATTTACCATAGGTGAGAGTCAAAATGATCGACTCAATAAGCCTCGTATCTTGGGCAATAATATTGTTTATACGACAATTATTATTATTACTAGAAATCGTGTCCCGACTCGTGCGGGTTGATGATGTCCCCTTGAGGAGCTCGATAATGATTATTATATTAAACCCCGCAGTGGATTTAATTCCGATATAATAATAAGGTTCGAGTGGTACTACTCTTGGATAAGATATTAATTAATTAAAGTCATCGGTAGCTTATAATTAATTAATGGACATTCGATATCTTAAACACGGAAATAATATATTTAATAAGGAGCCCAATTTCGTAATTTGGGATTTTGGTAGGAAGTGCAATATCAACTTTTAGTGGACTAAGTTGATATTAATTGATTCACCATATATTAGGAAGAGTCCTAATAAGGTAAGGTGAATTAATTGGGAGTCCTTCCATAATCCTCCTTTAGATCCCTAGTAGTAGTCCAAGAGCCTATAAATAGGACATTATGGGGTGTTGGCCGATTTGTACATGCTTGGTGAGATTGTGTGATCAATTTTTTCCTCTTGTGTTTAATTGTAGATCTAGACTTGTGTCTTTGATTCTACAATTTAGATAACACAATTAATTTGCTAAGAGTGTTCATAAAATACTAGAGAGCAAAGAAAAATATAGTGATCACATATCAAAGTTGTTTCGGCCGATCCATAGGTGTCCAAGCAAGTTCCGGTAGCTCGTTGCCCACACAACGTCCGGTTCAAGGCGGATCATACTCTAGAAGATCCGAAGGTAGAAATACAAGGCGATCAAGAAGGAAATAACCAACCGCTTCAAAAGGTAATATCCTATGATCTTGGATCTAGATTAGGATATTTTAATTAATCAACATATTTAATTAATAAATAATAAATAATATTTAAATTGCTTGTTAGTCTTAGTAATTAATTAATTAGCATGCCTAAATAGATCTAATGCTCGTAGATGCGTAAAACGCTATAATCATATTTTCCCAAACTTCGCTTCGCTGCGTTTTACTTTCCAACAATTGGTATCGGAGCCGGATTTTTAGGCTTTTGCTATTTTAATTAATTTTAGTGATTAATTGATAGCAATTTAAATATTCATATATTTTGATGTTGGAATATTTTGCTAGATGTGTTCTTGCAGGTGATAAGATCCAATTATCATGGTTTATATGAATGGTGCATTTATTTATTTATTTTTATTAATTATGCAATTGTTGGTTTGGCCCGTTTTTTGAGGCATGTAATGGTTTTTCCGTGAGAAAATCCGCGGGTAGTTCTAGGTGGTTTTATTTTTCGTGTAATCTTGATGTAATTTCGATGTATTTTATTTCGTATAAAATTGTAATCGAATTCGGAAAAGACGGGATCACGAAGAAATAGAGCAGAACCGGATCACGGGCTAGCGGATCGGCAATGGCGAAGTGCCGGCGACAAAGTACTGAGGCGGCCAGCCGCGGTGCGATCTGTAGCGGCTGGCGGCAGTTATTGGTTCGGGCGGCCGCGTCGATTCGGGCCGTCCGCTTTGTCCGGCCTGCTCGCTGCGTCCATTTGAAGTCGGGATTTAAAATTAAATTTTTTTATGTAATTAATTTTGCATAAAAGTAAAATTTTAATATTTTGAAAATCCACGACCCTAGGGGAGAAGCGACGAGATGCTTGATTCATGGGAGAGATCGAGCCGAAGATTTTCTCGGATTCAACTCAAGGAAGAAGACCATGATAATTGGATAATTAATTATCCATGCTTTATTTTTGGTTTTATTGTTTTGATGTATGGCATGTATGGATGTATGCGTGATATGTTTCCTTGCATGTTAGACGAGAAAATTAAAAACCTTAAGGCTAAAATAACTAAGTGATTAAATTGATTTTTATTTTAATTAAAATCAAATTGGCCTCCATAATTAATTTAAATTGTGAAGTAATTAGCATGCGCGTTGACATTAGAGTCTTCCTCCATATCGGATGTGCTAATTATAGGTTCACTAGTTTTAAATTTCAAAATGATAACATAAGGTAAATATTACTTTTTATGATAGGACCTCTCCATCTAGGACTATTATTTAAAAGATAATATTTTAAGGATGTTAAATTATGGTGTTCACTTAGGTGTATTAATTAATAAGCTCCCCATCGGAGTCTATGTTAATTAATACATGGCCAAGAGGAACCAACTATTAATTTTACTTGTCATAACGTAATTTGACTAGATAGTAAAATTAAAGACGTAAAACTCTACTTGAAAAATGTATGTGTAAACGTCCACACGATCGTGGCTTGCATGTGCGGATTTTTTGAGGTGTTGGTTGCTAGCATATATATTGTGTTTTTGAGGTTTTTCGATATATTTTGCTATGCATTATGTGATGAATGTTTTAATTTTTATTCTCGATGTCTTTCAATCCACTAGCTGTTATTCTCAAAGAAAATAAACTAGATGGCACTAACTTTGCCGATTGGAAAAGAAATCTTGACATTGTCCCGATCGCCGAGGGGCATAAGTTTGTCTTAATCGAGGAGAGCCCTCTAGAACCAGAACCGGATGCCACTCCCGAAGAGTTGGCGGAATTCGGAAATGGAAAAAGTCCGATGAGATGGCTCATTGTTACATTTTGGCTTCACCGACAAATGTATTGCGGCATCGACATCGAGACGATGGGTTCGGCCGGAAATGATGAAAAGTCTCACCGAGATGTTTGGTCATCGAACCGGCGGCTAGACAAAATGCTATGAGGGTATTGATGACAACCCAAATGTCCGAAGGACTCCAGTAAGGGATCATGTTCTAAAAATGATGTCTCATTTGAACGAATCGAGCATATTGGGGGCTACTATCGATGCGGAAACGCAGTCGATATTATCTTAGGCGGCTTACCTAGAAGCTTTGAGCAGTTTCGCCTCAACTACAATATGAACCGTAGGACATATAGTTTGGCGGAACTTCCGACAGAGCTTGATCTGTGAAGGTCTCTTCAAACAAGGTTATCATCAAATTCTTGCGGCAACAGTGCGACTTCCTCCAAACCCAAATGGGGAAAGAAGAAGAAGCAGGTCGGCCGAAGCAAGTGGCAGCCCTCAAGGTGAAAAGCAAGGCTCCTCACCCCGAGGCGAACAAAAGCCAAAGGGAAAGTGCTACAAGTGCGGTCGAAAGGACATTTTAAAGCGGATCGCCTGCTCTTAAGAAAGGTATGTCTCGTGCACTAGTAGTCAAAACATGTTTGGCGACTTGTTCTTCCACTTCGTGGATAGTTGATTCAGGCTCCACCGATCATGTTTGCTTTGACTCGCATGGTTTTCGGGTAACCAAGCGGCTTAGTGCGGGCGAGATTACCATCAATCAAGGCGATTATTCCGGGCTTATGGGTACATTGCGGTGGGAGTCGTGCGGTTGAAGATTAATGATAAATTATTAGTTGAATAATGTATTATTAGTACGATTTTAGAATGAATTTAATTTCAGTTTCTAAATTAAAATGCGATGGTTATTGATTTCTTTTGATGATGATGCCATTATTAAGAAAAGAAGCGGTGAATATATTTGCGAGAGGTACTTTTAATGATGGACTATATATTGTTAATCCGCACAAACTCCTATGTATAAATCACTTAACTCTTTGTCTAAACCTAAAAGAAAAGAACCTTCAAGCATAAACCAAACATATACATGGCATTTACGGTTAGGACATGTAAACCTTAGAAGGATTCAAAGATTGGTAGATGATGGCCCATTGGATGATCTCCAAGTTGAGTCATTTCCAATTTGTGAATCCTGTCTGGAAGGTAAGATGACCAAAAGGGTTTTAAAATCAAGGGAAACTGTGCTCAGGATGTGTTAGAATTGGTTCATACGGATGTATGTGGTCCAATGAATATCCAGGCTAGGGAGGTTTGAGTATTTCATCACGTTCATAGATGATTATTCGAGATATGGATACATCTTTTTGATGCGACGTAAGTCTGAAGCTTTTGACAAGTTCGGAGACTTCAAGGCTGAAACGGAGAAGCGTCATGGGAAGAGAATCAAGACACTACGATCTCAACCTCGTGGCGAATACCTTAGTGGAGAGTTTTGGATTTCTTGGCAAAGAGGGGATTTCGTCCCACTCACCGCCGGGAACTCCACAACAAAATGGTGTTCTTGAAAGAAGGAATAGGACTCTTTTGGAAATGGTTAGATCAATGATGAGTTACTCAGTTTACCTATTTCGTTTTGGGGATACGCCTTAGAAACAATGGCGTACATTCTAAACTTGGTGCCTTGAAATCGATTCAAAACACCCACGTAACCGTGGAGTGGGCGTAAGCCAGTCTAGGACATGTTCGGATTTGGGGTACTCCGGCACATGTGCTGAATAAGGAAGTCGATAAGTTGGCATCTCGCATGTAATACGAGTGTTTGTGGGATATCCTAAGGAACGAAAGGTGGCTTGTTCTATAGTCCCGAGGATCGAAGGTCATTGTTACCACCAATGCCCGATTTCGGAAGAGGATTATATGATTAGTCACAAGCCCATGAGTGAAATAATTCGGAAGAGGCGAGGCGAGACTCGTCTATACCAATCGCATAAGCGCCAACTAACACCGCACCACGTATCGATTCGAAACTTTTACACCAACTCGGGATTTACCTCGTCGTAGTGGGAGGGTTGTTCGTCGGCCGAGCGATTCATAGGCGTGGGAAAGTCTTCGGACTCAATCCCGACGAAGATGAATCGGTTCCCTGGACCTATAAGGAGGCAATCCAAGATAAAGATCTCGACTCTGGCAAGAAGCAATGGAATCGAAATGGGATCTATGGATTCCAATCAAGTGTGGGAGCTAGTAGAGCTACACGATGGTGTACAAGCCATTGGGAGTAAATGGGTCTACAAGCGAAAGAAAGGACGTGACGGGAAGGTTGAAACTTTCAAAGCGAGGCTTGTTGCAAAAGGTTACACTCGGAAAGGGTATCGATTATGATGAAACCTTTTCACGGTAGCCATGCTTAAGTCAATCCGGATTCTTTTAGCTATAGTGCGCATTTGGATCTGGAGATTTGGCGAGATGGATGTCAAGACCGCATTCTTGAATGGGAGTCTAGACAAGGAAATCTATATGCGCCAAGCGAGAGGATTCATTGCTAAAGGAGAAGAGCACTTGGTGTGCAAACTTAAGAAATCCATTTATGGACTTAAGCAAGCATCTAGATCTTGGAACACTCGTTTTGTGAAGTAGTCCATCATATGGATTCGTCGATGTCCGAGTGAGAGTTGTGTGTATAAGAAATGCGATGGAAACGTGTTGGTGTTTCTTATCAGTATGTGGACGATATCCTTCGATTGGAAACAACGTGAAGGAATTGTCGGACGTCTGGTATGGTATGCAGCGATTCGATATGAAGGATCTAGGAGAAGCAGGACACATCCTTGGAATCGGGATCTTTCGTGATCGGAAGAAGAGGATGTTGTGCTTATCCTGGGCATCCTATATCGATACTGATCTTTGAGCGTTTGACATGGAGAATTCCAAGAAAGGTTTTCTACCTTACGGACATGGAATTCAACTATCTAAGAACATGTGTCCTAAGACACAAAAGGAGATAGATGACATGAAGATGGTTCCTTATGCATCCGCTGTGGGAAGTCTCATGTATGCTATGCTTTGCACTAGACCAGATATCTGTCATGCCGTGGGCATGGTGCTAGATATCGATCGAACCCGTGACTGTGACACTGGATTGGCCAAGCACATACTCAAGTACCGAGAAGGACTAGGAGTACATGCTTGTATATCAATCAGACGACTGTTTAGGTGGGTTACACGACTCGATTTTCATCGGACAAAGAAAAGTCCAAGTCTACTTCGGGTTATGTGTTTAGCCCGGGAGGTGGAGCCATTAGTTGGAGGAGTGTGAAGCGAAATGCATCTCGGACTCTACCATGGAAGCCGAGTACGTGGCGGCCTCCGAGGCGCCCAAGGAGGCGGTGTGGCTCAAGTACTTCTGCGGGACTTAGATGTGATTCCCAATTTGCCAAAGGGTATTACACTCTATTGTGATAATCTTGGTGCGATCGCAAATTCGAGGGAACCACGAGCCCATCGAGCAAGTAAACATATCAACCGCAAGTACCACATCATACGACACTTCGTAAAGGAAGGAGACGTAGTTGTAGCCGTGGTTGCATCGGAAGATAATCTTGCCGACCCTTTCACGAAAGGCCTACCTTCAAAAGTTTTTGAAAGGCATGTGGAAGGAATGGGATTACGGTGTATGGCGGCATTGCTTTGAGTATAAGTGGGAGAAATGAGAGACTATGTAATAGAGTAGTATACTTAAAAGCATGCTTTGAGTATAAGTGGGAGATTGTTAGGATTGTATCTTGCAAAGCATACTTTATGCTTGTATTACCTAAATTCCCTATTACTACCTATGAGGATATTAATTATATTTAATCACATGTTTTGCATATTAATTCACGTTATGGTTATGCAAATGAAATGTCTAATTATTTTATATTGTAGATAATGTGGTGTGTTGGTGTCACACGGAAGATCACATTATCGGTGCCTTATAAAATAATATAATAGTTCACAACCTATATAATTATTAGACAAATTATATAAAGGGTTGTAGTGTATGCTTGAGTATAGTTGGTCTTGACTATTAGCATACATTAGCGTATTTGCATACGTTGAACAGGATCGAGGTGAGATAGTGTCTTCAGATCTTGTTGTAAGAAGAACGTAAATCTCGGATAATTATTATTTCTTAATTCTAAGTATATAATATTTAATTGTGTATTTATAATAATTATTGCTTTGATTTACCATAGGTGAGAGTCAAAATGATCGACTCAATAAGCCTCGTATCTTGGGCAATAATATTGTTTATACGACAATTATTATTATTACTAGAAATCGTGTCCCGACTCGTGCGGGTTGATGATGTCCCCTTGAGGAGCTCGATAATGATTATTATATTAAACCTGCAGTGGATTTAATTCCGATATAATAATAAGGTTCGAGTGGTACTACTCTTGGATAAGATATTAATTAATTAAAGTCATCGGTAGCTTATAATTAATTAATGGACATTCGATATCTTAAACACGGAAATAATATATTTAATAAGGAGCCCAATTTCGTAATTTGGGATTTTGGTAGGAAGTGCAATATCAACTTTTTAGTGGACTAAGTTGATATTAATTGATTCACCATATATTAGGAAGAGTCCTAATAAGGTAAGGTGAATTAATTGGGAGTCCTTCCATAATCCTCCTTTAGATCCCTAGTAGTAGTCCAAGAGCCTATAAATAGGAGATTATGGGGTGTTGGCGATTTGTACATGCTTGGTGAGATTGTGTGATCAATTTTTTCCTCTTGTGTTTAATTGTAGATCTAGACTTGTGTCTTTGATTCTACAATTTAGATAACACAATTAATTTGCTAAGAGTGTTCATAAAATACTAGAGAGCAAAGAAAAATATAGTGATCACATATCAAAGTTGTTTCGGCCGATCCATAGGTGTCCAAGCAAGTTCCGGTAGCTCGTTGCCCACACAACGTCCGGTTCAAGGCGGATCATACTCTAGAAGATCTGAAGGTAGAAATACAAGGCGATCAAGAAGGAAATAACCAACCGCTTCAAAAGGTAATATCCTATGATCTTGGATCTAGATTAGGATATTTTAATTAATCAACATATTTAATTAATAAATAATAAATAATATTTAAATTGCTTGTTAGTCTTAGTAATTAATTAATTAGCATGCCTAAATAGATCTAATGCTCGTAGATGCGTAAAACGCTATAATCATATTTTCCCAAACTTCGCTTCCGCTGCGTTTTACTTTCCAACAATTCTTCAACCGTCATTCCTCCTTGTTCAAGACTCCAAAACTCTCTCTTCATCTTCTCTCGGTAGTGCTATGGGTAGTACTTTTCCATCACTATTTCCTTGAACCGATCCCATGTTAATGCAGCACGCTCGGTCGCCGGCCTCAAACGCCAATAGCTTATCCACCAGCATCCAGCATCCTCCACCATTTGATATTGGCCAGAAAGAATTCTTTGCGCATCGGTGCACCCAATGAGCTCAAAGGTGCGCTCGAGCGACAAGAACCATTCATCAACGAAAGCTGGTCCTTCTCGACCGTTGAATGTGGGTGGGGTGAAACGTCGGAACTGTTGCACAACTTGTGCCTGAGTAGGAGCTGGCACGTTATTGTTGTGGTTATCCTGACCTTCGTCACCACCACCGAGGTTGGCATTCTGACCACCGAGATTATCTGCACCTCGGTTAGCTGGGCGTCCACGTCCACGAATTGCCATTATCCTAAGGCATGCCACACGCAACGATCCTTCAGTATTTACCCAACGAGAGGGAGAAATAAAATGGAGCATTACACTGCATCTATAGGTTGAGCACCAGAGATTTCTAGCAATGATGACTTTCGCATGTCACACATATACTTATGAATTTATTAGAAAACAATTTCATGCCCAAATACTTTATCAAAAAATTCTTATGTATAAAATAGACTGAAGATGCTTCTATAATGCATGAATCATGGTTGATCTGGTAAACTGCATTTATCACATAATGAATAATAATAACTTAATGTACCTTGGAGTCGACGTGGAGCGGCAGAGGTGGATGATCATAATTGCTAAAAATATTGACTACTTGCGAAAATAAAATTTTAGTTTAGAAAAAGAAACCATTTTAACGAGTCTACAGAACCGTAGACCCGCTCTGATACCACTTATGTAGCGACCACTTTTCTAAATATGATTCTTCAAATTTTAAGAAGAATAAATAAAAATACTGCAGCGAAAATACATCTCAAAAGACAAACTTAATACTTACAAGTAATCTTCTCGAGTCATTGTTAAAACAAAACATACATTGACGTAAAAATAAAATAAATTGAACAATTGTTCATAAACATAGTTTGAGGGAAATAACATTAAGTAAATAAACATCTAATCATGAAGCTTGATCATCCCACTCCCAATCGCATGCCACATCGAGCTCCTCAACCTGAAAGGGGTTAAATAGTGGGGTGAGCTTCCAACTCGCTCAGTGTGGAGGATATGCAATATGTCTACGTTAATTACTAAATATATTAGCAAGTATAAACAACATAACTGATAAATTCTGAAGCCCGTCGGCTAGCCCGAAGGCTTTATGCACAATTAAGTGCTTCTGACTGATTTGCACATTTAAGTGCTTCTGACTGATTTGCACATTTAAGTGCTTCTGACTGATTTGCACATTTAAGTGCTTCTGACTGATTGCACATTTAAGTGGTTCTGACTGATTTCACGTGCACATACGAGACAATATATAAAGCAATTAAAATAAACAAAAGCGTAATAAATCCCCACACCTGGATAAAATGCAGTTCTTGAACTTGAATGTGATGACGATGCTCGACTCAACAATTTCTAGGCCCGTAAGTTCTTGTTGCCTACAATTAAAGACGCGTATTTTGATAAATAATAACAATAATATAATAATATTTGGTAAACCCATATATATATAATTGGGCTGGAACTGAGTAGGAGCAGATCGGACTACTACTAATTAAGGGTTGGGTTAATGGATTTGGAATTAAATGTTTTTGGATATATATAATTGGGCGTGGGCCAAAAAATTAAAATTGGGCTATAGGTAAGACCCAACAACCCAGTCTTAATTACTACTCCTTCGGATATGGTTTTTCTCAAACACGACTCCTTCTCCTCCTCTCATCTATAACTTCATCTCCGCTTGAACCACTCCCCCATCATCTCGCTCGTTTTAAACCGAGGGTTAGGTTCCATAAATGCGATCGACGATGAAGAAAAGAGACGCAATTGATTGTTCTAGGGAAAGATTTAGCAATAAGCTTTGGATCGGGGCCGCAGGATTTCGACCTGGATAGATTTTGGCATGCGGCGGCTATGGAATTTGAACAAGGTTGCAGCAGCCGGAGGTTTGAGCCGACATCAGCGGAGCAAGGTGGTTGTGTCTGGGGATTTCCGGTCTCGGACGAAAGGTTTGTTTCTTCGTCTCTAAAAAAATGGTTTGGGTTTTGATTGATTTTTTTTTTTGATTTTAGATTCGGGTTTTACTGGATTCTCCTGATAGGTGTGTGAGTGTGTGTTCCGTTGGGGGAATTTTTAAAGTTGGAAGATGCCCGACAGAGTGTTTGTTTGCTGTGTAATCGAAAAAATGATCAAAGGGAATGGATTACATGAGGTTTATGTTCCGGCGGTGCTAGAATTTCCTGTGTAATTTTGTGAACTGAAGTTTTTTTTTTGCTGCCGCGGCGTATTTCTTAGTGTATGAGATTTCTGGTGTGTAAAATTTTGTTGTAGAAACGGAGATGTTGTGTTGTTTGTGGGTTTTTATATACTGGAAGATTATAACTATTCCCCCATGATGTAAAACTCCCCCTGTTGTGCCCACTATCTCCATTAAGGAGGTTAATGAAGGTGCAGAAAACCCCCCATGTTCTGATCGTGTGTTAGTATATGAGAGAGAAATATGGGCTGGATAAGATTTGGGGTGAGTATTATAATGGGTTTGGCTTAGGCCGGCCCAAAGTGAATGAATTAAAATTAATTAAAATGGACTTGTGAAATCTTATGCGTAACAATTAATATTGCTTAAAATTTGACTCGGGCCTAGAAATGACGACATGAAACACGATAAAATAAAACGAGAAATGACACGACATGAATCACATGTCTGAACATGAATTATAATGACAAATGAATTTGCATGATCATGAGAATGAAATGAATTAAATGATAAATTATTCGGGCATTAATTTAATAAAATTGAACATGTTTTCTATAATTCACAATAAATGTATATGCGAAATCGGGGCGTTACAACCTACCCCCCTTTAACAAATTTTCGTCCTCGAAAATTAAGTTACGTACCTTGAAAAATGAATGTTGGATACTTAGAACGGATCTCCTCTTCACGTTCCCAAGTTGCCTCATTTGGTCCATGACGACTCCATTGAACTTTCACCAATTTAACCTCTTTATTTCGTAACTGATGTACCTTACGCTCCAAAATAGCTGTAGGTGCCTCCTCATAAGTCAGGTTCTTGGCTATATGCAACTCTTTGAAATTACATACATGACCAGGATCATGTACGTATTTTCTCAACATGGAGATGTGAAAGACATTGTGCACTCCTGATAATTCCATCGGCAATGCCAAACTATAAGCAAGATCACCAACACGACCCAAAATCTCAAAAGGTCTGATATAACGAGGCTGTAGCTTTCCCTTTTTACCGAATCGTATTACTCCTTTCATCGGCGCTACTTTCAGGAACACCTTCTCTCCAATCTCAAATTGGATATCTTTGCTCCGTTTATCTGCATAAGACTTCTGCCGATCCTGGGAAGTCTTAATTCTACTTCTAATTTCGGCTATCTTCTCTACAGTCTGCCCGATCAATTATGGACCCAAAATTTTTCCTTCTCCAACCTCACTCCAATAAAGGGGCGATCGACATTTTCTTCCATACAGGGCCTCATACGGGGCCATTTGTATAGTCGCTTGGTAACTGTTGTTATAAGCAAACTCTACTAACGGCAAAATATTTTCCCAATTTTCACCAGTATCAAGAACACACATCCTCAACAAATCTTCAAGTGTCTTGATAGTCCGTTCAGATTGACCATCGGTTTGCGGATGATATGCAGTACTGAAATTGAATTTAGTGCCCAATGCACTCTGAAGACTCTTCTAAAATTTCGACGTAAATCGCGGATCTCTATCCGATACGATTGACACTGGAACACCATGTAGCCTCAAAATATCCCGAATATAAATCCGTTCATATTGTTCCATACTATAAGTCATCCTCACAGGTAGAAAGTGAGATGACTTGTCAAGCGATCTACTATCACCCAGATAACATCGTTCTTCTTCACTGTTCGTGGCAGACCAACCACGAAATCCATTGTGATATGCTCTCATTTCCATTATGGGATTTCCAACGGTTGGAGTAAACCTCCTGGCCGTTGGTGTTCTGCCTTCACCTGCTGACATATCATACACCTCTCCACAAATACACCAATGTCCCGTTTGATTCCTCTCCACCAAAAGAACCTTTTCAGGTCGTGGTACATCTTTGTACCTCCTGGGTGAGCGGAGTATGGTGCATTGTGAGCTTCTTCAAGGATTTGCTTCCTAAGGGATGGATCCTTAGAAACACATAACCTCCCATCATAAGTCAAAACGTCGTCTGTGGCAACGACAAATTTCTCAATACTCCCAGCTTGTGCTCGATCCTTCATCTTACACAAGAACCTATCACGTGGTTGAGCCTCCTTAATCTTATCCCTCAAGTTTGGTTGCAAGACCAAAGATGATAGGATTGCTTTCGAATGTTTTGAAGACTCAACTACCTCAATCCTCAACTGGGAGAACTCCTTTATCAAACTCTCCTGATCAGTCAAGCAAGCTAACTCGCCTCTAGTCTTCCGACTCAAGGCATCAGCTACCATATTAGCCTTACCCAGATGGTAATGAATAGTACAATCATAGTCCTTCACCAATTCTAACCATCGCCTTTGTCTCATGTTAAGGTCCTTCTGTGTGAAGAGATATTTCAAACTTTTATGGTCAGTCCCTCCGTAGAGATAGTGACGCCAAATCTTCAGCGCATGTACTACAGCAGCCAACTCCAGATCATACGTTGGATAGTTCAACTCATGTGGTTTAAGCTGTCTCGATGCATAGGCTACTACTTTACCATGTTGCATCAGAACACAACCCAACCCCTGCTTTGAGGCATCACTATAAATAACAAAGTCTTCCGTCGGATCAGGAATCGTTAATACTGGTGCCGAGGTTAGTCTCCTTTTCAACTCTTGAAAACTTTCCTCGCACTTGTCGTTCCATTCAAACCTCACGCCTTTCCTTGTTAACTGGGTCATAGGAGTGGCGATTTTCGAAAATCCTTCGATAAATCTCCTATAATAGCTACTAGGCCCGAAAGGCTGGATTTCGCTCGCATTCTTGGGTATTCCCCAACTACTCACTGCTACAACTTTATCGGGATCAACCTTAATTCCTTTTGAAGTCACCACATGTCCAAGGAATCCAACTCTGTTTAACCAAAACTCACATTTCTTAAATTTAGCATACAACTTCTCCTTGCGAAGTGTCTCCAATGTAATCCTCAAATGTTCTTGGTGTTGTTCCTTGTCCTTAGAATACACCAAGATGTCATCTATAAACACGATCAGGAGCTTATCCAAGTAAGGTTGGAACACCTCAATGTTACCTTCTTCTCACGGCAGCTTATATCGGCATCATGTCTATCGAGCCAGTCCATACCGAGGATCACATCAAAATCCATCGAGTTAATCAAATACAAGCTAGCATCAAATTATCTTCCTCCTATCTCAATATTCTCGTCAATCATTCTATTAGTGAGTATCGTATTTCGTGACGGTAAGCTAACCTCAAGAGAATCAACAGTTCTAACGCTTCTATGATTAATGACATGATAAAATTTTGCATACATAAAAGTACGTGTGGCACCAGTGTCAAATAAAGTGAAGGCAGACACATTAGAGATCATAAGCATACCTGACACCATGCCGGGATTCTCATCTGCATCTTTTTGGGTCAAAGTATAGATGCGTGCTTTTCCTACAGAACCTTGACCTTTGGCCCTTTGGAGATGACAGTTCGAAGCTGAATGCCCTGGCTCCTTGCATCTGTAGCAGACACCTTTACCGTACAGGCACTCCCCTCCATGATTCTTACCACACTTGGAGCACTCTGGCTTACTGGTTTGAGTCTTAGGTCCCGACCTTTGATCAATCTTTGCTTGCTTATTAGAAGCCACGACCTTATTTTGGTTTCCATTCCAATGCCTCTTACCGATACTAGGCTTTGTAGACTGTTGTTGATCCATATTATGGCTAGCCTCAACCTCCTGGGCTCGAAAAACCATCTCGGTATAGGGTAGCACCCCATGACCAGCCACGATGTGACGAATACTCGAGCGTAAACCACTTCGGAACTTAAGGGCCCTCTTTCGATCTGCATCCACCATGTGCTCCACAAAGAAGCTGATTTGGTTGAATTTTCCTTCATATTCTTCAACCATCATTCCTCCTTGTTCAAGACTCCAAAACTCTATCTCCATCTTCTCTCGGTAGTGCTGTGGGTAGTACTGTTCCATCACTATTTCTTTGAACCGATCCCATGTTAATACAGCACGCTCGGTCTCCAGCCTCAAACGCCAATAGCTTATCCACCAGCGTCCAGCATCTTCCACCATTTGATATTAGCCACAAATTCTTTGCGCATCGGTGCACCCAATGAGCTCAAAGGTACGCTTGAGCGACAAGAACCATTCATCAACGAAAGCTGGTCCTTCTCGACCGTTGAATGTGGGTGGGGTGAAACGTCGGAACTGTTGCACAACTTGTGCCTGAGTAGGAGCTGGCACGTTATTGTTGTGGTTATACTGACCTTCATCACCACCACCGAGGTTGGCATTCTGACCATCGAGATTATCTGCACCTCGGTTAGCTGGGCGTCCACGTCCACGAGTTGCCATTATCCTAAGGCATACCACACGCAACGATCCTTCAGTACTTACCCAACGAGAGGGAGAAATAAAATGGAGCATTACACTACATATATAGGTTGAGCACCAGAGATTTCTAGCAATGATGACTTTCGCATGTCACACATATACTTATGAATTTACTAGAAAACAATTTCATGCCCAAATACTTTATCAAAAAATTCTTATGTACAAAATAGACTGAAGATGCATCTATAATGCATGAATCATGGTTGATCTGGTAAACTGCATTTATCACATAATGAATAATAATAACTTAATGTACCTTGGAGTCGACGTGGAGCGGCAGAGGTGGATGATCATAATTGCTAAAAATATTGACTACTTGCGAAAATGAAATTTTAGTTTAGAAAAAGAAACCATTTTAACGAGTCTACAGAAACGTAGACCCGCTCTGATACCACTTATGTAGCGACCACTTTTCTAAATATGATTCTTCAAATTTTAAGAAGAATAAATAAAAATACTGCAGCGGAAATACATCTCAAAAGACCAACTTAATACTTACAAGTAATCTTCTCGAGTCATTGTTAAAACAAAACATACCTTGACGTAAAAATAAAACAAATTGAACACTTGTTCATAAACATAGTTTGAGGGAAATAACATTAAGTAAATAAACATCTAATCATGAAGCTTGATCATCCCACTCCCAATCGCATGCCACATCGAGCTCCTCAACCTGAAAGGGGTTAAATAATGGGGTGAGCTTCCAACTTGCTCAGTGTGGAGGATACGCAATATGTCTACGTTAATTACTAAATATATTAGCAAGTATAAACAACATGACTGATAAATTAAGCACGCTGGCAGCCCAAGGCTTTATGCACAATTAAGTGCTTCTGACTGATTTGCACATTTAAGTGCTTCTGACTGATTTGCACATTTAAGTGCTTCTGACTGATTTGCACATTTAAGTGCTTCTGACTGATTGCACATTTAAGTGCTTCTAACTGATTTCACGTGCATATACGAGACAATATATAAAGCAATTAAAATAAACAAAAGCGTAATAAATCCCCACACCTGGATAAAATACAGTTCTTGAACTTGAATGTGATGACGATACTCGACTCAACAATTTCTAGGCCCGTAAGTTCTTGTTGCCTACAATTAAAGACGCGTATTTTGATAAATAATAATAATAATATAATAATATTTGGTAAACCCATATATATATAATTGGGCTGGAACTGAGTAGGAGCATATCGGACTATTACTAATTTAGGGCTGGGTTAATGGATTTGGAATTAAATGTTTTTGGATATATATAATTGGACGTGGGCCAAAAACTTAAAATTGTGCTATATGTAAGACCCAACAACCCAGCCTTAATTACTACTCCTTCGGATCTGGTTTTTCTCAAACACGACTCCTTCTCCTCCTCTCATCTATAACTTCATCTCCGCTTGAACCACTCCCCCATCATCTCGCTCGTTTTAAACCGAGGGTTAGGTTCCATAAATGCGATCGACGATGAAGAAAAGAGACGCAATTGATTGTTCTAGGGAAATATTTAGCAATAAGCTTTGGATCGGGGCCGCAGGATTTCGACCTGGACAGATTTTGGCACGCGGCGGCTATGGGATTTGCTCATCGGTCGTGAGTTTGAACCGACGGCGGAACAAGGTTGCAGCAGCCGGAGGTTTGAGCCGACATCAGCGGAGCAAGGTGGTTGTGGCTGGGGATTTCCGGTCTCGGACGAAAGGTTTGTTTATTCGGCTCTAAAAAAATGGTTTGGGTTTTGATTGAATTTTTTTTTTTTGATTTTAGATTCGGGTTTTACTGGATTCTCCTGATAGGTGTGTGAGTGTGTGTTCCGTTGGGGGAATTTTTGAAGTTGGAAGATGCCTGACAGAGTGTTTGTTTGCTGTGTAATTGAAAAAATGATCAGAGGGAATGGATTACCTAAGGATTATGTTCCGGCCGTGCTAGAATTTCCTGAGTAATTTTGTGAATTGAAGTTTTTTTTTTTGCTGCCGCGGCGTATTTCTTAGTGTATGAGATTTCTGGTGTGTAAAATTTAGTTGTAGAAACGGAGATGTTGTGTTGTTTGTGGGTTTTTATATACTGGAAGATTATAACTACTCCCCCATGATGTAAAACTCCCCCTGTTGTGCCCACTATCTCCATTAAGGAGGTTAATGAAGGTGCTAAAAACCCCCCATGTTTTGATCGTGTGTGAGTATAGGAGAGAGAAATATGGGCTGAATGTTATAATGATAATTGGGCTCTTAATTAATTATAGGATTTGGCTGAGTATTATAATGGGATTGGCTTAGGCCGGCCCAAAGTGAATGAATTAAAATTAATTAAAATGGACTTGTGAAATCTTATGCGTAATAATTAATATTGCTTAAAATTTGACTCGGGCCTAGAAATGATGACATGAAACACGATGAAATAAAACGAGAAATGACACGACATGAATCACATGTCTGAACATGAATTATAATGACAAATGAATTTGCATGATCATGAGAATGAAATGAATTAAATGATAAATTATTCGGGCATTAATTTAATAAAACTGAACATGTTTTCTATAATTCACAATAAATGTATATGCGAAATCGGGGCGTTATAGTTATTTCCGAAATATAGGCATTCTCGGAGTCGACTGGACTCCAGGCCGCGGCACAAGCCATCCGGGCCGCGGCACACCACCTTGGCCGAGAACCCTCGCCTCCTGTGCTCTGGGCCGCGGCGCCCGCCATCCCGGCCGCGGCCCCCTGGGCGCATCCAACACCCGATTTTTGAGTGTGCCGCGGCACACACCATCTGGGTCGCGGCACCCGAGGTCAACATGGCTGGATGCCCTTTTCTAGCAGATTTTCTGCGTTTATCTTCATTCCTTTCACCTACCATTGAGAGCACACAAGAGAGAGATACAAGAGAGAAAATAAAGTGAGAAATATACTTGTTCGATTTCCTGGAGTTGTACGAATCGGATCGTCGTGATATTTTGACAAGAGCTTGGTGTTGACTCAAAGTATTTTGATGATGATCGTATTCAAAACATTTAACAAAACATATCTCATCGAGATGTTATATTGAAGGAAACTGGTCTTAGCGCACGTTACATGTTTCAGATTTGCGCACGCTATCGAGGCATATATACAGACAAGTCAACTCAGCTGCAGTCTAGTCGTAACCTACCTGATGGATAGCGCACGCTATTTGCGTACGCTAAAATACTAATATTAGCGCACGCTATACCATATTATTAATGCACGCTATCGCATCTCAAGTCAGAGGACAGTAAGGTCTCGAAAGAAAAAGGAAAAGGATTTGCGCACGCTACGGTCGTTTATTTACGTACGCTACTATGAGGTCTTAGCGCACGATACATTTCAAGTCTTGCGCACGCTACCGAACAAAAAGTTTAGTAGTCCAGTAGCCACTGGACTCAAAATGAGGAAGCTCTTACGTATGCTACACAAGGTAACGTACGTTACTGATGAAAGTATATAGCGCACGCTATTCAGCAATTATTAGCGCATGCTAAATCAGTCAAAATTCTACCGTTGGATATTCTACCCGTTGGAACGAAGAAGTCAAAGAAGATCCGTAAAATCTGGAAAAGCTGATATTAAATAATACTAGTGCACGCTATGCATAATTGCTAGCACACACTAAGTACAATTTTTAGCCATTGGAAAAGAGACGTTGGGGAGACAAACCAACACACTTCAAAGTCAAGATTGAAGACCTGTTGATCAACTATTAGCGCACGCTAAGAAGGTATGACTAGCGCACGCTAGCCATATAATTTTACCGTTGGAACAGTTTTGTGACCGTACAGATAGACCAAGTCAGAGATTGATTGCGCACGCTATGGAGGTATTATTAGCGCACGCTAATAATACAAATATCAGAATTCAAAGAAAGGCTGACACCTATAAATACCCATATCATTTGGGTATCTCATACACAACTTCAAGCATTCAAGCATACAAGCAATCAAAGCATTCTTGAGCTCAATTTTCTATCTTTTATTGCATTCTAAGTTGTGAGAAGAAAGATACAAAGAGTAATACACCTTGTAATATCTATTATACTCTGTATTCTTTCATTTGGTTGTGAGTGTTGCATCACTCATACTTGAGCGTAAAAGAAACGAATTAAGAGTCACTAATCCGGTGTTATTAGGATCTTTTGATCCGGCATTGTTAGGATTACACTCCAATATTCGTAAAGTGAGGATTATCTAGTTCCTATAGAACACTAGATAAACAAAGTTTATTTTGAGAGTGGTTGTGCTTGGACCAATAGAAGACAAGCGGTTGTAACGGTTGTTGTACTCGGACCGATCGAAGATGAGTCAAGTGTGTGGTTGTTCTTGAGACAATAGAAAAAGAAGTCGGAGAGAGGACGTAGATGGGTTGCTGAACCTCTATAAATCTTTGAGTCTTTTACTTTACGCACCATTTTCTTTTATTCGCGAGAAAGTTCGATATTCCGCATTACCACTATTCAACCCCCTTCTAGTGGTGAATTTATCTCTTCAGTTGGTATCGAAGCGGGTCTCTTTTTAAAGTTTTAACCACCTAAGGGAAAAAGATCCGCAAATGGCACTTCTTGGCCAAATCGAAAGAAATGCTCTCAACCGTCCTCCCTTCTTCGACGGTTCCAATTTCATGACATGGAAAAAGAAAATGGCTATATTCGTTCAAGCCTATGATATTGAAATTTGGAAAGTTATTGCACTTGGTCCGAAACTTGCCAAGAAAGAAGATGGATCGTTGAAAAAGTTCGACGAGTTCAACGACGAGGACTGGAGGAACACGCACATCAATTCACGTGCTACTCAACTTCTGTATTGCGCCCTTAATCCCGAAGAACTCAATAGGATATCTTCCTACGAAAGCGCAAAGGAAATTTGGGAAATTCTCGAAGTAACTCATGAGGGAACCACCCAAGTCAAGGAGACTAAAATCAACATGCTACTTCATGACTACGAACTCTTCTCCATGAAAGATGAGGAAACGATCACAAATATGTTGAATCGATTTTCGGCTATAACCAATGGACTTACATCTTTCGGAAAGCCTATATCGAGTAGCGACAAGGCCAAGAAAATTCTTCGCTCGTTGCCACGAGAATGGGATGCTACGGTTACCGCGATAATGGAATCCAAGGATCTCAACAAACTTGAGTTTAGTGCCCTCATCGGGTCACTCATCAACTATGAGATCGTTCTCAAGTCTAGAGGTACTAAACCAAAACCTCGGGAAAAAGTAGTCGCATTCAATGTTGATAGCGATGTCGAGGAAGATCTTCCTGAAGATGAAGATGACGAGGAAATTGCTCTCTACGCCAAGAATTTTAGAAGGTATAAAAGCCTAATTCAAAAAAAGCGAAGTTTCCTTGGTCGGGATGGCAAGCCAGAGCAAAAGAAGAGTGGCTATGCTCCTATAAAGAAGTTCGACAATAATTGTCAGAAATGCGGTCAAGCCGGCCACTATGCCAAGGAATGCCGAGGATCCTCTTCAAAGCCTCAAATGGAAAGATTCAAAAAGAAGGAGGTCCTAATCGCTTCTTGGAGTGATGACGAGGAGGAGATTGAAAGATCTCTCGATGCTAATCTTGCATTTATGGCACTCGACTTCGAAAGCAATATCGAGGTAAGTTCTAAACTCGATGATGACGAATATGATGCATTTGATTTTTGCGATTCACAAGAAGTTCATCATGACGATGAGTTATTAAGTGCATTTGAATCCTTGAACGCGGAGTATGATGAGATGGTTAAATTAAATATATCTTTAAAGAGAAAAATAAAATCTCTAGAACTCGAAAATTCCTCTCTTCAAAACAAAGACAATATTGAACTCGACCATACCCTATGCCTTGAAAAAGAAAACATTTTGAAAATTGAGTTGTCAAAAACTCAAAAGGAGTTGAAATACATTTTGAACAAATTTACTCTCAGAAATGAGAAATTCGAAAAGCTTTTGTCTATTCAAAAATCCCTATTGCTAAAACACGGTCTTGGTTTCGATCCATTTAAAAGGGAACAATCTCTTATCAACCTTGACAAAATAAAGAAAACCGAAATCGAGAACTCAAAAGCCCCTTTCAAACAACGAGTTCATGATGTTAATATTCGTTCAAAGTTGAGAACCATCAAGGTTAAACAAATATGGGTTCCTAAAGGGACAATTGTTCCAAATGCTATAAGTATAGTTAAATTTGGAGGACCCAAACGGGCTTGGGTATCAAAACAACCGAGAAATTCTATATTTGTAGGTACCGGCACCAAAGAAAAGCAAGTGGTACATTGATAGCGGATGTTCAAGGCACATGTGCGGCTCCGAGGATTTGTTTGAAGACCTCGAATATCAAGAACAAGGACATGTGACCTTCGGTGACAACCAAAAAGGAAAGAATTAAGGGAATCGGCAAAGTCGGTAAGGAACCTTCTCCCTCTATCAACAAAGTATTGTTTGTTGAAGGTTTGCATCATAATCTACTTAGCGTTTCACAACTTTGCGATGATGGTTTTAAAATTCTCTTTGAACAAACGCATTGCACGGCATTTAGAAATAATAAAATTGCATTCATCGGTTTGAGATGTGGAAACATTTATATTGTTGATCTTAATGATAAAAGTTCATTCAATTAAAAATGTCTTATTACTTTGGATGATTGTTGCTTGATTTCGGTGAACGCAAGTGCACGTTGTCGTAAACAAGTAATAAAGAGATGAGTAAGATATCGTTCCTACGAGGACTGACTTACTAACTACCAATTTATGAGCATTCTAATTTTATCTGAACTATCGAATTTGGAGGTGCAAGAATAATTAAAGAAAAGTAATAAAGAATAAAGAATAAAAACGATTGTTTTAAGAAAGAAAATCAAATAAGGAATAAATCTAGGATTGTGAATCCATCTCGGTTTATCCGAATTACTCTCGATTATATGAATTTAATGATTTCTCAATTTATTGAAGGCGAAGGTTGCTAAAATACTCTACCGCCTCTCCCGAGGTCAATAGATTTTTCTAAGGCGAATAACACACTCTATTCCTAGGTGGATTAATTCGACAATAGGCAAAAAGCACGAAATCTTCAGAAAGGCCACGTAGTTCCTATGAGTATATTCCTATCTCATATGATAAAACGGTTCTCACCAATTTTCCCTACCAACTCTCCTCTCTCGATTTGAGTTGCGTAATTAAAACAATTCAACTATAGGCCACACAATTGAAAGCATTAAAAACAATTGGAGAAAACTCAATAGAAAAGGGAATTATATTAATGCAAAATCGAAAGTTAATTCATCAAAACCTCGGTTTCATCAAAATCCTAGAACAGGGTTTTAGCCTGATATGCTAGAAAATAAAAATACAAAAATAATTAAAGAAAGCATAAAGATCAAACGCAGTCGAAGAGCTCGGATTCCTCCGTTCTCTAGCTTCCGCTCTCTGCTCCTTGGTGTTTTCTGCTTCTTCTCAATTCCTCGATTCTCTTGATGATCGATTCCCATCTGATATGACCTTCAATGCTTATTTATAACTTTTCTCAGCCTCCAAAACGCGTCCGTGGATTAGGTCGAGAACAGGCTCCAAAAACGGCCCAGAAACGCGGCAATTCCATCAAAACCGCCCCGTGGGCCGCGGCTCACTTAATCTGTGCCGCGGTGCCTAACCTTCAGCGCATACCTGGGCGCGCATTTTTCTTCACGGGCCGCAGCTCAGCATCAACGTGCCGCGGCCCCCGGTACAGTTCACACGGGGCCTTGCTGTGCCGTGCGTGTGCCGCAGCTCAGCTTCATTGTGCTGCGGCCCTAGGTAAAAAATTGTTGTTTTGGCCCGTTTTTCGCCGTTCGAGCTTCCGGACTCCAATTTCCTACAAAACATATAAGAATAGTGTATTAAAGGCTCATTTAAGCAGATTTAGACTTCAAATGGATAAAAAATAATGATAAATAAGCGTATAAAAATACGCCTAACAAATACCCCCAAACTTGAGCCTTTGCTTGTCCTCAAGCAAAAATCAATTTTAAACAAAAAGTATCGTGAATAATTATGCAAATCCATAGTGCTCAACTTAATCAATACTACCCTGAAAATCTCAAAGAATAATACAAGTATCGTAATAGTGAGTCACCTCCAGGACACTGATTCCTCAAAGTAACCATTATTAGTGCTAATCAATCGTTCATGACGAAAATCAAGCTCAAAGATTAACAAGCGTGAATTTAACCAACCCCGAATATGAAGGGTTAAAATAAACGAGCCAACTCACCCAGTCCCACAGTCTAGTGGCAAAAATTTCAAGAGTTTTATTGATCAAAAATAACCCTCGGACAGCGTTCCCTTATATATGATCAATAAAATGATTCGAGTTAACCACTAGGTTCCGGCTCTCGAGATGTTTCATCGGGATAACCCTAGGGTGGATTTCCATTCTCATGTATTGGTGAACTGTTTGACGTAAAAGACACTCATGGGGCACATGGATGCTTCTAGTTACTAAGTTCCCCTCCACAGCGGAGAAAAAACTCAAATAGCTATTCCCGCATGTCCAATTCAAGGTCGCTGTTTTACGCGAGAGTAAACAACGGGTCACGCGAATACCCCCGGTTACTAGGCTTCCCATCATCGATAATGCGATAATTCTAAACCATCAATCTATTCAGGGTTGTCGTTTTACGCGAGAGTAAACAACGGGTCACGTGAATACCCCCGGTTACTAAACTTCCCGTTACAGAATATGTATAATATCTCGGCTTTTTGGGAAAAACTGTCCGACTCAAAACTCAGTTTAAGCACCAATTCGACTCATGTTACTGGACGACTAGCTACGCGAAAAGTGTAATATCCGGATTTATTACGGTGTATTTCATCTGTATTCAAACCATGTATTATTTGGATTGGTGGTTTTGATTATTGGAGTATGATATTTCGTGCATTGATATCATTGTACATAAGTATAGAAACATGCAAAATTGCTCAAACAACCTCGTGATAGCGCACGCTAAGAATGTATCTTAACGCGCGCTATCGGGCTATTATTAGCGCACGCTATGCAGGTAGGAGTTGCGTGCGCTAAGGACTCAATTATTGAGCGGGACGGCTAGCACATGCGCCAGCCGGGACATGGGTCCGGATAAGATTCCCGCGGACGCACCCGGATAATTCTGAAGTCAACCATTATTAGCGCACGCTAGGAATGCTTAGTAGCGTGCGCTAACTTGTTAAAATGCAGAATATTATAAATAGGACAACAACTCGTTTTGGCTTGCATTTTACTCGTTCCTTCTGCATACTTGAGAGGCCAGAGAGCTGAGATATCCTACTACATACCTAGAACACATATTGTTGGTGTTTATATATTGGCTATCACTTGGGAGTAATCATTGAAGAGGAATAGCACCTTGGAGTGGCATACAACCAACCGGAGTCGGATTCTACCTTACGGTTCAGTGATTTTCATCATATTAAGGTATGTTCAATCTATCTCCAGACTTAGAGTTGGATTCTAACGATTTGGATGATCATGTTAACAAGATATGGATTTTCATAGATGAATTATCCAAGTATATCATGTTTGGAATATTGAGATGATTAAGCCTTAAGTACCTTGATTATGATCATCATGATTCGAATCTTATTACATTGAACAAGTAAAGGAAGCTTCTATCATTGGTAATTCGAATCTAGTAGATGACTTCATAATAATCATGGACTTGACTTTAACAAATCATTATTGTTGGATAAATCTAAAGGATTGATCATGGAAAGATTTATCTAGTATAGATGGAATGTTTAAACCACTTCAGCATGATAATATTGATTGAAATAAAGGTGTTGATATCAACCGTTAAGCCTTCCGAATTGTCGTGTGTAGATTTGTAGTCGGAATGGAATATGGTTTTATATTGGTATGCATATCCTTGAATCCGAAGTTGTTGTTAGCCGTAAGATCATTCATGATCGTATGTACATGGTATTCATGGAAGTAACATGAAGTATCACGGAAGATTTCATTGTTTCGATCATGGCGAGAACAGTTTACTGCTCAGCAGTAAACTGCCATGCATAGATAGCGCACGCTATGCTATGAATATTAACGTACACAATCGAGCACGAGTTAGCGTGTGCTACGTTTGGTACGTAACGTACGCTAGACCATCAGACGAGTCAGTCGGCTGGTCAGTGAAGTACTGACCATGCATAGTTAGCGTACGCTAGGCTTTGTTGTTTGCGTGCGCTATCGATAGACCTGGCAAACGGGCGGGCTCGGCCCAAACGGGCCGAGCAAAAAACGAGCGGGCTAAATCTGGGCCGGGCCAAAAAGGCCCGTTTTTTTTGGGCTAAAAATATTAGGCCCGTGGCCCGCCCGGGCGGGCCCGGCCCGGCCCACGGGCCTCGACTTTTTTTTTTTTTGAAATATTATTTCTGAATAATTATAGAAATATTTTTCGATCCGTAATTATTATATTATTCACTATACTATCACAATCAATTAAATAAATGTAGAATTATTTTTATTTGATAATTATATTATTTACTACACTACCACAATCAAAAGACAAATATATAAATATTTTTATTTGATCATCATTTCATTTATCACTACTACTTTCTTATAAAAATCATAAAATAATATTATTATTGATATGAGATACTACAAAGTAATCACAAAGTCCCATAAAAAATAAAACTACATCAATAATTAACATATAGATGTAATCTAATCTAACAAATAAGGAAAAATTTTAAATATTATAATTACATATAACATAAATATATATATATATAAAAAAAAAAAAAACTGGGCCGGGCGGGGCCGGGCCTCACCTCAGGCGGGCCAAATGGGCCGGGCCAAAGGCCGGTTTTTGGGCCAAAAATATGAAGCCCAATGCCCGCCCAAAAGCAGGCGGCCCAGCGCGGCCTAGGCTTATTTTGCAGTCTAGCTATCGGCAGACTTAACGCACGCTACACAGTACTTAGCGTGCGCTAAGCGATTCGAGCGGTGCATTTTATGAACTTTTGACCGTAAATCGAATTGTTAAACATTAAATGCGATGTGAGATAAATCCTATATCATTTTTTTTGTTAAGGTTTGGTCTCGTTACGTGATTGATTGAGGAGGACGACCTTCGAGTGTTCATTTTCGTGGAAGTGTTGTTATTGTCTTCAAATCGAGGCAAGTACTTTAATTGTTTTATGTATTGTTGTTATACATATTGTCGTGCATGTATGTCGTTGTTGTATGTTCACCTCGTGTTGGTCCGACGGGATCATCGGGGGATCTATGCTAGCGTGTGCTGGATCATCGGACGGGTTTTTCCACCACGGGTTGGTCTAACGGGATCATCGTGGGTTCTAGGCAGTGAACGCTGGAGCGACGGAATTACCATGTGTATGTTATGATATCATGTTGTGATTATCAGTTGTGTATGTCATTTATGAGTTTCTCGTAGGAGAAGACTCGTTGGTATTTTGTCGTTTACGTTATTATTCTTCGTGAGATATGAATAATATGTTGTGGTACTTGTACTAGCATCGTTGTGCTAACCCCTTCGGGGGTGAACATTTTGTTTGTGTTCAGGATCCAGGAGAGCGGGAAACAACCACTTTGGGCGTATGACGACGAGGGTGCGAGTGATGTCGGCCAGGGTTTATTTATCATTGTTTATTCATTATTTCAATAAGTACTCGAGTACGAAGTCAATTGTGATGGATTTGAATTTGGTGATGTATTATTGAGTTCATTGAACAATTGTACTATTTCGTATTTGGTCGAACTGTTGTACCGTAATTCCGTTATTTCCATTCGTTAGTACCTTTTAATACTTCAATTCTTGACCTTGTAAATCCTTATGTAAAGGATTTACGGCGTATAATATTCTGAATATATCGGGGGTGTTACAGAATATGGTATCGGAGCTAAGATTATGGATATCTTGGCCGTTGGGTTAAAATAGGGGTCATTTATGTCTTTTGAGGTAACCGGCCGTGAATGACATCACTGCACTGCCTACGTCTTCATGCGAACGGTGGTTGTAAGTTCCTAAACTCTATCTCGTTCTTTACATATTGTGTCTCTTTATACTCGAATATTAGAACGATGTTGCTTCCTGTATATTGAGTATTTATGCTTACAGTATGTTGAGAGGCGGATGTGGACGTGGTCGCGGTCGTGGACGCGGACGAAGAAATGCTGAAAGGGAAGCGTCGCCTTCTAATCAGGCCAGTCATAGCTCAGGCGAGCCGCAACAATCTATTAATAACGAACCAGATCCTGCTGTACCAGAGATCCTTCGTCAAGTGGTGAACCAGATGACTCAGTTCGCCCAGGTCGTGGATCGAATGCAAGTGGCGGTGGGACTACAGCAGGGAGAAAGACAGCAAGGGATCCCAAACATGGGAAATCGAGGTGACCGGTGGCTGCAAGAGGTGGCAAAGATGCAACCACCCAAATTCGACGGTATTTCTGAGACTCCCACCTGGGACCATTGGTTGAAGGAACTGGAGAAAATCTTTGCTGGAATTAACTGCCCAGACGACCGGAGAGCCTCTATCGCTAAATATTTTCTGATAGGGGAATCATCCGAATGGTTGGAATACATCCGGCCTGTAGACCATGATGTTGATTGGACAGAGTTTAGATTGATGATGGAAGCTCGATGTGCCCTCGTCCCGTGAGGGAAGCCAAAGTTCGGGAGTTTTCTCGCTCGGCCTTTCCGACGTGCGGTATCCTGTGCGATTAAGGCGTTTAACCAACGGTGACATTTGTTCGACATCCGGTCGAGCAGATGCATAAATGATGATCCATTTCGATATGAGAATGAAACCGAAGTCCAGAGGTACATGTCGGATTTGAATGTACCACACTCACTTGATACCAGATAAGGCATTGGCATATGAGATCAAGGAAGCGGCCATGGAGAAATTTGCGAAACCAAGAAACAGAAAGTCTCTGGTACTTTTACGAGCACAAGAAAATGGGCCCGTAAGGCCCAGTCATCCTTTCACTCTTTCAAGAAACCTCCGCACCCGATTAGGAGCGGAAAGAACTTCGGAGCGACATCAACTATTACCGATGTTACCAGAAATGCTTTAAGCTGCGCCAGGGGCACTATCGCGGAATTGCCCCCTTCTGCCGTGACTTGATTTGATTGTGGACGAGAGGACATCGGGCGGTGTTTTGTGAAGAGGCTGCAAAGTCTTTTAGAGCCCGTACACCACGGCCGATCCGAAGGAGACCGGTATTCCACGAGCGGCAAAGTGTTCAGATGCCTCGAATTTTGGCCGCGGACGAGGCGAGAGGACAATGGGACCGAAAGGTACATCGAGCGCCGGATATGTTCCCCACGTGCATGCGAGATAAGGAGGACAGACGATCGAGATCCGCTTTCGCATCAGTCTGTCAGATCCTTTCCCGGCCGATTAGCGTTTTATTCGATACAGGAGCTACGCATTCTTTTATATCTTTGTCTTGTGTAAATCGTTTGAATATTTCCGGTTTTCATACTTGTGAACCTTATGTTGTTGGTTTACCGAGTGGAGAGAGGATTGTCGGAAATTTAGAAACTAGAAATTTCCCTATATCATTTGGAGGCAGAGAGTGGCTCTCAAATCTGATCGTGATAGAAATGCAAGGAGACGACCTGATACTCGGAGACGATTGGCTTAATCGATATGGAGCAATTGTGAACTACCGAAGGAGGAATATCTCGCTGATCGCTGACGATGGTTCTGAAATTCTGTTTGAGGGATGGAAACCGGGCAGCTCAGGAAAATTGATCAAAGCGATGAAAGCTGCCAGATTGTTGAAACAGGGCTGTACCGGATATTGGTGTTATGCAATGAAGAAAGAAGACGAAATTGTGGAACTTTCATCCATTCCTGTTGTGAACGAATTCCCAGATGTATTTCCTGACGAGTTACCTGGACTACCTCCACGAAGGGATGTGGAATTTACCATTGGTGGAACCGGAGCTACACCAATTTCTAAGGCGCCGTATCGTATGGCACCTCTTGAGATGTCTGAATCAAGAAGCGGTGGAGGAGTTCTTGGACAAGGGCTATATTCACCAGCGTTTCACCACAGGAGCGCCGATTCTTTTGTCCGAAAGAAGGATGGGTCACTCCGACTGTGTATTGACTATCGAGAGCTGAACAAGATGACGATTAAGAACAAATATCCGTTGCCACGGATTGATGATCTGTTTGACCAGCTGCAAGGGGCAACAGTATTTTCTAAAATCGATCTGAGATCAGGATACCATCAGCTGAGGATTAAGGAATCTGATGTTCCGAAATCAGCGTTCAGAACTCGCTACGGACATTATGAGTTTGTAGTGATGCCGTTTGGTCTCACTAACGCACCTGCTGTATTTATGCAATTGATGAACAGAGTGTTCATTGAATTTTTGGACAAATTTGTGGTCGTGTTCATTGATGACATTCTGGTGTATTCTAAGAGCCCGAAAGAACATGCGCAGCATTTGCGGATTGTATTGGAACTTTTGAGAAACGAACAATTGTACGCCAAACTTTCTAAGTGTGAATTCTGGCTAAAGGAAGTAATGTTCCTCGGCCATGTGGTGTCAGCTAAAGGAGTCCGACTAGATCCTCAGAAGATCGAAGCAATATTGGATTGGAAGCCTCCAAAGAACGTGAAAGAGGTCCGAAGCTTCTTGGGACTTGCTGGATACTATCGTCGATTCGTGGAAGGGTTTTCTAAAGTCTCCCGCCCACTTACTCGACTCTGCGAGAAAACTCAAAAGTTTGAGTGGAATGAGTTATGTCGATTAGTTTTGATGAATTGAAGAAGAGATTGACGACGGCACCGATTCTATCACTTCCACGAGGAACCTGGAGGATTTATAGTTTACGATGATGCTTGAACCAAGGACTTGGGTGCGTATTGATGCGAGAATGATAAGGTAATCGCTTATGCGTCGCGACATTTGAAACCTTATGAAGTGAATTACCCGACACATGATTTGGAGCTAGCGGGTAGTTTTGCTTTGAAGATCTGGAGGCATTATCATGACGGGACTCACCGGATCTTTATGGATCATAAGAGTCTCAAGTACATATTCATCGAAAGAGTTGAACATGCGGCAAAGAAGATGGTTAGGCGATTAAGGACTATGACTTGGAGATTTTATATCATCCAGCAAAGCGAATGTAGTGGCCGATGCACTTAGCCGCAACTGTCTCTATTCGGATCTTTGGACGCTTACATCCCAACTTAGCCTTCAACGAGAGATGATTCGTGAAGGGATTGAAGTATGGTTACAAAGAGTCCAAGGACAACTGTGCGTGATGGAGATAACTTCATCATTAACCGAAGGAATCAAATCTAGACAGGCAGATGATCCTCTGATGATTCGATTACGTGATGAAGTGATCAAAGGAAAGGCCCCCAGATTCATAATTCATGATGACGGAGTTTTGAGATTTCAGAACCGACTCTGCGTTCCCGATGATGATGTTCTGAAACAGACAATTATGAAGGAAGCTCACAGTTCGCCCTATTCTATCCACCCGGGCACCAGTAAGATGTATAAGGACTTGAAGCAGAATTTCTGGTGGGGCAACATGAAGAAAGATGTAGCGGACTATGTTTCGAAATGCTTGACTTGTTAGCAGGTTAAGATCGAGCATCAACGGCCTGCCAGAATGTTGAAGCCACTCCCGATTTCTGAATGGAAGTGGGAGGACATATCGATGGACTTTATCACTAATATGCCGAAAACCAGGACAGGAATGAACATGATTTGGGTGATAGTTGATCGTTTAACCAAATCAGCTCATTTTCTAGGCATTAAGGATACGTGGGGACCAGAGAGGTTGGCACGAGTATTTATTTCGGAGATAGTTCGATTGCATGGTACGCCGAAGACCATTGTTTCTGATCGAGACGGCCGTTTTGTGTCTCACTTTTGGAAAGTAGTTCATAAGGCCTTGGGGACCGAATTGAACTTTAGTACGTCTTATCACCCGCAGACTGACGGACAATCTGAGAGAACTATACAAACGGTGGAAGGCATGCTGAGGGCCTGTGCCTTAGATTGGTCAAACGATTGGGAAGTTCATCTACCGTTGATTGAATTTACCTACAACAATAGTTGGCATGCTTCCATTAAGATGGCACCATTTGAGTCATTATACGGAAGGAGATGCAGATCGCCCCTATGCTGGAACGATTCATCAGATTTGATCGGAACAGAACCATAGTTGATCGTGCAGACTCGAGAGAAGATAGCCTTGATTCGTGAAAGGCTGTTGACTGCCCAGAGTCGCCAGAAATCTTACGCAGACGTACGCCGTCGCCCATTGGAGTTCAATACTAGAGACCATGTACTTTTTAAGGTTTCTCATACTCGGGGAATCTTTCGTTTCGGAAGGAAAGGAAAGCTGAGTCCGAGATATATCGGACCATTTGAGATCCTCGAGAGAGTTGGGGAGTTGGCATACAGATTGGCATTGCCGCCGTCATTGTGCCCTGTTCATAACGTGTTCCACGTATCCCAGCTACGGAGGTATATACCAGATCCCAGTCATATCATTGATTTCGGCGAGATCGAAGTCGAGCAGGATGGGATGTTTGAAGAAAGACCAGTCAAGATACTCGAGAGTCGAGTTAAGCAACTGAGGAACAAACCAATCGTTTTGGTCAAAGTTCAATGGTCACGTCATGGAATGGAAGAAGCCACCTGGGAAACGGAAGCTGATATGAAGTCTAGATATCCCGAGTTATTTTCGTCTTGAGTTTCGGGACGAAACTCCTTTTTAGTAGGAGAGTATGTAATATCCGGATTTATTACGGTGTATTTCATCTGTATTCAAACCATGTATTATTCGGATTGGTGGTTTTGATTATTGGAGTATGATATTTCGTGCATTGATATCATTGTACATAAGTATAGAAACATGCAAAATTGCTCAAACAACCTCGTGATAGCGCACGCTAAGAATGTATCTTAACGCGCGCTATCGGGCTATTATTAGCGCACGCTATGCAGGTAGGAGTTACGTGGGCTAAGGACTCAATTATTGAGCGGGACGGCTAGCACATGCGCCAGCCGGGACATGGGTCCGGATAAGATTCCCGCGGACGCACCCGGACAATTCTGAAGTCAACCATTATTAGCGCACGCTAAGGAATGCTTAGTAGCGTGCGCTAACTTGTTAAAATGCAGAATATTATAAATAGGACAACAACTCGTTTTGGCTTGCATTTTACTCGTTCCTTCTGCATACTTGAGAGGCCAGAGAGCTGAGATATCCTACTACATACCTAGAACACATATTGTTGGTGTTTATATATTGGCTATCACTTGGGAGTAATCATTGAAGAGGAATAGCACCTTGGAGTGGCATACAACCAACCGGAGTCGGATTCTACCTTACGGTTCAGTGATTTTCATCATATTAAGGTATGTTCAATCTATCTCCAGACTTAGAGTTGGATTCTAACGATTTGGATGATCATGTTAACAAGATATGGATTTTCATAGATGAATTATCCAAGTATATCATGTTTGGAATATTGAGATGATTAAGCCTTAAGTACCTTGATTATGATCATCATGATTCGAATCTTATTACATTGAACAAGTAAAGGAAGCTTCTATCATTGGTAATTCGAATCTAGTAGATGACTTCATAATAATCATGGACTTGACTTTAACAAATCATTATTGTTGGATAAATCTAAAGGATTGATCATGGAAAGATTTATCTAGTATAGATGGAATGTTTAAACCACTTCAGCATGATAATATTGATTGAAATAAAGGTGTTGATATCAACCGTTAAGCCTTCCGAATTGTCGTGTGTAGATTTGTAGTCGGAATGGAATATGGTTTTATATTGGTATGCATATCCTTGAATCCGAAGTTGTTGTTAGCCGTAAGATCATTCATGATCGTATGTACATGGTATTCATGGAAGTAACATGAAGTATCACGGAAGATTTCATTGTTTCGATCATGGCGAGAACAGTTTACTGCTCAGCAGTAAACTGCCATGCATAGATAGCGCACGCTATGCTATGAATATTAACGTACACAATCGAGCACGAGTTAGCGTGTGCTACGTTTGGTATGTAACGTACGCTAGACCATCAGACGAGTCAGTCGGATGGTCAGTGAAGTACTGACCATGCATAGTTAGCGTACGCTAGGCTTTGTTGTTTGCGTGCGCTATCGGGCAGACTTAACGCATGCTACACAGAGTACTTAGCGTGCGCTAAGCAGTTCAGGCAGATTGCATTTTATGAACTTTTGACCGTAAATCGAATTGTTAAACATTCGTACGATGTGAGATAAATCCTATATCATTTTTTTTGTTAAGGTTTGGTCTCGTTACGTGATTGATTGAGGAGGACGACCTTCGAGTGTTCATTTTCGTGGAAGTGTTGTTATTGTCTTCAAATCGAGGCAAGTACTTTAATTGTTTTATGTATTGTTGTTATACATATTGTCGTGCATGTATGTCGTTGTTGTATGTCCGCCTCGTGTTGGTCCGACGGGATCATCGGGGGATCTATGCTAGCGTGCGCTGGATCATCGGACGGGTTTTTCCACCACGGGTTGGTCTGACGGGATCATCGTGGGTTCTAGGCAGTGAACGCTGGAGCGACGGAATTACCATGTGTATGTTATGATATCATGTTGTGATTATCAGTTGTGTATGTCATTTATGAGTTTCTCGTAGGAGAAGACTCGTTGGTATTTTGTCGTTTACGTTATTATTCTTCGTGAGATATGAATAATATGTTGTGGTACTTGTACTAGCATCGTTGTGCTAACCCCTTCGGGGGTGAATATTTTGTTTGTGTTCAGGATCCAGGAGAGCGGGGAAACAACCACTGGAACTGTATGACGACGAGGGTGCAGAGTGATGTCCCGACCGGGTTTATTTATCTGTTGTTTATTCGTTATTTCAATAAGTACTCGAGTACGAAGTCAATTGTGATGGATTTGAATTTGGTGATGTATTATTGAGTTCTGTTGAACAATTGTACTATTTCTGTATTTGGTCAGAACTGTTGTACCGTAATTCCGTTATTTCCATTCGTTAGTACCTTTTAATGCCTGTTCAATTCTTCAGCCTTGTAAATCCTTATGTAAAGGATTTACGGCGCTGTAATATTCCTGAATATATCGGGGGTGTTACAAAAAGTGTAACCAAACATATAGACGGCGATTTCAAAACACGTATGTCTCCTTTCTTATATGCTAAAATTTCTACAATCACGAAAAGTATCAGACCTAAATGCATACTTAACGGAAACAGATATCCCTGACTGCAACTCGACTAAAACTCAATCGTTTCTTCCAAGATAAATCAGTATCATAACATCAGTTTTACACAGAAGCACGAAAAATTCACGAATGCGAATAAAGACAAGACAAGCAAGGCTAGCATAAAAAATAACCCAAAAAATAACAAAAAATGTCAACGAATAAGTGAAAAGCAACAGAAAGTAACCCCCCCAAACTTAGGACGTACATTGACCTCAATGGACAAAAATAGTAATATGCAATAAGAGACAAGGTCAAGTACTCCCCTAATATCCGCTCATGAACTGGTGCCGGCCTCGTCCGGCGAGCCTGCACGCTCATTGACTACACCATGCGGAACGTGAATGAATGAGCTTGCATCATCAAAGAGGAAATTAAGGATGAGCTCTCAAGTTTAAACATGATGTAAGGGTTGGGAGACAATGTAATCCGATAAAATAATTCGTTGCATATAGTTTGAAAATGCTTGGCTTAAAATTTTTTCATTGATGCAATTCATCAAACACTTGGTATGCATAAGTTTAAATGAAGAACAAGAATTTTAATGGCTAAATCTAAATCCCCAAAAATAACAACATAGATATATAGCCATGATAAACGACAAATAACATCACCAATTCGTTTATAATGAACAATTTCCATTGATAACTAATCAAAAATTTCATATCCCAACTCAACCTTGATAAAACTTTAAAACACTAACTACATATTCATCGTCGAATGAATAATAATACTTCACTTTTCAAGTCATGTAGCAATTAGGATGAAGAGATTGAGAATTACCTTGCTTTGATTGAAGAAATGCAAGAAGAAGAAAAATTGAATGGAATCGTCCGAGTGCCGCGCGCAGAAGGGGAAGAAATCTTACCTGGGGTCGGCCGATCAAGTATATGAAAGAATGCTGGGCATTCCGAATTCGCAACAGGGGCCGCGGCACAGATTAAGTGAGCCGCGGCCCAGAGTACAGCCTGCCTGGGTGTTTCTTTTATGTCGTCGCGTGCCGCGGCTCAATATACGCGTGCCGTGGCTCATGGATCGAGTGTTCCGCGGCTCAGTAAGGTTATGCGGCGGCACAGAGTACATGAAGTTTAGCCTTTTTGTGTCGATTTGTGTGTGCCGCGGCTCACAATCCTTGTGCCGCGGCCCATTGCTGAATTCTTCCCCTGGGGTGATTTCTGCACAGAATTTTCAAAGAAAAACACTTAGAATGCGAGAGATAAGCATATCGAAGCAAAAATGACGAAGATTCGAAGAACAATGACTCTAAAATGAAAGAAAACACTGAAAAATGAAAATCTACAACTAATACTCGGGTTGCCTCCCGAGAAGTGCTAAGTTTATAGTATTCAGCCGGACTTTTTGAAAATCAATTCGCATTGCGCAAAGACCATTTGGATTCCGCATAGTCCATCGAACCATTATTACGTGATTTAAATTGTTGACCATTAAATTTTAACCGTTCGACTTTTGGTTTGGAAATCCAATGTTCTTTGCGAAACGGCTTTAACAAAAGCAACCGTCCAAAACACCCTTTTTGCAGTTGACTTGGTACTCGTTTGACCTCCGGCTTAATTTTCAACTCCACGGGCGAACTTATGACAGCATGAGATTTTATCGATGGTGGATGAACGGATGTTGAAGATGACATATTTAACTGCTTAAGATACATGATTCGCTCTTCATTTTTATTAGACGTCGGGGCAGCTGAAACGGATTTTGAACACTTCGACCAACAACTCTCCCGGTGTGCGTCTTTCGCAAAGATATCTACACTTTCAATTTGTGAACTCTTCTCGACACTACTTGGACACGGAAAGGATTGAAACACCTGGAAAGTGACTTGCTCATCTTGAACCCGCAGAGTGAGTTTTCCTTTTTCCACGTCAATGAGAGTTCGGCCGGTAGCTAAGAATGGTCTTCCCAAAATAATTGGGATGTCTTGGTCCTCCTCCATATCGAGCACAATGAAATCAATCAGAAATATGAATTTATCTACCTTGACTAAAACATCTTCTATTACCCCCCTCGGGTACTTGATAGATCGGTCAGCTAATTGCAGCGAGATTGTTGTCGGCTTCGCTTCCCCAATGCCTAGCTTCTTAAATATGGAAAGGGGCATCAGATTAATTCTGGCGCCGAGATCACACAATGCTCTATCAAAAGACAGATTTCCTATAGTGCATGGTATATTAAAACTTCCTGGATCCTTCAATTTTGGCGGGAGCTTTTTCTGCAAGATGGCGTTGCACTCTTCCGTCAATGCCACTGTCTCATATTCCTCGAGATTCCTTTTGTTAGATAAGATCTCTTTCATGAACTTCACATAGCTCGGCATTTGTTCCAAGGCATCAGCAAATGGAATGCTGATATGTAGTTTCTTGAAGACGTCAAGAAACTTGGAGAATTGTTTGTCCAATTTCTGCCTTTGCAAACGCTGTGGAAATGGGACGGGTGGCACATATGCCTTAGGATTGTCAGGAAACAGTTTCGAGGGTCTAGAATTTTGTGATTCCTCAGTCGCCAATTTTTTTTTCTCTTCATCATCACCTCTCTTTTTGTCCTGCCTGGGCTGCTCGCACAATTCCTTCCCGCTTCTCAAACTAATGGCATTGATACTCTCTCTGGGGTTCGTCTCAGTTGTACTTGGCAAGGTACCCTCAGGGCGAGCTGTTAATACATTAGAAATTTGGCTTAATTGGACTTCCAAGTTGCGAATAGAAGCGGAATGGTTTTGCAAGGTTGCTTCCGTACGGGCCATGAATTGACTCGTATTTGCTGCCAATTTCGCCATTGCTTCCTCTAGAGAGATATTTGGAGCGGGAGAAGGTTGCTGTTGGTGTTGAGCAAACTGAGGTTGGTTTGAGTTTTGTCCGTTTTTCCATGAAAAGTTAGGATGATTACGCCATCCCGGATTATAAGTGTTGGAGTACGGATTGTTCTGCCGATTCCCATTCCCCACAAACTGAGCTTGTTCCATCGGGTGTTGCTCGAAAGGATTTCCAACTTGGCACTCTGCGCTAGGATGAGATCTGTTGCACCAATTACATGATTCAGTGGTAACGGGGGAAGGAGCATGTGAAAAGGCTTGAAGTTGCTGAGTCAGCGCTGCAACTTGGGCCGAAAGTGTAGAGATTGGATCGTTGTCGAAAACTCCCATAACTCGCTTCGGGATCTCTCGTTCGGAAAGCCACTGATAAGCATTCGCAGCCATCGCCTCCAATAGAGAATGAGCTTCCGCCATCGTCTTTCCCATTAATGCTCCTCCAGCGGCTGCATCAACAAGAGTGCGTGTAGAAGCACTCAATCCGTTATAAAAAGTTTGGATTTGTAGCCAATCCGGTAAGCCATGGTGTGGGCATCTCCGTAATAAATCCTTTTATCGCTCCCAAGCTTCGTGAAGCGACTCCATATCAAATTGCCCGAAAGTAGTAATCTCGTTCCTTAATCTCGCTGTCTTCGATGGTCGAAAGAATTTAGCCAGAAAGGCTTGTGCTAATTTTGCCCAAGTCGTGATAGAGCCCGGTGGTAAAGAATTCAACCAAAATTTTGCTTTGTCCCTTAGAGAGAAAGGGAAAAGCCGCAGACGAATAGCATCATCGGTGACACCATTATTCTTGAAGGTGTCACAAATCTCGAGAAATGAAGCGATGTGCGCGTTGGGGTCATCGTTTGCCAGTCCACAAAACTGGCTTGCTTGCACCATCTGAATAATAGCCGGCTTGATTTTGAAGTTGTTCGCTTGGATGGTTGGACGTCGAATCCCCGAAAAGTTCGCATTGATTTGTGGCATAGCATAATCACGGAGTGCTAATGCCGGTTGAGCTTCATGAATGGGGTTGTCTGCTTCGTGATTTCCCGTGTTATCGGCCATGGTGCCTGTTGTCTGTAGCTCACGTTTCTCCTTCTTGCTTCTCCGGAGAGTGCGCTCGAGTTCAGTATCCAAAGGTAGTAGGCCTTCGTTACCGAATTTTCTCATGCACTAACCAGACAATCCTGAAAGGAAAAACAAATAATGAGAATTACACAAAAATAAAAAAAAAATGTTCAAACTAAGATTAGAAATATTGAAATCGATATTAGTAAAATAATCAGTCACCGGCAACGGTGCTAAAAACTTGTTGCTTGATTTCGGTGAACGCAAGTGCACGTTGTCGTAAACAAGTAATAAAGAGATGAGTAAGATTCGTTCCCACGAGGACTGACTTACTAACTACCGATTTATGAGTATTCTAATTTTATCTGAACTATCGGATTTGGAGGTGCAAGAATAATTAAAGAAAAGTAATAAAGAATAAATAATAAAAACGATTGTTTTAAGAAATAAAATCAAATAAGGAATAAATCTAGGATTGTGAATCCACCTCGGTTTATCCGAATTACTCTCGATTATATGAATTTAATGATTTCCCAATTTATTGAAGGCGAAGGTTGCTAAAATACTCTACCGCCTCTCCCGAGGTCAATAGATTTTTCTAGGGCGAATAACACACTCTATTTCTAGGTGGATTAATTCGACAATAGGCAAAAAGCACGAAATCTTCAGAAAGGCCACATAGTTCCTATGAGTATATTCCTATCTCATAAGATAAAACGGTTCTCACCAATTTTCCCTACCAACTCTCCTCTCCCGATTCGAGTTGCGTAATTAAAATAATTCAACTATAGGCCACACAATTGAAAGCATTAAGAACAATTGGAGAAAACTCAATAGAAAAGGGAATTATATTAATGCAAAATCCAAAGTTAATTCATCAAAACCTCGGTTTCATCAAAATCCTAGAACAGGGTTTTAGCCTGACATGCTAGAAAATAAAAATATAAAAATAATTAAAGAAAGCATAAAGATCAAACGCAGTCAAAGAGCTCGGATTCCTCCGTTCTCTAGCTTCCTCTCTCTACTCCTTGGTGTTTTCTGCTTCTTCTCAATTCCTCGATTCTCTTGATGATCGATTCCCATCTGATATGACCTTCAATGCTTATTTATAACTTTTCCCAACCTCCAAAACGCGTCCGTGGATTAGGTCGAGAACAGGCTCCAAAAATGGCCCAGAAACGCGGCAATTCCATCAAAACCGCCCCGTGGGCCGCGACTCACTTAATCTGTGCTGCGGCCCCTAACCTTCAGCGCATACCTGGGCGCGCGTTTTTCTTCACGGACCGCGGCTCAGCATCAACGTGCCGCAGCCCCCGGTACAATTCACACGGGGCCTTGCTGTGCCGTGCGTGTGCCGCGGCTCAGCTTCATTGTGCCGCGGCCCCAGGCCAAAAATTATCGTTTTGGCCCATTTTTCGCCGTTCGAGCTTCCGGACTCCAATTTCCTACAAAACATATAAGAATAGTGTATTAAAGGCTCATTTAAGCAGATTTAGACTTCAAATGGATAAAAAATAATGATAAATAAGCGTATAAAAATACGCCTAACAATGATAATGCATATTTATGGCATCGAAAATTGGAGCATACATCTTTACCTATCATTTCCATTTTATCTAGACACGACCTTGTTTGTGGATTGCCGAAACTCAAGTTTGATATAAAGCATTTGTATGAATCATGCATAAAAGGGAAACACACTCGAGAAGCTTTCAAACCAAAATTCGAGGTTTCCACTAGCCGTATTCTTGAACTTGTGCATATGGATTTAATTGGACCATCTAGATATGTTAATGTAAATGGTAAACTTTATAATTTGGTCATTGTTGATGATTATTCCCGTTTTACTTGGGTTAGGTTTATCGCTCATAAAGATGACACATTTTTCGAGTTTTCCAAATGGTGTCGTTTGGTGCAAAATGAGAAAAATCTTTCTATAATTTCAATCCGCACCGATCACGGAGGTGAATTTGATTGCACTCCGTTTGAGCTTTTATGTGACAAATATAGAATTAATCATAATTTTTCGGCTCCTAGAACGCTTCAACAAAATGGGGTTGTTGAAAGGAAAAATCGATCTTTGGAGGAAATGTCAAGGACTATGCTTAACGAATACTCTCTTCCACAATACTTTTGGGCCGAAGCAATTTTTACGGCATGTTATGTGATTAACCGTGTCCATGTTCGTAGAACAAATCTTAAAACTCCATATGAATTATGGAAGGGCAAAAAGCCAAATATATCGTATTTCCATCCTTTTGGTTGCAATGTGTTTATCCTAAATAATGGTAAGGATAACTTGGGGAAATTTGATGCTAAATCCGATTCCGGTATATTTTTTGGTTATGCTACAAATAGCAAAGCATATCGTGTTTATAACATTAGAACAAATAAAGTTGAGGAATCCATTCATGTTAAATTCAACGATATGATCTCACCCCCGAGAAAGGTAGAATATTTTGATGATGCAGGTATTTTTCCGGATTCTCATCAATCAAATGAAATCGAGAAAATTTCAAAAATTCAAAAGAAGACAATCGAGAGAGTCTACTGAAAGATTGGAGGCACATCAAAGACCATACAAAAGATCTTGTGATTGGAAACATTGAAGATGGTGTTCAAACCCGAAGGAGAACCACCGAATTTATGGCTCATTGTGCTTTTGTATCCGAAATAGTTCCCAAGAATATATTCAAGGCTCTTGATGATGAAAGTTGGGTAATGGCAATGCAAGAGGAATTTGTACAATTCATGCACAATAATGTATGGAACTTAGTTCCCGCTCCTAAAGATAAAACAATTATCGGAACTAAATGGGTGCACAAAGTCAAGAGTGACGAAGACGGTTACCCTATTCGAAATAAATCTCGTTTGGTCGCTCAAGGGTATAATCAAGAGGAAGGCCTTGATTACGAAGAAAGTTTTGCTCCCGTGGCTCGACTCGAAGCCATCCATTTGTTATGTGCATTTGCCGCTCACAAAAAGATCAAACTATTTCAAATGGATGTGAAAAGTGCATTCTTGAATGGCTACATTCAAGAAGAAATCTATGTCAAGCAACATCCCGGTTTTGAGGATCATCAATTTCCGGATCACGTCTACAAGCTCAACAAGGCACTCTATGGGTTGAAGCAAGCACCCCGAGCATGGTATGATCGTTTAAGTCAATTTTTAATTGCAAATGATTATAAAAGAGGTAAAGTCGATAATACCTTATTTGTGAAAATATTGAATAATGATATATTTGTTTGCCAAATCTATGTTGATGACATTGTATTTGGAGCTACTAACAAATCCTTGTGCCAAGATTTCTCTAATCTTATGAAAGGAGAGTTCGAGATGAGTATGATGGGAGAATTAACATTCTTCCTCGGGCTTCAAATCAAGCAATGCGAAGATGGAATCTTTATTCATCAAACAAAATACTCAAACGATCTCCTAAAGAAATTCAAAATGGAGAGTAGCAAAGTGATTTCAACGCCAATGTCTTCTTCATTAAAGCTTGAAAAAGATGAAAATGGCAAAACCGTAGATTAAAAATTATATCGAGGTATGATCGGATCTTTGCTATATTTGACTGCTTCTAGGCCACACATAATATTTGCTACATGCTTATGTGCTCGATTCCAAGCTAATCCCAAGGAATCACATCTAATTACTTGTAAACGCATTTTTCGTTACTTGAAAGGGACTATCGGACAAGGTCTATGGTATCCCTCTTGCCTGGACTTTAATTTGATTGCATATAGTGACGCCGATTTCGGCGGATGTAAAATTGATAAAAAGAGTACTAGTGGTACGTGTCATTTTATTGGATCATGTTTAATATCTTGGGGAAGTAAAAAGCAAACCAGTGTAGCGTTGTCTACAGCTGAGGCCGAATACGTTGCTGCAGGGAGTGCCTGTGCTCAGGTACTATGGATCAAAAATCAACTCCGCGACTACGGCATTTATTTTGAAAATACCCCTATATTATGTGATAATACTAGTACAATAAATTTGAGCAAAAATCCTGTGTTGCATAGTAGAACTAAGCATATAGACATTAGACATCACTTTTTACGCGATCATGTGCAAAAGAAAGATATATGCTTAATTTTTGTCGGGACGAAGGACCAACTAGCTGATATCTTTACGAAACCTCTTCCCGAAAAATCATTTAATTCTATTCGTTTGCAACTTGGTATGGGACATCTAGACAATATTTAAAATTAGCTTTCTACTCAAGAAATCAATATCCTTGAAACGTTCAATTCGCTAGCGCGCGCTAGCTTCATTTTTGTAATGCGCGCTAACTTTCGTTTTCGAAAGCGTACGCTAACCTTTTATATTTTGCGTGCGCTAATTAAAACTCTTCATATTCCGAATTTACTACTGGACTGTCCAGTGAACTACCCATTTACTCCTAACGTACGCTAAACTTATAACTCTAGCGTACGCTAATTAAACCTGCACAGTTCACTATATAACCTCTGTTCAGCTCAGAAACACTCTCATTCTCTCATAACGTACGCAAACACACAGATCCCCTTTTTAGCAAGAACCCTAGCCGAATAATTTGATCCATCCAACTCCGATTTCTTCTTCAAATCTTCAAATTACTTCCAAATTCATGTCAAGCAAGGGCCACAAAGCTATGGAGAAAACTTACAAAAAACGCAAAACGACCTCGCGACCCAAAATACGATGCGATCCGATTCGTGTCATCCACCGCGTCGAAGGTGTTTTCTGAAATTCTCCCTCAAGAACATATACGGACCGCTACTTCTTCAACTTTCCGAGCCTAGAACGGGTAAATGTTGTAATCACTGATTTTTTCACTTCCATTGGGATTGCTCGATTCGTTGAATGTAAGGATCCCATATTCCCTGAACTTGTCTGCGAATTTTACGCAAACCTTCATGTTGCTGAAAGTGAAGGATCATCATCCCTAGTCTTAGGGAGTGTGGTTGGAGGAACGAAAGTGAGAGTTTCCTCGAAAATTTTAACTCAAATTTTTGATCTACCATCCGATGGGTTTTCATGTACTGGAAAATCGATTGG
This sequence comes from Orobanche coerulescens, assembly GCA_033398695.1. Classification (NCBI taxonomy): domain Eukaryota; kingdom Viridiplantae; phylum Streptophyta; class Magnoliopsida; order Lamiales; family Orobanchaceae; genus Orobanche; species Orobanche coerulescens. The sequence continues at coordinate 125,012,562 of CM065819.1, read as the reverse complement.
TGAGGAAACTGGAGTAAGGGAGATTGATGTGAAAGAATTCCTGAGTTCAAAAGCCGTCATAGACATAACCGACGAATTCTTCGAGAACAATGATTTTGGGATTAACATCCGACTCCTTTTAGTTGCTCTCACAAAGTGTATAATGCCGAAGGTAAACACTCAACACAAGTTAGTCGGAGTCAACAAACACGTTGTATACCGAGTGCTTAATGATGATAAGGTTGATTTTGCTGCTATCATCACAAGTTGGATGAAAGTGAAGGGCGACCTTTTTCGGTCGAAGAATTATGCGTCTCGATCTCGAAAGGGTGGAATGTCGTATGGTTCCATCCTCACGGCGATATTCAGATTCCATCACGTGGATTTGTCGAAGGACAAAGCTGTCCCCATTTCTCTCGGCCATGAGATCTCAGACTACTCGCTAAAAGCCATGCATTATGTCCGGACGATCAACCGAGGTTGGATTCTTTTCCCATACCTTTGCGAAGACGACCAAGTGGAGAAAGGATCACGTATGCCTACACCGGAGAAGAGAATCACTCGACGAGGACCACACACCCTTCGGGAAATGCAAACTGGGGAATTCGTGAGGAAGCCCACTTCCAAAGACAAGCGACCGATGAGAGACTCCATCACCGAAGAAGAAGAGAGTGACCTCATTGCTCGGACGCAGAGCATCGAGACCTCTCAAATGGCAATACGTGAGGATGTTCGGTCTCTACGTTCGGAAGTCCGAGAAGTTCGTGGGCTGATTTCTGAGTTCATCCGATTCACTCACCCGTCATTCCCATTCCCATCCTCTTCCTCCGACCAAGCTTCTTAGATTCTAGGAGTTTGATACTTGTAATAGCAACTTCTCTTTCAAATGGTTTTGATGTCTCATGCTTTGAATATATGTGTAATGCTTGAACTACCTTTTAATGAAATTTGCATTTCTCTTCGTTTGGTTTCATGAAAGTTTGGCATTTGTTGATTATGTGCTTTCGTTTTGGTTCTTGACATTTGGTTGGTATTATTTTTTATACGCAACAACACAGGGGGAGTCCTTTTTGTTTATGTCAAAAAGGGGGAGAAAACACTCCAAAAACCGAACGTACTAACATATCGAACAAATCACTTTGATTCTAATTCTTGAAATGGTTTTTGCAGGAATATATTAAATGTTTTGACATCATCAAAAAGGGGGAGATTGTTGACTCAAAGTATTTTGATGATGATCGTATTCAAAACATTTAACAAAATGTATCTCATCGAGATGTTATATTGAAGGAAACTGGTCTTAGCGCACGCTACATGTTTCAGATTTACGCAGAGGCATATATACAGACAAGTCAACTCAGCTGCAGTCTAGTCGGAACCTACCTGATGGATAGCGCACGCTATTTGCGCACGCTAAAATACTAATATTAGCGCACGCTATACCATATTATTAACGCACGCTATCGCATCTCAAGTCAGAGGACAGTAAGGTCTGGAAAGAAAAAGGAAAAGGATTTGCGCACGCTACGGTCATTTATTTACGTACGCTACTATGAGGTTTTAGCGCACGTTACATTTCAAGACTTGCGCAGGCTACCGAACAACAAGTTTAGTAGTCCAGTAGCCAATGGACTCAAAATGAGAAAGCTCTTACGTACGCTACACAAGGTAACGTACGTTACTGAGGAAAGTATATAGCGCACACTATTCAGCAATTATTAGTGCACGCTAAATCATTCAAAATTCTACCGTTGGATATTCTACCCGTTGGAACGAAGAAGTCAAAGAAGATCCGTAAAATCTGGAAAAGCTGATATTAAATAATACTAGCGCATGTTATGCATAATTGCTAGCGCACGCTAAGTACAATTTTTAGCCATTGGAAAAGAGACGTTGGGGAGACAAACCAACACATTTCAAAGTCAAGATTGAAGGCCTGTTGACCAACCGTTAGCGCATGCTAAGAAGGTATGACTAGCGCACGCTAGTCATATAATTTTACCGTTGGAACAGTTTTGTGACCGTTCAGATAGACCAAGTCAGAGATCGATTGCGCACGCTATGGAGGTATTATTAGCGCACGCTAATAATACAAATATCAGAATTCAAAGAAAGGCTTGTAATACCCGGATTTTCAGTATAAATTTTTCGCGTTATTTTATCTGAGATATACTGTATAGTTTGGTATCTATACAGTATGGATAAAATAAATTGAGAACCGAGACAGTTATACCGGTGTGATTATCGTTTTTGGATTGACAGATATATTCAGGATATGTTGTATCAGGTTGAACTGATTTAGATATCAGGTATACCGTATGAGAATATTTTTGGATTCAGTATGTGTATTCAGTATGCCGTATGTTTGTATTTGGTACGTCGAGACGTCAGACAGGAACAGTTGGATTTTTGGCTAAGTATAAAAGCCATTACGTATGTTAAGCCTTGGAGCTTACGTACGTAAAATGTGTTAGCTTACGTACGTTATATTGTGTACATAACGTACGTAACAAGAGGAATCGGACAGTGGGGCCCGTGGTCGGCAGCTTTCGGCGCAGATGTGGACAGGTGAGTCAACGGATGGAGTTACGCACGTTATACAGGGTGTATTACGTACGTAATACGAGTATAATACTATAGCAAGTCAACGTACGTATTACGTACGCAATGGATTAAGTGTTACGTACGTTACGGGGCGGCTGGCCGAGTCGTGGCCGAGATGACCTGGATGGCCGAGCATGGCCGGTCGTGACTCGTTGGGATGGCCGAGCATGGTCGGCAGTGATTCGCATGGATGGCCGATCACGGTCGGCAGTGACCCGTGGGGATGGCTAGGACTGGCCGATTACGTACGTAAGGCAGTGGCCGGTTACGGCCGTAAGGGCCAGTTACGTATGTAAGTCGGCTGCCGGTTACATACGTAAGTGTTCCGACAGAACTGGGCAGAGACTTCGGCCATGGCCGGTTACGTACGTAAGGGCCCGGCCGGTTACGTACGTAAGCGTCCGGCAGGATCCGCCTATTTAAGGCCTGGACCGAGTCATATCTGGCATTTTCCACTTTTCTTCGTTCCTTCCGCGATTTTTCACCATGGATTGATGGATTTGAGTATGAGCAACTTATAACAACATGTTTTGGAAGTTGGAATCATGGATTAACATCATCTTCCACCCGGATCGAAGGTAAGAACACCTAAACACTTGGTTTTGGATATTTTTGAAGTTTCTTGATGTCTTGGCCGATTTGATTCGTCTTAACTCAGATTATTGATGGAATCTTGTTGTATTCTTGAGATTATTCGTTGTTCTTGAAGTTTTGTGGATCGAAATCGAGTATTCCTTTGAATAATCTATTGAATTGGACTATGCCTTCAAAGTGTTCGATGAAATGTCTCAATGAGTAGAACTTGGAAAATTCTACACGTTTTTGTATGAATGATGGTTGAAATGATATTGTTGTGATGATTCTTGGTATTTATGGGAATTTTGTTAAAGGAAGATAATGAATTGGTGATCAAATGATTCGATTATGTTGTTATGATTATGGAATCGTAGTATTCTCGATGTTCTTGGTGGTTTGTTGCGAATCATGATGTTATGAGAAGTATATGTTGAAGGACATGATTATATACACCTTGAAATATGATTAAGGGTTGTTTAGATGTTAGAAAACGTCGGGTTATGTTGTTTTATGGATTATGAACGTGAATTTGGATAATTCGTGTTCTTAAAGAACTCTTGAGTTACATGTTATGATTTTGGAAGGATTTCGGATAATTTGGAATGTGATTATTCACGATAATAATCGGTAAATTGTTTTCTACGAATTTACAAGTATGAACAAGAAGGAGTTTTGTCTTCGTATTTGGAGTTGAAGTTGGAATCGAATATGTTATAAAATCCTTAATGTCGAGATGAATTGATCATTGATTTGATGAATACGTTTTAAGGTGTTGGTGTTTTAGATATGAATATGGAATATTCATATCTAGAACTAAGTTATGTGTTTTGGTACAATATTCGTATAGGAATACGAATATGATTTCGGATTTGATAAGTTTATGATTCACTTTTGAGTTTGAGAATTCATAGGTATTTAACAAGTGTTCAATTCGGATAAGGGAATTATATGAAACCTTTGGAATATGGTTATCTATGATGTTGAATTAACCGGATCGTCCGGATTGATGACGATAACCGGTAATTGGTTTATATTATGAATTTACAAGGAGGAAACTTGTATCCGTATTTAAGATTGAATTTGGAATCGGTAATGTTAGACCCTTGTTGGTTTAAATTGATTATTGATATGATCTTCGGATTTTGGAATCGTATTGTGGTTTTGAATTCGTGTTTGATTGGTTCGGGTTGTTTGGATATGTGTTTAATCGGGATATTGTAGAACCGTTGTTGATCGGTTATTGATTGTTATTTGTGATCATCGAGTTACGGCTTGTATCGTGGATATGGGTTCGTATTTGTTGAGTTGGATTATTTGGTATTATGTATATGATCGAGGTTTCGTTGAACCGTTGAGTTTGTTGGTTGAGTATGTCGGTTATTGATTTTTATCGAATCTGTGTTAATCGGTTATTGCAATAGGTTGATATGTTTTGATCGTGGATTATGACCGTTGAGTTGCGGTTGAGGCTAAAGAGTTCGTAGATTGCTTTTGGTCGGGGCTAAGGAGCTCGTAGACAAAGGCAATGGATTTTGGTAACGGCTTCGTGGTATCGGTATCGAGGCAAGTTTATACTTGTTCAGTTTATAATATTTGATGAATGGTTTCATTTTCATTTCATTTATAATTCGTATAGCAATGTTGTTAGAAATGTAAGTTGTCGGGATAATGGTTTGTATATCGTGCTCTGGTTGTATTAAATCATAAGGTATATGATTTAATTGTGTTCAAGGAAGACGTGATTTATTTTTAGTCAAGGATATAGAATATCGGATATCGAGGATAGTTATCGTGATGACATAAGTATCGGGATAAAGGGTTATTGGTATTGAAGGGATGGTACCTTATTTGAGATTATTTGTATAACTATGTATTCGTTCAGGAATGTTGTTCGTGGAAAGGATGTTGTCTTCGGCTTGAGGTAATCTAAGTATTTGTTCAGTCATGTGGATAATTAGTAAGTTGAGTTGTTGTATATGTTGAGGTTTCGTATAATGAGTTTCGTATCGGTTATTCGCTGAGGGATGTCGATCCCAGGACTGTTGTATTGAGATCGTAGATCGTGTTGGTCATTCATTTGGGGATGATGATCCCAGGATTGATGTTTTGGATATTGATTAGTCGTGTCGACTTTTCTTTGTCAGATTGTCGTTGTTCACTTCGATGAGTCTTTTGATCCTTATTGGATATGTAATTCTTGAGTTTTGTTGTCATGTTGCATCGTGACATATCTGGAGTCATATCTGCGTGCCGATTGGTTATTGTGTAGGATTTTTAGCCGGGCACATGATGGTTATGCGTGGATATTTCCGCATTGAACCGTGCACACGAGACGTAGTTCGTGAGGCTAATTAGGTACAAGACCACACGTGTATTTGATCGATACCCGGGGTGGCTTGTGCACGGACACATTTCCGGATCGGGCGTACTGTGACGTCCATCTTTTGAGCCATATTGTTGGGTCGTTCATAGTCCATGTATGATTGGATATGTTCGACGGTTTGCGACTGGTTGTTCATACGCCCGAGGGGTATGTTCGACAGTCAGTTATTTCTTGAGATCCATTATTGTTGATCATTTGGAGTCTACCTCGTTGAGGGTATTCTCGGTTATTGTTGGTCCTTTGTTGATCATTTGGAGTCTACCTTGTTGAGGGTATTCTCGGTTATTGTTGGTCCTTTGTTGATCATTTGGAGTCTACCTTGTTGAGGGTATTCTCGGTTATTGTTGGTCTATTGTTGATCATTTGGAGTCTACCTTGTTGAGGGTATTCTCGGTTATAGTTGATCCTTTGTTGATCGTGTTTGTAGTTTACCTTGTTGAGGGTACTCTCAGTCATCGTTGATCCTTCGTTGGTCATATTGGAGCTATCATGTCGATGATATTCTCAGTGATGTATTGGTTGATCATTGTTATTGATCGTATGAGCATTCAGACTGTACGTCGATGTTTCGGGATTTGTATTCATTGTCATGTAATAGTTGATCTACAGAAATGTTGTGTATTATTGGTTTATCCAGGTTGAGATTTGATTATGTAATCCGACGAACAGGATTTGACACAGATTGGATTACTCCGTACTTGAGAGTTATGATAATGTTTTGAGGATTGTTGGTATTTTTGAAATTCAATACAGATAATTGTTGTTAAGTTCATTTCGTCATTCGAGGATGCGAAATGTGGATTATGGTAAGGATTGGATTATTATGGATTGGTAAGGTTATAACGGTAAGATTACGTTGGTAGTATTCTTACAGTATTATTACATTGGTATGTAATTATTTATGATGATGTGATCGGTATCATTATTGAGTATTGTGGCTGACCCCGTCGTGGGCTTTATTTTTAGGTACTCGGAGATCGAGCTAGTAGCGGTCGTGAAGGGATGAGCTTCCCGATATGATACTGGTTGTGGCTTGTTTTCGGAGAATTGAGTATTCTTTTCCGGTTATTTATTTCCGCTGCAAATGTGTATTTTGAACTGTATTTATCCGCTGCGTGTGTATATCTCAAAATGGCTTTTCGGTATCTTATCCGCTGCGTGTGTGTATTTTAAAAGGGATTTTTGGCATTTTGTGAACTTGAGTTAATTCGTTAAACCTTTTCCTAAACTATTTTATCGGTACGTTTAAGTGGTAGCTTAACGTACATTTTGAACTATCGAGATTTGGCACTTCGCCTTGTATTTTCAAATGGTATTTTATGACGGTATTTCAAAATTATGCTTTTGAAAATATTTGAGTATTTAAAATATTACCGTCATCGGCCTTTTGGTGTTTTTGAATTGGTTTTGTAAACGGTTTTTAGCCTGGTGGGTTTCGGCGCGGGACCCACGGCGCTGTAATATCCCGGATGGTTTTGGGGGTGTTACAGAAGATGGTATCGGAGCTTGGGTTTTGTGAAACCCAGGCGTGTGTGTTATGTGGCTCTACCGATACGGTAGTAGCGTGGCTTTTGAAAATGAGTTTTCTGACTTTTGAGTCGAATCGATTTTTGGAGTTTCCAAAATTTTTGAGATTCTTTTCAAACTGCTATGTGTGATATTGGTGTGTGTTGATTGTTTTGAGACTTCATGGGGGAGTCGTGTGCTAGTATCACGGGAGATCATCGGCTTCACGCACCTGTAAGTATATTGGTTTGGTTATTTCGCTTGTGGCGACGCTTGATTGTTTTTGTGATGAGTTGGAAATTTTGGATTGATCTGTTGTTTGTGGCAAGGTTGCAAGTTTCGAGGACGAAACTTATTTTAAGGGGGGTAGTATGTAATACCCGGATTTTCAGTATAAATTTTTCGCGTTATTTTATCTGAGATATACTGTATAGTTTGGTATCTATACAGTATGGATAAAATAAATTGAGAACCGAGACGATTATCTGGGGTGTGATTATCGTTTTTGGATTGTGAGATATATTCGGGATATGTTGTATCGAGTTGAACCGATTTGGATATCGTATACCGTATGAGAATATTTTTGGATTCATATGTGTATTCGGTATGCCGTATGTTTGTATTTGGTACGCCGAGACGTCGACAGAACACTTGGATTTTGGCTAAGTATAAAAGCCATTACGTGCGTTAAGACTTGGAGCTTACGACGTAAAATGTGTTAGCTTACGACGTTATATTGTGTACATAACGACGTAACAAGAGGAATCGGGCAGTGGGGCCCGTGGTGGCGGCTTTGGCGCAGATGTGGACAGGTGAGTCAGCGGATGGAGTTACGCACGTTATACGGGGTGTATTACGACGTAATACGAGTATAATCGTAGCAAGTCAACGTCGTATTACGACGCAACGGATTAAGTGTTACGTGCGTTACGGCGGTGGCGAGTCGTGGCCGAGATGACTGGATGGCCGAGCATGGCGGTCGTGACTCGTTGGGATGGCCGAGCATGGTGGCGGTGATTCGCATGGATGGCCGATCACGGTCGGCGGTGACCGCGAGGATGGCTAGAGGCGGCCGATTACGTACGTAAGGCAGTGGCCGGTTACGGCCGTAAGGGCCAGTTACGTACGTAAGTCAGCTGCCGGTTACGTACGTAAGTGTTCCGACAGAACTGGGCAGAGACTTCGGCCATGGCCGGTTACGTACGTAAGGGCCCGGCCGGTTACGTACGTAAGCGTCCGGCAGGTTCCGCCTATTTAAGGCCTGGACCGAGTCATATCCGGCATTTTCCACTTTTCTTCGTTCCTTCCGCGATTTTTCACCGTGGATTGATGGATTTGAGTATGAGCAACTTATAACAACATGTTTTGGAAGTTGGAATCATGGATTAACATCATCTTCCACCCGGATCGAAGGTAAGAACACCTAAACACTTGGTTTTGGATATTTTTGAAGTTTCTTGATGTCTTGGCCGATTTGATTCGTCTTAACTCAGATTATTGATGGAATCTTGTTGTATTCTTGAGATTATTCGTTGTTCTTGAAGTTTTGTGGATCGAAATCGAGTATTCCTTTGAATAATCTATTGAATTGGACTATGCCTTCAAAGTGTTCGATGAAATGTCTCAATGAGTAGAACTTGGGAAATTCTACACGTTTTCGTATGAATGATGGTTGAAATGATATTGTTGTGATGATTCTTGGTATTTATGGGAATTTTGTTAAAGGAAGATAATGAATTGGTGATCAAATGATTCGATTATGTTGTTATGATTATGGAATCGTAGTATTCTCGATGTTCTTGGTGGTTTGTTGCGAATCATGATGTTATGATAAGTATATGTTGAAGGACATGATTATATACACCTTGAAATATGATTAAGGGTTGTTTAGATGTTAGAAAACGTCGGGTTATGTTGTTTTATGGATTATGAACGTGAATTTGGATAATTCGTGTTCTTAAAGAACTCTTGAGTTACATGTTATGATTTTGGAAGGATTTCGGATAATTTGGAATGTGATTATTCACGATAATAATCGGTAAATTGTTTTCTACGAATTTACAAGTATGAACAAGAAGGAGTTTTGTCTTCGTATTTGGAGTTGAAGTTGGAATCGAATATGTTATAAAATCCTTAATGTCGAGATGAATTGATCATTGATTTGATGAATACATTTTAAGGTGTTGGTGTTTTAGATATGAATATGGAATATTCATATCTAGAACTAAGTTATGTGTTTTGGTACAATATTCGTATAGGAATACGAATATGATTTCGGATTTGATAAGTTTATGATTCACTTTTGAGTTTGAGAATTCATAGGTATTTAACAAGTGTTCAATTCGGATAAGGGAATTATTTGAAACCTTTGGAATATGGTTATCTATGATGTTGAATTAACCGGATCGTCCGGATTGATGATGATAACCGGTAATTGGTTTATATTATGAATTTACAAGGAGGAAACTTGTATCCGTATTTAAGATTGAATTTGGAATCGGTAATGTTAGACCCTTGTTGGTTTAAATTGATTATTGATATGATCTTCGGATTTTGGAATCGTATTGTGGTTTTGAATTCGTGTTTGATTGGTTCGGGTTGTTTGGATATGTGTTTAATCGGGATATTGTAGAACCGTTGTTGATCGGTTATTGATTGTTATTTGTGATCATCGAGTTACGGCTTGTATCGTGGATATGGGTTCGTATTTGTTGAGTTGGATTATTTGGTATTATGTATATGATCGAGGTTTCGTTGAACCGTTGAGTTTGTTGGTTGAGTATGTCGGTTATTGATTTTTATCGAATCTGTGTTAATCGGTTATTGCAATAGGTTGATATGTTTTGATCGTGGATTATGACCGTTGAGTTGCGGTTGAGGCTAAAGAGTTCGTAGATTGCTTTTGGTCGGGGCTAAGGAGCTCGTAGACAAAGGCAATGGATTTTGGTAATGGCTTCGTGGTATTGGTATCGAGGCAAGTTTATACTTGTTCAGTTTATAATATTTGATGAATGGTTTCGTTTTCATTTCATTTATAATTTGTATAGCAATGTTGTTAGAAATGTAAGTTGTCGGGATAATGGTTTGTATATCGTGCTCTGGTTGTATTAAATCATAAGGTATATGATTTAATTGTGTTCAAGGAAGACGTGATTTATTTTTAGTCAAGGATATAGAATATCGGATATCGAGGATAGTTATCGTGATGACATAAGTATCGGGATAAAGGGTTATTGGTATTGAAGGGATGGTACCTTATTTGAGATTATTTGTATAACTATGTATTCGTTCAGGAATGTTGTTCGTGGAAAGGATGTTGTCTTCGGCTTGAGGTAATCTAAGTATTTGTTCAGTCATGTGGATAATTAGTATGTTGAGTTGTTGTATATGTTGAGGTTTCGTATAATGAGTTTCGTATCGGTTATTCGTTGAGGGATGTTGATCCCAGGACTGTTGTATTGAGATCGTAGATCGTGTTGGTCATTCATTTGGGGATGATGATCCCAGGATTGATGTTTTGGATATTGATTAGTCGTGTCGACTTTTCTTTGTCAGATTGTCGTTGTTCACTTCGATGAGTCTTTTGATCCTTATTGGATATGTAATTCTTGAGTTTCGTTGTCATGTTGCATCGTGACATATCTGGAGTCATATCTGCGTGCCGATTGGTTATTGTGTAGGATTTTTAGCCGGGCACATGATGGTTATGCGTGGATATTTCCGCATTTAACCGTGCACACGAGACGTAGTTCGTGAGGCTAATTAGGTACAAGACCACACGTGTATTTGATCGATACCCGGGGTGGCTTGTGCACGGACACATTTCCGGATCGGGCGTACTGTGACGTCCATCTTTTAAGCCATATTGTTGGGTCGTTCATAGTCCATGTATGATTAGATATGTTCGACGGTTTGCGACTGGTTGTTCATACGCCCGAGGGGTATGTTCGACAGTCAGAGTTATTTCTTGAGATCCATTATTGTTGATCATTTGGAGTCTACCTTGTTGAGGGTATTCTCGGTTATTGTTGGTCCTTTGTTGATCATTTGGAGTCTACCTTGTTGAGGGTATTCTCGGTTATTGTTGGTCCTTTGTTGATCATTTGGAGTCTACCTTGTTGAGGGTATTCTCGGTTATTGTTGGTCTTTTGTTGATCATTTGGAGTCTACCTTGTTGAGGGTATTCTCGGTTATAGTTGATCCTTTATTGATCGTGTTTGTAGTTTACCTTGTTGAGGGTACTCTCAGTCATCGTTGATCCTTCGTTGGTCATATTGGAGCTATCATGTCGATGATATTCTCAGTGATGTATTGGTTGATCATTGTTATTGATCGTATGAGCATTCAGACTGTACGTCGATGTTTCGGGATTTGTATTCATTGTCATGTAATAGTTGATCTACAGAAATGTTGTGTATTATTGGTTTATCCAGGTTGAGATTTGTTTGTGTAATCCGACGAACAAGATTTGACACAGATTGGATTACTCCGTACTTGAGAGTTATGATAATGTTTTGAGGATTGTTGGTATTTTTGAAATTCAATACAGATAATTGTTGTTAAGTTCATTTCGTCATTCGAGGATGCGAAATGTGAATTATGGTAAGGATTGGATTATTATGGATTGGTAAGGTTATAACGGTAAGATTACGTTGGTAGTATTCTTACAGTATTATTACATTGGTATGTAATTATTTATGATGATGTGATCGGTATCATTATTGAGTATTGTGACTGACCCCGTCGTGGGCTTTATTTTTAGGTACTCGGAGATCGAGCTAGTAGCGGTCGTGAAGGGATGAGCTTCCCGATGTGATACTGGCTGTGGCTTGTTTTCGGAGAATTGAGTATTCTTTTCCGGTTATTTATTTCCGCTGCAAATGTGTATTTTGAACTGTATTTATCCGCTGCGTGTGTATATCTCAAAATGGCTTTTCGGTATCTTATCCGTTGCGTGTGTGTATTTTAAAAGGGATTTTTGGCATTTTGTGAACTTGAGTTATTTCGTTAAACCTTTTCCTAAAGTGGTAGCTTAACGTACATTTTGAACTATCGAGATTTGGCACTTCGCCTTGTATTTTCAAATGGTATTTTATGACGGTATTTCAAAATTATGCTTTTGAAAATATTTGAGTATTTAAAATATTACCGTCATCGGCCTTTTGGTGTTTTTGAATTGGTTTTGTAAACGGTTTTTAGCCTGGTGGGTTTCGGCGCGGGACCCACGACGCTGTAATATCCCGGATGGTTTTGGGGGTGTTACAAGGCTGACACCTATAAATACCCATATCATTTGGGTATCTCATACACAACTTCAAGCATACAAGCAATCAAAGCATTCTTGAGCTCAGTTTTCTATCTTTTATTGCATTCTAAGTTGTGAGAAGAAAGATACAAAGAGTGATACACCTTGTAATATCTATTATACTCTGTATTCTTTCATTTGGTTGTGAGTGTTGCATCACTCATACTTGAGCGTAAGAGAAACGAATTAAGAGTCACTAATCCGGTGTTATTAGGATCTTTTGATCCGGCATTGTTAGGATTACACTCCAATATTCGTAAAGTGAGGATTATCTAGTTCCTATAGAACACTAGATAAACAAAGTTTATTTTGAGAGTGGTTGTGCTTGGACCAATAGAAGACAAGCGGTCGTAACGGTTTTTGTACTCGGACCGATCGAAGACGAGTCAAGTGTGTGGTTGTTCTTGAGCCAATAGAAAAAGAAGTCGGAGAGAGGACGTAGGCAAGTTGCCGAACCTCTATAAATCTTTGAGTCTTTTACTTTTTGTAATATTTTATTTTATTCGCGAGAAAGTTCGATATTCCGCATTACCACTATTCAACCCCCCTTCTAGTGGTGAATTTATCTCTTCACTTGGTAGCGATTGGGCAAATATTTTTACCAGAATAGATCGAGGTTTTGAGTCCGGAAGTTCAGTTATTTTGTTAGCTTTTTGTGTAAGCTATTTAAGGTGTTTTTCTTCCCGATCTTGTTGTTGTTGTTGTGTATTCCAAATACTTGAAAATTATTTATTACCAAGTATTTGAAGATTATTGTTGTATACCTCTAGTTTGTACTATGGACGAATCGTGTATTGTGTATTGGTGATAGTGTATTTAAGCGGCTTCGGTCCCGTGGGTTTTACTCTCGTCTTGAGGAGTTTTCCAAGCTAAAAATTGTGTCTCTTTATTTATCATTTTTTGGATATCATTTGTACTGTTTGTCGAGTTGTAATTGATTACTCTACTCGTCGGTAACCTCAAGTTGCAATTGAAGATTGGGAAAGTTGTCAAACGAGTTTTCGCATTTCTTTGTGACTTGTGTAGTTTTTCCCAACAGGAATGGCATGTCATTCCGTCTTCTTTCTTATATAACACTATTGCTTCTCATTTAATAAATCTCAGTTCCGACCAACTAATAACTGCTGCATGTCCGCCTCTCTGTTCCAATGCTATGACGATCTCCATTGTAGCATACTCCAAGGGAATCCGCACACGTGGCCGCTCTGATACCAATGGTTGGTCCCCAGAATAATGAAGATTGTCCTCCGCACACGAGCCTCTTATAGCGTATTTTTCCCTCACTCATGCGCATCCTGAGAAATTTTTCACGGAATCACCCATCCCATAACTACTCCAAGCCAAGCCCACTTTTTTGGAGTTTTTATGAGATGGCTACTAAAAAAAGATGCATCTTGTAGGTATGAGTAGTCCAAATCAGTTCATTTAACCACCTAGTGCAGATCTCACGGGTCTAATCGCAAATCAAACCTCGAGTATTTCTAAGCACATGCCGGCATGATGTTGGACCGAAGCTCAACAAGACTATTGGGCACAAATTCAGTCTTTATTACATACATTATTCAGAAGACATAAATATGATGCCAGAAAATTTGGTTACTAAAGTAGCCCAAAGTTTTTATCTAGCTATCACCCAAACAACATATATATGATGTCTATATATTTGGATAATCTAATATCCAAAATTTGGCTTCGACCATCAACTGAGACGACGAGGATATGTGGTATAATTATTTGAAGATTTTACTAAGCTTAAGCATTTTAGTGACCCAAATTTTCATGTATATTTATATGTTTGAAGCAAATTCAGAAGATGGTGTATTAGGTGCATGCCGTTGAGTCATCGGATAACACTTTTTTCATTATTTGTCGCGTGATAGCTATCATTTGAAGCGTTTTATTGCATAGTGCCTCTTCCTTATTTTAGTTGTGTTGTTTGATTGTGCATAGCCTGGTGTACCTCGTCACCACTCGTCCTACATTGCATATGATGTGCACATTATTGGTTAGTTTGCTCCCCAGCTGCTATGCACATTCTTCGCTATCTTAGAAGAATGCTTTATGAGAGTCTTATTTCCATCTACTTCGAATCTAGAGTTTCGTGCTTTCCCCTCCTGCAGATTGGGTTAGTGACCAGACATATTGAAAATCTACCACTGGTTAGTGTGGGTTTTTAGGAGATCCACTCATCTCATGGAAAAAAATGTTTTGCCTCTCGCTTTTCAATCGAGACAGAGTATCGTGCTATGACTTCTACTATATGTGAAATTATATGGTTATGTTGGATACTGACCGATATGGGCGTCTTTCTTAGTCGTTCGACACCAATGTAATATGATAATGAAAGTTCCGTTTAGATTGCGTACAACATTATTTTCATAAACGCACTAAGCACATTAAGGCCGGTTGTCATTTTACTCTGTATCATTTCGAGAAAGGCACCGTATCCTTACCATTTTTCTTGACTTCTATGCAACTTACATATTTTTCACAAAGGCGTACACTTCCAACATCACCATTTCGTACTTGTCAAACTTTTGATACTTCTGTCTAGACCATCGCGAGTTTGAGAAGGGATGCATTTCTTGGTGTTAGTATATAGTTAATGTAATATCCGACGGAAATTCTTACTTACTGTTGTACTATTCGGATAATTCGATACTGTTGTAGTCTTGTTGCATTTGTGAAATGAATATTGATGTTAGAATATATCATAATAGACTTAATAAAAAATGATCACTCGCACTATGTTTGAATTTTCAGCTTTGTATAGATAAGTACATATTGAACTATTAAAATCTGAGCCTAACGTACGCTAATCATTAGGCATAGCGTACGCTATTTTGAGGCCTTTACGTACGTAAAAGGGTACCTATTACGTACGTAACCAGTGCAATCGTATCCGATCTCAACTTTCGGCGTGTGGGGCCGGATGGGATTCGAATATCTGATCTTTTGGAGGCAACCTAGTTGACCTACATTACGTACGTAATGCTTCAAGAGGTAACATACGTAATGAAGTTCGTATTTCAGTCCAGTAGCCTCTGGACTTAGCTTACGTACGTAACACTTTTTGTGTAGCGTTCGTAAAGATGTTAACGTACGTTATCCTCTTGTGATAACGTACGTAACGAACTGTGCTGTTATAAAAAGACAACTTGTGTCTTTCATTTTGCACGTCCCAAACTCCGATTTTCACCCATACAATCATTCTCCTTCATCCCTAGATCAAGTTTACCTTCTTCCAACTTGTGTTGGAGCTTTACATTTTGATTTTGGAGCTTGTCGATTGGAAGTTGGAGACATTCTTGAAGCTTATATTGTGTTCTTGTGGTTTGGTGTATTCTTCTTCATTTCTGAAGGTATGTTCTACGATTTAAGTATATTTCACCTAGTGATGAATTAATCAAAATAAACATGTTGTAGTTAAGCTTTCAACAAACTTAATGATGAACATGATGATTAGGGGATTTGTAATGGTGTGTTCTTGGTGTTTTAAAATGGTAAGGATCATGTTTAGTTTAACCACACTCTCCTTGCTAGACTAATAACACCATTGGTATAATAATAGCCCTTGTTTCATTGAAATGTATATGACTTGTTGGAATAATTACCTTAAATGTTTTAAGAAACCCTTGTTGATCATTAGAAGAATGAAATGATCTTCTTGAACCTAGGCTAAGTGAATTTAGAGGTATGATGTTTGAATCTCCAAGTTAGTTGGAAGATTATAAGGGTGGTGCTAAACTTGAGATAGTCTTCATAATCATTATATGGATTTACAACTAATTAACTCAACATAAGTAAATGTGTGTAGTGCAGATTTTACTTTTAATCATTTGAGATGTTCTTGATAAGATTAAAGGATAGGAGATTATTGTTTAACACATCATGGAATGATTCTTAATCCATCAAACATTTGGTATCATCTTGTAATCAATTGTAAGAATTGAATGGTATGAATAAGGTTCTTGAAGTAACACTTCAAAAGTTGAACTACTAAATTGGGAATTAAGATGTTATCTCGTTAAAATTCGGTATAGATGATCATATAAACGTATTAATGAGCAAAATATACTTCATTCAAGGTTGATTGTTCGAGTAAAAAATATTAGGCGAGGACCGTTCGTTCGTTCCGAAAAGAAGAGGACTATTCTCGTCTTCGTATTGAGGCAAGTTATCTTGCTTGGATATAATGATGATTAGATTCTTGTGATGGTTATGTATTTCATGTGTATGAATTGTTCATGTAATGTTTGTCATGATTTGACATTGTCTTTGATGTTTTTCCGATTTTCTTCATGGAGTTACATTCCCAAGTACGTCGCTTTGAATCGTTGATCTCGTTGGTCTTTATTTACACTTCGGTGAGTATTCTTGATCCTTAATTGGATATGGGATTTATTAAATTCGTTGTCATGTTGTATCGTGACAGATCCGGAATCATATCTGCGTTCCGATTGGTTACTGTGTAGGATTTTTAGCCAGGCACATATATAGTCATGCGTGAATATTATTTCCGTATTGGACTGTGCAAACGAGACGTAGTTTCGTGAGGCTAACTAGGTACATTGTCCCACATATATTCTGGATTCCGTATACGGGGCGGACATGTACACGGACACATTTCCGGATCGGGCGTACTGTGATGTCCATCTTGAGCCATATTGTTAATTGTCCTTAGTATTGGATGTGTTCGACGGTTTGTGACTGATTATTTCATACGCCCGAGGGGTATGATTAATAGTCGGAATGATTTCCTTGAGATCTATATACGTGAATTGTATAATGTCGGAAGAATTAATTATCATGTATATCTGACCCTGTGTTTTGGGCGAAATACTTGTATTGTATTTTAGGTTGAGGCAAAGGCAAGGCACGGGAAGAGCATGTGGACGGCGAAGGGTTCGAAGGATACTAGTTCGGGGGGCCCACGTCATTTGCTGTCCGGTTATGTTATTTTCTGCTTCATTTAAATTACTATTTGGTTGTATTGACATTTGAAGTATTTTCCATCTCCATATGGTTTATACTTATTTTTCTTTGGAATCCTGTGTATTATAAGGCCGTTGGCCATATTTTTAATAAACTCCTAATCGGAGTAATGACTATTCATTGTGGTTCGATATCACAAATAATATTTATTTAATCTGTTTTGGATATCGCCTGGTGGGTCCCAGTGTGGGGTCCACGGCACTGTAACAGCCGCCTTTTGGGGTGTTACAGAAGATGGTATCAGAGAGTTGTTTCCTTTTTATGAGTCATTGTGAAATGAACTAGTATCAAGAGACCTTCGTGTCACGTGTGACCTGTGTAAGCGCCTGACCCTACGAGCCAAATACGGTATGTACTTATGATCCATGATCTAATATCAGTATGGGTCTCCTTCTTGATCATGTTATTTCGAGGAATTGTGACAGGATTTATCTGATTGATAATCTGAGGTAAATGCTGAATTGATTATATGATTGAAATTGTTCGACTTGACGTCGATATAATATTCGGTGCAACATTCATATCGATAACCGTTTCCTTGGATATGTGATTCCTTGTTGCTATTAACTTAGCGTGAATTTTCGTATCTTGAACTGTACTTATGGTTATCATTGTGATTGATTCTTTCCAGATGGTGGATTGTCCGGAAGAGAACCGCGTCTCAGTAGCCGCGTATTATCTTAGCAAAGGCGCTCATACCTGGTGGCTTTCAGTAAGGCCAGCTGATGGTGTTTGTACTTAGGAGGAATTTAAGAACCTCATGCTAGATCACATTATCTGGGGCCACTCCGTGAGGCCAAACTGCCGAATCGCTTGAACCCCACCCGTCAAGACGATGATGTATTATCATTCCGAGAAATTCCAGGCACTCCTTCCTTTCGCCACGACAATTATCCGAACAGAGGCCGATAAGATCAAATACTTTCTCAATAGGCTTAAACCCCGAATGAGAATGCAGCTGTTGAATCACCACTGTACTACCTTACCAGAGTTCATCGAAAAAGCTCTGGAGTACGAACTTACCGCAAAGGAGATTTCCAAGAAACAACCACAGTGCAACAACAAAAAATCCAGGAACCAGAACCAGATTGAGAGTAATCTGGGGACATTCAGGAAGCCCCAGTCATTTCCAAACCCTTCTGATCGACCACCCATGGCGTCAAAGCCAGTCGGATTGCACTCTCGAGCGGTTCCCTCATCCGTGGTGTGTCATAACTGTGGGGACCAGGGACATATCAACTTCAAATGCCCAAAGCCTGCCATCACATTCCATACTTGTGGTAAAAATGGTCACCGTGCTTGTTTTTGCAGAAGTGGGCCCGGACCTGAACCAATAGCGTCTCATGCTCCAGTTCAGTCCTCTGTCCAGAACCGGACGCCTCCGTCTGCTTCCTATCAGACCACCGGGGCGAATAGGGGAATGGGCCGTGGGAATCAAAGTGGTATACCTGGTGCCGGAACTGCGAAACCCAAGATTTACGAGATGAAGAAAGCTGACGATCCCGAGGCCAGCATGATTTCAGGTATACTCGAGATCCACTCCCAGTCTGTGTGTGTTCTTTTTGATACCGGTGCTTCACACTCCTTTATATCCTCTTCTTGTTTAAGTCGTTTGCCTCTAGACCATGTTATCAATTGTGAGCCTTACGTGATTGGTCTACCTGATGGTAGAAGAATTATTGGAAATCGTGAAGTCCAAGACTGTCTGATTCATTTGAACGACCGTGAGTGGTTGTCAAATCTGATTGTAGTCGATTTACCTAAGGATGATATAATCTTGGGTATCGATTGGATGGATCGTCATGATGCAATACTCAGTGTCCGCAAGCGGATGGTAACCGTCACTTCTGATGATGGTTTCGAGTGTATTTTTCGAGGTGATAATCTCAGTCGTTCTGGGAGAGTCATCAGCGTTATGAAAGCAGTGAAACTGCTTAATCAAGGGTGTATTGGTTATTGGTGCTACATGACCAAAACAACAGATCGACCAGTTGAATTGGCCGACATTCCGGTAGTCCGAGACTACCCAGATGTATTTCCAGACGAGTTTCCAGGCTTACCCCCTCATCGTGACGTGGAGTTTATTATTGAGTTAGAACCAGGTACGTCCCCGCTTTCAAAAGCACCGTATCGTATGGCTCCGACTGAGATGCAGGAATTGAAGAACCAGCTTGAGGCGTTGACTGACAAGGGCTATATTCGACCTAGTGTGTCCCCTTGGGGAGCACCAGTGTTATTTGTACGGAAGAAAGATGGATCTCTGCGCTTATGTATTGATTACCGTGAGCTGAACAGGGTAACCATCAAGAACAAGTATCCTCTGCCTCGTATTGATGATTTATTGGATCAACTTCAGGGAGCTGCCGTGTTTTCTAAGATTGACTTGAGATCTGGTTATCATCAGTTGAGGATTCGAGAGTCTGACATTTCGAAGACAGCATTCCGTACTCGCTATGGGCATTATGAGTTTGTGGTGATGCCATTTGGACTGACTAATGCACCGGCGGTATTCATGGAGTTGATGAATCGAGTTTTTATTAACTATCTGGATCGCTTTGTAGTCGTTTTTATTGACGACATTCTTATTTACTCTCGTGACCACGAAGAGCACGAGCGTCACCTCCACCAAGTTCTCGATACATTGAGGCGGGAACAGCTTTATGGGAAATTTTCTAAGTGTGAATTCTGGATGCCTGAGGTTGTCTTTCTCGGGCATGTGATATCAGCCGAAGGGGTGAGAGTGGACCCACAAAAGACGGAAGCCATTCGAGATTGGCTACCACCGAAGAACGTGAAGGAAGTTCGTAGTTTCCTCGGCCTAGCAGTTACTACCGACGTTCGTAGAAGGATTTTCTAAAATTGCGCAACCGATGACTAACTTATCATGAAGGACAAGAAGTATTTGTGGTCAGAAGCATGTCAGCAAAGTTTTGATGAGCTCAAGAGTCGATTGATTTCGGCACCTGTTTTGGTCTTACCAAAAGGAACGGAAGGATTTGTGGTGTATAGTGACGCGTCGAGACAGGGTCTGGGATGTGTACTAATGCAGGAAGGGAAAGTGATTGCCTATGCATCGAGACAATTGCGACCCTATGAAGTTAACTATCCGACCCATGACTTGGAGTTAGCAGCCGTGGTGTTTGCTTTGAAAATCTGGCGTCACTATCTTTATGGAGTTACCTGCCAGATCTTTACAGACCACAAGAGCCTAAAGTACATTTTTACTCAGAAGGAGTTGAACATGAGACAGAGAAGATGGCTAGAATTAATCAAGGACTATGATCTCGAGATCCTTTATCATCCGGGTAAAGCAAATGTGGTTGCCGACGCTTTGAGCCGAAAGACAGTGCAGGAGCAGATGTTGAGCCGTTTGACAGCACAGAGAGAGTTGCAGTTGGACCTTATGAGGCCAGAAATTGAAGTTTGGTTACAGCATGTTCAGGGACAACTTTGCACCCTTGAGATTTCTTCGTCTCTTGAGGATATGATCAAATCGAAGCAAATTATGGACCCATTCTTATCTCGAGTTCGGGATGAGGTAACCCAAGGGAAAGCCCCTGGATTCGTGATCCACGATGATGGATTGATACGCTTTAGAAATCGAATTTGTGTACCCGCTGAAGAAGAATTGAGGAACTCTATCATGAGAGAAGCCCATGCTACCCCATACTCTATTCACCCGGGCTCTAGCAAGATGTATAAGGATTTGAAGCAGAATTATTGGTGGGGGAATATGAAACGTGAGGTTGCTGAATTCGTTTCGAGATGTTTAACCTGTCAGCAGGTTAAGATTGAGCACCAGCGACCCGCAGGAATGCTGAAACCGCTTCCGATTCCCGAGTGGAAATGGGAGGACATATCTATGGATTTTATCACTAGCTTGCCGATGAGCCGTAGAGGAATGAATACGATTTGGGTGATTGTGGACCGTCTGACCAAATCAGCTCACTTCTTAGAGATTAAGGACACGTGGGGTCCCGAGAGATTGGCCCAGCTGTTTATTAAGGAAATCGTGAGATTGCATGGTACCCCCAAGAGTATAGTATCAGACCGTGACGGGCGATTTGTGTCGAACTTCTGGAAGGCAGTTCATCGTGCGATGGGCACGCAGTTGAATTTCAGTACGGCTTTTCATCCACAGACCGATGGTCAGTCAGAGAGAACCATCCAGACTCTAGAGGATATGTTGAGAGCATGTGCTCTTGATTGGAAGGACGATTGGGAAGCCCAGCTGCCTTTGGTGGAATTCACTTATAATAACAGTTGGCATGCTTCGATTCAGATGGCACCGTATGAGGCATTGTATGGCCGTCGCTGTAGGTCCCCTTTGTGTTGGGACGAACTGTCAGAATCTCTGGGTACGGAACCCGATATGTTATTAGCAGCCCGTGAGAAGATCACCTTGATTAGGAGTCGGTTGTTAACGGCTCAAAGTCGACAGAAGTCTTATGATGACCACCGTCGACGACCGCTTGAATTCGAGGTTGGTGACCATGTGTTAATGAAGGTGTCTCCTACCCGAGGAGTTTTTCGTTTTGGGAAACGAGGCAAGCTGAGTACGAGGTATATCGGGCCGTTTGAGGTTTTGGAACGAGTTGGCGATTTAGCTTATCACCTGGCTTTACCACCAGCCCTGAGCCGGATCCATAACATGTTCCATGTCTCCTAGTTAAGGAAATACGTTGCTGATCCAAGTCATGTACTTCAGTTCGATGAGATCGATTTAGCGGAGGATCATTCGTATGAGGAGCACCCCATATGGATACTTGAGAGAAGGATCAAACAATTGCGGAATAAGACGATTCCCCTACTGAAGGTTCAGTGGTCACGACACGGGGTCGAGGAGGCCACATGGGAGACGGAGAGAAGCATTCAAGAGAGGTATCCTGAATTGTTTACCCCTTAGTTTCGAGGACGAAACCCCTTTTAAGGGGGGGATTATGTAATATCCGATGGAAATTCTTACTTACTGTTGTACTATTCGGATAATTCGATACTGTTGTAGTCTTGTTGCATTTGTGAAATGAATATTGATGTTAGAATATATCATAATAGACTTAATAAAAAATGATCACTCGCAATATGTTTGAATTTTCAGCTTTGTATAAATAAGTATGTTGTGTCACGATTTATTCATCCCGACAGGCGATCGACTATAAAGCCGAGCGACCAAGTCAACATCTGTCAAACTATGGCTAGCTCACCATGTCGAAGATATCAGACCACCGTCAGGCACCCAGCGATCGACTCCCAAGGCGATCGCCTTTTGGCAGCTGGCGATCTACTCTAGTGACTGGCTAAGGGCAATCGACCTACGCCCCGAGCAGAGACGATCGCCCGTCAAAATCATCAAGGTCTGGATCTCAGAAAAGCACCCACGTGCAGATCCACCAAAGGCGCTGACAAGATCTTCTGCTGACAGACAAGATCTTTTGACCACAGCCTGTCACCTACCTCACCTACCAGCATGCGCCGAAAGTTGTCAGTGGGACCACCCGTGTCAGCAACTCAGGACGCGTGTAAGCTCCCCATTGGACCGCATAGTTGACTGCCAGCAACTCCTGCAGACTTTGAGGGGACAGGCCCATGTGCTAAAAGACGATCGCCCGATTATTATATTGCAGAGAAGGCGATCGCCCAGCGTATCCAAGCCCAATAAATAGAGAACCTCCTCCTACTGGAAAAAGGTTCAGATTCTCACACATTCAACCTACGGTTCGGAATTCATTTTGACTTACGTTCGAAATACATTCCACCAAAGGTTCCCAGTTCACATTCTCTCACATTCCGATACATTCACGGAAATACTGAAGAACATACATATCATCAAGCTCCCGGCTATCTCACCGGAATCCATCTCAGGACTTCTCTCTCCAAATCTCTCGTCCAGAAGACGATCGGCAGAAGCAGCGAGTCTCCACTAGACAGATTCCAAAGGATTCATAAGCCCCAGAGCCCAAGCATCCAGCTAAATACTCGCCGTGAGAGACGATCGATCTCTCATCACCGCGACTGTTCATCTCCTTTGTTACAAGAACTCACAGAGCATCAAATCTGGTTCTTCCGGCAATCTACACGCTCACTAGCTAAGATAACAAGAATCTTTACACTCATTGTAATTGTATTCTTACATTAGTACTTGTATCCCCGAATATTGGTATTAATAATATCTCGCGAGAGCATTCAAGCCCGGGACTAACAACCCCGACAAATCTTGTGTTATTTATCTTTCTCACGGAAGTGCTCTTGCATTTGTTTGCTATCCCATCCATTCCAGCAATATCTATCTCCGGATAATATTTTGGGTAGTAACAATTGGCGCTAGAGGGAGGGGCATCTAACCCTCATACTTTTATTTCTACCGTCCCGAAGAACACTCACTGTTCTTGGGGCATATACTTGAAGTGACACTCACTGCACTTCAAAGAAAACCTTCAGAATCATGACATCCGCCGGTACATCGAAGAAAGCCGCTCTCCGAACCGCCGGACACCATTTCCTGGCTCAGTCCGAACCCCAGCCGACGACAGGGGGAAGCCGCGGCAACGCGAGACTCTCGATCCCGCATCCGAGAGATGGCCCCAACCTCTCACTCGATCAGTTCCAAACCGAGGAACAGATCGAGGAGGCTATGGCCATCCTGGAGGAGCGACGGAGAGCATGCGCGCCGCCCGCGATAACTCCCTCGATCATCCGCCGCATGGGAAAACGGAAATTCAATGGGCTACTGAACGAGCGATCGTCAAAAGCCCCAATTCGCGAGGAAAGGCTCTCGCACGACCGGACGGATCCATATTCGATCGCTTGGGACACGACCCGTCCTGACGACCGGGGCATTCTGTTTCCAACCTTGACAAGACGGAATCCGAATCCGTCACCAGGACTTCGGCCTACCCGCCTCACAAACCAACGCAGTCGGCCATCTCGACTCGCCCCGATCGCTGTGGGATCGATCTTGGATCGCCTCGGCTCCGAGCGCCGAGCCGCTAGCAGTCAGGCCACGGCGATGGCCGCCATGCAACGCCAGCTCGACGAGATGAGAGCACTCTTGGACATTGGGGCAAGCACCAGCAAAAAGATCGTCGGGCCGACCGAGCCACTCGCGGTCCACATCGAGCTTGCCCCCATACAACCAACGATCGCTCCCCCCAAAACACCTCTGTACGAGGGGAGATCGGACCCCGAAACCCACCTGAGTAAATTCCGAATCGACATGACTGGGTGCGGGGCATCTGATGCAACCAAGTGTCGGATCTTCCCTTTAACATTGGGCGAGCTGGCCCATAGGTGGTACGTCTCACTACCACCACGATCGATCACCTCTTTTAAGAAACTGGCGAATGACTTAACATCATACTTCGCCAGCAAGGTCGCCAGACCAGAAGGTCCCCACCGCATGATAAAAATCAAGCAGGGGAAGGACGAAACTGACGCAGATTACATCGACCGGGTAGACGAAATCATCCTCACCTGCAAACCCGTCAGTGACGAGCTCGCTCTCTATTCGGTCATGGGGGGATTCCACGGTCACTCTCCCATGTTTAGACATCTCTCCAAGGATATCCCCCCAACTTACGCGATCTTCCGCGCTAAAGCTGCCAACTTCCTGGCCAGGCAAAGGCTACTCACCCTCCGCTTAGACGAGGAAACGCCACCTCTTGTCCAGAAGATAGCGATCGCCAAAGCAAAGAAGGCGATCGCCAAGATGCCCGGAGATCTCAAGGCTTTCGAGGACATGGAAGCCCATCTCCTCCATACGTTCAACAGGACTCCGGCACATACTTTCTATGCCATCAAGGGGCACGAAGAGCTCAAAAAGCCAAAGGCGATAAGGGACCATGGTCACCTGGACAACAATCAATATTGTGCCTACCACAAGAGTCCCGGCCACAGCACCAACAAATGCCGCGACCTCCTCAAACAGCTCTGGAGATTGTTCGAGGAGGGCAAGTTGGACAGTTTATTGGTTTAGCCGAAGCCCCTACCAATATCTATAGACGATCGTCCGAGTCGAACACAAAACAGGCTGGAAAGCTCGTATGAGCCGACCCCTGGATCAACCTCGGCGACCGCCCCTACATGCTTCAACCAAGAGAAGGAGAGCTCGGAAGTCTCCTCGATCTCCCTCATTTAAGAAACTGGAGGACTCGATCGCCATCTACAGTTCACCATCTAACTTGATGGACTAAGGCACGAGATCGCCTCCCCCGCACAACGTACACCGTCGAAGGTCGGCATCTACATGACGATCCAAGGTGGAAGAGTGCAGCCATGGTCCTGGCGGTCGATGGAACCGATTGTTTAGGCCATGCAAGGTCCCTTTAGGCCAAGATCGCCCGCCCTTCGTTTAAATACGAGGCCGGCGTAGTCTGAGGGCCCTCCAAAATTAATCAGTGGACACGATCGCTCGCCCTCAAAGGTTCATCGTCTAACATGGTGAACCCGGACAATGCGACGTGCCAAAACCCCCGTCTCAATGTACACCGTCGAGGTCGGCCATCTCCATGGCTGGCCGAGGTGGAAGCAGAGATAAACAAGCCGCGGGCGTGGAGTTGATTCATCCGACGCTGCCCCGCGCAAGGACTCCTCTAGACCGAGACCGCACGCCCTTCGTTTAAATACGAGGCGAGGCGCAGCCTAACAGAGGACCCTCATAATAAAGTGAGTCACGAGACACTCAATGTCTTCGCGCATCAAGACATGATCAAGGAGTCGGTCCATCGAACTCCGCGATCGTGCACGGTTCCTCAAGATGGACGACCGTCCCCGAGGATTCGACAAAGTTGAAGACCGCTCACTCAAGGAATTATTTTCATCCCCTTACTTCCGCTAAGTGAATAAAAACAAGGGGCAATAAGAGTGCGGACTACCTACACGACGATCGTCGCTATTCAACCACATACGGAGATCGTCATTTTTTCAGATGTAGTGCAGCGATCGATTTTGTTGTAAAAAGTTATCTTTATGAGTTTATCAATTCATTTGGAACTACCCTCGCAACGATCTCTCCTCACACATTTGTACAAAGTCAAACAAAGACTTAAAAATAACCATTCATTCAAGTGATAAGTCAGAAAGACAAATGCTCATTTCATTACTTGAAAAATCGGGGTACATGATCGCCCGAAGGCCTAAGTGCTACAAAAAGAAGCTACAAAACTACAAGTAAGTAAGCTAAAAAACGTCAAAAATGAAGTGCCTCAGGCCCCTGCCTGGCCTTCGCCATCAACATTCGGCGCGGTCCCCTCATCTTCCGGAGCGTCGGGATGAGCAAGATTGGCTGGAGACGGATACCAGCTCAAATCCACGCCGATGTCCGCCAGGTCCAAGATCGGCAAGGAGAAAGCCGAATGGAGAGGATGCTCCAATGCATATGACTTGAACTTCTCGGCAAGAGGACCGACCTCCAAGCCTCCCTTCTTAGCCGCTCGGATCGAGTCGGCGAACGCCAAATAATAGGCGAACTCGCTGACATACTCCAAGTTTTGGAAGGGATCGGCCTTGGTCGCCTCAACCTCTCCTCTCAGCTCGGCCATCGCCTGTTGCGATCCCTGGAGCTCGGCCTCCCTCGCAGCAACCTTCTCTTTCGCCTCCGCCACTCATTGCTCAGCCGAGCGATAGTCACCTTCTGGCGATCGGCCTCCTCTTCAGCAACATTCCGCGCCTGGACGGCACTCTGCATCTGGTCCCGAAATCGGTCGACCGCCATTCGATATTTCTCAGTCTCTTTCTTCTCCAGCTCAAGCTCATGGCTCGCCCGCTTGGCCGCCTCCAGAGCGTCCTTCTCCATCGCCGCGATCTTGTCAGCAAACTCGGCGTTCTCTTTCCGAGCCACCTCGAGATCCTCCTGCAGGCGAATGGTGGAGGGCCGCCCCTCAAACTCCTGAGCAGCCTGGACGGCCATGGTCGCCGTCTGAAGAGAAAGGGCGAGAACAGCATGCATCGAACTCGACGATCGCTGCCGGGCGATCGCATCCAGATCAGTCGTCCACGCCTTCGGCAAAGCAGAAGCAGCCTTGCTAACATATGGAGGAATATCACAGGAATGGCGAGGAGATCGGCTCGCCAGGAAATCCACGACCATCGGTGGACAAGAAGGATATGCGCGACGGATCCTGCATCAAAACAGCTAAGTTAGTACAACTCCTACGCAGATGCAATTGTCAACACAGAAATGCTATCTACCTCTCAGCCTTCTCGGGATCCCGACCGAAAAACGGTTTCCCTCGAGGGGTCTCAGCATCCGCGATCGCCGTCTCCCGCAGAAAAGCCGCAGAGGGCGGCTCGCTCTCCGGAGCAACGATGGTGATCGGAGGCGCGGCGATCGGCACTTCATCGCCCGGGGCAGGAAACGAAGTTCCTTCCGGCCTCGGCCTCTTGCGATTCGCCCGAAGCCCCTCCTCCGGAATTTCCTCCTCAACCGCGACCTGCTCCACGCGAGGCTCCGGCTCCACGCGAGGCTCCGCCTACGGAACTATAGGCAATGCAACGGGAGGGGCCCGAGTCGACCTCTTATGGCGAAGACGGCCTAGGACTCCTGGGTTCGACATTGCGATCTCCGTCGGGGGCTCCAAAAAGCGAGGGAAGCGAACCTCTGCAGTTAAGACAATCAACCAACGGTCAGACACTTTCCTCAAGTAAGGCGATCGTCTCTAAAGTGAAGGTCGCATAAACACATACCTGGCACCGCGAGATGTCTCGGGAAGCGGAATAGTCGAGCCGACAACCAGCGACTCTCCTTGTTGATCCGAGTGGCGTCTAGGTCGTCGTCCGACAAGCTCCTTATCCGCTCCCAAACAACAAGAAAATCGAAAGGCAGCTCCTCGATCGCCGGAATATGAAAGCCTGCAAAACAGAAATCAAATTAGATCAGTCCAAAACGCATCCAAACGAAGGGAGAGTCTAAACCCTTACCGGGATTCCTCTCCCGAAATTCAGTGGGGATCTCCAGCTCGCCCGTGGGATTGTCGCTCGCCGAAGCTCTCCACTTGCCGGCGACCCAGAACCACTTCGTTTGATCGCCACGTATCTTATTCGGGACTCCATGAATCACCCGACCAGATCGGCCTTGAATATGGTAACCGCCGACCAACCCTCTGTGAGCCGTCAGTTTAAACAAATGGTTCATCTCCAACGGCGACGGGAGAGGCAGTACGGCGGTGACCGCCGAAAAGGGTGAGAGTGCAGATTATTTGGAGCGGGCGTTCGGCGTCGGCGAAGTGGCGCCACATTCCAAGCGGCCAACGATGGGAGACCGCAAAGGATAGAGGGAAGCGCAGCCGGCCTCCATAACGGCCTCACTCACCGCGACCATACCCATCGGAGGCCGGTCGCCTCGTTCATTCTCCGCGGGCGCGAACATGTCCACATCTCAAGGAACATGGAATCTTGTCCTCCACACGGCCGATCTCTCACGACGCCGAGCCCGTATTTGGCCGAGCGACCACGATCACGCGCGCACCCAGATCGCGACCGCTTGGGAAGCACATATGGATAAGCGACCGAGTATCCCCGGAAATCGAATCTCGGAGTAGGACCGGCCAACCTCTCCATTATCTCAGCGAAGGCCCTATAGGCCCGACCAAAATCGCTATGTTGCTCCCAGTAAGCCCTGATCGCCAGATCTCTCTCGATCTGCGATCGTCTCTCTTCAGCAGCCGACTCCTTAGCAATATCGGCCTCATTGAACAAAGCCTCAACTTCAGCCGGGTCGATTCCGGCTCGAATAGCTTCACCATTGCCTGTGGAAGACGGAAGAAGTTTCTCCCCGGGCAGCCGATGTCCCGGCGGCAGAACTAGTTCCCGCTCCAAATGATGATGAGGTTCCGGCCATTTTCAGAGATAGAAAAGGAGAAAAGGATTTTTCTTACCCTAAAGTGAAATCGAACGACGATCGGCACTAAGATCTTCAGAAAATTCGGCAGCAGGTCCTTCTTTCTCCAATAAGCACGCGTGAGTGAAGCTGCAGCCCCGCGCCCCCTTTTTATAGGAGAAGGCAGGGACCCGATTGCAATAAGGGAAAACCTCAGGGGTCGGATCTCAAACGACGCCCTAGTTGACCCCCTCGAGACCCGCGTACGCGTCTTTTCGAGGACGCGTCAGCCGATGAGTCATTAATGACCGTTGGCGTCCTCCAATAGAAGCCCGACACGTGCGCGGAGACTTTTCAACGCCCGTTGTTTTTTCCCGCGCAGTTCAGCGGCCAACCAGGTCATCCGAACTCAGGATATATCAGCTCAAAGACGATCGCCAGTTCAATAAAACACGAAGTCGCTCATCAAAAGTTCAGCGATCGCCAAGAAATCCACCTCACCCCACGTTTCCAACGTATGAGCGAGCTGGGGGGCAATTGTTGTGTCACGATTTATTCATCCCGACAGGCGATCGACTATAAAGCCGAGCGACCAAGTCAACATCAGTCAAACTATGGCTAGCTCACACATGCTGCTTCCAAAGCACCACATACATCGGTATGGATTAATCCTAGTTTATCAGCGGCTCCCATTTCGACAAATCCTGCTCAAGACCCTTGATTAATTAACCCTCTGAAATCTCGTCATATATCCTTGGTTAATTAATCATGATACCAACATTTAAAACGAGTTGAAACAAACTTCCAGAAGCACGAATCTCAGCCTTTATTGAGACCAACATTTTAAAACGAGTTGAAAAGATCTTTTGAAGTACGAAAATTGAGCGATCGACATATGTAGACGGGGACTCCTTTTTTGTCTATATCGACACGAGCAAAGTTAGTCGTGCAAACCTCGTGGGGGTTATCAGAGAGGGTTTGGGTGGTCCAAATGAGTCCGATTACAAATTATGGTACTTGACACACATGGCCAAGGGAAACAAAGTAAAAGTCCTATTACGGGGTGATACCGAGATACTTCGATTACTAGTAGAATACAAGGAGGATCATGAGGTCTATCTTCATAACAGCAGCTCCTCCACTCCCGAGGTTAATATGGGATGTAGCACCTCCTCCTTTTTTAAACTTGTACACTTTATCACAATAGTTGCACTTGGCCAAGAAATGACCGGGACCGGATGCAACGTCATCCATTTTTGTATAATGGATCGCAAATAATGGAGATTTCAGCTCGGATGGTTTCTTTTGTTTTGGTTTTGTTGGTTGCTCTTGCTCATCATCTTCATGAATCGATTTTGAGGCTTCAAACATTTCGTTGATTTGTTCTTCGGTTAATTCATCGGGAACATAATCTCCAAAATTCGGACTTGGTATAGAATGAGAACTCGGAGTATGAATAGGAGGAGGAGTACTACCACTAGCACCGCCTCTTCCACGTCGAGGAATGCCGGTGATAGCCTTTCCCTTTCCCCGATTGAATTGACCACTTGACATTTTTTTGAATTAAAAGTATACTTGAGAGTTGAGATAATAGAAATTAGAGAGAAAGTAGATAGTTGGTGTGAGAAAAATAAAGGATGTGAGGAGGGTATTTATAGGTGTAAAAATGTAAAAAAAAAAATTGAAAATGTGACCGTTGAACTGCCGGTTCCCGGTTTGAACCGCCGGTTCACAACGGTCACTTTTTGAATTTTTGAATTTTTTTTTTTGAAACCGGCGGTTGAACCGCCGGTTCGCGGTTCGTCATTTTGACGAACCGAAACCGAACCGTCTAAAAACGGTTCACGGTTCCGGTTTTGAACCGAACTGCGGTCAACGGTTAACCGAACCGCGGTCAACGGTTCAAAACCGACGATTCGACAGTTCGAAAGGAACCGTGAACACCTCTAAATGAGTCATGGAAGGATTGACTTTTTGTGTCATCCAAACATACTACTACTCTCCATCTCAATTAAAGTGAGAGCCTTTACTTTTTTCAATTATTAAGAGGCATAAATTTAGAACTTAATTTTTAAATTTTATCATTGATATATTAGTCACGCTTTTCCATTTAAAGCGGGATGTTTCACTTTTTTACAATTTTCAAAATATATTTATCATTTAAATATTGTTCATCTTTATATCCAAATTACACATATTTTAATAAAATATTATACATCACAAAAAACCCAAACTACTGTTATTTTCGACCATTATACCCAAAACATCATTTTCGACCACTTTCGTTCAGGATGATATTTTTCACCCATTTTGCTATGGGATGTTATTTTCGACCCTTTTCGTCCCAGGACATTATTTTTGACCCGTTTCACCGCAGTACGTTATTTTCGACCTGTTTCGCCCCGCGGCAATATTTTCGCTCGTTTCGCTCCAAGACGCCATTCTCGAACCGTTTAACACCTGGACGTTATTTTTGACCCATTTTGTCACTGAGGCGAAATTTTCTACCGTTTTGCGCTGGGATAATATTTCCGACCAGTTTCAACATAGGGCTGCCTTCTAGCCGCTTCTTACAGGTCCAACCTAAGCAGGAGTGGAAGGAGAAAGACTGACATGGAGCCATCTCTTCACTCTCCTTTAGCCGATTCAGTTCCCGAATCCTATCTCTTGGACGTCCCCAGCAGCTTTACCTTTCCCTCCCTTCATTATTTTCGACCAGGGAGGATATTATCGATCCTTTTTGCCCCGGGACGCTATTTTCGTTCCGTTTAATCATGTGACGTTATTTCGACCTATTTCGTCGTGGCACGTTATTTTCCGCCCATTTCGTCCCAAACCCCTCGGACCCCCCCCCCCCCCCCTTGCTTAATGAGACCAATGCCTTCTTTTTCGACCTGTTTCGCCTCGGGACGATATTATCGACCAGTTTCGTCACGAGATATTATTTTCGATATGTTTTGCCTTGGGACATTATCTTCGACCTGTCACAAAAGAAAAGAGCTTATAAAAGGAAAAAGAAAAATGAAGAATGGGAAAGGTGTAATGGAGGCATCATCATTTAGGAGTTAGGACGGGGTAATTAAAACACTCTTCAGAAAATGCTACCGAGTTTTTCTTGTGATACAGTACTGTAAAATACTCTCGGGACAAAAATATGGTCAAAATACATTTCAAAACAGTCATCATACTCGCATGTGTTCCATGTCTCTCATATTCGTAGTAATAATGGACAACGTTGTACGCGTGACTTGATTTAAAGCACGCTTTGGTAGATAAAAAAGTAACTGATGTTTTGTGAATGTCAAAAATATTATCATCCATGCCAAGAATCTGTTGAATCCGGAGAATTATAAACATGAATAAGTTTACCGAAAAATATTACCCTTCTTATAATTTTGATTGCAAAATATATGCCGGAGATAGAAAATTAAAATACAGGACACCAATCACTACTACAAAATTAGCTTCTTTAATAACAATGGTTGCTCAAAACCGTTAAATGACACAAGATACTCAGAATAATAGTGTGTAATAATTAACAAATGTTATTAAAATAACCGATGTTAAAATAGCAACTTAACAGCGGTTTTATAATAACCGATGTTAAATTTATCCTGAAAAATTAAAAAAAAATGAACTTGCAATTTAACACCGGTTGTTAAAGAAAACCGATGTTAAAATTTTTCTCGAAAAAAAGTAAAATTAAATTTAACATTTAAAAAAGTAATTTAACTACTGTTAAAAGTGACAATTAACAGCGGTTTATATAATAACCGCTGTTAATTTTTTTCAAAAAAAAAAACTATAGTTAACAGCGGTTTTAGGTGATAAACGCTGTTAAAGAATTTAAAAAACACTGTTAACAGCGGTTGTGTTGAAACAACCGCTGTTGTTTGCACATACATTTAACAACGGTTGTTGCTTAACAACCGCTGTTGTTTGATCATTAAAAATGAATAATAGTTCAAGGTTTTAATTTTCTTCCTCCGCCTCTCTCTACCCTGTACTGACCCAAAATACACTCCCATTTTCCCATTGCCCTTCCCGTCGCCGTTGTCCGCCCTTCCCGTCGCTGTTGTCCGCCCGGCATCTCGGATTTTTGCCGTCGCCACACCTATTCCTTCAACTCCGTAAATAGTCTCAAGCAGCTCGCCACGCATGCATACATAAGGACTTAGATGCCCATTTCTATGTAGCCACAAGGCCCGTTCAACATACCTGAGGAGAGACGTAGAAGCAGGTTGGGGAGAGGCGACCATCTCGCCGGACGATTGGCCTTCGCCGCTACCGGACGTGGCCTCGAGCGACCATCTCCGAGCTACCCCACCGCTGGCCACTTCTATTTCCGCGGCCTCGTCTTCTCGGATTTTCTGCCACCGCGGGTTAAAACGCTACCGAGGTGTTGCCATCGGCTTTATTCCATTTTTTTACATTTTTCTGTACCCTACGTTAGTTTGCATTGCATATTGGTTTCATTTTGTTTGTGCTAATTTCGAAGATAATTATTCACTAACATGAATAATTTGTTCGGGTACTTGTACTTCTGTGTTGTTACCTAAAATATTATCCGAAGATAGTATTGCTGGAATGATCGAGTAACAAACAAATGCGAGAACACTTCCGTGAGAAAATAGATAACACAAGATTTGTCGGGGTTGTTAATCCCGGGCTTGAATGCTTTCGCGAGATGTTATTAATAAATATACTGTCGAGTACAAATATTAATGTTAGAATCTATTACAATGAGTGTAAAGACTTCTAGTTATCTAGGCTGTAGAGCGCGTAGATTGCCGGAAGAACCAGATATGTAGATCTGTGAGTTCTTGCTTGGGATGTATGATAAGTGTGTATGAATATCACTATGAATGTATAAGTGGTTGCCAGATGAGTCTTTGATTCTCTTTCTGTGTGTATTTTGCACTGTATTCATGGTAAAATCGCGTCCCTTTGGCTATTGTAGTGAGTTCTCTATTTATAGGGGACAAGGTAGTTGGGACCCCTCAGGCGATCGCGGGCGACCGCCATTTTCTATATTATAATAAGATGGTCGATCGTCCCGTCACGTGGGGCTGTTCCCTTAAAGTCTGGGGCCGTTGCTGGTGGCCAGCTGTGCGAGCCAATGGGAAGCCAGCACGCGTCCTGGGTCGCTGTCCGGGGAGGACCCACTTTGTACCTTTTGGCAGCCCTGTCGGTAGGTGTGGTAGGTGACAGGCTGGGGTCAAAGGTCCTATTTGTCGGCGCCCTCTGATGATCCGCACATGGGCCACCGTCCAAGATTCGGTCTTCGACGACTTTGACGGATGTTGGATCCATACGTGGCATGAGACGATCGCCTCTGGTTCGCTCATTAAAGACGATCGCCAGATATCAAAAGACGATCGCTGGGTACCAAAAGACGGTCGCCGTATTGTGCCGATCGCTGGGCGTTTGCCCAGAGTATGTCTTCTATGGTTGGCTTCTCTGATCGTGATGCCGATCGCCTATTTGAGGCGTATTAATCGCCACACAACAATTGCCCCCCAGCTCGCCTCGATGTTGAAAACACGGGATGAGGTGGCACTGTTGGCGATCGCCGATGTTTAGACGATCAAGCGATCTGCTTTCAACTTTGGACGATCTCTTTTTGCGCTGGGAGTAGCGGGAAATGAAGGCGGGCTCTCGAAACGTTGCAAGGACACGCGTCGCGCTATTGTTGGGGGAGTCCGACGGTTTGTCAGACTTGCCGCCTGGCGTGCCCTTAAAAAGACGCGCACGCGGGATTCGAGGGCAGCATTTAATGCGTCCCCTCACTGACGGTTGCTATTCAGCCCTCGAACTTTCGCCTATTTGCACAGAGGCCCCCGCCTCCATCTATAAAAGGGGCTAGGGCTTCTTCATTTTCACCCTTCATGCATTCTTGCATTTTTAGGCGAAACTCTGCAGAATTTTCCGGAGCTTCTTGTGCCGATCGTCTTCCTTTCTCTAGGTAAGAAAAATCAATCTTCTCTCTCCCTTTACTTTCTATAATATGTCGGGAGGATCCAAAACCTTTGAGACCGGAAGTTCTTCCGCCTCCGCGGCTTCGCCTGGCCGGGAGGATATTCCCGTTGGAGTTGACATGGAAACGGCTGTCGAGGCCATTCGTGCGGGGATTGCACCTGCAGAACTCGAAGAGCTCTTCAACGAGGCCGAAGTGGCGAGGACGGCGGTGACAGCGGAGTAGGGGGGCTCGTCGGCGGATGAGGACGAACTGGTGCGGATAACTTGGGAACGGCGGAGTGCATTTGGCCCCGCCTATATGGCTTTCGCCAGGATTATGGAGGGAAACGCCGGACCTTGTCCGGAATTTGACTTCGAAGCCTACTCCGCCGCTCATCCTTATGAACATGTGAAACGGACGGTGTTTCGGGCCGCCGACCCGTCTCAGTGGACCCTTGGTAAGATCCGGAGTTCGGCGACCCTGAAGGACTTGGACCGCTGGAGGGCAAAATATCATATCCCCTCTGACATTTCCCTGCACGTTCCCTCGAAGAATGAGCGTGCCGATCAACCGCCCGAGGGTATGGTCGCCGTTAGTGAGATGATCATGGAGTCCAGTTTGCGATTCCCTCTGCCGTTCGCCGTCTCCTATTTGTTGATCGCCTGGAATTTGGCGCCGCTCCAACTGACGCCGAACGCCTGGCTACAGGTCATCTGCACTTTGACTCTCTTCGGTGGTCACCGGTTGTTCCGCCTCCTTTCTGCGATGGAGATGAACTATTTGTTTAAACTGGCTGCACAGAAAGGGTCGATTGGCGGTAATCATATCCAAGGCCGAATGGGAAGAGTGGTCCTTGGTGTGCCGAACAAGTCCCGGGGCGACCTGGCGAAATGGTGCTGGGTCGGCGGAGCGTGGCGATCGCAGACGAGCGACAGCCGAGGAGGAGTCGATATTCCTACCAACTTTCGGGAGAGGAATCCGAGTAAGGATTTTAACTCTCCCTTTGATCGAGCTTGTCTTAGATCGATCTAATTTCGCTTTTCTTTGCAGACCTCTCGCTCAGCCGATCGACGATCTCCCTTTCGATTTCTTGATCGTTTGGGAGCGGATTCGTGCCTTGCCGGATTCCTTCATTGATGTTCGCTCGCTCGGTAACGAACTTCACCGGTTGGGGGCTCGATTGTTTCGCTTCCCTCGTCACTTGAGAGTTCCAGGTATGAGCTTTAAGTGGTGCTTTCTTGTTTGACGATCGTCTCCAGGAGGTTGCAGCGTTTAAGTAGTCGTCTAACTTGTTTGTATTTCTTCTTTGACAGAAACTCATTTTCCCCTCTTTACCGAGCCACCACCGGAGATTGCCATGTCTAACCCAGGACTCATCGGTCGCCTTCACCTGGGTAAGAAGACTGGTCGCGTTCCTGCGACGACGTCTCGCCCTGCTCCGGTGGTGAGGCCCGCTGGGGTGCCGGTCGCCGAGCCGGAAATTCAAGAAGAGGCACAACTCCAGCGCCGCAAGAGGTAGAGGTCGGAGGAGTCCCTGCCGACCACTGAGGCGGACGTGTCTATTCTGGAGCCTCCGGTTGCTGCAGCTCCTATCTCTGCCATTCCGATGGCGGAGGGATCAGGCCCTAGGCCCTCGGCGTCCGGCTCCAGGTCATCGGGCGGCTTTTCAAAGAAGGTGGCGATCGCCGAGGCGGAAACCTATCGGGGCAAGCCTTATTTTGGCCGCGATCCTGAGCTGGTCAACAGGTAAGATTGGATCGAACTTTCCGAGTTAGGCATTTTTAGTGAGATATGGACTAACTCCCTTGTCATTTTTGTTTGCACTGCAGGATTCGTCTTGCTGACCCTGACGTCGCTCCCATGGTGCTCGACTTCTTGTCGAGTAAGGCTCCAGCAAAGTCCCTCGACGTCCCTACTTATGTTCAGAAGGCCATCACCTCACTACCCAAGGCTTGGACGACCGATCTTGATGCGATCGCTCGTCGGCGATCCGGAGATACTATACAGGCGACCATTGCCCTGGCTCTCCAGACGGAGACGATGGCCATCCAAGCTGCCAAGGATTTTGAAGGGCGACCCTCCACTGCTCGCCTTCATTCCGATCTTGAGGCCGCTCGGAACTCCAACATCGAGTATGCCAACCGGATCCAGTCTATGGAGAAAGAGCATGTGGAGGTGGCTAAACGATCTAAGCAAGACACCGACCGACTGAAGCAAGAGCTGAACCGCTCTAAGGAGGCTGCTGATCGGTTCCGCGATCAGGAGAAAGAGGCTTGCCGGAAGCTTGCGGCTTCACAGGAGGAAGTGGCCGGGCTGAAGGCGACGGCAGATCGGCTCAGCAGCGAGCTGGAGGAGGCGAGGAGAGAGCTGGAGAAGGCCAAAGGGGAAAACGCCGCCAAGGTGGTTGAGCTGGCGGAGGCTGAGAAGGCGGCCGCGGAGTTGAAGGGGCAGCTGAAAGCGATCGAGACCTATCCCTACCTCAATGTTGCGCTCGTCGGCGAGTTTGCTTATTATGTGGCCTACGCCGACGCCGTTCGAGCCGCCAAAAAGGTAGGGATCGAGATCGGTCCCTTGATAGAGAGCTTCAAAGGTTATGCACTCGAGCGCCCTCTGCACCCGGAGTTCTCTTTGCTGATCCTTGACCTCATCGACTTTGGGATCGATTTGAGTTGGTATCCTGGTAAACTCATTCATCCTGAGGCCGATAGGGGGGCGCACGCCGATCCGCCACCTGAGGGCGAAGACCAGCCGGCGGGACCTTGAGAGATGTTTTTTTGTTTTCCTTGTATCTTGTAATTTTTCTGCTCTCTTTGTAATGCCTTCGGGCTCCACAATGTACTACATCTTTACTATGAATAAATTACTCTTTTTTCACACTGTGTCTTTTTATGTATGATCGCCTTTGAATGTTTGCATGCAATTTTTTACAAGTATGTGTATGATTGCATCCGACGTCTTGTTCATCCGGCCGATTGTCAGAATGTTGAATGTATTGACATGTTTCGGATCAAAATTCTTACTTGTAAATTTTGTCGAACAATATCGTCCTGCGTGTGTTTGAGCGAAGCCGATCGGGTGTGGTTCCTTCCTTCCGATCGCATTTAGGATTAGCTCCCCTTCTCTGCCCCTTGTTTTTGTTTACTTATTGTAAGTAAGGGAGCAAAAATAGTATGTTTGGTGAGCTATCCTCAGTTTTGCCGACTTTGAGGAATCGTGAACGGTCGCGGAGTTCGATAGACCGACCTCTACAACCGTGTCTTTGTGTGCGAGGGAAATTGTCTATCCCGCGGCTCACTTTATTGTGAGGGCCCTCCGTTAGGCTGTGCCTGCCTTGTATTTAAATGAAAGGCGGGCGATCTTGGTCTGGAGGAGTCCTTGCACGGGGCGTCTTCGGTTTGTTCGACTCCACGTCCGTGGCTTGTTAGCTCTGCTTCCACCTCGGCTCGCCATGAAGATGGCGACCCTCGACGGTGTACGTTGAGACGGGGGTAGTGGCACGTCGCATTGTCCGGGTTCATCATGTTAGATGATGAACCTTTGAGGGCGGGCGATCGTGTCCACCGATTAGTTTTGGAGGGTCCTATGGCTACGCCGACCTCGTATTTAAACGAAGGGCGGGCGATCTCAGCCCAAAGGAACCTTGCATGGGCGAAGCTGTCGGTTCCATCGACCTCCAGGACCATGGATGCATATCTTCTACCTTGGATCGTCATGTATGGACGACGATCCTCGTCGGTATGCGAAATGCTCGGTGGGGCGATCGTCAAAATATATGGGATAGCAAAAAATCTCATTATATTCCTTGTACATAGGATAGTAGAAACTGACTACAAAGTTTTTCACTGGTAGTATTTTTTCAGATGCACGGCGTTCCAGGGATATTGATCCGGGATACCGTCAGGATGTTCAAGTTCGTAGGCTCCCTTAGTTAGCCATTTAGATATCCTGAAAGGTCCTTCCCAGTTCGGACCAAAAACGCCTGTGTGGGTTTGGATCTTCTTGAGGACGAGGTCGCCCACTTGAAACCTTCTTTCTTTGACCTTTGAATTGAAGAACTTCTTGGCTCTCCTTTTGTGGATTGTGTTCTTCATTTCTGAGGTCAGCCGTCATTCTTCGAGCATGTCTAGGTCGATTCGTCGGGCCATATCATTATCGGTCGTCATCTCTTGTTCGGTTCGATGGCTGAGGACGGCGATATCCGAAGGAATCACCGCTTCTGTTCCGAAGGCGAGGGCGAATGGGTTTCGCCGGTTGAATTACGGGTCGTCGTTCGATAAGACCACAAAACGTCTGGGAGCTCGCTCGCCCATCGCCCTTGCTTGGATTTTAGTCGTGCTTTTATTGTGTGTTTGAGGATCTTGTTCACAACCTCTACTTGTCCGTTCGTCTGAGGGTGATAGGGTGTTGAAAACAATCTTTTGATTCCCCACTTCTCACAAAATTGCATGACTTCTAAGCCGTCGAACTGCTTTCGGTTGTCGTAGATGATGGCCTGGGGCAGACCGAATCGGCATATGATGTTTCTCCATATAAACTTGATCACTTGCTCTTGGACGATCTTGTTGAGCGGTTCGGCCTCAGCCCATTTGGTGAAATAGTCTACCCCTACGATGGCGAACTTACAGCCCCCTGGAGCCGTCGGCAAGGGACCTATAAGGTCGATGACCCATTGCGCAAATGGCCAAGGGCTATACATGGAGGTGAGCTGTTCGGGGGATAGTTTAATGTTGGGGCCCATTATTTGACACCTATGACACGATCTGGCATAGGCGATCGCATCCTTCTGAAGTGATGGCCAGAAAAAACCTTGCCTGGTTGTCTTATGGATGAGAGCTCGCCCGCCCGCATGGTTTCCGCAAATCCCATCATGGATCTCGGCTAAAACGAGCCGACCTTCCTCCGGTGTAATATACTTGAGGAGTGGAAGGCTGAAGGCTCGCTTGTAAAGCCGGTCGTCCAATAGGGTATATCTGGTCGCACGGAGCTGGAGTTGGCGAGCTTTAACACGGTCATCAGGGACCATTCCGTCCTTTAAGTATTTGATGAACGGAGTCATCCAGTTCTCCTCGGCGATGGCAACCGTGGTAACCAGGCTTCTGTCGGTCGCCGGCCTTGCTGACTTTGTGATTTGGATATTGGAGAAGTCGGCTGCCCCATCCGATAATGCTTGTTTGGAAAGGGCATCGGCCTGGGAGTTGTGCTCTCTCAGGACTTATTCGATTAGCACTTCTTCAAATTTTGTGCACATTTCGGCGACCAGCTCTTGGTATTTGACCATCTGTTCACCGCGCGCCTCATATTCTCCCTTGACTTGGTTCACGACCAAAAGGGAGTCCATGAAGATATGGAGGCGACGAACATCTAGGGCGAGGGCTAGATCGAGCCCGTCTACCAAGGCTTCGTATTCGGCTTCATTGTTGGTCGCACGAAAACTGAAACGCACAGCGTTAGTGAAACTTTGTCCGTCGGGACTGATGAGGACAATCCCTGCCCCTGCTCGTGAATTGGTCGCCGAGCCATCCACATATAACTTCCAGGCAGGTCGTCCGATCTGGGTCGGACTGTGAGGGAAATTTAATTCCACCACGAAGTCCTCCAGAGCTTGGCCTTTGATCGCCGTACGAGGGGCGTATGTGATACCGTATTGGGCGATCTCCAGCGACCACTTGAGGAGTCGCCCGTTGGTGTCCGATCGATGTAGAACTTGCCTTAGAGGTAGAGTTGTCAGGACTTCCACTTGATGTTCAAAGAAATAAGCCCTTAGCTTACGAACACTCATGACAAGGGCATAGGCGATCTTCTCCAATGATGTATAGCGTGTTTCAGCATCGTGGAGCGCTTGACTAACATAGTAGATTGGCAAGTGGACTTTTCCCTCCGCTCGTACCAAGACGGCACTCAGCGCGACCTCCGAGACCGCTAGGTAAAGGAATAATTTCTCACCGGGGATCGGCTTAGCCAGGATCTGGGGGCTAGATAGATATTCCTTTATTTTGGCGAACGCTATCTGACTTTCCTTCGTCCATGCGAACTTCTTGTTCTTGATGGTCGCGAAGAAAGGCTTGCTTTTATCGCCAAGTCGAGATATGAAACGGTTGAGGGCGGCTAGACAACCTGTGAGGCGTTGTACCTGCTTGATATTTGGCGGATCCTGCATGTCAAGGATCGCCTGTATCTTGGTGGGGTTCACCTCGATCCCCCTTTGACTCACAATGTGCCCCAGGAATTTCCCGGAGCCCACTCCGAAGTTGCATTTCTTGGGGTTCAGTTTCATGTTGAACTTCTCGAGGATGGCGAACGTCTCGGCGAGATCATTGAGGTGATCTTCCTTCTTGAGGCTTTTGACCACGATGTCGTCAATGTAGACCTCCATGGTCTTGCCGATCTGATTGGCAAACATTCTGTTGACTAGTCGCTGGTAGGTTACCCCTGCGTTTTTCAAGCCGAACGGCATTCGGACCCAAAAGTATATGTCTTTTTCCGTGTGGAAAGATGTGTGTTTTATGTCTTTCTCCGCCATTGGGATTTGATGATATCCGGTGAAGCCATCCATAAATGACATCATTTCGCAACCTGCTGTACTATCGACCAAGTGATCAATATGAGGCATTGGAAAGTGATCTTTTGGGCATGCCCTGTTGAGATCGGTGAAATCGATGAATAACCTACAGGAACCAGTTGGCTTTTTGACGAGTACCGCGTTGGCGACCCATTGTGGTTCGTCTGTAGCTACCCCGATTAATTTGTTGTTGAGTAACTTTTAGACTTCTATGTCGAGCGCCGCGTATTTCTCGGGACCGAATTTCCAACATTTTTGGTGAACAAGTTTCATTGCCGGGTCGATCTTTAGATAGTGGCAAGCATGCTCAGGACTTATGCCAACCATATCTTGATGCGACCAGGCAAAGACTCCCATGTTCTTACGTAGCAAATTGATCAGATCCCCTTTTAATTCGCGGTTGATGCTTGCGCCGATCTGTACTTCCCGTTCTGGATGAGCCGGATCTATCGTTATGCTCTCTAACTCTTCGATGGGGACGGTCGCCTCTCGTTTGGAATGATTTCTGGACTCGATCCTTGGATCGATGTCGAGACTTGGCTCGAAACCGATCCTTGGCTCGATGTCGTCCATTAATCGAACCGAGATGACGTCCTCTGAGTCGGGTTGGTACGATGTGCTTGGCTCGTCGATCTCCATGGGTTGATCGTCGATCGCTTCAATGTTATACATAGCATGGGAAGTATTGAAAGAAGTAAAAACATAGGAGTAATCCAAACATCTTTTTGCCATTAGCTGATCTCCTTTTACAGTACCGACCATCCCATCGGCAGTGGAGAATTTGATACAGTAAAAGAAAGACGAGGCGACCGCTTCAAAGATTTCTAGAAAGGGGCGACCTAGGAACCCATTATAGATGCTGGGCCTATCTATGATTATAAAGTTTAGGTTCCTAGTAATCCTAACCTTGGGATCGTAAAAGCATATTAGATCGACATAGAGCTTGATCCTTCCGTAGGCTTGGATTGTGTTGTCGCCGAACCCTTGGAGCACGGTGCCGAACGGCTTGATGAATTTGGTCAAGTTGCCGAGCTGGTCTAGGGCGGATTTGAATATGATGTTGCAGAAACTTCCATTATCGATCAGCACGCGATCGACCATCTTCCCAAGGATACAAGCAGAGATCACCAGTGCATCTTCCTTGGGGCAATGCACTCCCTCCCTGTCCTTGTTGGAGAAAGCGATGATCGCATCTTTGGAGATGGTCGGCTCCGGAGGTACCACGACATGGACCCCGGCGACCGCTATCAGCTCGGCCTTTCGCTTCCTATTTGACATGGTGGAAACTGGGGAAAGGCCCCCGAGGTTTCCACCTCCTGCTTGAAGCATGTTGATCCGACCGCCAGGGTTGATCGGAGGGATCGACTCATCAGAGTATTCCGGCTAATGCTCGATTCTGGCGACCGGATTGGGAGGAGTTCTCTCGTTTTGTCGGCGCTCGCGCCCTCCGGTCCTTTCCGTTCTAGGTTCTGGCTTGGTGACCAAGTTGTCTAGTTTGCCTTCCTAAAACAGT
The DNA here is from genome assembly GCA_033398695.1 of Orobanche coerulescens. Lineage (NCBI taxonomy): Eukaryota > Viridiplantae > Streptophyta > Magnoliopsida > Lamiales > Orobanchaceae > Orobanche > Orobanche coerulescens. The sequence continues at coordinate 124,969,371 of CM065819.1, read as the reverse complement.
CGCCAGAGCTGTCTGAGGAGGTCGCGGCCACTCGCGGCCCTTGATTGCGTTGAAGATGTGGGCCGGAGATAAGTTGAGATTGTGGAGAAGGTGGACTTCTACATCCTCGAAGGCTTTGAACTCGCCAGGTGGCTTGGCGACCGCTTTCTTCTGGACATGGGATGGCGCCTTTCCTTCTCCGGATGGTCCCTCGTCTAAGCGGAGGGAGAGCATCCTCTGCCTGGCCAAGAAGTCGGCGGCTCTGACGCGGAAGACCGAGTAGGTCGGGGGGATGTCCTTGGTGAGGTGCCTGAACATGGGTGAGTGCCCGCAGAATCCACCCAGGACTGAGTAGAGGGCGAGCTCGTCGCTGATGGGCTCGCCGGTGAGGACTATCTCGTCTACCCGGTCAATGTAATTTTCATCTGATTCGTCCTTCCCCTACCTGATTTTCATCATGCGGTGGGGGCCTTCGGGGCGAGCGACTTTGGCGGCGAAGGCCATATACAAAGACATCATCCCGACAAAGTTGGCATCGAGTCTAATCAAACCCAATTTCGAGGCACGGCGACGTTGTCTAATGCCCCCAATCAAGGTAATAGTACTTTATTTAAATTTAATCCAATTACCGCTAGAAAAGAATTAGCTAGGTTTGTTTGTGGTAAATCTCTTCCTTTTAACTTTGCCGACGACCAAATGTATGAAAATTTCACTCAACTAAGTTTTAATCTCGCTAGTAAAAAAATTTCACGCTCTACCGTAACTCGTGATGTTCGAAAAACTACTAGCGAGGCAAAATTAATTTTAGCAAATATGTTTTTAAACTTAGATCATAAAGTTTGTATATGTTCCGATGCTTGGAGTGATCACTGGGAAGCAAATTCATATATGGGAATTACTTGTATTTGGATTGATGATTCTTGGACTATACAAAAACGTTTAATTGGCTTTAGAGAGTTTAATATCGCACATACCACTCAAAATATTTCGCATAAAATTCATACAATTTTATCTGAATATAATTTAGTACAAAAATTTTTTTCAGTTTCTTTTGATAATGCTAGCTCCAATACAGCTAGTTTAGAATCACTTATTGCAATATGTGAGCCATCTCTTGGTGGTAAATTTTTTCATGTTAGGTGTATTTGTCATGTTCTTAATTTATGTGTTCAATATGGTTTAACTGTTTTACAATAAGCATATGCTCCTATCCGTGAAGCAATAATGTATTTAATTAGACGTTCGTCTCTAGGTAAAAAATAGAAAAAATATTGCATAAAAAATAATCTTCATCCAAAGAAATTTTCAAAAGATGTGCCAAATCGTTGGAATTCTACTTACAATTTGTTAAATGATAGTTATGAATATCGTATTGCATTATGCAATTTTTATAACGAAGAACAAGTACCCGTTTGCTTATTGCCAACTCAATGGGATAAGTGCTCTAGTTTAATGGCACTTTTAAAAATCTTTAAAGAGGCAACTGAATCTTTGTCCGGTGTTTATTATCCTACTTCTACACTTGTTGTTGAACATTGTGTTAAAATTGTACTTGTATTCAAGTCTTTAATTAAAGTTCCCGAGTTATTTAATTGTATAAAAGAAATGAGAGACAAATGAATTAAATATTTCGCCTACATTCCTCCGGTTTTTTTAGTTGCTAAACTTTTAGATCCTCAAGTTAGAGAGGAATGTTTGCTAAAATTACTTTCACTTTACTATAATGCTTTATTTCCTAATCCTATTGCTAATTTTATTCCTCCAAATCCTAGCGATTTAGTTCAAAATGTAAAAAAATTGTTATCGACTCTTTATCGCGAATATGCTTGTAGTTATAGTGGTAGTCTTGATCTTGGTACGGGTTCTTCTTCTCCTGTTCACATTCCTTCTAGTAGTAGTACATCTTCTTTTAGTTTTGCTATTCCGGATCTTAGTGAATGGAATGCCTATCAAGAAGATTTATCCCGAAAACGAACAAGGTACCAAAGTAATGCTTATCAAGAACTTGAAAATTATTTAACTACTTGTGAATTGGGAGCTTTAGAGCGTGGTTCGGATGGTAATAACAATCTTCTTAAGTGGTGGGCAAAAAGGTCTACAATATTTCCTGTAGTTGCCACGATTGCGAAGGAAATACTAGTTGTCCCCGCCTCAACAGTTTCTGTTGAACAAGCCTTCAGTGTAGGAGGATACATTCTGGATGAACGACGATCTCGATTTACGCCTCAAAATCTTGAAGCCCAATTTATTATTGAATGATTGGGTGAAAGCCGAGTTACGCCAACAAGAATCAAATTATAATGAACAAGAAGACAGTGATACATATGATACCGGATCTAGCAATGATTCGGTTGACTTGGGTGATTGAACCATCTCCTCTCCGCCTCCACCTCCGCTCCCTAAGGTAAGTATAAGGTAAGTGAACTACGAGGACTTTGATTCCTAAGGTAAGGGGATACGTAGGCAACTTAATCCAAATATTTAAAGTTGAAATTCTTAATTTTAATTTTGAATATTTGAATTAAGCTCAAGTCCAATTTATTTTTTTTCCTTCCCCCCACCAAATTTAAAAATGAACTACGAGGACTTTGATTTTGATTCCTAAACTCTAAAGTTACGGATATCAAATACGTAGGCGCTTAATTCAAAGATTTAAAATTATAAAATTCAAGTTTAGACTTTAATATCTGAATTAAGCTCAAGTCCAATTTTATCCCATATTTTTTTTAAAATTAAAATTTAAAAATTAAAAAAAAAACCGCCGAACCGCCGGTTCGGTTTCGATTCGGAACCGGCGGTTCACGGTTCAAAACCGTAACCGTGAACCGCTATAAGGCGGTTCGGTTTTGGTTCCAATTTTTGACAAACCGGAACCAGCGGTTCATAAACCGACGGTTCAAAAAACCAGCGATTTTGAACCGCCGAACACCTCTAGACTCATTGCTTTGGGTGTTCTACATATATGATCCATATTTTATATGTAGTAGTATCATTTATTGTATTCATTTATAATTATACAAACTCATATTCTTGAAAATGTAAAATCTCTATAAATTTTATTCATTTAAATATGGGCATTATAGGGAGTTTGCTGGTAATTTGCATTTTAAATACCATTTCTTAGTTCTTGTGAAAAATATATATATGTGTGTGTGTGGAATAGATGGAGGGAATAACAACTCCTTACCTCCATTAAAATTGCTCTTCTTTTATCTATTTTCAATCAAAATTTATAAACTTTGATCATAAATTACGATTAATCATAGAAAATTATAGTCATGTAAGTACTTGGTAGATTCTTAATAAATTTTTCAAATATAATTTACATTACTAAAATTCTTTTATATATTAGAAATAATTTATGGTCAAAGTTTATAAATTTTGCTTGAAAAATTAAACTATAACAAGTTTTGGTAGACGGAGAGAGTAATATTTATGATTAAAATTAGTCAAATACTCTTAATTTGACTTGAATAATTTTATTGGGATGGTGTTGCTTTAATCTAAATACAACTTTAATCTGGATTAGACTCAGATTTCTACGCTCTCAATACTATTAGTTTTTTTCTCCAATTTACCATAAAGATGATACATAGAAAATATATAGATAGATAGTTAGAGAGAGAGAGAGAGATTTTTGGGGTGATGTAGGATACAAATATATTATTTTTCAATCAATACTATTTGATTTTTTCTCCAATTTTACCATAAAGACGATAGATAGACAGACATATATATAGATATATAGAGAGATAGATAGATAGATATATATATATATATATATATATAGAGAGAGAGAGAGAGAGAGATTTTTGGGGTGATGTAGGATACAAGTATATGAACTCGGTATTTTTAAGTAGATGTTTGTGCAGAATTTATATAATAATACAAGTGAAAATCACCAAAAAAACTAAAAAAACGTTAAAAAACAAAACAAAACAAAATTACCTTAATATCATATAATGTCAATGAAAATAAGATAAGAAAAATATATAAGGGAATAATAAAGATGTTTTTTGTAAATATTACCATTTATGAACTAGAATTACTAATACTAATCTCTTATTACTTGGAACTAGAATTAGGTTTTCAACATAAGTTTTGGTTTTAAATAATTTACTCTTTATGTTATTTATGTAAGTGCATTCAATTGTAGTTTACTTGAATTTTTTAAATTTTTTACGCTTCATATATTGAAATATTTGTTTCATTCAACAGAATAAATAACATTTTTCATATAACAAAAATGTTATAAGGTAGAAACTGTTATTATTTTGGCCCAATCTGGTCCAGAAATATTATCTCCTTCTTTTTTTCTGGCCCATACCATTTAACGAGCCGGCCCAGCCCATTGGCAGCCCTGTTGAATGGGAGCCGTCCGATCCAGATTTATTTCCTACTCCTAATCTGGACCGTCTGATCTCCGTTATATAAACCTAACCCTACCCCCCACTCTCTCATTTTCACTCCACCTCCACTCGTCGCCCCCTTTCTCTTCTTCTCTCTCCCATGAGTTCTTCTTTCTCGGTCAATCTTTGATTTTGTTCCCGATTCTTCCTACCTCCTCTCCCCGTGAGCTCTTGAATATCACAAGGGAATCCCGTGACATCGGATTCCCTCCTTGTGTGTATATATGTCATGGCCGGGGTTGGAGTTTGGTACACCGAGAAGAAAACGATTTGTGCCTTGAGAATCCGAGTGAAAACGAGAGTGATATCTGTGTTGTGATATCTGTGAGTGAGATCGAGATTGTTTCCTGAGTTTTCTGAGGTTTCTGGGTTGGTGAAGGTGCTACCGGGCTGTGTGCCGGCCGACGGTGGTTCGGCGTTCGTCCTCTGTGGTAACGAACTTTCTTGGTGTCAAATTGCAAAGGTTCGGAAGATCTGAGCCTACATATCTCTTTCAACAAAGGGGGTTTTCTTGATTTTATTTATCTCCGTTTATATTGCTGTTCTTGGTGAATTTTTGTGCAATATATTATGTTGTGTCAAGATTTATTCATCCCGACAGGCGATCGACTATAAGGCCGAGCGACCGAGTCAACACCAGTCAAACTATGGCTAGCTCGCCTAATCGAAGAAACCAGACCACCATCAGGTACCTAGCGATCGACTCCCAAGGCGATCACCCTTTGGCATTTGGCGATCGACTCTAGTGCACGGCTAAGGACGGTCGACCTACGCCCCAAACAGAAACGATCGCCCAGAAAAGTCATCGAAGACTGGATCTCAGAACAGCACCCACGTGCAGATCCACAAAAGGCACTGACAGACAAGACCTTTGACCACAGCCTGTCACCTAACTCACCTACCGACAATTCCGCCGAAAGTTACAAAGTGGGACCGCCCATGGCCGACTCAGACGCGTGTGCTCCCATCGATCCGCACTGTTGCCGCCAGCAGCCGCGGACTTTAAGGGAACAAGCCCATGTGCTAAAAGATGATCGCCCGATTATTATAATACAGAAAAGGCGATCGCCCGGCATATCCAAGTCCTATAAATAGAGAACCTCCTCCTACTGGAAAAAGGTTCCGAACTCATTCACCTACATTCCGAATTCATTCACGGAAATACAGAAGAACACACATACCATCAAGCTCCCTGCTTTCTCGCCGGAATCCATGTCAGGATTTCTCTCTCCGAATCTCTCATCCAGAAGACGATCGGCAGAGGCAGGAAGTCTCCACAAGACAGATTCCAAGAAATTCATAAGCCCAAGAGCTCAAGCATCCAGCTAATACTCGCCGTGAGAGACTGTCGATCTCTCACCGCCGCGACTGTTCATCTCCTTTGTTACAAGAACTCACAGAGTATCACATCTGGTTCTTCCGGCAATCTACACGCTCACTAGCTAAGATAACAAGAATCTTTACACTCATTGGAATTGTATTCTTACATTAGTACTTGTATCCCCAAATATTAGTATTAATAATATCTCGCGAGAACATTCAAGCCCGGGACTAACAACCCCGGCAAATCTTGTGTTATTTATCTTTCTCACGGAAGTGTTCTCGCATTTGTTTGCTATCCATCCATTCCAGCAATATCTATCTCCGGATAATATTTTGGGTAGCAACAATTGGCGCTAGAAGAAGGGCATCTATACCTTCATTTTTCATTCCTACCGTCCCGAAGAACACTCACTGTTCTCGGGGCATATACTTGAAGTGACACTCACTGTGCTTCAAAGAAAACCTTCAGAATCATGACATCTGCCGGTACATCGAAGAAAGCCACCCTCCGAACCGCCGGACACCATACCCCGGCTCAATCCGAACCCCAGCCGACGACCGGGGGAAGCCGTGGCAACGCGAGACTCTCGATCCCACACCTGAGGGATGGCCCCAACCTCTCACTCGACCAGTTCCAAACCGAGGAACAGATCGAGGAGGCTATGGCCATCCTAGAGGAGCGACGGAGAGCATGCACGTCGCCCGCAATAACTCCCTCGATCGTCCGCCGCATGGGAAAATGGAAATTCAACGGGCTACTGGGCGAGCGATCGCCAGAAAGCCCCAATTCGCGAGAAAGGGCTCTCGCACGACCAGACGGATCCGTATTCAATCGCTTGGGGCGCAACCCATCCTGGCGACCGGGGCATTCTGTTTCCAACCACGAGGAGACGGAATCCGAATCCATCACCAGGAGTTCGGCCTATCCAACTCACAGCCGAACGCAGGTCAGCCGTCTGACTCCCGCCCCGATCGCCAGGGGATCAGTACTCGATCGCCTCATCTCCCGCTCCGAGCGTCGAGCCGCGAGCAGCCAGGCCACGGCGATGGCCGCTATACAACACCAACTCGACGAGATGAAAGCACTCTTGAACACTGGGGCAAGCGCCTGTAACACCCCCAATCCACTCAGGGATATTACACGCCGTAGACCCTCTCCTCGAGGATCTACCAGGCTGGTAACAACATTTAACATCTTGACAATGCCTTCAAGGCTAAAATGACTCAGTAGACCGATTTGGTCTTTCCACAAATACATACAACTCAAATACAACTCATGCCCACGCAGGGGACAAAATACAACCACACCTGCAACGGAACAATATAGCAATGAAAATAAAGTACAATCGAACCAACACACGATGTACGGTTCCTCATGTGATTAGTATCGATCATCTTTCATCATCCTTCGTGCCGACTCGTGTTATGCTCCAAAACCCGAATGCAAAACAGACATCCACCCCGAATACTCGGGGGTTAGCAAAACTCCACTGTTTTGCTAGTGCAAGAACAAAGTGCAAATACGAGCCATACAATTCACATTCCACGAATAAAAATAACCAAGGATCCTCAAAGATCCAAACGAAACGAAAAGTACTTCCCGAGGCAAGGGTTTGAGAAAACATTTCAAAAATCGAAATATCATAAATCAATGGAAGTAATTTATAAAACGGTTTAGAATGCCATCGAGAGTTTTGATAGAAAACAATTTAGGATTATCAAATCCTACTTTTCAAAATCCAAAAGACAAAAGGGGTCACCGCCCAAAGGTTTACTTTCGAAAATGACATTAACCAAACCGTTGGGATTTTAGCCCCAAATCCGTAAAACGACTTTCACAAAACCATTGGGATTTTAGCCCCAAATCTCAAAGAACTCACAGTACACAAGAACGACCACAAGGTTCGTCTCCCAACATCAAAATCCACCAATAAAAGATTTAAAACAAACAACAAAATACTCTAGTGCCATCCTAGCCAAGTAGGCCAAACGACCAACTTACCTCTTACACACTTAGGCAATGCATGCAATCATGAAAACCGCTCAAAAGCACTCATTTCCTAAATGCCAATATCAAATCACATTTGTAAAATTCACCACAATTAACCGTCGATCCACACCTCCGTGGACCCCTACCGAGACCCCGTCGGATCTAACCCGTAGTGGTTAAAAGCAAAGCTCGTCGATCCACACCTCCGTGGACCCCTACCGAGACCCCGTCGGCTCTAACTCCGTAGTGAGCATACACACACACGTTACTCATGCAATACTAATATGCTAAGAATGTAAGTTCATTAAGAATACTCACTAGAGATGGCCATTAACTCGACACCATTATCAAACTCTTCAAAACACCACAACAAGATTAAATACGGAATACACGATTCCATAACTTAAACAATAGGAGTATCATCATAAAATCCGTCAACGTTCAAAATAACCAAATCATAATCAATTCTCAAAACACTGTTCACAAATCATACTCGTTTTGAAAGAAAGCCTTTAACGAGGCCAACCAAATCCTTTGAAACTTCATTTCAAATAACCAAACAAACACATCAAGACGACCACCGATCATCATATCCATAAAACGAGAAAAGTATGGGCAAGGTACTTGCCTCGATACCACGAGCACGGAACCACGAACGGATACGGCTCAATCGGGAAGCTTCGGAACGCCCGATGCTAACGAAAAGGAAGACGACAACGAACGGAACGGAAGAATCAAGCACGACCGCGAGGAACCGACGAAATGAACCTAACGATTCGAATAGCACAATCACAACCACTTCTAAACGATTATGGAAATGGAATACACCCGGAAAACCCGCCTATGATTCATGTATATTCGTACCAAAAATAACAACGAGGGCGGACCACAACCAAACCCTCTCGATTCCGTAAAAATCCACAAAATATCCATGAATCCGTAGGAAAACTAAAGATACTAACAATATTAATCGTATTCATCATGAATCCACCAACAAAACGGAACGAATCGGAAGAAAAACCCAAAACCCCCAAATTAATCGAAAATAGGGTTCTAGAAATATTACCTTTGGAGATTCAAGAACTAAGATCCGTAGAACACGCGTTAGATCGATTATCCGAGCCTCAAAACCGAAGGAAGATGATGAAAATCGACTCGAATGAAGAATGCTTGAGAAGTTCTTCCCCTTAGCTCTCTCTCTCTCTCTCGCAGTGAAATGAAGGAGAAGACGACCGATCTCGTCTAATAAGGACGAGATTGCACAATTACCGCTTTGTGTGCCGCGGCACGTGCCAAAATTTTACTCCTGTGTTTCGGCGGTGCCGCGCAAGATACCAGCCGCGGCACCCGCATATCGGGTTTTGGTCGCAGATGTCACACGGTGTGCCGCGACATCGACGGGTGTGCCGCGCATCGACTCGGCAGCGTGCCGCGGCATCGGATGGGTGTGCCGCGGCACACAATGGGCCGCCCGACCAACAATCGAAGAAATTTGTGTGCCGCGGCACACACATCTTGTGCCGCGCCCACGCCTTTCTCGGGTCCCAAAATGATGAAAATGATCCTAAAGAGAATAAAACGATAGGAATTAATATTTGGGAACCAATAACACGAAATGGATCCACTAACCCCGAACGGCGGTTCCGCATAACTATAACGAGAATACGGTTCAACAGCTTGACGGAAGGACACACTGAAAGGTACACGAGGGTCACTACGATCGAGAAATACACCAAAAAAGAAAATTACCGAAATTCGAAATTGCGGATATTACATTCTACCCTCCTTAAAAGAAGTTTCGTCCCGAAACTTAAAACAAGTAGGGAGAAGCAATATCCACTCCAGGAAAACTCAACGAGATACACAAGAAATGCGTAACTTACGCCCATCGGCGAAACGTTACAAGCTACACAAAGGACTAAACGGCGTGAAAACACGCTCCAGGACGACCAACACAATGCCACCGGTAGAGACATAATAAAATCAACAAGTGACAAGTGTCATCAAACAGATAACACAATCAAGTCGATTATCCGAACAATCACAAAACACAACCAACGAAAATCAATACGATTGACCAACCTAACGGTATATTGATCAAAACGCGAGCCAAACGCTGAACAAATACGGAATTCCACCGCCTAAGGGCTGGAAGATCGAAAACGAAACTAATTTCCCGAACTGAATGGAATTACCAAGGAGCCTGAATGTTCACCAATCACGGAACGAGATCAATAAAAACCGAACAATCAAACGATCGAACCACAACGATCGAGACAACAAAAATCAAGAATCATGTCCAAACACGAAGGATAATAAAATTCAAACAACAACTCCAAGGTTCACATCTCGACTCGAGACAATATATGATCCGGTGAAAACAACAGGATGTGCATTCGCATAAGATCCACAGGAAAGGGGATAGCAATTAAAAAGTCACAACGACAAACGAGTTATTCGAAACAATACCACACTCGCTCGTAAACAAAAACAAGGGGTAGGACAAGCCTTAAATGTCAACGAACATAAATGAGTCGACAGAGTCGAAAACATAAGAGTTCCAAATCCGATCCACTTCTAATAAAGAACTAATAGAACCATATGACGTCACACCCGAACAAGGTTCACAAGAATCGAACCGAACCCGAAAAAGTCACAATGATAACCAGATCGACCCACAACAAGGTCGTAGCTCGTCGGACGATGAAACCGAATACGTAACAAGTTCGTAAAGTATCAACGAACATGAGCGAATCGATAGATCGGAGAAAGAGAAAATACGTAAGTCAAAATAGTACGGCATTACCTCCGACCTCGCCCACGAAATTCACAAAACGGGAGCAAGTAACAAGACATTAAACAACCGACACATAACGGAACCATCACCGATGCACACGGTCATACCAACCCAAGCTCTAACAGCTCGCACTTGCGCGACAACGCAGAAATCACCACGAGGCGACAATATACAACACCGACATCCCACCTCACACAAGGGGCTAACACAACAAATGTGATGAAAACGACTCAACACTCACACCTCCAATTCGGTCATACTGGAGCAAACATCAAAATGACAACGCGAACACCATACATATATACCTGACCTCAAACGGGAATGGATAGGTTTTAAAAACGAAAACCTCATTTTAATAATAATTTAGAAGAATACCGATTGATCTTGAGTATCACCTTTCAAAAAGTACAAACGTGAAACATCGTTATCAAGACTTTGGAGAACCATTTCGCATTTGATAAAAATGAGGACACTTTCTCTTAGTGAAAACTTTAATATTCGACCTCGGTCTAAATAAAAGTGTTTCTAAAACATTGAAAATATCTCAAAATATTTTGGTCCTCGAGGCGTAAAATTTTTGAAATATATTGTGGCACCTCGATGTACCACAAGAAAATAACTCATTTGAAAAATATGTCTCAAATTTATTTCTAAGATACTCAAGTTTTCAAAATAATTCAATGCCAAAAAGGACGATGCCAAAAAGGCTAGAATGCCCAAAAATTTCTGTAATCACACGGAACATCATGGCGCTGTGGGTCCCGCCGAACCCTGTGCTAAAAACCATTTACAAAATGCCAAAAAGGTCGATGACGTAATATTTCAAAACTCACGAAAGCCATTTACAAAATACTAAATACCGTCATAAGAATTTCACAAAGCGGTCAAGGCCATAATGCCAAAACTCGGTTAAGGGAAGCGGTTATCGAAATGAAACTCGGTCGATAAAATACCGAAAGTCATTACAAAAGAACTCACGCAATAATAAAAGAAATACGGTTCAACACGCACAATCCAAAGAACACCACTCCTCATAAGAACAAAATATTAGAGTCAAATAACCACATTCAGAACAAAACCACTGGCCCCATTCGAGGCCTCTAAAGACCCTACCGCACTGGCTAGTGAACAAGTCGAACGTGTATAAGCACAAAGCTTCCACAAGAGAACTCGTAAAACATGCAAATCGATTCGAAAATCATCAGCAACGGACAAAAACAATAATAAAAAGACATCTCAAGCGACGACACTCCTCGTATAAATCAAATACGAGAGTCGATTAAATACATATCGTGAAATCCAAATCCACATAAGAATTCCATCACTTAACAAATAATCATAAAAATAGCTCGTGTCACACGAGGCACAACACAAAGAAGGGAGACTTACTTCCACCGGTCGCACGAAGATGATGATCGCCCCACGATACTAATCACGACCAACAAACTCAAACAACGCGTCGCGACACGACTCAGTCAGATAAAATCCGACGAAACAATACTCAAACAACACGACTTGACCCGACCTCAGTTTTCTCAACCTCGGCTCCGATACCATTTATGTAACACCCCAATCCACTCGTGGATATTACACGCCGTAGACCCTCTCCTCGAGGATCTACCAGCCGGTAACAACATTTAACATCTTGACAATGCCTTCAAGGCTAAAATGACTCAAGAGACCGATTTGGTCTTTCCACAAATACATACAACTCAAATACAACTCATGCCCACGCAGGGACAAAATACAACCACACCTGCAACGGAACAATATAGCAAATGAAAATAAAGTACAATCGAACCAACACACGATGTACGGTTCCTCATGTGATTAGTATCGATCATCTTTCATCATCCTTCGTGCCGACTCGTGTTATGCTCCAAAACCCGAATGCAAAACAGACATCCACCCCCCAAATACTCGGGGGTTAGCAAAACTCCACTGTTTTGCTAGTGCAAGAACAAAGTGCAAATACGAGCCATACAATTCACATTCCACGAATAACAATAACCAAGGATCCTCAAAGATCCAAACGAAACGAAAAGTACTTCCCGAGGCAAGGGTTTGAGAAAACATTTCAAAAATCGAAATATCATAAATCAATGGAAGTAATTTATAAAACGGTTTAGAATGCCATCGAGAGTTTTGATAGAAAATAATTTAGGATTATCAAATCCTACTTTTCAAAATCCAAAAGACAAAAGGGGTCACCGCCCCAAAGGTTTACTTTCGAAAATGACATTAACCAAACCGTTGGGATTTTAGCCCCAAATCCGTAAAACGACTTTCACAAAACCATTGGGATTTTAGCCCCAAATCTCAAAGAACTCACAAGACACAAGAACGACCACAAGATTCGTCTCCCAACATCAAAATCCACAAATAAAAGATTTAAAACAAACAACAAAATACTCTAGTGCCATCCTAGCCAAGTAGGCCAAACGAACAACTTACCTCTTACACACTTAGTCAATGCATGCAATCATGAAAACCGTTCAAAAGCACTCATTTCCGGAAATGCCAATATCAAATCACATTTGTAAAATTCACCACAATTAACCGTCGATCCACACCTCCGTGGACCCCTACCGAGACCCCGTCGGATCTAACCCGTAGTGGTTAAAAGCAAAGCTCGTCGATCCACACCTCCGTGGACCCCTACCGAGACCCCGTCGGATCTAACCCGTAGTGAGCATACACACACACACGTTACGCATGCAATACTAATATGCTAGAAATGTAAGTTCATTAAGAATACTCACTAGAGATGGCCATTAACTCGACACCATTATCAAACTCTTCAAAACACCACAACAAGATTAAATACGGAATACACGATTCCATAACTTAAACAATAGGAGTATCATCATAAAATCCTTCAACGTTCAAAATAACCAAATCATAATCAATTCTCAAAACACTGTTCACAAATCATACTCGTTTTGAAAGAAAGCCTTTAACGAGGCCAAACCGAAATCCTTTGAAACTTCATTTCAAATAACCAAACAAACACATCAAGACGACCACTGATTATCATATCCATAAAACGAGAAAAGTATGGGCAAGGTACTTGCCTCGATACCACGAGCACGGAACCACGAACGGATACGGCTCAACCGTGAAGCTTCGGAACGCCCGATGCTAACGAAAAGGAAGACGACAACGAACGGAACTGAAGAATCAAGCACGACCGCGAGGAACCGACGAAATGAACCTAACGATTCGAATAGCACAATCACAACCACTTCTAAACGATTATGGAAATGGAATACACCCGGAAAACCCGCCTATGATTCATGTATATTCGTACCAAAAATAACAACGAGGGCGGACCACAACCAAGCCCTCTCGATTCCGTAAAAATCCACAAATAATCCATGAATCCGTAGGAAAACTAAAGATACTAACAATATTAATCGTATTCATCATGAATCCACCAACAAAACGGAACGAATCGGAAGAAAAACCCAAAACCCCCAAATTAATCGAAAATAGGGTTCTCGAAATATTGCCTTTGGAGATTCAAGAACTAAGATCCGTAGAACACGCGTTAGATCGATTATCCGAGCCTCAAAACCGAAGGAAGATGATGAAAATCGACTCCCGAATGAAGAATGCTTGAGAAGTTCTTCCCCCCTTAGCTCTCTCTCTCTCTCGCGCAGGTGAAATGAAGGAGAAGACGACCGATCTCGTCTAATAAGGACGAGATTGCACAATTACCGCTTTGTGTGCCGCGGCACAGGCCAAAATTTTACTCCTGTGTTTGGCGGTGTGCGCGGCAAGATGCGTGCAGCCGCGGCACCTTGCGATCGGGTTTTGGTCGCAGATGTCACACGAGTGTGCCGCGACATCGACGGGTGTGCCGCATCGACGACTTCGGCTGTGCGGCACCGGATGGGTGTGCCGCGGCACACAGACAGTTCACCCGACCAACAACTGAAGAAATTTGTGTGCCGCGGCACACACATCTTGTGACGCGGCCCACGCCCCTTTCTGGGTCCCAAAATGATGAAAATGATCCGGAAAGAGAATAAAACGATAGGAATTAATATTTGGGAACCAATAACACGAAATGGATCCACTGCAACCCCGAAACGGCGGTTCCGCACAACTATAACGAGAATACAGTTCAACAGTTGACGGGAAGGACACACTGAAAGGTACACGAGGGTCACTACGATCGAGAAATACACCAAAAAAGAAAATTACCGAAATTCGAAATTGCGGATATTACAGTGCCAGCAGAAAGATCGCCGGGTCGACCGAGCCACTCGCGGTCCACATCGAGCTTGCCCCCGTGCAACCAACGATCGCTCCTCCCAAAACACCTCTGTATGAAGGGAGATCGGACCCCGAAACCCACCTAAGTAAATTCCGAATCTACATGACTGGGTGTGGGGCATCTGACGCAACCAAATGTGGATCTTCCCATTAACATTGGGCGAGCTGGCCCATAGGTGGTACGCCTCACTACCACCACGATCGATCATATCCTTTGAGAAACTGGCGAATGACTTCACGTCATACTTCGCCACCAAGGTCGCCAGACCAGAGGCCCCCCACCGCGTGATGAAAATCAGGCAGGGGAAAGACGAAACCGATGCAGATTATATCGACCAAGTAGACGAAATCATCCTCACCGGCAAACCCGTCAGTGACGAGCTCGCTCTCTTTTCGGTCCTGGGGGGATTCTACGGTCATTCATGTAACATCCGCAATTTTCGATTTTTGGTAAATTTCTTTTTTCGGCCAGAGTACGTTTTGACGACTCGCTCATAACCGTTTCGTCATTTCGGGAATGATTAATTCTGCACTTTTTGTCATCCGAGTTCGTTTCGGTATCGTTTTGTTGAGTTCCGAGCTTTTTAGCGACTTTTCCGCACTTGAGTTCGATTCTTGCGAATCTCGTCCGAAACTATTGTTTCGAGTTTCTCGTAAGTTCATTTAATGTTATTATTCATGTTGCGAGCTTTGGTTTGGTGTTTCGATCGCGTATCGTGATTTTCGGACGTTTTGGGCCATTTTCGTAATTTCCCAAAGTTTTGGGTAATTACTTCCGTTGTCGAATTCCGAGACTTCAGGTGGTCGGAATTGTGTGTTCTCTTAGCTCTTAGATTCGTCTTTGCGAGTACGTCGTAACCGTATCATCGATTCGTATTCAGGTTCGGGTTTCGGGGTCGTTCGGGCCGTCGGAGTTGGCCCCGGCCGAGTCATGGCCGGGTAATGGGCCCAGGCCAGATCGCCGAGTCACGGCCGGTAGTGCTCGGCAGATTTCGCCGAGTCACGGCCGTAGTGCTCAGCGGCTTCCGAGCAGCCGCAAGTGGGCGCGGCACATGCTCGCAGGCCGCGGCACACTCTGTGGCATTTTCGGCCCAAACTGATCGCACGGTGCCGCGGCACACGCGGCCGGGCCGCGGACACCGCCGACCACTGGGAGCCATTTTGGGCTCGTGCCGGCACACTCTCGGCCGCGGCACGGCACTGTGCGGCTATTTATGGCCCTGCAGACGGGTTTTTGGCCATTTTTCTCCTCCTTCTCCTTCTCTTCCGCGGCTGAGGGTATGCTCATCATGGAGCCATGTTGTTTGACAACAAATCCTCGAAGTTATTGAGGTTATATCATCAATCAATCATCCGTTATCATCCTTTGATCCAGCGAATCAAGGTAATCTTTCCTAGAACCCTAGTTTCTTGAATTTTGGGGTTTTTGCGTTTTTGTCCGATTTGTTCCGTATTATTGATTAATTTATGATGTGTATGATTAATCTTGGTAGTATTCTTATGTTTAACATCCTTTAATCCATTTTTATTCGTCGAATCGAAGTATATTTCTTGATTTCCTTCAAATCGACTTTTTGGGGGATTTGTCCTCGATCTCGTTTTTCATCTGTTTTTGATGGATCTATTATGGTTAAATGATGTTGTTAAACATATTCTATGGATTGTATATCCATATTTCAACTTGGAATTCCATTTTCGTGTTTTGTCGGGACGAATCGTGTTCTTGACCGTTTTGGGGAAAACGCTTGAACATTCGTCGTTCGTTCTTTGAATTCAGCGGCTTTGGGTCGTACTTTGGAATTCATTTTCGTTTTTATTGTCTTCGTTCGTAGTTCATTGTTGCGAGTTGGCGTTCGGTCGAGTCGGTGGGTTCGTAGTCGGTTCGTGCCAACCTACTCCGGTCGATTCTCCGCGTTGTGGTTGTTCAAGGCAAGTACCTTGCCCATACTATTCTTGTTTTGTGGCTATGATAATTGGTGATCGTCTAAATGTGTTGGTTTGGTCATTTGAAAATTACTTTCAAAAGATCCGGTTTAGCCTTGTTAAAGGCTCGCATTCAAAACGCGTGTGTTTTGTGAATGGTGTGATTTGTGAATAACTATGTGAATTCTATGGATGTGTTTGGTGTTGATGTTGCACTTGGTATTGCGTGTGGCATATATTATTTCATTTCGGTGCGTTGTGGTTGGACGTGGTGTTTTGCTAAGTGTTTGATGCTTCTTGGCGAATTGTTTGAATATCCTTGATGTGATATGTTATTTGTGTGAATGTCTGGATATGGTTGAAGGTCTACGGTAACACATGGCACGTGATCATGTGGTCAGGATGCAACAAGTAATTGATCCAACCGTGAGAGCCTGAGATAATCTACGGTGGCACATGGCATGCGATCATGTGGCCAGGATGCAACAAGCGATTGATCCAACCGTGAGATGTGTGTGATTTGTTTAGCTAGCCAGCTCGGGAGGGTCCTTCGAGGCCTCCAGTGGGATTTGTGGCTTCGTCCCAGTCCTAGGCGATGCGCGTGCGCGATTACGTTTTGTTGATTTTTATGTCCGTCGAAGACACGTGATGTTGGGCTCTGGCCCTGTGAATTGTTGTCGGTTTTCTATTTGCGAAAACAAAACCTTTGGGTTGTGACCCTGTTGATTTTTGGAAAGATATGGATTTGATAATTCTAATTTGATTTCTATTAAAACTCGCGAGGGTATTTTAAACCATCTTGCAAACCATTCTCGTTATTTGTGATCTTTCGGATTTGGAAAGTTTTACTCAAAATCTTGCCTCGGGAAGTACTTTTAGTTACTTTTGGATTTTTTGAGGATTCCTGGTTATTGTTATTCGTGGAACGCGAATTGTATGGCTCGTATTTTTGCACTTGTATTTGCACTAGCAAAACAGTGGAGTTTTGCTAACCCCCGAGTATTTGGGGGGTGGATGTCTATTTTTGCATTCAGGTTTTGGAGCATAACACAGGGTCGGCACGAAGGATGATGAAAGATGAACGATACTAATCACACGAGGATCCGTTGATGTCGTATTGGTCTAGTTGTATTTTCTTTTCCGCTGCAGTACCTTTTCCCCGTTGTACGGGAGTTTATTGTATTTTGACCCCTGCGTGGGTATGTGTTTGTAATTGAGTTGTATATTTTTATTGAAAGACCAAATCGGTCTACTGAGTCACTTTAGCCTTAAAGGCATTGTCGATATGTTTAATGATGTTACTAGTCTGCTAGATCCTTGAGGAAAGGTTCAACGGCGTGTAATATCCCTGAGCGGATTGGGGGTGTTACATAAATGGTATCGGAGCTTAGGTTGTGGAAACCTACGTTGTCGGGTTTAGTGGTGTCTGTTGAGTTTTTGTCTCGTCAGAATTTGTCTGACTGAGTCGTGTCGCAACACGTCGTCTGAGTTTGTTGGTCGTGATTAGTATCGTGGGGCGATCATCATCTTCGTGCGACCTGTGGCTGTAAGTCTCCCTTCTTTGTATTGTGCCTCGTGTGACACGAGCTATTTTTTATGATTATTTGTTCAGTGACGGAATTCTCTTATGGATTTTGATTTCTTGATACGTGATTATTTGACTCTCATATTTCGTTTATGTGAGGAGTAGTGTTGCTGGATTGTGCATGTTGGACTGTATTTCTTTTATCCGCTGCGTGAGTTCTTTTGTAATGGCTTTCGGTATTTTACCGACTGAGTTTTATTTCGAAAACCGATTCCCTTAACTGAGTTTGTGGCATTATGGCCTTGATCGTTTTGGCGAAATTCTTATGACGGTATTTAGTACTTTGTAAATGACTTTTGTAAGCTTTTGAAATATTACCGTCATCAGCCTTTCTGACGTTTTTGTAAATAGTTTTTAGCCTGGTGAGTTCTGGCGTGGGGCCTACGGCGTTATAATGTTCCACGTAATTACCTGAAATTTTTGGGCATTCTAGCCCATTGGATTATTTTTGAAAACCTTGAGTATCTTAGAAAATAAATTTCGAGACGTACTTTTAAAACGAATTATTTTCTCGCGGTACATCCAAGGTGCCACAATATGTTTCCAAATTCTTCTATCTCGAGGACCAAAATGTTTTGAGATATTTTCAATATTTTAGAAACACTTTTACTTAGACCCGAGGGTCGAATATTTCTGAAAGTTTTTCACTAAGAGAAGGTGTCCTCATTTTTGTCAAATGCGAAATGGTTTTCAAAAGTCTCGATAACGATGTTTCACGTTTGTACTTTTTTTTAAGGTGATACTCAAGATCAACCGGTGTTCTTCTAAATTATTTTCAAAATAAGGTTTTCGTTTTTAAAACCTATCCATTCCCGTTTGAGGGCTGGGTATGTATGTGTGATGTTCGCGTTGTCATTTTGATGTTTGCTCCTGAGTATGATCGAATTGGTGGTGTGAGCGTTGAGTCGTTTTCCACACATTTGTTGTGTTAGCCCCCTGTGAGAGGCGGGATGTTGGTGTTGAATATTGTCGCCCCGTAGTGATTTCTGAGTTATCGCTCGTGTGCGAACTCTTAGAGCTTGTTTGGTACGACCGTGTGCATCGGTGATTATTCCATTATGTGTCGGTTGTTTAATGTCTTATTACCTTGCACCCGTTTTTGTGAATTTCGTGGACAAGGTCGGAGGTAATACCCGTACTATTTTGACCTCGGTATTTTCTCTTTCTCCATTCTATCGACTCGCTCGTGTTCGTTGATACTTTCCGAACTTGTTCTGTATTTCGGTTTCATCGTCCGAACGAGATGTGATCTTGTTGTGGGTCGATCTAGTTATCGCTGTGACTTTTTCGAGTTCGGTTCGATTCTTGTGAACCTTTTTCGGAAGTAACATCTTTTGGTTCTACTAGTTCTTTTATTCGAAGTGGATCGAATTTGGAACTCCTGTGTTTTCGACTCTGTCGACTCGTTTATGTTCGTTGACATTTTCTGAGCTTGTCCTGCCCCTTGCTTTTGTTGATCGAACGAGTGTGGTATTGTTTCGGAATAACTCGTTTGTCGTGACTTTTTAATTGCTATTCCCTTTCCTGTGGATCTTATATGAATGCACATCCTGTTGTTTTCACCGGATCGTATATTGTCTCGAGTCGAGATGTGAACCTTGGAGTTATTGTTTGAATTTTATTGTTCTTCGTGATTCGAACATGAGTGTTCGATTTTTGTTGTCTCGATCATTCTGATTCGATCGTTTGTTTGTTCGGCTTTTGTTCTCGTTTCATGATTGTTGAGCTTTCAGGCTCCTTCGTAATTCCCTTAAGTTCGGGAAATTAGTCTCGTTTTCGATCTTCCAACCCTTGGGTGGTGGAATTCCGTATTTGTTCAGCGATTGGCTCGCGTTTTGATTGATGTACCGTTGGGTCGGTCAATCATATTGATTTTCGTTCGTTGTAGTTTGTGATTGTTCGGATAATTGACTTGACTATATTATCCATTTGATGACGCTTGTCATTTGTTGGTTTTATTATATCCCTAACGGTGATGTTGTGTTAGTCGCCGTGGAGCGTGTTTTCACGCCGTATGTCTCTTTGCGTTTCTTGCAGCCTTTCGCCGTCGGGCGCGAGTTTTCGATTTTTTTGTATCTCGTCGAGTTTTCCTGGCAGGGGATATTGCTTCTCCCTACTTGTTTTAAGTTTCGGGACGAAACTTCTTTTAAGGAGAATGTAATATCCGCAATTTTCGATTTTCGGTAAATTTCTTTTTTCGGCCGGAGTCCGTTTTGACGACTCGCTCATGACCGTTTCGTCATTTCGGGAATGATTAATTCTGCACATTTTGTCATCCGAGTTCGTTTCGGTATCATTTTGTTGAGTTCCGAGCTTTTTAGCGACTTTTCCGCACTTGAGTTCGATTCTTGCGAATATCGTCCGAAACTATTGTTTCGAGTTTCTCGTAAGTTCATTTAATGTTATTATTCATGTTGCGAGCTTTGGTTTGGTGTTTCGATCGCGTATCGTGATTTTCGGACGTTTTGGGCCATTTTCGTAATTTCCCAAAGTTTTGGGTAATTACTTCCGTTGTCGAATTCCGAGCCTTCGGGTGGTCGGAATTGTGTGTTCTCTTATCTTTTAGATTCGTCTTTGCGAGTACGTCGTAACCATATCATCGATTCGTATTCAGGTTCGGGTTTCGGGGTCGTTCGGGCCGTCAAAGTTGGCCCCGGCCGAGTCATGGCGGCAACTGGGCTCAGCCGGCCTTTGGACGAGTCACGACCGTAGTGCTCGGCGGCTTCCGCCGAAGTCACGGCGCTAGTGCTCGGCAGCTCGGCCGAGGCCGTGCACTGGGCCGTGGCACATGCCGGGCCAGGCACACTCTGGGCATTTTTCGGCCAAACCGATCAGCGGTGCCGCGGCACACGCCCGGCCGCGGCACACCGCCGACCACCGGGAGCCATTTTTGGGCTGTGCCGCGGCACACTCCCGGCTGGCCGCGGCACCTGTGCGGCTATTTATGGCCCTGCAGACGGGTTTTTGGCCATTTTTCTCCTCCTTCTCCTTCTCTTCCGCGGCTGAGGGTATGCTCATCATGGAGCCATGTTGTTTGACAACAAATCCTCGAAGTTATTGAGGTTATATCATCAATAAATCATCCGTTATCATCCTTTGATCCAGCGAATCAAGGTAATCTTTCCTAGAACCCTAGTTTCTTGAATTTTGGGGTTTTTGCGTTTTTGTCCGATTCGTTCCGTATTATTGATTAATTCATGATGGGTATGATTAATCTTGGTAGTATTCTTATGTTTAACATCATTTAATCCATTGTTCTTCGTCGAATCGAAGTATATTTCTTGATTTCCTTCAAATCGACTTTTTGGGGGATTTGTCCTCGATCTCGTTTTTCATCTGTTTTTGATGGATCTATTATGGTTAAATGATGTTGTTAAACATATTCTATGGATTGTATATCCATATTTCAACTTGGAATTCCATTTTCGTGTTTTGTCGGGACGAATCGTGTTCTTGACCGTTTTGGGGAAAACGCTTGAACATTCGTCGTTCGTTCTTTGAATTCAGCGGCTTTGGGTCGTACTTTGGAATTCATTTTCGTTTTTATTGTCTTCGTTCGTAGTTCATTGTTGCGAGTTGGCGTTCGGTCGAGTCGGTGGGTTCGTAGTCGGTTCGTGCCAACCTACTCCGGTCGATTCTCCGCGTTGTGGTTGTTCAAGGCAAGTACCTTGCCCATACTATTCTTGTTTTGTGGCTATGATAATTGGTGATCGTCTAAATGTGTTGGTTTGGTCATTTGAAAATTACTTTCAAAAGATCCGGTTTAGCCTTGTTAAAGGCTCGCTTTCAAAACGCGTGTGTTTTGTGAATGGTGTGATTTGTGAATAACTATGTGAATTCTATGGATATGTTTGGTGTTGATGTTGCACTTGGTATTGCGTGTGGCATATATTATTTCATTTCGGTGCGTTGTGGTTGGACGTGGTGTTTTGCTAAGTGTTTGATGCTTCTTGGCGAATTGTTTGAATATCCTTGTTGTGATATGTTATTTGTGTGAATGTGTGGATATGGTTGAAGGTCTACGGTGACACATGGCACGTGATCATGTGGTCAGGATGCAACAAGTAATTGATCCAACCGTGAGAGCCTGAGATAATCTACGGTGGCACATGGCATCCGATCAT
This sequence comes from Orobanche coerulescens, assembly GCA_033398695.1. Taxonomy (NCBI): domain Eukaryota; kingdom Viridiplantae; phylum Streptophyta; class Magnoliopsida; order Lamiales; family Orobanchaceae; genus Orobanche; species Orobanche coerulescens. The sequence continues at coordinate 124,946,960 of CM065819.1, read as the reverse complement.
GTGGCCAGGATGCAACAAGCGATTGATCCAACCGTGAGATGTGTGTGATTTGTTTAGCTAGCCAGCTCGGGAGGGTCCTTCGAGGCCTCGAGTGGGATTTGTGGCTTCGTCCCAGTCCTAGGCGATGCATGTGCGCGATTACGTTTTGTTGATTTTTATGTCCGTCGAAGACACGTGATGTTGGGCTCTGGCCCTGTGAATTGTTGTCGGTTTTCTATTTGCGAAAACAAAACCTTTGGGTTGTGACCCTGTTGATTTTTGGAAAGATATGGATTTGATAATCCTAATTTGATTTCTATTAAAACTCCCGAGGGTATTTTAAACCATCTTGCAAACCATTCTCGTTATTTGTGATCTTTCGGATTTGGAAAGTTTTACTCAAAATCTTGCCTCGGGAAGTAGTTTTAGTTACTTTTGGATTTTTTGAGGATTCCTGGTTATTGTTATTCGTGGAACGCGAATTGTATGGCTCGTATTTTTGCACTTGTATTTGCACTAGCAAAACAGTGGAGTTTTGCTAACCCCCGAGTATTCGGGGGGTGGATGTCTATTTTTGCATTCTTATGTGGTCAGGATGCAACAAGTAATTGATCCAACCGTGAGAGCCTGAGATAATCTACGGTGGCACATGGCATGCGATCATGTGGCCAGGATGCAACAAGCGATTGATCCAACCGTGAGATGTGTGTGATTTGTTTAGCTAGCCAGCTCGGGAGGGTCCTTCGAGGCCTCGAGTGGGATTTGTGGCTTCGTCCCGGTCCTAGGCGATGCGCGTGCGCGATTACGTTTTGTTGATTTTTATGTCCGTCGAGGACACGTGATGTTGGGCTCTGGCCCTGTGAATTGTTGTCGGTTTTCTATTTGCAAAAACAAAACCTTTGGGTTGTGACCCTGTTGATTTTTGGAAAGATATGGATTTAATAATCCTAATTTGATTTCTATTAAAACTCCCGAGGGTATTTTAAACCATCTTGCAAACCATTCTCGTTATTTGTAATCTTTCGGATTTGGAAAGTTTTACTCAAAATCTTGCCTCGGGAAGTACTTTTAGTTACTTTTGGATTTTTTGAGGATTCCTGGTTATTGTTATTCGTGGAACGCGAATTGTATGGCTCGTATTTTTGCACTTGTATTTGCACTAGCAAAACAGTGGAGTTTTGCTAACCCCCGAGTATTCGGGGGGTGGATGTCTATTTTTGCATTCAGGTTTTGGAGCATAACACAGGGTCGGCACGAAGGATGATGAAAGATGAACGATACTAGTCACACGAGGATCCGTTGATGTCGTATTGGTCTAGTTGTATTTTCTTTTCCGCTGCAGTACCTTTTCCCCGTTGTACGGGAGTTTATTGTATTTTGACCGCTGCGTGGGTATGTGTTTGTAGTTGAGTTGTATATTTTTATTGAAAGACCAAATCGGTCTACTAAGTCACTTTAACCTTAAAGGCATTGTCGATATGTTTAATGATGTTACTATCCTGGTAGATCCGTGAGGAAAGGTTCAACGGCGTGTAATATCCCTGAGCGGATTGGGGGTGTTACAATTCACCCATGTTTAGACATCTCACCAAGGATATTCCCCCAACCTACGCGATCTTCCGCGCTAAGGCTACCGACTTTCTGGCCAGGCAAAGGCTACTCACCTTCCACCAAGGCGAAGAAGCGCCACCTCCTGCCCGAAACAAGGCGATCGCCAAGCCACACGGAGATCTCAAGGCCTTCGAGGACATGGAAGCCCATCTCCTCCATACGTTCAACCGAACTCCGGCCCACATTTTCTATGCCATCAAGGGGCACGAACCGCTAAACAAGCCAAAGGCAATAAGGGATCACGGTCACCTGGACAACAATCAATATTGTGCCTACCATAAGAGTCCCGGCCACAGCACCAACCAATGCCGCGACCTCCTCAAACAGGTCTGGAGATTGTTCGAGGAGGGCAAGTTGGACAGCTTATTGGCTTAGCCGAGGCCCCTACCAATCTCTATAGACGATCGTCCGAGTCGAACACAAAACAGGTTGGGAAGCTCATACGAGCCGACCCCTAGATCAACCTCGGCGACCATCTCTACATGCTTCAATCAAGAGAAGGGGACCTCGGAAGTCTCCCCGATCTCCCTCCTTATTTAAGAAACTGGAGGACTCGCTCGCCATCTATAGTTCACCATCTAACATGATGGACTAAGGCACGAGATCGCCTCCCCCGCACAACGTACACCATGGAAGGTCGGCATCTACATGACGATCCAAGGTAGAAGAGTGCAGACATGGTCCTCGTGGTCGATGGAACCGACTGCTTAGGCCATGCAAGGTCCCTTTGGGCCAAGATCGCCCGCCCTTCGTTTAAATACGAGGCCGGCGTAGTCTGAGGGCCCTCCAAAATTAATCAGTGGACACGATCGCTCGCCCTCAAAGGTTCATCATTTAACATGGTGAACCCGGATAATGCGACGCGTCACTACCCCCGTCTCAACGTACACCGTCGAGGGTCGCCATCGTCATGGCGACCCGAGGTGGAAGCAGAGCTAACAAGCCGCGGGCGTGGAGTTGAATCATCCGATGCTACCCCGCGCAAGGACTCCTCTAGACCAAGACCGCACGCCCTTCGTTTAAATACGAGGCGAGGCGCAGCCTAACAGAGGACCCTCACAATAAAATGAGTCACGAGACAGACAATGTCGTTCGCACACAAGATATGATTAGGGAGTCGGTCCATCGAACTCCGCGATCGTGCACGGTTCCTCAAGACGGACGACCGTCCTCGAGGATTCGACAAAGTTGACGACCACTCACTCAACGAATTATTTTCATCCCCTTACTTTCACTAAGTGAATAAAAACAAGGGGGAAGAGTGCGGACTACCTATACGACAATCGTTTCTATTCAACCACATACGAAGGTCGTCATTTTTCAGATGTTGTGCAGCGATCGAATTTGTTGTAAAAGTTATCTTTATGAGTTTATCAATTCATTTGGAACTACCCTCGCAACGATCTCTCCTCACACATTTGTACAAAGTCAAACAAAGACTCAAAAATAACAATCATTCAAGTGATAAGTCAGAAAATCAAACATTCATTTCATTGCTTGAAGGATCAAAATACATGGTCGCCCGAAGACCAAAATGCTACAAAGAGAAAACTACAATACTACAAGACATTAATCTAAAACAAGCAAGCAAGAGCGATGAGCCTCAGCCTCCGCCCGGCCTTCGCCTTCAGGTCGGCTCGACTCCGTGGTCCTTCCCGCTTCGGAGCGACCTCCCCATCCTCCGGATCGTCAGCCGAACGATGTTCGGAGTCGGATACGGCTCAGATCCACGCCAAGCTCCGAGAGATCCAAAATCGGCAAGGAGAAAGCAGGATGGAGAGGATGCTCCAACGCATACGCCTTGAAGTTCTCAGCAAGAGGCCCGACCTACAAACCTCCCTTCTTAGCTGCTCGGATCGAGTCGGCGAACGCCATATAATAGGCGAACTCGCTGACAAACTCCAAGTTTTGAAAGGGATCAGCCTTGGTCGCCTCTACCTCTCTTTTCAGCTCCGCCATCGCCTGTTGCGACCCTTGGAGCTCGGCCTCCCTCGCAGCTACCTTCTCCCTCGACTCCGCCAGCTCGCTAGTCAACCGAGCGATCGTCACCTTCTGACGAGCGGCCTCCTCCTCAGCAACCTTCTGCGCCCGGACGGCATTCATCATCTTGTCCCGAAATCGGTCAACCGCCAAACGAGACAACTCAGTTTCCTTCCTCGCCAGCTCAAGCTCTTGGCTCGCCCGCTTGGCTGCCTCCAAAGAGTCCTTCTCCATTGCCACGATCTTATCGGCGAACTCGGCGTTCTCTTTCCGAGCCGCTTCGAGATCCGCCTGCAGGCAAATAGTGGAAGGTCGCCCCTCAAACTCCTGCGCAGCCTGGACAGCCATGGTCGCCGTCTGGAGAGAAAGGGCGAGAACAGCCTGCATCGTACTCCCCGATCGCTGACGAGCGATCGCATCTAGATCAGTCGTCCAGGCCTTCGGTAGAGCAGAAGCGGCCTTGCTGACGTATTGCGGGATGTCATAGGACTGGCGAGGAGATCGGCTGGCTAAGAAATCCAACACCATCGGTGGGCAAGATGGATCTGTGCGACGGATCCTACATCAATACAACGAAGTTAACACAACTCCTACGCAATTGCAAGTTTCAACCCAAAATTGCAATCTACCTCTCAGCCCTCTCGGGGTCGCGACCGAAGTACGGTTTCCCTCGAGGAGTCTCAGCGACAGCGATCGCCATCTCTCGCATAAAAGCCGCAGAGGGTGGCTCATTCTCCGGAGGGATAACGATGATCGGAGGCGCGGCGATCGGCACCTCATTGGCGGGGGCAGGAACCGGAGTTTCTTCTGGCCTCGACCTTTTGCGATTCGTTCAAAGCCCCTCCTCCGGAGCTCCCTCCTCAGCCACGATCGGCTCCACGCGGGGCTCCACCTCCGGAATAATTGGCAGCGCAACAGGTGGGGCCCGAGACGACTTCTTGTGGTGGAGACGCCCCAGAACTCCAGGATTCGACATGGCGATCTCCGGCGGGGGCTCCAGAAAGCGAGGAAAGCGAACCTCTACAGTTAAGACGATCGATCAACAGTTAGATATTTTCCTCAAGTAAGGCGATCGCCTAGAAAGTGAAGGTCGCATAAACTCATACCTGGTACCGAGAGATGTCTCGGGAAACAGAATAGCCGAGCCGACAACCAACGACTCTCCTTATTGATCCGGCTAGCATCAAGGTCGTCGTCCGGCAAGCTCCGTATCCGCTCCCAGACAACCAGGAAATCAAAGGGCAGCTCCTCGACCGCCGGAATGTGAAAACCTGCAAAACCAAAATCAAATTAGATCAGTTCAAAACGCATCCGAACGAAGGGAGAGTCTAAACCCTTACCGGGATTCCTCTCCCGAAACTCAGTAGGGATCTCCAGCTCGCCCGAAGGATCGTCGCTCGCAGAAGCCCTCCACGCGCCGGCGACCCAGAACCACTTCGTCGGATCGCCCCGCGCCTTATTCGGGACCCCGAGGATTACCCGACCAGATCGGCCCTGAATATGGTAACCTCCGACCGAACCTTTCTGAGCCGTCAGCTTGAACAAATGATTCATCTCCGATGGCGATGGGAGGCAGTACAGGCGGTGACCGCCAAACAGAGTGGGAGTGCAGATTATCTGGAGCCAAGCGTTCGGCGTCAGCTGAAGTGGCGCCACGTTCCAAGCGGCCAGCAGGTGGGAGACGGCAAAAGATAGAGGGAAGCGTAGCCCGGCCTCCATAATCGCCTCATTCACAGCGACCATACCCATCGGGGGTTGATCGGCGTGCTCATTCTCCGTCGGCGCAAATATTTCCACATCTGAAGGAACATGGAACCTCGTCCTCCAGACGGCCAGATCTTTCCTGGTCGCCGAACTCCGAATTTGGCCAAGCGACCACAAGGATCGCTGCGCAGCCCGGTACTGCGACCGTTTGGGAAGCTGATAAGGGTAGGCGACTGAGTAACCCCGGAAATCGAATCTTGGAGACGGACCGGCCAACTTCTCCATAATCTCAGCAAAAGCCAGATAGGCCCGGCCGAAAGCGCTATGCTGCTCCCAGTAGGCCCTAATCGCCAGATCTCTCTCTATCTGAGATCGTCTGTCTTCAGCAGCCGCTTCCTTAGCGACGTCGGCTTCATTAAATAAAGCCTCAATTTCAGCAGGGTCAATTCCGGCACGAATAGCCTCAGCGGCCGTCTCCAGGTGGAAGTCAGAAGAAGGTCCTCCCCGGCCAGTCGATGTCCCGGCGGCGGAACTGGTACCCACTCCATGTGATGATGACGTTCCAGCCATTCTCAAAGAAAGAAAGGAGAAAAGGATTTTTTCTTACCCAAAGATGAAATTGATCGACGATCGGCAGTCGAATCTCTCAGAAGCGTTTTTCAGCAAAGTCCTTCTTTCTCCAGTAATGAAGCGCGTAAGAGTTTTGACGCTGCATCCTCACGTCCTTTTATAGGAGGCAAAAAGGACTCCTGTGCAAATAAGAAGAATCTCAGGGGTCGGAAGTGCAGCCGTCGCATTCATTGACTCTCTCAAGACCCGCGTACGCGTCTTTTCAAGGACACGTCAGTCGAGGAGTCATTAATGACCGTTGATATCCTCCAACAGAAGCCCGACACGTGCGCGGAGACTTTTCCACGCCCATTGCCATTTCCCGCGCAGTTTAGCGGCCAACCAGGTCGTCCAAATTCAGTTTCAATCAGCTCAATGATGATCGCCAGTTCAGGGAAACGCAGAGTCGCTCGTCGAAATTCAGCGATCGCCAGCAGAACCACCTCACCCCACATTTTCAACATAGGAGCGAGCTGGGGGCAATTGTTGTGTCAAGATTTATTCATCCCGACAGGCGATCGACTATAAGGCCGAGCGACCGAGTCAACACCAGTCAAACTATGGCTAGCTCGCCTAATCGAAGAAACCAGACCACCATCAGGTACCTAGCGATCGACTCCCAAGGCGATCACCCTTTGGCATCTGGCGATCGACTCTAGTGCATGGCTAAGGACGGTCGACCTACACCCCAAACAGAAACGATCGCCCGGAAAAGTCATCGAAGACTGGATCTCAGAACAGCACCCACGTGCAGATCCACAAAAGGCACTGACAGACAAGACCTTTGACCACAGCCTGTCACCTAACTCACCTACCGACAATTCCGCCGAAAGTTACAAAGTGGGACCGCCCGTGACAGCGACTCAGGACGCGTGCAGGCTCCCTATTGGACCGTACAGCTGGCTGCCAGCAGCAGCCGTGGACTTTAAGGGAACAAGCTCATGTGCTAAAAGACGATCGCCCGATTATTATAATACAGAAAAGGTTATCGCCTGACATATCCAAGCCCTATAAATAGAGAACCTCCTCTTACTGGAAAAAGGTTCCGAACTCATTCACCTACATTCCGAATTCATTCACGGAAATACAGAAGAACACACATACCATCAAGCTCCCTGCTTTCTCTCCGGAATCCATCTCAGGATTTCTCTCTCCGAATCTCTCATCCAGAAGACGATCGGCAGAGGCAGGAAGTCTCCACAAGACAGATTCCAAGAGATTCATAAGCCCAGGAGCTCAAGCATCCAGCTAATACTCGCCGTGAGAGACTGTCGATCTCTCATCGCCGCGACTGTTCATCTCCTTTGTTACAAGAACTCACAGAGCATCACATCTGGTTCTTCCGGCAATCTACACGCTCACTAGCTAAGATAACAAGAATCTTTACACTCATTGTAATTGTATTCTTACATTAGTACTTGTATCCCTGAATATTAGTATTAATAATATCTCGCGATAGCATTCAAGCCCGGGACTAACAACCCCGACAAATCTTGTGTTATTTATCTTTCTCACGGAAGTGTTCTCGCATTTGTTTGCTATCCATCCAATCCAGCAATATCTATCTCCGGATAATATTTTGGGTAGCAACATATGATACACACACACACACACACACATATATATATATATATATATATATATATATATATATATATATACACACACACACACTGCAGCTTTGTTACCTTAATTGCTTGGTGTATTTCCGATCACTATTATTGTTATCACTGCTAACTTAATCGGATCTTTATGATTTGCAGATTTGTTCTGGACGATAGTACTCTTTTTCGTCAGCTTGGTTTTTTGGGGTTTATTTCTATAATTATATTGGTTATAATTATAGGTTCATTAGTTGGCATGTAATCCTTAATCCCTATCCTGCAGAATATAATTGTAATAGTTATATTCGTTTAATCCGCGTGTATAATTGATCCTGTCTTTAGCCATTATACGACCTGATACCCAACAGTGGTATCAAAGCAGTTTTGTCGGGTGTCGGGTTCTTTGGCTTCGTGGTGATACGGAATAACCCATCTGTAACACCCTCAAGATATTCGAGGTATATTACAGCGCCGTGAATCCCTATATGGGACCCACCAGGCTGAACAGCATCATACTCATCGACTCACATAAATGACAAACCAACACCATGTCATAAAGACGCAAAACAGAATAATCCACCCGGTTCAACCGGTCAAACATAACATTATCAATCAACACAAATGTATAGGCAACAATACAATCCGGACGAACAAGAACTCTTAAGTACTCGAGTACAACTATTAGTTCAAAAGCCGCAGAAGATGAAAAGACAAAAAAAGACATTAAGACGTCACTTATGCACAATCATCACGCATGGCCATCATCCGTGTACTGGTCCAGCGCCCGCTCGTCCCGATGAACCTGACCTGAAATTCATAAAACGAATTTCCCCAAAACGGGTCCCCAGAGGGGTTAGCAATTACGCTAGTACAAGTAACCAGATGAACGACTTACATCTTACACATATAGTAATGCATGCAATTCAAGAAAACATAGTTCCAAAATACTCATTTCCGGAAATGCCAATGATCAAACCACATTTGTAAAAATACACCACAATTAACCGCGGACCCACAGCTTCGTGGATCCCTGCCGAGACCCCGTCGGATCTAACCCACAGTGGTTAAAAGCAAGCTCGCGGTCCCACAGCTTCGTGGAACCCTACCGAGACCCCGTCGAGTCTAACCCGCAGTGAGCATACACACACACAATTTCTCATACAAAACTACTATGTCAAGATCGTAAGTTCATAAGGGTACTTGCCTCGATTAAATAGACGATGACACGAACGGAACGGAAGAATCAAGCACGACCACGAGGAACCGACGAGAATGAACCTAACGATTCGAATAGCACAATCACAACCACTTCTAAACGATTATGGAAATGGAATACACCCGGAAACCCGCCTACGATTCATGTATATTCATACAAAAATAACAACGAGGGCGGACCACAACCAAACCCTCTCGAATCCATAAAAATCCACAAAATATCCATGAATCCGTAGGAAAACTAACGATACTAACAATATTAATCGTATACATCATGAATCCACCAACGAACGAAACTAATCGGAAGAAAATCCCAAAACCCCCAAATTAATCGAAATAGGGTTTTAGAACATTACCTTTGGAAATTCAAGAACTAAGATCCGTAGAACACGCGTTAGATTGATTATCCGAGCCTCACAACCGAAAAGAAATGATGAAAATCGACCCCCGGATGAAGAACTCTCCCCCTCTATATCCTCTCTCTCGCGATGCAGTGGAAAAATGGGGAAGGAGACGACCGATCTCGTCTAATAAGGACAGTGCGCAATTACCGCTTCGTGTGCCGCGGCACGCCAAGTGTGCCGCGGCACAGCCGAAAATCTACTCCTGTGTTTTGGCATTGTGCCGCGGCAAGGCTGCGTGTACCGCGCACACTGCATAGCTGGGTTTTGGTCGCGGAAGACACACGAGTGTGCCGCGGCACGACAGTGTCTTTGCGGCGCGCTGTGTGCCGCGGCACGGATGGGTGTGCCGCGGCACACGCATGGTGCCCGACCAACATTTGGAGAAATTTGTGTGCCGCGCGCACGCACCTTGTGCCGCGGCCCACACCCCTTTTTGGGTCCCAAAATGATAAAAATGATCCTAAAGAGAATAAAACGATAGGAATCAATATTTGGGGACTAATAACACGAAATGGATCCACGGTAACCCGAAACGGCGGTTACGCACAACAACAACAAGAATATAGTTCAACAGTTTGACAGGAAGGACACGCTGAAAAGTACACGAGGGTCACTACGATCGAGAAATACACCAAAAACGAAAATACAAGGGAAAGAAAAATACGGATATTACATTCTACCCCTCTAAAAATAAGTTTCGTCCCGAAACTTAAGAAACAAACAACTCCGGGTACCTAGCACGCATGCTATCCTCGGTTTCCCAAGTTGCTTCCTCGACACCGTGTCTCGACCACTGCACCTTGACCAAAGGTATGGTCTTATGCCTCAATCGTTTCTCACGATGCTCCAAAATCTTCAAAGGACGCTCCTCAAAAGTAATATCTTCAGCAATATCAATCTCGCCATAATCGATGACGTGACTAGGATCCGGAACATATTTCCTCAACTGGGAAACATGAAAAATATTATGAACATGACTCAAGGCTGGAGGTAACGCCAAACGGTACGCCAATTCACCGACTCGCTCGAGAATCTCAAAGGGTCCAATAAATCTCGGACTCAGCTTTCCTTTCTTCCCGAAACGAAAAACTCCCTTCGTCGGCGACACCTTTAGCAAAACGTGGTCTCCCACCTCGAATTCCAAAGGTCGACGACGGACGTCGGCATATGACTTCTGTCGACTCTGGGCAGTCAACATCCATTCTCGAATTAACTCTATCTTCCGCCTCGTCTCTAAAACGACATCCGTCTCGGTCCCGACCAAATCGGACGCCTCATTCCAACAAATCGGTGATCGACATCGCCGCCCGTAAAGTGCCTCATACGGTGCCATCCGAATCGACGCGTGCCAACTGTTGTTGTACGTGAATTCAATCAGCGGTAAATGTTCCTCCCAGTCACTACTCCAGTCGAGAGCACAAGCACGCAACAAGTCCTCGAACGTCTGGATAGTGCGTTCCGTCCATCCGATCTGGATGGAAAGAGGTACTCAAATGTAAACGGGTACCCAACGCCTTATGCACCGCCTGCAAGAAGTGCGATACAAAACGGCCGTCACGATCCGAAACAATAGACTTCGGGGTACCGTGAAGTCTCACAATCTGCGCGATAAACACACGAGCTAACTTCTCCGGGCCCAAGTGTCCTTGATGCCCAGAAAATGTGCCGACTTGGTCAGACGATCGACAATCACCCACACCATATTCATGCCCGACCTCGATCTCGGCAGACTCGTAATGAAATCCATCGATATATCTTCCCATTTCCATTCTGGAACGGAACTGATCGCAATAACCTGACCTGTTGGCGATGCTCGATTTTGACTCACGACAAGTCAAACATCTCGCTACAAACTGTGCGACCTCATCCTTCATATCATTCCACCAGAAATTCCTTCTTAAGTCCTTGTACATCTTACTTGAACCAGGATGAACGGAGTAAGGTGTAGCATGGGCCTCCCGCAAAATACTCTGTCTCAACTCTGAGTCATTCGGCACACAAAGCCGACTCTGGAATCTCAAAACACCATCCTCGTGAATCACAAATCCAGGAGACTTTCCTTTAAGAACGTTCTCTCGGATTTGAGTAATCATCGGATCCTCTAACTGCTTCGGCTTAATTTCATCGATCAAAGACGACGAAACCTCTAAAGCACGAAGTTGCCCGCCGGCTCCAGGCAACAAAACTTCAACATCTAACTCGATTAAAGATCGCCGAAGCTCGAACTGAGACGTAAGGATCTCAAGCGATCGCAATGCAATCGGTTTCCGACTCAAGGCGTCGGCCACGACGTTCGCCTTGCCCGGATGGTAAAGGATTTCGAGGTCATAATCCTTAATCAACTCTAACCACCTCCTCTGCCTCATATTCAACTCCCGCTGAGTAAATATGTATTTCAGACTTTTATGATCGGTAAAAATCTGACATGCAGAGCCGAAAAGATAGTGACGCCAAATCTTGAGCGCAAAAACGACTGCCGCTAACTCCAAATCATGAGTAGGGTAGTTAAGCTCATACGGCCTCAACTGTCTCGATGCAAAGGCAATGGTCTTACCGTGCTGCATTAATACGCACCCAAGACCCTGGCCCGAAGCATCGCTATAAACGGCAAAACCTTCGTTACCACATGGCAACGCCAAAACCGGGGCTGAAGTCAAACGCTTCTTCAGCTCCTCAAAACTCGACTGCCTCTCGTCATTCCAGACGAACTTCTCGGATTTCTGGAGCAACTGTGTAAGTGGTCGAGCCAGTTTCGAGAAACCCTCGACAAACCTACGGTAGTAGCCAGCTAAACCCAAGAAACTACGGAGCTCCTTCACATTCTTGGGCGGTGCCCAATCCAACACGGCCTCAATCTTCTGCGGGTCCACACGAACCCCCTCGGCTGAAATCACGTGACCTAAAAACATCACTTCCTTCAGCCAGAACTCACATTTCGAGAACTTTGCATAGAGTTGCTCGGTCCTCAAAATGTCTAATACTACCCGCAAATGATGGGCATGCTCTTCCTCATTCTTCGAATAAATAAGAATATCGTCGATGAAGACGACGACACACTTATCCAAATACTCGATAAATACTTTGTTCATCAACTGCATGAACACCGCCGGCGCATTAGTTAACCCGAAAGGCATAACTACAAACTCATAATGTCCGTATCTTGTCCGAAAAGCTGTCTTCGGCACATCGGTCTCTCTCACTCGGAGCTGATAGTATCCCGATTTCAGATCAATCTTCGAGAATACTGCAGCTCCCTGCAACTGGTCGAATAAGTCGTCAATTCTCGGCAAAGGATACTTGTTCTTGATGGTCACCTTGTTTAGTTCGCGATAGTCGATACACAAACGTAGTGAACCATCCTTCTTCCGCACAAACAGGACTGGTGCACCCCAAGGCGAGGCGCTCGGTCGAACATACCCCGACTCAAGAAGCTCACTCAACTGCTTCTTCAACTCGGACATCTCTGAAGGTGCCATGCGATAGGGCGCCTTCGAAATAGGAGCCGCACCCGGCTCTAACTCTATAGCGAACTCGACTCGCCCGGTGGCAATCCCGCAACTCGTCAGAAAACATCAGAAATTCATTAACGATTGGAATCGACGAAAGCTCGAATCCACCACACTCCGCCTTCAAGGCGTAACACCAATAACCGGTACACCCCAATCGCAGGAGTCAAAGCGCCTTCAAGGCGTTAATAATTCGGCTCCCCTCTTTCGCCCGGCGAAAGAGTGCTCGCCATCATCGGCTAACATGGTGATGATTCTCGTGCGGTAGTTCATGATCGCACCATGCCGCCGAGCCAATCATCCCCGAGAATCAAATCCTCACCCTCAATATCCACAACAATAAGATTAGAGGGCCAAGTCCTCTCACAAATAAGTACACAACAGCCTCGAACCTCCCGATCACCAACGATCCTATCACCGCTAGAAGCTTAACGATGAAGGGTTCACAAGGCATCAAACAATGAGACTCAAACGGCGTACACAATCCAAAGATATGAACGAATGCGTAGCACCTAATCGAAAAGCACACCGACAGGATGAGAAAGAATATAAACGGTACTGCCGCCACGGTAGCCGGATCATCGGCTTTCCGCATCTCATAGACACGCGGTGGGCGGAGCCAACACCGGAAGCTCCTCTTGAGGGTCGACCGACCTCTCCCCCGACTAGCACTCGGCGGAGATTGAGGAGCAAACGACCCCCGATTCACACTTGGTTCCCTAGGCGCCGAATGGAAGCCCGGTACCAAGGATTTTCTCCTCTCAAAGACAGAAGCCTTTGTGACCCGACCGCCACACCGATTACACGTCGGCAAAGGGTTCGGACAAACACGGGCCGATGTGGCCTCGCCGCCACGCTAAAGCATTTCGCCTCGAGAAGGGGCACTGCAGCCTACGGGGAAACCTAAGAGATCGAGCCGGGCCACCACCAATGGAAAAGTTAGCAGATCAAATTTCACGACCCCCACCTTTGTGGCCCGAAAATTCCTTGGCGGACTTCGCTTACTCTCGCGGGCCGCCTCACTCGCCACAAACATATCGTAAGCAAGGGCCCCGCCTCGTAATCTTTCAATGTAGTGCATACAAGCCCCGACATATAGTCCCGAATCGGCAACTTCATTCGTCTGGAGAAATGGAAAATTTTGTCGCTCTCCTCGACAACTTGGGTCTTCACATAACCCAACTCCTTATTAAAATCAGCAATAGCTTGAGATACGGGGATATCCCGCGGTTGAGCATCATAAAAAGCATGTACCCGAGCCTGTCTGACTGGCCACGGGCAATATTCAGCCTCCATCAACTCTTGAAACTCAGCCCACGAAGCAGCATGGTCTTTGGGCCCAACGGCCTCCCACCAATCCGTAGCGTCCCCCGTGAGAAAGTATTGAGCAATAGGGACTCTACGTTCCTCGGGACAGTTAGTGGCAACGAAGACCTTAGATATCTCCTTAATCCACCCTTCCCAGCCAATCGGGTCTGAAGCTCCCGAAAACTGAGGAGGATGCATCTTGATAACATCTTGGAGCCAACGGTCCGCTCCGCCCCGATTAGCATGGGCCTGATCCGGGTTCTGAACCGCCTGAGCTATTGCCGCCATTTGGTTCACCATTTGTTGCATAACGGCCGCAATACCAAGGTCGGCACGCTCCTGAGAAGAAGCATGGCTATGACGGTCGCCGATCGCCGGGCCTCGAAGATCGTGACGTGGCCGCCCCACCGGCCGCCCCACGCCCCGGCCAAGGCCCACGACCACGACCGCGACCACGACCTCTTCCAAAGATCCATACTGAGTTAAATAAGTAGCAAAAGCCACACGAGGATCGAGACAATAAAAGAACAATCACAAGTCGAGAATCAAGGGTACGATACAAGGAATTAATGAACAGAGGAAGGAAAACTTACTGACACCGGTAGTACTTTAATCATGACAAAGTGACGATGATGTGCAAAACAAAACACCACAAGACCCAATAAACCGACAAGCCTAGGTATCCATAAACCTAGAGCTCCGATACCATTTTCTCGTAACACCTCAAGATATTCGAGGCATATTACGCCGTGAATCCCTATATGGGACCCACCAGCCGAACAAAGATCATACTCATCGACTCACATAAATGACAAACCAACACCATGTCATAAAGACGCAAAACAGAATAATCCACCCGGTTCAACCGGTCAAACATAACATTATCAATCAACACAAACGTATAGGCAACAATACAATCCGGACGAACAAGAACTCTTAAGTACTCGAGTACAACTATTAGTTCAAAAGCCGCAGAAGATGAAAAGACAAAAAAAGACATTAAGACGTCACTTATGCACAATCATCACGCATGGCCATCATCCGTATCGTCCAGCCCGCCGTCCCGATGAACCCGACTCAAATTCATAAAACGAATTTCCCCAAAACGGGTCCCCAGAGGGGTTAGCAATTACGCTAGTACAAGTAACCAGATGAACGACTTACATCTTACACATATAGTAATGCATGCAATTCAAGAAAACATAGTTCCAAAATACTCATTTCCGGAAATGCCAATGATCAAACCACATTTGTAAAAATACACCACAATTAACCGCGGACCCACAGCTTCGTGGATCCCTGCCGAGACCCCGTCGGATCTAACCCACAGTGGTTAAAAGCAAGCTCGCGGTCCCACAGCTTCGTGGAACCCTACCGAGACCCCGTCGAGTCTAACCCGCAGTGAGCATACACACACACACACAATTTCTCATACAAAACTACTATGTCAAGATCGTAAGTTCATAAGGGTACTTGCCTCGATTAAATAGACGATGACACGAACGGAACGGAAGAATCAAGCACGACCACGAGGAACCGACGAGAATGAACCTAACGATTCGAATAGCACAATCACAACCACTTCTAAACGATTATGGAAATGGAATACACCCGGAAACCCGCCTACGATTCATGTATATTCATACAAAAATAACAACGAGCGCGGACCACAACCAAACCCTCTCGAATCCATAAAAATCCACAAAATATCCATGAATCCGTAGGAAAACTAACGATACTAACAATATTAATCGTATACATCATGAATCCACCAACGAACGGAACTAATCGGAAGAAAATCCCAAAACCCCAAATTAATCGATATAGGGTTTTAGAACATTACCTTTGGAGATTCAAGAACTAAGATCCGTAGAACACGCGTTAGATTGATTATCCGAGCCTCACAACCGAAAAGAAATGATGAAAATCGACCCCCGGATGAAGAACTCTCCCCTTCTATATCCTCTCTCTCGCGATGCAGTGGAAAAATGGGGAAGGAGACGACCGATCTCGTCTAATAAGGACGAGTCTGCGCAATTACCGCTTCGTGTGCCGCGGCACACAGGTGTGCCGCGCACAGCCGAAAATCTACTCCTGTGTTTTGGCATTGTGCGCAAGATACTGCATGTACCGCGCACACTGCATACTGGGTTTTGGTCGCGGAAGACACACGAGTGTGCCGCGGCACTGGCCTGGCGCTGTGCCCCGGCACCCGATGGGTGTGCCGCGGCACACGCATGCATTGCCCGACCAACATTTGGAGAAATTTGTGTGCCGCGGCGCACGCACCTTGTGCCGCGGCCCACACCCCTTTTTGGGTCCCAAAATGATAAAAATGATCCGGAAAGAGAATAAAACGATAGGAATCAATATTTGGGGACTAATAACACGAAATGGATCCACGGTAACCCCGAAACGGCGGTTACGCACAACAATAACAAGAATATAGTTCAACAGTTTGACAGGAAGGACACGCTGAAAAGTACACGAGGGTCACTACGATCGAGAAATACACCAAAAACGAAAATACAAGGGAAAGAAAAATACGGATATTACACCATCCGGGTTTCTGCTCAGGTATATCGGCTTGGACCTCGTCTTTAATTATTGCTGCTAGCTTCGGTTCTATTATCGCATTAGTTGTCTTTGAACTGTTTACTGTTACTTGCTGTTTCGCTTGCCGCGGACCATTTTTTTTGTGTTAACTGGTTGGATTCATTTTTCGGGGTGACTCTTGTTTCCTTACTAATTAAAACTCAAACAAATTAAAACCTTAAAATCCAAAACAGAACTAATCTTGCGCTGTCAGGACCGGAAGTGCCTAGGATCTTTGTCAAGAGCTTGAGGATCCCGATTTTAATTTAAACGGGTTTTAATCTCAAAAGTCAAATCGAGTCCCTAAATATGAGCCTCATCAGCTGTGTGCTCCCTTTCCCGATCTTTGTGATT
Source organism: Orobanche coerulescens (assembly GCA_033398695.1). Classification (NCBI taxonomy): domain Eukaryota; kingdom Viridiplantae; phylum Streptophyta; class Magnoliopsida; order Lamiales; family Orobanchaceae; genus Orobanche; species Orobanche coerulescens. The sequence goes on along the minus strand of CM065819.1, from coordinate 124,930,091 downwards.
TTTCGGGTTTTCTTTGTGATTATCATATAATATGTGTTACAATGGCTTCTTTCTCGGTTTTTAATATTGCACCTTTTGATGGTGAAGGAGATTTCCAAATTTGGCAACAGAAGATGAAGGGCATTTTAATTCAACAAAAAGTTTTTAAAGCTATTGATCAAACCTTTTCTGACAATACTGCTGCCGATAAAAAGGCTGAGGCAGATGAGTTTGTATATTCATCAATTATTCTAAATCTGTCCGATTTTGTAATTCGGAAAATTGATAAACATGATACAGTAAGGCACTGTGGGAAAAATTGGAAGAGACTTACACTGAAACTTCCCTGCCTAACAAACTGTTTTTACTTGAAAAAATTTTTCGGTACAAACTTGATATTTCAAAAGATATAAATGATAACCTGGACACTTTTACAAAATTAATCCAGGATATCAAACAAACCGGTGATAAAAATATTGATGAATACACCCCTATTGTTCTTTTAAATGCCATCCCTGATTCATACAGTGATGTTAAATCTGCTATTAAGTACGGCAGAGATAAAGTAACTCTTGATACTGTTATAAACGGTTTGAAAAGTAAATAATTAGATTTGAAAAACAATAAGGGGAATAAATCTCTAGGTGAGGTTAATTTTGTGAGGGGAAGGCCTCAAAACCGCTTTCAAAAACAGAAACCTTCCTCAAGCCAAAGCCATCAGAGTAATTTTTCTGAAAAGAAGAAGGGCAAATGGAAGAGTAGGTCAAAGTCTCGACCTAAGAACCGTAAGTGCTATAATTGTGGTGAATCTGATCATTACATTCATGAGTGCACTAAACCTAAGAAAAATTATCAAAATGATAATGCCAACCTTGTGGCAGAAAGTGGCCGTGTAGATGATGTTTTCATGGTGCCTGAAATTTGTGAACAAACTAATACTGTGCATACTCTTACTTTGTGTGAAAATAAGTGGCTTGTTGATTCCGCTTGTACGTTTCATATGTCGCCTTTCAAAAGGCTATTTTCTGAATATAGAGAAGTGACAAATTGGTCTGTCTCTATGGCTAATGAGAAAAAGTGTCAAGTTCATGGTTTAGGAGATATTAAGATAATGTGTGACTCCGGTTATTTGTTAACTTTAAAGAACGTGAGGCATGTTCCTGATTTGTGTCACAATCTTGTCTCTTGTGGTACCCTTGATGATGAGGGGTATGAAGGTAAGTGGGGTAATGGGATAATGAAAATCTTTAGAGGAAACTTATGTGTTTTCAAAGCAATAAAACGGAATAACCTCTATGTGAAAACTGCAAAATATGATTCTTTTGTGAATGCTGTCCAAGGTGACTCAACAGATCTGTGGCATAAACGTCTAGGCCATATTAGTGATAAAGGTTTGGAAATTTTGCAAAAACATGGGGTGTTTGGGAAAGATAAATTGTCCTCTGTGCCGTTTTGCGACTCCTGTGTGGTAGGTAAACAACATCGTGTTAAGTTTCCTAATCCTCATTCCCCTAGATCTCCGACTACTTATGACACTTTGCATTATTTGCATGCTGATGTGTGGGGGCCATCTAGTGAACCCACACACGGTGGAAATAGATATTTTCTATCTGTGATTGATGATTACTCTCGAAAGGTCTTTGTGTTCCTTCTGAAGAACAAATCTGATGTCTTTGAGAAGTTCAAAAATTGGAAAATTTTGATTGAAAATCCAATTGGGAAAAAAATTAAAATCTTAAGGACCGACAATCGCCTTGAGTTTTGCAATCAAATGTTTGATGAGCTTTGTGTTCAATCTGGTATTCCGAGACATAAGTCTGTCCCTTATTCGCCCCAACAGAATGGGGTGGCTGAACGTATGAATAGAACCTTGCTAGAAAGGGTCAGAAGCATGTTGGCTATGTCTAGGCTCTCAAAAAGGTTCTGGGGTGAGGCGTTACTAACTGCTGCTTATCTGATAAATAGATCTCTCTCTGTGCGTTGAATGGTAATTATCCTGAATGTGTTTGGTCTGTGTTTAGTATATTTTGAGTAATATTTTTATTAGTATTTTATATATATAATTGTGTGTTGTGTGATAATTTATTCGTTTTACCATATATTTATATTATTTTATTTTGTTAGAATTTTCTATAATTTTGTGTCATTTTTGGATAATTAAATGGAATTAAATTATATCTGCAGGTTAACCAACCGGTACAAGACAGATCAATTGGTTCAAGGGCAATATTTTTACAAAATTCAAATGTAGTGACGACTGGTCTCATTTTATTCGACTCATCGAGACGATCGTTTTAAAAAAATTCATCCGAATCCGAGTTCGTATGAAAAAGTTATGACCGTTCGAATGACAATTAAATAGACGGACCATATTGTGCCACGTTTCAACACCCTATTGGACCGGAAATTCAACTCAGTGCTGGTATCATCCATGATATCAGCATTAATTGGCAGCCGCGTATTATTGGGTGTGGGATTTTAAAATGTTAAAAATTATTATTTTATTAATTTTGTAGTAGTATAAATAGGGGATGAATGTGTAGTGTTTGGGAAGAGAAAAAAAAGGAGAAAAAATAGAGAGATATTATTGTAAGGAAGGAAAATAAAAATATTGTGTAATAAAATTATATTTGAGTAATAATATTATAGAATATTTATTTATTTGTATTGTTATTATGAGTGAATAATTTTCTTTTACTGGGGTTATGATGAAACCATGTCTATATTATTATTAATATTTATATAATAATTCCAATAAATATTTTTAACGATTATGATTTCGCTTCAATAGGGAAATATTATTTCTTCAATTATATCACGTATTTTTGATAGCTATAAATTCCCCATTGCTTTGTGATTATTGATATTAGTTAATTTCTTTGATTATTTGTTTTCCATTAAATTGGATACATATAATGCTTAGAAATTACATTTTTCAACCGAAGGAAAATCTATATTTAAATTATAATTTTGTACTTATTGTCAAATATATAGGGAAATAGTGAGATTGATTTCAGAATCTATTCCCTGAATTTCTTGGAATTAAAATATAAAATAAATAATAAATAGATACTGTTGGACTCTAAACCCTAGTAAATTATTTAAAATCAATTTATCTAAAATCTACTTAAAAATTAATGTTATTTGTTGCAATTATTATAACCAATCAAAAATTAAATTATTTGGGACTAGGTTAGAATTTAATATAATTTGGTTCAAAACGATAGGAATATATTTACTTCACTATCATAGTCCTCCCTGTGGAATCGACCTTGCACCGCATATCTACATCGAACGAATTGTGCGCTTGCGAGTATTAGAGTAAAGAAATAAACAAGAAGACTATCTTCACCAAGTTAGTTAAATTCTTCTACTAGTTATTTATTTTACTGCTTTTCTTTATTATTATCTGTCTTTTTAATATCCATTTTAGATTGTGTTAGTATAAATAATAGTTAGTAGTAGAATTTATTTTATTTTTACGTTCATAAAAAAATTCTGAAAAATAATAAAAACTTATAATAATAAATATAAAAATATAAGTAATAATAAAAGCTACTGTTCATTCGTAAAAATAATAATAAAATAATAAAAAGATAAAAAAGTCCAAAAATATATAAAAATATAAAAAATCTGAAAAAGTTTAAAAAAATCAAAAAACTTATTTATTTTTATTTTAAAAAAAAAGATTTGGAAAATAAAAAAAAAGTTTCAGACTTTAAGGTAATGTTTTTATTATTCTAGAATATTAATATTAAAAAATCAAAATTTTAATTTAAATTCGAAAAAATAAAAAAATAATAAAATAAATTAAAAAATAATCTGGAATATTATTTTCTGTAATAAATAGAAATCTGAATTATTTTATTTTATTTTTAAAAGTAAAACCTGCTAGTTTTATTAAAAAAAAATTTCTTTTCATAAAAGTCTAAGAAAAATCAGATTAAGAATTAATAATTTAAATAATCTGGAATATATATAATAAAAAAAATTCTGAACTTTGAATTTTTTAATAAGAATTTTTTAAAACAAAAATTACAATACTTTAATAAAAAAAGGGAAAATACTAAAAAAAAATTAAAAACCTGAAAATTTATTAAAAAAAAAAACAGAAATGAAAATTTGTAATAAAAATAAAACTATTTTTATTGTTTGCATAAATAAAATAAAAGTTTGTAATTTTTATTTTTTTCTAAAAAATCTGAATTTTTTTTGTGAAAAAAATAAATAATATATCTATATATATATATATTAGCTCAATATTATTAGTCTAAAAATATAATAAAATTATAATAAACATAAAAATATAAAATCTAAAAAAATATAAAAAAAAATCAGATTTTTTTTAGTTTTATATCTTGTCTTTAGTTTTAATAGAATCTTCTAGTGGTAAATTTAGATTGTGTTTTTAGTTGTTATTTTCTATTTACAGTATTCTTAGACATTTAGTTTAGTTGCAATATTTCTCGTCGTACAATTTAGTTTATCAATAGATATTGCTTCCGTAGATCAATTAGTAAATTTATTCCTTTGCAATCTATTACATCCTATAATTTTAGTAATAATTATAATAATTATCATTATTTTTAATAATAATAAAAATATAAAAAGTCAAAATATAATAATTAAAATAATAAAATCCTTTAAAATATTCAAAAAGGGATTGATATTTTTCACTCACTACTTTGTTCGATTTGAATAGAGAAAAGCTAAATATCAATCTTGTACAAACTGATTTTGAAATCGATTGAATTTTGGCAAAAAGGCCTCTGTTGTACATGCCGAAGAAAGTTGGATTTTAAGTGCGACCGTTGTGACGCCTCCAACGATCTGGAAGTTCGATCGACTATCATAATTTGATTTGTATGCAAAGTTAAAAAAATTGAAATATTGGTGAATGCAAGTTTGGCAACGAAATAATAAAGGTCGATTAACGAGAAGAAGATTGTCCTTAACTAAAATTGAAATTCAACAAACGAAACTGATACCAAAAATGGATGAAATCGAAAATCGGAATAATCAAGTTGCAAAAGAGAAAACTTTAATAGAATATTTTTCTCCATTGAGTGCTAATTCTCCTTCTTGCATAGTGTTGCCTACAACTAATGCAACTCATTTCGAACTTAAACCATCAATAATTCAACTTCTTCCATCTTTTCACGGTTTGGAAAGAGAAGATCCCTATATGCATGTCAAGGAATTTCTCGACATTTGTTCTACTTTCCGATTCCAAAATTTCTTTGATGAATCTGTCAAACTTAGACTATTTCCATTTTCTCTCAAAGATAAAGCAAAATTCTGGCTAAATTCTCTTCAAGCAAGAACAATTACTAGTTGGGACCAACTAGTGAATAAATTTCTCGCAAAATTTTCCCAATGTCCAAAATTGATAGTCTTAGAAGAGAAATATCAGAATTTTTCCAAAAAGAAAATGAAGAATTTGATGAGTGTTGGAAAAGATTTAATGATTTAATCCTTAAGTGTCCCCATCATGGTTTTGAAATATGGCGTTTGGTAAAATATTTTTATGACGGTTTAACTCCAAACAATCGCCAATTAATCCAATCAATGCATGGTGGAAAATTTCTTCACCTTATTGGAGACGAAGCTTGGAATGCACTAGAAAATATGTCAATTAATTCACAACAATGGAATTCACTCGACTCTAGAGCCAAATCGATGCATACGTCCCCAAAAAAAGGTGGAATTTACGAGGTTAAACAAGATGTTGAAATAAAATCTACTATATATGATTTAGTACGAAAAGTGGATGCGTTAGTCTTGAAGCAGTCCATCCCCTCGTCAAACTCAAAACATGAATTTTGCATTTCATGGGCGGAATCATTTCATTCATCTCAATCTTGTCTCTCTTGTCCACAAAATCAAGAAATTTTTAATGAAGAAGTCAATGTGTTACATTCATATGGAAAATCTTCGGACAGTCCATTTGCTCCAACTTATAATCCAAATTGGAGGAATCATCCAAATTTTTCCTGGAAGCAAAACATGCCTCCAATGAATCAAGGAGGACATCAAATGAACATGTCAAATCAACAAAATGTCCATCCTAATCAATATCCTCCAAATACTTATCAGTATCCTTCTACAGTGCCAAAGAAACCATCTTTGGAAGATACGTTAAAACAATTCATGCAATCTACTCAACATATGTTCCAATCAACTCAGCAAGCTGTACAATCAAACTCACAGGCTATTTCTAAGCTTGAAACACAAATTGGTCAACTTGCAACAACTTTAGCTGAAAGAGAAAAGGGAAATTTTCCGAGTCAGTCCATCCCTAATCCTAAAGGACAATATGAAGTAAACTCTTCTAACGCAGAAGTTCAGTCCACAACTACCCTTAGAAGCGGAAAAGAAATACAAAAGCCTGACTATAATCCGGAAGAAAAATCAAATGAACCACAAGTTTCAAAATCAAAAGATTTTAAAGAAAAAGAAAAGCCTTATGTTCCAAAAGCTCCATTTCCTGAAAGACTTATTCCAAAAGATAAAAGTGCGCAATACAAAGATATAATGGAAATATTTAAACAAGTTCGAATAAATATTCCATTCCGTGATGCTATTAAACAAGTGCCTGTTTATTCTAAGTTCTTGAAAGATTTTTGCACTGTAAAAAGAAGAACAAATGTTCCAAGAATTTAGCTGAACATGTTAGCTCAATAATCCAAAATAAAACTCCTGTTAAGTATAAAGATCCTGGTAGTCCTACAATATCTTGTGTCATTGGAGATCACATCATTAAACGAGCCTTGCTTGATTTAGGAGCCAGTATGAATTTATTACCATATTCTGTTTATACACAACTTAGATTAGGGGAGCTAAAATCAACATCTGTGATACTTCAACTAGCTGATAGATCTATAAAAGTACCTCGAGGAATCATAGAGGATGTTCTGATTCAAGTAGATAAATTCTACTTTCCTGTTGATTTTAGTCATAGACACTGAACCTGTTGAGAATACCAAAGATCACATCTCTGTCATTTTAGGAAGGCCATTTTTAGCTACTTCAAATGCATTAATTAACTGTAGAAATGGCATCATAAAATTTTCTTTTGGAAATATGACTGTTGAACTAAATATGTTTAACATTTCTCAACAACATGATGATTATGATGATGTTTGTGAGGTAAATATGATAGAGAGTATGGGTCATTATTTCTTTCCAAAGATGGACGATGATGATCTTTTTGAAAGCTGTCTTGCTCATTTTGGCTCAGATTTTGACATCGACAGTTCAATTAATGAAGTAGATTCTTTACTAGAGTCTACACCATTATTGGATAATGATAAATGGAAAGCTAAAACTGAACCACTTGAGAGTCAAATGAATAAAGAAGTACCCATTGAAGATTCAAAGATAGAGCTCAATCCATTACCTGAGTCTCTAAAATGTGCATTTTTAGGACCATCAGAAACTCTGCCTGTCATCATAGCATCTGATTTAGATGAAGAACGAGAAGATAAGTTAATCAATGTTCTTAAAGAACATAAAGAAGCGATAGGCTTGACCATCTCCAATATTAAAGGTATTAGTCCTTCTATATGCATGCATCGAATTCACCTTGAAGAAAATGCGAAAACTTCCCGAGAATTTCAAAGAAGACTAAATCCTAATTTGAAAGAAGTTGTAAGAGGTGAAATAATCAAACTTTTAGATGTAGGGATCATCTACCCTATTTCTGACAGCTCTTGGGTTAGTCCTGTTCATATAGTTCCAAAGAAATCTGGCATAACTGTAATCACGAATGAAGAAAATGAACTTGTTCCAACCAGAATTCAAACTGGATGGAAAGTCTTTATTGATTACAGAAAATTGAACTCTGTTACAAGAAAAGATCACTTTACACTTTCTTTTATTGATCAAATGCTAGAAAGGTTAGCCGGTCATGCTTATTATTGTTTTCTTGATGGATATTCCGGCTATAACCAAATTCCCATTGCTCCTGAAGATCAAGAAAAAACCACTTTTACCTGTCCTTTCGGCCCTTTTTCTTACCGACGAATGCCATTTGGTCTGTGTAATGCACCTGCTACTTTTCAGCGGTGTATGATGAGCATTTTCTCTGACATGGTTGAGCGGTTTTTGGAAATTTTTATGGATGATTTTTCTGTATTCGGGTCTAGCTTTGTGGAATGTTTACACCACTTAACTCAAGTGTTGGTTAGGTGTAAGGAGAAGAATCTTGTCCTAAACTGGGAAAAATGTCATTTTATGGTTAAAAAAGGAATTGTCTTAGGACATGTGATTTCTGAAAAAGGAATTGAGGTGGACAAATCTAAAGTTGATTTAATATCCAGTCTTCCACCCCCACGAACGATTAAAGAAATTCGGTCATTCTTAGGCCATGCTGGTTTTTACCGTCGATTCATCAAAGATTTTAGCAAAATCTCAAGGTCATTATGTAATTTACTTTCAAAAGATACACCTTTCGTATTTGATGATCATTGTCTAAAAGCTTTTAAGACACTCAAATCTATGTTGAGCTCTGCACCTATCATCAAATCTCCAAACTGTAATCTTCCTTTTGAAATAATGTGTGATGCATCTGACTATGTCGTCGGTGTAGTATTGGGTCAAAGAGAAAATAAATTGCCAACTGTAATATATTATGCAAGCAGAACTCTAAATGATGCCCAATTAAATTACTCTACAACTGAAAAAGAATTGCTTGCAGTTGTTTTTGCCTTAGACAAATTTCGACCTTACTTGATTGGTTCAAAAGTCATAATTTACTCCGATCATGCCGCATTAAAATATCTTCTTTCTAAGAAAGATGCTAAACCTCGCTTGATCTGTTGGATTCTATTGTTACAAGAGTTTGACTTAGAAATTCGAGATAAAAAAAGGTTCTGAAAATGTTGTTGCTGATCATTTGTCTATGCTAATCGTGAATTTTACTGATAAAGAACCTCCCATTAATGAAACTTTCCCTGATGAACAATTCATGTCTGTTTCTCAAATACCTTGGTATGCAGACATTGTCAATTATCTTGTCACTGGTAACATGCCATCTCATTGGAATAACCAAGATAAAACAAAATTTTTAAACGAAGTAAAAAAAATCTTTTGGGATGATCCATATTTGTTCAAATATTGTCCTGATCAAATCATTAGGAGATGTGTGCCAGGACATGAACAACAAAATATCATTTCCTTTTGTCATGATCATGCATGTGGAGGTCATTTTAGTTCAAAGAAAACAACTGCTAAAATTCTGCAATGTGGTTTTTATTGGCCAACACTTTTCAAAGATACACATTCATATTGCAGCACATGTGATAGATGTCAAAGATTAGGTCGAATTTCTAAAAGAAATATGATGCCTTTAAACCCAATTTTAATTATTGAAATATTTGATGTTTGGGGCATAGATTTTATGGGACTTTTTCCAATTTCTTTTGGCAATCTTTACATCCTTGTGACCGTCGATTATGTTTCAAAATGGGTAGAAGCAATTGCATGCAAAACAAATGACCACAAAGTCATGGTAAAATTTTTAAAAGAAAATATTTTTTCCAGATTTGGAACGCCACGAGCAATTATAAGTGATGGAGGAAAATATTTTTGTAACCAATTTTTGAATCATTTGTTTAAAAAATATGGTGTTACACATAAAGTTGCTACTCCCTATCACCCTCAAACAAGTGGACAAGTTGAAATTTCAAACAGAGATATCAAACATATTCTTGAAAAAAGTGTTAATCCTACAAGGAAAGATTGGTCTTTGCGATTGAATGATGCATTGTGGGCTTACCGTACTGCTTTTAAAACTCCCATCGGAATGTCTCCATTTAGGCTTGTCTTTGGAAAACCATATCATTTGCCTGTTGAATTGGAACATAGAGCATACTGGGCCATAAAACGATTAAATTTTTTATTAGACATGGCTGGAATTCATAGGAAACTTCAACTAAATAAATTGGAAGAAATCAGAAATGATGCTTACGATTGTGCAAGGAAATATAAGGACAAAATGAAATTTTTTCATGATAAACACATTTTGAGAAAAACTTTTTCTCCTGGTCAAAAAGTCCTTCTTTTTAACTCTCGTTTGTTATTATTTCCAGGCAAGTTACGTTCACAATGTTCTGGTCCATTTATTATTCGTACGGTCTATCCTCACGGAGCTGTAGAAATTGAAAATCCAAAAAATGGTAATATTTTCAAAGTAAATGGTTAACGGTTAAAACCATACTTAGAATTAAAATTTTTTGAGGTAGAAGAGGTTCTTCTTAAGGACCCCGATATTGTGAACTAATACTCCATTGTGTTTGTCCGGTCAAGTGGCGGATAACGGTACTCCGTGTAATAACTGAGATTTCTAATGTGTATTTTGAACATTGTGACATTGTATATGTTGTATTTGATCTGAGTATTATTCAGCATACTTCATGATCCAGTGTTGTTGAGCGTATGATTTCATGATTTTGTTCAAAATTGTAAATTTTTGCACTTGTAGCGCACGCTAACGACTAGGCGTAGCGTACGCTAATTTGGGTTCGTAGCGCGCGCTATACGTGGTCAACTTGATTAAGATAGGGTGGTAGGTGAGATCAGACGCGGATCTTGGTCGGGACATGACGGGATGAACCTGGACGGCTTTTGGAAAAAGCCGAGTCAACACTGTTTAGCGCACGCTACTGGTATGAGGATAGCGCAAACTAAATGTTGAGTACAGTGAGGTCAGTAAGCTTCGTATGGCCGTTAGCGCACGCTATATAAGTGGTAGCGTACGCAAATTTATATACTTAGCGCACGTAAAGGGATGTTAGCGTACGCTAAGTCGAGACCAGGCAGAAACAGTAGACTATAGGCCCGTTAGTGCACGCTATGGATATGGCCGTAGCGCGCGCTAATAACCATTTTCTATATATAGGACAACACCCTCCTTCATTTTCAGACTTCCACTTCAACCCACAACATAATACCACGACTTTGAGAGTTACCATCTCCATCTTCAACCTTCATATCAGCTTCCTAACACATCATTGAAGGCGAGGAACTTTGAGGATCGGTGTTCAAACGTCCAACGTTGAGTTCATCAAGAGTTTTCGTCTATTCTTTCCATACAAGGTATGTGTTGCTGTCCGAACTTTGAATTCATGTTCTTATTCGGATTATTAACTTCCTCCTAGAGTTTATCAAGGTTATGGATTAATGATTAGGTTGAGCACCATTCATGTAAGCTTGAAGTAATCATTTTAGAACCCCTTTGAGTAAGAAGAGTGTAACCGAACCCTTTTGAGTTGAATCAAGGATTTGTGATTTCTGAGGTTTTAGTATATTTTAGGATGTCTTATCCGAATCACTTGCATGTCGGAGTATTGTGATTATCATCACTTTGTATGAGATTTTTACAAGAAGATGAATTATTAGTATGGTCTTGTAATATCCTTGGATAGTAGGAGATGACCTTCAATGTAAATCATAACTCATAGTGATTTCTGGATTTGGTTATCTTCATGTCGATGATTCAAACAAAAGGATGTTGATGGGTAACCATTGCTATGAACATAAATTGTGGCAAGGAAGGTAAATTGTGGAAGAACGAATTATACGGTTGTTAAACCTTAAACTCGGATTTAAGCGTGATTTGTAACCGAACTTGGTGAGGGAATTGATAATCCGGAATCGTAGTACGTAATTACGGTGGTTTGAGCGACTCTAGCTATACCGGGCGGTCTTCGAGTGAGTTGAACCATGAGTCGGCGATGTAACACCCCCAAGTTATTCGGGGTATATTACAGCGCCGTGAGCCCCGCCGTGGGACCCACAAGGCTGAACATACGCGGAACTATAAACTTGACCGAGAAGGTCTACATACAATGGAAAGAAAGACGATACAAATGGTATTCAAAACCATAACCAATGAAACCATATACATCACTGCACGAATCAATACCTCGGCAACACAGGCCGGAACATCAAGGAAACTGAAATACAATACTCGAGTATTTAAAAATCCATTCCAGTACAACAACACTGAATGGAGGAATCCAAGAAAATAACCGGAGACAAGACACAGTATCACACTTGCCCATCACCTTCATGCCGACCCGATACCCACCTGTCCGCTCTCCTGGAACCTGAAATACATGAAACGTATTTCCCCATAAAGGGGTTAGCCGAATAGCTAGTGCAAGTATAACAATATGAAACATAATACTCCTCGACAATAAAGTAAATGTAATCCGTCAATTCATCAATATCCGTCAATTCATCAATTTAAGACTAGTATTCGGAATAACTAAAATCTCATAAGACGTATGTGAATGCCGTAGAAACGGTTCGTTCACCTCATACGCCGTTACGTATGTGAATGCCGTAGAAACGGTTCGCTCACCTCATACGCCGATACATGTAGGAATGCCGCCAAAACGGTTCGCTCATTACATGCCAACAATATATCTATGAATGCCGTAAAAACGGTTCGCTCATGATATGCCATCAATATTTCTATGAATGCCGTAAAACGGCTCGTTCATATCATACCATCAATTCCTCTTACTTTCAAAGTCGAACGCATAATCATAAATGTATACTTGCCTTAATAAACGTTATCAAGATCCCAAGAATACGGTTCGACCGGGAAGCTTGAACCACGAAGAAGACAACGAGCGGAAGGGTTCCGACTTGAGTTCTTCACAAGGATTTCGTCCTAAGTCATATCAATGATAAATCAACAATCGCACGATGAATAATAATCGCATAACGCACAAAACCCCCTCTTAGACCTTTTGTCGGACACTTTCAAGGCCGACTAATAACTCAACCAAAACGATTTAATCAATACAATCCAACCGTGGAATAACGATGGGAATGATAGAATACACCTAAATCATCATCAATCAATCAATAATCTAAATTACTACTGATTAAAAGGATGAAGTCAAACAAAATACCCAAATTCCAACATAAAATTCAAGTGTTCTTTAATAATATTTCAATAATCAGATGAATAATAAAACATGTCCATAATCATGCGTATATCACTTCATACCCCATGATTTTAACATCCAAAACATCATTACCCAATACAAAATCGAAATCCAAGATGTTGAAGAAATTACCTCTTGAAGATCCAAGCACTATGATTCGAAGAGTACGCGATAGATCGATGATCCGAGCTTCACAATCGAAAAGAGATGAAGAGAAATCACACACTCAAGTGATAGGTGAAGAAACTTCTTCCTCTCAAGCCTCCTCTCTCGTGCCCAAGTGAAGAAATGGGGAAAAATGAGGTGATCCGCTCAAGAAAACGCAGATATAGGGTTAACTGACATGTGTGCCGCGGCTCAGTATAGGTGTGCCGCGGCACAGGCCCAAAATTTGCTCCCAGGGCTCGGCAGTGTGCCTCGGCTCAGCCCAGGTGTGCCGCGGCACCGGGTACAGGCGGTTTTGGCCGAATCTGGAAAATGAGAGTGACTTAGCTATTTCGACCATAACTCCCTCGTCTGGACTCCGATCGACTCACCGTTTGAACCATTGGAAATCTAACTCGATGCTTTATAATATTGCCAAGATTCAGAATTTTTGGAGTTTCCAATAATTTATGGTGATTTAACAAAGTCGAACTCATACGTGGAAAAGTCGCTAAAGAACACGGAATTCAACAGAACGATACCGAAACGAACTCGGATGACAAAAAGTGTAGAATTAATCATTCTCAGGATGACGAAACGGTCCCAAGCAAGTCGTCAAAATAGACTTCCGCCAAAAATAGGAAATTTCCGGGGAACAAAATTACGGGTATTATATTCTACCATCCTTAAAAGAAGTTTCGTCCCGAAACTTAAAACAGGTAGGGAGAAGAAATATTTCGCCAGGAAAAACTCAACGAGATACACAAGAACCGAAACTTACGCCCAAACGGAGAATCATCAATATAGAACACAACAATACATTACCCGAAGGTAAACCAAACCAATGCCGAAAAAGATACGAATTCACAATGCCCGAAGGCTCCAACGGAAATACCGATACATCACAATGGCCTGAAAGCCGAACAGCCCAAAGCTGTAAATCATCACAAAATAGATCTCAAAGAAACCAACTTTGATATCGGACATACCCCTCGGCGTATGAACAACCGATCGCAAATAAATCGGACATATCCAATACAACATGGACTACGAACGATCAATCAATAAAGCTCAAGAGGGACATCACAGTACGCCCGATCCGGAAATGTGTCCGTGCACATGTCCACCCCGTATACGGAATCCAGAATATACGTGTGACAATGTACCTAACTAGCCTCACGAACTACGTCTCGTGTGCACGGTCCAATGCGGAAACATCCACGCATGACCATCGTGTGCCCGGCTAAAAAAAATGCTACACATAACCAATCGGCACGCAGATATGATTCCAGATATGCCACGATACAACATGACCGCGAAACTCAAAGGATAACATATCCAATACGAATCACGCGACTCACCAAGTGAACGATGACGCACGAATAATGAAAGATCGACACGACCAACAATATCCAACATAACCATCCTGGGATCAAAATCCCTAAGGACCGACTAACACGAGCAATAATCACAACACAATAATTCGGGAAATCCTCCACCCTCAACGATCACAAAATCACCGAGTTCACCAGAATAATAGTGTGCTGCCTTGAGTCGGCCAACACGACAATAATAACTCAACGGATGGGAACTATCCTCGACAGTCCTAATTCAATACCCTGATTACCGTAGAACGGCCAATCGATAACAATTATACAACGGGTGGGAATTATCTTTTTGACAACGGATGGGAATTATCTTCGATAATCCCAATTCAATATATCGATTACCTTCAGAACGGTTAACCGATAACAATTATACAACGGATGTCTCGGCACCTTTAATCAGTTACCGATAACGAAGATGATAATCGAATACGTCAATGCCTTCAATCGGCCAAAACGACATCAATAGAAAAACACTGATATCAATAACGACGATTCACAAAAATTCCTTGATGGAACATCAATCAACAACAACAATCGATACGTCGATGCCGCGAACCGGCTATTAACAACAATATCTCAAAGGAACATCAATCAACAATAACAATTGATATGTCGATACCGCGAACCGGATATCGACAAATATATTACCAACAAGTATCGCAATGCCTTAAATCGGCCATTTACGAACAACAATAATATTTGGCATAATTTGCCGAAGGGTATCGTATCAAACAATCCCCTGATGTCAACAAGTATAAAACTTGCCTCGACATCAATGCCACGAACTGTTACCAATTCAGTTGCTTTCGTCTACGGGTTCCGCAATTCCGATCAAGCTAATCTACGAACTCTTCAACATCAACCGCAACTCAACAGTCATAATCCACGATCAAACATCATATCTTATTGTAAAACGAAGGCTTAATAATCAACAGGTTCGATGACGATCAATATCAATACAACTAGGCCACAAACTCATCAGTTCCACAATATCTCGATTAAACACAGTCCGAACTGTCCAACTCAGACCCTCACGAATCCATGTCCACAATACGAGCCGAAATCCGATGATCATATCAGCAACCAATTCGGACCAATAATAAGGGTCTAAATGTTATCGGTTCCAAACTCAATTCTTAAATACGAATTGACAAGGTTCCCTTCTCGTAAATCCGTAGTTAAAATTTTCCGATGATCATCGTTAATTCGAACCATCCAATTAGTTCAACATTATAGATAATCATATTCTAAGGTTATCAAACAATCCAATCATTCGACTTGAATATTTGCTCCATACGTATGGGCTTCCAAATTCAGAGATGAATAATAATTTTATCAAACTCGTAATCACATTCGTATTCCTATACGAATGTTATTTCCAACACCGTTTAGCTCTAAATATGAATATTCCATATTCATTTTCAAAACATCAACACTTCTTAAAAATTTTCATCACTTCGTATAATTCAAGAGTTCTTCAAGAACACGAGATATCCGAAATCCCATTCAGAACAACATATCTGAGGTATATATCTCCATGTTATCATTTCCTTCATCATGTCATTCATACAACCTCAAGAATCACAACAAAACCCTTATCGTCATATGAAGAAGATCTCAATAATCATATCAACATCCGAAATCTCTTATTACGATTCCAATAAATCTCGTATAGCATTATCACATGATACCAAGATTGTAACACCCTGCATCCTCCAGGAATATTACACGCCGTAAACCCTTCTCACAAGGATTTACCGTGCTAAGCACAAATTTCCACGTCATTTCAAAAATGCCAAAAAGACCGATGACGGTAATATTTTTCAAATACAAAAAAATCATTTTCCAAATACCGTCAAAGCGATCAAGGTTAAATTGCGAAAACTCAGTTTAGGGAATCAGTTTTACAAAATAAAATTCAGTTGGCAAAATACCAAAATCCATTTCAGAAATACTCATGCAACGGATAAAAGTACAGTCCAATTTATGCATTTACATTGAAATAAAAACGAACATCAAAATGCGCGATTCCCAACATACTCCCTCCCAAGTAGTAATCCTTAAAGAAAAAAAATGAACCACTATCAAAGGGATACGAGGATTACTTTGTATGGACTAACCACGAAGAAGAATAATTTGAACTCCATTCCAAGAATCATCAAAAACTTCAAGAACAATACTTAAATCCGAGCTCTCCATCTTAATCTTGTTTAAGAGAATCATCTCTCAATGTTTAGGAACTTCAAGTACTTCCCAAGGCTCTCTCTCTATTGACTGAAGGAAGGAGAATGGACAAAATGCCTCTCAGCACTCGTCTATCCTCTCTATAAAACACATCACTAGCGCGTGCTAGACCTTATATTAAGCATGCGCTACATGACTAACGTGCGCTATCCTTCCTTGATAGCGTGCGCTATCGGGTAGTCCAGAAGCTACTACATTGATTCGAAATTCATCTAACGTACGTAATGCCCATGCATTAGCGTACGCTAACAGGCGTTGACTTGCTACAGTATCGTGCCCCCACATACCGAAAGCATCCATGATTCTGGGATTCCTTTGACCGATATGGAATTAGCGTGCGCTAATCATACGGTTTTAACGTGCGCTAGCTCTACACGACAACTCTTGCTGACCTTATCTGGACACGCGTCGAACATGGCCGGGTCCGCCCGCCGAAGCTAAGATTCCATTAATGGCGATCTGGTGTTAGCGTGCGCTAACCAACATGCGTTAGCGTGCGCTAATCGAATATAAAAATCAATGGGCCTACCTGTCGGCCACCTTTCGGAACTAACCCAACAAGTTGTTACGCACGTTAGGGGTCCTCCTTAGCGCACGTAACCGAATCTCTCGGCGTCGCCAAGTATGCACCGTAGCGTACGTTAAGTATATGTCTTAGTGCGCGCTAGGCATATCTTGTAGCGTGCGCTAACGTCCGTACTTAGCCATTTTTCGCTATTCTCGACATAAACACATTCAATAATATTGTCATACGTTCACATCATCCTCAAGTACAATTGTCCATCAACGACATCCAACATATAAACGAAAAAAATTATATCCGAAAAATCGGGGTATTACACTCTACCCCCCTTAAAAATAAGTTTCGTCCTCGAAACTTGCAATCACTCGCACAAACAACATTTCAACGGAAATTTAAATTCACCAAGAATTATCGAATAATCCGAACAACATACTTACAAGTCTGCGAAGTCGAAGATCTCCCGTGATACTAGCATGCGACTCCTAAACAAAGTCTCAACATAATACCGATACACACCACTATCGCAATTAGCAACTTAACAAAATCTCAAGGAAGAGCTCACGTCCATGACCACGACCACGATTCTTCCTACTTTCAGCCAACATTCTGAAGGGAACATCCGTGCATAAGTATAATCCGAATCTCACATTCTCGAAGTGACCAAATCCCAAGAATACCAAGCTATAAACGAAACGATTAAGAAAAATACAAGAAGAGTGAGAGGACTTACAAGTACCGGTCGCACTGTGATGATGGCAGAGTAGTGATACTGTGGGCAAATGCCGACTCAATCGACCCAAAAGACCGACAGCCTAGGTATCCATAAACCTAAGCTCTGATACCATATTCTGTAACACCCCCAAGTTATTCGGGGTATATTACAGCGCCGTGAGCCCCGCCGTGGGACCCACAAGGCTGAACATACGCGGAACTATAAACTTGACCGAGAAGGTCTACATACAATGGAAAGAAAGACAATACAAATGGTATTCAAAACCATAACCAATGAAACCATATACATCACTGCACAAATCAATACCTCGGCAACACAGGCCGGAACATCAAGGAAATTGAAATACAATACTCGAGTATTTAAAAATCCATTCCAGTACAACAACACTGAATGGAGGAATCCAAGAAAATAACCGGAGACAAGACACAGTATCACACTTGCCCATCACCTTCATGCCGACCCGATACCCACCTGTCCGCTCTCCTGGAACCTGAAATACATGAAACGTATTTCCCCCATAAAGGGGTTAGCCGTCGAATAGCTAGTGCAAGTATAACAATATGAAACATAATACTCCTCGACAATAAAGTAAATGTAATCCGTCAATTCATCAATATCCGTCAATTCATCAATTTAAGACTAGTATTCCGGAATAACTAAAATCTCATAAGACGTATGTGAATGCCGTAGAAACGGTTCGTTCACCTCATACGCCGTTACGTATGTGAATGCCGTAGAAACGGTTCATTCACCTCATACGCCGATACATGTAGGAATGCCGTCAAAACGGTTCGTTCATTACATGCCAACAATATATCTATGAATGCCGTAAAAATGGTTAGTTCATGATATGCCATCAATATTTCTATGAATGCCGTAAAAACGGTTCGTTCATATCATACCATCAATTCCTCTTACTTTCAAAGTCGAGAACGTACAATCATAAATGTATACTTGCCTTAATAAATGTTACCGAAGATCCCGAAGAATACGGTTCGACCGGGAAGCTTGAACCACGAAGAAGACAACGAACGGAAGGGTTCCGACTTGAGTTCTTCACAAGGATTTCGTCCCTAAGTCATATCAATGATAAATCAACAATCGTACGATGAATAATAATCGTACAACGCACAAAACCCCCCTCTTAGACCTTTTGTCGGACACTTTCAAGGCGTCGACTAATAACTCAACCAAAACGACGAATCAATACAATCCAACCGTGGAATAACGATGGGAATGATAGAATACACTTAAATAATCATCAATCCATCACTAATCTAAATTACTACGGATTAAAAGGATGAAGTGAAACAAAATCCCCAATTTCCAACATAAAATTCGAAGTGTTCTTGAATAATCTTTCAATAATCCGATGAATACTCAAACATGTCCATAATTATGCGTATATCACTTCATACCCCATGATTTTAACATCCAAAACATCATTACCCAATACAAAATCGAAATCCAAGATGTTGAAGAAATTACCTCTTGAAGATCCAAGCACTATGATTCGAAGAGTACGCGATAGATCGATGATCCGAGCTTCACAATCGAAAAGAGATGAAGAGAAATCACACACTAAAGTGATAGGTGAAGAAACTTCTTCCTCTCAAGCCTCCTCTCTCGTGCCCAAGTGAAGAAATGGGGAAAAATGAGGTGATCCGCTCAAGAAAACGCAGATATAGGGTTAACTGTCATGTGTGCCGCGGCTCAGTATAGGTGTGCCGCGGAACAGGCCCAAAATTTGCTCCCAGGGCTCGGCAGTGTGCCGCGGCTCAGCCCAGGTGTGCCGCGGCACCGGGTACAGGCGGTTTTGGCCGAATCTGGAAAATGAGAGTGACTTAGCTATTTCGACCATAACTCCCTCGTCTGAACTCCGATCGACTCACCGTTTGAACCATTGGAAAGCTAACTCTATGCTTTATATTATTGCCAAGATTCAGAATTTTTGGAGTTTCCAAGAATTTATGGTGATTTAACAAAGTCGAACTCATACGTGGAAAAGTCGCTAAAGAACACGGAATTCAACAGAACGATACCGAAACGAACTCGGATGACAAAAAGTGTAGAATTAATCATTCTCAGGATGACAAAACGGTCCCAGGAAAGTCGTCAAAATAGACTTCTGCCAAAAATAGAAAATTTCCGGGGAACAAAATTACGGGTATTACAGGCGATCTTAGATTGTTAACCCGACCGTAGTAGACGTTAGATGTTCATACATTTAAACTTGTCCTGAGTTGCCGTTATTTTTCCTGTTTGTTCAAGGGCCGAGCATTGCGAACGTTTGATCGAAGGAGGCGGCCTTCGAGTGTGTTGAAATCATTGGAGTAATTAGTTCTTGCCATCTTTGAGGCGAGAATCTTATTTTAAACTTGTTAATATTGCATTGTTGATCATGTGTACGATTTATTCATGTTGTTGAACATGAGATTAATTTCTTTGAGTTGTCATGATATTTGTTATTGATTCCTTGATTGTTCACGTTGATGAACGTGTTGATTTGCATATGTGTATGCATAATTGTAATGTTTATGTTGTAAATGATCCGAGGGGATCATGAGGATCTATGCTGAGGGCACTGGATCGGATGTCCACCATGCGTTGGTCCGACGGGATCATCATGGGGATCTATGCTGAGGGCGCTGGATCGTTGGACGGGTTTTCCACCATGCGTTGGTCCGACGGGATCATCATGGGGATCTATACCGAGGGCACTGGATCGTTGGATTACCGTGTATTGTGTTGATGGAATCGTGAGGATTCACATCGTTGGATTCCGATGACGGAAGTCCGTTTTGTATGTTTTATGATGCACTGATGATTTATGTTTTATGATACTTGTACTACGGGGTGGATATTTGTTTTGATGTTCAGGTAGCCGAGGAGCGGGGAAGCAGCCACAGTACCGACATGACGATGAAGTGGCTCAGTGATATGGATTATATTATTTTGTTTTATGGTTATTTTTCCAGTACTCGAGTACACATATGTTGTTGATGATTTTGGGGATGTTTTGTAATAATGGACTCTTTGACTTGTCGATCGGGTTTGAACTTCTTTTAATTTGATAACACTTTAGTATTTATCTCGTATTTCTCAATTTAGCCTTGTAAATTCTTATACAAAGGATTTACGGCGCTGTAATTATTCCGAATATATCGTGGTGTTACAGAGTATGGTATCGGAGATAAGATTCATGGATATCTTGGGAGTCGGGTTTTAGTTGGGTCTGTTTACGTTATTTGATTTACGGGTCGTTCGTAACATCACTGTTCAGCCAGCGTCGTCATGTTTTACTTAATTTCTGTTTTGTGAATATTGACGGACTTTATTTTTGAAAATTTTGCCCTGGATATTGAGAAATTGTGTTTACAGTATGTTGAGGGGAGGACGTGGACGTGGTAATGTGAGACAGGAGGATTCAGCGACTACCCCAGAATTATCGGCTAGTCGAACCGATTCCCATTCTGGAGGACAGCAGGGATCAGCGAATGACAACGCGAATCCTAACATGCCGGGAGTGCTTCAATAGGTAGTTGCTCAGATAAACCAGTTTGTTCATGTAGTTGACCGCATGCAGACGGCGATGGGACAGCAGCACAACGAGGATAATCGGGGAGACAAATGGCTTACTGAGGTGGTCAAATTGCACCCTCCAAAATTTGACGGTTCTGCTGAGACACTTACTTGGGATCACTGGTTGAAGGAGTTAGAGAAGATCTTTGCAGGGATTAACTGTCCCGACGACCGAAAGGTTCCAATCACCCAGTATCTCCTGACTGGGGAGGCTTTCGACTGGTGGGAGGCCATTCGACCTGAGGATCATAATGCTGACTGGACGGAATTCAAATTAATGATGGAAGCACAATATTGTCCTCGCCCATTTAGAGAGGCCCGAGTTCGGGAGTTTTTCTCACCACAAAATTTAGAGGCATCTGTGACAGACGTGATTAAGACTTTTAATCACCAGCTGACTTATGTGCGCCACTTGGTCAGGACCGAGGCGGAGAGGATTTTCCATTTCGACATGCGGATGAAGCTGGAGATTCAGCAATATATGTCCGGATTTGAATGTACCACCTTGCGACAGTATCAGGACAAAGCACTGGCCTATTGTGCCGCGGCACATGGCGTCCAGGTTAAAACCTGGATGCTGTGATTTTCTTCCGGGCCGCGGCTCACAGGTATGCCGCGGCACAGTCTGATCTACTCGGTACTGTTGGTTGCCTTCCTGTGCCGCGGCCCACTTTCCTTGTGCCGCGGCCCACTGCCAAAATTCGCCGTTTTCGCCCGTTTTGCCTCGTTTTAGCTTCCGGACTCCAATCTCCTGACAAACATACAAGATTAAGGCATTAAAAGCTCATTGATGCAAATTTACTCGCCAAAATAATACAAAATAATGATAAATAAACGTATAAAAATACGGCTAAAAAATACCCCCAAACTTAAGCCTTTGCTTGTCCTCAAGCAAAAAGAATTAATTTCAACAAAAGAATATCGTGAATAATCGTGCAACTCATAGTGCTCAACCTAATCAATACTATCCTGAAATTCTCTCTGAATAATACGAGTATCGTAATAGCGAGCTACACTCAGAACACTGATTCCACAAAGTAACCAAGTTCAGTCCTAATCACTCGTTCATGAAGAAAGTCCAGCTCAAAGATTAACAACCGTGAATCTAATCGACCGTCAATATGAAAGGTTAAAATAAACAAGCTAAATTCGCCCCGCTCCACAGTCTAATGGCAAAATTTTCACGAGTTTCATAAAAAATAACCTTCGGACAGTATTCCCTTATATATATGCTCAAGAAATTGATTCGAGTTGACCACTAGGTTCGGATCTCGGGATGTTTCATCGGGATAATCCTAGGGTGGAACTTCCATTCTCATGTATTGGGAAACCGTTTGACGTAAAAGACACTCATGGGGCACATGGATGCTTCTAGTTACTAAGTTCCCCTCCACAGCGGAGAAACAACTCGAATAGCTAATTCCCGCATGTCCGAATCAAGGTCGCTGTTTTACGCGAGAGTAAACAACGGGTCACGCGAATACTCCCGGTTACTAGGCTCCCTATCATTGGCATATGCGAAATTTCTAAATCACTAGTCTAATCAGGGTCGTCGTTTTACGCGAGAGTAAACAATGGGTCACGTGAATACCCCCGGTTACTAGACTTCCCATCAGAGAACAAAAATAACTCGACTTTTGGGAAAACTGACCGACTCTAAACTCAATCTAAGCGCCAACACGACTTATGTAACTGGATGACTAGCTAACTGAAAAATGTAACCAAATGTATCAACGGTGATTTTAAAACACGTATGTATCCTCTCTTATCCGCCAAGACCTCTACAATCACGAAAAAAATTTCGGACCTAAATGAAAACTTAGCAGAAACAGAAATCACTGACTACAACCCGACTAAAACTCGACCGTTTCTTCAGAGAGAAAAACAGTGTCGTAACATCAGTATTACACAAATAGAAGCACGAAAAATTCACGAATAAGAGAAAAATCATGACAAGCAAGGCTATCGACAAAAAGATAACTAGAAATAACAAAAAGTGCAACGAAATAAGTACAGCAGTGAATGTAGCAACAGAAATAGACCCCCCCCCCCAAACTTAGGACGTACATTGACCTCAATGGACAATAATAATATGCAATAAAAGTGAAAGGTCAAGTACTCCCCTACAATCCTCTCACGAGTTGGTGCCGGCATCATCCGGCGAGCTTGCACGCTTCTCGACTACATCATGCAGAGCGTGAATAAATGAACTTGCATCATCAAAGAGGAAGTTAAGTACGAGCTCTCAAGTTTAACATGATGTAAGGGTTGGGAACAATGTAATTCGATAAAATGATTCGTTGCATATAATTTGAAACTGCTTGGCTTACCAATTTTTCATTGCTGCAATTTATCAAACACTTGGTATGCACAAGTTAAAATGAAGAACAAGAATTTTACTGGTTAACTCCAAATCCCAAAAATAATAACACAGATAATAGCCATGAATAACGACAACTAACATCACCAATTCGTTCATAATTACCAATTCCATCACAATCAAAAACCAAATTCCCCATATTCCAACTCCATTTTAGAGAAAACATTGAAGAACAACTAGCAACATATAACTTCAATTCACTTTTGAAATCGTGTATCACTTATGATTAAGAGATCGAGATTTACCTGAAAAATTTGAGAAGAAGACTAAGAGAAGGGTATCGACCGACCTCTTTGTGCGAAGGAAGGAAGGAAGGAAGGAAGGAACTTGTGCTGGCCGATCAAATGCATGAAGTATACATGGGCATTCTTATATTGCGACGGGGGCCGCGGCACAACATAAGTGAGCCGCGGCCCAGAGTACAGTCGGCCTGGGGCTTTTTGTAATACCGCCGGGTGCCGCGGCTCAGTTTAGGCGTGTCACGGCTCAACGTGTTAGTGTGCCGCGGCACATTTGGCCCGTGCCGTGGCACAGAGTACAGTCTCCTGGGCGTTTCTTGAGCATTTGGTGTGCCGCGACTCAAATAATATGTGTCGCGGCTCAGTGACCTGGTGTGCCGCGGCTCAGTAATGTTGTGCCGCGGCACATAGTACAGTTTGTTTGGCCTTGTTCCATCAAATGGTGCGTGCCGCGGCTCACCATTATTGTGCCGCGGCCCATCATTGATTTCCTCCCCTGGGGTGATTCCTGCACAGAATTTTTAAACGAAAACATCAAGACGAGAGGGATAGACGGATCAAAGAAAAAATGACGACAAATAAAGACTCTAAAAATGCAAGAAAACAATCAAGATTCTACAACTAATATTCGGGTTGCCTCCCGAGAAGCGCTAAGTTTATAGTCTTCAGCCGGACTTTTCTCACATTCATCCGACGGTGGATAAAACGACACTCGTTTTCTGCGTGTCTATTAGATTTCCAAAGTATGCCTTCAACCATTGCCCATTAACTTTGAATTTTCGGTCATCTTTTTGTACTTCTACCGCACCATGTGGGAACACTTGAACTACGGTGAACGGTCCCGACCATCGTGAACGCAATTTCCCGGGAAATAACTTTAAGCGAGAATTAAATAGCAACACCTCTTGTCCCGGGACAAACTCTCTCTGCGTGATGTGCTTATCATGCCAAGTCTTTGTTCGCTCCTTATAAAGTTTCGCATTTTCGTATGCGTCGTGGCAAATTTCCTCCAACTCGTTCAGCTGCAAACAACGCTTTTCACCAGCAGATTTTAGATCAAAGTTTAGTTTCTTTATCGCCCAGTACGCATGATGTTCCATCTCTACGGGTAAATGGCAACCCTTCCCATAAACCAATCTGTAGGGCGACATTCCGATAGGTGTTTTATACGCAGTCCGGTACGCCCAAAGTGCATCATCGAGTTTAAACGACCAATCTTTTCGAGACGAGCTGACCGTTTTTTCTAGGATCCACTTCAGCTCTCGATTTGATATCTCGACTTGACCGCTCGTCTGAGGATGGTATGCTGTAGCAACACGATGAGTGACTCCGTATTTTTTTAAAACCGCATCAAGAAATTTGTTGTCGAAGTGTGACCCACCATCACTGATAATAGCACGTGGAGTCCCAAAACGTGTGAAGATATATTGTTTTATAAACTTGATTACGACATTGGACCCATTCGTAGGTAGTGCCACCACTTCTACCCATTTTGAGACATAGTCTACGGCTACCAAAATATAGAGATTCTTATTTGATGGAGGAAACGGACCCATGAAGTCGATCCCCCATACATCGAACAATTCAACTTCAAGTACGGTGTTCAGCGGCATTTCGTGTCGTCTTGAGATGTTTCCCGTCCGTTGACACCGATCACACGCGGACACCAAGGAGTGAGCATCCTTGAATAATGACGGCCAATAGAACCCTGATTGTAAGACCTTCGCCGCTGTTCTATTTCCACTAAAATGTCCACCGTAGGGTGATGCATGGCAATGGTTTAGCACACTGTGGATTTCCTCATCCGGAATACATCTACGAATGATTTGATCGGGGCATCTCTTGAAAAGAAAAGGATCGTCCCACAAATAATACTTAGCGTCTGAGATTAGCTTCTTGTTTTGATGGCGTGAGAGGTCGTTTGGAATTGTTTTACTTGCCAAGTAGTTCACTAGATCAGCATACCAAGGCGCGTGTTTTGAACCCAACTTGTAGAGCTGCTCGCTGGGGAAGGTTTCCATGATTTGTGGCTGACTTTCTCCCTTCTCAAGGGGACTCTCTAATCGTGAAAGGTGATCGGCTATAACATTTTCAGTCCCTTTCTTGTCCGAATCTCCAAGTTGAATTCTTGAAGGAGAAGCACCCACCTAATCAACCTTGGTTTAGCATCCTTCTTCTCCAAAAGGTATTTTATTGCTGAATGGTCGGTCCACACTATCACTTTTGTTCCCAGTAGATACGCCCGGAATTTATCAAATGCAAAAATCACCGCCAATAATTCCTTCTCCGTTGTGGCATAATTTCTTTGGGCATCATCGAGTGTTCGGCTCGCATAGTATATGACATGGAACACCTTCCCTCGTCTCTGCCCCAAAACAGCCCCAATGGCAAAGTCGCTTGCATCACACATTAACTCGAACGGAAGGTCCCAGTCCGGAGCGACTATCACCGGTGCCGTGCTTAGAGCTTTCTTCAATAAATCGAAACTTTCTTTACACGACTCGTCAAAAGTAAATGGATCATCCTTCATGAGTAGATTGCACAATGCCCGTGATCTTGAAAAATCCTTAATAAATCGTGATAGAAACCGGCATGTCCCAAAAAACTTCTAATCCCTTTGACAGAAGTAGGCGGAGGCATCTTCTCAATTGTTTCAATTTTCACCCGGTCGACTTCAATTCCATGTGAGGATATTCGATGGCCAAGCACTATGCCCTCCTGCACCATAAAATGACACTTCTCCCAGTTCAAGACCAAATTTGTCTCTTCGCATCTTCTCAAGACTTTCTGCAAATTTTTCAAACAAATGTCAAACGAATCTCCAAAAACAGAAAAATCATCCATAAAAATCTCAATACACTGCTCTACCATGTCAGAAAAAATAGCCATCATACACCGTTGAAAAGTAGCCGGCGCATTACATAATCTAAAAGGCATGCGCCTATAAGCGAAAATGCCGTAAGGACATGTAAACGTCGTTTTCTCTTGGTCTTCGGGGGCTATATAAATCTGATTATACCCCGAGTAATCATCGAGAAAGCAATAGAAATCGTGTCCGGCTAATCTATCTAACATCTGATCAATAAAAGGTAAGGGGAAATGATCTTTTCTAGTGGTCTTATTTAATTTCCTATAATCTATGCACATACGCCACCCCGTGACAATCCTAGTGGGAATTAATTCATTATTATCATTTTGAACAACCGTTATCCCACCCTTCTTCGACACAACTTGGACCGGACTTACCCACTTGCTATCAGAAATCGAAAAGATCATACCTGCGTCGAGGAGTTTTAAAACCTCGACTTTTACCACCTCCTTCATGTTTGGATTCAACCGGCGTTGATGCTCCACGGATGGTTTGTAGTCTTCCTCCATCAAAATCTTGTGCATGCAAATTGACGGGCTGATCCCCTTAATATCCGCAATAGACCATCCAAGAGCAGATTTGTACTCCCTCAAAACTCTCAATAATTTCGCCTCTTGATCCCCCGCTAAAGTGGCCGAAAGAATAACTGGAAGGGAGTCGTCGGGCCTCAAAAATGCATATTTTAAATGAGGCGGTAGCTTCTTGAGTTCCAACTTTGGAGGTTTTTTCGATCGACGGGGCTGGTCGAGTTAGTGAACTTCTGATCTCCTCGAATGGTTGACGAATGAAAATTGGCGGGGAAGCATCCATGTGGCGTACGTAGGCTGCATGCTCTGCATTTAGTTCGGAAACAGCCCCAATCAGAACGGACTCCAATGGATCGGGTGGATAATTCTCTCGAAAGGTTCTACTCACGCACGAGTCAATGACGTCAACTTGGAAACAATTTTCAGCATCACTCGGATATTTTACGGATCGAAAGATATTGAACGTTACTTTCTCCTCTTGAACACGTAGAGTCAGCTTCCCCTTTTCCACATCGATCAAAGTTCGGCCGGTTGCCAAAAATGGTCTTCCCAAGATAATTGGGATATCTTGATCTTCCTCCATGTCGAGCACAATCAAATCGGCTGGAAAGATAAATTTGTCAACCTTTACTAACACGTCCTCTATTACTCCCCTCGGATATTTGATGGACCTATCAGCCAATTGTAAGGAGACCGTCGTCGGCTTGGCTTCCCCAATATCCAGCTTTTTAAAAATAGAAAGGGGCATAAGGTTTATGCTGGCTCCGAGATCGCATAGGGCTCTTTCAAAAGACGAATTTCCAATGATGCAAGGGATGGTAAAACTTCCCGGATCTCTCAATTTAGGTGGGAGCTTCTTTTGTAAAATAGCGCTGCATTCCTCCGTTAATGTGACCGTCTCATATTCCTCGAGCTTTATTTTGTTTGACAAGACTTCTTTCATGAATTTTACATAACTCGGCATTTGTTCCAACGCGTCGGCAAATGGAATGTTTATGTGCAATTTCTTGAAGACGTCGAGGAACTTTGAAAATTGCTTGTCTAGTTTTTGCTTTTGGAAACGCTCTGGGAATGGGATTTGAGGAGTGGGCTGAGTAGTCGATACTTCCTTTGGCTTGGGCGCCTAATCCTTTTCCTTCTCACTTTGCTCGATCGACTGCTCTTTGTTATTGATAGGCGGCCCTTTTCAACTCCTTTCCACTTCGTAATTCGATTGCTTGCACGTTTTCCTTGGGTTTCATTTCGGTTGCGCTGGGAAATGCACCTTGAGACCGAGAGGACAATAGATTAGCAATCTGCCCCATTTGTGTTTCTAGGTTTCGGATGGAGGTAGAATGATTTTGGAGGGTTGTTTCGGTGTGGGTTATGAATTGGCTCGTGTTAGCCGCCAATTGAGCAAGAGCATCTTCCAATGATACCTTTGGTGATTGAGGGAGCTGCTGTGGGGGATGCGTGAATTGAGCTTGTGGAGGTTTTAAAGCTTGCCCGTTCCTCCATGAAAAATTTTGGTGATTTCGCCACCCTTGATTATAAGTGCTGGGGTAGGAATTATTTTTTCGATTTCCGTTTCCCACGAATTGAGCTTGCTCCATCGGATGTTGCTCGAAAGGGTTCCCGACTTGGCACTCCGCGCTAGGATGCGATCCGTTACACCAATTGCAAGACTCAATGGTAACGGGGGAAGTAGCATGCGAAAATGCTTGAAGCTGCTGTGTTAATGCTGCGACTTGGGCTGACAATGTAGATATCGGGTCATTACTCGAAATTTCCATAACTCGCTTCGGCGTTATTCGTTCGGATGGCCATTGATAAGCATTAGCGGCCATAGCCTCCAACAACGAGTGTGCTTCAGCCATCGTCTTTCCCATCAAAGCTCCACCGGCGGCTGCATCCACGAGAGTGCGTGTAGAGGCACTCAAACCATTGTAGAACGTCTGAATCTGAAGCCAGTCCGGAAGGCCGTGATGTGGGCATCTCCGTAACAAATCTTTGTATCGCTCCCACGCCTCGTGAAGCGATTCCATGTCATACTGACCAAAAGTAGTGATCTCGTTCCGTAACCTCGCCGTTTTGGAAGGTGGGAAGAATTTGGCAAGGAAGGCTTGCACTAACTCTGCCCATGTCGTGATCGAGCCCGGCGGTAAGGAATTCAGCCAAAATTTCGCTTTATCCCTCAAAGATAAAGGGAAAAGCCGTAATCAGATAGCATCGTCGGTGACACCATTGTTCTTGAACGTGTCACAAATCTCGAGAAATGACGCAATGTGTGCGTTGGGGTCATCGTTCGGCAATCCACAGAATTGGCTTGCCTGCACCATCTGAATAATAGCAGGCTTGATTTCGAAATTGTTCGCCTGGATAGTGGGACACCGAATCCCCGAAAAGTTTGCGTTAATTTGCGGCATAGCATAATCTCGAAGAGCCATTTGCGGTTGAGCTTGCTGCACAATATTATATCCTCCGTGAATTTCGATGTTTTCAGCCATAGTGACTGTTGTCGGTAGCTCTCGTTTCTCCTTCTTCTTTCTCCTAAGAGTGCGCTCGAGTTCGGTATTCAAAGGTAGTAGGCCTTTGTTACCGAGTTTTCTCATGCGCTACCCGAAAAATTCCTGAAAGGAAAAACAAATAAATAAATAAAATTAAATACACGAAAATAAGTAAATAAAAACGTTCAAACTAAGACTAAAAATACTGAAATCGATATTAGCAAAAATTTCAATCCCCGGCAACGGCGCCAAAAACTTGTTGCGATTTTTCTTAAACGCAAGTGCACGTTATCGTATACAAGTAATAAAGTGATGAGTGAGTATCGTTCCCACGAGGACTGAATCACTAACTACCGATTTTTATGTATTCTAGTTTTATTTGAACAATCGAACTTTGGTTGTAATTAATTACTAAAGAAAATTAATAAAAGACTAAACAGTAAAAACGATCGCTTGAAGAAAAAGAATCAAATAAGTCTAGGATTCTGAATCCACCTCGGTTTATCCGAATTTACTCTCGATTATCTGAAGTTAATGATTTTCCCAATTTATTGAAGGCGAAGATTGCTAATATACTCTACCGCCTCTCCCGAGGTCAATAGATTTTTCTAAAGGCGAATAACGCACACTATCCCTAGGCGAATTAATTCGTCAATAGGCAAAAAGCATAAAATCTCCAAAACGCCACGTAGTTCCTATGAGTATATTCCTATCTCACAAGATAAAACGGTCCTCACCAATAGTTCCTCACCAACTCTCCTCTCCCGATTCGAATTGAATGATTAAAACAATACAACTATTGGCCAGATAATTGAAAGCATTAAACACGATTGGGAAAACTCAACAAAAGGGGGATTAAATAGATAATCTCAAGCAAATCCGTCAAAACATAGGTTTTATCAAAATCCTAGATTAGGAGTTTTAGCCTGACATGCTAAATAATGAAAATACAGAATTAATAAATAAAAGCATGAAAATCAAACGCAGATGAAGAGCTCGGATTCCTCCGTTCTTCTGGCTTCCGCCCTCTGCCCTTGATCTCTTCTGCTTCTCTCGTCTACGATAATCTTCTGTCTTCCTCCTATTCCCAAGCCTCCAAGATGATTAATTAGGGTCTTAAACCCTTATTTATAGCTCTCACAGTCTCCAAATCGCGTCCGTGTGAGTAGGTCGAGAACTGGCTTCAAAACGGCCCAAATCCGTGCGGAGCACACCAAAACCGCCCTGTGTGCCGCGGCTCACTTAATCTGTGCCGCGGCACATGGCGTCCAGGTTAAAACCTGGACGCTGTGATTTTCTTCTCGTCCGCGGCTCACCTGGACTGTGCCGCGGCACGAGTACGATCTACTACGTGCTGTGGTTGCACCGCTGTCTGCGGCCCACTTTCCTTGTCTGCGGCCCACCGCCAAAATTCGCCGTTTACCGTTTTGCCTCGTTTTAGCTTCCGGACTCCAATCTCCTGACAAACATACAAGATTAAGGCATTAAAAGCTCATTGATGCAAATTTACTCGCCAAAATAATACAAAATAATGATAAATAAACGTATAAAAATACGCCCAACACATATGATATAAAAGAGGCGGCACTAGAGAAATCAACGGAAGCAAAGAAGCAGAAAATGTCTGGCAACTTCACGGAGAACGAGAGTAGTGGGCCCCGCAAGGGCCAGTCCTCATTCCATTCATCCAGGAGACCTCTGCATCCTTCTCGAGGTGGAAAGAAGTTCCGGGCAGCATCAACAATTTCAGACGCAACGAAGAAATGTTATAACTGTGGCAAGACAGGGGATGTTCGACGTCATTGTTACACACCTGCTGTGACCTGCTTCGAGTGTGGACAGGAAGGACATCGCGCAATGTTTTGTGTAAATGCGACTAGATCTTTTGGTACTCGCACCCCTGCACCGGTTCTAAAGGATACAAGTGTGAACCAGACGCAGCAGAGTGGTTTTCAGCAGCAGAATGTTGGCAAAAGAGAAGCGTCCAGCAGTGGGTCCGTTCCTCCGCGCATTTACGAGATGAGGAAGTCAGACGATCAGAACACTGTTGTTGCATCAGGTACGATTCAGATCCTTTTACAACCAGTTAGTGTCTTATTCGATTCAGGGGCTACGCATTCTTTCATATCTTTGAACTGTATTAATCGTTTGAAAATTTCATGCTTGTATGATTGTGAGCCTTATGTTATGGGATTACCGAGTGGAGAGAAAATTGTGGGAACCCTAGAAATTAGAGATTCTCCAGTGTCTATAGAAGGGAGAGATTGGCCATCAAATTTTATTGTAGTCGACATCCATGGTGACGATTTAATTCTCGGAGATGACTGGCTCAACCGCTATGGAGCTATTTTGAATTACCGAAAGAGAGTCATTTCTATCATTGCTGAGGACGGGTCTGAACATTTATTTAAAGGATGGAGACCGGGAAGCTCGGGAAAATTGATTAAAGCTATGAAAGCAGTGAAATTACTGAAGCAGGGATGTCACGAATTTTGGTGCTATGCCATGAAGAAAGAAGAAGGAGTAGAGCTCTCATCTATTCCAATTGTGAACGAATTCTCAGATGTATTCCCTGACGAACTACCTGGGTTACCTCCGTGGAGAGAAGTAGAGTTTAATATTGAATTGGAGCCTGGAGCTGCACCTATTTCTAGAGCACCATAACGTATGGCGCCAACCGAGATGTATGAACTAAAGAAGCAGTTTGAGGAATTATTGGAGAAGGGTTACATTCAACCAAGCGTCTCTCCTTGGGGAGCGCCCGTTCTCTTTGTCCGGAAGAAAGATGGATCCCTCCGATTATGTATTGATTACAGGGAGCTAAACAAGGTGGCGGTCAAGAACAAGTATCCTATACCTCGGATCGACGACTTGTTTGATCAACTGCAAGGGGCAAGGGTATTCTCGAAGATTGACTTGCGATCTAGATACCATCAGTTGAGAATTAAGGAATCGGATAGACCAAAATCTCCTTTCAGATCCCGGTACGGACACTATGAATTTGTGGTAATGCCATTCGGACTTACCAATGCTCCTGCGTTATTTATGCAATTGATGAATCGGGTATTCTTAGAATGCCTAGATAAATTTGTGGTTGTTTTCATTCATGACATCTTGATCTATTCGAAAGACCCCGATGAGCATGCTGAGCATTTGTGTTTTGTTTTGAACACCTTGAGGAATAAACAGCTTTATGCGAAACTTTCCAAATGCGAGTTCTGGATAAGGGAAGTAACTTTCCTTGGGCATGTGATATCAGCTGACGAAGTTCAGGTGGACCCGAAGAAAGTCGAAGCAATCTTGGAATGGGAAGCTCCTAATAACGTGAAGGAAGTCCGAAGTTTCTTAGGACTTGCTGGATATTCAAAACTTCACGTGGGATGAGAGATGCCAGGCTGGTTTTGACGAACTTAAGAGGAGACTGACAACAGCACTTATACTAGCGTTACCAGATGGAACCGAGGGATTCATGGTATACAGTGATGCTTCAAATCAGGGTTTGGGATGTGTGTTGATGCAAAAAGATAAGGTGATTGCTTATGCCTCTCAACAGTTGAAACCGTACGAAGTTAATTACCCGACTCATGATCTGGAGTTAGCAGCTGTGGTCTTTGCTTTGAAAATTTGGCGACATTATCTATACGGCGCTCATTGTCGGATCTTTACAGATCATAAGAGCCTCAAGTATATTTTCAGTCAGAATGAATTAAACATGAGGCAGAGACAGTGGCTGGAATTGATCAAGGATTACGACTTGGAAATCCTCTATCATCTGGGAAAAGCAAACGTAGTAGCTGATGCACTGAGCTGTAAACCTGTTTCTCTTCGAGTGTTGGAAACACTTACGTCCCAAACCAGCATTCAACGAGAACTGATCCGCGAAGGGATTGAAGTATGGTCACCAAGAATCCAAGGGCAACTATACGTGATGGAACTAACTTCATCACTAGTCGGGGAAATCAAATATAAGCAGTTGAACGATTCTCTGATTCTTCAGTTGTATGACGAAGTAAAGAAAGGAAAGGCCCCAGGATTCGTGATACAAGATGATGGAGTTCTGAGATTTCAGAGTCGACTTTGTGTTCCCGATGATGATGTTTTGAGACAGACAATTCTGAAGGAAGCTCACAGCGCGCCCTATTCTATTCACCCGGGCAGCAATAAGATGTATAAGGATCTAAAACAAAACTTCTGGTGGGGGAATATGAAGAAGGAGGTAGCAGAATATGTTTCGAAGTGTTTGACTTGTCAGTAGGTTAAGATTGAACATCAGCGACCTGCCGGAATGTTGAATCCACTACCGATCCCTGAGTGGAAGTGGGAGGATATATCGATGGACTTTCTCACCAGTATGCCAAGGACCAAGATGGGAATGAACATGATTTGGGTTATAGTTGATTGACTAACCAAGTCGGCTCATTTTCTGGGTATTAAAGACACTTGGGGACCCGAGAAATTAGCACGAGTTTTTATTACAGAGATAGTCCGATTGCATGGTACGCCAAAGACCATTATTTCGGATCGAGATGGTCGTTCCGTGTCGCACTTTTGGAAGGCAGTTCACAGGGCTTTGGGAACCGAGCTGAACTTTAGCACGTCGTATCATCCTCAGACGGACGGTCAGTCCGAAAGAACTATACAGACAGTAGAGGATATGCTTAGAGCTTGTGCCTTAGATTGGTCAACCGATTGGGAGATTCATCTGTCGTTGATTGAATTCACCTATAACAATAGTTGGCATGCTTCCATTAAGATGGCACCGTTCGAAGCATTGTACGGAAGGAGATGCAGATCGCCCCTATGTTGGGATGACTCTTCTGACTTGATCGGGACGGAACCAGAATTGATAGTTCAGACTCAAGAGAAGGTAGCTCTGATTTGTGAAAGGATGTTGACTGCCCAGAGTCGACAGAAGTCGTATGCTGATGTGCGCCGTCGCCCGTTGGAGTTTGAGATTGGGGATCACATGCTGTTGAAGGTTTCCCCTACCCGGGGAATTTTCCGATTTGGGAGGAAAGGAAAACTGAGTCCGAGATATATCGGGCCATTCGAGATCCTTGACAGGGTTGGGGATTTAGCATATAGGTTGGCCTTACCGCCAAGTCACGTTCACAATGTGTTTCACGTATCCCAATTACGGAAGTATATACCAGATCCCAGTCATATCATTGATTTCGGCGAGATCGAGATAGCTAATGACGGCACCTTCGAAGATAGACCAATCAAGATACTTGAGAGTCGGATCAAACAATTGAGGAATAAACCAATACCCTTGGTTAAAGTACAATGGTCACGACACGGAGTTGAAGAGGCCACTTGGGAAACGGAGGACAATATGAAGACTAGGTATCCACAGTTGTTTTCATCTTAAGTTTCGGGACGAAACTTCTTTTTAGGGAGAGAGGATGTAATAATCGAGATTTCTAATGTGTATTTTGAACATTGTGACATTGTATATGTTGTATTTGATCTGAGTATTATTCAGCGTACTTCATGATCCGGTGTTTTTGAGCGTATGATTTCATGATTTTGTTCAAAATTGTAAATTTTGCACTTGTAGCGCACGCTAACGACTAGGCGTAGCGTACACTAATTTGGGTTCGTAGCGCACGCTGTGTATGAACCTTAGCGTGCGCTATACGTGGTCAACTTGATTAAGACAGGGTGGTAGGTGAGATCAGCCGCGGATCTTGGTCGGGACATGTCGGGATGAACCTGGATGGCTTTTGGAAAAAGCTGAGTCAAAGATGTTTAGCGCACGCTACTGGTATGAGGATAGCGCACGCTAAATGTTGAGTACAGTGAGGACAGTAAGCTTCGTATGGCCGTTAGCGCACGCTATATAAGTGGTAGCGTACGCTAATTTATGTACTTAGTGCACGTAAAGGAATGTTAGCGTACGCTAAGTCGAGACCAGGCAGAAACAGTAGACTGTAGGCCCGTTAGCGCACGCTATGGATATGGCCGTAGCGCGCGCTAACAACCATTTTATATATATAGGACAACACCCTCCTTCATTTTCAGACTTCCACTTCACAACATAATTCAACGACTTTGAGAGTTACCCTCTCCATCTTCAACCTTCATATCAGCTTCCTAACACATCATTGAAGGCGAGGAACTTTGAGGATCGGTGTTCAAGCGTCCAACGTTGAGTTCATCAAGAGTTTTCGTCTTTATTTCCATACAAGGTATGTGTTGTTGTCCGAACTTTGAATTCATGTTCTTATTCGGATTATTAACTTCCTCCTGGAGTTTATCAAGGTTATGGATTAATGATTAGGTTGAGCACCATTCATGTAAGCTTGAAGTAATCATTTTAGAACCCCTTTGAGTAAGAAGATTGTAACCGAACCCTTTTGAGTTGAATCAAGTATTTGTGATTTCTGAGGTTTTAGTATATTTTAGGATGTCTTATCCGAATCACTTGCATGTCGGAGTATTGTGATTATCATCACTTTGTATGAGATTTTTACAAGAAGATGAATTATTAGTATGGTCTTGTAATATCCTTGGATAGTAGGAGATGACCTTCAATGTAAATCATAACTCATAGTGATTTATGGATTTGGTTATCTTCATGTCGATGATTCAAACAAAAGGATGTTGATGGGTAACCATTGCTATGAACATAAATTGTGGAAGAACGAATTATACGGTTGTTAAACCTTAAACTCGGATTTAAGCATGATTTGTAACCGAACTTGGTGAGGGAATCGATAATCCGGAATCGTAATACGTAATTACGGTGGTTTGAGCGACTCTAGCTAGACCGGGTGGTCGTCGAGTGAGTTGAACCGTGAGTCGGCGAGCTTAGATTGTTAACCCGACCGTAGTAGACGTTAGATGTTCGTACGTTTAAACTTGTCCTGAGTTGCCGTTATTTTTCCTGTTTGTTCAAGGGCCGAGCATTGTGAACGTTTGATCGAAGGAGGCGGCCTTCGAGTGTGTTGAGATCATTGGAGTAATTAGTTCTTGCCATCTTTGAGGCAAGTATCGTATTTTAAACTTGTTAATATTGCATTGTTGATCATGTGTACGATTTAATCATGTTGTTCAACATGAGATTAATTTCTTTGAGTTGTCATGATATTTGTTATTGATTCCTTGATTGTTCACGTTGATGAACGTGTTGATTTGCATATGTGTATGCATAATTGTAATGTTTATGTTGTAAATGATCTGAGGGGATCATGAGGATCTATGCTGAGGGCGCTGGATCGGATGTCCACCATGCGTTGGTCCGACGGGATCATCATGGGGATCTATGCTGAGGGCGCTGGATCGTTGGATGGGTTTTCCACCATGCGGTGGTCCGACAGGATCATCATGGGGATTTATACCGAGGGCGCTAGATCGTTGGATTACCCTGTATTGTGTTGATGGAATCGTGAGGATTCGCATCGTTGGATTCCGATGACGGAAGTCCGTTTTGTATGTTTTATGACGCACTGACGATTTATGTTTTATGATACTTGTACTAGCATCATTTGCTAACCCCTTCGGGGTGGACATTTGTTTTGATGTTCAGGTAGCCGAGGAGCGGGGAAGCAGCCACAGTACCGACATGACGATGAAGTGGCTCAGTGATATGGATTATGTTATTTTGTTTTATGGTTATTTTTCCAGTACTCGAGTACGCATATGTTGTTGATGATTTTGGGGATGTTTTGTAATAATGGACTCTTTGACTTGTCGATCGGGTTTGAACTTCTTTTAATTTGATAACACTTTAGTATTTATCTCGTATTTCTCAATTTAGCCTTGTAAATTCTTATACAAAGGATTTACGGTGCTGTAATTATTTCGAATATATCGGGGTGTTACACTCCGTGGCTAGTAAAGTCGGATTTTTCAGTTTCCCACAACAACTTATTTCGTAGATATTTTTTATTTTTTTATTTTATTTTTTTAATTATGGAACAAACTTTGAAAACAATTGAAAAAAGATTTCCCTTTCTTAGCAAAAAAAAGTCATTTTGAAACTTTACCAAGTCAGACTTGAAAGGATGAGGTTGTTTATGAATAACGGCATACCTTTTGATATTCGATTCATTATTGAAGCCAAAGTGAGAATAGCGGGTGAATTCACGGAAACACCAACTAGATTTTTACCAGGGCTTGGAAAAAGTTCATACGCCAAGAAACGACGAGCAAAGAAAATGGCCGTTTGCTACAAATGTGCCAGGTGGAACTGTGATTAAAGATGTCGATCTTTAGGAATTCCTTCCACAAACAGAGAAGATAAAATTCAGTTCATCAAGGATAGTCTGAATAAGGAGGATTTAGATGATATCGAAATTTCTCTTGACACGCATCCTAGTGGACTCGTACATTATGGGATTCGATGTTTGTGGAATAAATTCAAACCAGAATATGAATAATGTCTTGGGAATCTGACGTTAAAAGTCCATGTTTGCCAATTTGTAAGATGGGAAGCTTCTCCCCGACTCATAGAAGGCGTTTAAGCCGTTTCTAAACGTAAAATCAGAGGAAGATGTGAGCAACAACCACAACAACTGTACATACACGTGAGTATCTTTACTTTTTGTGATTTTTTTAGATTTTCTGAATAAAAAATGTGATACACAATAAATGCATTCATTATTCTATTGAGTAGTTGAAGCGCAATTAACGCGGTCACATATTTGATAAATCTTTTTACTTTATTTTGCATCTATAAATAAACATTGCAGTTATTTCTTTTCTGCATCCCTCAAACTTGTATTCTTTTCATTTTCTCTCTAAGTAATTTTCTTTTCAAAAAATGGAATCATCATCTTCCACAAAAAGATTTAACTACATCTGCATTTTTGGTGGAGCTAGTCATGGGAAAGAGGCTTGCTTTATTGAACCATCCCATAACTTGGGTCGTACTTTAGGAGAAAAATGTATTCATATAGTTTACGAAGGAGGAAGTCTAGGATTAATGGGACGTGTTGCTGCTTCTGCCTATATGGAAGGAGTAAAAGTGTTGGGAATCATTCTAGAACCTCTGGATGAAAGTAAAATCACCGGAGCAACCATTGGAGATGAGTTCAGAGCTGTGAATATGCAAGACCGCATAACTCACATGACAAATAATGCTGATGCTTTTATCACCCTTCCCGGTGGTTTTGGCACTCTTGAGGAACTTTTTCATGTGGTTGCCAGAGCCCAGCTAAATGTTCATACGAAACCAATAGGTTTGCTAAATGTCAATGGTTTCTTCGATGGTTTACTATCTTTCATCAACTACTCTTCTGAAAAAGGTTTTATTTCTAAGCGTGCTAAACGAATCATAGTTGTTGCAACAACACCAGAAGAGCTGATCAAAAAACTTATTGCATTTATTCCTAAACCAGACCCAGCTCTAGCTAATATTGTTTGGATGGAAGATTTCACTGTGCGGAAACGCAAAATTGATACATTCCGTTCCCTCTGATATCCCACTTCATTCCTCTTGTTGTTTTTACTTTTTAGCGGGTATAAAAATCGTGAAAATGATGGCAGCTTAAGGAGTTTCTTTTCGACCTCTTGACGCGCATCTATCCACGATTTATATATTGTTATTTCTATTACTGGACTTTTTTTTGTTTGTTTTTAATAAAAACATTGATGGCAGCGTAAGGCGACTCTTCGGACTCTCTTGAAGCGCATCTAGGTTGTTTGTGTTATACTTCCGCTTATATATTTTCTTTTGTTGTTTTGCCACACTTATTTCTTGCAGGTCCAAAAAAGGCTTGAGCGAAGCGCCGTCTTTCATAAACAGGGAAGCCTTATTTAAACCCTTATTCCATTGTTCTTTTTACACAATAAGGATATTGTTTATCATTAAGTGTGGGGGAAGGTGTATATCTATATCTATATCTATATCTATATATATATCTATATCTATCTATCTATCTATCTATATATATATGTGTGTAATAATATAAAAAAAGGAGGTTGAAAATCACGACACCATTTTCTTGAGAAAACGTTAGTGAAAAAATCATTTTTGGGATGTTTCACTGGTTTTGATAATGGATTTGGATGAAGGTGTATGGGATTCAGTACACAACACCCTTTTTGTGAGTTTTGAGCCTTAGAGCAATCCTTATATATACGCTCTATATTTTTTGTTGTGTGGTCAAACATATTGTGTTCATTCTAGAACTTGCTCATTTATACATTTCGAGACTACATTCATAAACTCTTGCATTAAGATGATAAAGGCAATTAGGATTAACCCCTTGTTGGTATATATTTTCCCACCAATTAAATTTTATCCTTAGAAGCCACATTGAGCCTGAGCCTATTTCTTTGATCAAGCACATTACTTTAGCCATTATCCATTCTTGTTGATGACTCATCAATTTGCACCCTCTAGTCAAGGATTTAATTGGGAACTAGATGTGTGACAAATAGGGACCGATGTTCATAAGAGTATTGTGGAGATTAAGAGCTTTTGTTGAAAGTGAAAGGGTATAAAGTACATTGGAGTATTGAACCGAATAAAAAAAATATAAATAAAGGCAAAAAAAACGGCCTGAAAGAAAAAAAAAAGCGGGAGGTCAAGTGCGAAAATCATCACTATATATACATAAAATAGCACTTGAACTATCCCTTGAGTAATACATAATCCT
Source organism: Orobanche coerulescens (assembly GCA_033398695.1). Taxonomy (NCBI): domain Eukaryota; kingdom Viridiplantae; phylum Streptophyta; class Magnoliopsida; order Lamiales; family Orobanchaceae; genus Orobanche; species Orobanche coerulescens. The sequence goes on along the minus strand of CM065819.1, from coordinate 124,889,428 downwards.
TCCAGAAGATCCATTGCATACTTTTTCTTACACAAGAGTATGACCTTACCAGATGAATATTCAATTACCATGTACACAATAACTTGGGATGATGGTTTGAGAGTTTTCATTACAGAACGGGGGTGTTGATTGTTATTTGTAGGATTTGTTATGCATCTAAATTCACAATTGATCTTGGCTAGCAAACCTCATAATTTTCCCTTTATCCTACCCATACCCAAAACCACGTTACAACCAAAAGAAAGACCTTTTGATTTATGCATGAATTTATTTTTAAGTAGTGGAGATTTGATTTTTGACCAAGCATATGGTAATGACACATTATGCTTTGATATGAGTGAACTCTTCTCGAATATCCCGTATATACACTTGAGTGAAGAGTGATATCCACCGTGAGAGTATTGAATTTTTTTGCATTCGATTCTCAATGAAGTTATTAGAATTTGGTGCGGCATCCTATTTTTCTCTGATCTCACTTGGGTCATGATCACTTGTTCTCTCTTGATATTGGTTTTGTCATGATTTTTTTCAGCATATGAGTATTATAACTCGGGTATAAGATTTGCCCGAGGACGTGCAAAGATAAGTGTGGGGGAATTTGTTTAGTATATTTTGAGTAATATTTTTATTAGTATTTTATATATATAATTGTGTGTTGTGTGATAATTTATTCGTTTACCATATATTTATATTATTTTATTTTGTTAGAATTTTCTATAATTTTGTGTCATTTTTTGATAATTAATTGGAATTAAATTATATCTGCATGTTAATCAACCGGTACAAGACAGATCAATTGGTTCAAGAGCGATATTTTTACAAAATTCAAATATAGTCACGACTGGTCTCATTTTATTCGTCTCGTCGAGACGATCGTTTTAAAAAAATCATCTGAATCCGAGTTCGTATGAAAAAGTTATGACCGTTCGAAGGACAATTAAATAGACGGACCATATTGTGCCACGTGTCAACACCCGATTGGACTGGAAATTCAACTCAATGTTGATGTCATCCATGACATCAGCTTTAATAGGCAGACGTTGAGAAAATTATTAAATTGGTCCCGTATGTGGGACCAATTGGCCAAAAAACTCCATCTGTCTCCAGCGGACCCAAAAATCCCACATCTTCCCCCTACTTTAGCCAATTTAGTCCTTCTTCGCCGGCCGGAGTATTTTCCGGCCACCGGAGCTGACGTGGACGACACGTGGCTGACACGTGCCAAAAATAATATAAAAACCTAAATAATCTAAAAAATCTGAAAAAATATAAAAAATCTGGAATATTAAAAATCCTAAATTTAAAAAAATTTAAAAAAAATTAAAAAATTTAAAATCTAAAATTTTTGTAAAAAATATAAAAACCTAAATAATATAAAAAAATTTAAAAAAAAATAAAAAATCTAAAAAAAATTAAAGAATCTGAAAAATAGTAAAAAAAATAAAAAAAATTAAAACCTTAGGTAATTATTTTTAATTCTGAAATGTTAATATAAATATATTAAAAATTTTTATTTTATTTTTAATTTTATAATTGTGAAAAGATTAATTTTCAGAAAAAATATCTTTTTAATTCAAAAGATAAATTTTATAATTCTGAAAAAAAAATCTTTTTAATCTTTTCAGAATTATAAAATTAAAAAATAAATAAAAAATTCTAATATATTTATATTAATATTTCAGAATTAAAAATAATTACCTAAGGTTCTATTATTAAATTAAATTAAAAATTAATTTTTTTTAGATTTTTTATATTATTTAGATTTTTATATATTTTTTTAATTTTTTTTAAATTTTAAATTTTTTAAAAAAAATTTTGAAATTTTTTAAAATTTAGGTTTTTTAATATTCCAGATTTTTTAATCATTTTAGATTTTTTATATTATTTAGATTTTTATATTTTTTTTTTGCCACGTGTCAACCATGTGTCGTCCACGTCAGCTCCGGCGGCCGAAAAATACTTTGGCCGGCGACGGAGGACTAAATTGGCTAAAGTAGGGGGAGATGTGAGATTTTTTGGTTCGTCGGAAACAGATGGTTTTTTTGGCCAATTGATCCCACATATAGGACCAATTTGATAATTTTCTCTTTAAATGGCCGACATCCTATTGATTCTTTTAAATGAGTGAATATAATATAACTTCTAATATAATGGTGACAAACACTTCTAAGTACAACAATATCGAATTTTAACTAAATAATCCATTTTCAGCTAGATTATTCAATCTCAGTTGGCTTACAAAATTCAGCTATATTATAGACGAACAACTATCCATCAACTTAATTGTAATAAACACATTAATATTTTAATATTAACTAATTCTAAGGATTCACAACATTAGTCTTAAAACTAACCACCTTTCGAATTTTACGTTAAAAATTAAAAAAAACGCAATAAAACATAATCCCTCGATCATTCAATACATCAATTTGTGTCTCCCTAAGTTATTTCACCCTAATTTTTCCACTACAATCATTTTCGGCTGGATCCACCAAAGATTGATATTTTATTACTACCTCTGTCCCAGTCGAAACACACTATTTTAAATAAAATTAATGTGTTTTAGAAAAATAATTTGATGTAATAGATGTGTGAATTTTGTAAATATTAATGAAGAGCGTGTGGTGTAAATGAAAATATAAAAGGTACTGATTGTTTAATATGATTTGAAGTACTTGGTGAAATATTGTACTTCTAAAGGAATACCTTTTTGCTAAATATTGCACTTCAAATGGAACGAGTATTAATTTATGAGATAAGAGACCTTACATATTTCTATCTAAAACCAGGGTTGAAATATGTCATGCAATTTAGAACTTTGAAGAATTCTGAGGTGGGTGCTCTCATAGGGATACATTTCACTCGAAAAGGGTATCTCTTTATAACTGATACATTTCACTAAATAACTTCAATCACATCAAACCATCACATTTTTTCGTTTAATCTCATTATCAATACTTACGAAACTTACACATCATTCGCATACACGAATTTTCTTCTACATGTTGCAATTGAGCTGAGACGGGGATTACTATTTTCTAATTTCAAGAACTCAAAACAAAACATTCAAACATAAGCAGAACACCACAAATTGACAACACTCTCCAATAAACATCAAACCAAAAGAAACCAAAACAATATAGTAAGTTAATTAGCATTAAACATAAATCCAAAAATATGTATTGCTACTCATTCCTCCAAGCATACACAAACAAAGAGAAATCAAGACCTGGCAAATCAGCCCCTTCCCTAAAACTTCCCGAACAGCTCCAAGAAAACACTGGCGTCGAATCACAAACCGACTGACCGTCCCACGTTTTCTCGGGCGACAGACTCGACCGGAACAAGAAAACCGCATTGCCCAAATTCGAACCAAACAACCAGTTACGCACGTCCCAGAACACCTCGACCGGCAACCCATCGACCGAGATGGTGTAGTTCCCACGGAATTTCCAATGCAGATGCTTAATCTGCATAACAGGTTTCGAATCGACCCGGACCACGAGGCATGGGTCGTCGTTCCAACTCACATCGCACTCGATCTTCACGTCGTGGATCCGGCCGTTGCTACAGAACTGTGCCTTGGTGCCGTAAACCCCTTTCCCAGAAATATGTTCTTTCTTGGAAACCAATGCTGCACCATAGAGTGAAGCAACGGCACCAGTTTTCTTGAATGCTTCTTTTTTCAGATCCCCAACTAATAGAACCATCTCTTTGTTAAAGACTATGGAAATGTAATAGCCATCTAAAGGCTCGGGCCCGGATCCAAATTTAGCCAAACTAAGATCCCAAAACACTTCAATTTTCTTACTTGTGTTGATTTCTAAACACTTGGAACCTTTCCTCTTTGAGAATAGAGATGGCTTCACATCTACTTTACATAAGCACTTATGAGATGCATCATCATCTATTTCAACGCTAAGGCATTGGCCCATCAAGTTTTTGCTCCATATAATGGTGACCAAACAAGACTTGCCGAAGATTTTGCACTTGTATATGCAGGTAACAGAATTCTGAGAGGTTTTATTACCAGATACAACTGAACAAGAAGCATCTGCAACTTGAACTCCATTTTCCCCAAAACAAGAAGGAAAATCCCTCATTTTTTACCCTTACATTCAAGACAGAAAAAAAGAACCCTAGATCTTGTTTGTTTCTACCAGATGTTTTGTTTTTTGGGCTGTTTTGCAGTAAAAATCAAATCTTGAAGGACCCTTTTGCAAAAAATGATAAAAAAAACAAGCAAAATATCAAAAAAAAAAGAAAAAAAAATCATACCAAGAATGAATGTTTATGATGTGAAATCAAGAACCCACTTCATTTCTTCGCCTGAACAATGGATTTCTGGGAAGAAGGTTTTGGTGGTGGTGATGTATTAACAGGGTTTTGGGAGCTGAAAATGAAGCGACCATTGTTTTTTTTTAAAGTACCAGGAATCGAGTGTTTTTAAGGAAAGGACAAGGGGAATTGTAGATTAGGGGCAAATTTTGCGGGGTTGTAAAGAAAAGAAGTGGACTAAAATCACTGTCACTGATTTTATTTTATTTTTTCACTTTTTCTTATTTAACTAACAGAAGGCCCACCAATGCAAAAAACTCGTTGTCAGATTAAAAAAAATGAGTAATCTTACTTTCGATTGACGGCAGCGAGGGTGGATTTGTGTATGTGGCGAAATCGCTGAAGTGAGATAAATGTGATTGTGACATTTCACTTTTATCTCACCAGCGAGGATCGTCTTGCATATCTGATTATCACGCTCATGTCAGTGAATAATAATGCGTCTTAAAATTGAGGTGAAGATATTTAATGGAAAAATATGGGATAAAATTTGTTTTGCCCATTTAAATATAGTATTATTATTTTTTGTCTCAAGTTTAACACTATTTTTTTTATATACAAATTGTTGGAATTGAATTTTACTCGAATACAATCGAGTCATATATTGTATTTCCGAGTAACATAATTTCGAGTCAACTTAAAAAATATACAATATTGAGGAAGGTTGACAATCGGGTAACACGAATGTGAAATGCGAGTAACTCTAATCTGTCGACCGGCTAAAGAGGAAAGCGTATTCAAGCTCGAGTAACCCTATATTTCGGGTAACTCGAAGTCATGCGAGTAATCCCTTTCGGGTAACTCGGACAACCGAGTAACCCGAATGGACAATCGGATAACGCGAATGGACAATCGGGTAACTCGAATGTGAAATGCGAGTAACTCGAACATGTTACTCGAGTAACCTGAATACTCGAGTTACACCAATCGAGTAACTCGTATTCGTTCGAGTAACTCGTTTGTGTAACTCGTGTTACCCGAAAATTGATATCGTACATTTTTGAAAGTTGACTCAAAATTTTGTTACTCAAAAGTACAATATATGACTTGAATTCATTCGAATAAAGGTCAATTTCGACAATTTAGGTATCAAAATAATTGATGTTAAATTTAGGACCGAAAAGAGTAATGTTATATATAAAAGAGCAAAGTCAGCTATTCCGACTAGAAAATAATGTACATTGCATAATGAAATATAAGAATATTTTTTCTTCTCATAAATTTAACAATAATTCTTTCTATTTTTAAAACTGTTAGATTAGATTTTTATTCAAAGACATTTGAGTTACTCATTTGAATAATACATTAGAATCATTTATTTAATTTACACAAAACTTATTTAAGTAATCTGTTCGAGTTATTTAAATTGCACCGAGTCACTTAATTACATCTGAGTCACCTAATATACATTCGAGTCGCATACTCTAGTCATTTAAATTACATTTGGGCCCACCTAAAATGAATTTGAATCACATACTCAAGTCACCTAATTATATGCGTCACCCAATATATATTCAGCCACCTATTCGAATCACCTAAATTATATCTGAATCACTTATTGTAGTCACATAATTTTATTCGAGTCACCTATTCAACTCACCTAATTACATTCAAGTCACTTATTGTAGTCACATAATTATATCCGACTCACCTATATATAATTCGAATCTAAAGAGGTGACTCGAATGTCTTCGATTAATATGAAAAGAATTATTGCTAGACTTTAAAACAATTGTTATATTTTAATAGATAGACATTCATATTCCCACTATTTATATTATGGGTAATGCTACACTTACATACCATTTACAATCTCTTTTACACTAAGCATTAAATGGTGTTGTACCATGTGCATTAAATGTGTAATATTTAATAAATACTTTTAATATTTTAACACTGTATTATCTGTAAATCACAAGGTACGATACTATTTAATGCAGTGTTAAATTTTTGGTGTAAATGATGTATAAGAGTATCATTACTCTTATATTATCAATACATACCTTCACTTATTTACGGACCTATTACCACTTGAGGTCTAGACACATGATTATATACATATATTTTGGGGTAATTTATGTTCTTAGTCCTTACAAAATAAGGTTGCTTTTAGTCCCTATAATAACTTTTTATTATTTTTTTGTCCTTATAAATTTTTTCATTTGGATCCCTACCGTTTGAGCGCGTTAGTGACTCTGATGTAAAAATACGTGGCTATGTTTGTTTTGCGGGTAACAGATGCAGTGATGTCAATGGGTAGTGTAGAATACGTATATAACTTCCCCATATCCTATCATATATAAAATGCAGGCCCGTACCTGAGGGCGGGCGGGCTGGGCCTGTGCCCACGGCCCAAAAAAAATAGGAGCCCCCCAAAAAAATTTAGTTATATATTATTAGTAGTTAAAAGTTTAATTAGATAAAATTAGGTCCAACCTTTGTAAATTAGAACAAAACTCATGGCCCAACCCCAAATCTAATAAGAAGATTGTAATATGAAGAAGGCTTAGGCGGCAGGAAGAAATTGTGTGGACGGCTCCTTTATTTTCCCCAAATCGATTTCTCTTCTTTCCAAATCGACGCCGACGACCTTCCATTTTCCACCAACGGTTCTCTTCAATCATGATGAAAAATCGTTGTGTTCTCTTTAATTTCAAGCAACGGTTCCAATTTCCAGCAACATTCGGTAAAATTTCATTTGGTTTTATTTATAGTGTGATTTAACCTATTTTTTTCTCCAACATCTCAAGTTCTGATTTCTGAACTCTCAAATCTCACTTATTGCCCGTAGAAGTTGTTTTTTGATGAATTATTAGTATTTGTTGTATACAATTTTAGTTCTGATAATAAAAAAACCTATTTGTCAAATATTTGTCCTTGACTCCGTTCATGGAGGGCCCATTTTTTATCGTTCGCCCAGGGCCTCTAAATTGTCAGGAACGGGCCTGATAAAATGTACACATACCCTACCCTATTACCCTAGCGGGTAGGGCACGGGTATTACCCTGTGGGTAAACGGGTACCCACGGGTAACCCGCTACTGTTTATATTTATTTAATGCTATTTCACAAAAAAAACTCTAAAAACATCAACAAAAATATAATAAATGAGTCAATATAATTTAACCCAAATTCATTAATGTATCAGGTATAAATAAAATTAATAAAAATAAAAATTAAAAATCAATATATTTCTTTTATTATATATATATATATATATAATGTTTAGGGTAATCGGGTAAAACATAAATTTCATGCCCTACCTTTACTCTAACAAAAAATAACGGCAACGGGCAATACCTACCCTTTACCCGAATCTATGGGTACTACCCGCTCCTCTACCATTTTCCCGCGGGTAATTTTACCCGGCGGATAAAATTGACATCCCTGAACAGATGCCTATGTGTTAATATATATTTTTTTTGATACTGAGGTTTCAAGCTTACACCTGACTAGTCCTCCGGATAACAGCTCCGGTGATGGAGATTAGATTGCATTTAATATTTATATTTATATTTAATAGTTGTTAGGGTTTTATTTATGTTTTAAATAATTGTTAGTGGGTGTGGGGATAATGAGGTTAGTTAGTTATCATGATAATGATTAATGAGGTTAGTGGTAGTTATCATGATAATGGGGTTATTAGTGGGCAGTTATCATGTTTTATCTATTATAAATAGTCTTCTGAAGAATATTGTAAGAGAGCTTTTGATGAAATAGAAATATATTGGGTTTTATCACTTTGTTCGTGTTTTTATCGTTGTTCTTCCGGTATTCATATCGAATCAACGGGATTAAACGTTAATCACGTTTGTGTATTCTTCAGGATATTCTACGAATCAACAGATTAATACGTTTATGCTTCCGCTTGCTGCATCACCCGACCTACAGTACTGCTACCAGTTAAATCACGAGATGTGTATCTGGCTCTCAGGTTCTTAAATATCCTCAACTACCGCGCATGTGAGTCGTCCCAGTGTTCTTCCATCTGACCTCAAATCCAACCGCATGGTCCCACTGAGATCTGACCTTCTACACTACCGCTTGAAGCCCTAAATGTTTAATTGTTCCATCAGCATAACTCGGAGGGCTATAGTCTATTCTTTTATCATTGATTAAAGAATCATAAATCACTGAAAATTATTGTCCTCGAAGAAGTGGGAGATCCCTGGCCAATGAATAAGTTGATTGGTTTTTGTTTCAAAAAAAAATTAATCACTATATTCGAATGAAATATTTTTTAACATCAAGTGATACATTGTAATACACAAGTATATTTAAAAGTAGTAGTATTATTTTTAATATGGACGAGAGTGACTGCATAGTCAAAGATTTGAATTTCTGTTTTTCTTTTCTAGGAAGAAGGTTTGAAATTTCACTATCAACTTTGCTTGTAGAATGTAGAGCAGATAAAAAATAAGGGTCACATGCTAAAGTGATGTAGCTGCGTACATTGGATTATTAAAAATAAAAATAAAAATAAAAATGAAATCATAAAAAATTTGAATTGTTTCTATGTTATCTTTCGAAAAAGGAAAGATGCCTTTTTATTTAATGACAAATCGACGCCAGAGGGGTCTTCTTCTCATCATAAGGTATACAGTTCATTGTAAAGTGGTGCTCGCTTTATACCTTTTACACGCTGCATACTTGCTCAATTTGTTATTTTCGTTCGTCTTATAAATATGTGCTATTTTCAATTTTTAAAAATATTTTTTATATTTTTACTCAACATTTTTAATTTATTTATAGTAATACCAAGAGTGACCTACACCTTTTATCGTTTAATTAACCAATAACAATAATTAACATACCCCTGCAACAAAAAATGAGACTCCTTCTCCACTCAGATACATCACTACCCAACTTTTATTAAAACTTGCCCCCATAAAGAATGAGCATACACATACGCGACGGAGGGAATATTAATTTATATTCCATATCTCCCATACACAAACAAATAAGTGTTTAAATTCTCGGAAAATTGTATTGTGTAACGTAACGTAGCATTGATATATCAATTGCGATTATATCGTATTTTTAATGCGATTATGATACACCATGCATTATTTTTTTACTGTAATTATGTGATACACCAGTTATGATTATATTATATTTTCAATGTGTTTATATTATATATTAGTTGTAATTATACTGATAACTATAATTGGTGTGTATCTTACACAATACATATTGTGAGATATACAAACCCATACATTCTATTTGAACCTAAATAAATTCGAGCAAGATTTTAGGACAGATTACATGGGACCAATTATGTTATTACCAAATTTGCGAACAGGAATTATAAGTAAATCTCAATCTTGTATCATGCCAATTTGGTATCATACCAACTTTATGTTGTATCTTAATTAACCATTACTTAAATCGAAAGTTATTAATTTTTGGGTTTTACTTCTAAGTCTAACTATTGCAAAGCCCATATGATAATGTGATAGATGAGAGTTACCAAAAAATGCATTTGAACTCATTCTAACATACAAATTGAGGTTATATCTGATCAATACACTATTTCTGCAATGTACATCAATAAGGCAATCAAACGATTTAGTAAAGAGGCAGTTTGTCCGACACGAAATTGTTGGTTCTGTATTATTTCCAACGACGTTTTATAGAATAAAATTACCAAAAAATTGTTTACTTCAAACAATTGAAAATAAAATATATAAATAATCGAAAGTAGATGCGAACTTTTCGTAGAATACTATTGTAATACCATGTAATGTAATACACGGAAAAAAACTCACATGGAAACACATAATACGTAAATCTTGTAATAATTTTGTAAACTATGTTAGTTGTTTTATTTATGATTAAAAAATCTTGTCGCAATAAACAATTCAAGCATTTCACGCTCTTCACTTTGATAAGGCTACATAAAACTGGCCATGATTGAATACGATCTTGGCATATACACGTCGGCATAAGAGAGTGCATAAACATGGGAAAACATAATAAGTGGTAATTGTCGTCCTTTTTAAATGTTGATTTACTATCTGATGAGTTTAATATCATTGTAATAAGCACTTTATTGCTAATTATGTAGTACAAGTGGAAGCAATTGTAACAAAATAATGCAAGCATACATCATCCGAAGCATATTAAAAAACAAAATAAAACAACATAAACTCTCACGTAATCAGTTGTTGCAATATCATAATCACATATTATCTTATTTTTTCACACGAATTTCCTTTTTTTCTTAATGATTGATTTGAAAATTAAAGATAAATTAATTAATTTTTGCACCCGTAATGAGCACACGACTAGCCCTGAACCCTCTATCCTTTCTCCTTCACCATGCACCCTCACACATGCACCATTCGCACACCACTGACCAACGATGAAGGAGAACGACGAAGGAGCATAGGTATTCTGGGTTAAGGTTTGGCGATTTGAGTTCTGTGGGTTTCGTGTCATAGAGATTTTAAATCGAGTCGGACATCGAGTCTGATTTGTGATCAGGTTCGCTTAATTGGACTAAAAAAACTATATGTCGGCCTTCCGATGGAACCTATGGGGATTTGGGGAATTCCAAAGATACATGAGACCTAGTGTTTTCGTTAGTTTATTCTTTTGCTTGATTCTTTTTTATCCGACAAGATGACATGGAATGATGGTATTTTGAATTATGGCAATATAGAGATCTCAATTACTAATACGTTTATCGTGTAGAGTATGATAGCACGAGATAAATAAAATTATTGATTCTGTTATAAAAGGTAACATATGATGTTTGTTGTCACCATATGGCAATCTCAATTACCAATTAATAATTTAATAGTGTTGCAGTTAATTGATAGTGTCCGATAGACTAACAAGGGATGACCTTGTTTTGAATTACCAACCGGAAATTTTGAAATCTATATTACCAATGGGTTTACCATGAAGAATATGATGGCAGAATATTAATTTAACAAAAACTACATATGTTTTTTTTTTCTTTTGCTCCATCGGAAAGGAAATACTAAAAACAATAATAAAATTACATTAAGATGCCCGAGAGCAGCCCCCACATCAGAAATCAACAAAGGAACCAACGAAGGTGGAGGATCCGTCCACAGTTGAAAGCTAACCACATCATGGCCAAGTTTGACCAAATAATCTGCACATTCGTTTCCACTTCTCCTAACATGGCGAATCTCAAAAAACCAAGGCAAACGACTGTACGACCTACAGTTTTCAAGGATATTATGCAAGGGCTGGGTGCGAGCATGATCTGCACCGAACAGCTTGCATACAACCTCCGAGTCAATTTCAACCAACAGTCTAGGCAACCTCCTTTCCCATGCAATTTTGAGTCCCTCGCGCAAAGCCATAAGCTCAGCCAAATTGATCGACATATCCCGAAATTTAGCTGAAAAACCACACAACCATTCTCCTTTATCATCAATGATCAAGCCTCCTCCAGTCCCCTCCTTCGACGTGCTCCGAAGGCTAGCACATGTGTTGAGTTTAAACCACGATTTGGGAGGTAGTTCCCATCCCACCATATCCTTTCCCGTGCTTCGCAAATGCCGGCATCTGGGGAACTCTAAACTCATATCCTCAAGCATTCTTTTCATTCGAAATATCAAAGTGGAAACTACTGGGTCTTGTTTATTGAAGAGCCACTCATTCCTTGCTTTCCAAATGTGCCATAAAATCACAACACACACCGTGTCCCAAGAAGTCGAGGGCCAGATTTTATTATTGAGTTTCGCACATAAAACAATCTTCTCCATCCAACCATCGCCTCCATAACTGCATATCATCTGCCAATCGTCTGTCGAATTTTGCCACACAATAATGGCCGTTGGGCATTCAACTAGCGCATGCCATAAAGATTCAGATGCACGCGGACATGCATCATCAGGTATGATTTGTCGGTGCATAAGAAGGCTTTTTATTTGCAACCGACTGTGCGCACACAGCCATACAAACGTTCGTAACTTAGCAGGGCATTTTAACCGCCAAATCCAAGTCCATTTCTGGTTGTTCACATCCGCTGCACTGCGTATCAATTCTTTGTATGCCAACTGACAGGAGTATTCACCATCACCAGAACCTGCGAATATCCTAATGTATTCCCCCAAGCATTATTTGGCAACGGGAAGTTCAAACTGCAACTCTTCAATGCCGACGACAACCTTGTTGCAAGATTTTCTAATTTCTAACCCATTTCCGGCGACCACAACTCTGAAACCGTTACCTCCCGATCACAGTCCAGTATTTGCAGACCTGGCTCATCAGCAAGCTTGGAATCTCCAAGCCAAACATCGTCCCAGAAAGACACCTTTTGACCATCTCCAATCCGCCACTTAAATTTTCCACTTAGGGCATGACAACTCCGTACCATACCCTTAAAAGAATTGGACTCCATACATTTAATCTGGTAGTCTAGTATCTTCGAGCCCCTAAAAAAAAACTGTTATAAAAGTAACATATGGTATTTGGTGATAATCATAGTTATCAATAGGCAATTCAATATTTTGCCAGATAACTGCGTCCGAGAGTGGCATGAGACAACCGGTATTTTGAGTTACTAACCGAAAATTTAGATTACCAAGAATAAATTGAACTACAAAAATAGTGTAAATTTGTTTTTTTTATGTTAGAATTACAGGAATCGTGTTTTGGATCATGAAATTAAAATTTTTGTGTTAATTTTGTACTTTTAGGCCATTACCAAAAATATTGAACCAATATGCTTTTTTATTTTCTTTCCGTGACGATATTTTTTTTTAATCTTTTTAATTTGCAATTTGACCTTACTTTAGTTATGCGTGTGAGGGAGGAAGCATAATATGGAAGTTGATACAAATGCAACTCGAGGGCAAGACACCTAGGGATTTTTATGGATCGGCTACTCGTTCATGACCAATAATTCCGAACCAAACTGAAAGGGCCAGTTCGACAAAATTGAAAATATGGATTCGTCCATATATATATTGGGTATCCTATCTTTAGTTATGCATGTGAACCATGGAGCTCATACATGGGAGTTGATAGAAAACGCAACTGAGGGCACGACATGTAGAGTGTTCATGGACCTACTCCCCATCCATGACCGATATATTAAATCCAAATTGGTTAACCAGTTTGACAAAATTCAAACTATGAGTTGGTCACTTGGTCCACATATAACTACAGCAAAACCTCGATAAATGAATATAGTCGGAATTAGAGAAAAATATTCATTTAGCAAAATTATTTATTTATCGAGCGAAAATTTGAACATGTTATAAAGAGTTGGGACCGGAGAAAAGTATTCATTTGACGAGATTATTCGTTTATCAAATACTACCTCCATTTTTTTATAACTGCAACATCTGGACTTTCACGCTTGCCAATGCACAACTTTGATTATTAATATCTTCAATTCTTTATTTTTAAAAATTATAAGACACTGATATTCTGAAAGTATATTTCGAGATGAATCTAACAAGATCTCGCATGACTATATTTTTTCATATGTATAAATCACAAAAGATGGTCAAAAGAGAGTATGTGAACAGTGTAATAGTCAACACGTTGAAATAATAAAGTAATGGAGGAAGTATTCATTTATTGAGATTTTACTGTAGCACCCTATTTGCTGATTACCCAAAAATCAATTTGAATAAGCCAGGTACTTAATCCAATCTACCTTGATTAATTTGTATTTCTTCAAATAAAAAATATAAAATATGGAGCAAAATCCTTTTCGATATGTCGGATATTCCACTCGATCCATCTTAATTGAATACTAATAGTAAATAAAATAAAAAATTACAAATATTATGGTATCAATAATACACATTTCTAGTGATTTCGTAGTAAAATTACATCTCCGAACTTAATTTTCAGACAACTAACCTCAAATTCTTAATAAACTAGTATACCCGTCGTGCGATGCACGAGCTGTAGTTTAAGTTTTGCAAATAGTGGAGATTTTTACACATTGGAGGAGTTTAAGTGATTAAGAGAAAAGAAAAATATGAAGATCAATATCAAACAGTGCGATATATTAACTATCGTCCGATATAAATGAGAATAACGTTTTTTACAAATTGCGGAAGACCTCCTTATAGACGACATTTCTTGTTGTGGTAGATTTGTTGTTCTATTTATTGCATATCAAGATTTTGAGATTCTCTGGATGAGTAGCCATTGATAAAGCCAGATATAATCCTTAGAAATAGTCCAACGTGAGTCAAAGATTGACCTTGACTATTACCTATAGTCATCGCAAATGACACAATCATGAGATATTGCCTTCTTGTAAATTTTTAAAAGAGGCAACAAAATGCTAATTTGCTAACTACACCCCTATGCCTGTTCCCATCCAACAATCATAGTTCCAACAGACAAACCCATTCCTCGATAAGAATACAGAATGTTCGCCAACAAATTTGAAGCTCCAACAATAGAAATTCTTCTCTTATTTGCCAATTCATGTAAACAGCACTGAACTATGCACGAAGCTCAATCATCTAACGTATTTCATTAGAATATAATATCTCAAAACAAGAGTCTAACATTCTATGAAAGGAAACTCGAAAAAAAAAATAAACATATTGACTCTTGTGAGTGTATGTGTGTTACGGATGATATGAACATAAGGAATAAGCAGTTTTTTCAATGGATCAAGCAGGAATATAACTTAATTTTCAATGTGCTCCCCAACCATCTATTTAATATTTTAATAGCAACCTATCGTGTGTGTGCGGGTGGGGGAGAGGGAATAATATAGAAATAGCCAATGCCAAATAATGAAAAAGAAACACGGGAAAGACTTATATAGGGCGTCCAAACTTGGATAGCTCAGCCACTTTAGCTCTTTGATGACCTGGGTAACCTAAAATATGCACGAAATTAGTAAAAACACCATCGTGAATTTAATACTTGTCACATATGAGTACATGATCAGCTTAACTCGAAATTATGTAATAGGTGACTAGAGAAGACACGGATCTAATACACACATCGAATTCTTTATTGTTGTTTGGTTAGTGACCAATTAATACCAAGAAAATTATCACCGATGGAAATACAAACCAATAACCTGGAAAACTTTCAAATGAAACTTAGACGATATTTCACTTATGCACGCCTTAGCAAATGGAGTTAAATTCTGTTGGACCACTAAGATTGCCCCATAAATGCCCTATTCTTTCATGCGATTTGTGTAGGTCTTCATAGTCTTCACACCAACCTTCGGTTCCTCAAGAAAGAACACATATATGATGATAAGCAGACAAAATAAAGAACTGGTGAATTCGTCGTATCAGCATTCTCAACAATCCGGAAAATATTATACAAGGGATGTTTGGATTCTTCTAAGCAATTAGAAAATCCAACTTTGTGATTACTATTTTTTTGCCATTTCTCCCCTGATATCTGCCCTTCATATATTAAAATTTTAACAACGTACCTTAAGCTATACAGGGCACATAGCTAGAAAACTATCCATTATCTAAATGATAGCATAAACTTCTCTTCGATCCGAATCTCGAAATAGACAAAATAGCTTGCCGAAAATGAGGCCACTTACAACACAAATGCTATATTTTAAAATGTGAAATAACTATTTTGGAAAAAGATGAAAATAATCTTTCTTGACAGATTGTGATGTTATCCTAACTGTTTGTACAAATTGATTTCAATAATATTTCTTGACAGATTGTGATGCACCCTTGGAAAACTAAAACTAATTACTTACCTTCGCAAAAAAAAAAAAACTATTTTCCCAGAATATTATCACCATTCTTTCCAAACAAAAATCTATATCTCACTCTTGGCAAAAGCCACAACAAGAGAAGAAACATGGTGGGGCTAGGGGTGGCATTTCGGAACCGAAAATCCAAAACCGAACCGAAAAATCCCGAAAAAATAACCGAAAAACCGAAACCGAAGAAGACCGAACCGAAAAACAAAAAAACAGAACCGAACCGAACTAATTTGGTTCGGTTCTCGGTTCGGGGTAGAGCGGAACCGAACCGGACTGAAATGGACCGAAGTCAAATTTCAACATACTAAAATGACCTTATTTTTGTGATTTTGGTGTGTTTCGAATTTTAGTATAATTCGTTTTCCTTTTGTAAGACTCTCATGGTCATAGGTCCAAGAAGGAACGATAATATGCTCATGAATTTGTGATTCAATTAATTTAGGTTGAGAGAATGAGCTACTGTGGTTTACGATTGTTATATATTTTGAGATATTTAGAAATTGCTATGCAACTCTAGCTTTTATCTTGAACACATATATATATATATATGTAACTCTTGTTGGCTTGTTGTTATATATAACTTATTCTATTGCATATAATATTTAAATTTATATTGTGAAGAACCGAAAAAATATCAAACCAAATCGAAACCGAACCGAATATTTATAAAACCGAACTTAACCGAACCGAACTTCAAAAAGAACCGAACCAAACCGAAACCGAATATTTGGTTCGACTCTCGGTTTCGGTCAAAAACCGAACCGAATGGAACCGAGTCCACCCCTAGTGGGGGCTGCGCTGTACAGAATTATCACCAAAACTGAATCACAACAAGGCAAAAGCCAACCTAAATCGAGAGCCGAGACTGGACTGACGAGTAGAGGATCAATATGGTGGGGGCTGGGCTGAGCTGTGGGGTTAGGACCAGGCCAAGGCAATGGCGGAGGCGTGGCGACTTGCGGAGCTCGTCA
Organism: Orobanche coerulescens; assembly: GCA_033398695.1. Taxonomy (NCBI): domain Eukaryota; kingdom Viridiplantae; phylum Streptophyta; class Magnoliopsida; order Lamiales; family Orobanchaceae; genus Orobanche; species Orobanche coerulescens. The sequence continues at coordinate 124,872,407 of CM065819.1, read as the reverse complement.
ACAGCCTGGGCAAAGACGCGACAAGAACTACCGGCGGTGGGCGGCAATCAAGCGCGACCACAACAAGAGAAGAAACGGGGAGACAGAGAGGATTGTGTGGAGTCGACGGTTTGAATTTTGAGAAGAAGAGGCGTGAGCCGCGTGACCTAGGGCTGGGAAAGGATAGAAGGCTTCAGGATTACAAGACGAGATGAAGAAAGAGGCTGCGGGTCCTAATTTATTTGAGTGTTTTTTTCTTTTTTATTACTGATATGTTAGTGTCAGGAATTACAGATGCCTAGATTAGTGATACGTCGGTGTGAGCAATCATTGACACTTAGATGTTAAATATACAAAAACTGATTCAATTTTATATATTTATTGACACATAACACAAAACTGTCAGAACACAAGTGTTACTAAAACCCTTTTTTTTAGTAATGTCTTATACAATGCTGCTAAATTTATCGTAAAGAAATTATATGAACAAAAACAACATGGATAAAATGAAATCTTAAGCTAAGATGCAATAAAATATTGTCCAAAAGAAGTGTTACTGCCAAAATATTATAGATAAATATGATGAACATAAATATTCAGGCAATGCAAACAGGGACTCTCTTTCTTCTCTTCCTTAATTACAATTTCTCTTTGCTTTTTTCGCTATCTATGTGGCAGACATTTCGTCACAAAGATTACCATTTATGGTCTTACAATCTATGCCTTCATTGTAATACCCGATTGTAATTCAGTCATTTTTATTCAGTAATTATCAGTCAGTAATTGTCACTCGGTAATTTTCATTCATTATTAATCACTCATCATTCATACTCATTCAATTGTGTTCACTGTTCGGCGGAATATTTGTCATAGTCATACTTTTGTCCCCGTACTTCTCGAATTCTGTGATTTTTGTACTCGGTGCATCGTTTTGGGCAGAACTGCTTGTCGAGCAGGGCCGCACGAGCAGGCCGCACGAGCATCTGGTCGTGCGCGGCGCTCGTGCGTTGCGGCTGGACTGGGCAGGAGGCCCAGCGGCCGAGTCATTGCCGCACGAGCAGGCCGCACGAGCACCTGGTCGTGCGCGACACTCGTGTGTGCGGCTGGTTTGGGCAGGAGGCCCAGCGGCCGAGTCATTGCCGCACGAGCAGGCCGCACGAGCACCTGGTCGTGCGCGGCGCTCGTTTGTGTGGCTGGTTTGGGCAGGAGGCTCAGTGGTTGAGTTAGTGCCCCACGAGCAGGCCACACGATCAACTGCTCGGGCGTGATGCTCGTGTGTTGCGGCTGTACTGGGCAGGAGGCCTAGCATTCGAGCAGGGCCGCACGAGCAGGCCGCACGAGCAGGCCGCACGAGTTGCTGCTCGTGCGCGGCGCTCGTGCGCTAAGAACAGCAGCCGGCAGTAACTTCACGCACGACCGGACGCACGGACACTTGGTCGTGCGGATTGGTCGTGCGTCCTTGGGCTTTATATAGGTGGACCGACGAGATTTCCTCATTTTTCAACATTTCTTTCATCTTGTTCCGAGAGAGAGAGAGATCTTGAGGGAGGGATTTTCCATCATCAATCACTTGAGTGTTAGATTTCCATCATCTTCATTCGTTTGGGAAGCTTGGATACTCGATTTAACTCGTGTTCATCAGATCGAAGTGGTTGGATCTTCAAGAGGTAATTTCTTCAACATCTTGGATTTTGATTTTGTATTGAGATATGATGTTTTGGACGTTAAAATCATGTTGTATGTAGTGAAGTACACATGATTATGGATATGTATGATTATTCAATGGATTATTGAAAGATTATCCAAGAACACTTTGAATATTGAGTTGGATTTGGGGGTTTTTGATTAATCGTTGTTGTAACCCCAAATTTGGATATTCATATTGGATTATTGATCGTATTGAAGATGTTTTATTGGATTGAAACACTTTTTGGGGATTTGATGTTGGTATAATTAAGGTTTGGTTGTTAACAATCGAAGTTTGGTCACAACATGTTCGATATAATGCCCCAATGAACTTGGTTTAGTTGTTTTGACGTTTTGAGTTCGTTATAATCGTGTTTGATTCGTATATTGAGCGGATTGTTGGTAATTGTGTTATTCAAGGTTGTTCGAGCGACCGACATTTCATTTAGGGCATTGTTCGCGGAAGGACATTGTTCACCGGTGTTGAATAAGTTAATTCTTACTCGGTTAAAAGGATATTCATTCCTTTTGTTGTTGTTCATTCATAATCATAACTCATTCATCATTGTATTAACCGTATTGAGACTTGTAATTGTCGAATAATCACTTCATTCACGAGGAACGACGGTTCCAATCATTTCATTGAGTTATCAATCACTTCACTATTATTTTCATCTCGGTGAGTCATTCTTGACCTTGTCGAATTATTATTCATTGATATTCATTGTGGTCATTATCGTTCATATGACCTTCTGGGTTCATATTGCGTGGCCGGGTGCGGATGTGTGGAATTTTTAGTCGAGCACACGATAGTCATGTATTGGGTTCATCGATACATTGGACTGTGCACACGGAAACGTTTACCTCCGTGAGACTAATTAGGTACAAGGATGGGTGTGTCCGGTCATTCGTCTTGTACACTTGCACAGAACATTACGGGCATACTATGATACTCCTCTTCAGCTCAATTCATAACTAAGGATATTTCATAACTAAAGATATATCATGATTGTGTATTTTCAACCCTTGAGGATTGTCGTTCTGTGTAACTGACCCCGTTGGGGAATATTGTTTTCAGGCCACGGCAAGGAAAAGGCACGGGAAGAGCATGTTGACGGCGAGGAGTCCCAGTGATACTAGTAGGGGCCCCCGGTCTTTTCAGTCATTCTTGTTGTTGTCATTTATTTTTCCGCTGCAGATTTTCATTTGGATACTCCGTTTCATTCAGTGTTGTGTATTTTATCTTCATATAAAATATACTAGTATTCGGTGTTGTCCTGGTGTTTTGTATTTAAACTCCTCATCGGAGTATTTGGTAATATAATGTGGTTCGGTACTACAATTATATTATTTAATTCATCAGTTTTCATTCGCCTGGTGGGTGCCAGTCGGGGATCCACGGCACTGTAATATCCGCCTAATTTGGGGTGTTACAGAGTTGGTATCAGAGCGTGGTTTTGAATATTACCTTCCGAGTCATGTCTCATTTGAAATCATCGTCATCGGACTAGTATCATTGGACTTTCGCGTCACGTGTGACCTGTGCAAATGCCGAGCCAATCAGACCACGAACTGTAAGATTTCTAACGCCATGGTATAATTTCTGGCAATAATCATTCATTCATAATTCATCAGTTAACAATCCTCAAACATCATTTTCATTTTGATCAGTCGATCATGTTAATTCATTAATCATTCAGTTCATTTCATTGTCCAGTTGTTGATCTTGAGGATCATATCATTAATCTTGTTAACTTGTTCAAGATAATCATTTCAAGAATTTCGTCAGATAATCATGTCACCTCAGTTAATCATTCATGTAATCACTATGCTAGAGCGCGTATGCTCATTTTCATCATTTCATGACGTAATCATAATGTGATAATCATGCGAGAGATATAATCATCATGTAACTTTCCTACTTCAGTATGGAGAGAGCAGGTAGAAGACGCGGAGGACGAGGCCGTGGTGCGGACCGAGTCCCGAGATCTCGTGTGAATACACGTGCGAACGCGAGGTATAATGCTAACTCATCTAGCAGCGACGCTGCCACTCATTCACCTGGGCGTGATCATTCACTATCGGGGAGTCGTACCCGGGACACAGCTCAGTCAGAAGGTGTTCGGATTGATCCACTCGCTTTTATGCAGGGCATGATGGCCAAATGACTCAGATGGCACAACTGATGGAGACGATGCATAACTCATCTACTCAAAATCAACAGGCTCCTCTGCCTCCACCTCAGAGGCAAGAGAGGGGTGTGAGCAGTATCATTGGCGATATCTCTAGCCAGCGACCACCTAGCTTCGAGGGCTCATCTGAGCCAGAGGATATCATTCACTGGCTTGAACATTTCGAGAAACTGTTTGCTATGGTGGACTGTCCTGAGGGACACAAAGTTTTAGTTGCGGCTTTACTATCTTGGTAAGGGTGCACATTCATGGTGATTATCGCTGAAGCCCACCGACGGAGCTTGTACATGGGAACAATTCAGGACTCTCATGATGGAGAGGTATTATCCGGCCCCACTCACGGAGGCCAAATTGTCAGAATTACTCACCCCCGACCCCTCAGCAGACGATGATGTTCTCGCCATCGCCGAGAAATTTCAGGAACTACTTCCGTTCACCTCGTCCATTATTCACTCCGAGGCGGACAAGATCAAGTATTTCAGCAAGAGGTTGAAACCTCGTATGAGACTACAGTTGCTTAATCATCATTGCACCACTCTGGCCGAATTCATCGAGAAAGCTCTTACGTATGAGCTTACCGCTAAGGAAATTTCTAAGAATCAAACTTCATCTACTGGCAAGAAGTTTAAAAACCGTAATCAGTCTGTCGGCAGTCAGGCCACTTTCAAGAAGCCTCGTGTGGGCTCTACTTTTTCTGAGCAACCTCCTATGACACCGAAACCCGCAGAGTCTCAATCCCGAGCGGCTAGCTCAACCATCACCTGTTTCAATTGTGGAGAACCGGGTCATGTCAGCACCAAGTGCCCGAGGCAGACTATCATGTGCCATAACTGCGGAATTGCTGGGCATAAGGCACGTTTTTGCCGAAGAGACTCCAAAAATACTCCGGCAGCATTTCAGGCCCCAAAGCAGTCAGCCGTTCAGAATCAAGCTACCCAGTCAGCGTCGTTTAAAACGACAGGAGCGAATAAAGGTGGAGCCTATAGCCATCAGACGGGAGCGTCCGGTGCCGGGACTAGCAAGCCCCGAATTTATAAAATGAAGAAGACCGACGATCCAGAGGCCCGGATGATCTCAGGTGCACTCGATATTCTATCTCAACCTGTGTGTACCCTTTTTGATACTGGTGCATCACATTCATTCATTTCCGAGTCATGTTTGAGTAGACTACGTCTGGGTAGTGTTGCTAGTTGTGAGCCTTATGTCATTAGTCTACCTGATGATAGAAGAATTATCGGGAATCATGAGATTCAGAATTGTCCGATTCAGCTTCATGGCCGTGTATGGCTAGCAGACCTTATTGTGGTAGATTTTCCAAGAGACGACATCATCTTGGGTATTGATTGGATGGATCATCACGATGCCATCATTAGTGTCCGTAAGCGGATGGTCACTATCATTTCAGATGATGGGGTCGAATGTGTTTTTCAGGGAGATAATCCTAATTGTTCCGGGAGAGTCATCAATTTGATGAAAGCAGTGAAATTACTCAGTCAGGGGTGTATTGGTTATTGGTGCTATGACCAAAACCGAGAAATCACCAATAATGTTGATGGATATTCCGGTAGTGAGGGAATATGCCGATGTCTTTCCAGACGAGTTACCTGGTTTGCCTCCACAGAGAGATGTGGAATTCACGATTGAGTTAGAGCCTGGTATGTCTCCAATATCGAAGGCACCATACCAGATGGCCCCGACCGAAATGTAGGAGTTGAAGAATCAACTTGAGGAATTATTCGAGAAAGGTTATATCCGACCAAGTGCGTCCCCATGGGGAGCACCAGTGTTGTTTTTCAAGAAGAAGGATGGTTCATTTCGCTTGTGTATTGATTATCGAGAGTTGAATAGGGTGACGATCAAGAATAAGTATCCTCTACCCCGTATTGATGATCTCTTAGATCAACTTCAGAGAGCTTCAATATTTTCCAAGATCGACCTAAGATCTGGATATCATCAGTTGCGAATTCGAGAGTCGGATATCGCAAGGACAGCGTTTTGTACATGCTATGGTCATTATGAGTTCGTGGTAATACCGTTCGGGTTAACTAATGCACCTGCGGTATTCATGGAGTTAATGAATCGGGTTTTCATCGACTTTTTGGACCAGTTTGTTGTTGTCTTCATCGATGACATTTTGATTTATTCTCGTGACCGAGAGGAGCACGAGTTTCACCTTCATCAGGTGCTCGATGTGTTGAGGCGAGAGCAACTTTATGGAAAGTTTTCCAAATGTGAGTTCTGGATGTCCGAAGTGACTTTTCTCGGGCATGTAATTTCATCAGATGGAGTGCGTGTTGATCCTCAGAAGACAGAGGCTATCCAAGATTGGTTACCTCCGAAGAATGTTAAGGAAATCCGAAGCTTTCTCAGATTAGCCGGTTATTATCGGCGGTTTGTGGAAGGATTTTCTAAAATTGCTCAACCTTTGACAAACCTTTTACGAAAGGATAAGAAATACATGTGGTCCGACGCGTGTCAATGGAGTTTTGAGGAACTCAAGAGCCGGTTAATTTCAGCACCAGTCCTTTCTTTACCGCAAGGGACGGAAGGATTTGTGGTTTATAGTGATGTGTCCGGACAGGGTCTCGGATGTGTACTCATGCAGAACGGGAAAGTTATTGCTTATGCTTCACGGCAATTGAGACCTTATGAGGTTAATTATCCGACCCACGACCTTGAGCTAGCAGCCGTGGTGTTCGCATTGAAGATTTGGCGTCATTACCTTTATGGCGTCACCTGTCAGATATTCACCGATCTCAAAAGTTTGAAGTATATATTTACTCAGAAGGAGTTAAATATGAGACAGAGACGGTGGTTGGAACTAATCAAAGATTATGATATCGAGATCCTGTACCACCCGGGAAAGGCAAACGTGGTTGCCGATGCCTTGAGTCGTAAAACCGTTTAGGAGCAAATGCTTGCTCGTTTATCAGTTCAGAAGGAGCTTCAGCAGGAATTCCTTAGACCCGAGATAGAGGTCTGGTTTCAGCAAGTGCAAGGGCAACTTTGCATGTAAGAGATTTCATCGCCACGTGAGGAGGAAATCAGAGAGAATCAGGGTTCAGACCCATCATTGTTAGGGGTGGGAAATAATACCGAAATACCGAAATACCGTCGGTATCGTACCGAAAAATACCGAATTATCGGTATACCGTAAGGTACGGTACGGTATTATACCGTACCGGACATTTTCGGTACGGCAACGGTTTGAATATTCTCATACCGACGGTATACCGTGCCGTACCGATAATACGGTATACCGTTACATACCGGTATATACCGCGGTATACCGTCACTTATAATATATTATATAATACATATATATATAAATTATATTATTTTAATACTACTTAATATTAACCAAACCTAAACCTAATTCACAAACACTACTGAGTCTCTCAATTCTCACCTCAGTCCTCACGCGGCGCCGTCACATCTCAGTCTTTCACTCTCAACCCTCCGTGAAACACCACTCCCTTCGACCCTTCACTTTCAATCTGCTCTTTCAAATTCCTAAACCCCAAATCCTTCTGCCTCCAGTATAGAACGGACATCAAATCACCTTTAGTCATCAAAAAAAAAAAAAGAACGGACATTTTCTTTAAAGCAGCAATCCGGTTCCACCATCATCTGCTTGGTAAATTTATCTTGCCTCCAGTAAATTTATGTTATCTATTGTCTCCATTCCTATCTTGCTTGGTTTTTCTTCTCGAGACTTAATTATCAATTTTTTTATATCTGTCTAGTTTCTTCTGATCTTTCTGGAGTTACTCAGACGTTTGTTGATATTTTTTTTTTTGAGTTATTTTCTTCTGGTGTTGATGTGATGATGCGATTCTGGTATTCTAGATTAGTTGTATGTGTATTTATGATAGTTTCTTCGTATGCTCCAATAGTGTTTGACGAATTGTCGTAATGAAAATAGAGTTCACTCACATAAAATCTTGAACTCCTCTACTATTTTTACTTTCTCCTGTCACGGAATAATTTATGCCTTAAGAGTATATAACGGATTCAAGCATGTTTTTTTTTTAGACTGCAATAACTCATCTTGATTGATGGATTAAATACGTGTTTTTTTTTATTTTTGCAGTGATTCATAGGAATGGAATCTGAATCTTCTCATTCTCTGGCAAGCCCATCTGAAACACCAAATACTACAGAATCTGAAACACGTAATGAGTGTATAAGCCGAAAACGAGGAAGAAAAAACTCAACATCAAAACCTCCTGTAAACCCACAACAAAGGAGTAAATATTGGGAGCATTGTGATAGAGGGTCAAGGAAGTTAGATAATGGGGGCGTGCAGAACTTAGGGATATGCAAATATTGTAAAACTGAGATCCTTGTGAACTACGGAAGTACAAGTGGGTTGATAAACCACTTAGTGAGGAGGTGTAAGTTAAGTCCAATATATGAAGCAAATGAAAGCCAGAAAGGTCAATCTGTATTGACGAATGAGACAATGGGGCAAGGAAGCGCTTTGGTTCATCATACATATAATCCAAAAAGGTGTGAAATGAGGTTAGTAGAATATGTAATTATCGATGAAGTTTCCTTTCGGGCTGTCGAAGGAAAAGGGTTTGTAAACCTTCTGCATGAATTACAACCGAAATTCGTCATCCCTAACCGAAAGAAAGTTGCAGGTATGGTTTTTGAACTATTTTTGCTTGAGAAAGTGAAGTTACAAAGTGTGATTAGTGGCCATAGAGTAAGTATCACGACTGATACTTGGACTTCCATCCAAAATATCAATTACATGGTCATCACAGCTCACTTTTTAGATAGTGATTGGAAGTTGCATAAAAGAATAATTAATTTCACAAAAATCACTAGTCATATTGGGGAAGAAATTGGTAAGATGGTTGAGGTCTGTCTGAGAGATTGGGGGATTGACAAATTATTTTCGATAGTAGTCGACAATGCTTCTTCTAATGATACTGCAATTGATTACTTGAAAAAAGAATGAAAAGTGAAAATACATTATTGTTTGAAGGTAAATACTTGCACCTGAGGTGTGCTTGTCATATACTTAACTTAATTGTTAAGGACGGTTTGAAGGAGCTTAATGCTTCAATTAAATCTATAAGGAATGTAGTCATTTTTATTCATTCTTCCCCCTCTAGGTTGAATAAATTTAGGGAATTTGCCATACTAGCCAAGTTTGCTAGTACGTCAACTGTACCTATGGATGTTAAAACAAGGTGGAATGCAACTTATAAAATGCTTGATGTTGCACTGAAGTATAGACGAGTTTTTGAAAGGATGTCCGAGGAGTGGTTGCCTTTTATGAATTATTTTCGTGAAAGGGATGAAAAGGGTAGAAAAAGAGTAGGTCCTCCGGTTGTAGAGGATTGGGAAAATGCAAATGCTTTTGTATACTTTCTAAAAAAATTCTACGATGTCACTTTAGAGCTAAGTGCATCAAAAAATCCTACCTCCCAATTGATATACCAATCAATGATTGCGTTGCAAATTGAGATCCAGAAAAAGAGTAATGAAGATTCGGATCCAATTCTTAAAAAGGTTGCAAGTGCGATGAAATTGAAATTTGATAAATATTGGGGGGATTGGGATAATATGAACCCTTTGATCTTTATTGCCAATATTTTGGACCCGAGAAACAAGCTTCAAATGATCAAAGTTAGCATCAAAAAATTGGGGGCTAATTCAACAAAATTCCAAGAGTTTGTTGATAAGGTTAAAAAAGGCTTTGTAACTTTGTGGGCGGAGTACAAGGGAATAAATGATACCTTAGATATTGAGAGGAGGTGTGTCCAAATAGGGTGTAATGATGGAGATGGTAGTACTAGTACCGGTGGCGGTCTTTGGGATGAATTGTTTAATGATGTTCAAGCACAAAATGATGAGGAACAACTTCAAGAGATATCCAATGAAGTGGACAAGTACCTAGCCGATGAGATTGAAAAACGGTCTAATCAATCTTTCAATTTGTTGGAGTGGTGGATAGGAAGTGAAGCTAGGTACCCCGTCCTTTCAATGATTGCGAAGGATATTTTTGCAATTCCAAGTTCAACCGTTGCTAGTGAGTCCGCTTTTAGTTTGGGGAAAAGAGTTGTGGATCCTTTTAGGAGTAGTTTGAGTCCTAAAATGGTAGAAGCTTTGGTGTGTACTAATGATTGGTTAAGAGCGGAGTTCGACTTTCGTAAGGATCCAACCGAAGATGACCTTATTTTGTACAAAGAAATTGAAGAAATTGAAAAGAGTAAGAGTTTCTTTATTTAATTACATGTAAATATAAATTATTTTTATTTATGTATAATGTAATTTGATGCGTACTAATAATTTTATTTTATTTTACAGCTGCAAATGCCATTGAAGATCGTTCTTAGATGTTCTCTTCATCTACTTTGTTTGTAGATGCCAAGAAATCTTTTGTATGCCACAAGCAGGTGTAGACCTCACTGGTGTAGAATTACAAAATTGAGAATCCTTATACCCCACTGGTCTTTTGTCATGCACACCACAATTTTATTGTTCTTAAAAAATCTATTATGCTCTGCATGGAAGTAAATTTTCAAAATTGAATGGATATAAGCAGACACATGCCAGTCTTGCCCTCTTTCCCCCCCTTTTTCTTTTGAAATGCAGTCTGAAAGACTTATTCAATAAATCATGTCCAGTCCCTTTTTTATTAATCAGTCATTTACTATTAATTTATTGAGGGTCGTAGATTGTTTGGTAGAAACCAAATAATAATTCCATTATTTTGCCTGTTAGTTTTCCTGACTTTCTTATGTATTGTTGACTTGTTGTAAATATATGTCAAGATTTTAGGATTGGATATATGTGCTGATACATTGGTGGGAGATGAAATGCTTAAAGGAACTGGGGGCCAAAAGAAGCGGCTTACTACCGGTACTTACTCTCACATGCTTTGATGGAGCTCAGTTTGCTGCAATAGAACAATTTTCTGCTTGAATTACTAACATATAAACATTGGCAGTTGAACTGCAGTGGCCTTTATGTTGTAATTTTTGATTTGTAATGCGTTGTTGTTTTACGTTTCTGTGTAAGAGTTTTTTTTTATGTTCATCTACTTTTTTTTATGTTCATGGAATCATGTTGCCTTATTCAAGTCGTGGATGTATGTTTTGTTTGGGTATATTAATATGTCGATTCGGTACAGAACGTTATGACGGTAATTTCGGTATACCTTGAATATACGGTATGCCGAATTACCGTGAATTATACCGAAAAACGGCATGGCATCGGTATATACTATGTTTCATACCGATATCTCGGTATACCGAGTCTTGGTATGCCGAATGATTCGGTACGGTATCGGTATGCAATTTTATATAACGAAAGTTTCGGTACGGTATACGGTATGAGTAAAATAAATCGGTACGGTACGGTATACCACCCCTAATCATTGTTGCGCATCCGTGAGGATGTGGCTCAGGGGAAAGCCCCTGGATTTGTGGTCCACGAGGATGGACTTTTACGATTTAAGAATCGGTTGTGCGTACCAGTGAATGATGAGTTGAAAAACTCGATTTTGAGAGAAGCTCATGCCACCCCATATTCCGTTCATCCGGGATCTAGCAAGATGTATAAGGACTTGAAACAAAATTACTGGTGGAGTAATATGAAGCGAGAAGTCGCAGAATTTGTTTCGAGATGCTTAACCTGTCAGCAAGTCAAGATTGAACATCAGCGACCGGCGGGTATGCTGAAATCTCTCCCTATTCCAGAGTGGAAGTGGGAAGAGATTTCTATGGATTTCATCACGAGTTTGCCGACGAGTCATCGTGGTATGAATACAATCTGGGTAATTGTGGACTGTTTGACTAAATTGGCTCATTTCCTTGAGATTAAGGATACGTGGGGTCCCGAGAGGCTTGCCCAGTTGTTCATCAAAGAGATAGTAAGACTGCACGGTACTTCTAAAAGTATCGTTTCCGATCGTGACGGAGGATTCATGTCTCATTTTTGGAAATCAGTTCATCGTGCTATGGGAACTCAGCTTAATCTCAGTACCGCTTTTCATCCTCAGTCCGACGGACAATCAGAGAGGACTATTCAGACATTGGAGGACATGTTGAGGGCATGTTTTCTCGATTGAAAAGATGATTGGGAAGCTCAACTACCGTTGATTGAGTTCACGTACAATAATAGTTGGCACGCTTCGATTAAGATGGCACCTTACGAGGCCTTGTACGGTCGTCGTTGTCGATCTCCTTTGTGTTGGATGACTTATCAGAGTCAATCGGCACCGAGCCCGATATGCTTATAGCTGCTCGTGAGAAGGTAGCTTTGATCAGGAGTCGTTTGTTGACCGCTCAGAGTCGACAAAAATCATATGCAGATAATCATCATCGACCACTAGAGTTCGAGACAGGTGACCACGTGTTGGTCAAGGTATCCCCGAGTCGAGGTATTTTTCGTTTCGAAAAATGGGGAAACTTGAGTCCGAGATTCATTGGACCGTTTGAGATTCTGGATCGAGTAGGCGAGTTGGCTTATCGATTGGCTTTACCTCCGGCGTTGAGCCGAATTCATAATGTGTTTCACGTATCTCAGTTACGGAAGTATGTTGCCGACCCAAGCCACATACTTCAGTTCGACGAAATCGAGATCGCCGATGATCATTCATACGAGGAGCGTCCTATACGAGTATTAGAGTGGCGAATCAAACAGTTGAGGAACAAGACGATTCCTTTGGTAAAGATCCAGTGGTCTAGACACGGAGTCGAAGAGGATACTCGGGAAACCGAAGATAGTATGTGGGAGAATTATCCCGAATTGTTTGACCCTTAGTTTCGGGGACGAAACTCTTTTTAAGGGGGGGAGTATGTAATACCCGGTTGTAATTCAGTCATTTTTATTCAGTAATTATCACTCAGTAATTAATCGCTCATCATTCATACTCATTCAAATGTGTTCACCGTTCGGCGGAATATTTGTCATACTCGTACTTTTGTCCCCGTACTTCTCGAATTTTGTGATTTTTGTACTCGATGCATCGTTTTGGGCAGAACTGCTTTTCGAGCAGGGTCGCACGACCAGGCCGCACGAGCATCTGGTCGTGCGCGGCGCTCGTGCGTTGCGGCTGGACTGGGCAGGAGGCCCAGCGGCCGAGTCATTGCTGCACGAGCAGGCCGCATGAGCACCTAGTCGTGCGCGGTGCTCATGTGTGCGGCTGGTTTGGGCAGGAGGCCCAGCGGCCGAGTCATTGCCGCACAAGCAGGCCGCACGAGCACCTGGTCGTGCGCGGCGCTCGTGTGTGCGGCTGGTTTGGGCAAGAGGCTCAGTGGTTGAGTTAGTGCCACACTAGCAACTGCTCGGGCATGATGCTCGTGTGTTGCGGCTGTACTGGGCAGGAGGCCCAGCGTTCGCGCAGGGCCGCACGAGCAGGCCGTACAAGCAGGCCGCACGAGTTGCTGCTCGTGCGCGGCGCTCGTGCACTAAGAACAGTAGCCGGCAGTAACTTCACGCACGACCGGATGCACGGACACTTGGTCGTGCGGATTGGTCGTGCGTCCTTGGGCTTTATATAGGTGGACCGACGGGATTTCCTCATTTTTCAACATTTCTTTCATCTTGTTCCGAGAGAGAGAGCTTGAGGGAGGGATTTTCCATCATCAATCACTTGAGTGTTAGATTTTCATCATCTTCATTCGTTTGGGAAGCTTGGATACTCGATTTAACTCGTGTTCATCGGATCGAAGTGGTTGGATCTTCAAGAGGTAATTTCTTCAACATCTTGGATTTCAATTTTGTATTGAGATATGATGTTTTGGACGTTAAAATCATGTTGTATGTAGTGAAGTACACATGATTATGGATATGTATGATTATTCAATGGATTATTGAAAGATTATCCAAGAACACTTTGAATATTGAGTTGGATTTGGGGGTTTTCGATTAATCATTGATGTAACCCCGAATTTGGATATTCATATTGGATTATTGATCGTATTGAAGATGTTTTGTTGGATTGAAACACTTTTTGGGGATTTGATGTTGGTATAATTAAGGTTTGGTTGTTAACAATCAAAGTTTGGTCACAACGTGTTCGATATAATGCCCCTATGAACTTGGTTTAGTCGTTTTGACGTTTTGATTTCGTTATAATCGTGTTCGATTCGTATATTGAGCGGATTGTTGGTAATTGTGTTATTCAAAGTTGTTCGAGCGACCGACATTTCATTTAGGGTGTTGTTCGCGGAAGGACATTGTTCACCGGTGTTGAGTAAGTTAATTCTTACTCGGTTAAAAGGATATTCATTCCTTTTGTTGTTGTTCATTCATAATCATAACTCATTCATCATTGTATTAACCGTATTGAGACTTGTAATTGTCGAATAATCACTTCATTCACGAGGAACGACGGTTCCAATCATTTCATTGAGTTATCAATCACTTCACTATTATTTTCATCTCGGTGAGTCATTCTTGACCTTGTCGAATTATTATTCATTGATATTCACTATGGTCATTCTCGTTCATATGACCTTCTGGGTTCATATTGCGTGGCCGGGTGCGGATGTGTGGAATTTTTAGTCGAGCACACGATAGTCATGTATTAGGTTCACCGATACATTGGACTGTGCACACGGTAACGTTTACCTCTGTGAGACTAATTAGGTACAAGGACGGGTGTGTCCGGTCATTCGTCTTGTACACTTGCACAGAACATTACGGGCGTACTATGATACTCCTCTTCAGCTTAATTCATAACTAAGGATATTTCATAACTAAAGATATATCATGATTGTGTATTTTCAACCCTTGAGGATTGTTGTTTTGTGTAACTGACCCCGTTGGGGGATATTGTTTTCAGATCACGGCAAGGCAAAGGCACGGGAAGAGCATGTTGACGGCGAGGAGTCCCAGTGATACTAGTAGGGGGCCCCGGTCTTTTCAGTCATTCTTGTTGTTGTCATTTATTTTTCCGCTGCAGATTTTCATTTGGATGCTTCTTTTCATTCAGTGTTGTGTATTTTATCTTCATATAAAATATACTAGTATTCAGTGTTGTCCTGGTGTTTTGTATTTAAACTCCTCATCGGAGTATTTGGTAATATAATGTGGTTCGGTACTACAATTATATTATTTAATTCATCAATTTTCATTCGCCTGGTGGGTCCCAGTTGGGGATCCACGACACTGTAATATTCGCCTAATTTGGGGTGTTACATTCATCAGTATTATCTTTGCCTTTATCCTTCTTAGGTGTGCTGACTTCTTCATCCGAAATATTTCCCTGAAACAATTGATAAACAAACTTAGGACCATCGTAAAATCAGTGCGATATATTAATCTAATTTGAATTCTTACACTTTTATGTGAATTCCTTTGGACTTCACTCCCTCCAAGGGTGTGAACATCAGATTCTTGCTTGTTTTAATTAAAAAACCCCAGCATATTCTGATACTTTAGATCTGTCACTACTGAGGTTTCTAACTCCAAAAGATTCTTTACTATTGTAATTCTCATCTGGCTTGATCTGAATTTTGAAAAGCATTTTCCTATTGAAAAGTAAAGATTTGATGTGTTCATGAATGTCGTCTAGATCCTCATCCTATATCACGTCAAACAAACGTTTAATATAGGAGATTATTCAGGTTAAGTTGACTTTTATTGAATCTCATTTTTTACATTCTCAATCAGTTCTTCCATAAATTCCAAAACTTGTTTTCCAATGAGTGCAGCACATTGCTTGTCCCACATTGTGATTTCTGCACTTGCAGTGGAGTCGGAGACCTTCATAAATAGTCTATATCTGTAGAAAAAAGTTTGTTGAGAACCCAGACTTATTTTGTGTGTAATCGTAATTTTTAAATAGATAACCCTTTTGAAGTCGCACAAACTTCTTTGTCGCATTCAAACAGTACGATCGAGATCATGCACTCCCATTATGCATGTCACATTCTGTAAAATATCATTTATTTTTCCTCTCGTACTTTCCGATGGATTTGATAGTGGCACATATCCAATAGGATCCACACTTTTTCTTCTACGGAATTTATACACAAATTGGAATAGCTATCAACTATGGTTTAGTCATTTATTACTTTTAACTATGAAAATGAAATTGGGTTATACCATTTTCTCTACAAAAATATCCTTTATAGTTCTGAGAATATGGCATTCTTCGGCTATATCCACCGACCACCAATGGATGCAGAAATAATACACTCGATGTAGGTTTTGTTAACCTCAGCAATCCTGTTATTTTTTGAACCATAACCAGTGAGAAATATAGAGTTTATATGTTGATCACATATTAATACCGTATCGTGAAGTTTGAGAAAATCTCCCAGTCTTCATTAATAACCATTTGCATCACACGCCACTGATATGTGGTAGTGTACTTTCCGTTGAACATTTTAATTTTGCATAGTTGTATCAGGCAAATGACCATCTCTTTTCAATTTTGTTCTATAAAAGACTTCATTTGAGCCACCTGCGTCCCCCACAGGGTATGACGAAGTCTGCATGACCTGCATTTGCATAGGTAGATGCTTTAGTAAAATAAATTTTAAGAGAACACTAAAATTAATACATACTCGGTGTCCTCCAAAATTATGTCAGAAAACTTCGATCGCAGCCAATTCTTGTTAGTAAACTCACTTGGATCTGCATTAATGCCGAAAATCATTAAGAATAGCTTGTGAAAAATATATCGCTTTTTCGAAATTTCGAAATTGAAATAACTTACCATAAAGTTTTCCTGTAATAATGTTTGTGTTTGTTTCAAAATCTGCAAAGCTTTTAAGAACAAATCTTAAATTTGAGAATTTTTCTTTGGGGATCTTCATATATGAGTGTTTACCCACATATGTTGATTATGAAGGGTGCATCAGTTGTTGGATATGGCGTATCATTTTGGGCCACCAAAAATCTAGACATTCTGTAGAGTTTTCCTTCTTGCAACATGGGTTTGTGCTTCGTAAACCACAGTTTCTCTATTTAAACGTGGATACTGTCTCCCTATAAATAAAAAGTAGACATTATTACAAAAATTTAAGGTGAGACATATATGAAAAACGAAAGCACAATATAAAAGAGACTACTGTTTCATCGTGAAATATGCATTCAAGTATTTTTATTTCTCTCCCAGCAAAATCAAGTACATCGTATGATCTGACCAGACGCAATCTCATGTTCCATTCAAAATTTATGGGTTTTAGATCTTTTATATTACTCCATCTATGCATGATGTTTCACTTTTATTAATATTTCGAGGGTAAACCTTTCTGCAACTATAGAAAGAATGGAATGGAGCTGATGTATTTTGATTGGCTAGAGTCTCCTTTTATTTTGTTCTGAAATGTGTCGGTTATGGGGTGGGGATATGTTCGTGATGGTTAAAATAGTGGAGAATGTGATTTTGGTGGATAAGAACACATATTAAGTGCTTATTTCTAAAACCGCTTATCATGTCAATATAATATAACTGCCGATTTACTTAATAAAAACTATGTAAAAAAACTATCAATTATTAGAATGTAATAGCACCGACTATATACTAACTAAAATCTATGTGGTCTGAATGCAAATTGTTCGCTATATTTTTAAACCATCCACAAGTGTACGGAGTAAATTTAGAAAGCGGCGAGCAAAATCGTATTAAACAGAGACTAATTATTCGTATTGTGTTGAGTACTAGATTATAGTGATTCCGATTTTATCTAGACGATCGATAGAGTGGATGAATGGTTAATAAAATAATGAGAATTAATTTAAACAAGTGAAAATATCCGAATTAAAGAGAATTGTAAGAGTTTGAAATATAGATTCCAAGGCTAGGTTTCCGTTCATTTCTAAGTTTAGTCGGGATTGATTCCAAAAAGTTCTAAGTGTGTTTCCAAAATGATAATCACAATAATATTCTAAAGTCCCTCTCGAGATGCAATAAAATGTAGATTAAACAACCTATAATAATGTCTCTAAAATATTTATAAGATTTAAACATCATCATAGATCATCACCGATTTCTCAATCTCGTAATATACTACGTCAAATACTCGAAACCTATTAATGCTCTCTTCTCTCGAATTATGAGCAATTAAGTTAAACATGTAAAAACATTGATCAAGTGTTCTAACATGAATCAAAACCAAGTATTTGATAAGGAAAACACCTTAGGTAAATAAAATCATCAATCCTTCAAAACCATAATCAACGTACTCCCATGCCCGGAACCTAACAAGTTTAGTCGGACATGGTAATGAAAGAAAGATTAATAATCATCATGTTCATGCTAAATAAGACAACAAAAATGAGTTAAAAATAGGAAGAAGATAAAACTCGGATGGTGTCTTGAGTGATCCCGGTTCAAGCCTTCAAGTGTTTTTGAGGTATTCTTCAAAAACTCCCTTCAAATCTCCTTCTTTTGGTTGAAAAGCTCTCAAATCTTATTTTTTCTCTCTCTCCAATCTATCCAATCTCAGAATATATTTTCTTCTCCATTCTAGAGCCTTTTTATCAACCCAAAAAGCTAATTTTCTTGTTCAAACCGTGTAAATGTCAATCAAGTGACTTTGCACCGAAAAGTGACACGACCCATGTCATAGTGTCCTAAAAGATGCAAAACTCTCTAGACAGGCAACCCGACCGTGTCAGTTGACACCTCCGATCTAGTGACACTGCCCATGTCAAATGACATGACCGAGTCTGTGTTGGTCCGTTTTGACTCTATTTTTCCTTCTTTTTCGGCTCGATCTCTCATTTCCGCATTGCTTGATATGTATTGGGGATTGAGACTTCGTTCTTGCTTGATAATGTCCTTAAAATAAAATCAAATAAAATGTACCCAAGCGTGATCGAGTCTAACAAATACAATATGAGCACAAACGACACAATTCTACACATTTTAGGATCTTAAAATCCGGAAAAACCTTGTAAAAATATGTTAAAAATGAGTGTTACCACAATCTCTCAAACTTAAACGTTGATCGTCCCGAGCAATGTATTTCAAAATAACCACTCTTAAGGTGTAATATCCGCAATTTTCGATTTTCGGTAAATTTCTTTTTTTCGGCCGAAGTCCATTTTGACGACTCGCTCATGACCGTTTCGTCATTCTGAGAATGATTAATTCTGCACTTTTTGTCATCCGAGTTCTTTTCGGTGTCGTTTTGTTGAGTTCCGTGCTTTTTAGCGGTTTTTCCGCACTTGAGTTCGATTCTTGCGAATCTCGTCCGAAACTGTTGTTTCGACTTTCTCGTAAGTTCATTTAATGTTAATATTCATGTTGCGAGCTTTGGCTTGGTGTTTCGATCACGTATCGTGATTTTCGGGCGTTTTGGGCCATTTTCGTAATTTCCCAAAGTTTGGGGTAATTACTTTCCGTTGTCGAATTTCGAGCCTTGGGTGGTCGAATCGTGTGTTCTCTTAGTGCTCGGATTCGTCTTTGCGAGTACTTCGTAACCGTATCTTGATTCGTACTCGAGTTCGGGTTTCGGGGTCGTTCGGGCCGTCGGAGTTGGTCCCACCGAGTCATGGCCGGGCATGCTCGGGCGAGCCGGCGAGTAACGTGCGGTAGTGATCGGCGATTACGTCGTAAGGCGATTACGTCGTAAGGCCACGGTAACGTCACGTAACGCTTAGGCATTTCCGAGCGGTGCGTTCGGCCATGGTCGGTTACGTCGTAAGCCGTGGCGATTCGTACGTAACCCGGCCGGCGATCGGCTTTATTTAAGGCACAGCGGCGTTTTCTTCACCATTTCACTCAGTTTTCCTTCTCTTCCTTGGAGGTGTTGGAATCATGGAAGAATGTTGTTATACAATTAATCCATGAAGTTTTGAGTTTCATATCATCAATCATCCATCCTATAACATCCTCAGATCTACTGATCGAGTCGATTTCCTAGAAATCTAGTTTTGGGGAATTTGGGTGTTTGGTTGTTTTAAATGCGATTAATCCGATTTAACTTAGGATTATGATGTATTGATGAATATTTAGATGTATTATATCATTTCCCTTGTTATTCCATGGTTGGATCGTATCGATTCGTTGTTTTGGTCGAGTTCTTGATCGACGCCTTGAAGGTGTCCGATAAAATGTCATAGAGGGGTTTTCGGGCGTTCTACGATTATTCTTCCTTGTATGATCGATGATTTATTGATTATATGTTGTTAGGGTCGAATTCTTGTGAAGAACTCGAGTCGGAACCCTTCCGTTCGTTGTCTTCTTCGGGGTCCGAGCTTCCCGATCGAACCATGTTCTTCGGAGCGTTTAGTAGCGGTTGTTAAGGCAAGTATCTTATTATACGACTTGTATCTTGTGACTAGTAATTACATATGATATGTATGACGATTTTGCTTGCCTCCGTAAATATGTTCCGTTTGAGTAGGTTGTGTTTTCCGAAATTTGAAGGCTTTGTGATAATAGTGATATATTGGTATCCGTGTTAGGCGTTGTGCCATTTGTGCAGGATTGCGATGTACATATGAGATGGTTGTACACGTGGTTGTTCAATGTATTGTGTACCGAATGTGTGTTATGTTGGTTAAATGTCGTTGATTGATGATAGTTGTTGCGAGTGTCGAGGTTGTGTTATGTGCGTGCAATGTACGATTTTGTGGTGATCAAGGTGATTGATTAATTGTGCTCATTGTTGTATGTAATGTGAATGTGAATATGTGTGTGACCGCTAAGTTCACTCGTGTTGGTTCGACAGGACCTACGAGGATTAGTGGCAGTGGACTACGGGATCAGAACTTAGTGAGGTACTGAGGTCCAATCGTCTTTGATCGGCGAGGCCTACGATAACGCATGGCAGTGGACCATGAGTTTCGGACACAGTGCGTCCAACCGGGTGAGCTCGACGGGGCTTACGGTGACACGTGGCAGTGGACTACGGTGTCAGGACGGTGTGTGTGATTGTTGTGATTGATATAGTCCGTGCGGGTTGTTATGCCTACGAAGACACGTGACAGTGGATCACGGTGTCGGGATTGGTTATGTTTGGTTAATAGTCCGTGTGGGTTGTTGAACCTACGGAGACACGTGATAGTGGATCACGGTGTCGGAATTGATTATGTTTGTTTAATTGTGCGTGATGTAGTCCGTGCGGGTTGTTGAACCTACGGAGACACGTGACAGTGGATCACGGTGTCATGAGCATGATACTTTCAAATCAAAGTTTTTAAAGGAAAAGTTTTAAGAAAGAATGTTGGGCCGAGCCCCACGAGATTTATGGAAATGTTTCCGGTATTGTAAACTGTTGAATTATGAAACAAGTTTTGGGTTAAGGCCCTTAATGTTTACGAACAGGTTTTGTAAATTGGGACTCGAGGTCCAAAAGAATTTCTGCTTTAAAAATCTTCGAGATAATGTGTTCCTTTTCAAATATCTCTTATTTGAGTTCGAAATTCTAAAACTTCTCGGGAACATTTTGATAATTGATTTCCGTATTAAATTTGTAATTGCTATTTGCTTGTTACATTTCGTATGGTTTGATACTTGCACTAGTAAAACAGTGGAGTTTTACTAACCCCAGTGTCGGGGGTGGATGTCTGTTTGCGTCCGGTACATGCATGCAGATTCGGGGAGCGATCACAGGATTGGCACAAGAGAATGACGAGCTACGATACTAATCATGAGTCGAGAGTTATTTTGATTTTTGTTGTGTTGTCGAGTTGATTTCGGTCTTATTGTATTGTATTTCAACCTGTGTGGGTAATGTTATTTAAGTCGGTTTTATCGATTGGGTTGTGTGACCTCATCGATGCAGTGTATTCACGTGTAAGTGACCACATCGGTCTGTACCATTTTATTGTTTGACCACAGTCGGGCAAGCATTTGGTTGTTTACGGATGTTTAGCTTTGGTAGATCCTTGTGGAAAGGGTCTACGGCGTGTAATATTCCCATATGGTTTTGGGGATGTTACAATTATGGTATCGGAGCTTAGGTTGCGGAAACCTGAGGTGTCAGTCGAGTCAGTCGTGGTTTGTCGAGTAATGTGTTGTCTTGTCGTTCGAGTCGTCGGGTGACAAGTTGAGTTGTGCGTAGTCACAACGTGTCGGATATGTTGTCGGATGAGATTAGTATCGTGGGCGGCCGTCATCTCCGTGCGGCTGTGGACGTAAGTCTCCTCTTTTATGCGAAGTACATGTATCATGATTGTATCTAATCGAGTTAATTGCGGTGCATAATTCTATTTGCAGTGTTGTGAATATAGTTGTATTTAATACGTGTGACATATAGTATATGTATAAAAGCTGGGCCTATTGTTGTTTTACCTTTGAACCCTTTGTGAGGGGTGGCATGGTGTGAAAATTGAGAACCTTGTTGGGTTTCGAATAAGGTATCGACGATTGAGTTCGTGAGAAACTCAGGAATGGTTTTGTTATATGTTTAAACTAGATCTTGTGAGACGTATTCAATTAGATTGTGCATGTGGAATTTGTATTTTTTTCATTGCGTGAGTTCTTTTGTAATGGCTTTTGGTATTTTACCGATCGAGTTTTATTTTGAAAATCGATTCCCTTAACCGAGTTTTTGGCGTTATGGCCTTGATCGTTTTGGCGAAATTCTCATGACGGTATTTAGTATTTTGTAAATGGTTTTTATCCTGGTGGGTTCCGGCGCGGGACCCACAACGCTATAATGTTCTGGGCAATTACCTGAGATTTTTGGGCATTCTAGCCCATTGAATTATCTTTGAAAACCTTGAGTATCCTAGAAATAAATTTCGAGACGTACGTTTAAAATGAATTATTTTCTCGTGGTACATCCAAGGTGCCACAATATGTTTCAAAATTCTTCTACCTCGAGGACCAAAATGTTTTGAGATATTTCCAATGTTTTAGAAACACTTTTACTTAGACCCGAGGGTCGAATATTTCCAAAAATTTTTCACGAAAAGAAAGTGTCCTCATTTTTATCAAATGCGAAATGGTTCTCCAAAGTCTCGATAACGATGTTTCCCGTTTGTATTTTTTTTGAAACGTGATACTCAAGATCAACCGGTGTTTTTCCTAAATTATTTTCAAAAGGTGGTTTTCGTTTTTTTAAAAAAAAAAAACCCATCATTTCCTGCTTGTGGTCGGAGAAGGTGTGTATGATGTTGGTATTGTTGTTAGGGTGTTAGCCCTCCGAATTGTGATTGAATTGGTGGTGAACGTTGAGTCGTTCGCCACGCATATGTTTTGTTAGCCCTTTGTGGGAGGTGTGATGATGATTTTTAATGTTGTCATTTCGTGGCGGCTTGCGTGTTATCGCACCTGTATGAGCTGTTAAAGCTTGGGTTTGTACGTTTGTGTACATGTGTGATTGTTTCATGATGTTTGTAATTGTGTGCTAGTTATTGTTCGGGCCGTTAAGGTCGCCGAACGATAACGTCGTTGCTGTAGTGTTTGTGTGTATTATTTTACGATGGTAATCGTTGTATATGATATATGTTATGATTCTTTATTGTGCCAAGTTGGCATCTCCGGTTTGTTATTTTGCGACGTTATATTCCATTGTACCTAGCAGTTGTATTTTCGGTATGCCGAGCCGAGGTGTTTCAACCGTGGTGTCTTTGAGGGCATGCACGTACCAATTATTTTCTCGTCACGGGATCCGGTTTTGCGAGTTGGGTTCCGAGTCTTTCGGGCGCGAACTTGATCTGAGATATGAGGCTCGGCTCTGAGAGGCCCATGGGAGATGTTTCTGTCGTTTGCTTTTTGTGTTGTCACCTTACTCCAGTTGTTGTGAGTTGCGGGAACGACATTTCTTTTATAAGAGGTCGAATGTAATGCCCGTATCGTTTTGACTTCTGTATTTCCTCTTTCTCAGGTCTATCGACTCGCTCGTGTTTGTTGATAGTTTATGGACTTGTTCTGTATTTCGGTTTCGTCGTTCGAACGAGTTGTGATCTTGTTTTGGGTCGATCTGGTTATCGCTGTGATATTTCCGAGTCCGGTTCGATTCTTGTGAACCTTGTTCGGAAGTAACATCTTTCGGTTCTATTAGTTCTTTTATTCGAAGTGGATCGGATTTTGAACTTCTGTATTTTCGACTCTGTCAACTAGTTTATGTTCGTTGACATTTTCTGAGCTTGTCCTGCCTCTTGCTTTTGTTGATCAAACGAGCGTGGTATTGTTTCGGAATAACTCGTTTGTTGTTGTAATTTTTCAATTTCTATTCCCTTTCCTGTGGATCTTATGTGAAGGCACATGTTGTTTTCACTGGATCATATATTGTCTCGAGTCGATATGTGAACCTTGGAGTTGTTGTTTGAATTTTATTGTTCTTCGTGATTCGAACGTGATTGTTCGATTTTTGTTGTCTCGATCGTTGTGGTTCGATCGTTTGATTGATCGGTTTTTGTTGATCTCGTTTCGTGATTGTTGAACGTTCGGACTCCTTCGTAATTCCCTTAAGTTCGAGATTAGTCTCGTTTCGATCTTCCAACCCTTGGGCGGTGGAATTCCGTATTTGTTCAGCGTTTGGCTCGCGTTTTGATTGATGAACCGTTGGGTTGGTCAATCGTATTGATTTTTGTTCGTTGTGTTTTGTGATTGTTCAGATAATCGACTCGATTGTATTATCTGTTTGATGACGCTTGTCACTTGTTGATTTTATTATGTCTCTACCGGTGGCGTCGTGTTGGTCGTCGTGGAGCGTGTTTTCACGCCGTATATTCCGCTGCGTTGCTTGTAACGTTTCTCCATTTGGCATGAGTTACGTGCTTCTTGTGTATCTAGTTGAGTTTTTCCGGCGGGATATTCCTTCTCCCTACTTGTTTTAAGTTTCGGGACGAAACTTCTTTTAAGGAGGGTAGAATGTAATATCCGCAATTTTCGATTTTCGGTAAATTTCTTTTTTTCGGCCGAAGTCCATTTTGACGACTCGCTCATGACCGTTTCGTCATTCTGAGAATGATTAATTCTGCACTTTTTGTCATCCGAGTTCGTTTCGGTATCGTTTTGTTGAGTTCCGTGCTTTTTAGTGGTTTTTCCGCACTTGAGTTCGATTCTTGCGAATCTCGTCCGAAACTGTTGTTTCGACTTTCTCGTAAGTTCATTTAATGTTAATATTCATGTTGCGAGCTTTGGCTTGGTGTTTCGATCACGTATCGTGATTTTCGGGCGTTTTGGGCCATTTTCGTAATTTCCCAAAGTTTGGGGTAATTACTTTCCGTTGTCGAATTTCGAGCCTTCGGGTGGTCGGAATCGTGTGTTCTCTTAGTGCTCGGATTCGTCTTTGCGAGTACTTCGTAACCGGATCTTCGATTCGTACTCAGGTTCGGGTTTCGGGGTCGTTCGGGCCGTCGGAGTTGGTCCCGGCCGAGTCATGGCCGGGCATGCTCGGGCAGGCCACGGCCGAGTAACGTGCGGTAGTGATCGGCGATTCGTCACGTAAGGCGATTCGTCGTAAGCCACTGGCCGTAACGTGCATGCGCTTAGGTATTTCGAGCGATGCGTTCGGCCATGGCGATTCGTCGTAAGCCGTGGCGATTCGTCGTAACACGGCCGTGATCGGCCTATTTAAGGCCTGGCAGCGTTTTTCTTCAGCCATTTCACTCAGTTTTCCTTCTCTTCCGCGGCTGGAGGTGTTGGAATCATGGAAGAATGTTGTTATACAATTAATCCATGAAGTTTTGAGTTTCATATCATCAATCATCCATCCTATAACATCCTCCGATCTACCGAATCAGGTCAGATTTCCTAGAAATCTAGTTTTGGGGAATTTGGGTGTTTGGTTGTTTTCGTCCGATTAATCCGATTTAACTTAGGATTATGATGTATTGATGAATATTTAGATGTATTATATCATTTCCCTTGTTATTCCATGGTTGGATCGTATCGATTCGTTGTTTTGGTCGAGTTCTTGATCGACGCCTTGAAGGTGTCCGATAAAATGTCATAGAGGGGTTTTCGGGCGTTCTACGATTATTCTTCCTTGTATGATCGATGATTTATTGATTATATGTTGTTAGGGTCGAATTCTTGTGAAGAACTCGAGTCGGAACCCTTCCGTTCGTTGTCTTCTTCGGGGTCCGAGCTTCCGTCGAACCATGTTCTTCGGAGCGTTTAGTAGCAGTTATTAAGGCAAGTATCTAATTATACGACTTGTATCTTGAGACTAGTAAATACGTATGAAATTTATGACGAAATTGCTTGCCTCCGTAAAAATGTTCCGGTTGAGTAGGTTGTGTTTTACTAAATTTGAAGGAATTGTGATAATATTGAAATAATTGTATCCTTGTTAGGCGTTGTGCCATTTGTGCAGGATTGCGATGTACATATGAGATGGTTGTACACGTGGTTGTTCAATGTATTGTGTACCGAATGTGTGTTATGTTGGTTAAATGTCGTTGATTGATGATAGTTGTTGCGAGTGTCAAGGTTGTGTTATGTGCGTGCGATATGCGATTTTGTGGTGATCAAGGTGATTGATTAATTGTGCTCATTGTTGTATGTAATGTGAATGTGAATATGTGTGTATTGCTAAGTTCACTCGTGTTGGTTCGGGGACCTACGAGGATTCGTGGCGGTGGACTACGGGATCGAGAACTTAGTGAGGCGAGGTCCAATCGTCTTTGGTGCAGCGAGGCCTACGATAACGCATGGCGATGGACCATGAGTTTCGGACACGGTCGTCAACCGGGTGAGCTCGACGGGCTTACGGTGACACATGGCGGTGGACTACGGTGTCGGGGCGTGTGTGTGTGTGATTGTTGTGATTGATATAGTCCGTGCGGGTTGTTATGCCTACGGAGACACGTGATGGTGGATCACGGTGTCGGGATTGGTTATGTTTGGTTAATAGTCCGTGTGGGTTGTTGAACCTACGGAGACACGTGTGATGGATCACGGTGTCGGACTTGAAAATGTTAGATTAAACGTGCGTTAAGTAGTCCGAGCGGGTTGTTGAACCTACGGAGACACAATACAGTGGAACACGGTGTCATCAGCAAGATACAATCAAATCAAAGTTATTAAATGAAAAGTATTAAGAAAGAATGTTGGGCCGAGCCCCACGAGATTTATGGAAATGTTTAGGTATTATGCTTGTTGTATTATGAAACAATTTTTGGGTTTAGTCACTTAATTTTTACTAAAAGGTTTTGTAAATTGGGACTCGAGGTCCAAAAGAATTTCTGCTTTAAAAATCCCCGAGATGATGTGTTCCTTTTCAAATATCTCTTATTTGAGTTCGAAATTCTAAAACTTCTCGGGAACATTTTGATAATTGATTTCCGTATTAAATTTGTAATTGCTATTTGCTTGTTACATTTCGTATGGTTTGATACTTGCACTAGTAAAACAGTGGAGTTTTACTAACCCCCGAGTAATCGGGGGGTGGATGTCTGTTTTGCGTCCAGGTACATGCAGATTCAGGGGAGCAGTCAAAGGATTGGCACAAGAGGATGACGAGCTATGATACTAATCATGAGTCGAGAGTTATTTTGATTTTTGTTGTGTTGTCAGAGTTGATTTCAGTCTTCCGCTGTATTGTATTTCAACCCCTGTGTGGGTAATGTTATTTAAGTCAGTTTTATCGATTGGGTTGTGTGACCTCATCGGTCTGTGTATTCACGTGTAAGTGACCACATCGGTCTGTATCATTTTATTGTTTGACCCTGGTCGGGCAAGCATTTGGTTGTTTACGGATGTTTAGCCTGGTAGATCCTTGTGGAAAGGGTCTACGGCGTGTAATATTCCCATATGGTTTTGGGGATGTTACATAAGGGAACTCATCCCTCAACACACCTCAAAGGCATTTTGCAAATTCATCAATATGCCTCAAGTAATAAATAAGTCGAGTTCTATAAAGTATTCAAATTTCTGGGGTGCTTCCTTAACATCATAGTCAAGATTTGAAGAATATGAACCTCACCGGTCAAGTGTATTCATTCACTCTCAAAGTGTATAAAGGGATATGTATACGCTCAAAACTCATTCAATGAAATAAGAATCCCCATAAGCTTGCCAATCGTCTACATCTCTACCACTATTTGTGCATGCATATTTTGTGAATCATAAAGGACTTTACTGATTGTAATGTAGGCTTTTTGGTCGGGGTAGGATAAGTATGGGTAAAATGACTTGACTTGAACAAATTAGAACTACATCTCAATAATCACTTCACTCATTTAGAAGCTCAAATAACTTTTTTATTTTTTTTCTGGAATTTGCTTCTTTCAACCCCTTGATTTTAATATAATCGCAATAAGCGCTTTTGAAAGTGAAAATCACAACTTTATTCCTCCTTATCGCTCCGTTTATTTTATTTTCTCCTTATCGCTCCATTTAATTCTTTTTTGTACACTCTTTATGTTTTTGCATTTTCATGTGGTGGACAACATCGTCATTATAGTCACACCATTCTTCCTTCAAATTTATTTTGATAAGTCATCGCAATTGAACCAACAATCTTCCTGTTGGGATTCTGTCCAGCATCCTGCCTGCATGGGCTTAAAAAATACGCGAGGCGCGGCTTGCAATTCGACCTGTGAGATCTGCACTAGAAAGTGGTTAAATGAATTGATTTGGACTACTCATACCAACAAGATGCATCTTATTTTCTGGTATCCATCTCATAGAAACTCTAAAGTTAAGCGTGCTTGGCCTGGAGTAGTTATGGGATGGGTGACCCCCTGAGTAGTTTCCCATGTGCGCGTGAGTGAGGACAAATCGCGCTAGAAAAGACTCGTGTTGGTACAGTGAGGATAGTCTTCATCATTCTTGGGACCAACACTTCCCAATCGCCTCCACACACCCTTTTCATTCTTTTGCCAATTTGTTCTAATAAGCTCAAGTATAAGGACAAAAGTTTATAATAGAACGGAAAGCTCGTAATGTGGCTAACAAGAAATAGGCTTAAATCTTAATTGGGCTAACTAGGGAATTAATAATTATCGGGTTGGCCAAAAGGTTTGAAGGGCTAAATAAAAAAAATCGTCTATAATCACTTTCACTAATTTGCACGCACGCTAGTAGTTTCGAATAAGATACCAAGGCAAGTTCTAGAGTCTTAAAACATGAATGATACACTCGACAATGAAACTTGCATATTTAATGATGCACTAAGGCTCATAAGCTCACAAGTTAGATTTGTTGATATTTCCAAGATATTAAACTATTTATTCAATTTCACACCCTTTCGATTATTATACAATTTTTCCTCGTCAAATTATCCTCGATTTGTATATCGAAATAACAACATATATCCCGAGGCACCCAACACAGGAGTTCATTCTTTTGAGTTTCATCCAAGTACATGATACTCAAAAGACACCAAGTTCAAACCCAAAAATTCACACCAAAATCCAAGCAAAATTTCACACCAAAATTCGAAAAAAAATAGAAACAAACAAATAATAAAACAAACAAACAAAACAAGGTGTTCAAGAAAAAAAAAATAAACAAACGAACAATATAGGTATTTCTCGACCCAATATCTCCCCCCAAACTTGAATTGAAGAGTATACACACGAAGTGGGGTATAGTATTTAAATAATAAAAACTTTGGGTCAAGAAATACTTACAACCGGTCCTACTGATTGGGCAGAGGGAAGTGGCCTTGTTGGACATTCCATTCGTGCATTTGTCGTAATAAGGTCAGCATCTCGTATTGTTTCTGGCGGATCTCGTCTTGTTTCTTTCGGGTCTCCTCTCGGAAAGCCTTAAATTCCGCTCTAAGTGTTGATCGAGATGTTGCATGTCTTGATTCGGCCTATCTCGATGACTCAAGCCGATCCCTCTCTCTTTCTTATTCCTCTTCCTCGCTATCCAGGCCTCTCTCATAGGCATCTTCTTCCTCCATTCTCTCCGCTCTGAATTCTTCTTGCATTCTCTTGGCTCTGTCCTCATTCTTTGTACGCTGAGGTCGAACATTATGAGCAAAGTGGCTATCACCAGGGGAGACCAATCCAGCTGCTATCCGGGCTAATTTATGTGCATCCGTGGCCATTTGTATGTTTTCTAAATCCCGAATACTATCAATCGTCATCAGAGGTGTATTCGAAAGGAGGAAAATGATCACTATCATTTTGGAGGAATATAGTACGCGAGTCGTAGTCCAAGATATTCATCAATTTCATCACATATAAAGATAGAAGCATATTTCCTGGAAGGGGAGTTCGATTGTCCAGTGATATATTATAATGAAGTGCGATAGGGGTAATCAAACCCTCTATCCAAATCTCCCCTCTTGGTTTTGTAGCGACATCCTCAAAATGATCCATCAGTGTAGCCCCGGTTGCTGGATCTGTCCCATCGAGCATGTGAGTTAGAATGTATAACTCTCGCTGGGTGATCGGCCCTATTTCTTTTCGCCCGAAAATAGTGCTCGCAATCACCTTGTGAAGATATCGGAGTATTGGATTTCGAATAGAGGATCCTTTGACCGACTTTGGAATATAAGGATGTGCCTCGCATCCCGGATACTCCACCATAGCTCTCCAGTAGGTTTCACACTCGAACCTATTTATTCGGTATTCTTCGTGCCTTCTTGCGTCATATATATCCTCTAGTTCCCATGGAGTTAGCTTCTCGTTCTTATTGTTCAGGCGGAATTCTAAAGCAATTGGCTCATGAGTGATTGGATCTCTTTTAACCGTTAGCGTGCTTAGGAATTCCAGAGTGAGGCATCTATAGGTGGGTCAATGTTGTGTTATCATCCACTTCCATTGTATCCTTTCTAGCAGCTTTATAACATCGTCATTTATACCCATGGCTGTCATGCATTCATTGTTGGGCCATCTAGTCGGAAGCATTTTTTTCTGCCCCAACATTTCCCATCGCGCTTGTCGGCTCACCGGGAGGTTAATTCCGTACGTTTTCGGCGTCTCGACAGCACCGTGGGCCGGTATTCTTGCCGGTTGCTCTATTTCAGTCGTCGGTCTCCCTCGTCCTCGTTGAGCAGCACCACGTCCTTGTTGGGTATTTCCTCGTCCTTGACCTCTGGCCATTTCTCTGCAAGAATTTGACAATTATCATTTGTTTTCAATCAAAACATCATGGGCCAATAAATTTCAACGATATATTCTCTCCCAAACTTATTACTAATTGCACATTTACCCCAAAATAATCTTTTTTTCATCCAAAATAACTTCATGTGAAATTCAACATACCAATCTTCTTGAAAAATGATTTCCATCATGTACAACATCTCTTTCATAACAAGAATTTCCAACATGTAATTCAATTTCCCAACATATAATTCCAACATGTAAAAATCCCCAGAAAAATCGACTCAAGAATCCTAAATTAATCAAGAATTCATAATTCACAGAATCTTAGTGTACTGAAGAATTAAACCATCCAAAATCGTAAGACATATCATGAATCCGGAGTGAAAAGATGAGAAAAATTGAAAAATTCGCGACCCAAGAACTCGGTGATTACGTTCGATTTCTAATGCTTTGAAGCTCTTAGATTGTGGAATAATGTTATGAATCCAGTTCTTATGCTTGATTTAACATAATTATTCCTTGTTTTTGATGATTTGTAAGGGATCTGGGGTTAGGCTTTCGGATTGAAGAAGAAGAAGGAAAAAGAAAATTTGGGGAAGATGATGAATAATGAAAACCGGCTGGGTTCCCTTTTATATCCCCGATCGACACAGCCCGTGTCATACCTTCTCACTTTTTCCAAAAGACGCCTGCCCATCTGACCCGACCGTGTCAAATGACACGGCCCATGTCGCACCTGCCCAGAAAGTCGAAAAGGGACTGGATGCCTGACCCGACCGTGTCAGATGACACGGCCCATGTCATACCTACGTGGAAAGTGAAAAACAACTGCCAGCCTGACCCGACCGTGTCAAATGACACGGCCCATGTCATACTGCCCCAGAAAGTCGAAAAGCGACTACCAGCCTGACCCGACCGTGTCAAACGACACGGCCAGTGTCATACTGGCCCAGAAAGTCGTTTCTGGTCTCCAGATTTTTTTCCTGCTAATTGGACACCTACAGTTGAACCGGTCAGTTCCTCATCAAGTAAAAATAAAAATAAAGTGCGAATAAGAACAAAATAAACTAACAAGAACCATTCGGTTGCCTCCCAATTAGCGCTAAGTTTAACGTTTTCAGCCGGACGCCTGCAACAAGAAGTTCTATGGCTCTATTAAAGTTATCACGGACACAACTTCCTTTTGATTTGGATGATGGTAGTGTTTGACTCGTTGTCCATTAACTTTAAATAGCTCACCATCTCTGCTCATGAGCTCGACCACTCCGGGTGGAAGTACTTTCTTGATCATGAATGGCCCTGACCATCTTGATTTTAATTTTTGGGGAAACAATTTTAATCTTGAATTATAGAGAAGTACTTGTTGTCCCGGCAAAAATTCACGTTTTACGATTATCTTGTCGTGCCATCTTTTAGATCTCTCTTTGTAGATTCGAGAGTTTTCGTAGCATTCATCCCAGAATTCTTCCAACTCGTTCAGCTCTAACAATCTTTTCTTTCCAGCTGCCTCAAAATCCATATTTATTCTTTTTACCGCCCGCATTGCCCGATGCCCCAACTCTAGAGGTAGATGACATGATTTTCCGAATATGAGTTGGTAGGGAGATGCATCCAAAGGTGTTTTATATGCCATGCGATAGGCCCAAAGTGCATCGTCAATCTTGGACGACCAATCTTTCCGAGATGTACTCACTGCCTTTTACATGATTAATTTAATTTCTTTGTTAGCCGCTTCGGCTTGTCCATTTGCCTGTGGATGATAGGCCAATGATTTCTTTGATCGGACCCCATATTTTTGAAGGAGTTTATCCATGATTTTGTTGACAAAGTGTGATCCTCGATCACTGATTAACGCTCTTGGAGTTCCAAATCGGCAAAAAATGTTCTTCTTTAAAAACTTCATTACCACTTATGCATCATTTGTTGGGGAAGAAATTGCCTCGACCTATCGAGATACATACTCGAATGCTAGCAGAATATACTTATTCCCAAATGATGAGGAAAATGGACCCATGAAGTCGATGCCCCATACGTCAAAAAGTTCAACCTCAATTACGTTGGTCATGGGCATCTCATGACGTCTTGAAATATTCCCCACTCGTTGGCATCTATCGCATTTTTGAATGAAGAGTTAGCAATCTTTGTATAACGTAGGCCAATAAAATCCACTTTGCAACACCTTTGCAGCAGTCTGTGTTGCTCCCAAATATCCTCTGGTTGGTGAAGAATGGCATTGTTGAA
This sequence comes from Orobanche coerulescens, assembly GCA_033398695.1. NCBI lineage: Eukaryota > Viridiplantae > Streptophyta > Magnoliopsida > Lamiales > Orobanchaceae > Orobanche > Orobanche coerulescens. Next base: position 124,839,417 of record CM065819.1, on the reverse strand, counting down.
GAATTTCCTCTCATTCCTCTTGCGGTACACACCTCCTTACTATCATATCGGCACATCTTTTAAAAAGTAGTGGATCATCCCACATATAGAACTTGATATCATGGAGAAATTTCTTATTTTGATAATGAGATAAGTCTGGGGGTAGTATACCTGCAACCAAAAAATTAACATTGTCAGCAAACCACGGAAATTTAACTTCTACCATAAAAAGCCGCTCGTCCGGAAACTCTTCTTTAATCCCTTCAATTTCGGGCTCCTCCTCCTTCTTGTACTCAAGGCGAGATAAGCGGTCAGCCACCACATTCTCACAACCCTTCCTATCTCGAACTTCCACGTCAAACTCTTGCAAAAGAAGAATCCATCGAATCAAGCGAGGTTTGGAATCTTTCTTGTCGAATAAGTACTTGATAGATGCGTGGTACGTATGTACTATCGTCTTTGTCCCAGTCAAATATGATCGGAACTTATCAAAAGCAAATACCACGGCAAGCATTTATTTCTCCGTTGTTGTGTAATTTTGCTGAGCTCCGTTTAATGTTTTGCTTGCATAGTAAATAGCCCGGAAGAGTTTCTCACGACGTTGTCCCAACACAGCTACGACCGCATAATCACTTGCATCACACATGATCTCAAAAGGTTGAGACCAATCCGGTACTACGAGGATAGGATCACTCACTAATGCCTTCTTTAGAGTTTCAAATGCGTGCAAACACTCGTTAGAAAGAATGAAAGCGGTATCTTTTTCTAACAAGTTACTCAAAGGTTTAGTGGTTTTTGAAAAATCTTTTATGAACCTCCTATAAGAACCAGTGTGACCTAGAAAACTCCTAATAGCCTTTTCATTCTTCGGTGGGGGAAGTTTCTCAATGGTGACAATTTTTGCTCTATCAACCTCCAATCCAGCGGCGAACACTCTATGGCCTAGGACAATCCCTTCTTGCACCATATAGTGGCATTTCTCCAAATTTAGCACAAGATTAGTATCTTCACACCGCTGCAAAACTAAAGTGAGATTATGCAAGCAATGATCAAATGAATTTCCAAACACCAAAAAATCATCCATGAATACTTCCATTATATATTCGATCAAACCATGAAAGATAGCCATCATGCAACGCTGAAAAGTGGCTGGGGCATTACATAAGCCAAACGACATCCTACGATAAGCATAAATTCCATAAGGACATGTAAAAGCCGTTTTTTATTGATCTTCCGGTGTTATGTAAATTTGATTATATCCTGAATAGCCATCAAGAAAATAGAAAAATTCACGCCCCGCCAATCTATCAAGCATTTGATAAATGAAGGGGAGAGGAAAATGGTCTTTGCGAGTAGCCACATTTAAAGCCCTGTAATCTATACACACTCGCCATCCCGTAACTATCCTCATAGCAATTAATTCATCTTTTTCATCTTTAGTCATGGTCAGCCCCCCTTTTTGAGACACAACTTGCGTAGGACTCACCCACTCACTATCGGAAATCGGGTAAATCATTCCAGCATCTAATAGTTTGAGCACTTTTTTTTACCACTTGTTTTATTATAGGATTAAGTCTTCGTTGATTTTGCACTTTAGGTTTATAATTTTTATCAAGTAAAATCCTATGCATGCATATTGAAGGGCTAATTCCCTTCAAGTCTGAGATAGACCATCCTATAGCCGACTTATGAGCTCTTAACACACGAAGTAATTTATCTAATTGAGTAGATGAAAGTGAAGAAGATATAATTACCAGATTGTATTATTACCATCTAGAAATGCATACTTGAGGTGTTCAGGAAGGGTTTTAAGGTCCAAGATTGGTTGTGATACACGCGACTGAGATGAATGGACCCAAAATTTTGGACCGTGTCAGTTGACACGGTCGAGTCTCCCGATAGCTTGATTTCAACAACTACTGCATGCTCTTCTTGTTCCGTTTCTTCATCAAAATCATCGAATTTCTTGGTTTGCGGTTCGTCCTGTAGGGAATTCAATTCATAAACATAATTAAACAAGTCAGAATCATGAAACTCCAAGGTTGAGTCACTAGAAAAGCACGAGTTCGCAAGAGCAAACTCTAAAGGATCGGAAGATAATGAATGTAAAACTTTTTTCTTTCCGTACGAACTTATACTATCAATAACATTGCATTCCATATCATCATGAAATTTCATAGCTTTTTAAATATGGAAAATAGAACATGCTCATCGTTAACACATAGTGTTAATTCTGCCCTTTCGACATCAATAAGAGCCTTTCCCATTGCTAAAAACAGACATCCAAGGATAAGTGGTAGGTCTTCATCCTCTTCCATGTCGAGGATGACAAAATCTGCTGGAAATATAAATTTGTCGACCTTTACGAGCACGTCTTCAACAATCCCCTTGGGGTGTGTTATGGACCGATCCGCCAATTGTAACATTATCGTTGTGACTTTCATTTACCAGACACCTAATTTCCTGAAAATAGATAAGGGCATAAGGTTAATCGAAGCACCTAAATCACACAAAGCTTTATCGAATGAAACTTTTTCAATGGTGCATGGAATGGTAAAGCTTCCGGGGTCATTAAGATTTTGAGGTAATTTGCATTGAATAATAGCGCTACATTCTTCGGTTAGTTTAACCGTCTCATGCTCTTCCATCCTTCTTTTTCTTGACATCACATCCTTCAAGAATTTTGCATAATTAGGCATTTGTTCCAAAGCGTCTGCGAAAGGAATATTGATGTTAATTTTCTTGAAGATGTCTACAATTTTTGCAAATTGTGCATCTAACTTTTTCTTTTTAAAACGTTGAGGAAAAGGGAGAGGAACTTTAGAAGTAGAAGTAGAGTTAGAAGATACTTTAGGCTTCTCAGTCCCCTTAGATGTATCATGCTTCACTTCTTCCTCTACAATTTCGATTTGATCCTCCTTGGCTCCCTCAATTTGTTGGACTGTTGGCATCTTTGGCCCTTCATAATTCGTCCCACTTCTTAAGGTGATAGCTTGACAAGACTTTTTGGATTTACTTCGGTATTGCTCAGAAATTGTCCCCGGTGATGTTGACTCCCGACAACTTTAGCCAATTGTCCAATTTGAGTTTCGAGATTTTTCATTTGAGCTCCCATGGTGGTAGCTAATTGAGTAACATGGCCTTCGATTTTGTATAATTTTTGCTCATCTCGACTAAATCGGCTTTTTGTTTCCATCATAAAGGTAGCTAGAATATTCTCGAGATTTGACGTTGGATTTGCTTCTTCATTTATTTCACCATTCGATACTTTGAATCCGGCCAGTGGTTGCAAGGCATTCTTTTGATTAGCATAGCTAAAATTTTCATGATTTCGGTTGGAGGGATGGTAGAATCCCGGCGCTGGATTATTCCGAAAATTGTTGTAATTTCGATTATTAATGTAATGCGCCTCCTACAATGGGTCGGACGGTAGTGAACTTCCTTGAGGAGCTATCTTCGAATCACTTCCTTTTGTTAGGGCCCCCAACTGAGTAGTTAACATCGTCATTTATGCGGTTGGTGCCTTGATAGGATCCGAATCGGATATCTCAACCACCCTTCTCACATTTTCTCTTTCCATCGGCCATTGATAACTATTCATAGCCATTTCTTCTATTAATCCATAAGCTTCTTCAGCGCTTCTTGCTAGCAATGCCCCTCCCGCGGAAGCATCACTAAAAATTTCTCGTTTCTCCCATAAGACCATTATAGAAGAAACAAATTTGTTGATCGTTTGGGAAACCATGTCGAGGGCATCGCCTTAGTAGATCTTTGAAACATTCCCAAGCTTCATATAACGGTTCGGAGTCCAGTTGATGAAATTGAGTAATCTCACTTTTTAGCTTCATCGTCTTGTTAGGTGGGAAAAATTTGAACAAAATTTTTTTGCTCAAATCCTCCCATGTCCTTATACTTCCGAGAGCTAAAGTCCCAAGCTAGTTTCTTGCTTTCTCTCTCAAAGAGAATGGAAACAATCGTAAGCGTATTGCATCATCCGAGACCCCATTTATTTTTATAGTATCACATATTTGCATGAAATGTGCGAGATGGGCATGTGGATCCTCGACAGCAAATCCTCCAAATTGATTTTGTTGAACCATTGAAATTAAGGCGGGTTTCAACTCGAAATTTAAGGCATTGATTGGAACATGAGTGATTCCTCCAAGGTTTCGGTCCAGCTTTGGTCGGAATCCATCCCGAATTGATTGCACCCTAGTTGTTGGATTTTCAATCCTTCCGCCCTCGTTTTCCTGGATTATTGCATTCTCGTTCGTGTTATTCATCACCGTGTTGTCTCCTGCTCTCTCCATGTCTTCAAAAAGATCCCTTCTTAGTTTCCTTGAGGTAGTACTTGTTCTTCGGGCAAATGCTTCTACTTCCGGGATGAAAATTTCTAAAGGCACTCGAGATGAACGGGTGTTCATGCACTCCTTGAGTAGGATTTAAATGTGCACAACATGAGTTATGTAACAAAAATAAGAAAATGTCTAGAGTAAGACTAGAAACACTTATCGTAATATCAAAACTAATAAAAATAAATTAATCTCCCGCAACGACGCCAAAAACTTGTCCGCTATATTTTTAAACCATCCGCAAGTGTACGGAGTAAATGTAGAAAGCGGCGAGCAAGGTCGTATTCCACATACACTAATTATTCGTATCGTGTTGAGTACTAGATTATAGTGATTCCGATTTTATCTAAACGATCGATAGAGTGGATGAATGGTTAATAAAATAATGACATTTAATTTAAACAAGTGAAAATATCCGAATTAAAGAGAATTGTGAGAGTTTGAAATATAGATTCTGTAACACCTCCAATATATTCAGGAATATTACAGCGCCATAAATCCTTTACATAAGAATTTACACGGCTGAGGAAAAGGAAATACAATAACAGATACCAACATATGAAAGTAACTGAAATAAAATACAACAGTTCTGGGCCAAAACCGAAAATACAACATCCAATTGAAGAATATTAATACATCACCAAATTCAACATCACAAATGACGACGTACTCGAGTACTTATTAAAAACAACACAAACAACAGACAATTGAACCCGACTGGAACATCGCTCTGCACCCTCGTCGTCATGCATCTCCCGTGGTTGTTTTCCTGCTCTCCTGGATCCTGAACATAAATAAATGTTCACCCCCGAAGAGGTTGGCACAATGATGCTAGTACAAGTACCACAACATATTATTCAATGATTCACGAAGAACAAAACTAACCTAACTAACGAAATACGAACGAGCCTCTTCCTGCGAGAAACTCATAAATATCATACACAAATGATAATCACAACCTGACATCACAACATACACATGGTGATTCCGATGATCCAGCGTTCACTGCCTAGAACCCACGATGATCCCGTCAGACCAACCTGTGGTGGAAAACCCCGTCCGATGATCCAGCGCACGCTAGCATAGATCCCCTGATGATCCCGTTGGACCAACACGGGATGGACATACAACAACGACATATATGCACAACAATATGTATAACATCAATACATAGAACAATTAAAGTACTTGCCTCGATTTGATGACAAGAATAACACTTCCACGAATATCAAAACAATCGAAGATCGCCCCTTCGATCAATCACGTTACAAAGCTCGAACCTTAAACAGAAGAAATAATATAGAATTCATCTCACGTCGTGCGAACATCTAACAATCCAATTTACGGTCGAAAGATCATAAAATGTATCCTGTCTGACCTGCATAACGTAGGTTACATACCCTTTGTAGCGTACGTTAAGCCTACTCGTTAGCGTACGTAAGCTACGAAGTCTAGCATACGCCAACCATGCATCGACAGTTTCTATCTGATTAGTCGACTGACTCGTCTAATGATATAACGTACGTTACGTACCAAATGTAGCCTACGTTAATTCTGCCCATTAGCGTACATATGTTACAGATCCTAGCGTACGCTAAACACACATGACAGTTTCTCACTAAGCAGACGACTGTCTCGATTGGTGATGTAACGTACGAAATCCTCAGTGATTAACATACGTTATCCTCATACATATCATGCTCATACAATAATGAATGATCTTACGGATTAAAACATCTTCGAATTCAAGGATACGTATATCATCACAACACTATATTCAATCTCGATTAAAATTCTCATGTGAAGTTCGGGTGATGTAAGGTTGATGCGTTTGTTTCCAATATCATCATTACATTCAAACTTTACCTTAAAGATGAACTAACAAATCCAACTTATAAGAAAGGGTACAACCTTCGATGATTCTTTCTTAAGTCCATCTGGCAAAAGTGATATCAACTCAAAGTCTACGATCAATATGGCAACACCATTTAATATGGATTATCCAACTCATAACACTACTCTTATTGTTTGTCGTAACAAGGTTCCAACTATAATGTTCTCAACAAATGTAACTTAAGCATAATCATACCAACTTCCTAAACATGATGTTTGGTTGAATAAATCATCTATGGAACTTAATATCCTTGGTAGCATGATCATAATATCCTTAAGAATACGAACTCAAGGTTGGAGATAGCATAACATACCTTAAGATGAAGAAAATGCTGAGACAATAGGTAGAATCCAACTCCGGTTGTTTGTATGACAATTAAAGATGATTCTCCACTCCAATGATCAAGTATAAGTAATCTCCAATCTTCAATGACCAAGTATTAAGTGATCTAAAGGTGTTTAAGGTGGCTGGGAACTCTCTGGGGATGAACTATGTTGAAAGCCAAGTGAAAGAAACGAATGAAATGAAATGGGGTGATGTCCTATTTATAGCTTTCTGACCTTAACGTATGTTAGCCGCTTAGCATACGCTACCCAGTATACTCAGCGTATGCTATCGTCACTGATAGTTAACTATTCTCATTCTGTACTCGATTACGTACGCTACACCATCAGATTACGTACGTAAGCAACATCAATTAGTGTACGCTAGACACATACCTTAGCGTACGTTAACACCCGTTGACTTCAAAACTGTCCAGGTTCATCCGCGGGAATCTTATTCGGACCCATCATCCGGCTGGCGCATGTGCTAGCCACCCAGCTCAATCATTTACTGCTTTACGTACGCTACGCTTCATTCGTAGCGTACGCTAACTTTGGGGGATAACGTACGTTAAGATTCCTTCTTAGCGTACATTATCACGTATTTGCATGAGAAAATTTACATATGCTATAATCATGCATAAGGATACAAATACGAGAAATCATACTTCGATTATCGATATCACAAATCCGAATAAGACAGGGTTCAATTACAGATGAAATACTCAATAATTAATCCGGATATTACATACTCTCCTTCTAAAAAGGAGTTTCGTCCCGAAACTCAAGACGAAAATAACTCTAGATATCTGGACCTCATGCTATCTTCCGTTTCCCAAGTGGCTTCTTTCACTCCGTGGCGCGACCACTGAACCTTAACTAAAGCGATCGGTTTGTTTCTCAATTGTTTAACTCGACTCTCGAGTAACCTGATTGGTCTCTCTTCAAACGTGCCATCCTGAGCGACTTCGATCTCACTGAAATCAATGACATGACTAGGATCTGGTATATACTTCCATAACTGGGATACGTGGAATATGTTATGAACATGGATCAATGACGGCAGTAATGCCAACCTGTATGCCAACTCTTCAACTCTCTCAAGAATCTCGAACGGTCCGATATATCTTGGACTCAGCTTTCCCTTTCTCCCAAAACGAAAGATTCCCCGAGTAGGAGAAACCTTTAAAAGCACGTGATCTACAGTACTGAACTCTAATGGACGACGGCACACGTTTGCGTAAGATTTATGTCGACTTCGGGCGGTCAACAGTCTTTTGTGAATCAAGGCTATCTTCTCTCGTGTCTGTACGATCAATTCCGGTTCCGTCCCGATCAAGTCTGATGAATCGTCCCAACATAGGGGCGATCTGCATTTTCTCCCGTATAATACCTCAAACGGTGACATCTTAATGAAAGCATGCCAACTATTATTGTAGGCGAATTCAATCAACGGTAGATGAACTTCCCAATCAGTTGACCAATATAAGGCACAAGCCCTCAGCATGTCTTCCACTGTTTGAATAGTCCTTTCGGATTGTCCGTCTGTCTGCGGATGATAAGCTGTGCTGAATACCAACCTACGGCGGAAGGCGACCGCGGCGACGCTAGGATCTCACTCCCGCCCCCGAGGGACGGTCCCAGCCTCTCACTCGATCAGTTCCAAATCGCGGAACAGATCGAGGAGGCTATGGCCATCCTCAGGAAGCGACGGAGGGCATGCAACTCGCCCACCATTACCCCATCAGCCATCCGCCGAGCAGGCAAGTGGAAGCTTAAGGGGCTATACGTCGAGAAATGGCTCTCGTAAGGCGGGATGATTCCGTCTTCATCCGCCTAGGGAGTGATCCCTCATGGCGACCCAGGCATTCAGGCCCCAACCGGGAGACATCGGATTCCGAATCCATCACCAGGAGTTCGACATACCCGACTCCCAGGAGACAGGCCGGCCAACGGGCTCCCACTCGCCCAAGAATTGAGCCCGGTGGCGGAGAACTCGTCACCTACCATGGGACCAGGAGATCAGTACATGATCGCCTTGGCTCCTGCTCTGAGAGCCAATCAGCGAGTAGTCAGGCTACGGCGATGGCCGCCATGCAGCGCCAGCTCGACGAAATGAAGGCGCTCCTAGAAAGTGGGGCAGGCGCCAAAAGATCGATCGCCGGACCGAGTGAGCCACTAGCAGCCCAGATCACGCTCAATAGCTAAGATAACTAGAATCTTTACACTCATTGTAATAGTATTCTAACATTAATATTTGTACTCCTTAGTATTCATATTAATAACATCTCACGAGAACATTCAAGACCGGGACTAACAACCCCGGCAAATCTTGTGTTATTTACTTTCCCACGGAAGTGTTCTCGCATTTGTTTATTACTCGACCATTCCAGCAATATCATCTACAGATAATATTTTGGGTAACAACAATTGGCGCTAGAGGAAGGGTTCATCTTAACCTTCATTTTTATTCCGACCGTCTCGAAGAACACTCACTGTTCTCCGGGGCATATACTTGAAGAAACACTCAATGTTCTTCAAAGAAAAACCTTCAGAATTATGACGTCTGCCACGAGCTCAAAAAGAGCCACCCTGCGATCTGCCAGACATCTTATTCCGGCCCATACCGAATCCCAACCTACGACGGAAGGCGACCGCGGCGACGCTAGGATCTCACTCCCGCCCCCGAGGGACGGTCCCAGCCTCTCACTCGATCAGTTCCAAACCGCGAAATAGATCGAGGAGCCTATGGCCATCCTCAGGAAGCGACGGAGGGCATGCGACTCGCCCACCATTACTCCATCAGCCATCCTCCGAGCAGGCAAGCGGAAGCCTAAGGGGCTATACGTCGAGAAATGGCTCTCGTAAGGCGGGATGATTCCGTCTTCAGCCGCCTAGGGAGTGATCCCTCATGGCGACCCGGGCATTCAGGCCCCATCTGGGAGACATCGAATTCCGAATCCATCACCAGGAGTTCGGCATACCCGACTCCCAGGAGACAGGCTGGCCAACGGGCTCCCACTCGCCCAAGAATTGAGCCCGGTGGCGGAGAACTCGTCACCTACCATGGGGCCAGGAGATCAGTACATGATCGCCTTGGCTCCCGCTCCGAGAGCTAATCAGCGAGCATTCAGGCTACGGCAATGGCCGCCATGCAGCGCCAGCTCGACGAAATGAAGGCACTCCTAGAAAGTGGGGCAGGCGCCATGAGATCGATCGCCGTACCGAGTGAGCCGCTAGCAGCCCAGATCGAGCTCGCCCCCGTTCAACCGAAGATCGCTCCTCCTAAAACACCTCTATATGAGGGGAGATCGGATCCTGAGACCCATTTGAGCAAGTTCCGGATTTACATGACCGGTTGTGGGGCATCGAACGCGACGAAGTGCCGAATGTTCCCATTGACATTGGGCGATCTTGCACATAGGTGGTACATCTCACTGCCACCGCGCTCGATCAACTGTTTTGAAAAGCTGGCGAACGACTTCACGTCGTATTTCGCCACGAAAGTTGCTCGGCCAGAAGGCCCCCACCGCATGATGAAAATCAGGCAGGGGAAGAACGAGCCCGATGAAGATTACATCGACCGGGTGGATGAAATAGTCCTCACCGGCGAGCCCATTAGCGACGAGCTCGCTCTATACTCGGTCCTAGGGGGATTCTATGGCCATTCACAGATGTTCAGGCACCTTACAAAATACATCCCCCCGACTAGGGCTGTCAAAAAAATCCGAAAAATCCGATATCCGTCCGAAATATCTGTATTCGTATCCGGAAAAAGCGGATATTATCTGTATCTGAAAAAAAGAGGATACGAATATTATCAGTATCCGAAGATTCCGGATACGGATATGGATATAGGCGCATCCGTATCCGAAAATATTCGTATCCGAAATTAATTATATATAATATATATTTTTAATATAATTTTAATATATAATTATAAAATATAAGCATGATACTCCCAATAATACTTTGTCACATGTCTTCATTATTTATTTCTCAATATCAAAATATAAGCATGCAGTATAAGTTATATTTACTTATTAGTTATTTCTCTTTCTAACACAACAATCAGGTCAACTAGCATAAGTGGTATTGGCTGGTAAGGAGAAGGAACTTCAACAGGGTTCAAATCCCTCCTCCTGCATTAAATTATTAAAGATTAAAAAAAAATGTGGCGGATACGGATAATATCCGTATCCGGATAGCATCCGCCGGATATTATCCGTATCCGATCCGTCCGGATATTTTCGAATCCGGATACGGATTCGGATACCTCTACTAAATGTCAGATCCGGATACGGATATGGCCATATCCGGCTCCGTATTATCCGTTTGACAGCCCTACCCCCGACCTACGCGATCTTCCGCGTCAGGGCCGCTGATTTTCTGGCTAGGCAGAGGATGCTCACCATTCACTTAGGCGATGGATCTACCGGGGAAGGGAAGGCGCCATCCTCCATCCCGAGAAAGGCGGTCGCCAAGCCCAGGAAGGCGATCGCGAAGCCGCCCGGTGAATTCAAAGCCTTCGAGGATGTGGAGGTTCACCTCCTCCGCAACCTCAACCTATCTTCGGCCCACATTTTCAACGCCATCAAGGGGCGCGAGTGGATTAGCAAACCGAAGCCGATGAGGGATCACAGTCATCTAGACCGCAGCAAATTTTGTGCCTACCAGAAAAGTCCCAGCCACAACACCAGCCAGTGCCGCGACCTCCTCAGACAATTCTGGAGACTGTTTGAGGAAGGCAAATTGGATAACTTGGTTACCAAGCCAGAGCCCTGAGCAGAGAGGATCGGGGGGCGCGAGCGCCGGCAGAACGACGGGATCCCTCCAATCCGGTCGCCAGGATTGAGCAGAACGAGCCGGAATATTCTGACGAATCAATCCCTCCGATCAACCCTGGCGGCCGGATCAATATGCTTCAGGCGGGAGGTGGAAACCTCGGAGGCCTTTCCCCGATTTCCACCATGTCGAGCGAGCGGAAGGCCGGGTGAGGGCGTTCGCCGGGGTCCATGTTGTGGTACCCCCAGAGCCGACCATTTCCAAAGACGCGCTCATCACTTTCTCCAACAAGGATAGGGAGGGAGTGCAGTGCCCCAAAGAGGATGCATTGGTAATCTCTGCTTGTATCCTTGGGAAAATGGTCGATCGTGTGCTGGTTGACAATGGGAGCTTTTGCAATATCATTTTCAAATCTACTCTTGACCAGCTCGGCAACCTGACCAAGTTCATCAAGCCATTTGACACCGTGCTCCAAGGGTTCGGCGACAGCACAGTCCAAGCCTATGGAAGGATCAAGCTCTCTGTCGAGCTAATATGCTATTACGATCCCAAGGTTAGGATTACTAGGAACCTCAATTTTGTAATCATAGATAGGCCCAGCATCTATAATGGGTTCCTAGGTCGTCCATTTCTAGAAACCTTCGAGGCGGTCGCCTCTTCTTTCTTTTACTGTATCAAATTCCCCAATGTCGATGGGACGGTCGGTACTGTAAAAGGAGACCAACTAATGGCTAAGAAATGTTTGAATTACTCCTGTATCGTAACTTCTTTCAACACTTCCCATACTATTTATAACATTGAGATGATCGACAATCAACCGATGGAGATCGACGAGCCAAGCACCTTGTACCAGCCCGACTCAGAAGACGGCATCGCAGATCGATTGACGGACGACATCGAGCCAAGGATCAGTTTCGATCCAAGCCTCGACATCGATCCAAGGATCGAGTACGGAAATCATTCCAAACGAGAAGCAACCGTCCCCATTGAAGATTTGGAAAGTATAACGATATATCCGGCTCGCCCGGAGCGGGAAGTATAGATCGGCACAAGCGTCGGCCTCGAGTTAAAGGAAGATCTGATCAGTTTACTATATAAGAACATCGGAGTCTTTGCCTGGTCGCATCAAGATATGGTCGGCATAAGTCCTGAACACGCTTGCCACTATATAAAGATCGACCCGACAAGGAAGCCTGTTCCCCAGAAACGTAGGAAATTCGGTCCTGAGAAGTATGCAGCGCTCGACATAGAAGTCAAAAATCTACTCGATAACAAACTAATCGGAGTAGCTACAGACGAGCCACGGTGGGTAGCCAACGCGGTGCTCGTCAAGAAGCCGAGAAACTCCTGGAGGTTATGCCTCGACTTCACCGACCTCAACGCGGCATGTCCAAAAGACCACTTTCCGATGCCTCATATTGACCACTTGGTCGATAGCACAACAAGCTGCGAAATGATGTCATTCATGGATGCCTTCGCCGGGTACCATCAAATCCCAATGGCGGAGAAAGACATAAAGAACACATCGTTCCACACGGAAAAAGACGTATACTTTTGGGTCTGAATGCCGTTCGATCTGAAGAATGCAGGGGCGACCTATCAACGGATAGTCAACGGGATGTTCGCCAACTAGATCGTCAAGACCATGGAGGTCTACATTGACGACATCTTAGTCAAGAGCCTCAAAAAAGAAGATCGCCTCAATGACCTTGCCGAGACGTTCTCCATCCTCGAGAAGTTGAATATGAAGCTTAACCCCAAGAAATGCAACTTTGGGGTAAGCTCCGGAAAGTTCCTGGGGCACATCTTGAGCCAAAGAGGGATCGAGGCGAACCCCACCAAGATCCAGGCGATCTTCGACATGCAAGAGCCACGGAATGTCAAGCAGGTGCAACGCCTGACAGGTTGTCTAGCTGCCCTTAACAGTTTTATTTTCCGGCTCGGAGATAAAAGCAAGCCATTCTTCGCGACCATGAAGAACAAGAAGTTCGCATGGACAAAGGAGAGTCAAATAGCATTCGCCAAAATCAAGGAGTATCTATCTAACCCTCAGATACTGGCAAAGCCGATCCCAGGCGAAAAGCTATTCCTTTACCTGGCGGCCTCAGAGGTCGCGCTGAGTGCTGTTTTAGTGCGAGCAGAGGGGCAAGTCCACTTGTCGATCTACTTTGTTAGTCAAGCGCTCCATGACGCGGAAACACGTTACACGCCTCTGGAGAAGATCGCCTACGCTCTAGTCATGATTGTTCGCAAGCTAAGAGCCTACTTCTTCGAACATCAAGTGGAGGTTCTGACGACTCTCCCTTTAAGGCAAGTTTTGCACCGGCCAGACACCAACGGGTGACTCCTCAAGTGGTCACTAGAGATCGCCCAATACGGTATCACGTACGCTCCTCGCACAGCGATCAAAGGCCAAGCTCTAGCGGACTTCGTGGTGGAATTAACGTTCCCCCCCAGTCCGACCCAGGTCGGTCGCCCTGCTTGGAAGCTGTACGTGGATGGCTCGGCAACCAACTCGCGAGCAGGGGCAGGGATTGTCCTCATCAGCCCCGACAGCTAAAGTTTCACAAATGCTGTGTGTTTCGGGTTCCGTGCGACCAACAATGAAGCCGAGTACGAAGCCCTGGTAGGCGGGCTCGATCTAGCCCTCGCCCTATCCAAACTAGCGTCGTCAAATGGGGCGGCCGATTCTCTAACATCCAAATCACGAAATCAACAAAGCCGGCGATCGACAGAAGCCTGGTTACCACAGTTACCATCGCCGAAGAGAACTGGATGATTCCATTCATTAAATACTTGAAGGACGGAACGGTCCCCGCCGATCGTATCAAAGCTCACCAGCTTCAGCTCCGTGCAACCAGATACACCCTATTGGACGACCGGCTTTACAAGCGATCTTTCAGCCTTCCTCTTCTCAAGTGCATTACGCCGTAGGAAGGCCGGCTCGTTTTAGCCGAGATCCATGACGGGATCTGTGGAAACCATGCTGGAGGGCGATCTCTCATCCACAAAACGACCAGGCAAGGTTTTTTCTGGCCTACACTACAAAAAGATGTGATCGCCTACGCCAGATCGTGTTACAGGTGTCAAGTGATGGGCCCCAACATCAAGTTTTCCCCCGAGCAGCTCACCTCTATGTACAGTCCATGGCCTTTCGCCCAATGGGGCATCGACCTCATCGGTCCTCTGCTGACGACGCCAGGAGGATGTAAATTTGCCAGTGTAATCGATTCACGAAAACACAGTGTAATTCATTCACGAACACAGATCTCCAAAAAGCAAGAACTCACAGAGCTTCATATCTGGTTCTTCCAGCAATCTTCACGCTCAATAGCTTAGATAACTAGAATCTTTACACTTGTTATAATAGTATTCTAACATTAATATTTGTACACCTTAGTATTCATATTAATAACATCTCGCGAGAGCATTCAAGCCTGGGACTAACAACCCCGACAAATCTTGTGTTATTTACTTTCCCACGGAAGTGTTCTCGCATTTGTTTGTTACTCGACCATTCCAGCAATATCATCTCCGGATAATATTTTGGGTAACAACACAGTCGTGCCAACTTCTCTGGTCCCCAAGCGTCCTTAATGCCTAGAAAATGAGCTGATTTGGTTAAACGGTCAACTATCACCCAAATCATGTTCATCCATGTTCTGGTATTCAGCATATTAGTGATAAAGTCCATCGATATGTCCTCCCACTTCCATTCAGGAATCGAGAGCGGCTTCAGCATCCTGGCAGGTCGTTGATGCTCGATCTTAACCTGCTGACAAACCAAACATTTCGAGACGTAATCGGCTACGTCTTTCTTCATGTTGCCCCATCAGAAACTCTGCTTCAGATCCTTATACATCTTACTGGTGCCTGGGTGGATAGAATAGGGCGTACTGTGAGCTTCCTTCAGAATTGTTTGCTTCAAAACATCGACATCGGGAACACAAAGTCGGTTCTGAAATCTCAAGACTCCATCATCATGAATTACAAATCCTGGGGCTTTTCCCTTGTGTTGTGTCGCGATTTATACGCCTCAACAGGCGATCAGCATAAGGGCCGAGCGACCGAACCAAAGTCAAATAGACCAAGATAGACTTGCCGATCGAAGGACCTAGATCAGGACCCAGTGCCGAGCAGTCGACAACCAAGGCGATCGTCTCTCGGAACCTAGCAATCATCCGAAGTGCCCGACTAAGGACGACCGCCTCATGCCACGTGTAAAGCCAACATCTGTCAAGTCTGCAAAGGCCGAATCTCGGGATAGAGGTCCACGTGCAGATCCGGAAAAGGCGCCGTAGGATAAGGCCCTTTGACCCAGCCTGTCACCTGCTGTAGGTGACAGGGGCGGCTTCTCACCTACCGACAGACCCGCCGAAAGGTCCAAGGTGGGACCTCCCGAGACAGCAACAAGAGACGCGTGTTGTCCTCTCATTGGTTCGCACAGCTGGCTGCCAGCAGCAGCAGCGGACTTTAAGGCAACCAACCCATGTGCTAAAGACGATCGCCCCTTATTATAATACAGGAAAGGCGATCGCCCGTCAGGATTAAGACATCCCAACTCCTCCTATAAATGGAGGACTTCCAGCATTCGGAAAAGGGCTTCTCCCTCTTGGCTGTGCTCTAAACTTCAGACATCTCTCTCTCTCTCTCTCTCTCTCTCTCTCTCTCTCAAAACCTATTAACCTAAAGACTGTCGGCAGAAACTAGAATAAGAACTCAGAGAGCTTCAACTCTGGTTCTTCCTACAATCATCAGCACTCAAGAGCTAGATAACTAGGGTCTTTACACTCATTGTAATTGTACTCTAACATTAATATTTGTACTCCCAAGTATTTGTATTAATAATATCTCGCGAGAGCATTCAAGCCCGGAACTAACAACCCCGTAAAATCTTGTGTTATTTACATTCCCTCGGACGTGCTCTCGCATTTTTTTTGTTACTCATCCATTCCAGCAATCCCTTCCGAATAATATTTTGGGTAACAACAATTGGCGCTAGAGGAAGGGGCCTCTACCTTTATTTTCATTCTGACCGTTTCGAAGAACACTCATTGTTCTCCGAAGCATATACTTGAAAAAACACTTATTGTTCTTCAAGAAAAAACCTTCAAAATAATGACGTCTGCCACCACTACGAAGAGAGCCACTTTACGGCTCGCTGGACGCCTTATCGCGGCCCAATCCGAGCCCCTACCAACGGCGGAGGGCAGCCGTGGCGACGCGAGACTCTCACTCCCGCCCCCGAGGGACGACCCCAGCCTCTCACTCGATCAGTTCCAAACTGCGGAACAGATCGAGGAGGCCATGGCCATCCTAAGGGAGCGACGGAGAGCATACGACGCGCCCTCTATTACCCCATCAGCCATCCGCCGTGCGGGCAAGCGGAAGCTCAAGGGTTTACTTATCGAGCAATCGTCAAAAAGACCCGATTCGCAAGAAAAGGCGCTCGCGAGGTAGGACAGTTCCATTTTCAGCTGCCTAGGAAGCGACCCATCATGGAGACCGGGGAATTCTGGCCCCATCCATGAGATGACGGAGCCCGAATCCGTCACCAGGAGTTCGTCATACCCAACTCCCAAAAGACAGGTCGTCCACTTGGCTCCCCCTCACCGAAGAACCAAGATCGGCTCCGACAACCTCATCGCCTACCGCGGAGCGAGGAGATCAGTACACGATCGCCTCGGCTCCCGCTCCGAGAGCCAAACCACGAGCGACTAGGCTACGGCGATGGCCGCAATGCAACGCCAGTTCGATGACATGAAGGCGCTCCTAGAAACTGGGGCAGACGCCAAGAGAAAGATCGCTGGGTCGAGTGAGCCGCTCGCAGTCCAGATCGAGCTTGCCCCCGTACAACCAAAGATCGCTCCTCCTCAAATGCCTTCGTATGTGTTGGGTACGTGATCGGATATTTGCGCCGTTTTGTGCGGAAGCGTAAGTAAGGTGCGGAAATTAAACGACACAGCGATTTATAGAGGTTCGACTATAAAGGAGCCTACGTCCTCTCTCGGTATCTTTTTCAATAGGTTGAAGAAAAACCTCTGCACCTCTCTTCTATCGGTCGAGGATAACGAATTCTGATCCGTCTTCTATTGGTCCGTGATAAACCACTCGTACTTGTCTTTTCGTCGGTCCAAGTTAAACCGTTTTCCTTTTCGTAGGACAAGGAATCAACCTCTCTAGCTTTCTATCGGTACTATATAAACCTCACGAAGATATCGATTGCGATTCTAATAATGCCGGATCCTTGATCCTAATAACACTGAATCCAATCGTATCTTTTCTTTTACCGCTCATGTATGATTTTGTGTATAACACTTAATCACTCAATGTAAGCTCAATATTACAACAACAATAATATAAATATGAATATCAGATGATTATCTCGTATGCCTGAAGTTTTTGTTTTTGAAACAATACCATAGAATGGTATTTATAGGCTCCATCATCAAACTAGCCGTTAGCTGCCAGAACCATCATTACGTATGCTATCTTCTCTACATTACGTACGTAAGCTTGATTACGTATGTTAACCTCGACAGGTTACGTAAGTAAGCCTCTTCACAAAACAGTTCAGGGAGTTTCGTCATTTTGGTTACGTACGTTAACATACCATCCATTACGTACGTTAAGGGTATGTCATTGCGGACGTCATATATCCGTTGTCGCTTTTATGACTTTGACTCCTCCAACGTTCACTTGGTTTGAACATGTGTTACGTACGTTATACACTTAGGTTTACGTACGTTATCCTTGCAATGTTACGTACGGTAAGCAGGCTTCGTTACGTACGTTAAGCTTGCACAAAAAACCATTTTGAGTCTTCATTTTCTTCGATTCTTGGCTTCGCCTCTTCATTGTTTTGTTTTGCTTATCAACTTTAATCATAAAAACACTTTTAATTTATGTATGGAACAAAATGATCCAACAATCTCCCCCTTTTTGATGATTACAAAACAATCCTTCGTCAATGGGATTTACCTACAAAAATACAAATATATGTATATGTGTACAGACCAAAGTTTTCGACTTTGTCCGTTTCGTTAGTTTCTTCTCCCATTTCTTTTTCGACTCCTTCTTTTCTTTTCTCCTTTTCTTTCCTCATTTTCAAAATTTCATCGTCTTTTCGACGTCTCCTCATTTTTCTTTTTTTGTCATTTTCGACTTCTCCTATTCATTTTTCGACTCATTCGTTTCTCCCTCTTTTTGAATGCTTTCTTTTTCTTCGATTTTCTCCCCCTTTCAGGGTTAATCCCATTTTTCCCATTTTCCTCCTTTCTCTCCCCCTTTTTTTCCATCAAAAAGTGAATAAAATAGCAATTGAATGATACCAAAAAAAATAAAATATGCATGATACCAATTTATGCTAAATAAATGCATAAAGGGTAAAAACTCCCCCTGAAAATATTATCTCCCATTTAAAAAAAATATACTCCCCCTGAGTAAAATATCAAAAATCAATTTTGGGGACCCAACCGATAGTTGGTTTTTGTTTGGAGACATAGACGATATTTGAAATATTCGTTCCTTTAGGAACCCAAATTTTCTTAATTTTAATCGTCCGTCTTGGGCTTGTACAGTTTGAAATATGATGCCAGATTTTCAAACATTTTTCGCAATGGGGTATTTCAAAATTGACGGATTTATTTTTCGAACGTGGTTTGAATCCTAACCCCTCTTTATTTAAAGTGAATTTCTGAACACCAAGCATTTGTTCAAATTTCTCGTTTCCACACGAGAATTTCTTTGTCAAAGATTTAAGCTCGGTTTGAATTTTAGCAAGATCTTCCTTCAAAATATTCTCATTTTCAATGCATTTCGAATGATCGATTTCAACGAATTTTCCCTTCTCGATAATTTTGGAATTTTCAATTTCCAAAGATTTAATTTTAGATTTAAGGGATTTGATCTCGGATAAAGCCTTTTGGAAATCCGTATGTAATAACTTAAATGCATCAAATAACTCGTCACGAGAGGATGTACTTACTTGGCTTTCGACGTCGCTGTCGTCGAACGAACTCCGGGCCATGAGAGCGAGATTATTTTGATTGATAAATTCGTCGTCTTCGTCTTCATCGCTCCAAGTTGCCACGAGGACCTCCTTCTTGGGTTTATCTCGGCAATGCTTAGCGAAGTGGCCTGGTTTTCCACATAGTCGACAAGAACTGTCGAACTTCTTAGATTCGCTCGAGATGTCCTTCTTCCTCCGGTTTAATAGAGTTTGGAACTTATTAATGTTTTTGGCATAATATGCCATTTCTTCGTCGCTTTGCTCCACCGGGATTTCTTCTTTCTTTCTCGACATCTTAGCATTCATGGCTAATGATCGTTCCTTTGGCTTTGGCTTGACACTTCGTGATTTTAACACGATCTCATAATTAATTAGCGAACCAACGAGGGCGCTAAAATCGAGCGTATTGAGATCTTTGGATTCCATAATCGCGGTCACGGTGCCGTCCCATTCGCTGGGTAGTGATCGTAAAATTTTCTTGACTTTTTCACTACTAGATAGTGGTTTACCGAATGAAGCAAGTTCATTTGTGATAACCGAAAATCGGTCGAGCATGTTGGTGATGGACTCGTCACCTTTCATCATGAATAACTCATAGTCATGGAGAAGCATATTAATCTTCGTCTCCTTGACTTGAGTTGTCCCTTCGTATGTGATTTCAAGAATTTTCCATATTTCTTTAGCACTTTCACATGATGAGATACGATTGACCTCTTCCGGATTTAAGGCACAAAATAGAAATTGAGTGGCCTTACAATTTAGATGGTCGTTTTTCCAATCCGCGTCATCATATTCTTCGAAAGATTTAAGCGTACCATCGGATTTGAGAGGAATTTTCGGACCAAGGCATATCACCTTCCAAAGCTCGATGTCATATGCTCGGATGAATATTGACATCTTTTTCTTCCATGTCATGAAGTTCGAGCCATCAAAAAATGGTGGTCAATTGAGAGCGAGGCCTTCGACTGGAGAAAATTGGAACGCCATTTGGATCGACTCCTCGGAAGTTAAGCCGTGTATTGGAGTACCGCTCCGATACCAATTGTTGGGTACGGGATCGGATATTTGCGCCGTTTTGTACGGAAACGTAAGTAAGGTGCGGAAATTAAACGACACAGCGATTTATAGAGGTTCGGCTATAAACGAGCCTACGTCCTCTCTCAGTATCTTTTCCAATAGGTTGAAGAAAAACCTCTGCACCTCTCTTCTATCGGTCGAGGGATAACCGTTACAATCATGTCTTCTATTGGTCTGTGATAAACCACTCGTACTTGTCTTTGCGTCGGTCCAAGTTAAACTGTTTTCCTTTTCGTAGGATAAAGAATCAACTTCTCTACCTTTCTATCGGTACTAGATAAACCTCACGAAGATATCGATTGTGATTCTAATAATGCCGGATTCTTGATCCTAATAACACAGAATCCAAACGTATCTTTTCTTTTACCACTCGTGTATGATTTTGTATATAACACTCAATCACTCAATGTAAGCTCAATATTACAACAACAATAATATCAATATGAATATCAGATGGTTATATCGTATGCTTGAAGTTGTTGTTTTTGAAACAATACCATAGAATGGTATTTATAGGCTCCATCATCAAACTAGCCGTTAGCTGCCAGAACCATCATTACGTACGCTATCTTCTCTACATTACGTACGTAAGCTTGATTACGTACGTTAACCTCGACAGGTTACGTACGTAAGCCTCTTCACAAAATAGTTCAGGGAGTTTCGTCATTTTGGTTACGTACGTTACCATCCATTACGTACGTTAAGGCTTATGTCATTGCTGACGTCATATATCCGTTGCCGCTTTTCTGACTTTGACTCCTCCAACGTTCACTTGGTTTTAACATGTGTTACGTACGTTATACACTTAGGTTTACGTACGTTATCCTTGCAATGTTACGTACGGTAAGCAGGCTTCGTTACGTACGTTAAGCTTGTACAGAACAACATTTTGAGTCTTCGTTTTCTTCGATTTTTGGCTTCGCCTCTTCGTTGTTTTGTTTTGCTTATCAACTTTAATCATCAAAACACTTTTAATTTATGTATGGAACAAAATGTTCCAACAGTATGAGGGGAGATCGGACCCCGAGACTCACCTGAGCAAGTTCCAGATCTACATGACTGGATGCGGGGCGTCAGACGCGACGAGATGCCGAATTCTTGCCCATAGGTGGTACATCTCATTGCCATCGCGCTATATTAACTCTTTTGGGAAACTGGCGAGCGACTTCACGTCGTATTTCGCCTCCAAGGTCGCTCGACCAGAAGGCCCCCACCGCATGATGAAGATCAAGCAGGGGAAAGACGAATCCGATGAAGATTACATCGACCGGGTAGATGAAATAATCCTCATCGGCGAGCCCGTAAGCGAAGAGATCGCCCTCTACTCGGTCCTAGGGAGATTCGATGATCTTTCGCCCATGTCTGCCCATGTTCAGGCACCTTACGAAGGATATCCCCCTGACTTACGTGATCCTCCGCGCCAAGGCCGCAGACTTTTTGGCCAGATGGAGGTTGCTCGCCCTTCGCCAAGGCGAGGGGGCAGAGACGGCGATCGCCAAGTCCAACAAGGCAGTCGCCAAGCCACTCGGTGATTTCAGGGCCTTCGAGGATGTGGAAGTCCATCTCCACCACAACCTCAATCTATCTCCGGCCCATATTTTCTACACCATCCAGGGGCGCGAGCGGCTAAGCAAGCCGAAGGCGATAAGGGACCACGATCATCTGGACCGCAGAAAATTTTGTGCTTACCACAAGAGTCCCGGCCACAACACCGACCAATGCCGCGACCTCCTCACACAACTCTGGAGATTGTTCGAGGAGGGCAAGCTGGACAGTCTAGTCAATTAGCCGGAGCCCCGGGCGAAAAGGGTCAAGGGTCGCGATCGGCGACCGAACGACGATGATCAATCTTCCAACCCGATTGCCAAAATCAAGCACGGCGAGCCGGAAGACTTGTACTAGTCGATCCCCCCGATAGACCCTGGCGGCCAGATCTTTATGCTTCAATCAAGAGGTGGAAACTTCGGAGGTCTTTCCCCAGTTTCCACCATGTCAAACGAAAGGCTACTGCCCAAGAAACATCTCCAAAAATGGAGGACTCGCTCGCCCTCTAAAGTTCATCATCTAACATGATGGACCTAGGCACGAGATCGCCTCCCTCAGCACAATGTATACCGTCGAGGATCGCCATCTAACGTGACGATCCGAGGTAGAAGAGTGCAGCCATAGTCCTGGAGGTCGATAGAACCGACAACCTCGTCCATGCAAGGTTCTTTTGGGCAGAGATCGCTCGCCTTTCGTTTAATTACGAGGCAGGCGTAGCCGAAGGACTCTCCAAAACAGATCTGTGGACACGCTCGCCCGCCCTCAAAGGTCCACCATCTAACATGGTGGGCCCGGACAATGCGACGCGTCCCTACCCCCATCACAACGTATGCCCTCAAAGGTCCGCCATCTAACATGTCGGCCCGAGGTAGAAAAGTGCTAACAAGCCACAGTCGCGGAGTTGATTAGTCTGACGGCGCCCCGTGCATGGACTCCTCCAGGTAGAGATCGCTCGCCCTTCGTTTAAATACGAGGCAAAATGTAGCCTCCGGAGGACCCTCACAATAAAGTGAGTTGCGAGCCAGACCTACAGGTGGAATGTCACTCGCGAACAAGACACGATCGCGGAGGTCGGTCCATCGAACTCCACGACTGTGCACGGTTCCTCTAGGTCGAAACAATCGGCCTTCCACGAGGGATCTGTATAATTGAAGATCGCAAGAACAAGGCCTAAGATAACTCGCCAAACGATTCGGTCGCCCAAATCCAAGACCAAAGTCCGCTCGATGAGTCGCCCGTCATTATCTTAAATGATCGCCAGTGGAACCACCTCACCCCATGTCTTCAACATCGAAGCAAGTTGGGGGGCAATTGTTGTGTCGCGATTTATACGCCTCAACAGGCGATCAGGATAAGGGCCGAGCGACCGAACCAGAGTCAAATAAACTAAGGCTGACTTGCCGATCGAAGGACCTAGATCAGGACCCAGCGCGGAGCGGTCGACAGCCAAGGCGATCGTCTCTCGGCACCTAGCGATCGTCCTAAGTGCCCGACCAAGGACGACCGCCTCATGCCACGCGTAAAGCCAACATCCATCAAGTCTGCGAAGGCCGAATCTCGGGATAGAGGTCCACATACGGATCCGGAAAAGGCGCCGTATGATAAGGTCATTTGACCCAGCCTGTCACCTGCTGTAGGTGACAGGGGCGGCTTCTCACCTACCGACAGACCCGCCGAAAGGTCCAAGGTGGGACCTCCCGAGATAGCAACAAGAGACGCGTGTTGTCCTCTCATTGGTTCACACAGATGGCTGCCAGCAGCAGCCGCGGACTTTAAGGCAACCAACCCATGTGCTACAGACAATCGCCCCCATATTATAATACAGGAAAGGCGATCGCCCGTCAGGATTAATACATCCCAACTCCTCCTATAAATAGAGGACTTCCAGCATTCGGAAAGGGCTTCTCCCTCTTGGTTGCGCTCTAAACTTCGGACATCTCTCTCTCTCTCTCTCTCTCTCTCTGTCGAAACCTCTTAACCTAAAGATGGTCGGTAGAAACGAGAACAAGAACTCACAGAGCTTCAACTCTGGTTCTTCCGGCAATCATCAGCACTCAAGAGCTAGATAACTAGGGTCTTTACACTCATTGTAATTGTACTCTAACATTAATATTTGTACTCCTAAGTATTTGTATTAATAATATCTCACGAGAGCATTCAAGCCCGGGACTAACAACCCCGACAAATCTTGTGTTATTTACATTCCCTCAGATGTGTTCTCGCATTTTGTTTGTTACTCATCCATTCCAGAAATCCCTTCCGAATAATATTTTGGGTAACAACACCTTGCTCACTTCATCGCGTAACCGAATCATCAGAGGATCATCCAATTGCTTAGATTTGATTTTTTCGGTTAACGATGAAGTTATTTCCATCACACACAGTTGTCCTTGGACTCTTTGCAACCATATTTAAATTCCTTCACGAATCAATTCCCGTTGAATGCTGGTCTGGGAGGTGAGAGTCTCCAGCATTCGAATAGAAATAGGCTTGCGGCTCAGTGCATCGGCCAATACATTCGCTTTGCCTGGATGATAAAGAATCTCCAAGTCGTAGTCCTTAATCAGTTCCAGCCATCTCCTTTGCCGCATGTTTAACTCCTTCTGACTGAAGATGTATTTGAGACTCTTGTGATCCGTAAAGATTTGACAGTGAGTCCCGTACAGGTAATGTCTCTAGATTTTCAAAGCAAAAACTACCGCTGCCAGATCCAAATCATGCGTTGGGTAATTTACTTCATAAGGCTTCAGGTGTTGAGATGCATAGGCGATCACCTTCTCATTCTGCATTAATACACACCTGAGTCCTTGGTTCGAAGCGTCATTGTAAACTATGAATCCTCCAGTTCCCTGTGGGAGTGCTAAAATCGGTACCGTCGTCAATCTCTTCTTCAATTCATCAAAAATAGTCTGGTACATCTCGTTCCACTCAAACTTTTGGGTTTTCTGCAGTAATCCATTAATTGTGCGGGTAATTTTGGAAAACCCTTCCACGAACCGACGATAATACCCATCAAGTCCTAAGAAACTCCGGACTTCCTTCACGTTCTTAGGAGACTTTCAATCCATAACTGCTTCGATTTTCTGGGGATCTACTCAGACTCCTTCTGCTAATACCACATGACCGATGAACATTACCTCCTTTAGCCAGAATTCACACTGAGAAAGCTTGGCGTATAATTGCTCGTTTATGAGAAGGTCTAAAACGATCCGCAGATGTTGTGCATGCTCTTCCGGGCTCTTGGAATAAACCAGAATGTCATCAATAAATACGACTACAAACTTGTCCAAATATTCTATGAACACTCGGTTCATCAATTGCATGAATACAGCAGGTGCGTTAGTGAGACCAAACGGCATCACTACAAACTCATAGTGTCCGTAGCGAGTTCTGAACACTGATTTTGGAACATCGGATTCCTTAATCCTCAACTGATGATATCCCGACCTCAGATCGATATTAGAAAACACTGTTGCTCCTTGCAGCTGGTCAAATAAATCATCAATCCGTGGCAACTGATACTTGTTCTTGATCATCATCTTGTTCAGTTCTCGATAGTCAATACACAATCAAAGCGATCCATATTTATTCCGGACAAAAACAATTGGTTCACCCCAGGGCGAAACGCTTGGCTGGATAAAACCTTTGTCCAGTAACTCTTCTAGTTGCTTCTTCAACTCATACATCTCATAGGTGCCATACGATATAGCCCCTTAGAAATTGGTGTAGCTCCTGGTTCCAGCTCGATGGTGAATTCTACATCCCGTCGTGGAGGTAGTCCAGGTAATTCATCAGGAAACACATTCGGAAATTCGTTCACAACAGGAATGGATGAAAGTTCCATTTTTCCGTCTTCCTTCTCCATTGCGTAAAGCCAATATCCGATACAACCCTGTTTCAACAATTTGACAGCTTTCATCGCCTTGATCATCTTTCCTGAGCTTCCTGGTCTCCACCCCTCAAACAGTATTTCGGAACCATCGTCAGCTATTACCGAGATATTCCTCTTTCGGTAGTTTACAATAGGTCTATATCGATTAAGCCAATCATCTCCGAGTATCAGGTTGTCTCCTTGCATTTCTATCATAATCAAATTTGAGGGCCACTCTCTGCCTCCAATTGATACAGGGAAATCTCTAGTTTCTAAGTTTCCCACAATCCTATCTCCATTCGGTAATCCACAACATAAGGCTCACAATTTTGAAAACCAGAAATGTTTAAACGATTTACACAAGATAAAGATATAAATGAATGTGTAGCCCCTGTATCAAATAAAATGCTAACTGGCTGTGAAAGGATCTGAACAGTACCTGATGCGACAGCAACATCCTGATCGTCTGCCTTCCTCATCTCGTACAGGCGTGGAGGAACGAAACCGGCACTCGATGTCTCCTTTCAGTCGAATTGTCCTCTGCCTCGTCCGCGACCAAAATTTTGGGGCAGCTGAACACTTTGCTGCATCTGCTGAATACTTGCTCCCTTCTGAGTTGGCTGTGATGTACGGGCTCTAAAATATTTTGCAACCTCTTCACAAAACACCGCACGATGTCCCTCTCGACCACAATCAAAACAAGTCATGGCAGGAAGGGGGCAATTTCGTCGATAGTGTCCCGTCTGACTACAGTTAAAGCACTTCCTTGTCACATGGGTCGTGGCTGATACTACTCCGGAGTTCTTTCCGCTCTTGGATGGGTGCGGAGGTGTCTTGAACGAATGAAAGGATGAATGGCCTTGCTGGGCCCACTGCTCTTGTGCTCTATGACATTACCAGAGACTTTCTGCTTCTTGGATTCTGCAAACTTTTCCATCGCTGCTTCTTTGATTTCATACGCCAATGCTTTATCCTGATATTGACGGAGAGTGGTACATTCGAAACCGGACATGTACCTCCGAATCTCTGGTTTCATTCTCATATCAAAATGGATCATGATTTCTGCATCTGTTCTGACCAGATGTCGAACAAATGCTAGCTGCTGGTTAAACGTCTTAATCGCCTGAGATACTGGGACATCCGAAGGCTGCACAGAGAAAAACTCCCAAACTTTGGCTTCCCTAACCGGATGAGGGCAGTACTGAGCTTCCATCATCAATTTAAATTTTCCCCAGTTGGCATCATGATCTACAGGCCGGATGGCTCCCCATCACTCGGACGCTTCCCGTATCAGAAAGTACTGAGCAATAGAGGCTCTCCGGTCGTCTGGGCAATTAATCCCGACAAAAGTTTTCTCCAGTTCTTTTAACCAATGATCCCACGTCGGTGTCTCAGAAAAGCCGTCGAATTTGGGTGGTTGCATCTTCGCCACCTCTTGCAGCCATCGGTCTCCTCTATTTCCCATGTCTGGGATACCTTGTTGTCTATCTCCTTGTTGTAATCCTACTGCCAACTGCATTCGGTCCACGGCCTGGATAAACTGAGTCATCTGGTTAACCACCTGACGAAGGATTTCGGGCACAGCAGGTTCTGGTTCATTATTAATAGACCTTTGTGGCTCACCTGAGTTGTGGCTGGCCTGATTAGAAGGCGAAGCTTCTCTTTCAGCATTCCTTCATCCGCGTCCGCGACCGCGACCACGTCCACGTCCACTTCTCAACATACTGTAAGCATAAATACTCAATATACAAGAAACAATGTCGTTCTAAAGAGGTATAACATGTAAAGGACGAGATAGAGTTTAGGAACTTACAACCACCGTTCGCACGAAGACGTAGGCAGTACAGTGATGTTATTCACGGCCGGTTACCTCAAAAGACATATATGACCCCTATTTTAAGCCAATGGCCAAGATATCCATAATCTTAGCTCTGATATCATATTCCGTAACACCCCCGATATATTCAGGAATATTAGAGCACCGTAAATCCTTTACATAAGAATTTCCAAGGCTGAAGAAAAGAAAATACAATAACAGATACTAGCATATGAAAGTAACTGAAATAAAATACAACAGTTCTGGGCCAAAACCGAAAATACAACATCCAAATGAAGAATATTAATACATCACCAAATTCAACATCAAAAACGACGACGTACTCGAGTACTTATTAAAAACAACACAAACAACAGACAATTGAACCCGACTGGAACATCGCTCTGCACCCTCGTCGTCATGCAGCTCCAGTGGTTATTTTCCTGCTCTCCTGGATCCTGAACATAAATAAATGTTCACCCCCGAAGGGGTTAGCACAATGATGCTAGTATAAGTACCACAACATATTATTCAACGATTCACGAAGAACAAAACTAACATAAATAACAAAATACGAACGAGCCTCTTCCTGCGAGAAACTCATAAATATCATACACAAATGATAATCACAACATGACATCACAACATACACATGGTGATTCCGATGATCCAGCGTTCACTGCCTAGAACCCACGATGATCCCGCCAGACCAACCCGTGGTGGAAAAACCCCTCCGATGATCCAGCGCACGCTAGCATAGATCCCCCGATGATCCCGTCGGACCAACACGAGGTGGACATACAACAACGACATATATGCACAACAATATGTATAACATTAATACATATAACAATTAAAGTACTTGCCTCGATTTGATGACAAGAATAACACTTCCACGAATATCAAAACACTCGAAGGTCGCCCCTTCGATCAATCACGTTGCAAAGCTCGAACCTTAAACAGAAGAAATAATATAGAATTCATCTCACGTCGTACGAACATATAACAATCCAATTTACGGTCGAAAGTTCATAAAACGTATCCTGTCTGACCTGCATAACGTACATTACGTACCCTTTGTAGCGTATGTTAAGCCTACTCATTAGCGTACATAAGCTACGAAGTCTAGCGTATGCTAACCATGCATCGACAGTTCCTCTCTGATCAGTCGACTAACTCGTCTGATGATATAACATATGTTACGTACCAAATGTAGCGTACGTTAATTATGCCCGTTAGCGTACGTAAGTTACAGATCATAGCGTACGCTAAACACACATATGATAGTTTCTCACTAAGCAGACGACTGTCTCGATTGGTGATGTAGCGTACGAAATCCTTAGTGATTAACATACGTTATCCTCATACTATCATGCTCATACAATAATGAATGATCTTAAACATCTTCGAATTAAAGAATACGTATATCATCACAACACTATATTCAATCTCGATTAAAATTCTCATGTGAAGTTCGGGTGATCTAAGGTTGATGCGCTTGTTTCCAATATCATCATTACATTCAAACTTTATCTTAAAGATGAACTAATAAATCCAACTTATAAGAAAGGGTACAACCTTCGATGATTCTTTCTTAAGTCCATCTAGCAAAAGTGATATCAACTAAAAGTCTACGATCAATATGGCAACACCATTCAATATGGATTATCCAACTCAGAACACTACTTTTATTGTTTGTCGTGACAAGGTTCCAAGTATAATGTTCCCAACAAAGGTAACTTAAGCATAATCATCCCAACTTCCTAAACATGATGTTTGGTTGAATAAATCATCTATGGAACTTAATATCCTTGGTAGCATGATCATAATATCCTTAATAATACGAACTCAAGGTTGGAGATAGCATAACATACCTTAAGATAAAGAAAATGGTGAGATAATTCCGATTGGTTGTATGCCAATTAAAGATGATTCTCCACTCCAATGATCAAGTATAAGTAATCTTCAATGACCAAGTATTAAGTGATTTAAAGGTGTTTAAGGTGGCTGGGAACTCTCTGGGGATGAACTATGTTGAAAGTCAAGTGAAAGAAACGAATGAAATGAAATGGGGTGATGTCTTATTTATAACTTTGTGACCTTAACGTACGTTGGCCTTCATGCATAACGTACGTCAGCCGCTTAGCGTACGCTACTCAGTATACTTAGTGTTCGCTATAGTCACTGATAGTTAACTGTTCTCATTCTGTACTTGATTACGTATGCTACACCATCAGGTTACGTACGTACGCAACACCAATTAGCGTACGCTAGACACATACCTTAGCATACGTTAACACCCGTTGACTTCAAAACTGTCAAGGTTCATCCGCGGGAATCTTATCCGGACCTATCGTCCGGCTGGCGCATGTGCTAGCCGCCCAACTCAATTATTAGCTGCTTTACGTACGCTACGCTTCATTCATAGCGTACGCTAACTTTGGCGGATAACGTACGTTAAGCTTCCTTCTTAGCGTACGTTATCATGTATTTGCATGAGAAAATTTACATGTTGCTATAATAATGCACAAGGATATAAATACGAGAAATATCATACTTCGATTATCGATATCACAAATCCGAATAATACAGGGTTCAATTACAGATGAAATACTCAATAATTAATCCGGATATTACAGATTCCAAGGCTAGGTTTCCATTGATTTCTAAGTTTATTCGGGATTGATTCCAAAAAGTTCTAAGTGTGTTTCCAAAATGATAATCAGAACAATATTCTAAAGTCCCTTTCGAGATGCAATAAAACGTAGATTAAACAACCTATAATAACGTCTCTATTTACTATAGATTATTTAACTCCAAAATGTTCATAAGATTTAAACATCATCATAGATCATCACCGATTTCTCAATCTCGTAATATACTACGTCAAATACTAGAAACCTCTTAATGCTCTCTTCTCTCGAATTATGAGCAATTAAGTTAAACATGTAAAAACATTGATCAAGTGTTCTAACATGAATCAAAACCAAGTATTTGATAATGAAAACACATTAGGTAAATAAAATCATCAATCCTTCAAAACCATAATCAACGTACTCCCATGCCCGTAACCTAACAAGTTTAGCCGGACATGGTAATGAAAGAAAGATTAATAATCATCATGTTCATGCTAAATAAGACAACAAAAATGAGTAAAAGATAGGAAGAAGATAAAACTCGGATGGTGTCTTGAGTGATCCCGGTTCATGCCTTCAAGTGTTCTTGAGGCATTCTTCAAAAACTCCCTTCAAATCTCCTTCTTTTGGTTGAAAAGCTCACAAATCTTATGTTTTTTCTCTCTCCAATCTCTCCAATCTCAGAATATCTTTTCATATATATTATAGAGCCATTTTATCAACCCAAAACTCCGCTTTTCTTGTTCAAACCGTGTAAAAATGTCAATCAAGTGACTTTGCACCGAAAAGTATCATGGCCCGTGTCATAGTGTCCTCAAAACTGCAAAACTCTCTGGACAGGCAACCCGACCGTGTCAGTTGACACGACCGAGCTAGTGACACGGCTCGTGTCAAATGACACGGCCGAGTCTGTGTTGGTCCGTTTTGACTCCATTTTTCCTTCTTTTTCGACTCGATCTCTCGTTTTCGCATTGCTTGATATGTATTGGGGATTGAGACTTCGTTCTTGCTTGATAATGTCCTTAAAACACCTATAAAATCAAATCAAACGTATCCAAACGTGATCGAGTCCAACAAACACAATATAAGCACAAATGACACAATTCTACACATTTTAGGATCTTAAAATCCGGAAAACCCTTGTAAAAATATGTGTAAAAATGAGTGTTACCAAAAATTAATACAACTGCAAAAACCTATATGAAAACTGCTGCAAATTAATACTACTACACAACCACCTATTTTCATGGACACAACCATAACTCATGGACAACTGCACAGCATATTATCTACTTTAACTATAGAGATTGAGCGGGAATTCCACCTTGCAAATGACTATATTCTTTTAATATATATAGTGATTACATATATAAAAAAGTAACTAAATAATAATTTGAGGATATGGGTGTTATAACATATAAAATCATAAAACTATTCCTGCGGGTGGACTAGGTCAAGTGCCCGTTGGTTTGCAAGATCGTGAACCATGAAATAATTTGCTACATTTTCTACTCGTTCGGATACCAATCATGTGCCTATAAGTAGAGGTGTTCGGCGGTTCAAAACCGCCGGTTCCGGTTTGCCGAAAATCGAAACCGGAACCGAACCGCCTTATGGCGGTTCACGGTTACGGTTTTGAGCCATGAACCGCCGGTTCTGAATCGAAACCGAACCTGTAGCGTCCCGATTTCGCATATACATTTATTGTGAATTTTAGAAAATATGTTCAATTTTATTAAATTAATGCCCGAATAATTTTATCATTTAACTCATTTTATTTTCATGATCATGCAAATTCATTTATGCCATTATTATTCATGTCAAGTCATGTGATTCATGTCGTTTCATTTCTCATTTTTAATTCATCATTTCGTCTCGTCATTTCTAGGCCCGAGTCAAATTTTAAATAATATTAATTGCTTCCAAAATATTTTACAAGTCAAATAATAATATTATTTATTATTAGTATTATTATTATTATAAATCTAACCATTATTTCTATCATTACCATTAATATCATAATTATCATTTAGAATAGTTAAAGTATATTTAATTGACTAATTAGTAATTTTTTTGTGCTCACGGTTCTTCCTCCCAGTTTTTCAAAACTAGAAATCTCTTTGTACTCAATCTTCTCCTACTCTCCCAATCGATTTAGAGTCCTTATCATGTACAAACACTTCCCATATATAATCAAATTACAACACCAAAAATCTGCACAATTAAACCTCCTGCAAATCTTCCCCTTCAACTTCACGGTAGAAACACTTCGCGAAAAAAATGCCATTCAACAAGCAAGAGCCAAGTCGGAAGAACCCCAATTCTCAACCCAGTTTTGAGTTCGCACGACCAGCCTTTTATTCTCGGCAGTTCGATTCTCAACCAATTTCATCATCCTGAAATTCTACAGTAAAGGTAAACCTTTAAACCTTAACATCTTCTATTCAGTTTTGAGTATTATCATCTTTTAGTTAGAACAACCCCATTGCAAACGCTTTCGGCATAGATCGGAAACCACGATCGTCTTCAACACAAAATACATCCACTCAATCTCAACCAGATTCAGGTCGAGCCCGAATCCGAAAACCCGACCCATTTATCAGTCAACCCAGAATCTGATTCAATGGGCCCGAAATTAAGCCCGAACCCCTTCACCCCATTCATATTCATCGAGCCCGAATTCGAAAACCCTTACCTGAGTCGCGACCGCCGCCGCCTTGTTGTCCATCGTTCGTGGGTTTGGTTGTGTTTTATCGAACACTATTTTCAGTCTCCAATTCGGCTTTTTATTAGCCAACCGCCGTCGAGTCAAACCCAACCCTGTTTCGCTGCGCGCTGCATCCGTCGCTGCTCATCCGGCCGCGTTTCTTCTCCCAGTGTGTGAGTGTGTGTTTTATGAGAGAGAGAACAGTGAGAATTGAGAGAGAAGCGACCAATTAGAGTGTGTCTGTGTGTGACTTCGTGTGTCTGCGTCTGACTGAGTGTGTGTGTGTGAATTTGTGTGTGTGTGCGAGAAGGATAGAGAGTTTTAGAGAGAGAGAGTTGCTCGAGGCAAATTTTTAGAAAAAGAATTCTAATTTTGAGATATACAAACCGCGAGTAAGAGGCTAAGAAGGCAGTAGCTAAGGCTAAAGGTGAGGCTTACGAGGAGATGTACAAGCGCCTAGACACCAAAGAAGGAGCGAATGCTATTTTTAAACTAGCGAAAGCTAGGGAAAGAGGGCGGCGCGACCTGGGTCCCGTTAAGTTTATTAAGGATGATTTGGGCCAAGTGTTAGTGAATGATGTGGCTATTAAGGAGCGGTGGAATAGGTATTTTTTCGAACTTTTCAATGAGGCTAGAGGTAGTGACTCGGTGGTGCAAGGAGTTAGTCTATCTTCTGCTCGTTCGTTTAGTTCCTGTGAGAGCATCAGCAAGGAGGAAATAAAGGATGCCCTAATGAAAATGGGTAGAGCTAAGGTTGTAGGTCCGGATCAGATCCCTATTGAGGTGTGGCTTTGTCTGGGGGAAGTCGGAGTTCAGTGGCTAGCAGAGCTGTTCAACATCCTTCTCAGAGGTTCTAAGATGCCGACAGAGTGGAGGCATAGTATTGTCGTGCCTTTTTTCAAGAACAAAGGCGATGCTCAGAGTTGTAGTAACTATAGGGGTATTAAACTCCTCAGTCATACTATGAAACTTTGGGAAAGAGTGGTGGAATGCAGGGTTAGAAGAGAAGTTGAGATCTCAGAGAACCAATTTGGCTTCATGCCGGGGAGGTCCACGACTGACGCCATTCATCTCGTTAGACGCCTTATGGAGAAGTTTAGAGAGTGGCGCAAGGACCTCCATATGGTGTTCATAGATCTAGAGAAGGCTTATGATAGCATTCCGCGCGATGTTATTTGGAGGAGCCTAGTAGAGAGGAGGGTGTCGTTGCCATTTGTTAGGCTGATCCAAGACATGTACTCCCAAGCTAGGACGTGCGTTATGACCCCAGTTGGTGACACCGAGTATTTTCCGGTTGAGATAGGGCTACACCATGGGTCGGCGCTAAGCCCTCTTCTCTTCACTCTAATCCTTGACGTCATTTCGCGAGGGATTCAAGATGGCATCCCGTGGTGCATGTTGTTTCCTGACGACATTGTGTTAGTGGCGGAGTCGAGGAGGGAGGTGAACTCGAAGTTGGAGCTTTGGAGGGCTAAGTTAGAATCCGAGGGCTTGCGTGTGAGCCGGTCTAAGACCGAGTATCTCTAGTGTAACTTTAGTGGTGAGGCCAACGAGGAAGATGTTGCGGTAATGATTGCGGATCAGATCGTACCCCGTACGGATAAGTTCAAGTATTTGGGTTTGATCATTCAGAAGGAAGGTGAGTGTGAAGATGATGTCACGCATCGCATCAAGGCGGGGTGGCTAAGGTGGAGAGCAGCGACAGGGGTCCTGTGCGACAAGAAAGTCCCTCTAAAGTTGAAGGGTAAATTCTATAGGGCGGCAATCCGACCTGCAATGTTGTATGGCTCTGAATGTTGGGCGATGAAGAAGTCGTTTGAGAGCAATTTGGAAGTGGCTGAAATGAGAATGTTACGTTGGTCGTGTGGTCGCACAATGTTAGATAGAATTGCAAACGGGGTTTTCAGGAACGCGCTGGAAGTGGCGCCCATTTCAGCAAAAGTTAGGGAAGGGAGATTGAGATGGTTTGGCCACGTCCGCAGGATGCAGGCATCTGCTCCGGTGAGGAGGGTCGATAGTTTATTGGTTGTCGGGGAGAGGAGGAGAGGCAGACCTAGGAGGACGTGGGAGGAGCAACTGAGATTAGATTTGAAGGCCTTAAACCTTTCCGAGACCATGACTGTTGATAGGTGCGCTTGGAGGCGCCAGATCAGAGTTGTGGATTCTTTTGTAGGGAGCGATGCTGTTGTTGAGAGCCTCAGGGTTGGGTTGTCTCGGTTAGCTTTGACCAAGAGCATTGCATTTTTACTGTTATTGTATATTTTATCCTATTGTCTTTGTGTGTGGTGTATTTTTGACAGGGAGTTGTGCGCAGAGCCAACCTCTCTTTTGTTAGAGCAGCGTTCATCGGGAGTGAAGTAGCCAAATTCCGCTTAGGTAAGTCCCATGTGGATCAAGCCATGGGCTCAGGTATGGTCTCGAGCTTTTTCGAATCATATGTTTTTCTTTGTATTTATCACACAAGATTCTGCTGTGCACTAAGCTGGGGGTCTTCACGGAAACATCCTCCCTACCGTAATAAGTAGGGGCATGGTCTGCGTAAATCTTACCCTCCCCAGACCCTGCTCTGAGCGGGATATACTGGGTATGTTTGGTTTGGTTTGGTTTGATTTTGCAAACCGCGAGTGTGAGGGAGAGTGAACTGAAGAAGGAGTGAGAATGAGAGTGAGGCGGCTGACTTATTAGGGCTAAAGGTTTTATACCCTGCCTTCTTTTAGGGTTTATCAATTTAGTCCACAAGTTCCAGACCTTCTCAATTTGACCTTAAATCAGTTTTCAGTGTATACCAATTTCAGCTTCTAATTTTCAGTTTCTTCATTCTTGCCCCAGTCAGGTTTATAATTATTTCAGTTAGCCGCAATCAGAATTATAATTTCTTCAATTTCAGTCCCTTTCGGCCAAGCTTTTGACATGTTGACATTTTTAATTACTATTATTATTCACTTACAATTTTATTTTCGGTCATATAATAATAATAGATTATTATTATTAATTGTATATAATAACAAGAACTTACGGGCCTAGAATTGTCGAGTCAAGCATCTTTATCACATTCAAGTTCAAGAACTGCATTTTTTCAGGTGTGGGGATTTATTACGCTTTTGTTTATTTTAATTGCTTTATATATTGTCTTATATGTGCACGTGAAATCAGTCAGAAGCACTTAAATGTGCAAATCAGTCAGAAGCACTTAAATGTGCAAATCAATCAGAAGCACTTAATTATGCATAAAGCCTTCGGGCTAGCCGACGGGCTTCAGGATTTATCAGTCATGTTGTTTATACTTGCTAATATATTTAGTAATTAACGTAGACATATTGCGTACTCTCCACACTGAGCGAGTTGGAATCTCACCCCACTATATATCCCCTTTCAGGTTGAGGAGCTCGATGTGGCATGCGATTGAGAGTGGGATGATCAAGCCTATGATTATATGTTTATTTATTTAATGTTATTTCTCAAACTATGTGTTACGAATAATTGTTCGATTTGTTTTATCGTCAAAATATGTTTTGTTTTAACGATGTCTCGAGAATATTACTTGCGATTATTAAGTTGTTTTTTTGAAATGTATTTCCGTAGCAACATTTTTATTTATTCTTCTTAAAATTAGAAGAACTATTTTTAGAAAAATGGTCGCTACAGAACCGGTGGTTCGGCGGTTCGTTTGTTTTTTTTTTTTTGAATTTTTTAAATTTTAATTTTAAAAAAAAGTATGGGGTAAAAATTGGACTTGAGCTTAATTCAAGTATTAAAGTTTAAACTTGAATATTGTAATTTTAAATCTTTGAATTAAGCGCCTACATATTCGATATCCGTAACTTTAGAGTTTAGGAATCAAAATCATAGTTCTCGTAGTTCATTTTTAAATTTGGGGGGGGAGGGGGAAGGGAAAAAAAATAAAAATGGACTTGAGCTTAATTCAAATATTCAAAGTTAAAATTAAGAATTTTACCTTTGAATATTTGGATTAAGTTGCCTACATATCCCCTTACCTTAGGAATCAAAGTCCTCGTAGTTCACTTACCTTATACTTACCTCAGGGAACGGAGCGGAGGCGGAGAGGAGATGGTTCAATCACCCAAGTCAACCGAATCATTGTTAGATCCGGTATCATATGTATCATTGTCTTCTTGTTCATTATAATTTGGTTCTTGTTGGCGTAACTCGACTTTCACCCAATCATTCTATAATGCCTGGGCTTCAAGATTTGAGGCGTCAATCGAGATCGTCGTTCATCTAGAATGTATCCTCCTACACTGAAGGCTTGTTCAACTGAAACTGTTGAGGCGGGGACAGCTAGTATTTCCTTCGCAATCGTGGCAACTACAGGAAAGATTGTAGACCTTTTTGCCCACCACTTAAGAAGATTGTTATTACCACCCGATCCACGTTATAAAGCTCCCAATTCACAAGTAGTTAAATAACTTTCAAGTTCTTGATAAGTATTACTTTGGTACCTTATTCATTTTCGGGATAAATCTTCTTGATAGGCATTCCATTCACTAAGATCCGGAATAGCAAAACCAAAAGAAGATATACTACTACTACTACTAGAAGGAATGTGAACAGGAGAAGAAGAACCTGTACCAAGAAGATATATTACTACTTGTACATTTTATCACAATGGTTGCACTTGGCCAAGAAATGACCGGGACCGGATGCAACGTCGTCCATTTTTGTACAATGGAGCGCAAATAATGGATATTTGAGCTCGGGTGGTTTCCTTTGTTTTGGTTTTGTTGGTTGCTCATCATCTTCATGAATCGATTTTGAGACTTCAAACATTTCGTTGATTTGTTCCTCGGTTAATTTATCGGGAACATAATCTCCAAAATTTGAACTTGGAATAGAATTGGAACTCGGAGTATGAGTAGGAGTACTACCACTAGCACCACCTCTTCCTCGTCGAGGAATGCCGGTGATAGCCTTTCCCTTTTCCCGGTTGAATTGACCACTTAAAAGTATACTTGTGAGCTTGAGAGTTGAGAGAATAGAAATTAGAATGAATGTAGAGAGAAAGTAGATAGATAGTTGGTGTGAGAAAAATGAAGGATGTTAGGGGGTATTTATAGGTGTAAAAATTTTTCAAAAAAAAAAAATTCAAAATTTGAATTTTTAACCGTTGGAACCGACGGTTCCGGTTCGAACCGGCGATTAAGCAAAATTCAAATTTTGATTTTTTTTTTTGAAAACCCGACGGTTGAACCGCCGGTTTGCGGTTCGTCAAAACACCGAACCGGAATCGAACCATCTTAAAACGGTTGACGGTTCCGGTTTTGAACCGAACCTCGGTCAACAGTTAACCGAACCGCGGTCAACGGTTCAAAACCGGCGGTTCGAACCGGAACCGTGAACACCTCTACCTATAGCGGTTTAGGTACCTTTATTTTCGGTGCATGACTGGCCGATTTTGTTAGTTTATTGGTTCTTTAGGTTTTTATGAGTAACCATACTAATACGGATATAAGGATGTCAATGGGTCGGGTAGATTGTGAGTATGCCTCTCCCATAACCTAAATTTAATTTGGATCGGGTTCGCGTACTGCCCATCGGGTAATCAGGTACCTAATGGGTATTCGGGTACCTCCATACCATATATGTAATATTATATATATTTTTAATATATAGAATATACATATAATGTCATTAATAAAGTAGTTTAAGTAAGATATAATTTAAGATATTATTTTATGAACTAAAATATATAATATATAATATATAATATAATATAATATATTTATATAATTCAAACGGGTACGCAGGTACGCTAATCGGGTAAGGTAATTAGGTAATGTCCTATACGCATACCGTACATGTACCCGATTTTAAGTGTTGGAGTTCGGCCAATACCCAACCTTATTACAAATTATCCGATGAATAAGATTGGATACGGATAAAATTAATATCTCGATACGGATATGCTTATCTATACAATAATAGGACGCGATAGGGAAGTACGATAAAAATTTCTAACTAAAAGCATTTAGGATTCCTAGCGTATGGGTTTACCCAATCTATCGGCTACCCAATTGGTCATCGTTACGTAACAAACTGAAAATGAGTCATTAATTTATTTTTACACGTGACAAAACGAGTGAATAAAAAAAAAAAAGTAACATTGTGGATTAATGATATAAGAGTATGGATTAACAAAATTTGTGAATTAATAAGTGGAATGTGTGCTTTGAGGTATCAAACTTGTGCTTTATCCAGAACATCCACAAAAATAAAAAATTTATTCCGCTAATAAATAATTACATAATTTTTTTATAAATAAATTGTTCATAAGTCTAAAATAAAGTTATTTATATAATATTTTATATAAAAGGAAACAAATAGTTTTCATATTTGCCTTATTTGCCTCTGATTCTATAAATCTTATTCTATAAACGGTTTATATGTGCCATCAAGGAAGATAATAAGACTTCGTAAAAGGAAACAAATAGTTTTCATATTAGGTAAAAATAGTATTGTATTTTAATTATCATTATAAAATCTTTAAATATATTATTTCTTTTTATAAAGTCTTATCATGTACCTTCGGTACATATTTTTATGAAGTCTTATCATGTGTCTTTAGGTCAAGTGATCGAAAAACAGTAATTTTGATACTTAAATCTGGTTGAAGTAAATTATAAAGTTCAAGCATATCGAGAGAATATGGGGTAATTTCTAAAAGCCAAATTAATCTCAAGATGCCTCACGGATTTTCAAAAATTAGACCTTCCAAAACCCTATTTGGTTCTATCTTGTAGCAGTTTCTTATGATTTTCCTTTTAGCATCTCCTTTTTTCTCATAGCCTCTTATTATAATTCTCCTGTCTTTTTATGCTTTCCACATAGACCCAGTAATTTACCGCACGACACGAAAAAATACTACACGAAAGCGACACGAAAATTTAATATTTGGTTTGCATTTTGAGTACACGACACGAAAATACACGAACACGAAAGTACACGACCGAGATTTAGTGTCGATTTTGTGTTTACCCTTTGGGTATACGACACGACATGAGGTACACGAAATAAATAAATAAATAAATATAATATTTTATATTGAATTTAATAAAAATATATATTTTATGAATTTTATTTATACTAAATTTTAAAATTTGAAAATATAATGTGAATTTTCATAAATTTCGTGTAAACCTTCGTGTTTTCGTTGCCATTCGTTTCATTTCGTCTACTAAAACCTATAAAAATAATATTATAATATTATAATTATTATTTTTATAATATTTTAATATTTATTTTATATTATGAGCCTGACACGAATACACGACACGAAACGACACGAATTTATGCGGTACACGACAAGACATGACACGAATTCATTTAGTGTCGTGTATGGATTTGGACTTTTGGTACACGAACACGAAAGTATATGACACGAAAATACACGACACGAACGAATTGTCAGGTCTATTTCCACATGTAGGCTCTTCTTATGGTATTTTCGTCTAGTCTTGTATAATTTTCTTATGGTTCTACCGCGTTTGAACATTCTTATAATTTAGCATGCATTATCTTCTTATCGTTCTCCATATATCATCTTCTTAGTGTTCTTTATTTAACATCTTTTTATTGTTTTTCTCGTCCAACATCTTCTTAAGTTCTCCAGTCTAATCTATTCTTTATTTTATTTTCTTAACATTCGCCTGTTCCATATCTTGTTTTTATGCCTCTCTTATGTAGCATCCTTTTACAGTTATCCCGTCTAACCTCTTATATAGTTCGCACATGTCACATCTTTTTAGATATAGAGGTACTGGTAAATTATTGATATCAATTCTTAAGTCTATGATTTACCTATGTATAAGATTTTTTAAAATTTCATAGAATATTCGTAATGTTTGTTAGATTCATTAAATACTTAGATATATATAGATATACCGATTACTATTATATATAAATATAGCCTTGATTATCCTAAAATATAAATCCATAAATTATGTCAAATATCTTCGTTGATCATAGACATTGGCGGATCAAATAACTAATTTTTTTAAATACATAGATCCTAAAATTATTGGTGTATTTATTCAAGTATTTAAGCATTATTTGGTGCCAATCAAAACAATTTCCTAATAAAATAAAGAAGTTGAGAGCGAATAAAACTGTGTGAAACAGTATTTGGAATTATTTAAATCATGAAAGTAAAAAAAAAAAAAAAATGTAGCAACTACGATGCTTGCAAATATAAATTTGTAATCTACATGAAGCACCATTTTTGGTACATGTAAGAAATTAAAATGAATTTTAAGTCAAATTGTGTAATTCTATGTAGCACCTTCTTATAATTTTATAACGAACTAAAATTGACGGAAAACTATATATCATATCATAAACATTAGTCCGTCATTATTCTCCCATTGCTCTCATCCACTCCATGTCAATTCAAGTCTTCAAACATTACCTCCGTGAAGAAAAAATTTATTTAGTTAATAAAAGCAATAAATATAGCAAATGTGATAGTTGCAACAAAAATATAGATTTGTATGTAAAACATAATATTGAAATACTAAATAAAATTCAATCGAATATTTTGGTGCAACACTTTCTTATAGTTCTATAGCAAAATTCCGTTCTGAAGAAGCCACATCTCATTTCAAAAATATTAGAAAAACATCACCCTCTCGTCAACTTCTTCTATTCCCCGTTAATTAACTCAATTTTACAAACATTTAATCCGTGTTTATCAAAGAATATTTTCATCGAAACTGAGAAGTTGAGAGCAAGAAGGTAAGATCGAGTGCTTAAACTCATTTAGATAATGAAAGTAAAAAACATAAGAATTATGGATGATTGGCCCATCACAGCAACACATCCCGATTGGGTGTTCGTGACCTGTTCGATAGGACATGACCCGATCTTGATCTAAATTCAATTATTTTCTCTAGATTTAATTAAATTGGCATTCTTTATTACTCCATAACTTTCCAGAATTTAAGGTTCGCTGCTCGATTGTCCGGCCAGAACTTGTTTGCCAGCATGATTGATTTCAAAGCTCTCTTTCAATACGAGTCGTTTGTATCTTGGATGTTTATCACTTAGACCATTAAATGTTGACTTGTACAATAACAATAAAAATCTTAAGGAGATAACTAATTATTTCTTTTCTCGATTACTTTTTATATTTAAATCTTAGATTTTCTTTACTTTGTTATATTCCCGACACCAAATCAACTCGCGGATACCTCAATAAGTCAGGGTTGAGATTGTTAATGTAAAAGTCCATCAAACCGACACCAAGGCCCACAAATAGGAAAGGACCGGCCCAACCATATGTTAATGGATATTCATACTTGATCCAGCTCCAATGGAAGAGTTGAAGAGATGGAGATCTGCTGAGAGATGGAGAATCTGAGATATTTGTGGGTGGAGAAGACGAAGTCGCTTGTGTTGAAGAAGGGAAAATAGGTTTTGGGCTTTGAGAGAGGGAAAGAGTGAAAAGAAAATGGAGTTTGGGCTCTAACAATTGGGCTTGGTCTTAAAATCGGATTAGTATACTTCTAGGGAACCGGATGGGACAGGACTGAAATCTCTCTCATGTCATGTTTCTGTTTTAAAATGGACTCTTTTCCTCCCACCAATCCATGAATCTCCGTTTGATAAAACTAAAATAATGAGGAAAAAAAACTTTTTTTCGTTTTAATTGTAATTTGTTTTAAATATATATTTTAGTTTATCCTAAAATTACAATTGTGTTTATATAACATTTTTCAAAAAATAAAATATATCTTATATATATATATATATATATATAAAAGATACGGGTGAGTTCTAGTGAGAATAGATTTATAGTTAAGAAATAAATACATCCATAACATTGATTTAACTGGTTTTAATGATTCATATTAAATGCAAAATGAGGAAAAGATCATTTTCATATACTAATGATGAGTTTACCAAATGAAGAATCAGTTATTGATTAAGAAACAATCCAAGTCTTCATACAATTTGGACCATACATCACATGCAATCTCATTCTCATTTGATCTCTTCTATATAAGATGGGTTCATGTGAGAATGCAATTTAAGTTAAGAAATAAGAATGAACTCCATCTATAGATCTTGATAAATAGATCGCCTAGATTTATTCTCACAAAAATTTGATGCATATAACGCAATATTGCAATGCATCGATATTTTGATACATATAATGCATATTTTAATGCATTGCAATTTTGATACACGAAATGCATATATTTCATGCATAATTAATACAAAACGCATGCATATTTGCAATTCGCATGATAAGAACCATTCTCATTTGATTATATATATATATATATATATATATATATATATAGAGAGAGAGAGAGAGAGAGAGAATGATTTTTTGAGTCTGAAATAAGGATAAATCTGAATCATTGATCTTTGTGTGATGTACGGTCCAGATTGATTTATGCATGCAACCTATGCTTTTTTTTTGAACAAGAAAAGAAGAATGTTCTTAAAGCAAGGCATAAGCAATGCCAACAGCAAATACAATCGTGTTCTGCAGCAAAACCCAACAGAAGTTACAAAATCAATACCACCAACACCACATCAAAAAAGAAAAATGATATACTCCCAACGGGATTGACTATGTGGAAACACCCTTAATGGTGAAATCTAGAAACCAATTGCATTATTAAGTAATTTCATTGCATATTTGTTATTGTTCGTTGCATCAAGCTGGTCGCTAGTATATGCAACAAATAATGCAATAAAAAAATATATAAATGCATATAATTTTACTCATCTACAACCGTTAGATCACTAATATCAATGGCCAACAAAAGTTTCTAGATTTCACAAGGTAATTAGTTTTCATATGATATATTTCCTACTCCCAACAGCATAATCATAAATTAGAGGATTAAGTATCCAGTTACTGTACTTAACACTCGAACCATTCATATTTCTCCACTCCGTTTCCCAGCACCATGTTTGTGATATTATTTCCCCGACAATCTTTTCGTGCATCAATATTGCAATGCATTAAAACTATGCATTATATGCATCAAAATATCGATGTACTAAAATATTGCATTCCATGCATATATTTTTGTGAGAATAAATCTAAGCCATCCATTTAATCAAGATCTATGGATCAAATTCATTCTTTTTTCTTAACTTGAATCTCATTCTCACCGGAACCCCCATATATATATATATATATGTATATATATATATATATCAAATGAGAATGGGGTTTATTTTGAGAAATAAGAATACAGCGCAGCCCTTGATTGCATGTGATGGCTGATCCGGATTGGATAAATACGTGGATTGTTTCTTAATTAATGACTGATTCCTCATTTGATAAACTCATCATTAATATATGGAAATAACTTTTCCTCATTTCATGCATTTAGTCTGGATCATTAAACTAGTTAAATCAATGGTATGGATGTGTTCCTCTTTCTTAACTAAAAATTTATTCTCACCTGAACACACACACACACACATATATATATATATATATATATATATTATTTAGTTT
The DNA here is from genome assembly GCA_033398695.1 of Orobanche coerulescens. Lineage (NCBI taxonomy): Eukaryota > Viridiplantae > Streptophyta > Magnoliopsida > Lamiales > Orobanchaceae > Orobanche > Orobanche coerulescens. The sequence continues at coordinate 124,794,924 of CM065819.1, read as the reverse complement.
AAAAAGATATTTTACTTATTGTTACTTGTCTTTTCACAATTTATAGATATTGGGTTCTTTCGTATTTTTTCAAATATTCTAATTTTGTCATATTGAATAGTAATTATTTTGTTAAGTTGGAAGAGAAGAATTAGTAATTAACTTTTCAATTGTGGCTTGCCCTTTTATAATTTACATATTGTTCCGAAAATTATTATTCTCGTGATATCTCTTACCTAATACTGATTGTAGATGCATAGATGGAAGGTTCTAGATCCTTCTAGAGGTAGTAGGATCCTATTAGATGTCTTACCTTATTTAGGAATCCTATGTATGGAAAGACTCTTATTGTAATGCCTATATAAAGGCCCCTCTATCCCCTCTATCAGCACATAGTCCCAAACTGAGCAAGAAATTTTTCTTTCCTCTCCCGTTTTTTTTTTTCTGAAAATCCCGAAAAAAAAACAGAAAATCCAAAAAAAAAAGAGTTGCTGCCGAAAACCCTAAGTCCCGCCGCGCCGCTCCCCCGATCTGAAAACCAGATCGCCGCCAACAGCGCCTGAAATCCTAGCCTCCGACAAATATCAACCCCAATCGCCCGAACCCGTCGCCTCCTTTCCACGCACAGATCGGATCCGCCATTTTCCTCCACAACCGCCGCGTCTGGAACCCTGCAATTTGTAACACCCCCAAAACCATTCGGGATATTACAGTGCTGTGGGTCCCGCGCCGGAACCCACCAGGCTAAAAACCGTTTACCAAACCATTTCAATAACGCCAAAAGGTCGATGACGGTAGTATTTTGCAAATACTCAAATATTTTCAAAAACATAATTTTGAAATACCGTCATAAAATACCATTTGAAAATACAAGGCGAAGTGCCAATTCTCGACAGTTCAAAATGTACGTTAAGCCACCCCTTAAACGTACCGATAAAATAATTTGGGAAAAAGAGTTTGACGAAAATAACCCAAGTTCGTAAAATGCCCAAAAGGCCATTTTAAAATACACACACGAGTTGGTAAAAATACCAAAGAGCCATTTTGAAATATACACATGCAGCGGATAAATGCAGTTCAAAATACACATTTGCAGCGGAAAAGAATAACCAGAAAAGAAATACTCGATACTCCAAAACATGCCACCGCCAGTATCACATCGGGAAGCTCATCCCTTCACGACCGCTACTAGCTCGATCTCCGAGTACCTAAAAATAAAGCCCACAAAGGGGTCAGCCACAATACTCAACAATGATATCGATCACATCATCATAAATAATTACATACCAATGTAGTAATACTGTAAGAATACTACCAACGTAATCTTACCATTATAACCTTACCAATTCATGGCAATCCAAACCAAATCGATCCTTACCATAATTCACATTTCGCATTTTCGAATGACGAAAAGAAATCAACAATTATCTGTACTGTATTCCAAAATACCAACAATCCTCCAAACCTCATCATAACTTATAAGTGTGGAAATAATCCAACCTGTGCCAAATCCTGTCCGTCGGATCGCACAATCAAATCTCAATTTGGGTAAAACCAAATATACACGATACATCTGTAGGTCAAATTTCCACAGAACAATGATAACAAGTATCTGCAACATCGACGTACAGTCCAAATACTCATACGATCAACACAAGGATCAAAACAATAGGTCAATCGAGAATATTATCGACATGATGACTCCAATACGATCAATAAATAATCAACGATAACTGAAAATACCCTCAACATGGTAGACTCCAAATAATCAACAAAGGACCAACAATAACCGAGAATACCCTCAACAAGGTAGACTCCAAATAATCAACAATAATGGATCTCAAAGAAATACTTTGACTGTCGAACATACCCCTCGGGCGTATGAACAACCAGTTGCAAACCGTCGAACACATCCAATACTATGGACTATAAAACGACAAAAATATACGGCTCAAAGATGGACATCACAGTACGCCCGATCCAGAAATGTGTCCGTGCACAAGCCACCCCGGGTATCGATCAAATACACGTGTGGTCTTGTACCTAATTAGCCTCACGAAACTACGTCTCGTGTGCATGGTTCAATGCGGAATAATATCAACACATAACCATAGTGTGCCCAGCTAAAAATCCTACACAATAACCAATCGGAATGCAGATATGATTCCAGATATGTCACGATGCAACATGACAACGAATTCAATAAATCATATATCCAATAAGGATCAAAAGACTCACCGAAGTGAACAACAACAGACTGGCAATGAAAAGTCGACACGACTAATCAATACCCAAAACAACAATTCTGCGATCATCATCCCCGACAAATGATCAACACGATCAACGATCTCAATACAATCAGCCCTGGGATCATCATCCCTCAACGAAATAATCAATCGGAATCAACATACAACATATACAATAATTCCTCAAAACAATTATCCTCGTAACTGAACAATACTGGAATTACCTCAAGCCGAAGACAATATCCTTTCCACGAACCAACATCCCTGAACGAATACACAGTTATACGAATAATCTCAAATAAGGTACCATCCATTCAATACTAATAAATCTTTATCCCGATACTTAATGTCATCGCGATAATTATCCTCGATATCCGATATACTATACCCTTGACCAAAGATAACTCACGTATTCCTTGAACACAATTAAATCATATACCTTATGATTTAATACAAACCAGAGCACGATATACAACTCATTAACCGACAACTTACCTTTCTAACAACATTGCTATACGAATTATAAATGAAATGAAAACGAAACCATTCATCAAATATTATAAATTGAACAAGTATAAACTTGCCTCGATACCGATACCACGAAGCCGTTACCAAAATCCATTGCCTTCGTCTACGAGCTCCTCAGCCCCGACCAAAAGCAATCTACGAACTCTTCGACTTCAACCGCAACACAACGGTCATAATCCACGATCAAAACATATCAACCTATTGCAATAATCAATTAACAACAATCCGATAACAATCAATAACCGACATAGCCAACCAAGCGACTTAACGGCTCAATAATACCCCGATCATAAACAAAACCGAACAATACAACTCAAACAAATACGAACTCATATCCAAGATACAATTCGTAACTCGATGATCACAAATAACAATCAATAACCGATCAACAAGCACAACGGTTCTACAATATCCCGATTAAACACATATCCAAAAAATCCGAACCAATCAAACACGAATTCAAAACCACAATACGATTCCAAAATCCCAAGATCATATCAATAATCAATTTAAACCAACAAGGGTCCAACATTACCGATTCCAAATTCAATCTTAAATACGGATACAAGTTTCCTCCTTGTAAATTCATGATATAAACCAATTACCGGTTATCATCATCAATCCGGACAATCTGATCAATTCAACATTATAGAATACCATAGTCCAAAGGTTTCAAATATTTCCATTATCCGAATTGAATACTTGTTCAATACGTATAAATTCTCAAACTCAAAAGTGAATCATAATCTTATCAAACCCGGAACCATATTCGTATTCCTATACGAATATTGTACCAAAATACATAACTTAGGTCTAAATGTGAATATTCCATATTCATGTCCAAAACACCAACACTTTAAAACGTATTCATCAAATCAATGATCAATCCATCCTGATATTAATGACTTTTAATTCCAACTTCAATTCCAAACATGAATCAAACAAGACTTCTTCTTGTTATAATAGTAAATTCGTAAGAAACAATTTACCAATTATTATCATGAAGAATCACAATCCAATTATTCGAAATCTTCCGAACAATCATAACATGTATAACTCGCGAGTTCTTCAAGAACACGAATTATCTGAATCCGCGTTCATAATCCATAAAACAACAAAATCCGATGTTTTCTAACATCTAAACAATCCTTAATCATAATTCAAGGTGTATATAATCATGTTCTTCAACATATGATCTTCTTAACATCAAAAATCGAAGCAATACTACCAAGAACATCAAGAATATTATGATTCCATAATCATAACAACATAATCAAGATATAATCCAACATATTATCATCTTCCTTCAACATACACCACATATAACCTCAAGAATCGAAACAACAACATCTTAATCATCTTCATACGAATCATTCATCAACTATAACATCAAAATCCGAAATGAAAAGGAGGTTTATCCAACATACCTCTTAGAAGATGGAATACACAAGAAATCACTTCAAGAATCATCAATATCTCCATATCCAAGCTCCAATCCCATGTTTCCAGGCTCATAATCGACGTAGGAAAGTCAAAATCTCCCTCTCTCAGAGTTTGGAGACGAAAAACGAAGTGAAAAGCTGAAGAGAAATGAAAGACGGGCGTCCCCTTATAAAACAATCCAGCTCGTTACGTACGTAACCTTCCTTGGTTAACGTACGTAATACACCCTTACGTATGCTATATGACCTTGGTAGCGTACGTAACTCAGTCCAGAGTTAACTGACCTGTTTTGCGTACTTCTTTACGTACGTAACACTTTCGCCATAACGTACGTAATACGTACGTTGACTTGCTACAGTACAATGGTCGTGTTACGTACGTAACACATCCTGTATAACGTACGTAACACGTACGTTGACTCACCTGTCAACATCCTCCACCGAAATTTGCCGACACCGGATCCCACCTGCCGACCATGACTCGGTCTTTTCCGATGCCCTCGTTACGTACGTAATACCTTAGCCTTAACGTACGTAACCATGCCAATCTCACGTACGTTAGCTCACCTTGTTAACGTACGTAACAATTCTATACTTAGCCAATTTCAGCAATTCCTGTCCAATATCACGGCATACCAAACACGAGCATACGGCAAAAATCAATATATATACTCAATCCAAAAATATTCTCATACCATATACCTGATATCCACATCAGTTCAACCTGATACAGCAAATCCTCAATATAACTGTCAATCAAAACGTCAATTACGCAAGTATAACTGTCTCGGTCCTCAATTTATTTTATCCATACTGTATAGATACCAAACTATACAGTATATCTCAGATAAAATAACGCGAAAAATTTATATTGAAAATCTGGGTATTACACAATTAGTCGTATTCCTACGATCCAAACCGTCGGTCGGCTTCATCACAGATCACCGCGCAGAGCCAACCTCAAAGCCTGGCCCGCTTCATCCGCCTCAGATCAGGTTCAAGATCCGATCGCGAATCTTAGTGAAATTTAGCTCGTCACCTGCCCTAATCCATACCCGTAACAACTCTTCTCTTCTGACCCGAACCCATCTGCGACCCAGGATCAGAAACCGGACCTATTTTTGCCTAGTCCCCTCCCAGCCCATTTTTTCTAAGACCAGATCAGCTTCAATTGGAGCCCGACCCGGTTTTCAGTATCCGCTTCATCAAATCAGGTTTTTACAGTCACAAAAAAAGAGAGGAGATCCGACCCGATCCACCGAGCTCCATCCCCGATCGCCCACGCCATGCCAAACCCGTCTCTCGCGCCCGATCCAACCGAGCTCCATCGTGATCAGTCCAGCCCGGATCGTCCAGCCGTTTGTTGCCTAAAGTTGCGACCCGATCTGATCGAATTACCATCGAATTGTCCAAATGGTTTTATGCATGTGATATTTACTGTTTGAAAACCACGTGCAGTCGAGGCAAAATCTATCGAAATCGGAAAAAAACGAGAAACGAGAATTTCCGCGCATAAATTTTCTGTACAGCGCAGTCGTACCAAAATCATGTTTCCTGATTCGTTAACCGTCTGATCGGTTTGAAATTTTGGCAGCAACTTCCTAACACAAATATCTATATATTCAATGGTGGAGATTGGATTTTGAGTAATAATGCTTACTGAATCTGTCTCCGAACAGAAACAGATTTTTACGAGGAAATTCGGAGATCCGACCTCATCCAATACCGAGCTGCTGCAACGCCGCTCCCGAGTCCTTTTTCGGCCGATTATCGATCCCAGTAGCCCTTTCCGGGTGTTTCTCAACTCTCCATATTTTCCTAGTTAATGATTCATTTGTTCTTTGATTGTACACTTATGAATTTTACCATGTTTATATTTTACGAGAATATAGGAAAATATGTTGCTCATGACGACATGCACGCTATGGAAAGAAGCCATATTTATTATCCCATTCAAGGATCCAAGTAAATATAGAACCGAGTATCCACGCAAATATGTTGCTCATGATGATGTGCATGCTATGGAGAAAGGCCAAATTTATTATCTCGTTCAAGGATCAAAGCAAATATGGAACCGAGTACCCGCGTAAGATTTTATTAAAGTTCCCGTTTTTCAATTCCTCTTGTTTGGGAAATTTTTTTGGGGGAATTGGGTATTTGGGTTCTTCATCTCCCACGCTACTTTACGGCGGATGAGACTATGAGAGGTGGTATCACTCTCGTATGTCGAAGTAAACTGTGTGACGGTCCTGGGAGAGTCACGGATAATTGTTGAAAGTCGATATTTGTGGTTGTTGCATACACCACGGTTTGGGTGTGATTTTACATCGCCGTTTTGTCGATTTTAAACCAACAATTAAATAAAATGAACATTGTCGGTAACGGTAAAGTTATGACTGTTCATGATTAGTCACGGATTTGTGACGTACAAATGGGACAAACATCGATTGCGACGGATATGTCGTGGTTAAAATCGATTTATGACGGATTTGTCACGTTGAATTGAGCGACCACCACATTGGTCTTGACCCAATCCCATACTTGGAAAACTCCATCTTTTATCCTATTAAAATAAAATATTACATGTGGATGTAGTCATGCACTGTCTCCTTATAATATGATATATGAAAGAATGTACGAGTAATTCTCAAAAATTTTAACATGTAAAGCAATGGCATATTGTGGTAAATACATGAATTCATTGACATCGATTATAGTTCGTATGACTATAGGTCTGAATATTTTTCCGAGTATTTGTAAAGGCATGTGCCTTATACATTTGACTATGTTTAGTCGATCTTATTGGATGGTCAAGACGAGTTGGTTATAGTATATTCATTATGTCTCATGGTTCAAAATGCTTAATATTGATGCACCGCGTTGCATCCATATAACATGGCTATTATGACGTATACTTGCAAATTGAGAATTAAAATTCTTAGTTGATTTGATGCACTTTGGTGGATTTTGTCTACACTTTTGATCATGACTAGGCGCATCCTCCTTGGTATTTGTTTATGCTTTGAAAGTTCAAACGGAATCAGTGGTTTTTAAACAGACTTAGTTGTACCGACATTCCTACTTTCTCTGCAAGTCTACCAAGTTGGAGTTACCGAAATAATCATTAGTCAAGATAAGAACGAACACCCTGCTGCGTTTAAACGCACCTATGGCTGTCATTGTCATATTTTTATATCAACACTTATGCCATTTGATATAGGTCTGGGACTTTTGGAACCGGGAACCGCAGAACCGATCCGAACCGCATCGGAACTGACGGTTCGATTCGGTTCCTAGCAACAAATTTTTTTTTTCGGTTCGGTTCATACTGTTAGTATTCGGTTCGCGGTTCCTGTTTGTTTTAAAGAGGAACCGATCTGAACCGCAAGGAACCGTCCGAACCGCACCGAACCAAGAAATCGACCCTCTGAATATAATATAATATAATATATTCTTATTAAACATAATTAATATAATATAAAATAATATATAAAGTTCTTAATAAAATAAAATATAATATAATATATTTCGTCCAAACCATACAAAATCAGTTCCGGTTCGGTTCCGGTTCGGTTAGGTTCCTGTGCGGTTCGGACCAAAAAAACTGGAAAAACCGAATCGCAAAAAAACTATGCGGTTCGGTTCCGGTTCCTGTAGTTTTCTCCTAGGAACCGAAAAGTCCCAGGCCTAATTGGATATGGTCGCAACCTTGTTTTCTCACTAAACTTGGGAAATACTAAAGCAGTCAATTAAAACATGCACTGTGATCTGAGTTTAATGATTCGTATGGTGAACAAACTATGGATAGAAAGATACGGAAGTCTAATTTCCAGAACATCTAACCGTTCGTCCATAGCCTTCCTAACAAGGGAGTTATCGCTGTTTTAGTGAACAAAGGTCAAGCTGTACTGAATTTTATTTCCAGCGATTGTGCTAACTTTTATCCCAATCAACTTGGTTCCCATCTTAATTTGCAAGTAGTCTTATGACACATATTTTTCAACCTTTTTTTTGCCGAATTTGCCATAGATGATGCAGTTTTTTGGTATGCATTGTATGCTAAAATATCATCTTTCAAATGTTGAAAAATAGTTTCCTTGGGGAAGCCCAAAATACGCACCCTTATAATAAGGTCGAGCGTGTGCATGGTAGTGTTACACCATGTTTGTATCGTAATTTTGCCCCGTAGGCATATAACCTTGCCATGTTATGCACTCATATGGTAGATCATTTTGATCTTATCAGGTATAAAATCTCTATGTTGTTGGAGTGTTCGCTATGCTCATGCTTATAAAGATTTTGCAAGCAAAATTGAGTGTGTATTAAGCTATTTCCAAGGAACACAATATTTTTGGATTTCGTGTTATAAATCCATTGTGACTATGATGAGTAGGTCATCACAATCAATGAGCGATATAATGCTCAAGTTGTTGAATGTCGAATGGCGTTTTCTAGTCACATATGTTCCCTAACAATTGAATAAAATCTTCATAGCATCTCATTATGATTTGTGAGAAATAAAATCTTATGCATCACTTGTATTGGATATGTGAAAAGGAAAAATATTCATGAGTCAATATGGTCCGGCTTGCATCGGTTTTTGTAACCAGAAGATGTATTGGGACATTGACATATTTAGGCTTTAATAGTCCGAAGTTTGGACAGTTTGATGATCCATACACTATGGTATTGCCATGGACATCATTTTTTTCTTTGAACAAAGAAACTAGATGGATCAAAAACACTAAAGTACGTTGGTGGAGTCGTGAGCAGGGCTCATAACCGATGATGATATTTATATCATCCGCGTCTTGCTTTCATAAGCATGTGTGACGCCAAAGACCCCCCGATGATCCTTCTTAGCCATGTTCATTGATTAAAGCCTATTCTTTGGCATTGTTTAGTATATTTTGAGTAATAATTTTTATTAGTATTTTATGTATATAATTGTGTGTTTTGTGTGATAATTTATTCGTTTTACAATATATTTATATTATTTCATTTTGTTAGAACTTTTTATAATTTTGTGTCATTTTTGGATAATTAATTGGAATTAAATCATATCTGCAGGTTAACCAACCGGTACAAGACAGATCAATTAGTTCAAGGACGATATTTTTCCAAAATTCAAATATAGTCACGACTGGTCTCATTTTATTCATCTCGTCGAGAAGATCGTTTTAAAAAAAATTCATCTGAATCCGAGTTCGTATGAAGAAGTTATGACCGTTCGAAGAACAATTAAAAAGACGGGACATATTGTGCCACGTGTCAACACCCGATTGGACCGGAAATTCAACTCTCTGCTGATGTCATCCATGACATCAACATCACTTGGCAGCCGTGAATTATTGAGTAGGGGATTTAAAAATTTTAAAAATTGCTATTTTTAAAAATTTTAAAAATTGATTTTGAAGTAGTATAAATAGGGGATGAATGTGTAGTGTTTTGGGGGAGAAAAAAAGAAAATAGAGAGAGTTATTGTAAGAGAGAAAAATAAAAATATTGTGTAATAAAATTATATTTGAGTATTAATTATGAAATATTTATTTATTTGTGTTGTTATTATGAGTGGGTAATTTTATTTTACTGGGTTATGATAAAACTATGTCCATATTATTATTAATATTTATATAATAATTCCAAATAAATATTTTTAACGATTATGATTTTCGTTTCAATAGGGAAATATTATTTCATCAATTATATCACGTATTTTTTATAGTTATAAATTCCCCCTTGCTTTGTGATTATGGATATTAGTTAATTTCTTTGATTATTTATTTTTCATTAAATTGGATACATATGATGCTTAAAATTATATTTTTCAAGCGAAGAAAAATCTATATTTGAATTATAAAGAAAAATCTATATTTGAATTATAATTTTGTACTTATTGTTAAATACATAGGGAAATAGTGAGATTGATTTCAGAATCTATTCCCTGAATTTCTTGGAATTAAAACATAAAATAAATAATAAATAGACATTGGTGGATTCTAAACCCTAGTAAATTATTTAAAATCAATTTACCTAAAATCTACTTAAAAATTACTGTTATTTAATGCAATTATTATAACAAATCAAAATTAAATTATTCGGGACTAGGTTACAATTTAATATAATTTGGTTCAAAACGATAGGAATAATTTTACTTCACTATTATAGTCCTCCCTGTGGAATCGACCTTGCAGCATATCTACATCCAACAAATCGTGCGCTTGTGAGTATAGACTAAAGAATCAACAAACAACAAATTTTTGGTGCCGTTGCCGGAGAGGCGCAAACGCAGTACAAGAAGACTGTCGTCACCAAGTTAGTTAAATTCTTCTACTAGTTATTTATTTTACTACATTTTCTTTATTATTATTATCTGTCTTTTAATAACCGTTTTAGATTGTGTTAGTTTAAATAATAGTTAGTAGTAGAATTTATTTTCTTTTTATGTTTATAAAAAATTTTGAAAAATAATAAAAACTTATAATAATAAAAATAAAATATAAGTAATAATAATGCAAACTACTGTTCATTTTCGTAAAAATAATAATAAAATAATAAAATAAATAAAAAAGTCCAAAAATATATAAAAAAATAAAAAAAATCTGAATTTTTTTAAAAAAAATCAGAACTTATTTATTTTTATTTTAAAAAAGATCTGGAAAATAAAAAAAAGTTTCAGACTTTAAAGTAATATTTTTGTTATTCTGGAATATTAATATTAAAAAAATCAAAAATTTTAATTTAAATTCGAAAAATAAAAAAAATAAAAATAAATTAAAAAAAAATCTGGAATATAGCAATTTATTCATTTGATCACGATTTAACCCTTTGGTTAACGGATCCGCTAGATTATCCAATGACCTCATATAGTCAATAGAGATAACCCCACTTTTGATCAAATGTCTCACGGTATTATGGCGTCGAAGAATATGTCGAGACTTTCCATTATACACGTTACTTCTTGCCCTACCAATAGCAGCTTGGCTATCGCAGTGTATCATCACTGCAGGCACTAGCTTTGACTAACATGGAATATCTTCTAGAAAGTTTCTGAGCCACTTGGCTTCTTCACCAGTTTTGTCCAAAGCTGTGAATTCCGATTCCATGGTGGACCGGGCTATACACATTTGTTTCGCGGACTTCCACGAGATAGTTCCACCCCCAGTGATAAACACGTAACCACTTGTAGAAAATAAACTTTTCGTATCGGATATCCAATTCGCATCATAGTACCCTTCAAGTACCGGGGGGTATCTCGAATAGTGTAACCCAATCGCATCATAGTACCCTTCAAGTACCGGGGGGTATCTCGAATAGTGTAACCCAAGATTTTGAGTATACTTTAAGTACCTCAAAACTCTAATGAGAGATTTCCAATGCTCTTTGCTTGGATTGCTCGTGTAACGACTCAATTTGTTCACAGCGCAAGCAAAATCGGGTCGAGTGCAATTTGTAAGATACATTAAACACCCAATGACTCGTGCATATTCTTCTTGTGCAACGGGCTCCCCTAGATTTTTGCTCAAGTGATCATTTAACTCTATTAGGGTCTTAGCCGGCAAGCTATCAAAAGCATTAAACTTCTTGAGAACTTTCTGGGCATAGTGAGATTGTGTCAAGATGATTCCATCAGATTTTCTCAAAATTTTCATTCCAAGAATTACTTCGGCTAGCCCCATTTCTTTCATATCAAAATTTCTTTTTAACATGTTCTTAGTGTCGTTAATGTAACACCCCAACTAGGCAGATATTACAGTGCCATGGACCCCCGACTGGGACCCACCAGGCGAATGAAAATTAATAAATTACACAATACAAATGTAGTACCGAACTACATTACATCATCAATTACTCCGATGAGGAGTTTCAAATACAATACACCCAGGGAACACTGAATACATGTATATTTTATATGAAGATAAAATATACAACACTGAACAAATAACAATCCAAAAGGAAGTGCAACGGAAAATACATAACAAGGAAACATGAACGAAATGAAGAGACTGGGCCCCCTACTAGTATCACTGGGACTCCTCGCCGTCAACATTCTCTTCCCGTATTTTTGCCTTGCCATGACCTAAAAACAATATCCCCAGCGGGGTCAGTTACACAGAACAACAATCCTCAAGAGTTGAACAATTTACAACAATCACATATCTTAGTTATGAAATCCAGCTGAAGAGGGGCATCATAGTACGCCTGTAATGGTATGTGCAAGTGCACAGGACGAGTGTACGGACACACCCGCCCTTGTGCCTAATTAGTCTCACGTAGGTACGTTACCGTGTGCACAGTCCATTGTGTTGGTGAACCTGATCACATGACTATCAAGTGCCCGACTAAAAATTCCACACATCCCCACCCGGCCATGCAATATGAACCCAGAAGGCCACAAGAACAAAGTGAGGAAAAATGACGAACTGGACTGGACTATCCAATTTATACTGGCCCAATTTAGCGCACGCTATGTCCTGATATGTACCGTGCGCTAGCGGGTTAACTGGGCAGTCCAGTGAGCTCTGACTGCCTCGTTAGCGTACGCTACGAACTTGGTAGCATGCGCTAACGTCTTCCCGATAGCGTGCGTTAACCAAAATGTTAGCGTGCGCTAACTGATGTCTGATGCCCAGTAACTGAAGTCCAGAACCTACTGTCCTCTGGCCTGACTGAGCCTTAGCGCGCGCTACCCAATTTTTAGCGTGCGCTAGCAACTAACCCTTGCGTACGCTATGCACACTCTTAGCGTACGCTACGAATTATTTCAACTCAGTCCAGTACCCACTGGAATGTCTATTCTAATATGCTAGTGCGCGCTGATGGATCCCGATAGCGTGCGCTACACACATCATTTAACGTACGTTATACTCCAATTGTAACGTGCGTTACGAACCTCACTAATCCCGTCCAGTGCCTTCTGGACTGTCTGTCCAAATGCATTATCGTGCGCTAATACTAAGAGGTTAGCGTGCGCTATATGTACTCAATTAGCTAGCGCTAAAAAGAGTATGTAGCGTGCGCTACTACTCACGCACAGTCCACCACAAAGATGACGATGAAGATAAATTCGGCTAAAATCTCAAACAAGGTAGAAAGATGAATGATAACTGATCCAGAATTCCAGGTACGTCAAACAGTGAACACGATGAACGACCATGAATGATGAATGATTATTACTGAGTGAAATATTATTGAATGAAAATTAACTGAACGATAATGAATGAATTTACAATCGGGTATTACATACTCCCCCCTTAAAAATAGTTTCGTCCCCGAAACTAAGGGTCAAACAAACCAGGATAACTCTCTCGCATACTATCCTCGGTTTCCCAAGTAGCCTCTTCGACTCCGTGTCCAGACCACTGAATCTTAACCAAAGGAATCGTCTTGTTCCTCAACTGCTTGATTCGTCGCTCTAAGATTCATACAGGACGCTACTCGTACGTATGATCATCCGCAATCTCAATTTCATCGAACTGAAGTATGTGATTAGGGTCGGCAACATATTTCCGCAACTGAGAGACATGAAATACGTTATGAATTCGGCTCAAGGCTGGAGGTAAAGCCAATCAATAAGCCAGATCGCCCACTCGATCCAAAATCTCAAACGGTCCAATAAATCACGGACTAAATTTCCCCCGCTTCCCGAAATGGAAAATACCTCAACTCGGGGATACCTTGACCAAAACGTGATCACCTGTCTCGAACTCTAAGGGTCGACGATGGTTATCGGCATACGATTTTTGACGACTATGAGCGGTCAACAAACAACTCCTGATCAAAGCTACCTTCTCGCGGGCGGCTATAAGCATATCGGGCTCAGTGCCGACTGATTCTGATAAGTCATCCCAGCATAGGGGAGATCGACAACGACGACCGTATAATGCCTCGTAAGGTGCCATCTGAATCGAAGCGTGCCAACTGTTATTATACGTGAATTCGATCAACGGTAGTTGGGCTTCCCAATCGTCTTTCCAATCGAGGACGCATGCTCTCAACATGTCCTCCAAGGTATGAATAGTTCTCTCTGATTGTCCGTCAGACTGAGGGTGAAAAGTCGTGCTGAAGTTGAGCTGAGTTCCCATGGCACGATGAAATGATTTCCAAAAACATGACAAGAATCGCCCGTCACAATCAGAAACGATACTCTTAGGAGTACCATGCAATCTCATTATCTCTTTAATGAACAACTGCACAAGTCTCTCGTGACCCCACGTATCCTTAATATCCAGGAAATGAGTTAACTTAGTTAAACGGTCCACAATCACCCAAATTGTATTCATGCCCCGCCGACTCATCGGCAAACTCGTGATGAAATCCATTGAAAAATTCTCCCACTTCCATTCTGGGATAGGAAGCGGTTTCAGCATGCCCGCCGGTCGCTGATGTTCTATCTTGACTTGCTGGCAGGTGAGACATCTCGAAACAAACTCTGCGACTTCTCGCTTCATGTTACTCCACCAGTAATTTTGTTTCAAGTCTTTGTACATCTTGCTAAACTCCGGATGAATAGAATAAGGGGTAGCATGAGCCTCTCTCAAAATTGAGTTTTTCAACTCGTCATCCGCCAGAACACATAATCGGTTCTTAAATTGCAAAAGTACATCCTCGTGAATCACAAATCCAGGGGCTTTCCCCTGAGTCACATCATCTCGAATACGCAACAAAAATGGGTCTGAGCCCTATTTTAGTCTGTTCGCCTCCTCAAGTGGCGATGAAATCTCCAGCATGCAAAGCTGTCCTTGTACACGCTGTAACCAAACATCGATCTCATGCCTAAGGAATTCATGCTGAAGTTCCTTCTGAACAGTTAAATGAGCAAGCATCTGCTCCTGAACGGACTTACGGCTCAAGGCATCCCGGGTGATACTGTATCTCGATATCATAGTCCTTAATCAATTCTAACCACCGTCTCCGACGCATATTTAACTCCTTCTGAGTAAATATATACTTCAAACTCTTATAATCGGTGAAAATCTGACAGGTGACGCCATAAAGATAATGACGCCAAATCTTCAATGCGAATACCACGGCCGCTGGTTCCAGGTCGTGGGTTGGATAGTTGACCTCATAAGGCCGCAGTTGCCATGAGGCATAAGCAATCACCTTCCCGTTCTGCATTAATGCACATCCGAGACCCTGCCCGGATGCGTCACTATAAACTACGAATCCCTCCATCCCTTGTGGTAAGGAAAGGGCATGCGCTGAAATTAAACGGCTCTTGAGTTCCTCAAAACTCCGCTGACATGCATCAGTCCACATGTATTTCTTATCCTTCCGCAAAAGGTTCGTCAAGGGTTGTGCGATTTTAGAAAATCCCTCCATAAATCGCCGGTAATATCCAGCTAATCCGAGAAAGCTTCGGATTTCCTTAACATTCTTCGGAGGTTGCCAATCTTGGATAGCCTCCGTCTTCTGAGGGTCGACACGTACTCCGTCTGCTGAAATTACATGTTCGAGAAATGTCACCTCGGACATACATAATTCACACTTGGAAAACTTTCCATAGAGCTGCTCTCGTCTCAACACGTCGAGAACCTGATGAAGGTGAAATTCGTGCTCCTCTCGGTCACGAGAATAAATCAAAATGTCATCTATGAATACAACCACGAACTGATCCAAATAGTTGATGAAAACTCGATTCATTAATTCCATTAATACCACAAGTGCATTAGTTAACCCAAACGGCATCACTACAAACTCGTAGCGCCCATAGCGTGTTCGAAACGCCGTCCTTGTAACACCCCCAATCCACTCAGGGATATTACATGCCGTAGAACTTTTCCTCAAGGATCTACCAAGCTGGTAACAACATCGAACAACTCAACAATGTCTTTAAGGCTAAACTGACTCAGTAGACCGATTTGGTCTTTCAATAATAAAATACAACTCAATTTCAATACATGTCCACGCAGGGGTCAAAATACAATAAACTCCCGTACAACGGGAAAAAAATACTGCAGCGGAAATAAAGTACAACCGAAACAATACACAACGTACGGTTCCACATGTGATTAGTATCGATCATCTTTCATCATCCTTCATGCTGACCCTATGCCATGCTCCCCAAAACCTGAATGCAATACAAACATCCACCCCCCGATTTCTCGGGAGTTAGCAAAATTTCACTATTTTGCTAGTGCAAGTACAAAGTGCAAATACGAGCCATACAATTCAAGTTCCAAGAACAGTAATAACCAGGAATCCTCAAAGATTCAAATACAATGAAACAAAATACTTCCCGAGGCAAGAGTTTGAGTAAAACTTTCCAAATCCGAAAGATCGCAAATAACGAGAACGATTTGTAAAATAGTTTAAAATGCCCTCGGGAGTTTTAATAGAAAACAATACAGGATTATCGAATCCTTCTCTTTCCAAAATCAACAGGGGTCACAACCCAAAGGTTTTTGTTTTCACAAATGAAACCAACAACAATTCACAGGGTTAACAACCCACGTCACATGTCCTCGACGTACATAAAATCAACACCAACTCGTGAAGAAATTACCTCGATCCGACGAAGAACAAATGATTAGATGATGTTACAATCACCTAGAGATCTCCAAAACACCTTGGAATTGAGTAGAATTGACCAAGAACTTTATTTCCCATTGCACCTGTCCGATAGCCGCAAGAAACGTGAAGAAATGGGAAGAAATGAGTAAAAACTAGTCGCCCAAGCCTTATATAGCTGGTACCTGCCGAGCGCTTACGGCCATAACCGGCCATCCCGACCCAACTGCCCAAAACTACCAGCAGTGTTACGTACGTTACCGTACAGGCCTTACGTACGTAACAGGCCTTACGGCCATAACTGCCGGACACTTACGGACGTAACTCGGCCAGGTGTGCCAATGCCCCAACAGTGCGGCCATGACTCGGCCGTGGCCACTTCCGACGGCCCAGACAACCCCGAAACCCAAACCTGAATATGAATCGAAGATACGGTTAAGAAGTACTCGCAAAGACGAATCTAACCGTTAAGACAACACACGATTCCGACCACCCGAAGGCTCAAAAATTTGACAACGGAAAGTAATTACTCCAAACTTTGGGAAATTACGAAAACGGACCAAAACGTCCGAAATACACGATACACGATCGAAACACCAAGCCACAGCTCGCAACATGAATAATAACATTAAATGAACTTACGAGAAACTCGAAACAACAGTTTCAGATGAGATTACCAAGAATCGAACTCAAGTGCGGAAAAGCCGCTTAAGAACATGGAACTCAACAAAATAGCACTGAAACAATCTCGGATGATAAAAAGTGCAGAATTAATCATTCTCGGAAACACGAAACGGTCACAACAGAATCGCTAAGATGGACTTCCGCCAAAAAAAGGAAAATTACTGGAAATTGAAATTGCGGATATTACATACTACCCTCCATAAAAGAAGTTTCGTCCCGAAACATAAAACAAGTAGGGAGAAGCAATATACCGCCAGGAAAACTCAACGATATACACAAGAAATGCGTAACTTTCGCCCATCGGCAAAACATTACAAGCAACATAAGGGAATATACGGCGTGAAAACACGCTCCACGACGACCAACACAACGCCACCGGTAAAAACATAATAAAACCAACAAGTGACAAGCGTCATCAAACAGATAATACAATCAAGTCGATTATCCGAACAATCACAAAACACAAAGTGCCTAATACGAGGAAACACGCACAGTCGAGAAAACAGAAAGTAAACACAAACAATTCACAAGGGCAATCACAAATAATTCGGACTACGCCGAAATTCTCAAAAACCACACTAGGCATCTATGTATCCTTTCGGAGCAGAGACGCAATGTCGATCCCCAAATCTCTCAGCTATCGTCTCGCAATGCACGTCTCGGTGACCCACTTGGCCACACTTGAAACAACAAACTAACGGTGAACGACTATTCTTCGCGGTACGAGATCAGGCAACAACAGTCAGACAACCCCGATCGAAACAACAACGATTGAACAACAATGATCGAACAACAACGATTAAACAACAATGATCGAACAACAACGACCGAACATCAACGATTGAACAACAACGATTGAACAACAACGATCGAACAACAATGATCGAACAACAGCGATCAAACAACAATGATCGAATGACAACGGTCGAACAATGATTCCGAAGTTCACACTTCAACTCAAGACATTAAAGAGCTGGTAGAAACTAAAAGATGTTACTTTCGAACAAGGTTCACAAGAATCGAACTGAACTCGAAAAAGTCAGAATGCTAAATAGATTGATCCGAAACAAGGTCACAACCCGTTCGAATGATGACAACCTATATACCAAACAAGTTCAAAAAGTATCAACGAACACGAGCAAGTCGATAGAATTGAGAAGAGAGAAACTGCAGAAGTCAAAAATAATACGGGCATTACATTTGACCTCTTATAAGAGAAATGTCGTCCCCACAACTCACAACCACGGGAGCAAAGGTAACAACACAAAAAACAGCCGACAGAAACATCTCCCCTGGTCCTCTCAGAGCCGGTCCTGATATTTGTGCTGAAGCGCGGACTCTAGAAGTCTCGGTAACCAATTCGCAAAACTGGATTCTGTGTCCCTCGAGTCCACACTTGAAATGCGTTAGTGACGAGAAGGACAATTTGTACGTACATGCCCCCGGCACAATACAGTTGAAGCACCTCGGCTCGGCATACCGAATATACAACTGCTAGGTACAATGGAATATAACATCGCAAAACAATAAACTGGAGATGCCAACTCAGCACAACAAAAAATCATAACACGCAACACATACGATGATTACTATCACAAAGCAACACACATATCAACATCACAACAACAACGGCATCATTTGGCGATCTCAACGGCCCGAACGATAACCAGAACATAATCACAAAATATCATGAAACAATCACACATGTACATAATCACACAAACCCAAGCTCTAACAGCTTGCACATGCGCGATTACACGCGAATTACCACGAAGCGACAACATTGAATACCAACCTCGCACCTCTCACAGAGGGCTAACACCCTAACGACAATACTAACATCATACACACTTTCTCCGACTACAAGTAGGAAGTGATAGGTTTTAAAAACGAAAACCACCTTTTGAAAATAATTTTGGAAACACCGGTTTATCTTGAGTATCATCCTTCAAAAAAATAGTACAAACATCGTTATCGAGGCCTTGAAAAACCATTTTGCGTTTGATAAAAAAAATGAGGACACTTTCTTTTAGAGGAAAACTTTCAGAATATTCGACCCTCGGGTCTAAGCAAAAGCGTTTCTAAATCATTGAAAATATCTCAAAATATTTTGGTCCTCAAGGGGAAAATTTTTGAAACATATTGTGGCACCTTGGAAGTACCACGAGAAAATAATTCATTTTAAAAGTACGTCTCGAAATTTATTTTCTAAGATACTCAAGGTTTTCAAAAATAATCCAATAGGCTAGAATGCCCAAAAATTCATGCGTATCAACATCGCTTATACACATCATAACACACGCATCAATTCGTTCAAAATCAAGACAATACAAGTCTTTTTCCTCAAAACAAACAGTCAAATATCACAGTTCAAACTTGTCTAGGACCGGGGCTAAACCACTAGTCCATCCGAAGCCTCTACGGACTGAGCAAATCACACCCATATACATTTCCATACCATATTGAGCACAAGGTTTCGCGAAAACACTTGCAAATGAACAAATCATTTTAAAATACATACGCAGCGGGCGAAACCAACAGTTAAGAGTACATAAACAGCGACACCACTCCTCATATAAACAAAATATAAGAGTCACATAATCGCATCATGAAACCAAGAATCTGCATAAAGATTCCATCACTTAACACATAATCGTACCAGTAACTCGCATCAGACGAGGCACAATCACAAAGAAGGGAGACTTACATCCACAGGTCGCACGAAGATGATGATCGCCCCATGATACTAATCACGACCAAATAACTCAGACGACGCGTTGCGACACGACTCAGTCAGACAAAATCCGATGAGACAAAAACTCAACAGACACCACTAAACCCGACAGCCTAGGTTTCCACAACCTATGCTTCGATACCATTTATGTAACACCCCCAATCCCCTTAGTGGTATTACACGCTGTAGAACCTTTCCTCAAGGATCTACCAAGCTGGTAACAATATCGAACAACTCAACAATGCCTTTAAGGCTAAACTGACTCAGTAGACCGATTTGGTCTTTCAATAATAACATACAACTCAATTTCAGTACATGCCCACGCAGGGGTCAAAATACAATAAACTCCAGTACAACGGGACAAAAATACTACAGCGGAAATAAAGTACAACCGAAACAATATACAACGTACGGTTCCACATGTGATTAGTATCGATCATCTTTCATCATCCTTCATGCCGACCTTGTGCCATGCTCCCCGAAACCTGAATGCAATACATACATCCATCCCCCCCCCCCCCCCCCCGATTTCTCGGGGGTTAGCAAAATTCTACTATTTTGCTAGTGCAAGGACAAAGTGCAAATACGAGCCATACAATTCAAGTTCCAAGAACAGTAATAACCAGGAATCCTCAAAGATTCAAATACAATGAAACAAAATACTTCCTGAGGCAAGAGTTTGAGTAAAACTTTGCAAATCCGAAAGATCACAAATAACGAGAACAGTTTGTAAAATAGTTTAAAATGCCCTCGGGAGTTTTAATAGAAAACAATATAGGGTTATCGAATCCTTCTCTTTCCAAAATCAACAGAGGTCACAACCCAAAGATTTTTGTTTTCACAAATGAAACCAACAACAATTCACAGGATTAACAACCCACGTCACGTGTCCTCGACGTACATAAATGATAACACTCATTTTTACACATATATTTACATCGATTTTTCGGGTTTTAAGATCCTAAAATGTGTAGAACTGTGTCGTTTATACTCCTCGTATTGTGTTTATTGGACTCGATCACGCTTGGGTATGTTTTATTGATTTTATAGGTACTTTATGAACATAAATCAAGCAAGAACGAAGTCTCCAACCCCAATACTTATCAAGCAATGCGGAAACGAGAGATCGGGCTTAAAAAGGAGTCAAAACGGTGTCAAAACGAGTCAACACGAGCCCGGCCGTGTCAATCGACACGGGCCGTGTCATTATCCCGGTCGTGCCATATTGACACGGTCGGGTCTCACTTCCAGGCCCTTTTTGCTTATCCAAACGAGTATGACACGGGCCGTGTCATTTGACACGGTCGTGTCATTTGCTCGGCCGTGTCATTTGACACGGTCGAGTTCCCTGTCCAGCGGGTTTTGGCTTTTGAGCATACTATGACACGGGCCGTGTCATTTGACACGGGCCGTATCACTTTTCGGTGGAAATATTATCTTTTGAAATTTTTGAACGATTTGTGTGGAAAAAAGGGATAGTTTTCGCTTTATAAAAGGAGGATATGGGGCATGATAAGAGATATGCTGAATTTGGGAGATAAGAGAGAGAGAAAAACAAAAGATTAAAGGGTTTTCATTCCAAAAAGAAGGGGTTTTGAAGAAATTCTTGAAGAACACTTCAAGAACATTTGAAGGCTTCAACCGGGATCGATCAAGACACACCACGAGTTTTATCTTCTTCCTATCTTTTTATTGATTTTGTTGTTTTAATTATCATGAACATGATTATTATTAATCTTCCTTTTAATACCATTTTCGGCTAAACTCTTTAGATTCCGGGCATGGGAGTACGTTGATTTGCTATGATTTTGAGGGATTGATAATGATATTTATCTAGTGTGATTTCTTTATCAAATACTTTGTTTGATTCATGTTTAGACACTTGATCAATGTTTTTACATGTTAAACTTAATTGCTCATAATTCGAGAGAATAGGGCATTAATAGGTTTCGAGTATTTGACGTAGTAAATTACGAGATTGAGAAATCGGTGATGAACTATGATGATATCTAATCTTATGAACATTTTTTGGAGTTAGATAATTTATAATAGACGGATACGTTGTTATAGGTTGTTTAATCTACGTTTTAATGCATCTCGAGAGAGACTTTAGAATATTGTTGTGATCGTCATTTTAGAAACGCACTTAGAACCTCTTGAAATCAATCCCGACTAAATTTAGTAATCAATGGAAACCTAGCCTTGGAATCTACCTTTCAAAACTCTTGTAATTCACTTCCATTCGAATATTTTCAATCGTTTTAATTTATTGTGATTATTGTATGTTATTTCATTAATCATCCATTTTACCTTTCGATCGTCTAGATAAAACCGGGAACACTATAATCTAATACTCAACACAAAAGGAATAGTTAGTCTCTGTGGAATACGACCTTGCTCGCCGCTTTCTACATATTTTCCGGACACTTGCGGATTGTTTAAAAATATAGCGAACAAGTTTTTGGCGCCGTTGCCGGGGACTAAATGAGAATGCAATAATCCAAGACAACGAGGGCAAACGAGAATGCAATAATCCAAACGAGGGCAGAAGGATCGAAAATCCACCAACTAGGGTGCAATCAATTCGGGATGGATTCCGACCGAAACTAGACTGAAACTTTGGAGGAATCACTCATGTTCCCATCAACGCTCATAATTTTGAGTTGAAGCCGGCCTTAATTTCAATGGTTCAACAAAATCAATTTGGAGGATTTGCTGTCGAAGATCCACATGCCCATGTCACTCATTTCATGCAAATATGTGATACTATCAAAATGAACGGAGTCTCGGATGATGCCATACGCTTACGATTGTTTCCATTCTCTTTGAGGGAGAAAGCAAGAAATTGTCTTGGAACTTTAGCTCCCGGAAGTATATAGACATGGGAAGAATTGAGCGAAAAATTTTTGTTCAAATTTTTCCCACCAAACAAGACGATGAAGCTAAAAGGTGAGATTACTCAATTTCATCAATTGGATTCCGAACCATTATATGAAGCTTGGGAACGTTTCAAAGATCTACTAAGGCGATGCCCTCGACATGGTTTCCCCGAAGACCAACAAATGTGTTTCTTCTACAATGGTCTTATGGGGGAAACAAGAAATTTTATTGATGCTTCCGCGGGAGGGGCATTGCTAGCAAGAAGCGCTGAAGAAGCATATGGATTGATCGAAGAGATGGCTATGAATAGCAATCAATGGCCAACGGAAAGATCAAATATTAGAAGGGTGGATGAGATATCCGATTCGGATCCTATAAAGGCATTAACCGCATAAATGACGATGTTAACTACTCAATTGGGGGCTCTAACAAAAGGAGGTGATTCGAAGGGAGTTTCTCAAGGAAGTTCAAGTTCACTACCGTCCGATCCATTGGAGGAGGCACACTACATTAATAATCGGAGTTACAACAATTACCGGAATAATCCACCATCGGGCTTCTACCATCCCTCAAATCGAAATCATGAAAATTTTAGCTATGCCAATCCAAAGAATGCTTTGCAACCACCGACCAGATTCAAGGTATCGAATGGGGAGATAATTGAAGAAGCAAAACCGACGTCGAATCTCGAGAATATTCTAGCTACCTTCATGATGGAGACGAAAAGCCGATTTAGTCGAGATGAGGAGAAATTAGACAAAATCGAAGGCCATGTCACTCAACTAGCTACCACGATGGGAGCTCAAATGAAAAATCTCGAAACTCAAATTGGACAATTAGCTAAAGTTGTCGGGAGTCAACATCAACGGAGACAATTTCCAAGCAATACCGAAGTGAATCCAAAAGAGTCGTGTCAAGCGATCACCTTAGAAAGTGGAACGAATTATGAAGGGCCAAAGATGCCAAGTGAGGAAGTCAAGGAGGATCAATTCGAAATTGAAAAGGAAGAAGGGAAACATGATACATCAAAGGGGGCTGAGAAGCCTAAAATATCTCCTAACTCTACTCCTAACGTTCCTCTCCCTTTTCCTCAACGTTTCAAAAAGAAAAAGTTAGATGCACAATTCGCAAAGTTTTTAGACATCTTCAAGAAAATTAATATCAATATTCCTTTTGCAGACGCTTTGGAACAAATGCCTAACTACGCAAAGTTCTTGAAAGATGTGATGTCAAGAAAAAGAAAGATGGAAGATCATGAGACGGTTAAACTAACCGAAGAATGTAGTGCTATTATCCAACGCAAATTGCCTCAAAAGCTTAAGGATCCCGGAAGCTTTACCGTTCCATGCACTATTGGAAACGTCGCATTCAATAAAGCTTTGTGTGATTTAGGCGCTTCGATTATCCTCGTGCCGTTATCTATTTTCAGGAAATTAGGTGTCGGAGAAATGAAAACCACAACGGTTATGCTACAATTGGCGGATCGATCCATAACACATCCCAAGGGGATTGTTGAAGATGTGCTTGTAAAAGTCGACAAATTTATTTTTCCAGCGGATTTTGTTGTCCTTGATATGGAAGAAGACGGAGATTTACCACTTATCCTTGGACGTCCATTTCTAGCAACGGGAAAGGCTCTTATTGATGTTGAAAGGGGAGAATTAACGCTACGTGTTAACGACAAGCATGTTCTATTTTATATATTCAAAGTTATGAAATTTCATGATAATACGGAATATTGCAATGTTATTGACCATATAAGCTCGTATGAAAAGAAAAAAATCTTACACTCATTATCGTCGGATCCGTTAGAGTTTGCTCTTACGAATTCATATTTTTCTAGTGATTCAACTTTGGAGTTTGACGATTCTGACTTGTTTGATTATGTTTCTGAATTGAATTCTCTACAGGAAAAAACGCAAAGCAATACGTTCGATGGTTTAGACAAAGGGGAGCATGAAGTAGTTGCAGAAATCAAGCTGACGGACGAATCAAACGTGTCCAACGACATGGACAAAAATTTGGGGTCCGTTTCATCTCAATCGGATTCATCTCAACCAGGCTTGGACCTTAAAATCCTCCCGGAACACCTCAAGTATGCATTTCTGGATGATAACAAATCTAATCCGGTAATTGTATCCTCTTCACTTTCATCCACTCAACTAGATAAATTGCTTCGAGTATTGAGAGCGCATAAGTCGGCTATAGGATGGTTTATCTCAGATTTGAAGGGAATTAGTCCTTCCATATGCATGCATAGGATTTTGCTTGAAAAAAATTTTAAACCTAAAGTACAAAATCAACGGAGACTTAATCCCATAATGAAAGAAGTGGTGAAAAAGGAAGTGCTAAAACTTTTAGATGCTGGGATGATTTATCCAATTTCCGATAGTGAGTGGGTAAGTCCTACTCAAGTGGTGTCAAAAAAAGGGAGGGATGACCGTAACCAAAGACGAAAAAGATGAATTAATTGCTATGAGAGTAGTTACGGGATGGTGAGTTTGTATAGACAATAGGGCTTTAAATGCGGCTACTCGCAAAGACCATTTTCCTCTTCCCTTCATTGATCAAATGCTTGATAGATTGGCGGGGCATGAATTTTTCTGTTTTCTTGATGGATATTCAGGGTATAATCAAATCTATATAACACCGGAAGATCAAGAAAAAATGGCTTTTACATGTCCTTATGGAATTTATGCTTATCGTAGAATGCCGTTTGGTTTATGTAATGCTCCAGCCACGTTTCAACGTTGTATGATGGCTATCTTTCACAGTTTGATCGAAAATATAATGGAAGTTTTCATGGATGATTTTTCGGTGTTTGGAAATTCATTTGATCATTGCTTGCATAATCTTACTTTAGTTTTTCAGCGATGTGAAGACACTAATCTCGTGTTGAATTGGGAGAAATGCCACTTTATGGTGCAAGAAGGAATTGTCCTAGGCCATCGAGTGTCCGCCGCTGGTTTGGAGGTTGATAGGGCGAAAATTGTCGCCATTGAAAAACTTCCCCCACCAAAGAATGAAAAAGCAATTAGGAGTTTTCTTGGACACGCGGGTTTTTATAGGAGATTCATAAAAGACTTTTCAAAAACCACTAAACCTTTGAGTAAATTGCTAGAAAAAGATACCTCTTTCATTCTTTCTAACGAATGTTTGCAGGCATTTGAGACTCTAAAGAAGGCATTAGTGAGTGCTCCTATCCTCGTGATACCGGATTGGTCTCAACCTTTTGAGATCATGTGTGATGCAAGTGATTGTGCGGTCGGAGCTGTGTTGGGACAACGTCGTGAAAAACTCTTTCCGGCTATTTATTATGCAAGCAAAACATTGGACGGAGCCCAACAAAATTACACAACAATGGAGAAAGAAATGCTTGCCCTGGTATTTGCTTTTGATAAGTTCCGATCATACTTAATTGGGACAAAGACGATAGTACACACGGATCACGCAGCTATCAAATACTTGTTTGAGAAGAAAGACTCTAAACCTCGCCTAATTCGATGGATTCTTCTTTTACAAGAGTTTGACGTGGAGGTTCGAGACAGAAAAGGATGTGAAAACGTGGTAGCCGACCACTTATCTCGCCTCGAGTACAAAAAGGAGGAGGAACCCGAGATCGAAGGGATTAAAGAAGAATTTCCGGACGAGCAGCTCTTTATGGTAGAAGCTAAATTTCCGTGGTTTGCTGACATTGTTAATTTTTTGGTCGCATGTGTGCTACCCCCGGATTTATCTCATTATCAAAAGAAGAAATTCCTACATGATATCAAGTTCTATATGTGGGATGATCCATTACTTTTTAAGAGATGTGCCAACATGATCGTGAGGAGATGTGTACCACAAGAGGAATGGGATGAAATTCTTCAACAATGTCATTCATCAGCAACCGGAGGATATTTCGGAGCAACACGGACTGCTGCAAAAGTGTTGCAAAGCGGTTTTTATTGGACTACGCTATACAAAGATTGCTATCTCTTCATTCAACAATGCGATAGATGCCAACGAGTAGGAAATATTTCAAGACGTCATGAGATGCCCCTAACCAACGTAATTGAGGTTGAACTATTTGACGTTTGGGGAATCGACTTCATGGGTCCATTCTCATAATCATTCGGAAATAAGTACATTCTCCTAGCGGTCGAGTACGCATCTCGATGGGTCGAGGCAATTTGATCTCCAACAAATGATGCTCAAGTAGTAATGAATTTTTTAAAGAAAAACATCTTTTGCCGATTCGGAACTCCAAGAGCATTAATCAGTGACCGGGGATCGCATTTTGTAAATAAAATCATGGATAAACTCCTTTAGAAATATGGGGTCCGATCAAAGAAATCATTGGCCTATCATCCCCAAGCAAACGGACAAGCCGAAGCGGCAAACAAAGAGATCAAGCTAATCTTGGAAAAGACGGTGAGTACATCTCGGAAAGATTGGTCATCCAAGCACGATGATGCACTTTGGGCTTATCGTACGGCCTATAAAACTCCTTTGGGAACATCTCCCTATCAACTTATTTTTGGGAAATCATGTCACCTACCTTTGGAATTGGAACATAGAGCGATGTGGGCGGTGAAAAGAATAAACTTGGATTTTGAGGCCGCCGGAAAGAAAAGATTGCTAGAGCTAAATGAATTGGAAGAATTCCGGGATGAATGTTACGAAAATTCTCGAATCTACAAAGAGAGGTCTAAAAGGTGGCACGATAAGATGATCGTTAAACGTGAATTTATGCCGGGACAACAAGTACTTCTCTATAATTCAAGACTGAAATTGTTCCCCGGAAAATTGAAATCAAGATGGTCGGGTCCATTCGTGATCAAGAAAGTACTTCCACCCGGAATAGTCGAGCTCATGAGAAGAGACGGAGAGCTATTTAAAGTTAACGGACAACGAGTCAAACATTACTATCATTCCTATCAAAAGGAAGCCGTATCCGTAATAACTTTAATCGAGCTATAAAAGACTTCCAGATGAAGACGTCCGGCTGAAGACGTTAAACTTAGTGCTAATTGGGAGGCAACCCAATAATTTTTATTTTCATGTTTTGATTTTTTTTTCGCATTTTGTTGTATTTCTTTCTTGTTGTATAACGAACCGGTTCGAATTTTGGTGTTCAAATCGCAGGAAAAACACATCGAGAACAATTCTGCTTTTTCCAGGATAGCATGGCACGGACCGTGTCAAATGACACGGTCGGGTCGTGCAGATAGATCATTTTCCACTTTCTAGAGTAGCACGGCACGGGCCGTGTCAACTGACACGGTCGGGTCTGAAGGCCAGTCGAATTTCACTTTCTGGAGTAGCGCGGAACGGGCCGTGTCATTTGACACGGCCGGGTCAGGTGGACAGCGGCATTTGTGACAAAAGAAGCAGGTATGACACGGACCGTGTCAATCGACACGGGCCGTGTCGGTCGGGGGATATAAAAACGCTGTACGGTCGAATTTTCCATTTCCTTCTTCCCCAAACTTTCCTCCTCCCCCAAATCATAAACCATAGCCCCGAATCCCATTCAATCCGGTAAAATCAGGCAAAATTCGTGTCAAATCTCACATAAAAACAAAGTGTTCATCATTATTCCACAATCCCAAAGCTTCAAGGGTAAGAATCGGACGAATTCATCCGGGTTTGGGTCGCGATTTTTCTGAGTTTTTTCTTCAATTTTCACTCCGAATTCAAGGTATGATTCACGATTTTGGAAGGTTTAATTATTCATTGCATTCAAATTATGTGGAACATGATTTATTGAGCAACTTAGGGTTCTTGAATGGATTATTTTTGGGGAATTTGTCATGAGCTAAAAACGTTGAAATTTTGTTGGTGATTATCATACATGTTGGATATATATGATTGATGTTATTACATGTTTGGGATTTTACTTATGCATTTGGTGTTGAAATTTATGGTTGGGATATTTTAAAGAAAACGCTTATTGTTGAAAAAAAATGTTTATTTTGTAAAAAGTTGGGGGTACGTGTATTATCAAAAAATAGTGATTCGGAGCTTGTGTGAACAATTTATAATTGATAATTCACTTGCAGGAAAATGGCCAGAGGACGAGGAAATGCTCAACGAGGACGAGGAAATGCCCGACAAGGACGAGGCGCAACTCAACGAGGAAGAGGAAGGACCACAATAGAAATCGAACAACCGGAGAGAATACCTACTCAAGGGGCTGTCGAGACGCCCGAGACGTATGGAATTGAGCTTCCGCCGAGTCGCCTAGCACGATGGGAGACATTGAGACAGAAAAAATGCTCCCCACGCGATGTCCGGACGATGAGTGCATGACGGCGATGGGGATACGAGAAGATGTTATGCGGTTACTTGGACGAATAAGTTGGACGACATTAATGACCCAACATTGGCCCACTTACCGATATCTCACGCTGGAATTTCTTAGTACACTCTCCGTTAAAAGAGACCCGATTATGCATGAGACGACCGCCTTGGAATTTCAGCTAAACAACAAAAACGAAAAATTAGGTCCTGGTGAATTGGATACTATATATGACGCTCGCAGGCACGGAGAATACCGAATCAATCGGTTTGAGTGTGAGACTTACTGGAGGACATTGGTTGAATACCCGGGGAGCGGTGCACGTCCCTACATCCCAAAATCGGCAAAAGGATCCTCCCTCCGCAACCCCATCCTCCGCTATCTACACAAGGTCATTGCAAGCACAATCTTCGGCCGAAAAGAAACGGGGCCAATTACTCAGCGAGAGCTTTATGTCTTAGCTCATATACTCGACGGAACAAATCCCGCAACTGGAGCTATTATCATGGACCACTTCGAAGACGTTGCCACTAAACCGAGAGGGGAGATTTGGATAGGGGGTTTAATTACCCCTATCGCACTTCATCTTGACGTACCTCTAGAAAACCGAACTCCCCTCCCGGGAAATAGGCTTTTATCAGTCTAAGTCATGAAGTTGATGAATATCCTCGACTACGATTCTCGAGTCATTTTCCTCCAGAATGACGGCGATCACTTCCTACTCCCGAATACAACTTTGACAACTATTTCCAGTATTCGGGACTTAGGAAATCTACAAATGTCAACGGAAGCGCACAAATCGGCCCGAGAGGCAGCGGGATTAATTTCTCCGAGTGAAAGATATGTGGCTCGGAATGTCCATCCTAGGCGTTCGGAATTTGAGTATAGAGACGAGAGGATGCGAGAAGAAGAGAGGGAGGAAAGAATGGCGGAAGAATTTGAATATGAGAGAGGCCCGGAAGAAGAAAGAGAATCGGGGGAGGAAGAAGAAAGAAGGAGAGATCGGCCCAAGTCATCGAGACAAGCCGAATCAAGAAATGCCGTATTTCGAGAAGAGTTCGAGGCTTTCCGAGAGAAAACCCATGAAAGACAAGACGTGATGCTAGCAATTTTACAACGAATGGAAGATTGGCATATCCAACAAGGCCACTATCCTCTGCCAAATCAATAAGACCGGTTGTAAGTATTTCTTGACCCAAAGTTTTTGTTTAAATACTATACCCCCTTCATGTGCATAATCTTTAATTCAAGTTTGGGGGGAGATATTGGGTCAAGATATACCTGCATTGTTTGTTTGTTTTTATTTTTTGGTGTGTTTGGATTTTGTTTTACGTTTTGGTTTGAATTTTTTTTTTTTACTTTGGTGTGTTTTATTTTGGTGTGTTCTATTTCGAACTTGGTGTGTTTTGATGATGATGAACTTTGATGAAACTCGAAAGAATGAACTCTTGTCTTGGATGCCTCGGGATTTATTTTGTTATTTTGATATACAAATCGAGGATAATTTGAAGAGGAAAAATTGTAGAATAATCAAAAGGGTAATTGAATAAATAGCCTAATCTCTTGGAAATATGAACAAATCTAACTTGTAAGCTTTTGAGCCTTCGTGCATCATTAAATATGCAAGTTTCATTGTCGAATGTACCATTCATGTTTTTAAGACTCTAGAACTTGCCCTGGTATGTTATTCGAAACTACAAGTGTGTTTGCAAATTAGTGAAAATGACTTGAGGCCATTTTTATTGGCAACCTTTCAAACCTTTTGGCCAACCCGAAAAATTTGTTTCCCTAGTTAGCCCGATTGAGCTTAAAGCCTATTTCTTGTTAACCACATTATGAGATTTTCGTTCCATTATAAACTTTTGTCCCTATACTTGAGCTATTTAGAACAAATTGGCAAAAGAATGAAAAGATGTGTGGAAGCTATCGAAGATTGTTGGTTCAAAATGCAATGAATTATCAAAATGGAAATGGAAGGAGGATTGGTGTGATTTAATGATGATGTTGTCCACCACACACAAAACAAAAAAAAAATCGTGGACACAAAAGAAACGAGATGTATGGAGCAATAAGGAGGAATAAGGTTGTGATTTTTACTTTCAAAAATGCTTAGTGCGATGATATTAAAATCAAGGGGTTGAAAGAAACAAATCCTAAGGGATTATTGAGCGTCTAATTGAGCGAAGTGATTATTGAGATAATGTTCTAATTTGCTCAAGTCAAGTCACTTTAAGCCATACTTATCCTACCCCGACCAAAAAGCCTACATTACAACCATTAAAGTCCTTTTTGATTCACCAAATTTTGCATGCACAACTAGTGGTAGAGATGTAGACGATTGACAAGCCGCAAGCCTATGGGGATTCTTATTTCATTGAATGAGTTTTGAGCGTCACTTATCCCATTATACACATTGAGAGTGAGGGAATACACTTGACCGGCGAGGTTCGTATTATTCAAGTATTAGATATGATGTTAAGGAAGCACCCCCTAGATTTGAATACTTTATAGAACTCAACTTATTTATTTCTTGAGGCGTATTGATGAATTTTCAAAATGGTCCTTTAAGGTATGTTGAGGGACGAGTTCCCTTAAAAGTGGTTATTTTAAAGTGCATTGCTCGGGACGATCAACGTTCAAGTTAGGGGGATTTTGATAACACTCATTTTTACACATATATTTACATCGATTTTCCGGGTTTTAAGATCCTAAAATGTGTAGAACTGTGTGGTTTATACTCGTATTGTGTTTATTGGACTCGATCACGCTTGGGTACGTTTTATTGATTTTATAGGTACTTTATGGACATAAATCAAGCAAGAATGAAGTCTCCAACCCCAATACTTATCAAGCAATGCGGAAATGAGATATCGGGCTTAAAAAAGAGTCAAAACAGTGTCAAAACGAGTCAACACGAGCCCGGCCGTGTCAATCGACACGGGCCGTGTCATTATCCCGATCGTGCCATATTGACACGGTCGGGTCTCACTTCCAGGCCCTTTTTGCTTATCCAGACGAGTATGACACGGGCCGTGTCATTTGACACGGTCGAGTTCCCTGTCCAGCAGGTTTTGGCTTTTGAGCATACTATGACACGGGCCGTGTCACTTTTCGGTGGAAATATTATCTTTTGACATTTTTGAAAGATTTGTGTGGAAAAAAGGGATAGTTTTAGCTTTATAAAAGGAGGATATGGGGCATGATAAGAGATATGCTGAATTTGGGAGATAAGAGAGAGAGAAACAAAAGATTAAAGGGTTTTCATTCCAAAAAGAAGGGGTTTTGAAGAAATTCTTGAAGAACACTTCAAGAACATTTGAAGACTTCAACCGGGATCGATCAAGACACACCACGAGTTTTATCTTCTTCCTATCTTTTATTGATTTTGTTGTTTTAATTAGCATGAGCATGATGATTATTAATCTTCCTTTCAATACCATTTCCGGCTAAACTCTTTAGATTCCGGGCATGGGAGTACGTTGATTTGCTATGATTTTGAGGGATTGATAATTATATTTATCTAGTGTGATTTCTTTATCAAATACTTGGTTTGATTCATGTTTAGACACTTGATCAATATTTTTACATGTTAAACTTAATTGCTCATAATTCGAGAGAAGAGGGCATTAATAGGTTTCGAGTATTTGACGTAGTAAATTACGAGATTGAGAAATCGGTGATGAACTATGATGATATCTAATCTTATGAACATTTTTTGGAGTTAGATAATTTATAATAGACGGAGACGTTGTTATAGGTTGTTTAATCTACGTTTTAATACATCTCGAGAGAGACTTTAGAATATTGTTGTGATCGTCGTTTTAGAAACGCACTTAGAACCTCTTGAAATCAATCCCGACTAAATTTAGTAATCAACGGAAACCTAGCCTTGGAATCTACCTTTCAAAACTCTTGTAATTCACTTCCATTCGAATATTTTCAATCGTTTTAATTTATTGTGATTATTGTATGTTATTTCATTAATCATCCATTTTACCTTTCGATCGTCTAGATAAAACCGAGAACACTATAATCTAATACTCAACACAAAAGGAATAGTTAGTCTCTGTGGAATACGACCTTGCTCGCCACTTTCTACATATTTTCCGTACACTTGCGGATTGTTTAAAAATATAGCGAACAATAAAATCAACACCAACTCGTGAAGTTTTACTCGTGATTCCAGGGCTATACCATTGGATTCCCTCCGTGGCCCCATCGGACCCTCCCTAGGTGAGCAAAATACATTCACATAACATACACACCAACTCATGAAGTTTTACTCGTGAATCCAGGGCTATACCATTGGATTCCCTCCGTGGCCCCGTCGGACCCTCTCGAGGTGAGCAAAATACATTCACAAAACGTACACACCAACTCATGAATCCAGGGCTATACCATTGGATTCCCTCTGTGGCCCCATCGGGCCCTCCCGAGGTGAGCAAAATGCGTCCACACAAATTTATATATATCATACCAAGGATATTCGAGCAATTCACCCAAAAGCAACAAACATGAAGTACCACACAATTGTCAAATCACAACGTACCGAAATGAGATAACATATGTATATATTTTATCGAAGCACAACAACACCAAGCGTATTCATAGGGTTCACTTAATCATTCATGAGACACAACATTCAAAAAACACACGCGTTTTGAAAGAGAGCCTTTAACAAGGCTAACCGAATATTTGAAAGTTCAATTCAAATGTCCAAAAAACCACATTTAGACGATCACTAATTATCATATCCATAAAACAAGAATTGTATGGACAAGGTACTAGCCTCGAATAACCACAAACGCGGAGAATCGACCAAAGTGAGGAGACTCGAACCGTCTACGAATCCGCCGGCTCCGTCGAATGACAACCCGCGATAATAAACTACGAACGACAACAATAACAATGAAAATGAATTCCAAAGTACGACCCAAAGGTTCCGAATTAAAGAAACAAATGAAGAAAGTTCAAGGGTTTCCCCCAAAACGGCCAAGAACACGAATCGACCCGACAAAATATGAAAATGGAATTTCCAACCGAAATATAGATGTTTAATCCATAGGATATGTTTATCAACCTCATTAGACAACAATCGATTCATCAAAAACGGGTGGAAAACGAAATTAAGAACAAAACCTTCAAAAAGGTCAAACTCTAGGAAATCAAGAAATTACCTCGATCCGACGAAGAACAAATGATTAGATGATGTTACAATCACCTAGAGATCTCCAAAACACCTTGGAATTGAGTAGAATCGACCAAGAACTCTATTTCCCGTCGCACCCGTACGATAGCCGCAAGAAAAGTGAAGAAATGGAAAGAAATGAGCATAAACCCGTCGCCCAGGCCTTATATAGCCGGCACCTGCCGAGCGCTTACGGCCGTAACCGGCCATCCCGACCCAACTGCCCAAAAATGCCGGCAGTGTTACATACGTTACCGGCCAGGCCTTATGGCCGTAACTGCCGGACACTTATGGCCGTAACTTGGCCAGGTGTGCCAATGCCCCAACACGTGCGGCCATGACTCGGCCGTGGCCATTTTCGACGGCCCGGACAACCCCGAAACCCAAACCTGAATATGAATCGAAGATACGGTTAAGAATTACTTGCAAAGACGAATCTAAGCGCTAAGAGAACACATGATTCCGACCACCCGAAGGCTCGAAAATTCGACAACAGAAAGTAATTACTCCAAACTTTGGGAAATTACGAAAATGGCCCAAAACGTCCGAAATACACGATACACGATTGAAACACCAATACAAAGCTCGCAACATGAATAATAACATTAAATGAACTTACGAGAAACTCGAAACAACAGTTTCGGACGAGATTCACAAGAATCAAACTCAAGTGCGAGAAAGCCGCTTAAGATCATGGAACTCAACAAAATGGCACCGAAACAATCTCGGATGACAAAAAGCACAGAATTAATTATTCTCGTAAAGACGAAACGGTCACAACAGAGTCTCTAAGATGGACTTTCGCCA
This sequence comes from Orobanche coerulescens, assembly GCA_033398695.1. NCBI lineage: Eukaryota > Viridiplantae > Streptophyta > Magnoliopsida > Lamiales > Orobanchaceae > Orobanche > Orobanche coerulescens. Next base: position 124,759,640 of record CM065819.1, on the reverse strand, counting down.
AAAAAATAAAAGTTACCGAAAATCGAAATTGTGGATATTACAGTCCTTGCGATATCCGACTCTCGAATTCGCAACTGATGATACCCAGATCTTAAATAGATCTTGAAAAATATTGAATCTCCCTGAAGTTGATCCAAAAGATCATCGATGCGGGGTAGGGGATATTTATTCTTGATCGTCACCCTGTTCAGCTCTCGATAATCAATAACACAAGCGAAAAGAGCCATCCTTTTTCTTGACAAATAACACTAGTGCTCCCCACGGGGACGCACTCGGCCGGATATAACCCTTCTTGGTCAGTTCCTCTAGCTGATTCTTCAGTTCCTGCCTTTCAGTCGGGGTCATACGATATGGTGCCTTTGATATTGGAGATGTACCAGGCTCCAACTCAATCGTGAATTCCACATCTCTCTGTGGAGGCAAACCAGGTAATTCGTCTGGAAATACATCGGCGTATTCCCTCACTACCAGAATGTCCGCTAATGACATTGATGATTCTTCGGCCTTGGTCATAAAGCACCAATAACCAACACACCCTTGATTGAGTAATCTCTCTGCTCTCACTACATTGATAACCTTTCCGGAACAGCTGGGGTTACTCCCCTGAAATACATATTCAACTGTTGGGAAAAATAATATTGTTTTGATAATTGCCAAAAGCTTGATACAGCAAGCCCTGTATCGAAATCCGGTTGAAGTTGCAATCCTGTATCGAAGACCTTATCATAGTGCCAGCATACAACAAGCTTTAACGCTACTAAGATACAGCAACAAAGTCTAAATAAACGCCAAGTATGGAAGCTGTCTCGAAACCTCAATACAGCACCCTTCCATACAGCGCCTGACTATTCCAATATGGCTACAGTACCAGTGGATACAGCAGTCACATCGGAACAGGACTGAATACCGTTTGAAGAGGAATCTTTAGTATTCACTAAAGTCAAGTACCGTTTGAAAAAGAGGTATTTAAATACTGAAAGGATAAAGTATTTAAATACTGAAGCTGTCAGAGATCTTCAAATCCCGCAATATTCGGATCCTGGTCTATTCAAGTTGTCACGGAATCTTGCCCAACGGATCCATCTCAACGGATATATTATTCAGAAGACTATATATATCTCATAAGAGCGTTGAAAAAAAAAACACCATACACCGAAGTTACCAAGTGAAGAAGCTATCATTATATACATCAGAGCAAATCATATCTCCAGAAGCTTTCTTCAAATCAGATCTAGAGAGATATACAGTGCTCAACATCAAGAACAGTTATCATCAGCTCAAGAACTTCATATTCAAAGCTGTTGTTCTTACCTGGTTACCTACCTTTTACCTTGTGTAAAAACTGAGATCTGTGTGAACTCAACAAGTTATTCTGACCTGTGTGGGATGAATAAAAGGACGAAGCTTTGGAACTGTGTGTGAATAAGCTAGTCAAGAAGGAAGCTTTAACCAATCTATGTGAACGGTTGAAAGCGACAGTCTTTGTATCTATCTGTGTGAACGATACAAGGATAGGTTTGATTATAAATACATAGTTGTGTACGCAGTATTTATAATAAACGTTTTACTCCTGTGTGGAGGACCAGTGGACGTAGAGGGGTTTACCTCGAACCACTTAAATACTGTGTTATTTACCTTTCGCTGTTACTGTTTTCATAACTGTGATTTATACAAGTATACACTGCAAAACCCTGTATGCACCAAGCTAACAGGAGAATAGACAGAGTTGCTGTATCGACGGCAACTTACTATATTAAAGACTTCCGCTACGCACTCAGATTCGAAAACCATACAGCCTGTTGCTTAAACATTTCTCAAGCTGTATCGAGTATACTTGAAAAGGGGACCAACAATTGGTATCGGAGCGGTTGATTCTAAAAAGAATCAGTCGTATTTTTAACTGAATTAGATCCTTAAAGACACTTATTATCGAAAACAGACTTTGTAATTCCCATCTTCTAATATGGATACCTTTATGTCTAACAAGATATCTATGTTTCACATTAACGAGTTTGATGACTGGAGAAACAGGATGAAGAACAAACTCAAAGCCTTCATTGGAGAATCAAAAGCTCCGCCCGCATCAACAAAGACCGAAGAATGTCTTCAGGTGGTCACTGATAGTGACTCATCTGATGATGAGCTAGAGGATAGAGCCTATGTGTGCTCTATGGCCGAAGTTAAAGAAGAAAATGAAGACGGCGATGATGATGAGGTAAGCTCCACCTCAACTATTCCTATAAATGCATCTCATACCTTTGAAAATATGCTGAATGAATTTAATAACATTCAAACGGCCCATGAGATATTGAAAGGAGAAAACATACAGCTTGAAATTTCTAACCTAGAGCTGAAAGAAGAAAATGACTTGCTGAAGAATAATTACGAAAATATGTCAGTTGATTGCGTAAACAGCAAAGTCAATTTAGAAAAACTCATGGAGAGCAATCATCAACTTGCTCATAATCTAAATGAGACTAAGTCTCATCCTGAAAGCAAGATAAATGATTTGGCTCTACTCGAAGCCAAAGTAAAATCTCTCGAGAAACGTGAAGGAGAATTAGAGATGATCTTGAAATCTTTCGAGAAATCCTCTAAAAGAATGGAAGAGATCCTAAGCACTGGGCAACATGCTCATGATAAACGTGGCTTAGGGTACAACTCGTTCTCCAACAAAGGAAAATCTAGTACGGTATTCGTCAGGAGTGAGGAACCCATCCCTGTATCAAAAGAAGTTCCGAGTTCTGTGAAGGAACCCGTTGCACCGCGAACAGCAAAAGCTGCCATTCCGCCCCCGCAACTCTACTATTCGAGACAGTGGAACCAACAGCCACTCAGAAGGCGTACTCAACAGCATGCTCCACAAGCATATCATAAACGCCAGCAGTCATTCAGGAAGAAGGCTGTATCCAATCAACAAAGGCCCGTACAGCAGCACTCTCAGTACAGCGTGCCTAGACATTGGATACAAGAGCCCCGCTTTTCCTCGAGGCAGCAGGTGTCCGCACAGTATCAACAACAGAATTGGGAATCCAACTGGAGACCCAGGAGGCAATATGCAAGATCTATGAAAATGGCTCCACCTCCGAGACGACAATTGTACTGGAATAACAACTATAATTCTCGATTTTTCATGCATCATAATTATCATGATTACAACGACTACGTGCCTGCCCCACGTAGATATCGATATAATGGACCAAAAGTAGCCTACAACAAACAAATTGTTGCCCGGCAAATTTGGGTACCAAAAGGCAATATCACACCAGGACCCAAAGTTACTTGATATCCATGCGTCGACATGAATAGGAAACGCTACAGCCAGAAATCCCTGTAAGTTTTTATACTTTTACTCATTAAGTGGGGGGGAATGCTGTAAGACCCATGAATACAGTATCTGCCATTAATTAACTGTACACTCAGAACAATCAAAACAGCACTGTAGGACTAAGAAGGCATGAAACCTCCCTACAGCTGACGTGTGCATTAATTAAGGGAGAATACAGTACGACCCAAGAATACAGTGTTAATCCGAACATTAATTGAAACCTATAAATACCTTTTAAGGGGGAACGCTATATTATTTGCGGGTACATTATTTTCACTACATGACATCAATTATGATTGATAAAATTTAGCTTATTATTGCTGTAAGAACTCGTCTTCGAACAGTTCATAGGTTCAGTTGTACTCAACTAGATTACTAATGTAAGATTGTGCCTACGCGCCAATCATAAGTTTAAGATGTAACACACTTCCCTATTAGATGCTATCATTTTATAACTTGCCTGCGAGCAGTTCACATTTCTTTTAGATTAAGTGCTGAAGACCAGATCATTTAACAGAAGATCAAGAAGCCTGCTCAAGAATCTATCAAAAAGAGAGGGAAACTGTTGGGAAAATTAAACTCCTGTATCGAAGTCCTCTCAAGCTGCCAACAAGTGGTTATCGAAGGGGAAATTATTTTAGCCTGAAGGGGTTTTGATATCAAGAACTTGGCATGATCAAGAAGTTTTTGAATCATCAAAGAAGTTTTGGAAATTATCAAAAAGGGGGAAATTGTTGGGAAAAATAATATTGTTTTGATAATTGCCAAAAGCTTGATACAGCAAGCCCTGTATCGAAAGCCGGTTGAAGTTGCAATCCTGTATCGAAGACCTTATCATAGCGCCAGCATACAGCAAGCTTTAACGCTACTAAGATACAGCAACAAAGTCTAAATAAACGCCAAGTATGGAAGCTGTCTCGAAACCTCAATACAGCACCCTTCCATACAGCGCCTGACTATTCCAATATGGCTACAGTACCAGTGGATACAGCAGTCACATCGGAACAGGACTGAAGACCGTTTGAAGAGGAATCTTTAGTATTCACTAAAGTCAAGTATCGTTTGAAAAAGAGGTATTTAAATACTGAAAGGATAAAGTATTTAAATATCAAGTCATCAGAGATCTTCAAATCCCGCAATATCCGGATCCTGGTCTATTCAAGTTGTCACAGAATCTTGCCCAACGGATCCATCTCAACGGATATATTATTCAGAAGACTATATATATCTCATAAGAGCGTTGAAAAAAAAAACACCATACACCGAAGTTAACAAGTGAAGAAGCTATCATTATATACATCGAGCAAATCATATCTCCGAAGCTTTCGCAAATCAGATCTAGAGAGATATACGATGCTCAACATCAAGAACAATTATCATCACTCAAGAACTTCATATTCAAAGTCATTGTTCTTACACAGTTACCTACCTTTTACCTTGTGTAAAAGCGAGATCTGTGTGAACTCAACAAGTTATTCTGACCTGTGTGGGACGAATAAAAGGACGAAGCTTTGGAACTGTGTGTGAAGAAGCTAGTCAAGAAGTAAGCTTTAACCAATCTGTGTGAACGGTTGAAAGCGACAGTCTTTGTATCTATCTGTGTGAACGATACAAGGATAGGTTTGATTATAAATACATAGTTGTGTACGCAGTATTTATAATAAACGTTTTACTCCTGTGTGGAGGACCAGTGGACGAAGAGGGGTTTACCTCGAACCACTTAAATACTGTGTTATTTACCTTTCGCCGTTACTGTTTTCATAACTGTGATTTATACAAGTATACACTGAAAAACCCTGTATGCACCAAGCTAACAGGAGAATAGACCGAGTTGCTGTATCGACGGCAACTTACTATATTAAAGACTTCCGCTACGCACTCAGATTCGAAAACCATACAGCCTGTTGCTTAAACATTTCCCAAGCTGTATCGAGTATACTTTAAAAGGGGACCAACATCAACTCCATCGTCTGAAACAGTAGTGACCATACGCTTACGAACACTAAGGATGGCATCGTGACGATCCATCCAATCAATACCCAAAATGACGTCGTCTCTAGGTAGATCCACCACGATCAAGTCTGCCAACTAATCACGGCCATGAAACTGAATCGGACAATTCTTAATCTCACGAACTGTGATAATTATCCTACCGTCGGGTAGTCCAATGATATAAGGCTCACAATTAGTAGCACTATCCAGATGAAGTCTACTCAAGCATGACTCGGAAATGAATGAATGTGATGCACCAGTATCAAAAAGGGTACACACAGGTTGAGATAAAATTTCGAGTGTACCTGAGATCATTCGGGCCTCTGGATCATCAGCTCTCTTTATCTCATAAATCCGGGGCTTGCCAGCTCTGGACCCGGATGCTCCTGTCTGATAGTTGTGGGCTCCGCCTTTGTTAGCTCCCGTCATCTTAAATGACGCAGACTGAGTGGCCTGATTCTGAATCGTTGACTGCTTCGGGGCTTGAGATGTCACCGGAGTGGGTTTGGAGTCTCTTCTGCAGAAACGGGCCTTATGCCCCGCAATCCCACAGTTATTACACGTGAGGGTCGGCTTCGGACACTTAGTACTGAAATGACCATGTTATCCACAGTTGTAGCAGGTGATGGCCGAACTGTCCGCTCGGGACTGAGATTCGGTGTAATATCCGTAATTTTTCCATTTTTAGCAGTTTCCATTTTTGGTGTATGTCTATTTTTATCGACTCGCTTGTAACCGTTTCGACATTTCGAATCTATTTTGTTCTTGGAGTTTTTCCATTTGGATGAGTTTTGATGATGTTTTCACGTAATTTCGTTTTATGACATGTTTTGCCGTATGAACGTTCGATTCTTGTAAAACTCGTTCGTTTCCGTTGTTTCTTGGTTTGTACAAGTTCGTATGGTTGAGTTGGTCATGTGGAGACTTTCGGTTTGTGAATCCGACGTCGTTTCGTGATTTTCGGTCACTTGGGCCATTTTTGTAATTTCCTAATAGTTTAGGGAATCTCGTTTTCGTTGTCGCGTTACGGACCCTTCGGTGGTCGGAACTGTATTTTCTTTCAGCGCTTAGCTCGGTCGTCTTGTATGCTTCGGCTCATGTTCTGGATTACGGTCTCATCGTGTGTATCGTGTTTCGCACCCTCCATGCAGCTCATCGCCGATATGACATCGCAGATCAAGCTGCGTGTAGGTAGCGCACGCTACCCTCTGTTGCCTTGCGTGCGCTATCAAGAAGCGATTAGCGACGCTAACCCTTATTATTAGCGACGCTAACGAATGGTGGCGAGCCATCGGACTGCCACGGCCCGTTAGCGCACGCTACATATGGCAGCTAGCGTGCGCTAACTTCACATATATATAAGCCCAGCGGGCAGTTTTCAGAGCAGCAGTTTCATTCTTTTCCCTTCGTTTCTTCGACGTGCGACCTCAGAGGCGATTTTCATAAGTCCCGATCGGCGTTCTATTCACATTCCATCACCGTAGAGTCGTGCTAACATATCATAATCAACTTAATCACCTTTCATCAGCCGAATTAAAAGGTAATTCCTCAGGAACCCTAATTTTGACGAATTTGGGGGATTTCGGGATTTGAGGGTTTAGTTCCGAATTTTTCATCTATATTACGATATTCTTCACCGAGTGTGATTATTGAATGATTCCAAATCCAGTTTCCTTGATTTTAATCCGCGAATTATCAACACGGGGAGATTTTGCGTAAACCCTCACCCGTATTGATTGAACGTCTATTGTCGTTATTTGTAATCGGGGTTTTGGGAGTATTCCTTTCGATTATTGATGTCCGTTGGGACTGAGTTATGCTAATTCTTCATTTAGGAACCGTCGTTTTCCATTCGGATCATCCGTAGTCATTTTTCACTTCCGATTCTTCGAAGAATGTCTCAAAGGCAAGTACTTTACATTTGTTTACATGTTCTAGTATTTGAATTATTCTTTGTATCGTGGTTGTTGTGGATGGTTATGTGTATGTTCACCTAGGGACGGTCCAACGGGCCTCTAGGGATACGTATTGCCGTGAGTGTGCGTATCGTGAACTGTGGTTAGCCACCCGTGGGATGTCCGACGGGACTCTCATGGGTACGGTGGCCGTGAGTCTCGTATCAACGGTTAACTTTGAATTGTGATTTGTTGGAGATAATGTGTTTTGTGATTGTAAATATTAGGAATATAAAATGTTTTCTAAAACGACTTTTTGGCGCATATATTCATCCGATTAGAATGTAGTTCAAATGGATTGTACTTGCACTAGCGATTGTCGCTAACCCTTAAATGGGGAAATACTTTTGTATTTCAGGTATTGATCGTGGGGATAGACGAGCACTCGAGCCGTATGAGGATGATGGGCAAGCATGATATTGTCCAGTATTTGATTTTCGGCGTTATGTCTGTCGATTATTAATATTGATGTCTGATTTTGGGATTTATGTATTATAAGACTGGTTTAAGTACTCGAGTACTTCTTTTACAAAATTGTTAACGTTGTGTTCCTATTTTGGGAAATGGATTGATGTTGGATTTTATTGTCGGATTGTAATCTTATTTGAATTGTCGTATTATTGATGATTGTTGTCGTTGTCGAATATCTTGTTTGGTACGTTAGCCTGGTGGATTCCACAGTGTGGGGTCCACGGCGCTGTAATATACCCTGAATGTCTTGGGGGTGTTACAGAATATGGTATCAGAGCTTAGGTTTATGGATACCTAGGTTGTCGGTCATTTGGGTCTAGTTAAGTGTCGTTTTTGGGACAGTATCACTGCTATGCCATCATCTCAGTACGCCGGTGCTCGTAAGTTTTCCTAACTTGACTCGTTTCACCGTTCTGTTCTATTCCTGTCTTAGTATCTTTTGCGTTTTGCGTTTGAATTGTACTTACCCGTTGCTTCTTGTAATTTCGCCGGTAGAGGACGCGACGCGGTCGCGACGCGGTAGGGGACGTGGCGCGGTGGGGCGGCCATGTCCGATCACTCGGGAACTGATTCGCGATGCCCTCTTTGTCGAGCAGTGTTCCCCTAGTTCGGAGGTCACAGGACTACCGCTAGCTCCTAATGCTCATGAGAATGTTGGAGTGGCCAACATATTGCGGCAAGTAGCGAACCAGATGACGCCACCGACTCAGGCCGTTACAGTCGGCCATGCTAATGCCGACCCGGTTCCGCCTCTTGGATCCGGTAATGATAAGCTACTTCATGACGAGATTCGTATGCATCCTCCGCAGTTTGATGGTGCTTCCGACCCTTCTGGTTGGGAGAATTGGCTATTTGAGATGGAGAAAGTGTTTGAGGCTGCTAATTGTTCCGAGGAGAGGAAAGTACCCATCGCTCAGTACTTCCTCGCCAAGGAGGCAGCAACGTGGTGGCAAGCGGTGAGACCACGTGACCGGGCAGCCACGTGGGCAGAGTTTCGGGATTTGATGGAAGACGAGTTCTGTCCTTGGCCAGTGAAAGAGGGCAGGATCCGAGCCTTCTTTGAGGCTAAGCCTCAAGATGTTCCTATTTCTCAAGCTATCAAGGACTACAATCAACAGCTGCACTACGTGAGAAACCAAGTCCGAGATGAGCTAGATAAGATCCGCCACTTTGATATGCGGATGAAGCCGAGGGTGCGCCACTACATGTCTGGTCTGGGGTGCACGACTTTGAAAGATTATCAGAATAAAGCGATGGCTTACGAGATGTCGTTTTCTGCGACAGAGACGGCGGTGAAGGAAAGAAGCGAAGACCTCGGTCGGTTTCGGGAGGCAAGTCGGGGGTATCAGAAGGCTCGGTCTGGTTCGCGAGTCTTGAGTCGATCGCCATCGGTTGGTCGAGGGAACAGTTCTAGGTCTCGCTCGCCGGTTCCGTTCGTGGTCCTACGTGCTTCAACTGCGATCGTCCGGGCCACATGATGAGTGAGTGTGATAGGCCTCCGATTCGGTGTCTTACTTGTGGTCGTATGGGTCACCGTGCTAAGTTTTGTACGGATGCGGCTCGGGCTCCGATTACTCAGATATCGGCCCAGTGCGGAGAGCCGAGTGTGAATCGAGCACGACGGTTCCTCGGCCCAGCAGAGTTTTGGTAGAGGTCGAGGTCGTGGTCGGCCTTCTAGAGGGGAGCTTCTAGTGCGGGGTCTGTTCCGCCCGTGTGTATGAGATGAGGCGAGCCGAGATCCCGACGCGGGTGGCTACAGTGCCGTCCACATCCTTGACCATCTGTTTCCGTATTGTTCGATTCTCGTGCTACGCATTCTTTTATATCTATGGATTGTGTGCGTAAATGCATGTTGATTGCCTTGTTGCTTGTGAGCCTTTTGTTGTTAAACTTCCTAGCGGGGATAGCATCGTGGGGACCGTGAGATTAGAGATTTTTCGTGAGTATCGCGGGGAGGGATTGGCCTTCTAATCGATTGCGGTAGATATTAGAGATGAGGATTTGATTCGGTGAGGATTGGGCCGGACCGTCATGGGGCGATCATGAATTATAGAACGAGGACTGCTTTCGATGTTAGCCTACGATGGTACCGAGCATTCTTTTGTGGGGCGTAAGCGGGGTAGCAGAGATTACCGATCGCGCTTTGAGGCGGTGAGACTTCTTGAGGAGGTTGCACGGGCTATTGGTGTTACGCTTTGAGATCGGAAGAAGGGGAGTCGAGCTCTCGTCTATTCCGGTAGTATGTGAGTATCCCGACGTTTTTCCAGATGAGTTGTCGGGTTTGCCGCCGGGCCGAGAGGTTGAGTTTACCGTCGATCTAGAGCCGGTGCGACCTATCTCTAAGACGCCATACCGTATGGCGCCCGCCGAGATGCTTGAGTTGAAGAAACATTGGGAGAGTTGCTAGACATGGGGTATATTCGACCGAGTGCTTCGCCTTGGGGCGCACTACCCTATTTGTAAAGAAGAAGGATGGGTCACTTCGTTTGTGCATCGACTACCGAGAGTTGAACAAAGTGACCATCAAAAACAAGTATCCGCTACCAAGGATTGATGATTTGTTTGATCGATTGCAAGGGGCAAGCTGTGTTTTCAAGATTGATTTGAGATCGGGTATTATCGACTCAGAGTGAAGGATACCGATATTAGAAGATGGCCTTTCGGACGAGATACGGTCACTACGAGTTTGTGGTTATGCCTTTTGGGCTAACTAACGCACCACCGTGTTCATGCGGCTTATGAACAAAGTCTTTATCGAGTACCTCGATAAGTGTGTAGTCGTTTTATCGATGACATCCCGATTTACTCGAGGAGCGAGGAGGAGCACGCCGTCATTTGCATATTGTGTTAGATATTTTGAGAACTCGGCATCTTTTGCGAAGTTCTCAAAGTGCGAGTTTTGGTTACGGAAGTTATGTTTCTCGGTCATGTGATCTCGGCCGAGGGTGTTCGTGTGGACCCACATAAGGTAGAGGCGGTGTTGGATTGGGCGCCGCCAAGAACGTGAAAGAGGTCCGTAGTTTCTCGGGATTAGCCGGGTATTACCGTAGGTTCGTCGAGGGGTTCTCTAAACTTGCTCGACCTCTGACTCAGTTGTTACAGAAGTCAGAGAAGTTTGTGTGGACCGATGAGAGGCAGAATAGTTTTGAGGAGTTGAAGAAGCGGTTGACGACCGCTCCTGTTTTGGCTTTACCGAGTGGTAACGATGGTTTCGTTATAGTGATGCTTCGGGCCAAGGGCTCGGATGCGTACTTATGCAAAGACGGAGGACGATCGCTTATGCTTCCCGTCAGTTGAAACCATATGAATTGAATTACCCTACGCACGATCTTGAGTTGGCCGCAGTCGTATTTGCGTTGAAGATCTGGCGTCATTACTTGTATGGCTCGTCGTGTCAGATTTTCACCGATCACAAGAGCCTGAAGTACATTTTCACGCAGAAAGAGCTTAATATGAGGCAGAGGAGGTGGTTGGAATTGATTAAGGATTACGATCTCGAGATCCTTTATCATCCGGGCAAGGCTAATGTGGTAGCAGATGCCTTGAGCCGGAAATCAGTATCGCTTCGAGCGCTTGAGTTACTTACGGCCCAGTCGGAACTTCAGCGTGAGTTTACGAGGTTGAGCATTGAGGTTGTGCTGCCAGAGAGTTCCGGGCAGTTGCGTACTCTTGAGATTTCTTCATCTCTGGTCGAGGACATTAAATCGGGACAGTTGGAGGACCCGATGTTTATTCAGCTTCGGGAGAGTGTAGAGAAGGGGAAAGCCCCGGGATTTGTTATTCATGAGGACGGAGTGTTGAGATTCCGAGGTCGGTTGTGTGTTCCGAACGACTCGGAAATGAGACAGAGTATTATGCGAGAGGCTCATGCGTCACCTTACTCAGTCCATCCGGGCTCGAGTAAAATGTATAAAGATCTGAGGAAAAATTTCTGGTGGAACGATATGAAGAAAGAGGTAGTTCAGTTTGTGGCTAAGTGTTTGACTTGTCGACAAGTCAAGATTGAGCATCGGCCACCGGATTATTGAAACCACTTCCCGCTCGAATGGAAGTGGGAGGACATCTCTATGGATTTTGTCACGAGTTTACCGAGGACGAAGACTAGTATGAATATGGTATGGGTGATTGTAGACCGATCGACTAAGTCGGCACATTTTCTCGGGCATCAAGGATACTTGGGGTCCGTAAAAGTTGGCTCGTATTTTTATTACTCGGATAGTGAGGCTTCATGGTACGCCGAGGACCATTATTTCGCATGGAGGATGGCCGATTCGTATCGCATTTTTGGCAAAAGTGCATAAGGCATTGGGGACACGATACGTTTGAGCACTTCGTTCCATCCCGCATCGACAAGGCGTCCGAACGTACCATTCGGACGTTCGAGGATTTGTTGCGCGCGTGTGCGTTAGATCGAGTAGTAATTGGGAGGAGCATTTGGCCTTAATTGAGTTTGCTTATAATAATAGGCGCACGCGTCGATTAAGATGGCACCGCACGAGGCACTTTATGGCCGACGCGTTGCCGATCACCGATATGTTGGGATGAGCCGTCCGATTTGGTTGGCACCGAGCCGGACCTTGTGTTGGAGACGAGGGAGAAAGTTGAATTGATTAGAAAGAGGATGTTGGGCTTCAGAGTCGACAAAAATCTTATGCGGATGTTAGGCGTAGACCTTTGGAGTTCGAGGTGGGAGATCATGTTCTATTGAGAGTGTCTCCACGAAAGGAGTTTTCCGTTTTGGGAAGAAGGGGAAACTCGGCCGAGATATATTGGACCTTTCGAGGTATTGAGAGAGTCGGTGAGTTAGCGTACCGTTTGGCTTTACCTCCGTCGCCGAGTCATGTACATAGCGTATTTCACGTTTCCCGATTGAGGAAATGCGTTAGGACCCGTCCCACATTATTGACTTTGGGGACGTGGAGATAGAGAAGGATGTTACGTTTGAGGAGAGGCCCGTCAGAATTTTGGAACGTCGTGACAAACAGTTAAGGCACAAAACCATTCCTTTGGTTAAGGTGCAATGGTCGAGGCACGGAGTAGAAGAAGCGACGTGGGAGATAGAGAAGGATATGCGTTCGAGATACCCCGAGCTTTTTGATTCTTAAGTTTCGGGACGAAACTTTATTTTAGAGGGGGAGAATGTAATATCCGTAATTTTTCCATTTTTAGCAGTTTCCATTTTTGGTGTATGTCTATTTTTATCGACTCGCTTGTAACCGTTTCGATATTTCGAATCTATTTTGTTCTTGGAGTTTTTCCATTTGGATGAGTTTTGATGATGTTTTCACGTAATTTCGTTTTATGACATGTTTTGCCGTATGAACGTTCGATTCTTGTAAAACTCGTTCGTTTCCATTGTTTCTTGGTTTGTACAAGTTCGTATGGTTGAGTTGGTCATGTGGAGACTTTCGGTTTGTGAATCCGACGTCGTTTCGTGATTTTCGGTCACTTGGGCCATTTTTGTAATTTCCTAATAGTTTAGGGAATCTCGTTTTCGTTGTCGCGTTACGGACCCTTCGGTGGTCGGAATTGTATTTTTCTTTCAGCGCTTAGCTCCGCTGCCTTGTATGCTTCGCGTTCATGTTCTGGATTCTCGGTCTCATCGTGTGTATCGTGTTTCGCACCCTCCACGCAGCTCACTGCCGATATGACATCGCAGATCGAATCGGCTGTGTAGGTAGCGCACGCTACCCTCTGTTGCCTTGCGTGCGCTACCGAAGAACAGTTAGCGTACGCTAACCCTTATTATTAGCGTACGCTAACGAATGGTGGCAGTAGCCACTGGACTGTCACGGCCCCGTTAGCGCACGCTACATATGGCAGCTAGCGTGCGCTAACTTCACATATATATAAGCCCAGCGGGCAGTTTTCAGAGCAGCAGTTTCATTCTTTTCCCTTCGTTTCTTCGACGTGCGACCTCAGAGGCGATTTTCATCAGTCCCGATCGGCGTTCTATTCACATTCCATCACCGTAGAGTCGTGCTAACATATCATAATCAACTTAATCACCTTTCATCAGCCGAATTAAAGGTAATTCCTCAAGAACCCTAATTTTGACGAATTTGGGGGATTTCCGGATTTGAGGGTTTAGTTCCGAATTGTTCATCTATATTACGATATTCTTCACCGAGTGTGATTATTGAATGATTCCAAATCCAGTTTCCTTGATTTTAATCCGCGAATTATCAACACGGGGAGATTTTGCGTAAACCCTCACCCGTATTGATTGAACGTCTATTGTCGTTATTTGTAATCGGGGTTTTGGGAGTATTCCTTTCGATTATTGATGTCCGTTGGGACTGAGTTATGCTAATTCTTCATTTAGGAACCGTCGTTTTCCATTCGGATCATCCGTAGTCATTTTTCACTTCCGATTCTTCGAAGAATGTCTCAAAGGCAAGTACTTTACATTTGTTTACATGTTCTAGTATTTGAATTATTGCTGTATCGTGGTTGTTGTGGATGGTTATGTGTATGTTCACCTAGGGACGGTCCGACGGGGCCTCTAGGGATACGTATTGCCGTGAGTGTGCGTATCGTGAACTGTGGTTAGCCACCCAGGGATGTCCGACGGGACTCTGCGGGGTACGGTGGCCGTGAGTCTCGTACCAACGGTTAACTTTGAATTGTGATTTGTTGGAGATAATGTGTTTTGTGATTGTAAATATTCCGGAATATAAAATGTTTTTTAAAACGACTTTTTGGCGCATATATTCATCTGATTAGAATGTAGTTCAAATGGATTGTACTTGCACTAGCAGTTGTCGCTAACCCCTTAAATGGGGGAAATACTTTTTGTATTTCAGGTATTGATCGTGGGGATAGACGAGCACTCGAGCCGTATGAGGATGATGGGCAAGCATGATATTGTCCAGTATTTGATTTTCGGCGTTATGTCTGTCGATTATTAATATTGATGTCTGATTTTGGGATTTATGTATTATAAGACTGGTTTAAGTACTCGAGTACTTCTTTTACAAAATTGTTAACGTTGTGTTCCTATTTTGGGAAATGGATTGATGTTGGATTTTATTATCGGATTGTAATCTTATTTGAATTGTCGTATTATTGATGATTGTTGTCGTTGTCGAATGTCTTGTTTGGTACGCTAGCCTGGTGGATTCCACAGTGTGGGGTCCACGGCGCTGTAATATACCCTGAATGTCTTGGGGGTGTTACATTCGGCGGGTTGAGGAGTAGTATGGGGTCGATCAGAAAAAGTAGAGCCCCCACGAGGCTTCTTGAAGGTTGCGTGGCCGCCTTTGGACTGATTACGCTTCTTCGATTTCTTGCCAGGAGATGAAGTCTGATTCTTAGAAATTTCTTTAGTATTAAGCTCATAAGCAAGAGCTTTCTCGATGAATTCGGCCAAAGTAGTGCAATGATAATTAAGCAATTGAAGTCTCATACGAGGTTTCAACCTCTTACTGAAATACTTGATTTTATCCGTCTCCGAGTGGATAATAGATGAGGCGAAAGGCAGTAGCTCTTGAAATTTCTCGGCAATGGCGAGAATATCTTCTTCCGTTGAGGGGTCGACAGCATGGCCTCCCTAAGTGGGTCCGGATAATATCTTTCCATCATGAGAGTTTTGAACTGGTCCCACGTACAAGCTCCGTCGGTGGGCTTCAGAGATAGCCACCATGAGTGAGCGCTCTTACCCAGATAGTAAGCCGCGATTGAAACTTTATGTCCTTCGGGACATTCCACCATAGCAAATAATTTCTCGTAATGCTCCAGCCAGTGAATAATGTCCGCCGGCTCAGACGAGCCCTCGAAGGTAGGCGGTCTCTGGCGAGAAATGTCGTTGATGATACTGCTCACATTCCTCTCTTGCCCTTGAGGCGGCGGCGGAGGAGCCTGCTGATTCTGAGCCATTGAGTTCTACATCGTATCCATCAGGCGTCTGAGTCATTTGGGACATCATGCCCTGCATAAAAGAAAGAGGGTCAACTCGAACGCCTTCTGATTGAGCCGTGTCCCGAGTACGACTCCCCGACAGTGAAGGATTATTTCCAGGTGAATGTGTGGCAGCATCGCTGCTCGATGAGTTAGCATTATTTCTCGCATTCGCATGAGTATTCATTCGAGTTCCCGGGTTTCGGCCCGCACCGCGGCCTCTTGCCCTGCGTCCTCTGCCAGCTCGATCCATACTGAAGGTAGGGAACATATGATAATTATAGATCCCGCATGAATATCACATTATAATGAAGTTATGAAATGATAACAATGATCGCATGAAGGATCAAGTGAGGTGACATGATTATTTGATGAAATATTGAAATGGTTATCTTGAACAAGCTAACAAGATTAATGATGCGATCCTCAAGATCCACAACTGAGAAATGAAATGTATTGAGTGATTAATGAGTTAACGTGATTGACATGATCAAGATGAAAATGATGATTGAGGATTGTTGACTGATGAGTAATGAATGAATGATTCTTATTGCCAGAAATTATACCATGGCATGAGAAATCTTACAGTTCTTTCGGTCTGAGGGGCTTGGCATTTGCACAGGTCACACGTGACGCGAGAGTCCAATGATACTAGTCTGATGACGATGATTTCAAATGAGACATGACTCGGAAGGTAGTAATCAAAACCACGCTCGGATACCAACTCTGTAACACCCCAACTAGGCGGATATTACAGTGCCATGGACCCCCGACTGGGACCCACCAGACGAATGAAAATTAATGAATTACACAATACAAATGTAGTACCGAACTACATTACATCATCAATTACTCCGATGAGGAGTTTCAAATACAACACACCCAGGGAACACTGAATATATGTATATTTTATATGAAGATAAAATATACAACACTGAACAAATGACAATCCAAAAAGAAGTGCTGCGGAAAATACATAACAAGGAAACATGAACGGAATGAGGAGACTGGGGCCCCACTACTAGTATCACTAGGACTCCTCGCCGTCAACGTTATCTTCCCGTGCTTTTGCCTTGCCATGACCTAAAAACAATATCCCCAACGGGGTCAGTTATACAGAACAACAATTCTCAAGAGTTGAACAATATACAACAATCACATATCTTAGTTATGAAATCCAGCTGAAGAGGGGCATCATAGTACGCCCGTAATGGTACGTGCAAGTGCACAAGATGAGTGTACACACCCGCCCTTGTGCCTAATTAGTCTCACGGAGGTACGTTACCGTGTGCACAGTCCATTGTGTCGGTGAACCCGATCACATGACTATCAAGTGCCCGACAAAAAATTCCACACATCCCCACCCGGCCACGCAATATGAACCCAGAAGGCCACAAGAACAAAAGTGGCCAATGAACATTAATGAATAATAATCCGACAAGGGTCAAGAATGACTCACCGAGATGAAATAATAATGAAATGAATGGTAGCTCATTGAAATGATTGGAACTGTCGTTCCTTATGAATTGAATGATTGATTGATAATTACAAGTCTCGACATGAATGATATATTATGAGTGAATTACATGTATGAATGAACAACAACATAAGGAATGAATATCCCTTTAACCGAGTAAGAATTAACTTACGCAACACTGGTGATGAAATGTCTTCTCACGAACAAACATCTCTAATGGAGGGTACCGATCGCTCGAACAACCTTGAATAACATAATTACCAATAAACGCTCAATATACGTATCAATCACGATTATAATCAACTCAAATGTCGATACAGCAACAATCAAACTCATTGGGGCATTCTAACGAATACGTTGTGATCATTCTCCCGTTGATTACAACTAATCCCCAAAATATATCGAAAACCAACCTCCAAAAGCAATTCAATCCAACAAAACTTCATTAATGACATTAATGATCCAATAGGAAACCACAACTCAAAGTTACGACAAAATCAATCGGATACCCCCAAAATATCCAAAGTCAAACCCGAAGGGTTCTTGAAAAAAACCCCCAAATATTCATCAAATACGCAATATACATCAATAAATCCATAGGAATACATGTATTCAAGGTAAATAATCCATATCTAACACATTACAACATCATAGCATGCTCACACGAAGAGATCGAAAGGAAAACACTCCAACTCCGAAATTCTAGATTCAAGAATGATTACCTTGATTTGATGTGTTAGAGAGGATAAGGTGATGATTAATCCGACTTAGAAGGTTGAAGATGATGATAGGTGAGTGCATCTAAAAGGATCTCTCCAAATCGCTCGAAATTGCCCGAGAACGCCGAAAAACGAAGTGAGGAGTGAAAAATGACGAACTAGACTGGACTGTCCAATTTATACTGGCCCAGTTTAGCGCACGCTATGTCCTGATATGTAGTGTGCACTAGCGGGTTAACCGGACAGTCTAGTGAGCTCTGACTGCCTCGTTAGCATACGCTACAAACTTGGTAGCGTGCGCTAATGTCTTCCCGATAGCGTGCGTTAACCAAAATGTTAGCGTGCGCTAACTGATGTCTGATGCCCAGTAACTGAAGTCCAGAACCTACTGTCCTCTGGCCTGATTGAGCCTTAGCGCGCGCCACCCAATTATTAGCGTGCGCTACCAACTAACCCTTGCGTACGCTATGCACACTCTTAGCGTACGCTATGAATTATTTCAACTCAGTCCAGTACCCACTGGACTGTCTGTTCCAATATGCTAGCGCGCACTGATGGATCCCGATAGCATGCGCTACACACATCATTTAACTTATGTTATACTCCAATTGTAATGTGCGTTACGAACCTTACTAATCCCGTCCAATGCCTTCTGGACTGTCTGTCCAAATGCATTAGCGTGCGCTAATACTAAGAGGTTAGTGTGCGCTGCCTGTACTCAATTAGCACGCGCTAAAAAGAGTACGTAGCGTGCACTACTCCTCACGCACAGTCCACCACAAAGATGATGATGAAGATAAATTCGGCTCAAATCTCAAACAAGGTAGAAAGACGAATGATAACTGATCCAGAATTCCAAGTACATCAAATAGTGAACACGATGAACGAACATGAATGATGAATGATTATTACTGAGTGAAATATTAATGAATGAAAATTAACTGAATGATAATGAATGAATTTACAATCGGGTATTACAGTTAATCACTTGTATATTGCTACTCATGATTAACATGTCATCCATATAAAGACACACAATAACATAGCCGTTTTTAGTGTTCTTAATATAAACACATTTATCACACTCGTTTATTTTAAAACCATTTGATTACATTACATTATCAAATTTCAAGTGCCACTATAGTGGAGCTTGTTTCAATCCATATAGAGATTTAACCAGTTTGTAGACCTTTTTCTTTTGTCCAGGTACTACAAACCCTTCAGGTTGTTCCATATAGATCTCTTCATCCAGATTACCATTCAAAAAAGCAGTCTTAACATCCATTTGATGAATCTCAAGATCGTGCAAAACAGCAATCGCGAGAAGCACTCGAATAGATGTAATTCTCGTTATTGGTGAATAGGTATCGAAAAATCGTACCCTTCATTCTGCTTGAAACCTTTGACTACTAAACGAGTTTTATACTTATCAATTGACCCATCAGTCTTGTACTTTCTTTTAAGGATCCATTTGTATCCTAAGGGCTTAAAACCTTCAGGTAAATCAACCAAAACCCAAGTTTGGTTTTGTAAAATTGAGTCAATTTCACTCTGAACAGCTTCTTTCCAGAGCAACCCGTCTGGTCTAGCATAAGCTACTTTGATCGATGTCGGTTCTTCATCTAACATGAATGCTATGTAGTTAGGTCCAAATGTCTTTGGTAACCCTACTACCACGTCTCGGTTCTACATCTTCCAGATTAGATCTCGATCGCTTACATGACTTTGGATCTACATCCACAGGTTTTGAACTTGTTTCTTCATCTTCAACTCTATTGCTAGAATTGTTCACAACTTTATCATTGTCCTTACAAGGTTATATGTTTTTAAAGAATACAACATTTCTTGATTCAATTATTGTTCCCACAGTCATTTCAGGTACTTCTGACTTGTGGATAACAAACCGATAGGCACTACTGTTCAGTGCATACCCAATACAGATAAAATCGACCGTCTTAGGACCGATTTTAACTTTTTTAGGTAGAGGCACCTCAACCTTCGCCAAACACCCCACACTTTGAGATATTTGTATGAAGGTTTTCTACCTTTCCAAACTCATAAGGAGTAACATCTTTGCCTTTGTGTGGAATCTTATTCAATATGTAGTTAGATGTCAAGATAGCTTCCCCCCACATGTTCTAGGATAACCCTGAATTAATCAATAAGGCATTCATCATATCTTTAAGTGTTCGATTCTTACATTCAGCAACGCTATTAGATTGTGGTGCATATGGAGCTGTTGTTTGATGAATTATACCACTCTCGTTGGATAATTCCTCAAACGGGGCTACATATTCGCCACCTCTATCGCTTCGAATCATTTTAATACGACAGCCTAAATTGTTTCTCGACTTCATTCTTGAAGTTCTTAAAGGCTTCAATAGCCTCATCTTTACTTCTCAAAAGATAAAGATAACAATATCTTGTGCAGTCGTCGATGAAAGTGATAAAGTACTTCTTACCACCTCTAGTTTGCATAAATTTTAAATCACACACGTCTGTATGAATTAATTCAAGGGGTTTTGTGTTCCATTTTACCGAATGAAACGGAAGCTTCGTCATTTTTGCCTCAACACAAATCTCACATTTGTTTCGAGTATTGACTTCATTTAATTTCAGTAAATCTAAGTTTACTAATATTTTTATAGCATTTAGATTCACATGACCTAATCTATAATGCCATAAATCTGAACACTCGGTCAAATAAGAGGAAGCAGTAGCATTTTCATTAGCATTTGCAGACTTGGTTACATGGCGCATAGCCAAAGCATTAAGTTTAAAGAGTCCCTCCGTGAGATAACCCTTACTAAAAAACCTATCAAACTTCTTTATGATAGCTCTATCTGACGCAAACACTAGTTTGAACTCCTTATTAACTAGTATAGAGCCCGAGATCAATTTTTTCCTCATATCAGGAATATGAAGCACATTTTTCAAGATGAGTATTTGTCCGGACGTTAGTTTGAGATCCACTTCTCCAACTCCGATAATCTCAGATGAAGCTGGATTCCCCATGTTGAGTTTCATACCCTCAAGAGCTTGATAGTTCTTAAAGTGGCTCCTATCGGCACCAAGGTGGGCGGTCGCACCGGTGTCGACGTATCAACCACCTTGGTTCTCAACGTGGTTGACCTCTTTGGTGACCACAGCAGCAAGATCGTCGCATTTCCACACGCCGTTAATCTCGGCGATGTTGGCAACATATTTCTTCTTATTGTTGGGATTCGGCTTCCGGCAATCCTTCGTCGCGTGCCCATGTTTGCCATCAAACTTCTTAACTGGTTGATTCCCTTTGTTCTTGTTTTGGACACTTGGGCGAGCTCGTTTCATGGAGGGACCGCCTTGCTCCAATAGATTGGCCTTAGCATTGATCAGGCCTTTTGGTTTATGATCATTCTTGCGCACGTCTGACTCGATGTGGAATTTCACAATCAATTCTTCAAGAGTCATCTCCTTTCGCTTGTGCTTGAGGTAGTTCTTGAAGTATTTCCAACTGGGGGGCAACTTCTCGATCACAGTTGCAACAGTGAAGGCGTCCGATAGGACCATCCCCTCGGCATTGACATCATGAATGATGTGTTGGAACTCTTGCACTTGTTCCATGATTGGCCTTGAGTCAACCATCTTGTAGTCTAAATACTTGGCGACTACAAACTTCGTTGTACTTGCATCATCACTATGGTACTTCTTTTCAAGTGCATCCCACATCTCTTTTGATGTGTTTACAACAGAGTATACATTGTACAAACTATCCTCTAAAGAATTCAGAATAAAGTTTTTACAAAGATAATCTCCATTATGCCAGTTGTCATAGGCAGCTCGGACAGTGAAACTTGTCTCTTGTGCACTTGCCGCTGGTTGCTCATCTTCCTTAAGGAAATTAGCTAAGCCCAATGTTGTCAAATAGAACAACATCTTTTGTTGCCATCTTTTAAAGTCGGCTCCACCAAACTTTGGTGGCTTTTCGGCGGTAGGAATCATTCTTGGCCCCGAGGTTATTCCAAAAAGGAACCACTTGTGTTGAACCCGTAGGATCCAACAGTAGATCCTAACATGGATCCTACGGTACCACTGAAAATAGAACCAACGGTGCCAGTCGATGTGGATCCACCAGTAGTCATAAAGGGGTTCGAAAACACCCATGGAATTGTTGCTGAGGTAGTTGAGATCATCAGGTTTGACATAGTTGCAGCAAAGGAGTTCGCCATGGTCGAGGCGGCGGTCGCGGAGGCAGTGGCAGCAGTGGTGTTCGAGTCGGTGGAAGCGGTAGTCGACATCTCCAGTTGTGGAATTTAGTAAAGGCAGCAAGTTAATTATCTCGTCTTGCGCTTGTTTGGAAACTGATTCGTAGAAACTTGTCGGGAGAAACTAAACTACAACCAGAAAACAAAAGTACAACTCGAAAACCAGAAATTACAGAAGTCGATCGAAAGAAAAAAATTACAGAACTCGAAACTAAATTGAAATTACAAGAAAAATAGAAAATCGTATAAAATTAATAGCCGAGTCGAGGAAGGCCTCTTTCTGCAAGACGAGATACGCCCCGGTAGTGCTCTAGGTTCAGGCGTGTCGTCCTCAAAGATAAAACAGCTTCGTCTCAAAGGTAGTAGCACCACAAACCCACGAGCTCCGACGAACAGGAACGAGGTGAGGACGGAACTTTTACTATGAACTAAGAACTGTATGCTGTATGCAGAGAAATATGCTAGAATATTTTTCGAAATTACATAGCCTAATGCAGTGGAATGCAAGCCTATTTATAGGCTATCTCACACTTGCAGGGGGTTTAAACACAGCACTAATGGCTGTCATAATGCAGGCATTCATGCCTGCATTGAACACTGGAGTTACACAATTCAAATGCAGCCTTAACTCCTCCTCATTACATCTGGGAGGTTAATGCCCATTTTTTTGCTGAATTTGAACAGTCAGGCAACCTTAACTCCTTCTCATTACACCTGGGAGGTTACTGGCCGATTTTGGTTGAATTTGAATAGTCAGGATGCACCTGGACTGTATTCAGCTCCTTAACCGTTCGAGGGATGTACCCGGACATCCTTATGTGCACATACGAGCCCAACAATATTGTTGAGCTAGTCCAAAAAATTCTTTAAGCAAGCCAAGACCAAGCCACAACCAGGCCCAAAGGACAGCCCAAAGACCAAGATCCAAGTCCAAGATCAAGGTCCAAGGTCCACGGCACGCGGCTCGCGGCCGCGGCCGAGGCGGGCGGGCGGCGGCGGCGGTACGCGCGTGTGGGCTTTAAGCTCATACACATGTGTCATTAATTATTATATGAATAATGATAACTTCTTATATATTTGAACAATGATAGCTCATTATTCAATGCGGTATAATCATCCCTCATTTATTCACAATTAAGTGACAAACTTTAATTCACTATTTCTCACTCACCGGGAATCGGTTTAGAGAAAGTAAATATACCACGATCATCTACTCGAAATATAGATCGATCCTATAATATTTAATTTTACAAAATAAAATTAAAATCAATTCCAACATATTATTCTCCTCTTTTCGAGATTTTTAGTATAATTCTGCAAAGGCAGACTGACCCATAAGACACAAACCAATAATAAGTCCCAAATGTCAAAACAGTTTTCTTCTTGGGACATGGTTTATGTGTACTATAAGAAACAGTACAACATATACATCTATTATTACTTTGACATTTCTCAAGATGAAATAAGCTTTTTCACCCTCACAACTTGATGTAATAAAACTAACCCATGTCCAGAGCCTTTGCCCCATCGGTAAAGGATTCAGACATTGTTGGTTGAGGTTCCGTATTCAAGTCCTCTTACCAACATATAGTGGTACTGAATTTCTCCAAAAAATTCTCCATACGCGTAGGGCCAAGCGATATTAACCCGTAGGGCCAAGCCGGCGGGGGTTTCTGGAGTATGGGGCCGCAGTGCGGTGGAATCAGTCACTTAAAAATTTTTACCCAACACAGTTTTAACCAACTGACTTGGCGCAGTTGGCCACCTGACCTTCAATTTAGTTGGAGGTCAGGGGTTCAATTCCTAGTGGCAACACTTTGGAATTGAATTTCTCAAGGCCCAATGATCCCTTAGTCTTTGACTAAGGGTTGAAACTAGCCTCCGAGTCTGTTGGTGGAACAATTAAATATCTCGCGATTTAACCTGGTAGCGATCTTGTGCGGGTACATTATCCCGATGACTAATCAGTGTAGGCTAACCCTGGTATAAAAAAAAAAAAAAACCATACCCCACCCCCACCCCCACCCCCACAAAAAAAAAAGTTAGTAGTAGGGGAAAAAAAAGAGATTTAAATTTGTTTGTCCATATGAAAAATTAAAATTTAGTACAAGTCTGAGTGTGTTTTTAAGTGTGTGAAACCTTTCGGTACCTTTATAATATATTTCATTCGTCCGATCAGTGGCGGAGCCAGGATTTCTTGATACAGGGGACGACATTAAAAATTTTTAAATGAGTTATTTACAAAAAAAAATCGTATTAAATAAATGAATTCATATTAAATTTCTTACTTTTGGAGCCAATATTTTTTAAATTATAAAATATAAAAAAAAAAAACATGGGGGGAGGGGGACCATCCCTCCCTCCGTCCATGTGTCTAGTTCAAAATTTTATATTTATTTATTTTTTTGCCCTATTAGAAATTTTATATTTATTATATTTACACAATCAAATCTAATAATTATTTTTTACTTTTAACCACATACTCATTATTACTTAGACCAATTATTATTTAAGAAAATATACCAATCATATATTATTTGTTAAGTTTATAAAGTAATATATATAGTGGCGCGTTCTATGCAGTATCAATATTAGATGCAATACTTTACAGTATTAATTTATGCATGAGTTTTGTACTAATTATGCATGAAATATATGCATTTCATGCATCAAAATTTCAATGCATTACTTTACAATATTAATTTATGCATGAGTTTTGTACTAATTATGCATGAAATATATGCATTTCGTGCATCAAAATTTCAATGCATTAAAATATGCAATATATGCATCAAAATATCGATGCATTAAAATATTAGATTATATGCATCAATTTTTTGTGAGAATTAATGCATTTAAATTTGATGCACGAAATGCATATATTTCATGCATAATTAGTATAAAACTCATGCATAAATTAGTACTGTAAAGTACTGCATTTAATATTGTTACTGCATAAAACATATTCATATATATATAGAGAGAGAGAGATAGACACTCGTACAATGATATAATATGAGAATTACTTGTAGATTCTGTTACAATTTGACTTTTGCATACGAACAAACATAAAAAGACAGATATTCTTTAACAAGAAGTACTCTGTCATTATTTGAAACCAACACATGATTATTTATAAATGTAGTGACCAGAAATTAGTACTACAATAATAAGGTTACAAGAAGAAGGGGTTTCAAAATCCAGTCTATTTAAATTATCCATTATTATTATTATTATTATTATTATTATTATTATTATTGATCTGACAAAGTCGAACCTACAAGTTCAAATGTATTCAGCAAATTTCCACACTATCACAATCTCCGGATCTCCATTTGGCACGAAGTCAGTGCTTAATTTTATTTGTTTTTAGTTTTATTTTAAATGTATTTTAATATTATTTTTTGGCCAAAGAGTACCGATGTACTCATCTGACCGAGCACATGAATATTTGTGCATTTATTTAGTCGAAGACATGAATGTTCATGTACTCATTTGATCGAGTACATGAATGCGCGTGTGCTCATTTGAGGAACTACTAGTGTACTCGAGTAAAATAATACTCATGCTATATGAGTACAATAATACTATTTGATCGGAAACATTAGTACTCGTACACTTATTTGATTGAATACATAAATGCGCATGTACTCATTGATTTAGAGATACTAGCGTACTCATACATGTTAAATGAGTAAAATAGTACTCGTATTATATGAGTACAATAATACTTATTTGGTCGAGTATATTGATACTCGTATATTCATTTAATCGAATATGTGAGTACTCGTATATTCATTTGACCAAATACATGAAAGACTGAATTGCTCAACTTTTTTTAAATACAATTTAAATATTAAAGACTTTAAGTACCAACATCCTTCCATAATCACCATAAAATTGTCAAGATATTTGTGCAAAGCAATTGAAAAGATTGATTCGGCCAAAAATATTATTATTAGTTTTCTATTTCTATGTTTTTTTATCTTTTAGTGATTGACTCTAAGGGTAATAATGCCTTTTAACATATTTTGGTATCAAAAACTTATACCCTTATGAATGAGTATATAAAAAAGACTTATTACTTTAGTGATTTGGTACTACAAAGAGAGATCTATTTAAATATTAAAGACTTTAAGTACCAAAATCCTTACCTAATCACCATAAAATTGTCAAGATATTCATATGCAAAGCAGTTGAAAAGATTAAACCAAACCAAACCAAACATACCCAGTATATCCCGCTCAGAGCAGGGTCTGAGGAGGGTAAGATGTACGCAGACCATGCCCCTACTTATTACGGTAGAGGAGATCAAGTGAAGACTTCACCTTAGTGCACAGCAGAATTTTGTGTGATAAATACAAAGGAAAACATATGATTCGAAAAAGCTCGAGACCATACCTGAGCCCATGGCTTGATCCATATGGGACTTACCTAAGCGGAATTTGGCTACTTCACTCCCGATGAACGGTGCTCTAACAAAAGAGAGGTTGGCTCTGCGCACAGCTCCCTGTCAAAAATACACCACACGCAAAGACAATAGGATAGAATATACAATGTGGGAATAGATTGTTTTGCCCATTTGCATATAGTAATATTCTTTTCTGCCTCAAGTTTAGTAACAACTCTTTTGATACCCAAATTGTCGAAATTGATCTTTTACGCGAATAAATTCGAGTCATATATTGTAATTTCGAGTAACATAATTTCGAGTCAACTTAAAAAAAAACAATATTGAGGAAGATTGAAAATATGGGTTATACGAGTCTGAAAATTCGGGTTAGACCAGTCAAATCGTGTTAACCGAATTTAATTCGAGTCACATGTAGTTGGGCCACACGAAACCCGAATTTTATTTGCGCATTTCGAATCAGGTTGAAAACAATATTTTATTTCGCGTGACACGAAATGATTGTTCGAATACAATTCGTGTCACACGAATTCGGGTTATCCGAATTTGTCTAAGCCGCTCGAGTTGAATTCGGGTTATCCGAATTTTTCTAAGCCGCTCGAGTTATCTACTC
Organism: Orobanche coerulescens; assembly: GCA_033398695.1. Taxonomy (NCBI): domain Eukaryota; kingdom Viridiplantae; phylum Streptophyta; class Magnoliopsida; order Lamiales; family Orobanchaceae; genus Orobanche; species Orobanche coerulescens. The sequence continues at coordinate 124,732,531 of CM065819.1, read as the reverse complement.
ACTATATTACCCGAAAATCTCCTTACAATATTACCCGAATTTGGGCCATTACCCGAATACTCAAGTTACTCGAATAGAGAGTAACTCTTTAAAACAAGACTCGAGTTGTCGCTTCTTTCTTCACGAATCCGACTCAGTTTCACACGATAAAACAAGAACGAGTTTCACGAAACCAAGATTCGAGCTGTCTTCTTCCTTCTACACGAATCCAACTTTGAGTTTCACACGAATCCGACTTTGAGTTTCACACGAAAACAAGACTCCACTCGTCTTCTTCTTCTTCACGAATTTAACGAATCCGACAACTTCGAGTTTCACGAACAGGAGTTTCACGAATTCGAGTTATTTCCTCTTTCTCGATGGCGAATTCGACTTTCCCAAGTTTGAGGCGTTCCCCAAATAGCGTCGCTGACTGTAATGCCGATGCCGAGTCCGCCGCCGATTCCGCCGATGCCGATAACCAGGTAAGACTTTATTTCCGTGTCACTCGTATAGGCTCGTTACTCGAATTAGGTTTACAAGTTTTGCATTTGATTTACACAAATTCGATTTACACGATTTGCATTCGAATTATAAGATTTGCATTCGATTTACACGGTGAAAAAATAAATTAAATAGAGAAAATTGAATTTGGGAATTAAGTGGCGACGGTCAACCCCGAATCGTGTGTTGATATCGTGTTCTTTATGTATGAATTGATATCCATTGAATTGATGTCGTGTTGAATTGATTATTTATGTAACTTTGGTAATTCGTATTCGAGTTTCAATTCGAATTTGGGAATGTTATAAATATGGATATCTTGTCGAATTTAGTTAGTTTGTTTCGTTTAGTTAGTTTATTTCGTTTAGTTAATTTAATTCGTTTTTATTTGTCTTACTCGAATATAGTTTATAAGTTACTCAAATTGGACTAATTGACCAATTAGGATTTCTCAAATTAATCTAAAAGACTAATGTCCTTCCATAATTAGAATGACGCAAATTGATTTATGATTATTCAAATTGACAGAAAACTACTAGAATTAGGATGACTCGGATTGTATTAGGATGTCTCGAATTGCATTAGATGATTGAAATTGAATTAGGATGTCTCAAGTTGAATTAGAATAACTCAATGGAAATAAATCGAATAAATTCCACTGTTACTCGAATTGTCTACTTAATTTTTTCCAATTACATATTACCTCAATACACCCGCTAGAAGCTAAAATTAAGATATATTTAAATCGGCAGGTTGTTTGGAAGAGGTTGAATATGCGGGGTTCAAAAATGCTCCATAAATGGGTATGTTAGATTAGGGATTGTTAAGACGATCGTTGCTGAGCTGCGGAGTGTAGGTGATGACACTATTAGGGAGTTTAGAGAGCCATGTCTTGGACACTTTGTCCGGGAGGAGTGGGGGGGTTGTATCTAATGCCGCATTGCATGCCTTGTTCTCAAACGAGGTGATTAGACTGGATGCACAAGCCGGTGAGTTTTGGTTTAGGCTCGGTCATCGATTTATTCGATTTTCTAGATATGAGTATGCGTTAGTCACCGGCTTGCGATTCGGAGACTCCGAATTTGATGTACACGGGGACGATGTTCCACCGGAGGGGAGCGTGTACGATCGGTATCCGTTGCTCAGTCGTGTAGGGCATATGTTAGACCGTATTCATGATCGATTTGCTGCTAGATATTTTAGAGAGCATCCCGGTGATGCGCTGAAGGTCGCTAAGGTGCTGTGCGTCTGCTATTTGTAATTCGGTGTGGATGGTGGCAAGCGTATTGCTGACCGGTGGTTGTGGACGTTGGTTGAGGACCAGACTCAGTGGGAGAGCTTTCCATGGGGCTTATATTCATATTAGATTTTGGTTACGTATTTGAGCGATGTTCCCACTGAGGTCCCCGCTGGTCTGGATCCGAGTTACCATTTTTATGGTAACATATACGCTATTATGGTACGTCCTCGCATTCATTAACTTAATTATATACTCAAAATCAGAATAAATATTGTTATTGTTTCTTTTGTTGGGATTCAATTATTGTTTTCAGATATGGGCTTGCGATGCTATACCTTCATTAGGCTCCAAATGTGGGACCATGCTCGGAGCTTCTTTTATCCGGCGACCACGTTGTACACGCTGGAAGTTGAAGAAGTTGGGTCATGTTGATTTTACCACATTCTTCGATGATGAGGTAATCAATTATAGGTTTTCAATACGTAAATACTCTTGTAGATATTTAAGGTAACAATTACTGAAAATGAATCATTGAATTGTATTTAGATTGATTGTTTTGAGGTGTTATCTCCGACAACTGAGGAGGAGCAGGAGCTGTATATGCAGTCCATTAGTGATGCTGCGAGCGAGCGGGTGCAGTATACGCACATGATGGCCCTATGCAAGAAGGGTGGGGGGAAGGGGAAAGGGAAGGGGAGGGCTCGTGATGGTGATCTACCCGGAGAGCGTATTGTCCTGCAGCGGACATCTGGTCCGATTATTTCTGACCCTCTATATCTTACTCATGGACGTGAGTCATCAGTAGAGCCTCGTGAGCCTGGGCATACTGATTTGCCGTGCCATAGTTCTCCAATACGGGGTCCTCACCAGACTGCATCTTCTTCGGCACGGGGTACTCAGGAGACTGCACCGATTACTGATTTTGATACTCTTTTCACCCATCTGCGTACATATATCGATTCATCGGTCGAGCAAATACGTCGATATGTTGATGATGCAGTGGGCAAGTTATGTCGACATATTGATGAGGTAGTGGGCCAGTCTGCTCCTCTTGATACACCGACATGGGACTTTGGAGGTATTAATGATCTTATGCACGATTTTCCTTTTCATGCCTCAATTTCGACAGAGCCTCGTGACGGAGCGCTTATTCCCTCCGAGCAGACTGAGAGAGTCCCCGACGCTGGCGGAACATCGTTGCCGACAGAGACTCGTGTGGATGGTGTAACACCCCCAAGTTATTCAGGGTATATTACAGCGCCGTGAGCCCCGCCGTGGGACCCACAAGGCTAAAAATACGCGGAACTATAAACTTGACCGATAAGGTCTACATACAATAGAAAGAAAGACGATACAAATGGTATTCAAAACCATAACCAATGAAAACATATACATCACTGTGCAAATCAATACCTCGGCAACACAGGCCGGAACAACAAGGAAACATAAATACAATACTCGAGTATTTAAAAATCCATTCCAGTACAACAACACTGAATGGAGGAATCCAAGAAAAATAACCGGAGACAAAACACAGTATCACACTTGCCCATCATCTTCATGCAGACCCGATACCCGTCTGTCCGCTCTCCTGGAACCTGAAATACATGAAACGTATTTCCCCCATAAAGGGGTTAGCCCTCGAATAGCTAGTGCAAGTATAACAATATGAAACATGATACTCCTCGACAATAAAGTAAATGTAATCCGTCAATTCATCAATATCCGTCAATTCATCAATTTAAGACTAGTATTAGGAATAACTAAATCTCATAAGACGTATGTGAATGCCGTAGAAACGGTTCGTTCACCTCATACGCCGTTACGTATGTGAATGCCGTCAAAGCGGTTCGTTCACCTCATACGCCGATACATGTAGGAATGCCACAAACGGTTCGTTCATTACATGCCAATCAATATATCTATGAATGCCGTAAAAACGGTTCGTTCATGATATGCCATCAATATTTCTTACTTTCAAAGTCGAGAACGTACAATCATAAATGTATACTTGCCTTAGTAAACGTTACCGAAAATCCCGAAGAACACGGTTCGACCGGGAAGCTTGAACCACGAAGAAGACAACGAACGGAAGGGTTTCGACTTGAGTTCTTCACAAGGATTCCGTCCCTAAGTCATATCAATGATAAATCAACAATCGTACGATGAATAATAATCGTACAACGCACAAACCCCCCCTCCTAGACCTTTTGTCGGACACCTTGAAGGGGTCGACTAATAACTCAACCAAAACGACGAATCAATACACTCCAACCAAGGAATAACGATGGGAATGGTAGAATACACCTAAATCATCATCAATCCATCACTAATCTAAATTTCTACGGATTAAAAGGATGAAGTCAAACAAAATCCCCAATTTCCAACACAAAATTCAAAGTGTTCTTGAATAATCTTTCAATAATCCGATGAATACTCCAACAAGACCATAATCATGCGTATATCACTTCATACCCCATGATTTTAACATCCAAAACATCATTATACCCAATACAAAATCGAAATCCAAGATGTTGAAGAAATTACCTCTTGAAGATCCAAGCACTATGATTCGAAGAGCACGCGATAGAACGATGATCCGGGCTTAAAAATCGAGAATAGATGAAGAGAAATCACTCACTCAAGTGATAGGTGGAGAAACATCTTCCTCTCAAATCTCCTCTCTCGCCCAAGTGAAGAAATGGGAAAAGCATAGGTTGAATCGCACAAAAAACGCAGATATAGGGGTAATCTGTCATGTGTGCCGCGGCTCAGTATATGTGTGCCGCGGCACAGGCCAAAATTCGCTCCCGGGGCTCGCGGTGTGCCGCGGCTCAGCCCAGGTGTGCCGCGGCACCGGGTACAGGCAGTTTTGGACGAATCTGGAAAATGAGAGTGACTTAGCTATTTCGACCATAACTCCCTCGTCTGGACTCCGATTGACTCACCGTTTGAACCATTGGAAAGCTAACTCGATGCTTTATAATATTGCAAAGATTCAGAATTTTTGGAGTTTCAAAGAATTTACGGTGATTTAACAAAGTCGAACTCATACGTGGGAAAGTCGCTAAAGAACACGGAATTCAACAGAACGATACCGAAACGAACTCGGATGACAAAAAGTGTAGAATTAATCATTCTCGGGATGACGAAACGGTCCCAAGCAAGTTTTCAAAAACGGACTTCCGCCAAAAATAGAAAATTTCCGGGAAACAAAATTATGGGTATTACATTCTACCCTCCTTAAAAGAAGTTTCGTCCCGAAACTTAAAACAGGCAGGGAGAAGAAATATTTCGCCAGGAAAAACTCAACGAGATACACAAGAGCCGAAACTTACGCCCAAACGGCGAATAATCAATATAGAACACAACAATACATTACAGAAGGTAAACCAAACCAATGCCGAAAAAGATACGAATTCACAATGCCCGAAGGCTCCAACGGAAATACCGATACATCACAATGGCTCGAAAGCGAACGGCCCAAAGTCAGAAATCATCACAATACAGATCTCAAAGAAGCAAACGTGGTATCGGGCATACCCTCGGCGTATGAACAACCAGTCGCAAATCGTCGGACATATCCAATACAACATGGACTACGAGCGATCAATCAATAAAGCTCAAGAGGGACATCACAAGACGCCCGATCCGAAATGTGTCCGTGCACATGTCCACCCCGTATACGGAATCCGAATATACGTGTGACAATGTACCTAATTAGCCTCAAGAACTACGTCTCGTGTGCACGGTCCAATGCGGAAATATCCACGCATGACCATCGAGTGCCTGGCTAAAAATCCTACACATAACCAATCGGCACGCAGACATGATTCCAGATATGCCACGATACAACATGACAACGAAACTCAAGGGATAAAACATCCAATACGGATCATACGACTCACCAAGTGAACGATGACACACGAATAATGAAAGATCGATACGACCAACGATATTCAAAACAACCATCCTGGGATCAGAATTCTAAGGACCGATTAATACGAGCAACGATCACAACACAATGATTCGGGAAAATCCTCGACCTTCAACGATCACAAAATTACCGAGTTTACAAGAATAATAGCGTCTTTGCCTTGAATCGCCAACACGACAATAATAATTCAACGGATGGGAACTATCCTCGGCACCCGAATTCAATACTTCGATTACCGTAGAATGGCCAATCGATAACAATGATACAACGGATGAGAATATTTTTGACAACGGATGGGAATTATCTTTGATAATCCCAATTCAATATATCGATTACCTTAGAGCGGTCAATCGATAATCAATGATACGATAGAATAGAAGTCGGTGTCTTAAACCGACCACCGAAACGGAGATGACAAAAGGATATATCAAACGTCCCCAATCGGTTAACGCAACATCATAGCAATAGCCCAATTTGACGACAAAGATTCAACGATGTCTCGAGCGACATTAATCGCGAACAATAATAATCGATACCTCGATACCGCGAACCGGCTATCGACAGCAACTTTACCAACAAGTATCGTAATGCCTTGAACCGGCCATTTACAACCAACAGTAACATTTGGCATAATTTTCCGACGGGCGTCGTATCAATGATCCCGATATCAATACAATCATAAAGAGGCCAAGTCGAAATGATACACACATTAAATACGCCTACACAATAACATTAGTCTCATTGATTAGTACGAGTATAAAACTTGCCTCGATATCAATACAACGAACTGTTACCAATTCAGTCGCTTTCGTCTTACGAGTCTCGACTAAGTTAATCTACGAACCCTTCAACCTTAACCGCAACACAAAAGTCATAATCTATGATCAAACATCATATCTTACTGTAAAACGAAGGATTGATAATCAACCGGTTCGATGACGACCAATATCAATACCACCAAACCACGAACTCAATCGTTTCACCATATCTCGACCAATCATAGTCTGAACTGTCCAACTCAAACCCTCACGAATCCATGTCCACAATACGAGCCGAAATCCGATGATCATATCAGCAACCAATTCGGACCAATAATAAGGGTCTAAATATTATCGGTTCCAAACTCAATTCTTAAATACGAATTGACAAGGTTCCCTTCTCGTAAATCCGTAGTTAAAATTTTCCGATGATCATCGTTAATTCTAACCATCCAATTAGTTCAGCATTATAGATAATCATATTTTAAGGTTATCAAACACTCCAATAATTCGATTTGAATATTTGCTCCGTACGTATGGGCTTTCAAATTCAGAGATGAATAATAGTCTCATCAAGCTCATAATCACATTCGTATTTCCTATACGAATATTATTTCCAACGCATAGTTTAGCTCTAGATATGAATATTCCATATTCATATTCAAAACATCAACACTTCTTAAAAATTTTCATCATGTCATTCATACAACCTCAAGAATCACAACAGAACCCTTATCGTCATATGAAGAAGATCTCAATAATCATATCAACATCCGAAATCTCTTATTACGATTCCAATAAATCTCGTATAGCATTATCACATGATACCATATAATACCTCAATACCGAATACCTTCCCGTACACAATCTTCTATACGATTACCACAAAACATACCTCTATCCAGGACTTCCTTAGAAATGTATACCATAGACCAAGAATATCCAAAATGACATCAACAATATCCGAATACTACAATCTTCACCCCAAACCTTACGGGAGTATTACACGCCGTAAACCCTTCTCACAAGGATTTACAGGCTAAGCACAATTTTCCACGTCATTTCAAAAATGTCAAAAATCGATGACGGTAATATTTTTCAAATACTAAAAAAATCATTTTCCAAATACCGTCAAAGCGATCAAGGTTAAAATGCCAAAAACTCGAGTTTAGGGAATCGGTTTTACAAAATAAAATTTGATTGGCAAAATACCAAAATCCATTTCAAAAATACTCACGCCGCGGATAAAAGTACAGTCAATTTATGCATTTTCATTGAAATAAGACGAACATCAAAATACACGATTCCCAACATACTCCCTCCCAAGTAGTAATCCAAAAAGAAAAAAAAATGAGCCACTATCAAAGGGATACGAGGATTACCTTGTATGGACGAACCACGAAGAAAAGAATAATTGAACTCCATTCCAAGAATCATTAAATCATCATAGTCATCATATGGCCTCAAGAACATCGAGATCTCTATGATTCCATAATCATAATCAACATATTCAAAGCATATCATTATCTTCCTTCAACATAAACCTCATATATCCTCAAGAATCGCAATAACAACATCATAATCATCTTCATACGAATCATTCATCAACTATAACATCAAAAATCCGAAATGAAAAGGAGAAATATCCAACATACCTCATAGAATATGGATAACACAAGAAATCACTTCAAGAATCAACAATAGTTCCATAACCAAGCTCTAATTCCATGATTCCAAGCTCACAATCATGTTAGAAGTGTTTAAAACACTCTTAGAAGTGAAGAGGGACGAGTTGGGATGGGAGAAATGAGTTTCCTTTGGTGAACAAATGAAAGACCAACTCTTATTATATAAATCTGCGCATCTCGTTAAATGCGTAAGTGTCCTTACTTAACGTGCGTAACAACTTTAACGTGTAATGCGAAATCCATAGCGTACGTAACAAACTAACTGTCTCATTACGTGAAGTCCATTACGTCGTAACCCATACCATATAACGTACGTAATATACCAGTTGACTTACTACAGTATACTGGTCGTGTTACGTATGTAACACGTCCTGTATAACGTACGTAACACATACGTTGACTCACCTGTCAACATCCTCCGCCGAAAGTTGCCGACATAGGGTCCCACTTGCCGACCACGACTCGATTCTCGGATTCCCATGTTACGTATGTAATGTCTCGGCCATAACGTACGTAACTCTACCAATTTAACGTACGTAAGCTTCAACACATAACGTACGTAATGGCTTCCATACTTAGCCATTTACAGCAATTCCTGTCCAACGTCTCGACATAACAAATACGAACATACGGCAGAATCAATACATATAATCAATTCAATAACATTATCAAACGTTCCCAACGTCCTCGAACATAATTAACCATCCACGATATCCAATATATATAAACGAAAAATATATCCGAAAAATCGGGGTATCACACTCTACCCCCTTTAAAAATAAGTAGCGTCCTCGAAACTTGCAATCACTCGCACAAACAACATTTCAACGGAAAATCCAAAATCACCAAGATAACCAAGAATTATCGAATAATCCGAACAATATACTTACAGGTCAGTGAAGACGAAGATCTCCCGTGATACTAGCATGCGACTCCTAAACAAAGTCTCAACATAATACCGATACACACCATTATCGAAATTAGCAACTTAACAAAATCTCAAGGAAGAGTTCACGTCCGTGACCACGGCCACGATTCTTCCTACTTTATTGACAATCAAGGGCACATACATGCGTAAGTATAATCCGAATCGCACATTCTCGAAGTGACCAATTTCCAAGAATACCAAGCTATAGGCGAAGCGATTAAGAAGAATACAAGAAGAGTGAGAGGACTTACAAGTACCGGTCGCCTTTGTGATGATGGCGAGTAGTGATATCTGTGGGCAAATGCCGACTCAATCGACCCAAAAGACCGACGGCTAGGTATCCATAAACCTAATCTACGATACCATATTCGTAACACCCCAAGTTATTCGGGGTATATTACACGCCGTGAGCCCGTGGGACCCACAAGGCTAAAAATACGCGGAACTATAAACTTGACCGATAAGGTCTACATACAATAGAAAGAAAGACGATACAAATGGTATTCAAAACCATAACCAATGAAAACATATACATCATCATGCAAATCAATACCTCGGCAACACAGTAGGAACAACAAGGAAAGCAATACAATACTCGAGTATTTAAAAATCCATTCGAGACAACAACACCGAATGGAGGAATCCAAGAAAAATAACAGGAGACAAAACACGGTATCACACTTGCCCATCATCTTCATGCGGACCCGATACCCGTCTGTCCGCTCTCCTGGAACACGAAATACATGAAACGTATTTCCCCATAAAGGGGTTAGCCGTCGAATAGCTAGTGCAAGTATAACAATATGAAACATGATACTCCTCGACAATAAAGTAAATGTAATCCGTCAATTCATCAATATCCGTCAATTCATCAATTTAAGACTAGTATTAGAATAACTAAATCTCATAAGGCGTATGTGAATGCCGTAGAAACGGTTCGTTCACCTCATACGCCGTTACGTATGTGAATGCCGTCAAAGCGGTTCGTTCACCTCATACGCCGATACATGTAGGAATGCCACAAAGCGGTTCGTTCATTACATGCCAATCAATATATCTATGAATGCCGTAAAAGCGGTTCGTTCATGATATGCCATCAATATTTCTTACTTTCAAAGTCGAGCGATAATCATAAATGTATACTTGCCTTAATAAACGTTACCGAAAATCCCGAAGAACACGGTTCGACCGGGAAGCTTGAACCACGAAGAAGACAACGAACGGAAGGGTTTCGACTTGAGTTCTTCACAAGGATTCCGTCCCTAAGTCATATCAATGATAAATCAACAATCGTACGATGAATAATAATCGTACAACGCACAAACCCCCCCTCCTAGACCTGTTGTCGGACACCTTGAAGGCGTCGACTAATAACTCAACCAAAACGACGAATCAATACACTCCAACCAAGGAATAACGATGGGAATGGTAGAATACACCTAAATCATCATCAATCCATCACTAATCTAAATTTCTACGGATTAAAAGGATGAAGTCAAACAAAATCCCCAATTTCCAACACAAAATTCAAAGTGTTCTTGAATAATCTTTCAATAATCCGATGAATACTCCAACAAGACCATAATCATGCGTATATCACTTCATACCCCATGATTTTAACATCCAAAACATCATTACCCAATACAAAATCGAAATCCAAGATGTTGAAGAAATTACCTCTTGAAGATCCAAGCACTATGATTCGAAGAGCACGCGATAGAACGATGATCCGGGCTTAAAAATCGAGAATAGATGAAGAGAAATCACTCACTCAAGTGATAGGTGGAGAAACATCTTCCTCTCAAATCTCCTCTCTCGCCCAAGTGAAGAAATGGGAAAAGCATAGGTTGAATCGCACAAAAAACGCAGATATAGGGGTAATCTGTCATGTGTGCCGGCTCGGTATATGTGTGCCGCGGCACAGCCCAAAATTCGCTCCCAGGGCTCGGCGGTGTGCCGCGGCTCAGCCAGTGTGCCGCGGCACCGGTACAGCGATTTTGGACGAATCTGGAAAATGAGAGTGACTTAGCTATTTCGACCATAACTCCCTCGTCTGGACTCCGATTGACTCACCGTTTGAACCATTGGAAAGCTAACTCGATGCTTTATAATATTGCAAAGATTCAGAATTTTTGGAGTTTCCAAGAATTTACGGTGATTTAACAAAGTCGAACTCATACGTGGGAAAGTCGCTAAAGAACACGGAATTCAACAGAACGATACCGAAACGAACTCGGATGACAAAAAGTGTAGAATTAATCATTCTCGGGATGACGAAACGGTCCCAAGCAAGTTTTCAAAAACGGACTTCCGCCAAAAATAGAAAATTTTCGGGAAACAAAATTACGGGTATTACAGATGGAGCGTCGTCTCCCTCCGAGCAAACTGAGGGTGTCCCTAGCCCCGGCGGAGCATCAGTACCGGTAGAGCACACTCCGAGTCTCGGTGCTCATTCTGATGGAGCCTCGGTCCCGGTAGAGCGCACTCTGAGTCTCGATCATCATGCTGATGGAGCCTCGGTCCGACAGTTACCCCCCGGTTCTTCTTGCTGAGACGTTGGTGACACTACCAGAGATTGCCCCTAGGTCTCGACCATCCTCTTACACTGCGGATCTGATCCTATCCCGCTTGAGTACTCTTCTATTCCGATTCGAGCAGATGCGTGTAATGTACCTAGACTGCAGTATAGGTCATACAGACTGCATTCTCCCTTCTCGACCACTGTAGTTCGGAAGAGGGAGGACTTGGATGAGGACGCATATAGCAAGTGGTTGGACAGCGGCGAGAGGTGAGTTAAATTGTAAATTCAATATTATTTTCTAAAATTGTTCGTACTTAAACAAAAAGTAAATTGTAGTGTCAATGTTGGTGCTGCATGCGGAGCTAGTGCCTCCTGGTTTTTGATGCTACATGACGGATCCAGGTTGATAGATGCAGAAGTAAGTCTTTCAATTTATATGTACGTAATTTCTTATTGAAACGTGTAGTTATTGAAAATGTTTAAATTATTTGAAATTTAAATGATATCCACTATCTGGATGCATATATGGGGATCCTACAGTTTGGTCCCGGATTTGTTGGCATGCGATGGCTCGATGATTGGGTCCCTCATAGGGTTTTGGCTCATACGAGCTTTTTGGTAATAAAAAAATATTAATAAATTTATTGAGTGCTTTGTTACTGACAAAATTATTTTATATTAGGCTACGTGTATCAATGTATGGAATAACTCCAATAGTAGAGGATGTTCATTGAGTATTGACGATGATGATCTAGATTTCTTGATCAGCCACGTTCACGGTCTGAGATCATTTTGGGGCGATCATCGCCCTTGGTGGGAGTTACGTGAGGTGATAATTTATTGCATGTTTTGTTATTTATTTGTATTAGTTATTCGTGTACTATTGTGCTGACAATGTACTTTTTGAACAATCCAGGTGTTGACCATCTGGAATACGTCTCCAGAGTCCTCGAGCGGACATTGGGTTGTTCTCCGCATTATACTCGATGAGGGTATCATCATCATGCATGATTCTTTGGCGCAGGAACACGATGCATATTGGAAGTTGAGATCGCGGCAGGCATCGGGTATATGTTGCTTAATTCCTACCATTCTACAGCGTTCTGTATTTTACGAGCGCCGCCCTGATGTCACCCCGATTACTCCGTTTCGAGTTGCTACAGCGAGGAAGAATTTATGCTATGTACAGGATGACTCGACCTCTTATGGTGCGTATTCTATACGGACTTTAGAGTCTCTCGTTCAGTAGTCTTTCTCTCATGGAAAGACCGAGGTGGATATTTATGCATTTAGAGGACGTATGGCCCGAGCTATATGGAGGTTTAACGATGATGTAGATACTGTATGATAGAGATTAGTGATATCTTCTTTTAGTGATACTGTAGTGTGTAATATCTTATTTTAGTGATACTGTTGAAATTGAACTTAATTGATTCAATTTTAACTTAATCGGTTCAAACTGAACTTAATAAAAATGAAATTAAACTTACTCGGTTCAAATTGAACTTAATTGATTCAATTTTAACTTAATCAATTTGAACTTTGAACTTAATCGGTTGAAATTGAACTTAATCGGTTCAAATTGAACTTAACCAATTTGAAATTGAACTTAATAAATTTGAAATTAAACTTAATTGGTTCAAAGTGAACTTAATTGATTCAATTTTAACTTAATCAATTTGAAATTTGAACTTAATCGGTTGAAATTGAACTTAATCGGTTCAAATTGAACTTAATCGGTTCAAATTGAACAATCGGTTGAAATTGAACTTAATCAGTTCAAATTGAACTTAACCAATTTGAAATTGAACTTAATCAATTTGAAATTAAACTTAATTGGTTCAAATTGAACTTAATTGATTCAATTTTAACTTAATCAATTTGAAATTTGAACTTAATCGGTTGAAATTGAACTTAATCGGTTCAAATTGAACTTAACCAATTTGAAATTGAACTTAATCAATTTGAAATTAAACTTAATCAGTTGAAATTGAACTTAATCGGTTCAAATTGAATTTAACCAATTTGAAATTGAACTTAATCAATTTGAAATTAAACTTAATCGGTTCAAATTGAACTTAATTCAATTTTAACTTAATCAATTTGAAATCTGAACTTAATTGGTTGAAATTGAACTTAATCGGTTCAAATTGAACTTAACCAATTTGAAATTCAACTTAATCAATTTGAAATTAAACTTAATCGGTTCAAATTGAACTTAATTGATTCAATTTTAACTTAATCAATTTGAAATTTGAACTTAATCGGTTGAAATTGAACTTAATCGGTTCAAATTGAACTTAACCAATTTGAAATTGAACTAATCAATTTGAAATTGAACTTAATCAATTTGAAATTAAACTTAATCGGTTCAAATTGAACTTAATTGATCCAATTTTAACTTAATCAATTTGAAATTTGAACTTAATCGGTTGAAATTGAACTTAATCGGTTCAAATTGAACTTAATCGATTCAATTTTAACTTAATCAATTTGACATTTGAACGTAGTCGGTTGAAATTGAACTTAATCGGTTCAAATTGAATTTAACCAATTTGAAATTAAACTTAATCGGTTCAAATTGAACTTACTTGATTCAATTTTAAATTAATCAATTTGAAATCTGAACTTAATCAGTTGAAATTGAACTTAACCAATTTGAAATTGAACTTAATCAATTTGAAATTAAACTTAATTGGTTCAAATTGAACTTAATTGATTCAATTTTAACTTAATCGATTTGAATTCTGAACTTAGTCGGTTGAAATTGAACTTAATCAATTTGAAATTAAACTTAATCAGTTCAAATTAAACTTAATTGATTCAATTTTAACTTAATCAATTTGAAATTTGAACTTAATCGGTTCAGATTGAACTTAATCGGTTCAAATTGAACTTAACCAATTTGAAATCGAACTTAATCAATTTAAAATTAAACTTAATCGGTTCAAATTGAACTTAATTGATTCAATTTTAACTTAATCAATTTGAAATTTGAACTTAATCGGTTGAAATTGAACTTAATCGGTTCAAATTGAACTTAATTGATTCAATTTTAACTTAATTAATTTGAAATATGAACTTAATCGGTTGAAACTGAACTTAATCAATTTAAATTGAACTTAACCAATTTGAAATTGAACTCAATCAATTTGAAATTAAACGTAATCGGTTCAAATTGAACTTAATCAATTTGAAATTAAACTTAATCGGTTCAAATTGAACTTAGTTGATTCAATTTTAACTTAATCAATTTGAAATTTGAACTTAATCGGTTGAAATTGAACTTAATCGGTTCAAATTGAACTTAACCAATTTGAAATTGAACTTAATCAATTTGAAATTAAACTTAATCGCTTCAAATTGAACTTAATTGATTCAATTTTAACTCAATCAATTTGAAATGAGCTTAATCGGTTGAAATTGAACATAATATGTTCAAAATTGAACTTAACTGATTCAATTTTAACTTAACCAATTTGGGTGAACTTAAGCAATTTGAAATCGAACTTAATCAGTTTGAAATTAAACTTAATTGGTTTGAGGTTGAACTTAATCAATTTGAAATTTGAAACTTACATACTTTAAGCTTCAATTTCATTACCCGAAATAATAAATATGAAACATATAAATACTTTAAATAAATATAACTAATTTTACATTGGGGGCTCATTTAGGTCGAAACGATGCTTAGTTAGATATTTTGGAGCAGTGTGGTCAACAGAATGACATATACTACACTTTTTTTTGCACATCCCTTTTTAGACGGAGTTGGTTGCCTTGTGAAATCCTCAAATAGTTGGGGAATAACTGCAGTGCAAGTCTTTCTATTGTGCCCCGTGCCTCCGCATCTAAGGCATGTTTGAACTTTGCGGGTATGAGTCGAGGACTCAATCCCCGATGTGTGTCTCATTTCTTTTGGTCGCCCTGCCTGCCTCGGATTGTCTGGTGGTTCACAAACTTTTACCTTGATGTTAGTAGGAATGAACCAATCACTTGGGTGAGGTAATGGAATCACAGACCGTTCCCACATTTGGCGAAGCGTGGACACTTTATAGTAATCATGTATATACACAGTTTGGTCGTGATTTAGGTACCTTATAGCTGCAGCAGCATGATTGCACGAGATCATATCATGCTGGAACATCATACAACTGCATTTTTGCTCTCTCAAGTCCACAATATAATTTTTCCTGTTAGAAGTCACCTTGAACACCCCATTACTAAGGAATTGAACGTTCATGTTCGATCCAGCTACGACTGCCTTCATCAATATCTCGTATGCATGATTCGTTAAAGGTCCAGGACACTCATTTTCATTTTTATGTCGATCATATATCCATTCTTCTACCACGGTTCGACATACCTCGAGAAGTATGAAAATGGGCAGACTTCTAGCCCATAGAAGACGGTTTTTCGTGCTTTCAACGACATTTGAATTCATAACCTCGAATCGCCGGACTGGGCACTTCACACGAGCCCATTTATTTTCACCGACAGTTTCTTTCAAGTAGGTAGCTGCAGCTGGACATGCTATTTCTAAACTTTCCATATGCCTATTATAGTCCTCAATACGATAGTTGTAAGCTGCAGCATTGAAAATTGCAACCACATGTTGACCATACTTAACCAAATGCTTCTGAACGTGGTAACAACATAACCCGTGATGCGCAAGTGGGAATACCTCTCCTATAGCATTTGCAATGGATTTGTGCCCGTCTAAAACAATCAAGAGTTCCCTTGGACAACCAAAGGCCTCTTTCAATTTGTACATGAAATACTTCCACGACTCATCGCATTCGACGTCGCCAATCCCGAAAGCAAGTGGAAATATCTGATTGTTACCATCTTTTGTAACAGCAATAAATAATACTCCTCGATACTTACCCCTAAGGTGTGTCCCATCAACAATAATAATTGGTCTAGCATAACGAAATCCAGATACCGAAGCCCCAAAAACATAAAATGCGTATTTAAATTTTTCAGTATTTGCATCAACCACATAATCAGTTATGGTACCTGGATTCGTCATCTCCAACATATGCAAGTACGATGGGATCATTCTGAAAGAATCTTGATAATCTTCATATATCACCGAGATAGCATGGTTGCGAATGCTCAATGCCAAGCCATAACGGATTGTCAAACAATGCTCATTCTTAAGTTGAGCCTCCACTAGTTTTGGAGTTATAATCTGTCCTTCCACTAATAGTTGTCGGACATGTATTCACCGAGCATCTTAGAAGGCAAGTGCTTAGGTGCCTTGCGATTTGGGTCAAAATGACACGTATGCTCGTTCAGTGAGTGCACTCTCCAAAATCCACCCCTCCCGGAGGCGCTCAACAAAAAATTACAAGTTTCATCTGTACAAACGGCAGAATAGCGATGCTTATTGTAATATCCGGAATTTCTACTACAGCTGTTTGATATTATTTTTTCCGAGTTATATTGTACAACGTGGAATCTGTACAGTAGGGATAAAATAAATAAAGGACTGAGATGTCAGTATCGGTATAATTGTCGTATCTGGTCGACAGTTACATTTGAGGATATCGTGTATCAGGTTATCGTACTTTCGATATAGAGTATATCGTATAAGAATATTATTAGATTCAGTGTTTGTGTTCAGTGTGTCTTATGTTCGTTTTTGGTACGTCAAGATGTTGGACAGAAATTGCGGAAAATGGCTAAGTGTTCATTAGCGCACGCCATCGGGTGCAGTGTAGCGAACGCTACCAAGTATTGAAGGCGAACGCTAAGAGGTTCGATTACGTATGCTAAGAAGGACCCTAACGTGCGTAACGACTTGCCGGGTTAGTTAGGAAGGTGGCCGGCAGTAGGCCTGAGTTGATTTTTATATTCAGTTAGCGCACGATAACGTATGTTGGTTAGCGCACGCTAACATCAGATCGCCAATAATGGAATCTTAGCTTTCGGCGGGTGGACCCGGACACTTACGACGCGTGTCCAGATAAGGTCAGCGGGTGTTTGTCATGTAGGGCTAGCGCACGCTAAACCGTATGGTTAGCGCACGCTAATTCCAGATCGGTCAAAGGAATCCCGATAATCGCAGATGCTTTCGGCATGTGGGGGCACGAGTGGTAGGTGTGTACTGTAGCAAGTCAACTTCGGATAGCGCACGCTAAGGTAAATGACTTGCGTACGCTAAGCAGGATGTTTTACGTACGTTAATGCATGGGCATTACGTACATAAGCTAGTTTACGAAGCGAGGCAGTAGCCTCTGGGCTTCGATAGCGCACGCTAACAAAGTCAGTTAGCGCACGCTAAGGCGGTAGCGCACGCTAAACATGAGATGATAGCGCACGCTAATAATGAATATTATAAAAGGGGACAAGGTTCTTTGAGAAGCATTTCGTCATTTTCTTCTTTCATCGAGAGAGAGAGAGAGTTGGGATATATTTGAGGTTCCCAAACAATGTATAATTATAATCTTTAACAACATTAGATTGAGAGCTTGGATTCAAGCCTTGTCCTTCAAGTTGTTCATGATTCTTTGGATGGAGCTCTAGTGTTCTTCTTTTTGGTTCATCTAAACCAGGTAATCTTCGTATTCCTTCGTTAGTGGTTCGTTTTCTTGGATGATTTCATGCAAGGAGCATGTAGGATAATCATATGATGATGTTATATGAGATTCAATGGAATTTTGATAAGAGTTTCTGATGTTAGTTAAGATTCTTCATACCATAAGGATGTAGATTCATTTAAACCGATCTAAGAAGGATTTCGAATCTTGGTAATTATATTGGTCGATTTAGATGAGATGAATCATGATACTAGGTTGAATTCAGTTAGCATGATACGATCCTTGTTATCGAGTAAGTTTGATTGTTGATGTTGTTATTGATATGTGGACATTGACATGATCATTGTGATAATTATGGGGTCGTTTATCTTCAAGAGATATGGAGATTTATGTCTCCCTTCATTCGGATTCGTAGTCGCAAGATGTGAGTCGATCTTTGGAATGCATGTAACTGCACGTCATTAGCGCACGCTAAGCCTATTGGCTAGCGCACGCTATCGGGAACAACTTAGCGCACGCTACGGTAAGAGATTAACGTGCGCTAGGTCAACATGCAGGGTAATATATTCTATTTCGGTTATGAATTCGTGATGGTTTGATTTGGTTTGTTACATTCGACCGCATTTATTCGAGGTTGTGTTGAACCGTTGAGTTCGATTGGTTAGTTTTGTCGGTTGTTGATTGTTATCGGATGTATGTTATTTGATTACTTCGATAGGTTGAGATTATTGATCGGCGATTATAACCGGATGTTGCGGTCGTGTTCGAGCGTGTTCGTGAATTGCATGGTCAGGGCCGAGGAGCTCGTAGACGAAGGCATTGTGACTGGTAGCGGCTTCATCATCATCGTATCGGTATCGAGGCAAGTTATTACTTGCTCAGTTATAATATTTAATGAATGGTTTCAGTTTCATTTCGTTTATAATGCATATAGCGATGATTATTATTGTGAACTCTGGGTATTCGGATCGCATATCGTTCCTTCGATTCTGGGAGGTAAATCATAATGTATATGCTTTATCTCAGTTATTGGTATGTTCGAGTATCGAGGTTACATTATGGTAAAGACGAGGATATGAGTATCTATAGTTCATTGTACGTTTGGATCGCCGAGCATTGAGGATAATCGTCGGTGATGATTGGACATCGAGGTTGCTCCCGAAGGACTCGGGGCAAGTATTCCATATTGATTATGGTTTAATGTTATTTATTTTGGTCTCGTACATTTTCTTTCATGTTGTTGAACATGAAGACGTCCTAGTAAATTGTCATGTTGTCGTGCATGTTATGCTGTTCATGTTGATGAATGTGTTGATTTGCATATGTGTATGCATATTGTGTTGTTTATGTTGTGTAAATAATCCGATGGGATTATGAGGATCTATGCTGAGGGCGCTGGATCGAATGTCCATCATGCGTTGGTTCGACGGGATCATCATGAGGATCTATGCTGAGGGCGCTGGATCATTAGACAGGTTTTACACCATGCGTTGGTTCGACGGGATCATCATGGGGATCTATGCTGAGGGCGCTGGATCGTTGGATTACCAGTATTGTGTTGATGGAATCTTGTGAATTCGCATAATTGATTTTATCATGTGTTGTTGTTCATATGTGTATTGTTGGTTATCCACCTTATGATGATCTGATAGGATCATCAAGGGGATCTATGCTGAGGGCGCTGGATCGTCGGATTTCCATTGAGTATAAATGATTGTTATTGTTGTGATCATATTGACGCGGTCATATGAGTATGCATTTGTAGGTCTTGTGTTAGGACCGTGTCCGTATTGCATTGTTCTGATCTCGGATTAGACTGATATGATTGTCGTGGCACTTCATATCTCAAGGTATGTCCCGTATTTTCCTTTGGTACTTGTCCTTGATGGACAATCGGTTATCGTCTTGGGATTTGATGATATTATTCGATGGATCGTATTGGTCAGAAATGGTATATTTCCATATCGTGAGTTGGTTATGATAGTTTGAGAATCTTGAGTATTGTTTGAGGTACAATACAGATATTATGTTCGAGTTAATTGGTTAATCGAGTACAGGATGTGAAATGTGATAATGGTTATTCTGATGAGAATTACTTGAGTAAGTAAAGTTATGGCGGTAAGATTACGTTGGTCGTATTCTTATTTTGTATTTTCATTTGTATGTAATTATTAATGTGATGTGACGGTTATCATTGTTGGATATTATGGCTGACCCCGTCGTGGGATTTATTTTTAGGTTCTTGGAGTATCGAGCTTGTAGCGGTCGTGAAGAGATGAGCTTCCTGAGGAGGATCGGCTATGACATGTTTTGTGTATTGAGTTTCTTGATTGGTTCTCGTGTTCCGCTGCTAGAGTATCTTTATGGTTGGTCTTTTTCCGCTGCGTGAGTATTCTGAAATGCTCTTTTGGTATTGGTAACTGAGGTTACTATGGAAATCATTTTCTAAACTTTTGAGTGTCGGCAGTTTGGCCTTGCGATTTCAAATGAGTTTTTACGATGGTTTTCGATAAATGGATTTTATAAGTCTTTGTGAATTTTTAAAGATAGTACCGTCGTTGGCCTCTTGGTCATTTTTTTAATGTTTGCGAAAATTCTTTTAGCCTTGTGGGTTCCATCTCGTGGCCCACGGCGCTGTAATATTTCCGGTTAAATCTGGGGGTGTTACAGAATTTGGTATCGGAGCTTAGGTTGAGAAAACCTAGGCATTTGGGTCGAGTTGGGTCGTGTTTTGTCGCGTCATTCGAGTTGTCAATGGACTAATACTAGAGCCGTGAGTTTTTGTTGTTCACTCGGGCTTATGGGTTATGTGATTTATCAGTGTGGTACTGAGTTTGTTGTAAACTTTTCCAAATGGTGTTAACGAGATTCTCTGGAATGAGATGTATTGTGTTCTTGAGTCGAACTGATTTGGCAAAACGTGTGTTTTGAAAATATCTGTGTCGAGTATTTCCTTGAGTCGAGACATGTGCCAGTATCACGGGGAATTGTCGGCTTCACGATCTGTAAGTATTTGGATTTTTGAATTTCATTGAGATTTATTGCCGTTCTAAGTTGATATGTTTTGAGATTCAGCAGATATCATGCGTTACAGTATGAGATGCCAGAGTGGGACAGGATTGATGATCTTGAGAAACTATGAGTTTGGAAATCAGTATGTTGGTTAGATTTTGGAACGGAATTGTGCATTTGGGGAGAAATATTGTGCATGGTTGAGAAGAACATGTAGCATGTTAATTCATTTTGAGATATATGAACTGCTTTTGATCATTTGAAAATGATACCTTTCAAAATGAATGTTTTATGGATATTTTACGGAAAATGATTTTTGGGCCGAGACCCAATCGATTTTGAATAGTTTTGTAACTCAGGACTTGGAGTCCGAAAAGAGTTTTCTACTTTTTAAACTTCTTGTAATGCGGAACAAGATACGGGCTGAGACCCTAATGTTTCAAAAGAAAGCTTTTCTGTTATCTAAAACTCCCGAGATTTGTAAAACTCTTTATCAATCGTTTATTTATTTTGTTCCTACCTTTTGAGGTTTTTGGTTCACTTGTTCAAATGGAACTTCTCGGGAAGTCTTTCGTTGTGTTTGATTTGTTGATTTGTTTGAATGTTTTGTCATATCATATTTGAGGTGATCCAGGATGGATTAAGGATTGACGTTGCGAGTAGTATGTAGAGAGGAGTTTTTATCAGAGTCTATATATTTGAGATTTTGGAACTCTATCCTGTGGTTTTCTGATGGAATATCAGTGGATATTGGTGACGAGCCGAAGTGGTATACATGAGTATGGATATGCACAAGCATTTGCATAAATTCCATTTTATTTAATCGTGTCTATTCGAAAAGAATTTTGATCGAGAACTTGGCACCAGCGAGCCGATTTAATTTTTAAAATTGATTTCGTGATCTTACGAAAATTTATGTTTTGAGTTTTCAAACTCTTGAAAGAACTTTCGAAAATTGTCTTCGTGACAAGAATATATGATTTCAAACTGGCTTTGGAAATGTGATTGATGTACATACGCATTTAGTGCATCGGGCATATCATATCGAGGGTACAAGGAAAAGAGATTCGAAGTTTAGTATGGTAGATTAGTTATGCAAGGATGATCGGTTGTTTGATCAGATAAGAGAAATATACTGCGTGTTGTAGATTCATGTGCAGGATGTAAATTTGGAACTTTGGACTTTGTAAAACAGGGACATACGTGCTATGTGAGTCCATGGGTGCGGTAGTAGCGCAATCTTACCATAGTGATCTTTGAATGATTTCTTTGTAAGTGTAAATTTGGGAATGGTGACCCCATGCTGGTTGTTTTGGATATTGAGTGGTCGTTCCCACTCCTTGTATGAATTGATATGTTCGTCGATTTGCGATTCATTATTCGTATGCCGAGGGAAATGTTCGCCAGTTGGGTATGTTTATTGAGATCTACTGTACGTGATTGATTTGTCGTTTTGAGAATGTTATTCTTTCGTATATACATTTACGTGTTTCGTGTTGATCGTGTTGGAGTTAACAGTGTTAAAGAAATCTCGATTTTCGTTGATCGCTCGGTAATATTGGAGTTTATCACGTTGATGATATTCTCGAGTGTGTTTTGACCTCTGGTTGGTCATATTGGAATTTATCATGTCGATGATAAATTCGGTTGATTGTTGATCATTGTTGGTGATCATCTGAGCGTTCGGATTTTGTGTCGGTGTCTCAGGATTCGTGTCGTTTTGGGTAGTTGTTTCACAGATATATCGGATATTATTCGTTTTATCGGAATTGGAATTTGATCATGTGATCAGGCAAACAGGATTTGTCACGGATAGATTATTTCATCTGACAATGATATAATTTTGTTGAGACTCAAGGAATCGTGATGGTAAGCGTATTGGGACTGTACAGTGAGATCGCTTGCCAGTATCTCAGGAGATCGTCGACCTGCGTATTGTAAGTGTACTCTCTTGGTTATTCAGTAATGATGATGATTGATCGTTGTCGTGATGGCTTGGGATATTTTGGTTGAACGGTATGTTTGTTTTGTTTTTATGACGGATTGCAAGTTTCGAGGACGAAACTTATTTTAAGTGGTGTAGAATGTAATATCCGGAATTTCTACTACAGCTGTTTGATATTATTTTATCCGAGTTATATTGTACAGCGTGGAATCTGTACAGTAGGGATAAAATAAATAAAGGACTGAGATGTCAGTATCGGTATAATTGTCGTATCTGGTCGACAGTTACATTTGAGGATATCGTGTATCAGGTTATCGTACTTTCGATATAGAGTATATCGTATAAGAATATTATTGGATTCAGTGTTTGTGTTCAGTGTGTCTTATGTTCGTTTTTGGTACGTCAAGATGTTGGACAGAAATTGCGGAAAATGGCTAAGTGTTCATTAGCGCACGCTACTGGGTACAGGTAGCGCACGCTACGAAGTATTGATAGCGTACGCTAAGAGGTTCGGTTACGTATGCTAAGAAGGACCCCTAACGCACGTAACGACTTGCTGGGTTAGTTCCGGAAGGTGGCCGACAGGTAGGCCCAGGTTGATTTTTATATTCAGTTAGCGCACGATAACGTATGTTGGTTAGCGCACGCTAACATCAGATCGCCAATAATGGAATCTTAGCTTTCGGCGGGTGGACCCGGCCACTTACGACGCGTGTCCAGATAAGGTCAGTGGGTGTTTGTCATGTAGGGCTAGCGCACGCTAAACCGTATGGTTAGCGCACGCTAAACCGTATGGTTAGCGCACGCTAATTCCAGATCGGTCAAAGGAATCCCGATAATCGCGGATGCTTTCGGCATGTGGGGGCACGAGTGGTAGGTGTGTACTGTAGCAAGTCAACTTCGGATAGCGCACGCTAAGGTAAATGACTTGCGTACGCTAAGCAGGATGTTTTACGTACGTTAATGCATGGGCATTACGTACATAAGCTAGTTTACGAAGCGAGGCAGTAGCCTCTGGGCTTCGATAGCGCATGCTAACAAAGTCAGTTAGCGCACGCTAAGGCGGTAGCGCACGCTAAACATGAGATGATAGCGCACGCTAATAATGAATATTATAAAAGGGGACAGAAGGTTGCTGAGAAGCATTTCGTCATTTTCTTCTTTCAGTCGAGAGAGAGAGAGAGTTGGGATATATTTGAGGTTCCCAAACAATGTATAATTATAATCTTTAACAACATTAGATTGAGAGCTTGGATTCAAGCCTTGTCCTTCAAGTTGTTCATGATTCTTTGGATGGAGCTCTAGTGTTCTTCTTTTTGGTTCATCTAAACCAGGTAATCTTCGTATTCCTTCGTTAGTGGTTCGTTTTTCTTGGATGATTTCATGCAAGGAGCATGTTGGATAATCATATGATGATGTTATATGAGATTCAATGGAATTTTGATAAGAGTTTCGGATGTTAGTTAAGATTCTTCATACCATAAGGATGTTGATTCATTTAACCCGATCTAAGAAGGATTTCTGAATCTTGGTAATTATATTGGTCGATTTAGATGAGATGAATCATGATACTAGGTTGAATTCCAGATTTAGCATGATACGATCCTTGTTATCGAGTAAGTTTGATTGTTGATGTTGTTATTGATATGTGGACATTGACATGATCATTGTGATAATTATGGGGTCGTTTATCTTCAAGAGATATGGAGATTTATGTCTCCCTTCATTCGGATTCGTAGTCGCAAGATGTGAGTCGATCTTTGGAATGCATGTAACTGCACGTCATTAGCGCACGCTAAGCCTATTGGCTAGCGCACGCTATCGGGAACAACTTAGCGCACGCTACGGTAAGAGATTAACGTGCGCTAGGTCAACATGCAGGGTAATATATTCTATTTCGGTTATGAATTCGTGATGGTTTGATTTGGTTTGTTCTGACTGCATTTATTCGAGGTTGTGTTGAACCGTTGAGTTCGATTGGTTAGTTTTGTCGGTTGTTGATTGTTATCGGATGTATGTTATTTGATTACTTCGATAGGTTGAGATTATTGATCGGCGATTATAACCGGATGTTGTGGTCGTGTTCGAGCGTGTTCGTGAATTGCATGGTCAGGGCCGAGGAGCTCGTAGACGAAGGCATTGTGACTGGTAGCGGCTTCATCATCATCGTATCGGTATCGAGGCAAGTTATTACTTGCTCAGTTATAATATTTAATGAATGGTTTCAGTTTCATTTCGTTTATAATGCATATAGCGATGATTATTATTGTGAACTCTGGGTATTCGGATCGCATATCGTTCTTTCGATTCTGGGAGGTAAATCATAATGTATATGCTTTATCTCAGTTATTGGTATGTTCGAGTATCGAGGTTACATTATGGTAAAGACGAGGATATGAGTATCTATAGTTCATTTTAGTTTTGGAAGGCCGATCATTGAGGATAATCGTCGGTGATGATTGGACATCGAGGTTGCTTCCGAAGGACTCGGGGCAAGTATTCCATATTGATTATGGTTTAATGTTATTTATTTTGGTCTCGTACATTTTCTTTCATGTTGTTGAACATGAAGACGTCTAGTAAATTGTCATGTTGTCGTGCATGTTATCTTGTTCATGTTGATGAATGTGTTGATTTGCATATGTGTATGCATATTGTGTTGTTTATGTTGTGTAAATAATCCGATGGGATTATGAGGATCTATCTTGAGGCGCTGGATCGAATGTCCATCATGCGTTGGTTCGGGGATCATCATGAGGATCTATCCGAGGCGCTGGATCATTAGACAGGTTTTACACCATGCGTTGGTTCGACGGGATCATCATGGGGATCTATGCTGAGGGCGCTGGATCGTTGGATTACCAGTATTGTGTTGATGGAATCTTGTGAATTCGCATAATTGATTTTATCATGTGTTGTTGTTCATATGTGTATTGTTGGTTATCCACCTTATGATGATCTGATAGGATCATCAAGGGGATCTATGCTGAGGGCGCTGGATCGTCGGATTTCCATTGAGTATAAATGATTGTTATTGTTATGATCATATTGACGCGGTCATATGAGTATGCATTTGTAGGTCTTGTGTTAGGACCGTGTCCGTATTGCATTGTTCTGATCTCGGATTAGACTGATATGATTGTCTTGGCACTTCATATCTCAAGGTATGTCCCGTATTTTCCTTTGGTATTTGTCCTTGATGGACAATCGGTTATCGTCTTGGGATTTGATGATATTATTCGATGGATCGTATTGGTCAGGAATGGTATATTTCCATATCGTGAGTTGGTTATGATAGTTTGAGAATCTTGAGTATTGTTTGAGGTACAATACAGATATTATGTTCGAGTTTATTGGTTAATCGAGTACAGGATGTGAAATGTGATAATGGTTATTCTGATGAGAATTACTTGAGTAAGTAAAGTTATGGCGGTAAGATTACGTTGGTCGTATTCTTATTTTGTATTTTCATTTGTATGTAATTATTAATGTGATGTGACGGTTATCATTGTTGGATATTATGGCTGACCCCGTCGTGGGATTTATTTTTAGGTTCTTGGAGTATCGAGCTTGTAGCGGTCGTGAAGAGATGAGCTTCCCGGAGGATACTGGCTATGACATGTTTTGTGTATTGAGTTTCTTGATTGGTTCTCGTGTTCCGCTGCTAGAGTATCTTTATGGTTGGTCTTTTTCCGCTGCGTGAGTATTCTGAAATGCTCTTTTGGTATCTGGTAACTGAGGTTACTTTGGAAATCATTTTCTAAACTTTTGAGTGTCGGCAGTTTGACCTTGCGATTTCAAATGAGTTTTTACGATGGTTTTCGATAAATGGATTTTATAAGTCTTTGTGAAT
Source organism: Orobanche coerulescens (assembly GCA_033398695.1). Taxonomy (NCBI): domain Eukaryota; kingdom Viridiplantae; phylum Streptophyta; class Magnoliopsida; order Lamiales; family Orobanchaceae; genus Orobanche; species Orobanche coerulescens. Next base: position 124,705,621 of record CM065819.1, on the reverse strand, counting down.
TTTTAAAGATAGTACCGTCGTTGTCCTCTTGGGCATTTTTTTAATGTTTTCGAAAATTCTTTTAGCCTTGTGGGTTCCATCTCGGGGCCCACGGCGCTGTAATATTTCCGGTTAAATCTGGGGGTGTTACACTTATCAGATTTTAGAGTACGATAGTTAGACTTCTTTTCCAAATGATATCGCCCAACAGCGTTCTTCAACCTATCTTTGGAGAGAAATACAGATCCCCTTTGTAAAGAGTGTATTTGCAGGATTAAATTGCTCATCCATATCATCATCAACTTCAGAAAGAGACACATATGGAGGTCTACCTGGAATTTTCCACCCAGGACCAGAGGGAGGAGCTGGAGCACCTTCTTCATCTACTAATTGATCGAATCAAAGCGTCTCCATTTTGGTTCTGGTTCTGCTTCTTTTACCAATCTTTTATTGAACATGCCCTTTTTCTCACAATATTTGCAAAATTTTTCAAACCAATGTTTCTGAACCTCGACATTTTCAAGATCGATATCATTGATATTTATGTCGTCATTATCATCATCACTACTACCATCATCAGCACTACCACCACCACCACCACAGTTACCACCAACATCACATACATTATTTTAAGGGCGCAACCATCAAATCGAGAACCATCAAATTCCTGAGGAATTTGCATGCTTGAACCCCAATCAGTAATATAATCCATACGATTAGAATTGTACGGTACCGGAAAAGAGCTGGATCCAGGTAAGTCAAATTGTGGACCAAATGAGGGAGCTTTTGGAGGAATGCTAGTTGCATTCTGAAGGCTAACAAAAATCACAGGCTCAACACTGAATTGGAACAAGTAATTTAGATCAGAATCATTCTTTATCTTCATCTTTCTTCTTTTTTTCCCATCACAATCAGTTGAGAATAAAACATAAACATGTTTTGTTCTATCAGCTTCAACAATAGAGTGGACATTATCTGCTAATGTTGCATAGCTCACACCAACGGGCACAGGCAATATTTGTTCTTCTCCACCGCGATAGTCTAAAGCTTGCCACTTGCCATTAAAACGAATGATAACTTTTTTCCAAAAATGCATCTGTCAAATAATATAAAAAATTTAGGTTATTAACTAAAAATTTACAGACTTAAATAGTATTTGAATATTTTTGATATTTCAAGTATAAACATTATTGGAAATTGAGCTACAAATATACCTTTTACTTTTTGCAGTCGAACTAATCCTTCTTCTTTGATGTGAGAGAGCCCCTGGTGTGAGATAATTAATCAGAGAAGAAAGGAAAAAATACCGGTGAGATAATATCAGAAAAGAAAAGGTGAAAATATTGTTGAGAAATAGTTCAATTCAATGGATGTTGTGGCGTGCTGAGCATGGTATTTATTATTCTGAAACTCACCCAATAGGTAATACGAGTAACCCGTTTTCGAGTAATTCATGAATTCGTGTAACCCAAATCATGTTCGGGTTACTCGTGCATCCGTTTCGGGTAATACATGTAACCGATTCTGCTCGGGTAATTGGCCAATACGTGTAATACTTGATTTATGAATTTTTCGGGCTACTCGAATCTAATAAGTGTCACACGAACGGGTTACCCGATTAATATTCGAATAACACGAATTCGAGTCACACGAATCATTTTCGGGTTACCCATTTACTATTCGAGTAATGTTATTCGTGTCACACGAATCATTTTGTGCAAATGTATTCGTGTCATACGGCTATTAAAATTTTTAGCACGAATTCAAAAAAAATCGAGTGACCGAATTCAAACACGAATTCAAAAATTCGTGTAACCCGACACAAGTGTGTAACCCGAATTGTTGTGTAATCTGAAAACCTCGTGTAACCCGTATTAACCGAATTCGGTTGATCCTTACTGTGTAAGTCGAATTCGGGTTACACAAATTTCTCTTACGTGTTACACGATTCCTCAATATTGTATGTTTTTTTGAAGTTGACTCGAAAATATGTTACTCGAAATTATAACAGATTACTCGAATTTATACGATTAAAGGTCAATTTCGACAATTTGATATCAAAAGAGTTGTTACTAAACTTGGACAAAAAAGAATATTATTATATGCAAAAGGGCAAAACAAGTTTTCTCCCTTTCTTCATTTGGGTATTAGCGACTATTTGACTTCATGTAGTTCCAATGTAATTTTAATCATTAATATTATATATTAGTAAAAATTATAAATCATAAAATTTTAAAAATACATTAAAATTTTAACTATATCTCACCGTAAAATGTTTACTAATAGAAGTTAGTATATAAATAATATAAAATGAAAGTATTGCAATATAAAATGAAGGGACGAAACATATACAACAATGTGTTAGGATTTGCTGGGATAATATGAAAAAGAAAATCAAAAAAACGATAAAAACAGAAGATTTTTTAACCCAATTCGTCAGAAATCTGATTACGTTTGGGGGCGCTACCAAGCAAGGAGTTTTACCAAGTATGAGAAAGAGAGACGTTTCGACTCTTACAATTTTGGTGTGTTTACAACTGACTACCAATGAGCTTATTTATAGCCAAAAACGAAAAATCATAATACAGGTAAATACCCAAAATACCCCGCCTTCGGACAGGGCGGCGCTGCCTCCCTGCAACCCCCCGCCAACTCATCGCCGAGTTGGCTCGGCAATATCGGACTTTGGTATATAGTACTTCCGGCTAGGGCTGTTCTCGGTCCGGTTCGGTCCGGGTATTGTCTTCTCGGGTTTGGACCGCTAAGGTATCGAGTATTACCGGTTTCGGTCTTTATCGGTTTCGGGTCCCAACTTCAATACTTATATTCGGACCGCTAACATTTCGGGTGAGTATCGGTCCCGGGTATTTCGGGCGGGTTCTCGAGTATCTTGGATCGTTAAAAGCCAGAATCACCAAAACCTCATAATCGAAACAAGAATGGAGGGTTCTTTTTCAAATGTATGTTAAGGAAATTAAGAGATAAGACCTTTTAAACTTATTTTTCTCTATGTAGTATGTACTAATATCTTATACAATATTTTGTAAAATGTATGTTTACGAAAAATTATCGGGTTTTTTACCGGGTTAACTGTTTCGGTCCTTATCGGTTTCGGTTCTAACTTCAGTACCAGTATCCGGACCGCTAACATTTCAGGTGAGTATCGATCTCAAGTATTATGAGACGATTCTCGAGCGGTTCTCGAATATACTTGGACCGCTAACAGCCCTACTTACGACTCCACAACCCAACACAATGTTCCTATATATGCACCTAATTGCCGTCCGAGTGGAGCATCTTTATTCATGGTTTTTAGGGGTTTAAATTGACAAATCTCGGAAATTTATTGTTTATTTGGGGAAGGTTTATAGAAGGTTTAAATTGACTAATCTCGATTAGTCTTAGAGCATCTTATTGTTTTTCGTCTTTTTAACTTTTGTTTTGTTTTTTCTTTAATTTTTTATGTTTTTTATGTTACTTTTGCTTCTAATGATAAAAAAAAAATTGCAGCATATTTTTTTTTTCTGAAAATAGATATAATTATTCAACTTACTCTTCACACTTAAAGGGTGATTTTGACACATAAAAATTAAATATTTATTTTATATTATTTTATTTGTCGAGATCTTTAGTTTGAGTGCAATCTTGATATATAATTTTTATTTTAAAAAAATATTTTATTTTTATAGGTAAAAATTTAATTTCTAACTCAATATAAAATATTTTTAAAAATAAAATATTATATATCAAAATCATACCCAAGTTAAAGATCTCGACAAATAGAATAACATAAAAAATAAAAGTTTAAAATTTTAACTTTTATGTGTCAAAAAAACCCTTCAAGTGTGGAAGGTAAATTCACACTCTTTTTAGAAGTTGAACAAAATTACACTCTCTTTTAACTCTCATCCCATTTGGATTTCCATTTCTTTTTTTCTTTTCATTCTGTGGCTGTGATATTTTCATATACAAAATCTGTCTTTTTTATTCAATTCATATATTTTATAAAGTAATGATATTCTTATAAGTTACTATATACATTTAAAATCACAACTACTAAATAAATAAAATAATATGTATTTAATTAAATTGTGAATTAAAAGAAGCTTGTAGGAGTACAATTACAAATAACACCCGACAAAAAGTATAATTCTTAGTGACAACACGAATAAAATAAAATGAAATACGAAATATTAATTAGTGTTGAATTAGAACATAAAAAGTAGCTAGCAAATTAACCCATATTTGGCCACCTGACTTGGCACAGTTGGCCACCTGATATTGGAGGTTGAGAGTTCAATTCTTAGTGGCAACACTTTGGAATTGAATTTCGCCCCAATGATCCCTTAGTCTTTGACTAAGGGTTAGGTCCTAGCCCTCCGAGGTACGCTGGTGAAATAATTAAATATTGAGCGTGGCGGCAGATTAAACACGATCTCGGTGGGGCCTGCGGTTGGATTCAAGAGTCAGCATTAACAATCACTGTGACGACTACATGCGCGGTAGTTGAGGATATTTAAGAATTAACTTGTTCGGATACACATCTCGCGATTTAACTGACAACAGTACTGTGGAACCGATACTATTATCTCGAGAACTAATTTGATGTAAGGTTGAAACTTTCGTATAAAAAAAAAAAAAAAAACATATTTGGCATATGGATGTTTTTTCCAACATGGTGATGGTTCACCGTCCGGACCACGCTATCTTATTCCCATGATGTGTCCTTGCATATATCAAAGTGTCACTAAGCACTAAATGCGACAATCTATTATATTAATTGCACGATATTTCACATCCCCTTTAGCACGCAGTCTATTTTCTTTACACAACCTTGGAGACAAAATTAGTGTACTATGCAATAAATGCCTTTTGAGACCGAAATTAGGGAAATAAGTAAGCAATTATCACTTAATGTAAAGCCTTTGGTTATATAATGGAAAATATTATATGTACTCCTCTTCCTTGATCAAAACCGTTGGGAGATGGACATGTGTCTGCGCGTGAGTTGCGGGGAGACGATCGAGATGAGTCCGCCTAGCGGAGGTCTCATCTTTGATCGATAGATCATCTCATCGTACGGCCGGCGGTAGAACTTCAAAAACGGAGAAAATGATTCACGAGGCTTCTCATCTCGGCTAACTTGGGAGTCTCTACGGAAGAATAAGGCCGGTGACCGGAGAAACGAAGGCTTTGGAGTTCTTGGATGTTGGATCGTGGACGGGTCCAATTTCTGGGTCTTTTGTGGCATCGGTGTTGTTGGAAAGAAATTTTTCCTGACGACATCGATGCTGGCCCCACGTGGCGCTGATCTGCCGACGGGTGATGCGAAGGAGTAGGACCTAGCGTTGTGTGGTGAGATGGCAGGCCCCAAAAAGGAGTGCGGAGGGTTCGTGGGGCCCACTTTCGACGCCGAAGTGTCCGTCAAGGAAAGGTACCAAGGTTTCACAGAATCGAAGTGGTGGGAGACGGTAAATGAAAATCTCGACGAAGAGCACGAGCCAACTTTAGCCGATGACGTCATGGATGAGGAGTCAAAACGCAGTGACGCCGCTCGTGGATGAGATGTGAAGTCGTCGTACTCGAGCGACTCCTCATAGTCGAGCGACGAGACCACCGCGACCAACGGTGAAAGCTCAACAAACGGCTTCACTCCCTGAAATCACGAAAATACAAATCAAAATAGTTATCACCTAATCACAAGCGAATTTATTTGAGAATAAATTATATTATCGTCATACAACTTTATTTAACATACCAAAAAATTCAAATTTGAGGGCGGTAGAAATACAAATGAATCATATGAAATAATTATCATAAATTAAGTAGTAGTATTAACTATTAAGGTTACCTTCCATAGATAAGTAAATAGAGAGGGAGGGTCAATGACAAACGCCCTATGCAACCGACCCGGATAATAATCAGCTATGATCTTCAGTGTAGCCAGCAGCATGTTCATAAAAGCTGACGCTGACCTGAAAAAGCCTGCACGTTTTATCACATTTATGGTCAACAAGAATTTAACAAACCCCAAAACGAAAATATATTTAAATAGGAAATAAAAAATAAAAAAATAAAGAAAGTCTGAGAAATTTTGAAATCACTGTATGACCGGGCCCTCCCCCGGACAAACAAACAGTAGGAGAGAATAATGGTCACTTTTGCATTGATCTCATAATTCAACTAGGTGAATTTACTAATATACCCTTATCGATCCCTCAATTTGACCGCCACACCTCAGGGGCAGTACGGGTAGTTTCTGAACGAGCTTCAGACAACCATGTGTCCGGTTTCCGACAGACTTGTTGCTGATTAGCATATGCTTATATCTTCTTAATTTCAATTACTTAATTTAATTGCACATTAAATGAGCAATTAGGCGTGGCATTGGAAATTAGACAAGGCTATAATATATATTTCAACAAAAAATTATTGGTACTGGTCGGCGTATTTTGTAGATATCGCAGGTTATTACATACAACTCGATGATTTATCTAGTGTGCACTTAAAAAATAACGGATGCGGTTCCTCGTTATAAAAAAAACGATGGTACTAATTAGGTAAAAAGACAACACTTACTAGCATCATAGAGGAGAACAAATTGGTCAACGTTTTTGGCCATGGTTTGAATAGCCACTTCTAGTGTGAACACGAGCAACCTAGTACACCTACAAATGTTTTCACCAAGGAATAAAGAAAGAAAGGAACATTATCACTTAGGTGAAAATAGAAATAAAAATTGTACGCCAAGAAAAAAAAAAGGAAAAATAATTTATAAATAATATATTTTGCTCTAATTTATAATTACACAATTGAACTTTTTTTTACTTGGACGATTCCGTTGGGTTAACTTTAGGGAAGCTGACTTTGATTCCCCAGCGGTCCATCAGCTTCCGTTAAATTAAAATGACGGAATGGACAAAAAATATTAACGTATTCGGGAGTAACATGGTGTAATTGAAAATAAAATAAAATTCAATGATGTAACTAATTGAAACAATGTACATTAATCAAATGTTTTTTTTTTAGAAAGTACTAGCTGGTTGGAAATAAAATTTGTCCCACCATAAATGAATGGGTCCCACATTAAATGGATGGATGAGATGTATGTGTGTACAAATATGTGTACACATATGTGTACATGTAGCATCACTCTAATTTATTATGTGCTCTTCGACTTCAATATATATAAACACATTAATTGATATAACTGGTTTATTAAATTAATGTAATTAATAAGGGCAAATATGAAATTAGTTAATTATTAAGTTATTTTAATATTTGTGTAACTTTGAAACATAACTAGTATCGATGGACGGAGGGAGTGCGTGCTTACCATTTCTGAGAATGGAATTTCTGGTAATCTTGCTTGATTCGGAATATCTGAAATTGACCATCGTTAGATATAATTCTTTATATCTTGAAGTTAAATGAAAATTATTTATTTATTGATTTATTTATTTATTTCGGAAATAAGAAAATTGAAATGAAGTAAGGAAAAAAAATAAAGACGTACGATGACGGGTCTTAATTCATCGTCGTGACCAGCAACATAAGCAATGCCCTCGGCGAGCTCAGCAGAAAATTCATCAGCTAGTAGAGCATCTTGAAATTCAAATAAAAGGTTCCACATTAGAAACCAGTCAAAATAAATAATAAATGATTAATCCTTTCTTCAGTTCGAAATGATATTACCTTAGGATGATGTCTCCGGTACGTTTAACTACTGTTCTAAAAATTGCTAGACGGATCTAGACGGTTGAAGTACCGTAGAGTCGATCAAAGTACTAATCGAATGCATTCTAATATTTTTTAAATATAATAATTTAAATATATACTTCAATAATGGTTTTTATATGATTACTTTATTTTATTGTATTTGTTAATTATAATTATTATTATAATATAGATATGATATTAATTTATATTTAATTCAAATAATTTTGTCTTGTATTTTACTACAAAATTAGATTTAGGCGATATTTCGATAAAATCATCTTAACAGAATCGGAGAGGATCTTTTAAGAATTAATCGGAGATTAGTCAACCTATTAACTTCATAATATTCTCAAAATTATATGTTATATATACATATATTAGTATGAATATTCTTATACTTCCTCGTTTTTGGAATATTTGTATCACACACCTTTGCACACAATTTAAGGAGGAGGAATATAACGTTCTCCGACAATTCAAGTGACCATAATTTTTTCAAACAATCAATGATTTGTGATTAAGAAATATTTTTAAAGACGAACAAAATAAGATTATTCTATGAAAATTCATTCTAATATATGTATATATATTAGAAGATTCGGGCTCGTAATATAATTTTTCCTATAATATAGCGAAGATATATATATACACAATGGTGGAAGCAGAGGATTTAGTCAGGAGGGTCCGGAGCTATAAAAATTACAGAAGTTGGACAACTATATATATAGTCTTCCCTATTTTATAAGCAAATTTTCATCCGTTGGGGTCCGTGGACCCTCTTGGACCCCCTCGCTCCGCCCATGTATATATATATATATAGTTATCCGATCTTTGTAATATTCATAAATCCGAACTGTCTGAATAAATGTTCTGTTTTCGTAATTGACAGTTAATAACATAGTTCGTTGGAATATTACGTGGATTGGAATACAAAAGCATTTGCATGCTAACAATTTTCTTTTTTTCAATTTAATGAGTTTTTAATATTTCAAAATCCTAATAAGTGGGATTCGCAGCTTAAACAAAAGAACAAAACGAAAAACGTGAATAAAGTAGACGCAGACAAAGGAGTTGGTGAAAAAATGTGAAACGTACTTTTTTCATTTGAAACTTATAATATGTAGTCTTTTTTTAAAATTCAATATATTAATATTTAATTAAAATTAATTTTTTATTATATGAATTAATAATTGAAAAAAATGAGAATAAATAAAAAATATTGTACATTATTTAAAATGACTAAAAAAAATAAAAAACAATAAAGATAAATAAATAAAATGATTACCAGTGCCTATCGAATCTCTCCAAGCAAGACAATTCCTCAAGTGCTTAGCTGCTTTCTTCACACTCTCCCCTTTAGCTTTCAGAAATCTCTCCACACAAGCATTGTTGCAAAACTTCTCCTGCCATAATCAGTTTGAAGCAAAGTTAAACCAGACCCTGCAACTTTCACACACACACACACACACATGTTGGTGTGTGTGTCTGCGAGTGTGTCTGTGTTCTGCTCATCATAATAATTGTGAAACTCTAGTTGGGATGCGGCCAAAATAAGAAAACATCAAGATTTTTTTTTTATTTTCGAACTGTATGTAATAATATATATAGTTAGACACACAGTAGAAGGTGGAAGTGTGTGTGGAGCAAAACCTGTTTGATAGTGAGTGGGGACTGTTTCCTGAGAAGTTCAACAACGGACTGAACTCTCTGTTTCTCTTTCGGGGCTTGATCCATTTTCTTTCCCATAATTATCTTAGCTGAACGACAGAAAAAAGAAAATGCTACTGTGTGTACAGTGTTTTTTACGCAACCAATTTCAAAACTGTGGAAACCAACTCTGTGTTGACACCTACTACTCAGTTTCTTTCAACTGCGTTTTTCATGTGTGTGTGTGTGTGTGGGAGAGAGAGAGAGAGAGAGAGAGAGAGAGAGAGAGAGAGAGAGAGAGAGAGAGAGTGATGGTGTCTGTCTTTGTTGGCATGTGTACTATGTGTATATTGAAAAGAGACCGTATTTAAAGCCACAACGGGAGCCGTTAGGTGGAGTGAACAGTTCATTAGACGGCCCGAAAGGCAGGCCTAACGGAAAGCGTCGGCCCAGTTCTATTATTGCAACCTTGCACTTTTGTCATCATTATTGGACTCGTAATGCTCTTGCTTGCATTTAAATCGTGACGGTATGTTGGAAGCAATTTAGAAAATAAAGATGTTTTGCTTAGACAAATTTATCAATTAGGGTATGAACTTTTTCGAGTTTTGTATTCATGGCAACAAACTTTTTTTTTATTATTTCGAGTATTTAACTTGTTGCCTAATCAAGCTTGTTTATCCGTAAAAGTCATCGATTAAATCTAACAAACTCACGACTTGTCAGTTGCCGACACGTGTCCACTTCAGACGGCCCACATAATAATAATAATAATAATAATAATAATAATAATAAAATAAAAATATAAAATTCTAAAAAATACAAAAAATAAGAAATCTGGAATTTTTTAAAAAAAGTTCCAAACTAACATGTGTGTCATTAATGAGAATGATAATATGGCTTCTTCATATACGCTTCGGTCATAGTAGTTTGTGGCATATTAGACTTTGAAATGTTAACATGAAATATATTGGTCAATATGAACTTATTACCAAATAGGGCTGAGAATCGGGACATCCCGAGGTCTCGGTCCCGAGTCCCGATTGTCTCGGTCCCGAAAATCATCAATTTGGTGGTCTCGGTTCTGGTCCCGTTCGGGATTTCGGGAGTCCCAATTCCCGAAATGGGATAAATGTAAGTCCCGGTCCCGGTCCCGATCCCGATGATAATTTTCCAAAATGTCCCGAATATCCCCAAATGTCCCGAAATGTCCCGAAATCAGAAAAGAAAAAAAAATTGATTGAAATTAGAGATTTCAATCGGGACTTCGGGATAATCCCGAAATTATCAAAATCGCAGGTCCCGGTCCCGGTCCCGGTCCCGTAAAATTCGGGACTCGGGGTCCCGTTTCCCATCGGGACTCGGGACGGGACCGGGACTCGAGATTTCCCGATCTTAAATTCTCAGCCCTATTACCAAACATAGAACTGGACTCAAAATCAAAGTGTGAAATTTGCATTGAAGCCAAAATGACCTTTCAAACGTATTATGTGCCGTACTTGAGTCAGATAGGTGCTCGGCCATTGGATAGAACATGGGGGAAACGACACGAACGCAAATGTACTCTCGCTTCGTGTTGAAACACGGCATAAAGTGAGCCATCTTTTGCGTCGTGTTCTACTTGTTAGTTCGCCTAAGACTGGTGTTTTGGGTTATTTTTTGTTCCTTATTGAAAAATTACTATTCGAAACCTCCTCTAACACCAACTTTTGCGATTGAAACATGATTATTGGGTTATCTTATCACATAATATCATCACAAATGGTGGGTTGAAGCAGTTCTACCGGTTGGTTTGTGAAGATGCGTCGTATTTTGAGGTAAGACTCCAACGATTGATCTTTGATTTGAATTAATTGTTGGGGATATGCGATATTGATACACGTAGTTTTAAAATCATGGTTTAGATCACTGTTGTTGGGTTGTACTGGAATCTTATGAGATTATATTGAATTTATTACAGATTATTACGTTTATGCTCGAAAAGTTATGATGATTTGGCCAAGAGAATTTTGGAATGAATTTTGGAGTGGTTTGTCAAGAGTCGATGTAACTATGTTAATTGTTGTGCATTTAAAGGATTAGAATATTCGGGATTCGATCGAGCATATCTATCTATGTTGATTCGAACTTGTTTTTGGTACAAGGCAAGTATTATGTTTCAATGTGTTGACTGAATGCTTGAATATTTTGACGTTATGTGCGACTGTCTTTGGCTGTACTTGTACTTTTGCGAAGAATAGTGTTTATGTGCTAAAGATGTTTTATTTTTGTGCAAGTGCGATGATTCGATGAATTATTGATGTCAATGGATCGAATAGAGTATAGGTATACCCTCAATATAGTGAATATTTTTTGTTCTATTAACTTCAACAATAAAATGAATATCATCTACTAATGTTGTATAGTTCACACCAATGAGTACACATAACATTTATTCTTCACCACAACGATAGTCTAAATCTTGTCACTTGCCATTAAAATGAATGATAATTTTTTTTCAAAATCTCATCTGTAAATAAATTTAAAAAATTTAGATTACATTAAATGAAACTAAAACTTATAATATTTACATAATTCGTAGTTGAATATTTTTAGATATTTAAAGTAGAAATATTAGTTAAAATTAAGGTATAGAAGAGGTAAAATTACATTAGTGATACTTTTTATTTTTTCCGGTCAAAATAATTATTGCTCTTCAAGGTGGGAGAGAATTCATGATGTGGGATAATTTATCAGGAAAAAAAGTGTAAAAATAGTTTCGAGAGACATTTGAATGGATGTTGCGAGTTACTTGAGCATGATATTGATCTATTCTCCCAATAATTATGTTAGGTCTAGTTTGCTATTTTGTGACTTAAAAAAAAGTTGCAGCAGCTGTGATGTGAAAACAATCAGCTGTGAATTTAAATAGATTTGTGTTTGATAAATATTATTTTTAAAGTGCTTTTCAGTGTTTTCTGACAGCAGCTTCTAAGTTTAAAAAACTTAATGAAAAAGCTCATTATTTTTAAAGTTAAGCAATACCAAATGGGGCCTTACTCGAGTGGTAAATGTAGGCTTGCTCGAATGCCTACTCGTGAAAAGTACAACTCCAATGGTTGCTCTATAATTTTACTCGAATAGCACTTCTGGCAAAATATGACTTGAATGCTACTCATTTGGTTACTCGAAAATTAACTTGGAACTAACTCGAAAGGTGATTCCAAATTTGACTCAAAAACTGACTCGAAAACTGACTCAAAGGTGACTCGAAAAATTGACTCGAAAAAATTGACATGAATTCTGCCTCGAAGATGTGATACAATACTTGAATCTGGCTCGAATATGACACGTTACTCGAAGCGTGACTCATATTTATAGTTTTCTCAAAAATTTACTCAAATGCTAACTCGAATACGACATGTTACTCGAGTAGTGACTCGATAGGTTATTCGTGACCCAAATGGTGGCTCGACGATAACTCGTATGGTTACTCGAATTATTACTCAATTGTGAGTAGAATATTACTTGAATTGTGTCTCGCACTTTTGGTTCAAAGTTTACTCGAATGGTGACTCGATTATTTACTCGAATTATTACTCGACTTAAATTTGACTCGAATGTTACTCAAATTGATACTCGAATATAGATCCTACTCGAGTTTGTGCATTATGAGTTATGACTTGGTTACTTGGGTGCATTATGTGATTTAGATGTACTCGAGTAAAAGTCAAATATAATAATTTAAATATGAAAAAAATATTATTAAATTTGAAATAAAAAAAAGTTATATTATAGTTAAAAAGACACATGTTTTCTCCTCAAAATTATTGAGAGACCGATAAAGTGGCCTGACATTTACTAAAGATGGCCAGATCCAACCTTTTACCTAACCCTAAAAAACAGTTGTGGTTGTTGTGGATCATTAATTATGTCAGTGGTGGGCGGGGTCGGTCCTGTGCCTGACGGTGCCCCAGACAGAAATTTAAAAATAGGTCCTTAAAATTGAGAAAATATGCAAAAACAACGCAAAAAATGATAGACTATGAAAATTAAAACTAAGTTAATACTTGAAAAAACAATTTCTTTTAGCGCTTTGAGTTTCATTAATTATAATTTATATTATTTGCTTTGTAAATATTATTTTTGAATTTTTTATTGAAAATTATCTAATTTAATAACAAATACATTTAACTCATTATAACTAACTCAAAAAGAAATAATTCCTACATTGTTTCTGTATTTAATGATAAAATAAATAAAAAGAATAGTGTGATTTCCCTTACTTGTTCAATTATTTAAAGTAAAACAAAAATAATATTTTTTTAATATTGAATGAATAACAACTAGAAAAGAATATGTATATTTTTGCAAGTAATGTATATTACAAAATAAATAAAGCACATGACAAAATAGAAGGAAAATTAAGATAAAGAGTTGAAGGCCCCATTATAAATATATATTATTTTTTTTATAAGAAAAATATCGAGAGTACAAGCAATCAGTCCGGAATTATGACCAAAAATGGGCCATAATCCGGATCAATCTAAAGAACGAAGTACCGACGGCCCGCTAAAGAAATACAAGGTGCACCACTAAAGGCGTGGGATAATGTGCGGACTGAAAGGTAAAACATCACCTCCGAATTATGACCAAAAGTGAGTCATAAACCGGATCCTAGAAACTAAAATGCCAGCAGCCCGCTAGAAAATACAAGGTGCACCACTAAGAAAAAGTGGGCTAATGTTCGGGCTCATAGCAATAAATCAAGCGGTAAAATATTACCTAAATCTAAAAGAAGGATAGCCAAGCTGGTCCATCCGTATAAGAGAGAGGAGAAACGGAGGAGCAGTATCATATGTATAAGTCTGAATACCGATGGACGACATGCCGAGCTCAGAGAGATAATCAGCCGGTCTGTTGCCCTCCTGGAAAATGTGAGTGACTTTGTACTGAATGTCTCAGAGAATGTATTGGATACGCATAAGGGTGCGACGAATCTGCCAAGAGCCCCGACGACCAGATGAAAGCAGGGTCACCACAGCAGCAGCATCAAGCTCAATCCAAACATGTCTCGATCTCTGGAAAGCCAAAATCAGTCCAACAACAAGCGCCTGGATCTCTGCATCAAAGCTCAAAGAGGCCTGAAAAGAGGAGTGAAAAGCAAGGAGTAGCTCTCCGTGATGATCTCTAATCAGACCCCCACCACCAGCAACCTGAGTATCTCTATCGAAGGAGCCATCCGTGTTCAGCTTGATCCAAGGGGTCTCGGGTCGAAGTCAAACTACAAGAACAGAGCGATGATTCTGGGTGGGAGAGGGAGTAGCTCGCTGGAAACGGTAAGGAGGCGAGCACCCCATCCAAAACTTTGAAGAAATAAGCCCCGCAGCAGCAAGTAAAGAAACATGGCGCTCCACCTGCACAATAACATGAGAAGCAAGAAAAGTAATCGCCCTATGCTTTACACTATTCCTCTACGTCCATATGAACCAAAGGATCAGACAAGGAATAATGAAAGTTGTGTGCCTAAAGTGTGTCATGTGAGAAAAAACTCAGGAGTTCAAAGAGATTATCTGTATGAGGTAAGGATAAATGAGACCAAGCGCCAAAATACTCCCATACGACACGAGCCACGTCACTCTCCAAGAAAAGGTGGGCAAGGGTCTCGGAATGGTAGGTATGGGTGGGGGTTACAACATGAGCATCTGTAGGCCAAGGAAACGCCCCTCCTCTATAAGACATCATCAGTCAGGATCCGTCGCAGTAGAAGTCGCCAAATGAACACCGATATCGTAAGAGTGAGTAAGGTAGTCCAAATGGCCCCAAAAATGAGATTAGCCTGATCCCTCACCCTGATGTGAGACCAAGCTGACGACAAAGAGAAGGCACCCGAAGATGTAAGATTCCAGCACATGCTATTCGAATCCTCCTCGGCAATGGGAGTCGCGAGAATATCCTGTATGAACTGAGGGGTAAATCCCAGCTCATCACCTACAATAGACTCGAGTCTACCCCTGTCCCAACTCCCATCAACCTAGAGATCACTAATCCTAAAGTGGGGTTTACCAGTAATCTGACAATAAGACGAAATAGGCCTATCCCCAATCCAAGTGTCATCCCAAAAAGTGACCTCCCCGCTGCCACTACCGAGAGTCCAAGAGATGAACTCCTGAGCCTCGATACCCACGCGGAGGAGACGGCGCCAACGGCGACTGGCATGAGCTTTAAGAGCAGTACGCATAGGAGTGGAAGGGCCATCGGAGCAGTATTTGCGGAGCATAAACTGCGCCCACAAAGACGTGCCCACGCGAAGACGCCACCAGAGCTTATAACTAAAAGCTCTCGCCATATCCGAGAGACTCCGAATCCCGTGGGCCCCCTCGGAGACCGAGCGATATATATGCCGCCAACGGGCCCAATGCGTCTTCCTCTTAGAACCGACAGTACCCTAGAAATATCTCACCATAATCTGCTCGAGCTCCTGGATAACATACTGTGGCGGGTCCAACACCTGAAGAAGGTGCAGAGGAATCGTGCAGAGAGAGCTCTTAATAAGAACCAACCGACCCCCAAAAGCAAGGTGGCGATGGGACCAACCAGAGATCCTATCCAACAGCCGTTGCTTCACTTCAACAAAGATCTCTCGTCTCATAAAGCCTTTGTAAAGGGGTGCACCAAGATAGGTGATGGGGAGATCACCCTGGCGGAAACCAGTAAGATCATGAACTCTGTGATGCCAATGAGACGCGTGCTTCGGAACGAGGATGCTCTTCTGAATGCTAACCATCTGCCCGGAGGCCATGGAATAGTGATCCAGGAGTCGCATAAGGTCAACAAGGCCATCGTCCACAGCCCGTATGAATATAATGATGTCATTGGCATAGGAGAGGTGCGAGACGGGGAAAGGCCATCCAGCAGTCCTATACCTCATCAAAGGATGGTCACGAATGAATCGATCCAAGCAACGCGATAAATAATCGGCGGCAAGCACGAAGAGCGACGGAGAAATGGGGTCGCCCTAACGCAAACCCAGACTAGAGGCAAAATAGCCGGTCGGGCTGCCGTTCACCAGAATGGAGAACGTGTAGCTCTCGACACAGTGACGGATGAACAGAATCCATCTATCCAGGAATCCCATCCTCACCAGCACCTCACGTAAAAAATGCCAGTGAACCCTATCATACGCCTTAGCCATATCAAGCTTCAACGCGAGGTTCGGGACACCATGAATGTCCGAGACGTGGAGGTCGTGAATCAGTTCCTGGGCCAAAAGAATATTATCCGTAATAACCCGCCCCTCAACGAATCCACTCTGGTTCGAAGAGATGACAAGGGGGAGGATAGAAGCCAGCCGATCGTTAAGGATTTTCGTGATAATCTTATTGGTCACATTACACAGACTAATAGGCCTGACCAACCGCTCGGAACAGGCTTTTTCGGGATCAAGACAACAATGGTCGCCGTGAAGGTCGGAGGCATGGGATGACCATCAAAGAACTCGAGCACAGCCCCCTCCACATCGGAAGATATAATCTCCCAACAATGCTGGAAAAACAAAGACGAAAACCCTTTGGGCCCAGAAGTGCTGTGAGGATCAATATCAAAAACTGCAGCACGAATCTCCTGGGGAGAAGGGGGGACACATAAACTATCAGAATCAAAGGAAGGGGGGATAGAAGGGAAATAAGTGTCATCCGGGGGGCGAGAACATCACCATCGGATGTAAGTAGAGTCTTGAAGTAATTCATAGCGGATGAACGGATGTCCGACTCAACAGCAGGAGTCATACCATCATCCTCGATGTTGTGAATACATGACTGGCAACGCTTCTGCTTCGCAAAACCCTGAAAGAAACGGGTGTTCCGCTCGTCCTCACCAACCCAACGAACTGCAGCCTTCTGTTTCCAGAAATCTTCCTCCATGGAGAGACGAAATTGGTACTCAGCACGAAAACGATGCATAGCAGTTTTATTTTCCAGAGTACGATCCGAATCATATCGCCGCTCGGCCTCGTCAGCAGCCCTCAAGGCCTCATCCAACTTCGCATGAAGATTTCCAAAAACAGACCAGTTCCACTGTTTCAGTTTGTGCTTGACCCTAAGTAGTTTGGCCAGTATATTACACATGCCAACAAAACCAGTCGAGGTAAGCCAAACCTCCCTAACAGTGTTCAGAAATAATAGAAAAGAATATATAGTTCTTGTGTATATTATAAAATAAATAGAAGTAGATAACAAAACGTAAGGAGAATAAAGTAAAAGAGGGCCTATTATAAAAATATATATCGGAGCCTGTTGTGGGTCGATCTCATGATCAATAACTTTTAAAACATCTAATTTATCATTGCACTAAAATTAGTTTTTTGTCTATCTCTACTTATAATTATATATAGTAAGAAATTATAAAAATGGGTCCCTAAAATTTTGGCCTCTTTTCTACGCCTGCGCCTGCTCTGGTGGTGGGACATATTATAGAATAAATAAATAAATTTAATAATAAAATGTATAAAAAAATTGTGTGATGTAAAATTTAATTATATAGATTGGTTATGTGTGCCTTTGGGCATATCTATCTTGTACGTAGTACTAATGATGCCAAATCAAAAGTATTAAAAGAGAGATTGTTTTGGGAGAAAACTTGTTTTCATTTTTGATATAAAGAATATTCTTTTTCTGCTTTTAAGAATAACTCCTTTGATACCCAAATTGTAAATTGACCTTTACTCGAATAAAATTCGAGTCATATATTGTAATTTCGAGTAACATAATTTAGTCAACTTAAAAAAACAATATCGAGGAAGGTTGAAAATATGCACGGAGTCCGAAATTTCGGGTTACACGAGTCCATCGTGTCACCCAATACAATTCGACATGTAAATAAAAAAGTCTCGAATTCATTCGGGAGATGTAAAAAATCGGGTTACACGAGTCCAATTCGTGTCACCCAATAATAATAAAAAAGAGGTCTCCGAATTCATTCGGAGATGTATAAAAATTAAAAAAAAGGGTTTCGAATGAATTCGGGAGATGTAAAAAAAGAGGTCTCCGAATTCATTCTGGAGATGTATAAAAATTAAAAAAAATAGAGGGTCTCCGAATGAATTGGAGATTTAAAAAAAGAGGTCTTCAATTCATTCGGGAGATGTATTCAAAAAATTCGTGTGACACGATCAGATTCTGTGACACGAATCGACTCGTAACCCGAATTTTTTTACATCTCGAATGAATTCGAGACTTTTTTATTTACATGTCCCGAATTGTATTCGGGTGACACGAAGTGGACTCGTGTAACCCGAAATTTCGGACTCCGGTAACCCATATTTTCAACCTTCCTCGATATTGTTTTTTTTTTGAAGTTGACTCGAAATTATATTACTCGAAATTATAATATATGACTCGAATTTTATTCGAGTAAAGGTCAATTTCGATAATATAGGTATCAAAAGAGTTGTTACTAAACTTAGGACAAAAAAAAATATTACTATATGTCAAATGGCAAAACAAGCTATTTCTACGATTGTTGTTCCAAAATTGTGAATTAAGGTGATTTTAAGAAAAAATAAGCCAATTTAATCAGGTGGGGACCAATTTGTTTGCCTTTTCTCAACTTTGATTTTGACGGAAAACGGGATATTAACCAAATCATGACTTGGATAAAGGTTAAAAATTACTCTGGTAATTACAATTTTGTCATGATTCTTAGTTGGCATAAGATTTTTTTTATACCAAGATTCCAAGCGTATACTTGACTAGTATTTGGTATAAAAGCTTCGATCCTTCAAAATTGTTATTAGTTAAATCACGAGATTTATATCAGGCTCACTGGTTCTTAAATATTATCAATTACCGCGCACAAGGAGTCGCCCCCCATGTGATTGCTTATTGCTGGATCCAGCCTATCGAGTCGTAGGTTCCCACCGAGTTCAGTCGTCTCCCAATAATTGCTTCATGTTGGATCTACCAATTCAGCCGTGGGTTTCCACCGAGATTAGACCTCACACAGTGTCGCTTGAAGTCTCAATATTTAATTGTTCCACCAGCGTACGCCGGGAGGTTAGGGCATACCCCTCAGCCATAGGCCCCTAAATAAATTTGCGTCCCTTGTGGGATTCAAACCCGGGTCTCTTACTTGAAGTGGGGGACCCTGGGGATTGGGGCAAGCCCAATGGTTTCAAACAGTGTTGGGTAAACTTATTTAAGTGACTGGCCCCATCGTACTGCGGCTCCATACTCCTGAAATCCTCATCCGGCTTGTCCATACGAGTAAATACCGCTTGGCCTTACGCATATGAAGGATTTCTTTAGTGAGACATGATTCCACTAATTTGCTGGTAAGAGGACTCGAACACGGAACCTCAACCATCAGGTATCAGAGTCTTTACCACTAGGGCAAGTGCTCTTGATAGTTGGGATAAGATTTTAAGACCGTTAGTTGTTCCTTGTTCCTTGTAACTTTAACTCCCTCTGTCATAGCGAAAAATTGACAGAGAGTGTATATTTAGTGTATGTTAGATAATGATTGGTATAAGTCATGGTTCTAAAAAACGCTAGGCGCTAGGCGTTCAGATTGCTAACGCCTAGCGCCCATAGGATTACTCGGGGATTAATCGAGGATTAATCGGACTAGGCGGATTTATATTTTTATCATTATTTTAATTATTTTTATATATAAAAAATTATATATATGTAAATAATTAAAAATAATTAAAATTTAATCATTTAAAAGATACATAATCAATTATATATTATATTTAAAATATTCATATAGATATAAGGGGTCTATAATATCCATAATATCTCAGTTTAGGAATTTATAGTACTATTAGAATAAAACAAAAAATTAGAAAGTATAACCGCATAGGCATCCACCTAGTCGTCTACCTAGCTAGGAAATTCGAAACAGATATAGGTATAAAGTAGTCCATAGTACCCATTGTATCTTAGCTTGCCTTCATTGGCCCCCGCCAGCCAGCCTAGACGACCGATTAATCACCCAAACGCCCAGTACAAGCGCCTAGGCCATAATCAGAACGGTAGAGGACCTTCTAGGGATTAATCGGAGGATTAATCGGTCTAGACGGGGATTTTTAGAACACTGGTATAAGTAATGATGGTAGATGTGTGACGTGGATTAAAAAATAAAAGTATTGATGATGAGTGTATGGTGGATATTAAAAAATAAAAAGTGTATCTTTAAATTGATTGCGAAAAGTGATATATGTAAACGTATTAAAAGGACAACTTATTAAAGAGAAATATATTTGAGGTGGGCAAATGATGTCTCTCTCTCTCCCTCTCTCTCTCTATGAATAAATATGAACTATTGATCTTTGTGCGATCTACTATTTAGATTAACGTATACATAAAATATATGCATTTTATGTATCAAAATGTTAATGCATCAAAATTATTCGTGATATGAATAAGAATCTAGATGCACTAAAAGAATACAATCCATGTCTAACTTTCCGTGATAATAAATATTGGTTATTCATTTAATTAAAATCTATGAACTAAATTCATTCATATTTTTTAACTTAAAGCCTATCATATATATATATATATATATATAATATGGTTCCCGCGAAAATATTCCTCTACGTGAAAATTAAAATTAATAGGATCATTAATTACTTGGCACCGATGATTAAGATACACACAAATGGAAAGGAAAAAAGTGTCATTATCCCTTTGACATTTAAGGGTAGTAAGACGATCTCACAAATAAATTATCTTTAATATAAAATAAAATAACTTACTTATTTTTATCTATTTTTCATAAAATATATACCAAATTAACCATCTTCATAATCTGTAATTTAAGATGGATACGCATATCCAAAATATAAAATTAAAACACTAATTTCAGGAAAATCAACAATCCCCTGGGCATGCGAAGCAGTATATTCTTATAAAAAAAATTAGTATAATATGTGTATATAAACAGTATACTGAATTTATAAAAGTACTTAAATACAAATTAATAGTAGTGTAATAAGATAATTAAGTAGCACTATAATAAGTCTATATTAGCAGTACTCTACACATTATAGCACCAAAACTTTGTGAACAAGTGAGAAATTAAGTATTTGATTGCTAAACCAATTCAAAGTAGTGTAAAATCATAAGGTATTATGCACTATAAAAAATAACATTACACACGAAGAATAATAGCACTAAAAATGGTAAAATAGTTTGAAAGTAAATAAAATGTCTTATCGATGGATAACACTCTAAGGCTCCGTTCTTTTGTACTTATTTTTCACTTTTTCGCCTTGATTGATTCGATTGATTGATTCAATCGATTCATTTCAGTTGATTACCACTTCTTCTTCTTCTTATTATTATTATTATTAATCTTAATTATTATTATTGTTATTATTACTAATAATATTACTATTATCTTTGTTGTTGTTGATTACTATTATTATTATTAGTAGTATTATTTATCATTATTATTATTATTATTATTATTATTTACCCTTAATAAATATTTGATTCGATTGATTGATTCGAGTCCATTCGGCCTGATTGATCCATTTAGTTGATTGATTGATTCATTTAGTCCAAAAGAACAGAGCCTAACTAGTTCATAATAGTAGTATATCGCACATAATCGAAGTATAATAATTTTAAAATAGCATTTTACTAAACATATAATAGCATTGCAATAAGTTCAAAGCAACAGTATGCTGAACATATAATAGCAGTGCAATACGTTCTGAGTGGTAGTATGTTGAACACATAATAACAGTGCAACAAGTTTAAAGTAGCAGTATGTTAAACACATAATAGCAATGCAATGTATTCAAAGTCACAATGTGCTAACACATAATAACAGTGCAATACGTATATTCAGAGTAGCAATATACTAATACATATAGTAGCAATAAGTTCGAAGTAGTACTATGTTGAACAAATAATAGCAGTGCAATTAAAGTAGCAGTATGATGATATTATAACATCGGTGCTATAAATTAAAAGTAGTAGATTTGTGAAACACACAATAGCAATGCATTAAGCTCAAAATAGCAGTACATTAAATACATAATAATCGTGCAACAAATTCAAAATAGTGGTACAATAAGTTCAAATAACAGCATAATATATCTATATAATTGAACCTATGATCGAGCTCGAGAGTGACTAGCGAGCTAAGTTTGTTGCAACAAAAAATTGGAGTGGACAAGTGAATTATATTACTTTTTTTTCTTCCCCCAAGCGGTTTGATGAAGATACTTTTGAAGAGAAAAAAAAGTTTTATGTTTTTCTTGTAGGAGTAATTTCCAAAATATAGTCATTTTCTCACCTTGCATAGCCCTGCCGAGCAGCTGTCGATCGCCCTGCCGAGCAGCCTGCCGATCGCCTGCCAAGCAGCCTGCCGATCGCTCTGCCGATCGCCTTCCGAGCAGCCTACCGATCGCCCTGCCGAGCAGCCTTGCCGATCACCCTGCCGATCACACCCCTGCCGGCCCCTACCGAGCCTCTTCCTGCCGAGCGCTGCCGATCACCTGGGTCCGCGGCACATCCCTGCCGAGCCGCGGCCCCCGTTATTTGCCTGGAGCGTCTGTACTCTGGGCCGCGGCCCCTGCCGGCCGGGCCGCGACCCCCTGCCGAGTCCTGGGCGCAATTTTGCGCTGTGTGCCGCAACACACTTGGCCCGGGCCGCGGCACACGGGTCAAACCTTCAAATGAGTACCTTTTATGCAGTTTTTTGGATCGGGACTCATAATTATCATCTTCCACACTTTGAAGAACAAGAGAGAGATATAGAGAGAGAAACAAGAGAGAGAAATACATTTCTTCATTTTCTCGGAGATTTATCGGTCGGATCGTCGTGATCTTTTGACAAGAGATTGGTAGCTATTGGGCAAATCTTTTCACCGATGTAGATCGAGTTTTTGAGTCCAGAAGTACGGGTATTTCGTTAGCTCTTTGTGTAAGCTATTTACGGTTGTTTCTTTTCTCGATCTTGTTGTTGTTGATTCCAAATACTTGAAGAACATTTATTACCAAGTATTTGACGATTGGTGTATACCCCTAGTTTGTATTAGGGACGATTGTGTATTTGTGTGTATTGGTGATAATGGATTTTAAGCAGCTTCGGTCCCGTGGTTTTTACTCTCGTCTTGAGAGGTTTTCCACGCTAAAATTTGTGTCTTGTGTTTATTATTTTTCGGATATCATTTGTATTAATTTTATCGAGTTGTAATTGTTGCTCTACTCGTCGGTAACCACAAAGTTACGATTGAAGAGTGAGAATTTGTCAAACGAGGTTCTGCTTTATTCGTTGTGACGTGACGTTAGTCGGTATTTTTTCCCAACAAAGTGGTATTGGAGCCACGGGATTTGTTGTTTCGTGGTTGTTAAGTATCTCAATTGTAAGATGGAAGCCAACACGAGTAGAATGGTTAACTTGAACGGTTCAAACTACCACGTTTGGAAGGGGAAGATGGAAGACCTTCTATACGTGAAGGATTATTATATGCCGGTTTTTAGCAAAGATAAACTGGAAGGGAAGTCCGACGCGGAGTGGACTATTTTGCATCGCCAAGTTTGCGGATATATTCGACAATGGGTGGATGACAACCTTTTGAACCATATTAGTGGAGAGAAGGATGCTCGAGAGTTATGGCACAAGCTCGAGCAATTGTATGCTTGGAAGATGGGGAATAATAAGTTATTCCTCATTAAACAAATGATGAATTTGAAGTTTCGAGATGGGACTCCTCTATCGGATCATTTAAATACATTCCAAGATATAATTAATCAACTTGCCGGAATGGGAATTAAATTCGAAGAGGAGGTGCAAGCTTTGTGGTTGTTAGGCACATTGTCGGATTCTTGGGAGACGTTTCGAACGTCGTTGCCTAACTCCGCCCCTGATGGAGTCATTTCGATGGAACTAGCAAAAGGGAACATGTTGAATGAGGAGGTCCGAAGAAAAGCACAAGGATCTTCGTCACAGTCGGATGTTCTTGTTACCGAAAGACGGGGGAGAGGTCAAAGTAGAGGTCCGAGTAATAGAGGGCGACAAAGGAGTAGTTCTCGGGGGAAGTATGCCAATATCGAATGTTACCATTGTGGTAAGAAAGGGCATACTAAGAAATTTTACCGACAATTGAAGAAGGAGAATCGCCAAGGCCGAGAAAATTCACAAAAGAAGGAAATCCGTAGTAATGATAAAGCCGAAGTTAATACTACTATTGAAGAATTCTTTGTATGTTGCGACTATGATATGGTCAACCTTGCTAGAGATGATTCGAGTTGGGTGATCGATAGTGGAGCTACGTGTCATGTTAAATCACGTAGAGATTTTTATTCCTCTTATACTCCGGGCGACTTTGGTATAGTCAAGATGGGTAATGATGGGTTATCCAAGATTGTTGGAGTGGGAGATGTGCATTTGAGATTCGACACCAGAATGGAACTTGTTTTACGGAATGTAAAACATGTTATGGATATGAGGCTTAATGTTATGTCCGTTGGTTTACTCGATGATGACGATTATCATAGCTGTTTTGGCAAGGGGTTTTGGAAACTCACTAGAGGTTCCTTGATTGTCGGGAGAGGACAAAAGGAAGGAAAATTATATGTGACACTTCCGAAGGTCACGACTAATTTCATGAACACAATCGACAATAATAACATGGCCGAGCTATGGCATAAGAGGCTCGGTCACATGAGTGAAAAAGGAATGGCGCTATTGTCGAAGAAGGAGGCATTGTCTGGGGTTCACAAAGTACACCTTAAAAGATGCTCTCATTGTCTAGCCGGGAAGCAAAGGAGAGTTACTTTTAAGAGTCATACTCCTTCACGGAAGGAAAATGTACTTGATCTTGTTCATTTCGATGTTTGTGGTCCTATGAAGACTAGGACGCTCGGTGGTTGCCGATATTTTGTCACATTCATCGACGATCACTCTAGGAAGGTGTGGGCTTACACCTTGAAGACCAAAGATCAAGTGTTAGACACTTTCAAACAATTTCATGCCTTGGTGGAAAGAGAGACCGGGAAGAAGCTAAAGTGCATCCGGACGGACAATGGTGGAGAGTACACCGGACCCTTTGATGAATATTGCCTAGAGCAAGGGATCCGACATCAAAAGACGCCTCCGAAGACTCGGCAACTCAATGGCTTGACGGGGAGAATGAACCGGACTTTGGTGGAGAGAGCTCGTTGTTTGCTCTCACATGCCGGATTGCCAAAGTCGTTTTGGGGAGAAGCTTTGAACACGGCGGTTCATGTTATTAATTTGACGCCGTGTGTCCATTTGGAATTTGATGTGCCGGATAAGGTGTGGAGCGGTAAAGAGATCTCGTACCGCCACTTGAGGGTCTTTAGATGTAAAGCTTTTGTTCACATTCCGAATGATGAGAGATCAAAGCTTGATTCCAAGACGAAGCCTTGTATTTTTATTGGCTGCGGGCTTGGTGAGTTCGGGTATAGATTATATGACCCGGTGACAAAGAAACTTGTTCGGTCGAGATACGTTGTTTTTGTAGAAGATCAAACGATGAAAGATGTTGAGAATGGAGAGTCGGCTCCGCAACACGACTATGATCTTATTGATTTGGACCCCGTTCCTCCACAAAATATTGAGACACCCATTGGAGATGACGTCCAAAATGATGAACAATAAGATGCCGGTGACAACGATGAGTTGAGACAAGATGACACCGATGGAGCTCATCCCTAGCTACCCGTGACGAACATGCCATCTTTTGTTCCACATAGGCGGTCGACGAGGGACCGTCATCCCTCCACCCGTTATTCGGCCGATGAGTACGTCTTACTCACCGACGAGGGAGAGCCCGAATATTTTGCGGAGGCCATGGAGGATGAAAAGAAGAAGGAATGGATGGATGTCATGCAAGACGAGATGAATTCCTTGCATAAGAATAACACTTACGAGTTGGTGAAGTTGCCGAAAGACAAGAGAGCTTTGAGAAACAAATGGGTGTATCGGGTGAAGTCGGAGGAGCATACCGCGTTGCCACGTTACAAAGCTAGACTTGTAGTGAAAGCATTTAGCCAAAATAAGGGTATTGATTTTGACGAGATTTTTTCTCCGGTTGTGAAGATAGGATCGATTCGATTGGTTCTTGGTATTGCGGCTAGCCTTGATCTTGAGGTTGAGCAAATGGATGTCAAGACGGCCTTTCTTCATGGAGACCTTGACAAAGAAATTTATATAAAGCAACCGGAAGGATTTGAGGTCGAAGGAAAAGAGGATTATTTGTGTAAACTTCGGAAGAGTTTATACGGGTTGAAACAAGCACCAAGGCAATGGTACAAGAAGTTTGAGTCGGTTATGGGGGAGCAAGGCTATCGGAAGACGACTCTCGACCATTGCGTATTTTTCAAGAAATTCGGAGATGATGACTTTATCATCTTATTGCTCTATGTGGACGACATGTTGATCGTTGGCAAGAATGCCGAGAGGATTGCCAACTTGAAGGAAGAATTGAGTAAGTCTTTTGCCATGAAAGACTTGGGGACAGCTAAACAAATTCTTGGAATAAGAATCACTCGGGATAGAGCAGCCCGGAAATTGCACATGTCGCAAGAGCAATATATCGAGAAGGTGCTTAGACGTTTCAATATGGACAAAGCTAAAGTTGTTAGTTCACCTCTTACTAACAATTTTAAATTGACGAGCCAAGATTGCCCTAAGACGAAGGAGGAGATTGAGGATATGGATAAAATTCCATATGCCTCGGCGGTCGGGAGTTTGATGTACGCTATGGTATGTAGGCATTGCTCATGCCGTGGGAGTGGTGAGTCGGTTTCTATCGAATCCGGGTAAGAAGCATTGGGAAGCCATAAAATGGATATTTAGATATTTACGGGGTACTTCCAAATTGGGGATTACGTTTGGAAACGGGAAAGCAATGCTTGTTGGATATTTTGATTCGGATATGGCCGACAATGAAGATAACCAAAAATCCACTTCCGGTTATTTGATGACATTCGCAGGGGGAGTCGTGTCATGGCAATCAAGATTGCAAAAGTACGTTCCTTTATCTACAACGGAGGCCGAGTATATTGCGGTGGTGGAAGCGAGCAAAGAGCTCTTATGGTTGAAAATGTTTTTACGAGAGCTAGGCTTCCGACAACGACGTTACGTAGTTCTTTGTGATAGTTAAAGTGCGATTCATTTGGCTAAGAATGCGACTTTTCACAAGAGAACTAAACATATCAATGTGAGGTATCATTGGATCCGAGTTGCTTTGGAGGATGGTTTGTTTGAACTTGATAAAGTTCATACCGATGATAATGGTTCCGATATGTTAACCAAGGCGTTGAGTAGAGAGAAGGTGAAAGTGTGTTGTTCGATCGCCGGGATGGCGAACTCTTCCTATATTCCGGAAAGGGGGAGATTTGTAGGAGTAATTTCCAAAATATAGTCATTTTCTCAACTTGCACAAGCTGCGAGTACCGATCACCCCGCTGAGCAGCCGCGATCGTCGCTGAGCAGCTGACGCCGCCGCGCGAGCAGCCTTGCCGATCACCCTGCCGAGCACACCCCTGCCGGCCCCTGCCGAGCCTCTTCCTGCCGAGCGCTGCCGATCACCTAGGGCCGCGGCACATCCCTGCCGAGCCACGACCACCGTTATTTGCCTGGAGCGTCTGTACTCTGGGCCGCGGCCCCCTGCCGAGTCCTGGGCGCAATTTTACGCTGTGTGCCGCGGCACACTTGGCTCGGGCCGCGGCACACGGGTCAAACCTGTAAATGGGTACCTTTTATGCAGTTTTTTGGATCGGGACTCATAATTATCATCTTCCACACTTTGAAGAACAAGAGAGAGATATAGAGAGAGAAACAAGAGAGATAAATACATTTCTTCATTTTCCCGGAGATTTATCGGTCGGATCGTCGTGATCTTTTAACAAGAGCTTGGTAGCTATTGGGCAAATCTTTTCACCGGTGTAGATCGAGTTTCTGATTCCGGAAGTATGGGTATTCGTTAGCTCTTTGTGTAAGCTATTTACGGTTGTTTCTTTTCTCGATCTTGTTGTTGTTGTTGATTCCAAATACTTGAAGAACATTTATTACCAAGTATTTGACAATTGGTGTATACTCTTAGTTTGTATTAGGGACGATTGTGTATTTGTATGTATTGGTGATAGTGGATTTTAAGCGGCTTCGGTCCCGTGGTTTTTACTCTCGTCTTGAGGGGTTTTCCACGCTAAAATTTGTGTCTCGTTTTTCTTGTTTTTCGGATATCATTTGTATTAATTTTAACGAGTTGTAATTGTTGCTCTACTTGTCGGTAACCACAAAGTTACGATTGAAGAGTGGGAATTTGTCAAACGAGGTTCCGCTTTATTCATTGTGACGTGACGTTAGTCAGTATTTTTTCCCAACAAAATTTGATTTTTTTTATAACACATATGCAGTCGAGATGACTCGAACCCCCCAACATATTGGTTAGAGTGGAAGCATCTTACCAATTGAGTTGCGATTTGTTGTCTAAAGAAAAGTTCTATGTCCCAAACCTGATAGTCAAAGAACATTTTTACTTTCAAAAATATTACCTACATTCTATGTTGCACCGGTTGGGGGAGGGGGAGGGTGCGGGCAGATACGGGTGCGGGGATACGGTTTTTTGAAAATGTTAGGGTGCGATACGGCAAGGATACATCTGTTTATTTTATATTTTATTATATATAACACTTGTTAAATATAAAAAACAACAATTCAAATATCACCATAAAATCAATTCAAATACATAAAACAAGTCATACAAAAAACAATTTAAAATGGCTTTGAGCAGCGGAGCTTTCTAATACTGTATGTGAATACTGCTAAAGGTTAAAGTAATTACTTATTAAATGATTTACTTTTTGTATTTTAATTTATTTGATTTACTTCTAAAAATTACAAAAAAAACTAAAAAAAAAAAATTCGGACTCGCGTATATGAGTCCGAATTTTTTTTTCGCACGGATTCGCCACGTGGCGAATCCCACGCGAATTGCACTCGCACCCACACCCATGCAGTATCCGATACTGCATACTGCTCAATTTTGAAGAATCCGTGCATCATAGCCTACATCAAATAAATATCCGAGTGACATGGGGCACATTTTTTTAGTCTCCATAAAAAAATTCTAATGGTGCTTGGAAAATAAACAAACAAATAAAAGCGTGTTTAACGAGGTTATCAACTTTCTAAATTTTTGAAACTCGATAGCCAAGAATTTAAATGGGCTGCTTTTATCCATTTAGTATACTGCTTATATAGACAAATTATGTTGCTGCTTTTATAAGTGTAACAACCACAATCTGGGTTAGGACTATTACATTACCGCAGATCCTTCTCCAAATAGATATAAGGTGAAACCTGTACAACACAACAATATACAGACAACTAAGGTCGAAATATAAACATGACAATCATACATCAATCGAGAAGGTCGAATAAGCAACATAACAATCACCCCTCGACCGAATAGGTCAAATACATACAAAACATTTCCGAGGATTATTATAGTTCAACGCAACTGAACAACTCGAAAAGTACCTCATCTGATGCCACTTGTCACGAGGTGGATGTTTGAGCACTCAAAGCTCCTCGAACCCATACGACAATAGACTAGAATTGCCCAGATCTCTAGCTAGCAAGCCTAACTCAATCGTCTGTTAAGTATGTAAAAAGGAGTTTAACAATTGAGAGTCGAGAGAAAACACTTTTATTCAAACCCCCATAACTCAAGAACTCAAAATATAAAATATAAATCCCGAGAAAAGAAAGGTGGGCAACTGAAGACATCCCGGAACAACTGAGAACATATGGGAACAACCAAAGAACAACCGGAGTAATATCACTACTGCTCCTCCTGCTCGCGCTCATCTTGCACTGCTTGCCAACCGAACTTGTACCTCAATACACAATAAATATCCACCTGAATGAGTTAACAACGAGTAGGTAGTGCAAATACGTTGATGGCATAAATATTTATAACATACATATACATATCGCCACAATAATTATCATTAGATCATGTCATTATTCTGGAATAATACATATATATCACATGTAATATAAGGATTTATTATTGTGTATTTCATCTGTATTTGAACTCTGTAGTATTCGGAATTGTGATCTCGATAATTAGAGTATGATATTTCATATACTTGTATCCTTGTACATAAGTATAACAACATACAAAATTTCTCATGCAAACTCGTGATAGCACACGCTAAGAATGTAACTTAACGTGCGTTATCGGTTAAAAACTAGCGCACGCTACGAATGAGGAATTGCGTGCGCTAGGCAGTCAATTATTGAGCTAGACGGCTAGCACATGCGCCAGCCAGACGTGGGTCCGGATAAGATTCCCGCGGACAAACCTGGACATATTTGGAGTCAACGCTAGTTAGCGTGCGCTAAGGATTTTGCGATAGCGTCCGCTAATTAACGTACGTACAGAAATGTTATAAATGGGAGAGCAACCCATTTTACTTGGTTTACATTTCCTTCACTTGTCCTTCGTTCTTGAGAGACCAGAGAGCCTTATATCCTCCTTAAACACGTAGACCGCCTCTACTTGATTCATTAAAGATTGGATATCACTTGTGATTAATCATTTAAGTGGAGTAGCACCTTGGATTGGCATACAAACAACCGGAGTTGGATTCTGGCTCAGTGATTTCTTCATATTAAGGTATATTAATTCTATCTCCAGCATTAGATTCGTGTTTTGTAGAATAAGATGAATCATGCTATCAAGATATTGAGTCCCATTGGTGAATTATTCGAACAAATATCATGTTTAGAAGATTGGAATGTTTATGCTTATGATATTGTCGTCGGAACATCGTAGTTGGAATTGGTAGTTCACCTTTAAAGATGTAGTCTGAATGTGATAATGATAATGGAATCTAGTGCACCAACCGGAGATCACCGAATTTCACATGAGAATGATAATCGAGGTTGAATATAAAAGTTGTGATGATATTCTTTTCCTTGAACTCAAAGATGATTGAATCCGTAAGATCATCATAAGTTTATGAACATGATATGTAGACGGATAACACATGTTAATCACTGAGGAGTTCGTAAGTTTCATCACCGTAGAACAGTCGGCTGCCCAGTAGTGAAGCTGCCATGTACGCTTAGCGTACACGAAGCTATGTATATTAACGTACGCTATCGGGCATGTTTAGCGTACGCTACGTTTGGTACGTAGCGTACGTTAAGTCATCAGGCGAGTCAGTCGGCTGATGAGAGAGGACTGTCGATACATAGTTAGCGTACACTAGACTTTTTCGTTGTTTACGTGCGCTAACGAGCAAGCTTAGCTCACGCTACATAGAATACGTAGCGTACGCTAATTAGTTCAGGCAGATTACGTTTTATGAACTTTCGGCCGTAATTTGGATTGTTAGACATTCGTACGACGTGAGATGAATTCTATATTTTTTCTTTTGTTAAGGTTCGAGCTTGCTACGTGATTGATCGAAGGGGCGACCTTCGAGTGTTTCATTTTTCGTGGGAGTAGTATTCTTGTCTTAGAATCGAGGCAAGTACCTTAATTGCTTTATATATTGATGTTATACATATTGTCGTGCATATATGTCGTTGTTGTATGTCCACCTCGTGTTGGTCCGATGGGATCATCGGGGGATCTATGCTAGCGTGCGCTGGATCATCGGACGGGTTTTTCCACCTCGGGTTGGTTTGACGGAATCATCGGGGGGTCTAGGCAGTGAACGCTGGATCATCGGAATTACCATCTGTATGTTGTGATATCATGTTGTGATTATCATGTGTGTATGTTATTATTGAGCTTCTCGCAGGAGAAGACTCTTTGGTTCTTTGTCATTTATGTTATTATTATTCTTCGTGAGATGTGGAATAATATGTTGTGGTACTTGTACTAGCATCATTGTGCTAACCCCTTCGGGGGTGAACATTTGTTTATATTCAGGATCCAAGAGAGCAGGGAAACAACCACTGGAGTTGCATGACGACGAGGGTGCAGAGTAATGTTCCGACTGGGTTTATTTGTCTGTTTTATAAGTACTCGAGTACGTAGTCATTTGTGATGATTTGGATTTGGTGATGTATTAATACTCTTCCTTTGGACATTTGTATTTCAGTATTGGTCAGAACTGTTGTATCTTATTTTCGTTACTTTCATACGTTGGTATCTGTTATTGTGTTTTTATTTCTTTAGCCTTGTAAATCCTTATGTATAGGATTTACGGCGATGTAATATTCCTGAATATATCGGGGGTGTTACAGAATATGGTATCAGAGCTAAGATTATGGATATCTTGGCCATTGGGTTAAAATAGGGGTCGTATACGTCTTTTGAGGTAACCAGCCATGAATAACATCACTGTACTGCCTACGTCTTCATGCGAGCGGTGGTTGTAAGTTCCTAAACTCTATCTCGTTCTTTACGTGTTGTACCTCTTTATACTTAAACATTTGAACGATATTGTTTCCTGTATATTGAGTATTTATGCTTACAGTATGTTGAGAGGTGGACGTGGACGTGGTCGCGATCGTGGACGCAGACGAAGGAATGCCGAAAGAGAAGCTTCGCCTTCTAATCAGGCCAGCCACAGCTCAGGCGAGCCACAGAGATCTATTAATAATGAATCGGAACCTGCTGTGCCCAAAATCCTTCGTCAGGTGGTGAACCAGATGACTCAGTTCGCCCAGGTCGTGGACCTAATGCAGGTGGCGGTGGGATTACAGCAGGGAGATAGACAGCAAGGGATCCCAGATATGGGAAATCGAGGTGACCGATGGCTGCAAGAGGTGGCGAAGATGCAACCACCCAAATTCGACGGCTTTTTTGAGACTCCCACATGGGATCATTGGTTGAAGGAATTGAAGAAAATTTTGCCGGAATTAATTTCCCAGACGACCGGAGAGCCTCTATTGCTCAGTACTTTCTAATAGGAGAAACATCCGAGTGGTGGGAAGCCATCCGGCCTGCAGATCATGATGCGGACTGGACAGAATTTAAATTGATGATGGAAGCTCAGTACTGCCCTCGTCCTATGAGGGAAGCCAAAGTTCGGGAGTTTTTTTCTGCTCAGTCTTCAGATGTGCCAGTATCTCAGGCAATTAAGACGTTTAACCAGCAGCTGGCATTTGTTCGACATCTGGTCAGAACATATGCAGAAATGATGATCCATTTTGATATGAGAATGAAACCAGAAATCCAGAGGTACATGTCCGATTTTGAATGTACCACTCTCCGTCAATACCAAGATAAAGCATTGGCGTACAAAATCAAGGAAGCAGCAATGGAGAAGCTTACGGAATCCAAGAAGCAGAAAGTCTCTGGTAGTTTCACGGAACTCAAGAGTAGTGGGGCCCATAAGGCCCAATCATCCTTTCATTCTTTCAAGAAACCTACGCACCCATCTAGGAGCGGAAAGAACTTCAGAGCAGCATCAACCATGACAGATGTCACCAGGAAATGCTTTAACTGTGCCCAGACAGGGCACTATCGATGGAATTGCCCCCTACCTGCCGTGACTTGTTTTGATTGTGGTCGAGAGGGACATCGTGCGGTGTTCTGTGAAGAAGCTGCAAAGTCTTTTTGAGCTCGTACACCACAGCCAGTTCAGAAGGAAGCCAATATCCAACAGACGCAACAAATTGATCAGATGCCTAAGAATTTTGGCCGCGGACGAGGCAGAGGACAGTGGGATCAAAAGGGTACATCGAGTGCCGGATCTGTTCCCCCACGTATGTACGAGATGAGGAGAATAGACGATCAGGATGCTGCTATCGCATCAGGTACTGTTCAGATCCTTTCCTAGCCAGTTAGCGTTTTATTCGATACAGGAGTTACACATTCATTTATATCCTTATCTTGTGTAAATCGTTTGAATATTTCTGGTTTTCATAATTGTGAACCTTATGTTGTGGGTTTATCGAGCGGAGAGAGAATTGTTGGAAACTTAGAAACTGGAGATTTCCCTGTATCGTTTGGAGGCAGAGAGTGGCTCTCAAATTTGATTGTGATAGAAATGCAAGGAGACGACATGATACTCGGAGACGATTGGCTTAATCGATATGGAGCTATTGTAAACTACCGAAAGAGGAATATCTCGCTGATCGCTGATGATGGTTCCGAAATACTGTTTGAAGGATGGAAACCAGGAAGCTCAGGGAAGATGATTAACGCGATGAAAGCTGTCAAATTGTTGAAACAGTATCGCATCGATAATCGGTGCTATGCAATGAAGAAAAAAGATGAAATTATGGAACTTTCATCCATTCCTGTTGTGAACGAATTTCCGGATGTATTTCCTGACGAGTTACCTAGACTACCTCCACGACGGTATGTAGAATTCACCATCAAGCTGGAACCTGGAGCTACACCAATTTCTAAGGCGCCGTATCGTATGGCACCTACTGAGATGTACGAAATGAAAAAGCAACTGTAGGAGTTACTGGACAAAGGCTATATCCAGCCAAGCGTTTCGTGGGGAGCACCAGTTCTTTTTCTCCGGAAGAAGGATGGATCGCTTCGACTGTATTGACTATCGAGAGCTGAACAAAATGACGATTAAGAACAAGTATCCGTTGCCATGAATTGATGATTTGTTTGACCAGTTGCAAGGAGCAACAGTATTTTCTAAAATCGATCTGAGATCAGGATACCATCAGCTGAGGATTAAGGATTCAGATGTTCCGAAATTAGCGTTCAGGACTCGCTACGGACACTATGAGTTTGTAGTGATGCCGTTTGGTCTCACTAACACACCTGCTGTATTCATCCAATTGATGAACCGAGTGTTCATCGAGTATTTAGATAATTTTGTGGTTGTGTTCATTGATGACATTCTGGTGTATTCTAAGAGCCCGGAAGAGCATGCGCAGCATTTACGGATTGTGTTAGACCTGTTGAGAAATGAACAATTGTACGCCAAAGTTTCTAAGTGTAAATTATGGCTAAAGGAAGTAATGTTACTCGTCCATGTGGTATCAGCTAAAGGAGTCCGAGTAGATCCTCAGAAGATCAAAGCAGTTATGGATTGGAAGCCTCCAAAGAACGTGAAAGAAGTCCGGAGTTTCTTAGGACTTGCTGGATATTATCGTCGGTTCATGGAAGGGTTTTCCAAAATTACCCGCCCACTTACTCGACTACTGCAGAAAACTCAAAAGTTTGAGTGGAATGAGTTGTTCCATAATAGCTTTGATGAATTTAATAAGAGATTGACGACGGCACCGATTTTAGCACTCCCATGGGGAACTGGAGGATTTATAGTTTACAGTGATGCTTCGAACCAAGGACTCAGATGCGTATTGATGCAGAATGATAAGGTGATCGCTTATGAGTCACGACAACTGAAACCTTATGAAGTGAATTACCCAACGCATGATTTGGAACTGGCAGCAGTAGTTTTTGCTTTGAAAATCTGGAGACATTACCTGTACAGGACTCACTGTCAAATCTTTACGGATCACAAGAGTCTCAAATACATCTTCAGTCAGAAAGAGTTGAATATGCGGCAAAGGAGATGACTGGAACTTATTAAGGACTATGGCTTGGAGATTCTTTATCATCCAGGCAAAGCAAATGTAGTGGCCGATGCACTTAGCCGCAAGCCTGTTCTATTCAGATGCTAGAGAATCTGACCTCCCAGCTTAGCATTCAACGAGAAATGATTCGTGAAGGAATCGAAGTGTGGTTACAAAGAGTCCAAGGACAGCTGTGCGTGATGGAAATAACTTCATCATTAACCGAAGAAATCAAATCTAAGCAAGCAAATGATCCTTTGATGATTCGGTTACGTGATGAAGTGATCAAGGGAAGGGCCCCCGGATTCGTAATACATGATGATGGAGTTTTGGAATTTCAGAACCGACTCTGCGTTCCCGATGTCGATGTTCTGAAACAAACGATTATGAAGGAAGCTCACAACTCGCCCTATTCTATCCACCCGGGCACCAGTAAGATGTACAAAGACTTGAAACAGAATTTCTGGTGGGGCAACATGAAGAAAGATGTAGCAGATTATGTTTCGAAATGCTTGACTTGTCAGCAGGTTAAGATCGAGCATCAACGACTTGCCGGAATGTTGAAGCCGCTCCAATTCCTGAGTGGAAGTGGGAGGACATATCGATGGACTTTATCACTAGTATGCCGAGAATCAAGACAGAAATGAACATGATTTGGGTGATAGTTGATCGTTTAACCAAATCAGCTCAGTTTCTAGGTATTAAGGACACGTGGGGACCAGAGTGGTTGGCACGGGTATTTATTTCAGAGATAGTCCGACTGCATGGTATGCCGAAGACTATTATTTCTGATCGAGATGGCCGTTTTGTGTCTCATTTTTGGACAACAGTTCATAAGGCCTTTGGGACCGAATTGAACTTCAGCACAGCTTATCACGTGCAGACAGACGGACAATCCGAGAGGACCATTCAAACGGTGGAAGACATGCTGAGGGCCTATGCCTTAGATTGGTCAAACGATTGGGAAGTTCATCTACCGTTGATTGAATTTACCTACAACAATAGTTGGCATGCTTCTATTAAGATGGCACCGTTTGAGGCATTATAGGGGAGAAGATGCAGATCGCCCTTATGTTGGGACTGGAGGTGGCCAGTGGGCCAGGCCGGCCCAGACCAGCCCAGCCCGGATTTTCTAGGCCCAGGGTCCGACCGGGCCAGCCCGGCCCAAGACCGAGCCCAGCCCCCTGGTCATCCGGTCGGTCCCGATCCCGAAATCTCCAGCCCAGCCCGGCCCACCTCCGAGCCCAGATCGGCCCGGCCCCCAGCCCGGCCCAGCCCGGCCCACCCCTAGCCCGGCCCCAGCCCACCCCAAAGCCCACCATTCAAATTTAAATGGTTGGCTGCCCATGCCATGTGGCACCAACCTATTGGTTGGTTGAACCAACTTGGTTCACATAGCCGTTGGGTTGCCAACGGTCAGTCAGCCTTCATTTTTTTTTTTTTTTTTGAAAAATTCATCTTATAAATACCAACACATCTTAACCATTTTCCCACACCATTATTCACTCTTCTTCTTAATTCTCAAATTTGCACAATTCTCATGTTAATTTTCACAACTTGTAATCTTGCATTATTATTTTTTGTTAAGTACCTTTATATAATTGTATAATACTATGGCGGACGGATCAAGGAATGTTCATCATGAAGGAACCGGCGACAATGAAACCAACTTACATTTCGGTAAGTTTACTACTTCTACTTTGTATTATTTTTTTATATTTAGTAGAGTTTATTTATTTAGTACTTATTATTATAAATTGTTATTAGTTCACAATCTCTCTCAAGACTCTACTACGTCTACCATGCCACCTCCATCCGAACCTACGGCCGAAGCTTCAAATAAAAATAAAAAATCATGGGTTTGGGCATTTTATGAGAGGGCTATCGGTACCGTACCAACGCATTGTAAAATGATATGTCTTGTATGCAAAAATCAAAAGAAAACTACTACTTTTTCTTGGAAAATTGGTACCGGAACCGGAACACTAGTTCGTCATTTGACAAATGACCATGGTTTGACTAAGGATAATCATGATCAAGAACGTTCGGATGATCAATCTAAACTATCCGGCTATTTATCAAAAGCGCCCGGTGGAGGTATGCCTTTCGTTTACAATCAACAAAAATTAATTGACGGATTTGCTAAATATGTTACTCTTGATGAACTGCCTTTAAGTCATGGTGAAAGTGAAAATTTAAAAATTATGACTAGGACTTTAATGCAACCGGTATATCGGAGAATACCAAGGAATACTCTTAAACGGCGTATTCAACAACAATATTATATTCAACGTGCTCAATTAATTGAATTTTTTAAAAAATTTGAATGTTGTATATATCTTACTAGTGATTGTTGGACTTCTCCAACTGGTGAATCTTATCTTTGCATTACTGTTCATTGGATTGGAACTAAATATGTAATAAAAAAACGTATTATTGCTTTTGATATTATGGAAGAATCACATACCGCTAAAAATCTAAAAGATAGAATAATTGAATGTAATTTGATAAAGTGCTTTCTCTTTCTCTCGATAATGCGGCCGTGAATAATAAATGTATGGAATATTTGTTGGACGAATTGCCTTTACTTGCAAACGGTATTTTTATGCATATTAGATGTTGTGCCCAAGTCTTGAATTTGTCAGCTAAAAAAGGAATTGATATGATTTCACCCCTTTTAAATCCTATTAGAAAAATAATTAAATGGCTAAGACTGAGTCAACATATTAGGAGATATTATAAACATCTATATAAGGAACGTAATTTGAAACCCAAAAAATAGAGCATTGACACACCTACCCGTTGGAACTCTGCTTTTAAATTGCTTGATGATGCTATTCCTTATAAGGAAATTATTACTCAATTATATAACTCTGATCCAAAATATTTAGCCGAGCAAGACCTCATAACTGAGGCTCATTGGGAACTTGCTACGTTCGTTCATAGTATATTACGTGCTTATAATAATTCTACATATTTATTTTCTTACGTTTATGAACCTAATGTGCACTTGGTTATTTTAGAATATTGTAAAATTGTTGGTTCTTTAAGTGAACACAAAAATAATATACATTTATCTCAAGTTATTTCTACAATGACAGAAAAATGGTTAGAGTATTTATCACAATTTCCTTACATATATGGTGTTGCATGTCTTCTTGACCCGGGTGTGAAAAAAGAAGCACTCGGTAATCTTATTGATTATTATTATAATGCATTAGGTGATACTTTTTTTGATAGTGAGGAGTACGTAAATGAGTGCATCAAAATATTAGCTTCATTAGTTGATTTGTACATTAAAAAATATAAACCGGAGGTTCTAGCCTCTCAGTCAACTTCAAAAAATAAAGGTATATTTGATCAATTTACATCTTCAATTCTTTTCAAAAAACCAAAATCGTCATCAAGCTCTAATTCTTCAACTTCTTCTAGTCAAATCTTAAATGAGTATTTTACGTGTTCACATGAGCTTGATGCTGATTTTGAGATTTTAAAATGGTGGAAATTACGTGAAGAACAATATCCTATATTGGCTAGAATTGCAAGGGATCTCCTTGTCGTTCCAGCCTCTGCAATTGCTTCGGAGTCTGCTTTTAGTGCAGGTAGAAGAGTTATAATAGATAAACGAACATCTTTATCGCCCGA
Source organism: Orobanche coerulescens (assembly GCA_033398695.1). NCBI lineage: Eukaryota > Viridiplantae > Streptophyta > Magnoliopsida > Lamiales > Orobanchaceae > Orobanche > Orobanche coerulescens. The sequence continues at coordinate 124,666,147 of CM065819.1, read as the reverse complement.
CATTGTGAAGATTCTGGTCATTAAAAAAAATTGGGAACAAGCCGAAAAATGTCAACAAGGACGGACGGATGAAGAAGACGAACACAACGAGGATGATGATCCGTGGATGATGATGGATTCTTCATCTGAATCGAGAGCTTCAGGGAGTGGTCAACACGACGATTGAGCACATCACCTACCTTTAAGTTATAGGTAAGTAAAGAGGTAAGTAAAAAGAACTACGTGGACTTTGATTCCTTAGGGTACGTAGGCAACTTAATTTTAGAAATTAGATTAAATTTCAAAAAATAATCTAATTTTTACAAATTAAGTCCAAGTCCAATTTTTTCCCCTTTTCTCCCCATTTAATTTAATGTTAACATATCTTAAAAATTCAAAATGAATTTTTTTAAACAGATTGAAACAGTTTTTTTACTAAGTTTTACATTTTTTCTTAATTCAAAATGATTTTTGTAAATTGATTTTTAATTAATATTAATTAATTTATTTTAAAAATTGCAAACAGATTTTTACAAATTGATTTTTATGAAATTTTTTTTTACACTTCCGGCCCAAGCCCGGCCCACGACAGCCCAGGCCCAGTCCGGCCCAGCCCGCTAAATACATGGGCCGGTCCTGGGCTCCGAAGTTCCAGCCTGGGCCCGGCCCGGCCCGGCCCATGGCCACCTCTAGTTGGGACGATTCATCAGATTTGATCGGAACGGAACCAGAATTGATTGTTCAGACACGAGAGAAGATATCCTTGATTCGTGAAAGGCTGTTGACCGCCCAGAGTCGACAGAAATCTTATGCAGATGTACGTCGTCGTCCATTAGAGTTCAAGATTGGAGATCACGTACTTTTAAAAGTTTCTCCTACTCGGGGAATCTTTCGTTTTGGAAAGAAGGGAAAGCTGAGTCCGAGATATATCGGACCATTCGAAATCCTTGAGAGAGTTGGAGAGTTGGCATACAGATTGGCATTACCGCCCTCATTGAGCCATGTTCATAACGTGTTCCATGTATCCCAGTTACGGAGATATATTCTGGATCCTATTCATGTCATCGATTTCGGCGAAATCGAAGTCGCTCAGGATGGAACATTTGAAGAAAGACCGGTCAGGATACTCGAGAGTCGAGTTAAGCAGTTGAGGAACAAACCAATCGCTTAGGTTAAAGTTCAGTGGTCACGCCACGAAGTGGAAGAAGCCACTTGGGAAACGGAAGATAGCATGGAGTCCAGATATCCAGAGTTATTTTTGTCTTGAGTTTCGGGATGAAACTCCTTTTTAGTAGGAGAGTATATAATATCCGGATTTATTATTGTGTATTTCATCTGTATTTGAACCCTGTAGTATTCGAAATTGTAATCTCGATAATTGGAGTATGATATTTCCTATACTTGTATCCTTGTACATAAGTATAACAACATATAAAATTTCTCATGCAAACTCGTGATAGCGCACGCTAAGAATATAACTTAACGTGCGTTATCGATTAAAAACGAGCGCACGCTACGAATGAGGAATTGCGTGTGCTAGGCAGTCAATTATTGAGCTAGATGGCTAGCACATGCGCCAGCCGGACGTGGGTCCGGATAAGATTCCCGCGGGCGAACCTAGACAGATTTGGAGTCAATGCTAGTTAGCGTGCGCTAAGGATTTTGCAATAGCGTGCGCTAATTAACGTACGTACAGAAATGTTATAAATGGGACAGCAACCCATTTTACTTGGTTTACATTTCCTTCACTTGTCCTTCGTTCTTGAGAGACCAAAGAGCCTTATATCCTCCTTAAACACGTAGACCACCTCTACTTGATTCATTAAAAATTGGATATCACTTGTGATTAATTATTGAAGTGGAGTAGCACCTTGGATTGGCATACAAACAACCGGAGTTGGATTCTACCTTTTTGGCTCAGTGAATTCTTCATCTTAAGGTATGTTAATTCTATCTCGAGCATTAGATTCGTGTTCTGAAGAATAAGATGAATCATGCTATCAAGATATTGAGTACCATTGGTGAATTATTCGAACAAATATCATGTTTAGAAGATTGGAATGTTTATGCTTTTGATATTGTCGTTTGAACATCGTAGTTGGAATTGATAGTTCACTTTTAAAGATGTAGTCTGAATGTGACAATGATAATGGAATCTAGTGCACCAACCGGAGATCACCGAACTTCACATGAGAATGATAATCGAGGTTGAATATAAGAGTTGTGATGATATTCTTTTCCTTGAACTCAAAGATGATTGAATCCGTAAGATCATTCATAAGTTTATGAACATGACATGTAGATGGATAACACACGTTAATCACTGAGGAGTTCGTAAGTTTCATCACCGTAGAACAGTCGGCTGCCCAGTAGTGAAGCTACCATGTACGCTTAACGTACGCTAAGCTATGTAGATTAACGTACGCTATCGGGCATGTTTAGCGTACGCTACATTTGGTACGTAGCGTACGTTAAGTCATAAGGCGAGCCAGTCGGCTGATCAGAGAGGACTGTCGATACATAGTTAGCGTACGCTAGACTTCTTTGTTTACGTGCGCTAACGAGCAGGCTTAACGCACGCTACATAGAATACGTAGCGTAGGCTAATCAGTTCAGGCAGATTACATTTTATGAACTTTCACCCGTAATTTGGATTGTTAGACATTCGTACGATGTGAGATGAATTCTATATTTTTTCTTTTGTTAAGGTTCGAGCTTGCTACGTGATTGATCGAAGGGGCGACCTTCGAGTGTTTCATTTTACATGGGAGTAGTATTCTTGTCTTCGAATCGAGGTAAGTACCTTAATTGTTTTATATATTGATGTTATACATATTGTCGTGCATATATGTCGTTGTTGTATGTCCACCTCATGTTGGTCCAGCGGGATCATTGGGGGATCTATGCTAGCGTACGCTGGATCATCGGATGGGTTTTTCCACCTCGAGTTGGTTTGATGGAATCATCGGGGGGTCTAGGCAGTGAACGCTAGATCATCGGAATTACCATGTGTATGTTGTGATATCATGTTGTGATTATCATGTGTGTATGTTATTATTGAGCTTTTCGCACGAAAAGACTCTTTGGTTCTTTGTCATTTATGTTATTATTATTCTTCGTGAGATGTGGAATAATATGTTGTGGTATTTGTACTAGCATCGTTGTGCTAACCCCTTCGGGGGTGAACATTTGTTTATGTTCAGGATCCAGGAGAGCAGGGAAATAACTACTGGAGTTGCATGACGACAATGATGCAGAGTGATGTTCCGGCCGGGTTTATTTGTCTGTTGTTTGTATCGTTTTAATAAGTACTCGAGTACGTAGTCGTTTGTGATGATTTGGATTTGGTGATGTATTAATACTCTTCCTTTGGACATTTATATTTCAGTATTGGTCAGAAATGTTGTATCTTATTTCCGTTACTTTCATACGTTGATATCTGTTATTGTCTTTTTATTTCTTCAGCCTTGTAAATCCTTATGTATAGGATTTACGGCGCTGTAATATTTCTGAATATATCGGGGGTGTTACGTAACATATTAATAAAAACCACAGGGCTATATCCACCACCATATAACATATCCCAGAGAGTTCATCGAGTCTTACCTGGTTGAATAACATGCCAAGTGACACGCACCACCCAGATAACGTACCCTAGAGACTCCGTCAAGTCCCACCTAGTTTTAACTCGTCTAGCAAGTCTCAGTATCTTCTCATTTCTTTCTCGAAACAACACTTTATTCCAAACATCTTTTCAAGATCATTGTAAGTACTTTTAAAAAATATTGTTATACAATTCCATTCGCAATATAATACATAAAATATGATCAAGGTACGTGCTTGATGAGAGATTAGAAAGTTCTATTGACTTGAAAATGCGACTAACGAATTCCAAACTTGGACCTAAAATGAATATTAATACATAATCACTATTAGGACTAGTGAATTGCATCAAAACAACGACGAAAGCCCTAATCAAAACATATTGCGGGCTTTTATCGAAAACTTAGCGGATGACACCCGATTAGGATGATTCGAACGAAGATTCGATTTTTGTTTCGCTAGGATCAATAAGAGTAGCCCCATAACGCTCTTCAGTTCATCAATTTTAAGTTCTAAACAAAATCATCGAAGATCTTAAAAATCACAAGTTAGCGTTTTTGGCCTCTTTACCTCTAATTGGTTGGAATTCGAGTGACTCAACTGAAATGCTCGGTAGATTGATTCTCCAATGGAATTTAGATTTTTACCACATCATATCCAAGACAAAATCAAGCTTCCCAGTAGGGTTGAAAACTCAGGTCGGAAGAGGATGAAATGAGCGAAAAAATTCATCAAATGTTCCTTTAAGGCGGTTTAGGAGTTATAGCCATAACTCATAGGAGGCACGGTCGTAACCTAGGTTCTGTATGACCATGCACGGCCATGACTTAGCCATGCTGCAATAGTAGGATACATTTCGGTTCCTGAGTCCAAATCGGGCCCCCTAACCCCGAATATTCGACAAAAAGATAGTCAAAACGATAAATCAATTCAATCAATCAAACAAACAATCTCAATATACCTCAAACAAGTGTAATCGATAATATAACTACAATACTCAACGATATTACACGTCGAGGACAACACGCTAATCGAAATTGCATTAGAGTGAAACAACAAGACATAGTGCGGAAATGAATAAAAAAACTCATGATAGACTCTAACATATATAGATGTCAAGAAATACAATTACAGGAGAAGGGTTGGTGGTCCAGTGGTAGGACGCCTACTTTCAAGACACTCCTTTAAGAGAGGTTTTGGGTTCTAACCCCACCAAGGAGGTGAAAGAGGAAGTTTTTCTCTTTATGATCCTCTAGCTCCCCGGGGCTAGCTCGAGCGACCGCTAATCAATGTTTAATCTCGCGTCAAGCGGCAGTGTGGGAGTATTTCCTTGATGGGAACCGGAGGTCTTGACTAATCGGTCATTGCTCTCGAGAATCTTGGGAACCCGAGGCATTGTTAATCGATTAATGGCTTCTCCTGCGCAGGTATGAGAAAAGGCATTGGGAATCCTGGAATTACTCGAGCGACTCGCGATTTACTTCTCTCAATGGGTTAGGAGTGGGTTCATTGAGGGACTAGGATTAGTCCGACTAAACTGGGATCACCTAGTTATATAAGAAAAAAAATACAATTACAATAACTAGTGTAAATGTCAAAGCGACGATATATTTCAGAAATATTTAACGTTATTTGACTTTTTTCTCTGTGTTACTTTTTTACTTTGACATAGGTGTTGGTATTTTATTTATTACAGACCAAAAAAATAAAATAAAAATCATTAGTCTGGTGGTAATTGTTTTGGTAATAATTAAACATGTCATGCTCATGCATGACAGATAAGAAAAAGATGAAATGATGTGTTTTAAACGTTGAGGGTAGAGGAATCAAATCAAAGTATCAAGTGTCAACACACTAAACCCCTCTCCTTTAACTCTTTCTCTTCTTTTCTCTTTTCTAAGATAACCGTTGCACAATTCTTTACTTTAATTAATAATTGGAAATACTAATGTAAATAAAATGGCAAAAGAACGTGTGTATATGCTTCATCCGTCCCGCTCAAATCTTGATGGAGGATGTATATTTGAAGTGTTTTATATAATGATTGGTATAAGTAATTATAATAAATGTGTGGTGGTGATTAAAAGTAAAGAGTATTGATAGTGAGTGTGTGGTGGAAATTAAAAAGGAAAAAGTAGTTATTTGATTTGATTATGTAAATTTAATAAATATAAATTTTTAAATGGACAAAAAAGAGGTAAATATAAAGCTTTGATCGGGATGGAGGGAATACATAATACATGGTTCCAACTTCAATGTTGAACCAATAGCTGGACATGATCGATGATTAACTTATACCCATCTGCTCTATTTAAAGGTTGACATATATATTTTTTAAATAATGAGTAGTATAAATAATGAGTGGTGGAGATTAAACAATAGAAAATATTGATAATGAATGTGTAGTTGAGATTAAAAAGAAAAAAGGTGATTGTTTGACTTAATTATGAAAAATGATATATGTAAATTTACTGAAAAGATAATTTTTTGAAAGAAATCTAAATCTTTCGACGGGATGGAATGAGTATTTCGTTCTAAATCAAGTGACTCGTAGTTAGCTGATTAAAATAGGTAATAAATTACTAACATAAGTTGTATTTAATAGACATATCACATAACTACTAAAGTGACAGAATGACTGAACGCAAATCATATAAACGAGGGTAGCGGGTTAGATTTTGTTGTTCCATTTTATATGTTTTAAGTTATATTTTACAACTAATATTGTAGTAATAAAGGTTTAAGCATTATATATCCAAGGAAAATGAAAAAAAAAAAAACTAATTGTAATTATTTAAAAAGAAAAAATTATAAGTTTCATTTAATACTTAATTTTGAAAATCTACTGTATATGTATCCAAGTGGAACATGTGTCATGCCCATAATTAATATTCGTTCTCATATTTTTTTGGACAGTTAAAATATCAAAAGCAATACAGATTAAATGACAATTCTATAGAGTAAAGTGGTTAATAGCCTATCATTTTCTAAGAATATTTATCTAGATTTATCTATAATTTTAGTATATTTATTAAAAAATGAATTCAACATAAATATTTATCTAGATTATTAATAAGACCAAATATTTGAAAAAGTATATAAATAATATTTTTTTATGTATTAGTGGTAAAAATACAATATATTTTTAGTTAGAAGTTTATCAAAAAAATATGAAATTATAATATAAAAAAATATTTTTTTGGTATAGAAATATCATACTTTAGACCGTGAATTTGATTCACATGCTATGGGCAAATATTCAGTAAAAAAATTTAGTTGATAAAAAAAATTATGAACTCAAAAAATCATAAATTATTCATAATATAGAAATAATCACTGAAAATACTTCAATCATAAATTAAAATTATAAACAAAATACAATATTTATCTTTTATTTATCACAAGAGGGATTTCCCCTTAATAATTATATAACTAATTTCTTTTTATTTCATTTTTTGGGTATTCTTCGAACATTTATATTTTAGTTATGATGTGTTCAAATTTCAAAGGATAATTATGTTGTTCAATATTCTTGCATAATAAGGTGCACCTCCAGTTAGAATAACACAAGAAAAATAAAATTAGATAGTAGAAGTAATAACTAAGCATATATTCAATAAAAAATAAGATTAAAATATTTTCAAAATTATATTTTTTAAAAATCAGGTAATATTTTTTAGGAGATATTAATAATAGAGTTTTATATAATATATCTTGTAGGAAAAAAATTGATGTCTGTCAGACAACTGACTGACCTACTTACCTAGTGAGACTAGCCAAAATCGATCCTCTACTAACCGAATGGACTCGAGGTAATATTGTCTTATTATTATTTTTTGTCTATCTTAGATGATCCAATTCACACTTTTTTTTTTGGTAAATAATTTTTTATTTCACCAGTGAGAAGTTGTAGTACAGAACCAAACAAACACGTCAACTAGACAACAAAATGGCTCACAATCTCAAAATTCTAACTAACTTATCATCTTTTTTACAACAAGTAGCTAGAACAAATTGACATTCCTTAATCACATCCCTCACCTCCTTTCTTGTCTCTTGAAATCTTCTTCCAAATATAGTAGGCAGCCATAGTGCAGAGCAATCTATACGTCTTTTGAATACCAGTTTTGGACTTGCATTGTTTGAGCATCACCGCCTCATTTGTTCTACTCCAACTCGCGCTCTCTGTGTTATTCCACATCAATCTGCCAATCCATTCCACACTTCAGTAGCAAAACACAGCCAAAGAACATATGGTCTAGAGTCTTATCTATATTATCACATAAACAACATCTCGGATCCATTTGCACCCCAGACTTTTGAAATCTTTCACAAGTAACCATTCTCTTTTTTAATCTTACGAGCGGTTAGAGAGTAGGCCGAAAACAAGTCCTTAAACAAAACCCAAGCACCTACTGCGTCACTTCACAAATTTGATCACAACACAACCCAATGCCGGCCATACACTAGAAAGGGTCGAGCCATCGTCTGGCACGTGACCTTCGATATCTGAGAAGAATTCTAGGACTCAAGTCAGCCACTATCAAGTAACAAGAGCCATTTTGGATATGTCAAGAGTAAGCATCTTGGAATCAACAAGCTCAAGCTGAGAGCCAAATGCATGTCTAAAAAAACTCAACCGCCAACACCTACTCTACTTCACTACTGCAATGAGCACAGATACACCAACCCAGCACCCATACGCAGGGTAAGATTCTCATGTAATGTAACACCCCCGAGATATTGAAGGTATATTACAGTGCCGTGGACCCCTACATGGACCCACCAGGCTAGACACAACTTACCACAGTAAAAACACACATCATCCAGTTGAAAATCAAATAACACGCCTAGTACAATCGGCGGAATAATCAACAATGGCAAACATAAATAACTTCAACGAATACAAATCATAGTCCGAAGAGAAAAGCCTAAGTACTCGCGAGTACAATCTATAAGTTTCAAAAGTAGACAACAACCATATCGAATGGAACAACAGAAATAAAAGGACTCAAGTGCACATGTCAACGACCCTGACCAACATCCTCGTACTGTCCCAGCGCTCGCTCGTCTGGATGATCATAACCTGAAATCCATAAAAAGAATTTCCCCACAACGGGTCCCTAGAGGGGTTAGCAATTACGCTAGTATAAGTAATCAAGGCAAAACAATCACTTACACATTTCATAGTATAATGCATCAATTTCATTTCAAAAACCAAAACCAAACATGTCTTTTCCGGAAACAAAGAGTCAATCAATTTGCCTAGGACCGGGACGAAGCCACAAATCCCACCCGAGGCCTCTAAGGACCCTCCCGAGCTGGCCACTTTATAAAACAAATCACGCACAGGTATCGCCTAGGACCGGGACGAAGCCACAAATCCCACCCGAGGCCTCTAAGGAACCTCCCGAGCTGGCTAGCGAAACAAACTCATGAATCCAGGATGAAGCCATAGATTCCCTCGAGGCCCCGTCGGACCCTCCCGAGGTGAGTAAAGCATACACAATATACATTACCATTTCACGTTAAGCATAAGGGTTTTCAAGAATTACTTGCCTTGAATAATTGACGACGCAACGAACGGAAGGAAAAACACCGACGAACGCTAGGAACCGTCAATCACATACCTAACGATTTGAAGAACACAATCACAACCAATACCAAATGAATACGGAATTTGGATTACACCCGAAAACCCACATACGATTCATGTATACTCGTATAAAAACAACGAGGGCGGACCACAACCAAACCCTCTCGATTACAAAAATACCACGAAATATACCATGAATCCATAGGAAAACCAACAATACCAACAAGATTAATCATATTCATCATGAATTAATCTATCATACGGAACAAATCGGACGAAAATGTGAAAACCTCCAATTTATCCAAAACAAGGTTTTAGGAGTTTACCTCGAATTAATCACGAAGAACACGATTAGATGTTGATAATACACTCCAAAAACTCGAAGAAGATGATGGCTTGGAGTTACAAAGCTTCAAATCGCCAGAAGTGTCAAGAAAATCACATAGGAGTCGGATGGGGAGGAGGAGAAATGATAATGGCCGAAATCGGTCAACTCCTGGGTTTATAAACCCAGGTCGAGTTACGTACGTTAGCCACAGGTAGCTAACGTATGTTAGCTTGTTAACGTACGTAAGCTACCCCATGCTTACGTACGTAACGAAAATCGCAAAATTCCCTGTACTATTTTACACACACCGTTACGTACGTAACAGAAACATGCATTACGTACGTAATGCTCATTCCTGGGGAGTACAGGCCGCAACCACTGGCAAGGAAGGAACCAAAAAGATCGAAATGCAACAGTGACGACTCCTGATGGTACGAACGTAAAGGACTCGAGGCGAAGAACTTAAGTGTTGAAGAAAAACATATTCCTGACTACCCAAAAGTTCGGAAAAACAACAACAAACGTAATTATCCCAAAACTTTGGGAAATTACAAAACGGCCCAAAGCATCCGAAATATACGATACATGGTCGAAACATCAAACAAAAACTCACAACATGTATAATAACATGAGATGGATCCTCGGCAAATCCGAAACGGCAGTTTCGAACGACGATTTACGAGAATACCCGAAATAGCGACACAAACAACATAAAACACCGAATTGAGTAAAACGAGTCCGAAACAAGCTCGAACGACAAAAAGTCCAATATTAAATATCCTCGAAATGTCAATACAGTTACAAGCGAGTTGCCAAAAATGAAAATACACCAAAATTAGAATATCAAGAGAAAGGGAAAATGTGGATATTACATTCTACCCCTCTTAAAACAAGTTTCGTCCCGAAACTTAAGAAGCAAACAACTCGGGGTATCTAGCATGCATGCTATCCTCGGTTTCCCAAGTTGCCTCCTCGACACCATATCTCGACCACTGCACTTTGACCAAGGGAATGGTCTTATGCCTCCGTCGCTTCTCACGGTGCTCCAAAATCTTCAAGGATGCTCATCGAAAGTAATATCCTCGGCAATATCGATCTCACCATAATCGATGATATGACTAGGATTCGGAACATATTTCCTCAGCTGGGAAATATGGAAAATGCTATGAACATGAATCAAGGCCGTAGGTAGTGCCAAACCGTATGCCAACTCACCGACTCGCTCGAGAATCTCAAAGGGTCCAATAAATCTCGGACTCAACTTCCCCTTCTTCCCGAAACGAAAAACTTCTCTCGTCGGCGACACTTTTAGCAAAACGTGGTCTCCCACCTCGAATTCCAAAGGTCGACGACGGACGTCGGCATACGACTTATGTCGACTCTGATCGGTCAACATCCGTTCTCGAATCAAATCCACCTTCCGCCTCGTCTCTAAAACAATGTCCAGTTCAGTCCCGACCAAATCAGATGCTTCATTCCAACAAATCGGCGATCGACAACGCCGCCTATAAAACGCCTCATACGGTGCCATCCGAATCGATGTGTGCCAACTATTGTTGTACGTGAATTCGATCAATGGCAAATGCTCCTCCCAGTCGCTACTCCAGTCGAGAGCACAAGCACGCAACATATCCTCGAACGTCTGGATAGTGCGTTCCGACTGTCCATCTGACTTAGGATGAAAAGAGGTACTCAAACGCAAACGAGTACCCAACGCCTTATGCACCGCTTGCCAGAAATGCGATACAAAACGGCCGTCACGATCCAAAACAATAGACTTTGGAGTATCGTGAAGCCTCACAATCTGCGCAATAAACACACGAGCCAACTTCTCCGGGCCCCAAGTATCCTTGATGCCCAGAAAATGTGCCGACTTGGTCAGGCGATCAACAATCACCCAAACCATATTCATGCCCAATCTCTATCTTGGCAAACTCATAATGAAGTCCATCGATATGTCTTCCCATTTCCATTCTGGAACGGGAAGTGACTGCAATAAACCGGCTGGTCGCTGATGCTCGATTTTGACCTGCTGACAAGTCAAACATCTCGCTACAAACTGTGCGACCTCCTCCTTCATATCATTCCACCAGAAATTTCTCCTCAGGTCCTTGTACATCTTTACTCGAACCAGGATGAACGGAGTAAGGCGTAGCATGGGCCTCACGTAAAATACTCTGCCTCAATTCCGAGTCGTTCGGCACACATAGACGACTCTGGAATCTCAATACCCCATCTTCATGAATCACAAAACCATGAGACTTTCCCTTAAGAACATTCTCTCGGATTTGAATAATCATCGGATCCTCCAGCTGCTTTAGTTTAATTTTATCGATCAGAGACGACAAAATTTCTAAAGCACAAAGTCGCCCTACGGCTCCAGGCAACGAAATCTCAACACTCAACTCAATCAAATCCCGCTGAAGCTTGGCTTGAGACGTAAGGATCTCAAGTGTCCGCAACGAGACTGGTTTCCGACTCAAGGCATCGGCCACGACGTTCGCCTTGTCCGGATGATACAGGATTTCGAGGTCATAATCCTTAATCAACTCTAACCACCTTCTCTGCCTCATATTCAACTCCCGCTGAGTAAATATGTACTTCAGACTTTTATGGTCGGTAAAAATCTGACATGCAGAGCCAAAAAGATAGTGACGCCAAATCTTGAGCGCAAAAACAACTGTCACTAACTCCAAATCGTGAGTAGGGTAGTTAAGGTCATACAGCCCCAACTGCCTCGACGCAAATGCAATAGTCTTGCCGTGCTGCATCAACACGCACCCAAGACCCTGACCCGAAGCATCGCTATAAACGACAAAAACCTCGTTGCCACATGGCAACGCCAAAATCGGGGCTGAATTCAAACGCCTCTTCAGCTCCTCAAAACTCGACTGCCTCTCGTCATTCCAGACGAACTTCTCGGACTTCTGGAGCAACTGTGTAAGTGGCCGAGCTAGTTTCGAGAAACCCTCGACGAACCTACGGTAGTAGCCAACTAAACCCAAGAAACCACGGACCTCCTTCACGTTCTTAGGCGGTGCCCAATCCAACACTGCCTCAACCTTCTGCGGGTCCACACGAACTCCCTCGGCTGAGATCACGTGACCCAGAAACATCACTTCCTTCAGCCAGAACTCACATTTCGAGAACTTTTCATAGAGTTGCTCGGTCCTCAAAATGCCTAACACTACTCGTAAATGATACGCGTGTTCCTCCTTGTTCCTCGAATAGATAAGGATGTCGTCAATGAAGACGACGACACACTTATCCAAAAATTCGATAAAGACCTTGTTCATCAACTACATGAACACTGTTGGTGCATTAGTTAACCCGAAAGGCATAACTACAAACTCATAGTGTCCGTATCTCGTCCAAAAAGTTGTTCTCGGAACGTCGGACTCCTTCACCCGAAGCTAATAGTACCCCGATCTCAAGTCGATCTTCGAGAATATCGCAGCCCCTGCAACTGAACGAACAAGTCATCAATCCTCGGCAGAGGATACTTGTTCTTGATGGTCACCTTGTTTAGCTCGCGGTAGTCGATACACAAACACAGTGAACCATCCTTTTTCCAAACAAACAAAACCGGTGCGCCCCAAGGCGAAGCGCTCGGTCGAATATACCCCGACTCAAGAAGCTCACTCAACTGCTTATTCAACTCGGCCATCTCTGAAGGTGCCATGCGATACGACGCCTTCGAAATCAGAGCCGCACCCGGCTCTAACTCGATAGCAAACTCTACCTCACGGTCCGGTGGCAATCCCGGTAACTCATCAGGAAAGACGTCAGGAAACTCACTAACAACTGGAATCGATGAAATCTCGACTCCACCACTCTCCGCCTTCAAGGCATAACACCAATAACCAATACACCACTTTCGCAGGAGTCTCATCGCCTTCAAGTCGTTAATAACAAACTTCTGGTTTCTCTTTGGCCCCGCGAAAGAGTGCTCGGTGCCATCCTCGGCTAGCATGATGATGATTCTCGTGCGGTAGTTCATGATTGCACCATGCCTCTCGAGCCAATCATCCCCGAGAATCAAATCCTCACCCTCAATACCCACAATAATAAGATTAGAGAGCCAAGCCCTCTCACAAATAAACACAGAACAGCCCCGAACCTCTTGATCACCGATGATTCTATCACCGCTAGGAAGTTTAACGATGAAAGGCTCGCAAGGCGATAAACAGTCAAGACTCAAACGACGCTCACACTCCAGAGAAACAAATGAATGCGTAGCACCCGAATCAAAAAGCACACTGACAGGATGTGAATGGATGTGAACGGTACCTGTCGCCACAGTAGCCGCTGGATCATCGACCCTCCTCATCTCATAGATACGCGGGTGGGTGGAGCCGACACTGGAAGCTCCCCCTCTAGCGGGCTGACCCCGACATCTCCCTCGGCTGGCACTCGGTGGAGACTGCGGAGCAAACGAGCCCTGGTTCACACTCGGCTCCCTAGGTGCTGGAAAAGAAGTTTGAGCACGAAGAAGCTGTCTTGCCCGCTCACAAAAGAAAGCCTTGTGGCCCGACTGACCACAAGTATTACAAGTCAGAGGCGGACGAGGACACTCCCGGTTCCGATGGCCCGGCTCGCCACAGTTTAAGCATTTGGCATCCCGAACGGAGGCACTGGCAGTAACTCGATAGCCCCCAGAGAAACGAGCCGAATTACCTCCAGGAATATTCGCAGACTGAGACTTCTGCTGACCTCCACCCTTGTGACCCGAGAAATTTCCAGCGGATTTCTATTTCTTACTCTCCCGAACCGCCACACTGGCTGTCACCGACATATCATAAGCAAGAGCTCGACTCTGATAATCCTTCAAAGTAGTACAGACGAGCCCACACATGTAGTCCCGAATTGACAGTTTCATCCGTCTGAAAAAATGGAAAATTTTGTCGCTCTCCTCGACAACTTGGGTCTTCACATAACCCAACTCCTTGTTAAAATCGGCAATAGATTGAGAGACAAGAATATCCCGCGGTTGAGCATCATAGAAGGCATGAACTCGAGCCTGTATAACCGGCCACGGACAATACTCAGTCTCCATCAGGTCCTTAAATTCTGCCCACGAAGCAACATGATCCTTAGGCCCAACGGCCTCCCACCAATCAGTAGCGTCCCCAGTGAGAAAATACTGGGCAATAGGGACCTTGTGGTCCTCGGGACAGTTGGTGGCAACGAAGACCTTGGATATCTCCTTGATCCACCCTTCCCAGCCAATCGGGCCTGAGGCTCCCATAAACTGAGGAGGATGCATCTTGATGACATCCTGAAGCCAACGGTCAGCTCCGTCCCGAGCAGCATGGGCCGGATTCTGAACCGTCTGGGCTATTGCAGCCATTTGGTTCACCATCTATTGCATAACAGCCGCAACACCGAGGTCGGCGCTATCTTGAGAAGAAGCATGGATATGTCGGTCACCGGTGCTGCCGACTCCCGAAGAATGCGACGTGGCCGCCCCACCGGCTACCCCACGTCCCCGGCCGCGTCCACGACCACGACCACGGTCTCTCCCAGTATCCATACTGATGTTAAGAGATAGCAAAAACAACTCGATGATAAGTAAGAGGCGAAAAACATCCACAATTCAAGAAACAGAATTACGTTACGAGAAAACAAGGAAGCGAGTATGGAAAACTTGCGAGCACTGGAAGTACCGAGATGCTGGAAGCGGTGTGACATTATGCAACACAAAACCCAACTAGACCCAAATAATCGACAAGCCTAGGTATCCATAAACCTAGGGCTCTGATACCATTTTCTGTAACACCCCCGAGATATTCAAGGTATATTACAGTGCCCTGGACCCCTACATGGGACCCACCAGGCTAAATACAACTTACCACAATAAAAACACACATCATCCAGTTGAAAATCAAATAACACGCCTGGTACAACCGGCGGAATAATCAACAATGGCAAACATAAATAACTTCAACGAATACAAATCATAATTCGAAGAGAAAATCCTAAGTACTCGCGAGTACAATCTATAAGTTTCAAAAGTAGACAACAACCATATCGAATGGAACAACGGAAATAAAAGGACTCAAGTGCACATGTCAACGACCCTGGCCAACATCCTCGTACTGTCCCAGCGCTCGCTCGTCCGGATGATCATAACCTGAAATCCATAAAAAGAATTTCCCCACAATGGGTCCCTAGAGGGGTTAGCAATTACGCTAGTACAAGTAATCAAGGCAAACCAATCGCTTACACATTTCATTGTACAATGCATCAATTTCATTTCAAGAACCAAAACCAGACATGTCTTTTCCGGAAACAAACAGTCAATCAATTTGCCTAGCATCGGGACGAAGCCCCAAATCCCACCCGAGGCCTCTAAGGACCCTCCCGAGCTGGCCACTTTATAAAACAAATCACGCACAGGCATCGTGTAGGACCGGGACGAAGCCAAAAATCCCACCCGAGGCCTCTAAGGACCATCCCGAGCTGGCTAGCGAAACAAACTCATGAATCCAGGACGAAGCCATAGATTCCCTCGAGGCCCCGTCGGACCCTCCCGACGAAGCCATAGATTCCCTCGAGGCCCCGTCGGACCCTCCCGAGGTGAGTAAAGCACACACAATATACATTACCATTTCACGTTAAGCATAAGGGTTTTCAAGAATTACTTGCCTTGAATAATTGACAACGCAACGAACGGAAGGAAAAACACCGACGAACGCTATGGACCATCAATCACGAACCTAACGATTGGAAGAACACAATCACAATCAGTCCTAAACGAATACGGAATTGGAATACACCCGAAAACCCGCCTACGATTCATGTATACTCGTATAAAAACAACAACGAGGGCGGACCACAACCAAACCCTCTCGATTACAAAAATACCACTAAATATACCATGAATCCATAGGAAAACCAACAATACCAACAAGATTAATCATATTCATCATGAATTAATTTATCATACAGAACGCATCGGACGAAATTGTGAAAATCCCCAATTTACCCAAAACAAGGTTTTAGGAGTTTACCTCGAATTAATAACGAAGAACACGATTAGATGTTGATAATACACTCCAAAAACTCGAAGAAGATGATGGCTCGGAGTTACAAAGCTTCAAATCACCGGAAGTGTCAAGAAAATCGCCTAGGAGTTGGATGGGGAGGAGGAGAAATGATAGTGGCCGAAATCGGTCAACTCCTGGGTTTATAAACCCAGGTCGAGTTACGTATGTCAGGTAGCTAACGTACGTTAGCTTGTTAACGTACGTAAGCTATCCCATGCTTACGTACGTAACGAAAATCGCAGAATTCCCTGTACTATTTTACACACACCGTTACATACGTAATAGAAACATGCATTACGTACGTAATGCTCCTTCCTGGGGAGTACAGGCCGCAACCACTGGCAATGAAGGAACCGAAAAGATCGAAATGCAACAATGACGACTCATGATGGTACGAACGTAAAGGACTCAAGGCGACGAACTTAAGTGTTGAAGGAAAACATATTCGCGACTAGGGGTGGCCCATGAACCGAACGTTCGCGAACTGTTCGTGAAAAAGCTCGATCAACGGTCAGTTCGAGTTCGGTTTGACCGAACCGAACATGTTCGCGAACATGTTTGAGTATTTACAAACCGAACATCGAACATTTTATATTTTGATCGGGTGTTCACGAACTGTTCGTGAACATTAATATATATTATATTATAATATATATATATATATAATATGGGTGTAATAAGTAATAACTATTAATTAAACCTTAAACCTAACCTAACCTTCAACCATAAAAATTTGTGATACAAGATTTTATTTTATTTTTAAAAAAATTGTAATTTACACATTTTTCCCGAACATAAACGAACAAAGCGTACGAACAGAACAATCGAACACAAACGAACCGAACACGAACAATAAAAAATATGTCGAACCGAACTCGAACACTGATTTGTAATGTTCGTCGAAGACGAACACGAACCGAACACTACACGAACCGAACGAACGGTCAATAACATCAAAAGCTCGGTTCGTTCGGTTTGTGTCCACCCCTATTCCCGACTACCCAAAAGTTCGGAAAAACAACAACAACGTAATTATCCCAAAACTTTGAGAAATTACAAAACGGCCCAAAGCATCCGAAATGTACGATACATGGTCGAAACATCAAACAAAAACTCACAACACGCATAATAATGTGAGATGGATCCTCGGCAACCCCGAAACGGCAGTTCCGAACGACGATTTACGAGAATACCCGAAATAGCGACGCAAACAACATAAAACACCGAATTGAGTAAAACGAGTCCGAAACAAGCTCGAACGACAAAAAGTCCAATATTAAATATCCTCGAAATGTCAATACGGTTACAAGCGAGTTGGCAGAAACGAAAATACACCAAAATGAGAATATCAAGAGAAAGGAAAAATGCGGATATTACATGTAACACATATCTTCATGAATTTTCGATATTCGAGGATGCATTTGAAGACCCATCCAGCTATAAACTGAAGCCAGTCGCCAAGTCTTTGGATATGACAGGAGAGTGAATGGACATCACTTAAAGTAACCATAGCAAGACCGACAGCTATTCCGACCCTGCCCGAAGGACAGTTCGATCGGATCGTTTGTTGTTTTCACCAATCTTCCAACCCCTGAAACCGTTTTTGAACTTGTCTAAATCCCTATGGGCCTTTTAAAGGTCTGCCCAGGACCAAAAAAAAAAATCTCTTTTTTAAAATGAGCCACGTAACGAACACACACTTAGGAGGAGTAATGTTACTACACACCGACACAGTTCTCTACCACTCAACATCACCTTTCAAAGCAATATAAGTTTTCCTGATTGAAAATTGAGCTTGAGCTAACCATTCACACTTTTTCAAAAATCCAATATTCTTCTCTAAAAGAATATATGGTATTCTTCAGTGAAAGAAAAAAAAAGTCTAAAATAATCCTTCATTGTTTCTCTCTCCTCTTTCTTTATCTCTCTCTCCCTCTAAAACTGCTTTAAACGAGCAAGTAAATTGTAATTATGCAAGTCTTCTGCACAAACTCAACGGAAATAAAAAAAAGAGAGAAGACATAATCTAGCCAAATTGATTAGTAAATCGTAATATTTGTCATGCAACTTAGTTTGTACAAATTATAGCCAAAAAGAATAAATTTGGACCAATTTACCCTTGGCCTCTCTTATTTCTCCCCATATTCTCTCTCTCTCTCTCTCATTCATACCCCCTCCCCCCGACTCTCTCTCTCTCTCATTTTTTTTTCATTCTCTCTCTCCTCTCTCTCAACCCTCCCTCCACCCATCCACACTCTCCAGCTCTGCTCCCTCTCTCCTTTCTCTCTCTGGTAACTCCTCTCCTCTCTCTCTCTCTCTCTCTCTCTCTCTCTCTCTCATGCACGCCGCCACTTTATTCTCCAACTGCACCCCACCGACCACCGCCGACCTCCTTCTCCGACCACCGCCACCACCAGCCGTCTCGCCTTCACTCCGCGCACCTTCGCCATCTCCAATCCAGATCCGACGTCGACAGCTTCCGACCAACCCTGACGTCGTCTTCACCAACCACTCACAGATCTGCAGCTAGACCAAGATTTACCAGTTGCTTTTTTCATAGATCTAAAAAAATCCTAGATCTAGCTTGAAATAATGTTATTTTCGTATTTATTTTTGATGATTTACAAGTTTTCATATGATTTCTGATGATTCGTGGTATATTTGGGGTGATTTCCGATCGATTTGTATGTATTGGTGTTTTAAATCTAGTTTTTCGCGTGTTCAGACACGTGGTTATTTAATTTACAATTGTTACGATTTATTCATTTCAGACTCTACTACATGTTAAAATATTGTCATTTCGTATCACTATGCCTTGATTTTCTATTAAGATTTTATCATTTCGTATGAGTATGAAGTTACGAAAATCGAATTTCATAACACATATGTGCCGATTTAAAATTTTCGTATTGGAGATTTGGTATACATGTTACTAATTCGTGAATCACATGATTAGTAAGAAATTGTAACTTCTTACCAAGTGTAACTAGTACGAAGTTACGAATTAATGACTTCGTATTAGTGTAACCGTAACTATTTTCAACTACGAATTAGTATCTGTTTTTAATGGGGTTCTGGTATATTGGTAAGAAACTGTAACTTCTTACCAAGTGTAACTTGTACGAAGTTACGAATTAATGACTTCGTATTAGTGTGACCGTAACTATTTCCCGCTATGAATTAGTATCTGTCTTAATGGGGTTCTGGTAACTTGGTAAGAAATTGTAACTTCTTACCAAGTGTACCATTTAAACTTAACATGCTACTATATTGGTAACGAAACGTAACGAAAAACAAATAATAAATGATCAATTATTAATCGGGTAATGTAACGAATTTAACGAAAAACAAATATCGTATCCGCTTACTGGTACCTCGTGTACAATATTCCAACAAGGTAAATAAGATATGAAGTTACGATATAATAACACAAAAGGTAAACAACACATGGTAACGAGACGGCATTTAAATTCATATGTCAGAACCTTAAACTCGTAAAAGATAAGGAGAGAGATAAAGTGGGTTAGTTTTATTGAAAAGTAAGGGTATATTGGTACAATCATGTCCTTTTTGGCTAGAATTTGTACAAACTAATTTCCTTGACAAATATTGTCATTGACTATGGCAAAGTGGTTAAAGGAGTGGATTTCCTCTAAAAAAAACTTAGGTTTCATAACTTTTTATTTTTTCTAAAATCGTTACACAAAGATTATTTCTCCAATTACATCTTAATTTTTTATTAACCGTACAAATTACATCACAATTTACATTTCAATTATCGAAAATTATCAAAACAATGTCGTTTTAATCCACGTGTACTCTAAAATTATGATTCTCTGGGCCCGAGGCTAAAATGGATCTACGTGATATGTTCTAGAAAGTTTTTAGAAAATATGAAAAGTTATGAGACGTAAAAAATTTTATTCCCAATTTTAAGAAACAAAATAAAGATCGGAAACAACAATAATATTTAAAAAAATTCGACCAAAAAAATCTGAAAATTAAAAAAAAAAACTAAATAATTTTTTAGATTTCATTTTACATCTTTTTTATTTTAATAATTAGATAACTAAAAGTTATATACAAAAAAAAAAAACTGAAGATTTTTTTAAGAAATCATCCAAAAATTAAAATAAAATAATGGTCTAAAAATTTCAAAAATAGCCATTGAATGTTCGGAACAAAAGTTTTTTTTTGGAATTTTCAAATTAATTTCATTTTAATACCGCGTTCAACTGTTCTTTTTGGAATTTTCATATTTCATTTTTTTAGTTTTCGGATGATTTTTTTTAGAAAACGTTCTTACTTTTCAGATTATTATTTTCTTATTTTTTATTTTTCAAGTTTTATGTATACTTTTTAATTTGTCTAATTATTTAATTAAAAGAAAGAAGCAACGAAATCTGCAAAATTAATCTATTTTTATTGAACTTTCATATATTTTTGATGAATTTTTCAAAACAATCTTATTTATTCGGAATTTTCTGAGTATTTTTTATTACGTACTGATAATGTGTTGAAGTAAAAGCATTAATAGACAAGAGGTAGAAAAAAAAATTGTATCATTTTCATTCATGGTATCTCTTTATATAGTGAGAGATTACCATATATCGGACATAATCCTACCCTAACTATGAAGTCCGTAACTTTCTACTAATACACACACAAATGTATTTACTTTAACAAATTCCAAAATAATCCTAATTTTTTCTGTCTCCTCTCTCAT
The DNA here is from genome assembly GCA_033398695.1 of Orobanche coerulescens. Classification (NCBI taxonomy): domain Eukaryota; kingdom Viridiplantae; phylum Streptophyta; class Magnoliopsida; order Lamiales; family Orobanchaceae; genus Orobanche; species Orobanche coerulescens. The sequence goes on along the minus strand of CM065819.1, from coordinate 124,644,866 downwards.
TGTCTCTCTCACTCAAACGAGTTAGTATACCCGACAATATGATCATGATACAAGATACAACCAGTAGTGATTACTAGTATAATCAGAAATGTGTTTACCATAATCACAATTGTATATATATAAACATGACGCAGCAACATAATTATAATTGATGTATAACATTATCACAACTGATGTACCATATACGATACATCATGTTGCACGGTATAATTTTCCTTTGAAACGATCAAGTAAATCGTAGTATTATGCAAAGTCTTCTACACATACTCAATTCAACTAAAAGACGTAAAAATTGGAACTTCAAACTTAATGCATTTGACATAAAAAACCTACTCTACTGGTCTACCCCAATAAGCAACCCACGTGAGAAGCTCGAGTGTTCGTTTTTAGAGAGAGAGAGAGAGAGAGAGAGAGAGAGAGAGAGAGAGAGAGAGAGAGAGAGAGAGAGAGAGAGAGAGAGAGAGAGAGATTAGACAACACAAGTATGACCACTGTATGGTTGATTTGATGCCTAAAATGGCTGGATAGTTCACCCGTGAGGGACTATAAGATTCTGCTATATCTATTGAGTTCTTCTTTTCTTTTTCTTTTTCTTTTATTTGATCTCACAGAAAAAAGTAATGGATTCTTACCTCCTGGGAAAATCAGATACAGCAGTGACAAGAGAGTACTCCAGACTGATGGTAAAATTTTGTTCTATAAGATTAAAAGCATCCTTAACAATACACTTCTGCAAAGCTGTTTTTCGATTCTCGGTGCGTCGAATCACTGAAATACAAGTATTATTCTCAGAGGGTAGAACAGTTCTAATAGAGACCGAAGTTTGGTATCTATCTATCTATATACTTCCCCGGTTTTTTAGCATTCAATTCTTTGACATTGTAGATTTTTTGGTCATTTATTGAATTTTTTTATTTATGGCATTCATCTCATTTATTACTTTTGTCAGGTTTGTAAATTGTTTGGCCAATTTCGACTTCTTTAAATTAATACACTATTTTTACTGGACGTTATTTATGATTTTGATTTTTCTCATTTATTGCTTTTGCCAAGTTTGAATTTTTTTACTATATTTTTAATTGCATAAATTTAATATTTGTGGAGGCTGTATACTTATTTTTGTTACTAATTAGTCTATAATCTCGGTATTTATTTGAGTACTATTTTAAGTATCAAATCAGCAACTCTGCACATATTTTTATTCTTACGTGATTCTCAACATACTTGATTAGAAAATAATATGAAACTGTTATTGTATTGTTTTTGGAAGGCTATAATTGCGTCATGAACAGTTTCCTGATTTTGTTCCTATTCTCAAAATCCAATATTTTCTTTACATAACCGATTTTTTTTTATAGATTTATTTACTATAACCAAATCTTTTCTGAAGCATACAATAAGCATGAAGAGTCATTTAAAAAAAAAGTAAAAAACAGTAGAACCACGGAAAACAAACAACAAAGCTTCGAGCAATTTTCTCTTGGCCACTATTTCATTAAAGGCCTTGCAAGGTATTGTTCTTCTCAATCACTTTTTAATCTTTTCGATGTGAATTCAATTTTATTTAAAACTTATTCGTTTCTTATTATATCAATTATCAGTGTAGTAAATTATTCTTCACTTAGTTTTTCCTCATGATATGAAGCATATCTAAATATACTTCTTGCATATCATCTTAAATTTTGTTTTCAATCGTTTTGCTACTCATGCCTGCAAAAATATTTATGTCAATAAGCCGTCGCGAAAAAATATATAAGAAGAAGATAAAACAAAATCAATTAAATTTATATCTTTTACTAAGTTGATGATATCCGTCGTATATTTTGAACAAAAATGAATTCGCTATTGAATCTCAATAGTCTTATTATAAAAATCTATACACATCGTGATTTTTTATATTATTATTGTAAATATCTGCAGAAAAATTATTTATGTAATTAAGCTTATACTTTTTTCTATAAGGAGTTTTTAGTAAGTGCCAAATTAATTTTTCTATATGTTGTTTCTGCATGCAAATAAATTTTTGTGTTAAATTAATTTTTCTATATGTAGTTTCTAAATTTAAAGAATTTTTTTGTGTTAATAAATCAAGTTGTTTTGTCCTGTCAATTAAGTTATAAAGAAAGAAGCTTAATGATTCTACATTCTATGCATGTTTCTTCCACTTGGACCATCAAACATCACAAAATAGTGTTGTTAAGCAATCTTAGCCCAAATAATACTACTCTCCCTTAAGGCAATGTCCGGGGATGAAACCATTAACCCGAGAATCGGGCCCAGTAAGCGCGTGCGTGTAACCCAAGCGGGGACCATGAGGCGAACATGTAATGCTGGAAAACTTACCTCTAGATCGGGAGTGAGATCGAGCCTCTTGGGGGGTACTCAGGACAGGGGACAATCCCCTTCTAAAAACAAACAAACAAACATCTACCTGCAAAAAAACCGCGGATAGTGTACTTCTTACCCTAATGCATTTCTGTCTCTGCATGAAACTAATCGAAGTAACAACGATCAACGATGTAATATCCGGATTAATTATTGAGTATTTCATCTGTAATTGAACCCTGTATTATTCGGATTGGTGATATCGATAATCGAAGTATGATATTTCTAGTATTTGTATCCTTGTGTATGAATATAGCAATATGTATATTTTCTCATGCACATACGTGATAACGTACGCTAAGAATGTAGCTTAATGTACGTTATCGGCTAAAGTTAGCGTAGGCTACGAATGAAGCATAGCGTACGTTAGGCAATCAATAATTGAGCTAGGCAGCTAGCACATGCGCCAGCCGGATATGGGTCCGGATAAGATTCCCGCGGATGAACCTGGAAACTTTTGAAGTCAACGATTGTTAACATACGCTAAAGAATGTGTCTAGCATACGCTAATGGGTGTTACTTACGTACGTAACCTGATGGTGTAGCGTACGTAATCGAGTACAGAATGAGAACAGTTAACTATCGGTGACGATAGCGTACGCTAAGTATAGGGTAGCGTACGCTAAGAGACTAACGTACATTATGCATGAAGGCTAACATACGTTAAGGTCAGAAAATTATAAATAAGACATCACCCCATTTCATTTTAGCTCGTTTGTTTCACTTAGCCTTCAACATACTTCGTGCCCAGAGAAATCCCAGCCTCCTTAAACACTTATAGACCATCTCTACTTTATCATTGAAGATTGGAGATTACTTATACTTGATCATTGAAGTTGAAGAACATCTTGGATTGGCACACAAGCAACCGGAGTTGGATTCTACCTATTGTATCAGTATTTTCTTCATCTTAAGGTATGTTAATGCTATCTCCAACCTTGGATTCGTGTTCTTAAGGATATGATGATCATGCTATCAAGATATTAAGTTCCGTAGATGATTTATTCAACCAATCATCATGTTTAGCAGTTGGGATTATTATGCTTAAGATATCATTGTTGAGAACATCATAATTTGAATCTTGTTACAAGTAAAGGAAGTTTTCTGAGATTGATAATCCAAATTTGGAAGGTGTCTTCGTAGTAATCACAGACTTAGTATTAACATCATTGTTGTTAGACGAACCTAGGAGATTGATCATGGAAGGATTTGTTGTATCTTGTAAAGACGGATTGTTAAACAAAACTTCAAGATGATAGTTTGAATGATAGAACCAGAAGCAGCGAGTCTCCACTAGACAGATTCCAAAGGATTCATAAGCCCCGGAGCCCAAGCATCCAGCTAAATACTCGCCGTGAGAGACGATCGATCTCTCATCGCCGCGACTGTTCATCTCCTTTGTTACAAGAACTCACAGAGCATCAAATCTGGTTCTTCCGGCAATCTACACGCTCACTAGCTAAGATAACAAGAATCTTTACACTCATTGTAATTGTATTCTTACATTAGTACTTGTATCCCCGAATATTGGTATTAATAATATCTCGCGAGAGCATTTAAGCCCGGGACTAACAACCCCGGCAAATCTTGTGTTATTTATCTTTCTCACGGAAGTGCTCTTGCATTTGTTTGCTATCCCATCCATTCCAGCAATATCTATCTCCGGATAATATTTTGGGTAGTAACAAAGTACATATTGAACTATTAAAATCTGAGCCTAATGTACGCTAATCATTAGGCGCCTTTACGTACGTAAAAGGGTACCTGTTACGTACGTAACCAGTGCAATCGTATCCGATCTCAACTTTCGGCGTGTGGGGCCGGATTGGATTCGAATATCTGATCTTTTGGAGGCAACCTAGTTGACCTACATTACGTACGTAATGCTTCAAGAGGTAACGCACGTAATGAAGTTCGTATTTCAGTCCAGTAGCCTCTGGACTTAGCTTACGTACGTAACACTTTTTGTGTAGCGTACGTAAAGATGTTAACGTACGTTATCCTCTTGTGATAACGTACGTAACGAACTGTGTTATTATAAAAAGACAACTTGTGTCTTTCATTTTGCACGTCCCAAACTCCGATTTTCACCCATACAATCATTCCCCTTCATCCCTAGATCAAGTTTACCTTCTTCCAACTTGTGTTGGAGCTTTACATTTTGATTTTGGAGCTTGTCGATTGGAAGTTGGAGACATTCTTGAAGCTTATATTGTGTTCTTGTGGTTTGGTGTATTGTTCTTCATTTCTGAAGGTATGTTCTACGATTTAACCCTATAATCTCGAAATTATAATGATAGTGATTAAGTATATTTCACCTAGTGATGAATTAATCAAAATAAACATGTTGTAGTTAAGCTTTCAACAAACTTAATGATGAACATGATGATTAGGGGATTTGTAATGGTGTGTTCTTGGTGTTTTAAAATGGTAAGGATCATGTTTAGTTTAACCACACTCTCCTTGCTAGACTAATAACACCATTGATATAATAATAGCCCTTGTTTCATTGAAATGTATATGACTTGTTGGAATAATTACCATAAATGTTTTAAGAAACCCTTGTTGATCATTAGAAGAATGAAATGATCTTCTTGAACCTAGGCTAAGTGAATTCAGAGGTATGATGTTTGAATCTCCAAGTTAGTTGGAAGATTATAAGGGTGGTGCTAAACTTGAGATAGTCTTCATAATCATGATATGGATTTACAACTAATTAACTCAACATAAGTAAATGTGTGTAGTGCAGATTTTACTTTTAATCATTTGAGATGTTCTTGATAAGATTAAAGGATAGGAGATTATTGTTTAACACATCATGGAATGATTCTTAATCCATCAAACATTTGGTATCATCTTGTAATCAATCGTAAGAATTGAATGGTATGAATAAGGTTCTTGAAGTAACACTTCAAAAGTTGAACTACTAAATTGGGAATTAAGATGTTATCTCGTTAAAATTCGGTATAGATGATCATATAAACGTATTAATGAGCAAAATATACTTCATTCAAGGTTGATTGTTCGAGTAAACAATATTAGGCGAGGACCGTTCGTTCGTTCCGACAAGAAGATGACTATTCTCGTCTCCGTATTGAGGCAAGTTATCTTGCTTGGATATAATGATGATTAGATTCTTGTGATGGTTATGTATTTCATGTGTATGAATTGTTCATGTAATGTTTGTCATGATTTGACATTGTCTTTGACGTTTTTCCGATTTTCTTCATGGAGTTACATTCCCAAGTACGTCGCTTTGAATCGTTGATCCCGTTGGTCTTTATTTCCACTTCGGTGAGTATTCTTGATCCTTAATTGGATATGGGATTTATTGAATTCGTTGTCATTTTGTATCGTGACAGATCCGGAATCATATCTGCGTTCCGATTGGTTACTGTGTAGGATTTTTAGCCATGCACATATATAGTCATGCGTGAATATTATTTCCGTATTGGACTGTGCACACGAGACGTAGTTTCGTGAGGCTAACTAGGTACATTGTCCCACGTATATTCTGGATTCCGTATACGGGGCGGACATGTACACGGACACATTTCCGGATCGGGCGTACTGTGATGTCCATCTTGAGCCATATTGTTAATCGTCCATAGTATTAGATGTGTTCGACGGTTTGTGACTGATTATTTCATACGCCCGAGGGGTATGATTAGTAGTCGGAATGATTTCCTTGAGATCTATATACGTGAATTGTATAATGTCGGAAGAATTAATTATCATGTATATCTGACCCTGTGTTTTGGGCGAAATACTTGTATTGTATTTTAGGTTGAGGCAAAGGCAAGGCACGGGAAGAGCATGTGGACGGCGAAGGGTTCGAAGGATACTAGTTCGGGGGGCCCACGTCATTTGCTGTCCGGTTATGTTAAACCGTGTTATGTTATATTCTGCTTCATTTAAATTACTATTTGGTTGTATTGACATTTGAAGTATTTTCCATCTCCATATGGTTTATACTTGTTTTTCTTTGGAATCCTGTGTATTATAAGGCCGTTGGCCATATTTTTAATAAACTCCTAATCAGAGTAATGACTATTCATTGTGGTTCGGTATCACAAATAATATTTATTTAATCTATTTTGGATATCGCCTGGTGGGTCCCAGTGTGGGGTCCACGACACTGTAACAGCCGCCTTTTGGGGTGTTACAGTTAAACACCATACTACCTTCGTCCATGACTAATTTCACATTTATTGTTCACTAAGCAACTTAAGAAAATAATATAAGTCACAAATAATATTTATTTAATCTATTTTGGATATCGCCTGGTGGGGTCCCAGTGTGCACATGAACTTTTAGTTTTTTGGCCAATTTGATTGAATGTGTTACCAATATGGATGTTTTGTGATTCTAAAATTTATTGTTTAAACATTAACAACTACATAGCATCGTATGCAAACTCATATTTGTTATTTCATGTAATTCAATAGTGTATGAGCTATTTTATACAGATGATGAATTTATATATACGAACTTATACATTGATAACCTATAGACTACACATGATATAAATAGATTATGTTACAAATAAGTATATTGAATTAGCATGATCTATTTCATATAATGTATAGTCCATATGTTCTCAATGTATAAGTTCGTATATATAAGTTCATCATCTGTTTGAAATAGCTCATACACTATTGAATTACATGAAATAACAAATATGAGTTTGCATCTGATGTCAAATAGTTGTTAATGTTTGAACAATCAATTTTAGAATCACAAAACATCCATATCGATAACACATTAAATCAAATTGACCCAAAAGTCCAAAGTTCATGTGCACACGATGGCAGTCATGATCGTGCTCACGATGGGATTAGCCATCGTGTGCACAAGAACATGCACATTTTCACTAATTTCTAAAATAACTCGCCAATTTACGTGTTGTTACTTATATATTAATAAGTATTTACTAATAATATACTTATTTGTAAAATTATAGCTTGAATTAACATGATCTATTTCATATCATGTGTAGTCTATGTTCTCAATATATAAGTTCGTATATATAAGTTCATCATCTGTATGAAATAACTCATACACTATTGAATTACACGAAATAACATATATGAGTTTGCATACGATGCTATGTAGTTGTTAATGTTTAAACAATCAATTTTAAAATCACAAAACATCCATATTGGTAACACATTCAATCAAATTGGCCAAAAAACTAAAAGTTCATGTGCACACGATGGCTAGTCCCATCGTGTGCACGATCATGGCTGCCATCGTGTGCAGCCATCGTGTGCAGTTCTGCCATCGTGTGCAGCCATCGTGTGCAATCATCGTGTGCAGCCATCATGTGCAGTCATCGTGTGCAGCCATCGTGTGCAGCCATCGTGTGCGCCATCGTGTGCAACCATCGTGTGAGAAAGAACTCCTCAAAAAAAATCTGGCGATAAAATGTAGTTGCATACCTTCTTTATGAAGCCAGGAGCATAAAAAATGAAGTTTTATTAGAACATCAACTTCTCTTTTTCGCAAAATCGTGTGATTTTCATAAGGATTTTGAAAGACCCATTTAGACATTAAATTTTAGTTGTTGGATTCGGTAGTTAGTCATGGAGAAGATGATGGAAAAAGTAAAAAGAAAAGAAAAAGGATTTAAATTAAATAAATACAAAAAGAAAAAAAATTCAACATCACCAACTTTTGGAGGACATTTTAGTATTTTAAACAAAATGGTATCAAAAATTTATACTCTTATGAATGATGATATATAACTTGTTATTTTTATGGTTTGGTATTACAAAATATAGAGCCCTTCTAAGTTTATTTCTTTATTTGTTTTTATGCAAAAATCTTTCATTATTTAATACTCCCTCCACTTTTAAATAGATGTCACTTTGCCTTTGTGCACATAAATTAAGAAAATTCTTTTATGCCAAAATTTGCCCCTAATAAATGATATTTTGTAATTAATGAAGAGTGAAAAGATGAATTTTGAGGTAAATTAATTAGAGGTAATAATGGAATAAAGAGAAGAATAACGCTAAAGTAACATCTAATTTGAAAAAGTTACAAAAAATCTAAAATGATATCTATTTAAAAATCTAATTTGAGTATTTATTTTGTAATTCCTACGTTTATTTTTCCAGAATCCTTCGTTCCTTTTCTTTTTCTTTTTCTTTTTCTTCACGCACATCTAAAATTAGTTGCTTCTTCTTCTTATTTATGTTTTATTTCATTTCCTTCTCTGATTTGAAGCAACCACAGGCATTCTAAAACCCTAGCATCGTGGCTTAAACCTTTACATCATTTCCAAGGTACAATTCTTACTAGTTACATTTCATTGCTAATATCGATCTTTCTGAACTGTATGTTTAGGCAATTCTCTGTTTTCGCAAGAATTTGGTGATTATATTATTATAGGTTACTTTTTAGTTAGTATATTCGTTGCTTGCGAAATAAAATTTAGACCTGCGTAGTTTGTGATTTCTCACTGGGTAAATGGGGATTCATTCCGTGCACCGAAGGTGTTTGATTTTATGTTTTGCTGTATTTTCTGAACTCTGTACAATGAAACACTCAAATAAATTCATGCCTCAATTCCAGTAATGACGCATCACTAGTGGGAGGACAGTGTGATTGGTTGAGAGGCAAGTTGGCAAGAAACATGTCAGCATTCTCCACCATATTTCTGTCCATGTACTAAAAAAAAGTCACTTTTTTCCTTCTGTATCTGATGTCGTACGGCTGTTTCTTTTCAAATTTGACCTATGGATACTAACCTACAACTATTGCATAGACGCCCTTCATGGCTTCCAATCCAGATAGCGAACAGAAAGCTTCTCCAAGCACAGATGCACCAAAGCCCCCGATTGAGCCTATCCACCGGCCCACAATAGAGGAAATTCAGGGCCAAGATATTTGGAACAATTGTGCTGTCCGCAGTGTTGTCAGTGGAGTAATGGGTATTTTCCAAAAATCCCATTTCCCTCTCGTTTTTTCTTTTTTCGATTTCCTTTTTTTTTTATGCATTTCATTGGTTTGGACCTGTGAGTTTAATTCTACTAGTCTGCAGGAGGTGGATTGGGGTTGTTCATGGGATTATTTCTTGGGGCACTGGATAATCCGATAATGCAAGATCAAATGAGTGGACGACAGCAATTCATTTACCAAGCGAAGCAAATGGGTCAGAGGAGCTGGAGTTCGTGCAAGGCCTTTGCAATTATGGGTTCTGTCTTCTCGGCTTCGGAATGTGTGGTTGAGAAGGTATGATATTTCTATACCTTGAAACAGACAAAAGAGAAGTAATTTATTGGAAATTTATTAGACTGTTAATAATTTATTGAAGGCCCGGGCCAAGCACGATATTACAAATACAGTCGTTGCTGGATGTGTAACCGGAGGCGCAATATCAGCTAGAGGTAACTTTTGTTCTTGAACATTTCAGTTCTGTTTACGTTTTTACATTTAAGTTTTTGAAATCGTGTATGCTACGTTGCATTGACGAGGACGAATATACAGGTTTTATTGTCTCTCTAGCTAGTCCTGGAATCAGACATTCCTTAGTTGTACGGCATCCTTTTTCATAGGACCAAGACTTGTCATTCTTATGGATGTAGATCAGTATGATTTGTCTGACATGGTACATTTTGGAGAATTTATTATTATATAATATTACCATCTAATCGTTGTAAAATGTCGGGCTAGTTGGCAATTATATGAAATAATCCAAAATCCTGTCCCATCCCATCTCTTGTCCGCTTACTTCAATCGAGCGCATAGTTGAAATAACAAAAAAGTCGAGCCTGCAGTTTTCTTAAATTGGGATGAACTGAAGAATTGGTGGTTTTGTGGCCTAACTTTTCATCAGTAACTTACAAAATTTTTCCATCATTTATGGTCTTAGATTCAGTACTTGGGTTAAAATACTTGTATCACACGGTCATTTTTCCATCATTTATGGAATGGTCTTAGATTTAGTACTTGTGGTCTATAAGGGTTCCTACGGGGAATAACCCTTGTTGTGGTAAAATACTACTTTAGCAACGGATTTTTCGTTTCATCCTGATACTTGATGATTATAGTTGGACCTAGTTGCAGGAAAATGCTGAAATTGCACCTAAATCAGATTTCTTTTCCTTGGTAGTAATCATGAGCAACCTTTTCTAAAACCTAAACATACCCATCTTATGGTTTTCTTTCAGGGGGGCCAAAAGCAGCTTGTTTCGGTTGTGCTGGTTTTGCTGCATTTTCGGTCGTCATAGAAAAATTCTTAGAAAGACATAATTGATGAAGAACCTAGTGCTCGCCTTATTTTTATCAGCAAGCAAATACTCTCTTGATGCCAAATGTGAGATTCGGAATAGACATTTTTTGCTGATGTATTTTATCGTTTAACTATTCGATATCGAATAATTCGGCCATCTCCGTTGAGGCATGTAAAAATATACGTCATTTGAGCTATTTTAATTTGTTGTAGATGTTAACAGGATTGTGCATGAGTTATAGCTATTTGAACCAAGAGGAAACTGGATTTTGTTACTCTATTTCTAGTAAAATGAGATCATTCGTTTTCTTCTTCTCTTTAGTAGGCTATGCATATCATGAACCCGTCATGATATATATATATATATATATATATATATATAGGGGTGCGTTCTATGCAGTACCAATATTAGATGCATTACTTTACAGTACTAATTTATGCATGAGTTTTATACTAATTATGCATGAAATATATACATTTCGTGCATCAAAATTTCAATGCATTAAAATATGCAATATATGCATCAAAATATCGATGCATTAAAATATTAGATTATGTGCATCAATTTTTTGTGAGAATTAATGCATTGAAATTTTGATGCACGAAATGCATATATTTCATGCATAATCAGTACAAAACTCATGCATAAATTAGTATTGTAAAGTACTGCATCTAATATTGGTACTGCATAGAACGCACCACTATATATATATATATATAAACATTGATGCATTGAAACAATATTTTTTAAGGTTAACTTTTTGTGAGAATAATATTGGTCAATATTCACACCAGTTTCAAAGTGGAAGGTAGTATGATGATCACACAAACTCTTTTATTCGAAATATAATAACTTATTTGTTTGTTAACATTTTTGATGAAAATTACATTAAATTAATCGTATTTTCACGATCTACAATATATGATACATATCATATACATAAAAAGAAAAAACAAGTGTATTGCAATAATAAAAGCATCAAAAATAAAAATAGTACAAAAATAAAGGCAAAAATAACAACAGAAAAAGCAGTGCACCATTAATAATGAAAGCATTGTAACAATAATAATAAAAGCAGTGTAATAAGAATAAAAATAAAAGCTGTGTGATAAGAATAGTAAAAGCTAAAAAAACATGACCTGTCTATATAAGCAGTATACTCAATATATAAAAGCAGAGTTCAATGCTCTATGTTTATATAAGCAATATACGACTTACAAAAATAGTTTACATTATTTTGTTATTGCCAAAAGTTGCAATCATAAGAAAATAGTGTTACTATTGTCTTGTTATACTCATTTTATACTCCCTTTATTATTTATTATTTGTACTGCTTTTATCATAAAAGCTCTGTGAAAGTTTTGATACTATTTACTTAACAACATTGTATTTATTACACTGTTTTTTATTATTCATGTTATGGTGCTTTTATTATTCTTCTCACATTGCTATCATTATTTTTGTTTTACTGCTTTTTACCATTATCTTATTTTGCTTTTATTGTACATTATTTTATTTTTACATTGTTATCACTATTATTATTATAATAATAATAACCACAATAATATAATAATAATACTAATAATAATAATGATAATAATACACCGTTCTTTTTGGTTTCTATATTTTTAGATAGGCAATATGCATCTTAAATTGTAGGTCACCCGATTTGTGTTGCCTCCGCTGTAATATCCGCAATTTTCGATTTTCGGTAAATTTCTTTTTTCGTCCGGAGTCCGTTTTGACGTCTCGCTCATGACCGTTTCGTCATTTCGAGAATGATTAATTATGCACTTTTTGTCATCCGAGTTCGTTTCGGTATCGTTTTGCTGAGTTCCGAGCTTTTTAGCGACTTTTCCGCACTTGAGTTCGATTCTTGCGAATCTCGTCCGAAACTGTTGTTTCGAGTTTCTCGTAAGTTCATTTAATGTTATTATTCATGTTGCGAGCTTTGGTTTGGTGTTTCGATCGCGTATCGTGATTTTCGGACGTTTTGGGCCATTTTCGTAATTTCCCAAAGTTTTGGGTAATTACTCGTTGTTGAATTCCGAGCCTTCGGTGGTCGAATTGTGTGTTCTCTTAGCCCTTAGATTCGTCTTTGCGAGTACGTCAGAATCAGTATCATCGATTCGTATTCGGGTTCGGTTTCGGGTCGTCGCCGTCGAGTTGGCCGGCCGAGTTATGGCCGGCAACTGGGCCCAGCCAAGATCGCCGAGTCACGGCAGTAGTGCTCGGCAGCTTCGGCCGAGTCACGGCCGCAGTGATCGGCAGCTTCTGGCCGAGCAGTCCGTGGGCCGCGGCACATGCCGGGCAGGGCCGCCAGACACTCTGTGGCATTTTTTCGGCCAAACCGATCACGGGTGCCACGGCACACTCGGCCGAGCCGCGCACAATGCCGACCACTGGGAGCCATTTTTGGGCTCGTGCGGCACACTTCCCGGGCCGCGGCACATCAAGGCACTGTTTATGGCCCTGCAGACGTTTTCTTCAGCCATTTTCACTCGGTTTTCTTCTCTTCCGCGGCTGGGGGTGTATTGATCATAGAGAGATGTTGTTGGACAATAAATCCTTGAAGTCTTGGAGTTCATATCATCAATCATCCATCCTATAACATCCTTTGATCGAGCGAATCAGGTCAGATTTTCTAGAAATCTAATTTTGGGGATTTTGGGTATTTTGTTCGATTTCGTCCGTTTAATCCGTTTTAACTCAGAATATTGATGGATTGATGATTGTTAAGCTATATTATATCTAATTCCTTGTTATTCCACGGTTGGATTGCCACGGATTTGTCGTTTTATTGAGTATTTTATCGACGCCTTGAAGGTGTTCGATAAAATGTCACAAAGAGAATTCGAGCGTTCTACGATTATTCTTCCTCGTATGATCGATGATTTATTGATTATATGTTGTTAGGGTCGAATTCTTGTGAAGAACTCGAGTCGGAACCCTTCCGTTCGTTGTCTCCTTCGGGGTCCGAGCTTCCTGGCCGAATCTGTTCTTCTAACGTTTGGTAGCGGTTATTAAGGCAAGTATCTTATTATACGACTTGTATCTTGTGACTAGTAATTACGTATGATATGTATGACGATTTTGCTTGCCTCCGTAAATATGTTCCGTTTGAGTTGGTTGTGTTTTCCGAAATTTGAAGGCTTTGTGATAATAGTGATATATTGGTATCCATGTTAGGCGTCGTGCCATTTGTGCAGGATTGCGATGTACATATGAGATGGTTGTACATGTGGTTGTTCAATGTATTGTGTACCGAATGTGTGTTATGTTGGTTAAGAGTCGTTGTGATGATCATGATATTTGTGTTGTTTTGGTTTACATACTTGATTGAACATTTCAAAGGTAATGTGGAATGGCTTGACATTTAATGATTATGAATTGTGTCGTGTCGATGTGTGTGTGTTCCGGTAGGGTCCGACGAGGCCTCCGGAGTTCGGTACATGATGTGTACGAACAAAGTGTGTGATCCAGGTAGGGTCCGACGAGGCCTCCGGAGTCCGGTACATGACGTGTACGGACAAGGTGTGTGATCCGGTAGGTCCGACGAGGCCTCTCGAGTTCGGTACATGATGTGTACGAACGATGTTGTGGCCGGTAGGGTCCGTTGAGGCCTCGGAGTTCGGTACATGATGTGTACGAACAGTGTGTGTGGCCGGGTAGGTCCGTTGAGGCCTCCGAGTTCGGTACATGATGTGTACGAACAATGTGTGTGGTCCGGGTAAGGTCCGTCGAGGCCTCGGAGTTCGGTACATGATGTGTACGAACAATGATCGTAGCGATGATTGTTCGGGTAACATTTTAAATAGAGATCTCGGACTCATAATGATATATTATTTAGTATGCTTTGAAACGAGAATCGGGCTAAGGCCCTATTGTTTACGAAAAGGGTTTTGTAAATTGGGACTCGAGATCCAAAAGAATTTCTGCTTTAAAAATCCCCGAGATGATGTGTTCCTTTTCAAATATCTCTTACTTGAGTTCGAAATTCTAAAACTTCTCGGGAACATTTTGATAATTGATTTCCGTATTAAATTCGTAGTTGCTATTTGCTTGTTACATTTCGTATGGTTTGATACTTGCACTAGTAAAATAGTGGAGTTTTACTAACCCCGAGTATTCGGGGGTGTATGTCTGCTTGCGTCTGTGTACATGCAGTTCGGGGAGCAACATGTGGATTGGCACAAGGGGATGACGAGTGCGATACTAATCAAGAGTTGAGAGTTGGTAGAGTTTATTTGTATTGTTAGAGTTGATTCAGTCTTCCGTTGTATTGTATTTGAACCCTGTGTGGGTAATGTTGTTAGTCATCCTGTTGATAGAGTTGTGTGACCTCACCTGGCCCGTGTGTTTATGTGTAAGTGACCTTAACGGTCTGTATTATTATATTGTTTGACCCTGGCCGGGCAAGCATTTGGTTGTTTATGGACGTTTAGCCTGGTAGATCCTTGCGGAAAGGGTTTACGGCGTGTAATATTCCCATACGGTTTTGGGGGTGTTACATTTATGGTATCGGAGCTTAGGTTGCGGAAACCTAGGCTGTTGGGTCGAGTCGAGTCGTGATTTGTCGAGTAATGTGTTGTCTTGTCGTTCGAGTCGTCAGGTGACAAGTTGAGTTATGCATAGTCACAACGTGTCGGATATGTTGTCGGATGAGATTAGTATCGTGGGCGACCGTCATCTCCGTGCAGCCTATGGACGTAAGTCTCCTCTTTTATGCGAAGTACCTGTGTATCATGATTGTATCTAAATGAGTTAATTGCGGTGCATAATTTTATTTGCACGGTGTTGTGAATATAGTTGTATTTAATACGTGTGACATATAATATATGTATAAAACTGGGCCTATTGTTGCTTTACCTTTGAACCACTGTGAGGGGTGGTATAGTATGAAAATTGAGAACCTTGTTGGGTTTCGAATAAGGTATCGACGATTGAGTTCGTGAGAAACTCCGAGGAACGGTTTTGTTATATGTTTAAACTAGATGCTGTGAGACGTATTCAATTGGATTGTGCATGTTGGACTGTATTTTTTTTTATCCGCTGCGTGAGTTATTTTGTAATGGCTTTCGGTATTTTACCGACTGAGTTTTATTTTGAAAATCGATTCCCTTAACCGAGTTTTTGGCGTTATGGCCTTGATCGTTTTGGCGAAATTCTTATGACGGTATTTAGTATTTTGTAAATGGCTTTTGTGAGTTTTTGAAATACTACCGTCATCGGTCCTTTTTGGCATTTTTATAAATGGTTTTTATCCTGGTGGGTTCCGGCGCGGGACCCACAGTGCTATAATGTTCTGTGTAATTACCTGAGATTTTTGGGCATTCTAGCCCATTGAATTATCTTTGAAAACCTTGAGTATCCTAGAAATAAATTTCGAGACGTACGTTTAAAATGAATTATTTTCTCGTGGTACATCCAAGGTGCCACAATATGTTTCAAAATTCTTCTACCTCGAGGACCAAAATGTTTTGAGATATTTCCAATGTTTTAGAAACACTTTTACTTAGACCCGAGGGTCGAATATTTCCGAAAGTTTTTCATGAAAAGAAAGTGTCCTCATTTTTATCAAATGCGAAATGGTTCTCCAAAGTCTCGATAACGATGTTTCCCGTTTGTAATTTTTTTGAAACGTGATACTCAAGATCAACCGGTGTTTTTCCTAAATTATTTTCAAAAGGTGGTTTTCGTTTTTTTTAAAAACCCATCATTTCCTGCTTGTGGTCGGAGAAGGTGTGTATGATGTTGGTATTGTTGTTAGGGTGTTAGCCCTCCGAATTGTGATTGAATTGGTGGTGAACGTTGAGTCGTTCGCCACGCATATGTTTTGTTAGCCCTTTGTGGGAGGTGTGATGACGATTTTTAATGTTGTCATTTCGTGGCGGCTTGCGTGTTATCGCACTCGTGAGGTGTTAAAGCTTGAGTTTGTACGTTTGTGTACATGTGTGATTGTTTCATGATGTTTGTAATTGTGTGCTAGTTATTGTTCGGGCCGTTAAGGTCGCCGAACGATACCGTCATTGCTGTAGTGTTTGTGTGTGTACTACTTTACGATGGTAATCGTTGTATATGATATGTGTTATGATTCTTTGTTGTGCCGAGTTGGCATCTCCGCTATGTTGTTTTGCGACGTTATACCCCATTGTATTTTCGGTATGCCGAGCCGAGGCGTTTCAACCGTGGTGTGCCAGGGGCATGCACGTGTAAATTGTCCTTCTCGACGGTAACACATTTCAAGTGCGTACTCGAGGACACCGAATTCGATTTTGCGAATCGCTATCGAGACTTTCGAGTTCGCGCTCAAAGACAAGTTATCGTGGATCGGCTTTGAGAGGCCTTTGAAAGATGTTTCGGTTGCTTGTTGTGTTGTCACCTTGATTTCGTGTTGTGAGTTTCGGGAACGACACTTCTTTTAGAAGAGGTCGAATATAATACCCGTATTATTTTGGCTCTGCATTTTCTCTTTCTCAATTCTATCGGCTCGCTCGTGTTCGTTGATACTTTCAACTTGTTCTCGTATTCCGGTTTCATCGCTCAACGAGCCGTGATCTTGTTGTGGGTCGATCCGGTTATCGTTGTGACTTTTTCGAGTTCGGTTCGATTCTTGTGAACCTTGTTCTAAGTGACATCATCTCGGTTTTATTAGTTCTTTTATTCAAGTGGATCGGATTTTGAACCTCGTATTTTCGACTGTCGACTCGCTTATGTTCGTTGACATTTTTGAGCTTGTCCCGCCTTGCATTTCTTGATCGAACGAGTGTGGTATTGTTTCGGAATAACTCGTTTGTCGTTGTGATTTTTCAATTGCTATTCCCTTTCTTGTGGATCTTATGTGTGTGCGCATCTTGTTGTTTTCACCGGGTCATGTTTTGTCTCGAGTCGAGATTTTAACTTCGGAGTTTTTCGGTTGAACCTTATTGTTCTTCGTGATCTGAACGTGATTATTCGATTTTTGTTGACTCGATCGTTGTGGTTGATCATTG
The DNA here is from genome assembly GCA_033398695.1 of Orobanche coerulescens. Taxonomy (NCBI): domain Eukaryota; kingdom Viridiplantae; phylum Streptophyta; class Magnoliopsida; order Lamiales; family Orobanchaceae; genus Orobanche; species Orobanche coerulescens. Next base: position 124,627,249 of record CM065819.1, on the reverse strand, counting down.
ATTGTTCGTTTTTTTGTTGATCTCGTTTCGTGATTGTTGAACGTTCAGACTCCTTCGTAATTCCCTTAAGTTCGAGAAATTAGTCTCGTTTCGATCTTCCAACCCTTGGGCGGTGGAATTTCGTATTTCTTCAGCGTTTGGCTCGCGTTTGGATTGATGAACCGTTGGGTTGGTCAATCGTATTGATTTTCGTTCATTGTGTTTCGTGATTGTTCGGATAATTGACTTGATTGTATTATCCATTTGATGACGCTTGTCACTTGTTGGTTTTATTATATCCCTAACGGCGACGTTGTGTTGGTCGTCGTGGAGCGTGTTTTCACGCCGTATATTCCTTTGCGTTGCTTGTAACGTTTCGTCGATGGGCGTAAGTTTTGTGTTTCCTTGCGTATCTCGTTGAGTTTTTCTGGCGGGATATTGCTTCTCCCTACTTGTTTTAAGTTTCGGGACGAAACTTCTTTTAAGGAGGGTAGAATGTAATATCCGCAATTTTCGATTTTCGGTAAATTTCTTTTTTCGTCCGGAGTCCGTTTTGACGACTCGCTCATGACCGTTTCGTCATTTCGAGAATGATTAATTATGCACTTTTTGTCATCCGAGTTCGTTTCGGTATCGTTTTGCTGAGTTCCGAGCTTTTTAGCGACTTTTCCGCACTTGAGTTCGATTCTTGCGAATCTCGTCCGAAACTGTTGTTTCGAGTTTCTCGTAAGTTCATTTAATGTTATTATTCATGTTGCGAGCTTTGGTTTGGTGTTTCGATCGCGTATCGTGATTTTCGGACGTTTTGGGCCATTTTCGTAATTTCCCAAAGTTTTGGGTAATTACTTCCGTTGTTGAATTCCGAGCCTTCGGGTGGTCGGAATTGTGTGTTCTCTTAGCCCTTAGATTCGTCTTTGCGAGTACGTCGTAACCGTATCATCGATTCGTATTCGGGTTCGGGTTTTGGGGTCGTTCGGGCCGTCGGAGTTAGCCCCGGCCGAGTCATGGCCGGGCAACCTGGCCTGTGCCGCAGACCGCCGAGTCACGACCGGTAGTGCTCGGCAGCTTCGCCGAAGTCACGGCCGGCATGATCGGCAGCTTCTGGCCGAAAGCAAGTGGCCGCGGACATGCCGGGCAGGCCGCAGACACTCGTGGCATTTTTTCGGCCAAACCGACCGCACGTGCCGCGCACACTCCGGCCGAGCCGCTGAACACCGCCGACCACTGGGAGCCATTTTTGGGCTGCGCACACTTCCCGCCGGCCGCGGACACCGCATGCCTATTTATGGCCCTGCAGACGTTTTCTTCAGCCATTTTCACTCGGTTTTCTTCTCTTCCGCGGCTGGGGGTGTATTGATCATAGAGAGATATTGTTGGACAATAAATCCTTGAAGTCTTGGAGTTCATATCAGCAATCATCCATCCTATAACATCCTTTGATCGAGCGAATCAGGTCAGATTTTCTAGAAATCTAATTTTGGGGATTTTGGGTATTTTGTTCGATTTCGTCCGTTTAATCCGTTTTAACTCAGAATATTGATGGATTGATGATTGTTAAGCTATATTATATCTAATTCCTTGTTATTCCACGGTTGGATTGCCACGGATTTGTCGTTTTATTGAGTATTTTATCGACGCCTTGAAGGTGTTCGATAAAATGTCACAAAGAGAATTCGAGCGTTCTACGATTATTCTTCCTCGTATGATCGATGATTTATTGATTATATGTTGTTAGGGTCGAATTCTTGTGAAGAACTCGAGTCGGAACCCTTCCGTTCGTTGTCTCCTTCTGGTCCGAGCTTCCTGGCCGAATCTGTTCTTCTAACGTTTGGTAGCGGTTATTAAGGCAAGTATCTTATTATACGACTTGTATCTTGTGACTAGTAATTACGTATGATATGTATGACGATTTTGCTTGCCTCCGTAAATATGTTCCGTTTGAGTTGGTTGTGTTTTCCGAAATTTGAAGGCTTTGTGATAATAGTGATATATTGGTATCCGTGTTAGGCGTCGTGCCATTTGTGCAGGATTGCGATGTACATATGAGATGGTTGTACATGTGGTTGTTCAATGTATTGTGTATCGAATGTGTGTTATGTTGGTTAAGAGTCGTTGTGATGATCATGATATTTGTGTTGTTTTGGTTTACATACTTGATTGAACATTTCAGTGTAATGTGGAATGGCTTGACATTTAATGATTATGAATTGTGTCGTGTCGATGTGTGTGTGTTCCGTGGTCCGACGAGGCCTCCGGAGTTCGGTACATGATGTGTACGAACAAAGTGTGTGATCCGTAGGGTCCGACGAGGCCTCGGAGTCCGGCATGACGTGTACGGACAAGGTGTGTGATCCGTGTAGGTCTCGACGAGGCCTCTCGAGTTCGGTACATGATGTGTACGGTATGTTGTGGCCGGGTAGGGTCCGTTGAGGCCTCCTGAGTTCGGTACATGATGTGTACGAACAAAGGTGTGTGGCCGGGTAGGGTCCGTTGAGGCCTCCGAGTTCGGTACATGATGTGTACGAACAATGTGTGTGGTCCGGTAAGGTCCGCCGAGGCCTCCGAGTTCGGTACATGATGTGTACGAACAATGATCGTAGCGATGATTGTTCGGGTAACATTTTAAATAGGATCTCGGACTCATAATGATATATTATTTAGTATGCTTTGAAACGAGAATCGGGCTAAGGCCCTATTGTTTACGAAAAGGGTTTTGTAAATTGGGACTCGAGATCCAAAAGAATTTCGCTTTAAAATCCCCGAGATGATGTGTTCCTTTTCAAATATCTCTTACTTGAGTTCGAAATTCTAAAACTTCTCGAACATTTTGATAATTGATTTCCGTATTAAATTCGTAGTTGCTATTTGCTTGTTACATTTCGTATGGTTTGATACTTGCACTAGTAAAACAGTGAGTTTTACTAACCCCGAGTATTCGGGGTGTATGTCTGCTTTTGCGTCTGTACATGCAGTTCAGGGGAGCAACAGGATTGGCACAAGGGGATGACGAGTGCGATACTAATCAAGAGTTGAGAGTTGGTAGAGTTTATTTGTATTGTTAGAGTTGATTCGCCTTCCGTCAGTATTGTATTTGAACCCCGTGTGGGTAATGTTGTTAGTCACCCGTTGATAGAGTTGTGTGACCTCATCTGGCCTGTGTGTTTATGTGTAAGTGACCTTAATTGGCCTCGTATTATTATATTGTTTGACCCTGGCCGGGCAAGCATTTGGTTGTTTATGGACGTTTAGCCTGGTAGATCCTTGCGGAAAGGGTTTACGGCGTGTAATATTCCCATACGGTTTTGGGGGTGTTACACAGCTGCTGTAACTCGGGACAAATGATTAATTTAATATATTTTTCATCAAAAAATGGATAAAAAACGAGGAAGATACTATAATGCAGTTAATGCTATTTCATCTCACCCGTCCAAGAGCTAATTTAATGATTAGCAGTTCTTAGTTCTTACACCAGAATAAAGTTCACTCATAATCTCTTTCCTATATATATATATATATATATATATATATATATGAGATGATTTTTGTGAGAATGAGGTTTATGTTCCGAAATAGAAATGAATTTGGTCCATAAAATTTGATTAAATGGATGACCAAAACTTTTTTCACGAAACTTATGTATGAAATACATTGTTTTAATGCATGGATATCCTGATGGATATAATGCATAATTTCAATACAGTCAAATGTATAGTAAGAAATAGGAATAAATTAGAATCATTACGTAATTTATAGTCCAGATTAGCTGATGTATAAAGTATATGCATTACATGCATCAAAATGCTAATACATTAAAATTATATATATTATATGCACCAAAATATCTATTCATTAAAATGGTACATCATGTATAAGTTTCCGTGAAAAAAGATCTTATTTATTCATTTAATCAAAATCTATAAATCAAGTTCATTCATATTTCTAAACTTAAACCACCTTCTCCTCCATATTATTCAAAGTACAACCAGTGAGGTGCGGAGAATAGCACGAGGTAACCCAGGCCCCACTCTGAATTTTCTAAAATACTAATATTAACTTCAAAATTTAATAATTTATCATTTGACCTTCTATTTTTTCTTACTAAATTTTTATCATTCGTCTCCTCTAAACTTTTAAATTGTATCCATCTTTACTTTATATAAATTTGAAGATTTATATTACTGTTACATTTTGAGAAATTTTGTGTTTTTATACTCATCTCTAAAAGATTTGATCGTGGTCTCTTGCATAATATTTAAAAATTATATTATGTATTTATGAAATTATATATTCTTTTGGTCGACCCGAATTTAACTCCGTTCTTGCAACTGTTACATTCCAAAATTACTGTTACTCACGTCATGAACTGCCTTTGGATTTTTGATTTATGCGACTCAATATATATATATATAGTGAGAATGCAATTTAAGTTAAGAAATAAGAATGAATTTCATCCATAGATCTTGATAAATGAATGACCTAGATTTATTCTTACAAAAATTTGATGCATATAATGCAATATTTTGATGCACGAAATGCATATATTTCATGCATAAGTAGTACAAAACTCATGCATATTCGCAATTCACAGGATAAAAACCATTCTCGTTTGATCATATATATATATATATATATATATATATATATATATATTGAGAATGAGATAATATGCATGTTCATGTCTATTCATAATCATAATTGTATTTAATCTATAATATATAAAATTTGAGTTTTTTTCTTGCACCAGAATGATTTGTCCTACATGTCATTTTGTAGATTTTGGCAATTAATAGCTATCACCTATATTAGGTATATTGTCATTAATAAACATTTTAATGCCTTAATTATATGTTAGGATTTTCACACATTTTTACCTTTATCTTAATTATTTTGCTGAATTTATTGATCAAAATTTTTCGATTTAACTTTCCTTAAATTATTTTGCTGAATTTATGGAGCATATATTTATGAAAAATCTACGTCTATTATAATTGCTAAAATTTCGGATCATATTAATTGTATGTTTACCTTTTCACATTTAATAAATTCCTTAATTCTTAATTAAATTATTTAGCTTTTCACATATTTTTAACTATTCTTTTATTATTTTTCTAAAATAACAAGTTAAATATTTTTTCATCAAAAATTTTCGGCAATCTTTTGCTTTTATTATTATCATATTATATATATATATATATTTATATTTATTCTGACTGATATGTATTTATATTTCCATATATATTGCAAATACTCAATTTTTTGTGCAATCTCATGGCTTATGCCTAGGTCTAACTTTTGAGTTTTCTGGCCAATTGTTTGATTTTTAAAACATAAAAATAATTAAATATATAATTAAAACTAAAATATGTGATTTATATGGATGTTTAATTTTGATTTGTCCAATAATAACGGTTGTTCACATATGTTGTTTATATTTTAATTAAGAGTTGTATGGATGTCTAAGTTCTTGCTTTTAATATTTCGTGTAAGTTTCGAGTCAACAGTTTAATTACGAGTAATATTATATTTTAAATTCATTCATATATTAATTGTGATTGGCGATGAATATGGCTTTTTGTTTTTTTTGTTCGTTTTTGATTATATTCTGTGAAAATTATCATTTTTATTATTTTTAATTCAGTATCCGTATATCTATTATATATATATATATATATATATATATATTATAAAAGCTGAGTTTTTTCTTGCACCAGAATGATTCATCCTACGTGTCATTTTGTGAAATTTTGGTCAATTTTTACTTTTTTAATTGCTATCACCTATATTAGGCATATTGTCATTAATAAATATTTCAATGCCTTGGTTAAATGTGAGGATTTTCACATATTACCTTTCTCTTAATTATTTTGCTGAATTTATGGATCAAAATTTTCCGATTTAACTTTCCTTAAATTATTTTGCTGAATTTATGAAGCATATATTAATGAAAATCTATGCTTGTTATAATTGCTAAAATACTGGATCATATTAATCGTATGTTTAGCTTTTCACATTTAATAAATGCCTTAATCCTTAATTAAATTATTTAGCTTTTCACATATTTTTAACTTTTCTTTTATTATTTTGCTAAAATAATATGTGAAATATTTTTTCGTCAAAATTTTTGGGCAATCTTTTGCTTTTAATTACTATCATATCATATGTATCTATCTGTATATATATTCTGATTGATATATATATATATAGAAAATAGATCATATGAAAATTAATTACCTTGTGAAATCTAGAAACTTTTGCATGCCATTGATATTAGTAATCTAACGGCTGTAGATGAGTAGAATTATATGCATTCATGTATTTTTTTATTGCATTATTTGTTGTATATACTAGCGACCAGCTTGATGCAACAAATAATAACAAATATGCACTGAAATTACTTGATAATGCAATTGGTTTCTAGATTTCACTATTAAGGGCGTTTCCACCATAGTCAATCCCTATATATATATATATATATATTATAAATACTCAAGTTTTTTGTGCAATCTCATTGCTTATGCTTAGATGTAATTATTTGAGTTTTTGGCAAATTTTGATATTTTTAAAACATAAAAATTAATTAAATATATAATTAAACTAAAATATGTGATTTATATGGATGTTTAATTTTTATTTGTCCAATAATGACGGTTGTTCTTATATCTTGTTTATATTTTAATTACGCGTTGTATGGATGTCTAAATTCGTGATTTTAATATTCCGTGTAAGTTTTCAGTCAATAGTTTAATTACGAATAATATTATATTTTAAATTCATTCATATATTAGCTTAATATCATTAAAGCTCATGATTTTTTATTATGATAATGCATGTATAATTGAAATCAGCTTTTTCTTAGAACTTTTTCATCTTTTTTTATTTCGAAAATAATCGGCCATTAAGTTTGAATATTATTGATTATAATTGAATTTTACTTGATAAACTGACTTTTTTAGTGATTAAAATTGAACTTTAATGATTGGAACTTATTTTTACTTAATAATATCTTTCCGAATTGAACATAACAACGCCTTAATATTAATAATAACAATATTTAGTTTCTAAAGATTATAATAAGTAGCAAAATATTATTTTAATTTATTGGTGGGACAATCTTCTTTCTACGCAAGATAGCTGACAATGTAAATATTGTGATCAGTACGAGTAATTAATTAGGATTTTAATCTTCTTATAGTCCCTAAAAGGTCCCAAAAAGAATTACATCCTCGTGCAACTTTAAAATATTTTGATTTTTAGTACATAATTGATTGATTTTATATTTTGGATAAAAATTTAAAATTAATGATACTTTTTATAATCTTCTTATGGTAATGCATGCTTTCTTTGAATTGAAATATATATATAATACATAATTGATGTGTAATTATCAAAATATATTTAGAAATCTATTCTCATATATTTTAGTATACCTCCGCACTATATAAGACTCAAAGAGTTGAACTGACCGGAAGATGAAAAAAGTGACGGGAAGAATAATGCGTTACTCATATTTTTCATATAACATTTGAAAATTTTCAAATATTACTTTGCTATGAATTAGAAGAAAAGGATACTTATAAAACCTATCAATAATTTGCCATCACTGAATATAAGAAGATGTTGCATGGAAGAACTACAAAAGGATACTACACAAGAGAACGACAAATATGCTACGAGGAAAAATCAAAATATAGCGAGAAAGCTGGACAGAATAATCATAAGAAAAATGCTCTACATGACTATAAAAAGATGCTGAATAGTATAACAATAAGAATATATTGCAAGAGGGAACAATAAGAATGTTCAAACAAAGGATGGGCAATAATAAGATGCTATACGGGAGAACAATAAGAAAGATGCTATATGAGAGAATAGTAAGAATATACTATATAGAAGAACTTTAAGAATCACTAAATGGGAGAACGATAAGAAGATGATACATGAGAGATCAATAAGAAGATGATACACGAGAATCATACGGACATACTACAATCATAAGAATGTGATAGAGAGGGAACCATAAGAAGATGTTACACGAGAGAACCATAAGAAGATACACTACTACAAAAAGGGGCAAAGAGACCTGTTATAATAGGCCTAAGAGACCTCCTCAGAACATGTCTCTAGCTCACAGGTCTCTTTGGCAAAGAGACCTCCTCCATAGAACATGTCTCTTTGCAATTAATAAGAGACCTCATAAGTGAGATAACAGGTCTCATTGCCCATTATAAAATTACAAATTTATGAAGGCAAAGAGACATAGGCTCTGTTCTTTTGGACTGAATGAATCGAATCGAATCGAATGGATTCGAATCGAATCGAATCGAATGGACTCGAATCGAAATGAACTAAACTGAACTGAAATATATATTAAGGGTAAATAATAATAGTAATAATGATAAATAATAATAATAATAGTAATTAACAACAACAACAATAATAGTAATACTATTAGTAATAATAACAATAATAATAATTAAGATTAATAATAATAATAATAAAAAGAAGAAGAAGAAATGAATCGAATCGAATCAATCGAATGAATGAATCGAATCAATCAATCGAATCAATCAATCGAATGGACTGAATTGGGCGAAAATTGAAAAATAAATCCAAAAGAACAGGGCCCTATTGTAACACCCACAGATCCAACCGGGAATATTACACGCCGTGGGCCCCGCGCCGGAACCCACCAGGCTAAAAACCAATTACAAAAATGCCCAAAAAGGCCGATGACGGTAGTATTTTCCAAAACTCACAAAATCATTTGAAAACACCAACTACCGTCAAGACATCAAGGCCAAAAACTCGGTTAAGGGAATCGGTTTTCGAAATCAAACTCAGTTGGCATAAAGCCGAAAGCCATTGAAAGAACTCACGCAGCGGATAGAAATACAGTCCAAGATACATATACATCGATAATGATATACACAAACAAAACACACGATTCCCCAACAATATGCCATAGCCAGTATTGTCCGGAATCCTCGCCTCACGACCGCTACCATCAAAGTCCTCAATACCTGAAAAACAAGTCCCACAACGGGGTCAGCAATAATGTCCGACAAATAACCGCAAGTATATAAACATAAATATTCACATGCCATGCATCATGAGAATAATAACCTCAACGATAACCTTACCACTTTCGGTAATCCAACGATTCTCATCAAAATCCCAATATCACGATAATACCATAAAAATCTCAGTATCACAACAATACCGTATAATACCTCAATACTGAATACTTTTTCGTACAAGAACCCACCTGGCTAAAAACCAATTACAAAAATGCCCAAAAAGGCCGATGACGGTAGTATTTTCCAAAACTCACAAAATCATCTGAAAACACCAACTACCGTCAAGACATCAAGGCCAAAAACTCGGTTAAGGGAATCGGTTTTCGAAATCAAACTCAGTTGGCATAAAGCCGAAAGCCATTTGAAAGAACTCATGCAGCGGATAAAAATGCAGTCCAAGATATATATACATCGATAATGATATACACAAACAAAACACACGATTCCCCAACAATATGCCATAGCCAGTATCGTCCGGAATCCTCGCCTCACGACCGCTACCATCAAAGTCCTCAATACCTGAAAAACAAGTCCCACAACGGGGTCAGCAATAATGCCCGACAAATAACCGCAAGTATATAAACATAAATATTCACATGCCATGCATCATGAGAATAATAACCTCAACGATAACCTTACCACTTTCGGTAATCCAACGATTCTCATCAAAATCCCAATATCACGATAATACCATAAAAATCTCAGTATCACAACAATACCGTATAATACCTCAATACTGAATACTTTTTCATACATAATCCTCTATGTACGATTACCTTAAAACATACCTCTATCCGGACTTCCTTCCGGAATGCATACCACAAACCAAGAATATCCAAAATGACATCAACCATATCCGAATACTACAATCTTCCCAAGATTGTCCAAGTATCTCAACAATCATCAACTGTGCATTCTAATCCTTTTAGAACATCACTGAACATTCGTCAATATGCAATACAACATAAAATACTTATGAAATGTAAATGGAATTTCTCCTCAAAACATTACAACCGAACAAGTAAACACTTGCCTGGATACCAACATGACAAAACCAACACCGAACTCATCGCCCTCGTCTATGAGCTCTTCAATTTCGACTCGGACGGAATCTATGGCCTTTCACCGTGGCAAGACGATTATACCTATTGGTTAATCAACCTAGAACAATAATCATATCAATAATCGAACCAACTTGGTAACAATGATCATGACATATTCAATCCGGAATTCAACCTCATATCAAGATTCATCTCATCTAAATCAATCACTATCATCACTATGATTTAGAATACCATCTTAAATCGGTTAAACGGATCATCAAGTCATCATAGTCATCATATGGCCTCAAGAACATCAAGAACTCTATGATCCCACAATCATAATCAACATATAATATCATAACATGATTGTCCAACATGTTCCTCACATGTAATCATCCTTTAAGAATTACCAACTATCAAAGGAATACGAAAATTACCTTGTATGGACGAATCAAGAAGAGGAACAATTGAACTATAATCCAAGAACCATGAATAACTTCAAGAATCATCAATATCTACATATTCCGATCTCCAATTCCATGTTTTTAAGCTCATGATCGACTTAGAAGGATTAAGAACCCATCTATAAGGGTTGAAGGTGAGAAAAACGAAGTGAAAAGCTGAAGTGAAATGAAATGACGGCCATTCCTTATATAAACTCCCTGCTCGTTACGTACGTAACATTCCCAAGTTAACGTACGTAACATCTCTTACGTACGCTATCTTGTCCTGGTTAGCATACGTAATGCCATCCCAGACCCTACTGCCTCAAAACGTGAACTTTCTTACGTACATAACACATGCCATATAACGTACGTAATATGCCAGTTGACTTGCTACAGTACAATGGTCGTGTTACGTACGTAACACGTCCTGTATAACGTACGTAACACGTACGTTGACTCACCTGTCAACATCCTCAGCCGAAAGTTGCCGACACAGGGTCCCACCTGCCGACCACGACTCGGTCGTCTGATTCCCATGTTACGTACGTAAGGTCTCGGCCATAACGTACGTAACTCTACCAATTTAACGTACGTAAGCTTCAACACATAACGTACGTAATGGCTTCCATACTTAGCCATTTACAACAATTCCTGTCCAAAGTCACGACATACCAAATACGAGCATACGGCAACATCAATACATATACTCAATTCAATAACATTATCAAACGTTCACAACGTCCTCGAGCATAATTAACTATCCACGATATCCAATATATAAACGAAAAATATATCCGAAAAATCGGGGTATTACACTCTACCCCCCCTAAAAATAAGTTTCGTCCTTGAAACTTGCAATCACTCGCACAAACAACATTTTAACGGAAAATCCAAAATCACCAAGATAACCAAGAATTATCGAATAATCCGAACAACATACTTACAGGTTTGTGAAGTCGAAGATCTCCCGTGATACTAGCATATGACACCATTTCAAAAATCTCGACACAACAAGAATGCCAAAACAGGAATAATCACAATTTGAAAACGATTGGTCTCCGCCAAGACCACAACAAGTTTAGAGCACTGTCGAGTTTTGTGGGATCTGTGACGCTGTGTCTCCTCACCTAAAGCGCATGAGCCGCTCCTTGTCACATGCACGTATCACCGGCGTTCCACTCCACATCGAAAGCCGCACATTGCACATGCCTCGCACCGGCGTTCACTTCCCGATTGGAGCCGCACATTGCACATGACCACGGCACCGGCGTTCACTCCCTGCCTCGTCGGTCTCGGGAACACCAATAATCCCCAAACCCACACATCACCACGACAGTACACAAAAATCACACAGTTCCAAAACATCACAAACATCACGCTACTACCATACCGGTAGAGCCACATAACACATGCCCGGTTATCACAAAACCTTGGGCTCCGATACCATATTTGTAACACCCCCAGATCCAATCGGGAATATTACACGCCCTGGGCCCCGCGCCGGAACCCACCAGGCTAAAAACCAATTACAAAAATGCCCAAAAAGGCCGATGACGGTAGTATTTTCCAAAACTCACAAAATCATTTGAAAACACCAACTACCGTCAAAACATCAAGGCCAAAAACTCGGTTAAGGGAATCGGTTTTCGAAATCAAACTCAGTTGGCACAAAGCCGAAAGCCATTTGAAAGAACTCATGCAGCGGATAAAAATACAGTCCAAGATACATATACATCGATAATGATATACACAAACAAAACACACGATTCCCCAACAATATGCCATAGCCAGTATCGTCCGGAATCCTCGCCTCACGACCGCTACCATCAAAGTACTCAATACCTGAAAAACAAGTCCCACAACGGGGTCAGCAATAATGCCCGACAAATAACCGCAAGTATATAAACATAAATATTCACATGCCATGCATCATGAGAATAATAACCTCAACGATAACCTTACCACTTTCGGTAATCCAACGATTCTCATCAAAATCCCAATATCACGATAATACCATAAAAATCTCAGTATCACAACAATACCGTATAATACCTCAATACTGAATACTTTTTCGTACATAATCCTCTATGTACGATTACCATAAAACATACCTCTATCCGGACTTCCGTCCGGAATGCATACCACAAACCAAGAATATCCAAAATGACATCAACCATATCCGAATACTACAATCTTCCGAAGATTGTCCAAGTATCTCAACAATCATCAACTGTGCATTCTAATCCTTTTAGAACATCACTAAACATTCGTCAATATGCAATACAACATAAAATACTTATGAAATATAAATGGAATTTCTCATCAAAACATTACAACCGAACAAGTAAACACTTGCCTGGATACCAACATGACAAAACCAACACCGAACTCATCGCCCTCGTCTATGAGCTCTTCAGCCCCGACTGGACGGAATCTACGGCCTTTCACCGCGGCAAGACGATTATACCTATTGGTTAATCAACCTAGAACAATAATCATATCAATAATCGAACCAACTTGGTAACAATGATCATGACATATTCAATCCGGAATTCAACCTCATATCAAGATTCATCTCATCTAAATCAATCACTATCATCACTATGATTTAGAATACCATCTTAAATCGGTTAAACGGATCATCAAGTCATCATAGTCATCATATGGCCTCAAGAACATCAAGAACTCTATGATCCCACAATCATAATCAACATATAATATCATAACATGATTGTCCAACATGTTCCTCACATTTAATCATCCTTTAAGAATTACCAACTATCAAAGGAATACGAAAATTACCTTGTATGGACGAATCAAGAAGAGGAACAATTGAACTATAATCCAAGAACCATGAATAACTTCAAGAATCATCAATATCTACATATCCCGATCTCCAATTCCATGTTTTTAAGCTCATGATCGACTTAGAAGGATTAAGAACCCATCTATAAGGGTTGAAGGTGAGAAAAATGAAGTGAAAAGCTGAAGTGAAATGAAATGACGGCCATTCCTTATATAAACTCCCTGCTCGTTACGTACGTAACATTCCCAAGTTAACGTACGTAACATCTCTTACGTACGCTATCTTGTCCTGGTTAGCGTACGTAATGCCATCCCAGACCCTACTGCCTCAAAACGTGAACTTTCTTACGTACGTAACCCATGCCATATAACGTACGTAATATGCCAGTTGACTTGCTACAGTACAATGGTCATCTTACGTACGTAACACGTCCTGTATAACGTACGTAACACGTACGTTGACTCACCTGTCAACATCCTCAGCCGAAAGTTGCCGACACAGGGTCCCACCTGCCGACCACGACTCGGTCGTCTGATTCCCATGTTACGTACGTAAGGTCTCGGCCATAACGTACGTAACTCTACCAATTTAACGTACGTAAGCTTCAACACATAACGTACGTAATGGCTTCCATACTTAGCCATTTACAGCAATTCCTGTCCAAAGTCACGACATACCAAATACGAGCATACGGCAACATCAATACATATACTCAATTCAATAACATTATCAAACGTTCACAACGTCCTCGAGCATAATTAACCATCCACGATATCCAATATATAAACGAAAAATATATCCGAAAAGTCGGGCACCTATTATCTTTCCCAACAGGTCTCTTAAGCGCATTTAAGAGACCTCTTAGGAGAGATAACAGGTCTCTTTGATTTTTCTTTTTTATTATTAATTGTGCAATTTGGTATCATTAAGAGACCTGTTATTTATGATAACAGGTCTCTTATTTCTTTTTTTTTTTAAATAAAAAAAATCAATAGAAATTATTTATACCTATATAATATTATTTGTATTTGTTCTTTAGGGTACCTGTTTTGTATTCCGGTACTTATACCTGTATTTTGCAATGCTATATAATCTACATATTTGCTCTATAACTTTATAAAGTTCATGGATTATATATTAATAATAAATCAAAGTTGATAAGTGTAACACCCCTAAGACATTTAGGGCATATTACAGCGCCGTGGACCCCACTCTGTGGAATCCACCAGGCTAATGTATCAACAGGACATTCGACAACGACAAACAGTCATCAATAACACGACAATTCAAATAAAAGACTACAATTCGACGAATAAGATCTGAAATCAAATCCATTTCCCAAAACGGGAATACATCATTAATAATTTTAAAAAGGAAGTACTCGAGTACTTAAACAAATTTTATAATACAGAAATCCCAAAATAAGACGTCAATAATAACCGACAGAACAGAACACTGATAATCAACCACTGAACAGTATCATGCTTGCCCATCATCCTCATACGGCTCGAGTGCTCGCTTGTCCCCACGATCGATACCTGAAATACAAAAAGTATTTCCCCCATTTAAGGGGTTAGCGACAACTGCTAGTGCAAGTACAATCCATTTGAACTACATTCTAATCAGATGAATAATGCGCTAAAAATTGTTTTAGAAAACATTTTATATTCCGGAATATTTACGATGTACAATCACAAAACACATTATCTCCAACAAATCACAATTCAAAGTTAACCTTGGTACGAGACTCACGACCACCGTACCCCGCAGAGCCCCGTCGGACATCCCTGGGTGGTTAACCATAGTTCACGATACGAAACTCACGGCAACGTATCCCTAGAGGCTCCGTCGGACCGTCCCTGGGTGAACATACACATATCCATCCACAACAACCACAATACAACTATAATTCAAATACTAGAACTTGTAAACAAATGTAAAGTACTTGCCTTTGTGACATCTTCGAAGAATCGGAAGTGAAAAACGACTATGGATGATCCGAGTGGAAGACGACGGTTCCAAACGAAGAATTGACATAACTCAGTCCCAACGGACATCAATAAACGAAAGGAATACTCCCATAACCCCGATTGCAATACACGGCAATAGACGATCAATCGATACGGGCGAGGGTTTACGCCAAAATCTCCCCGTATTGATAATTCATGGATTAATTCGAAGAAAACGGATTGGGAATCACCCAATAACAACAATCGGTAAGAAGTTTCGCAACATACATGAACAATTCGGAATCAATCACGAAAAAACCGAAAACCCCCCAATTTATACAAGTTAGGGTTCCTGAAGAAAATACCTTGGATTCGGACGATGGAGGATGATTACGCTGATGGTGATATGCTACTACGATTCTACGGTGATGGAACACGAAGAATTCTTCGATCAAAACTGAAGGAAATCGCCTCTGGAGTCGCCCCGTGAAGAAAACGAAAGAAAGGATAGAAAATGAGGTGTTGGACCTCTGCCCGCTGTTTTAAAATAGCGGGCTGTTACGGCCGTAACAGGGGACACTTACGGCCATAACATGGTCAACATACGGCCGTAACTTCTGGGTGTTACGGCCGTAACACCCTACTGGACAATGATCTTGGCATTCTTTGTCCAAACGATTCCGGACGACCCTGAAACCCAGACCTGCTATCGAACCAAAAATACGACTACGAAGAATATTCGATGGCGAGTCTAACCTGTTAGGAATATGCCCTCGAATGCCACTCAGAGGATGAGAGAGTGAGAGCAATTGTATTGTAATTATGAATATTATATTTAATAAGGCAATTATTATTTCTATATTATTGTATATCACTGGCATTGTGATTTGGTATATAGAATAATAGTCCTTGCATTTAAGAGTGAACATTCTACTCCTTATGGAGATAAGGAGATAGGCACTAGAAGTGTTTAGAGCTCGAATGCTTAACTAGTTCGCAAGTCGATAAAACTTAACAGGACATTAAGTTTTAATAAGACTTGTATAACTGATGCTAGGATGTGTGCACGTCTTGATAGCATAGTTATAAGTATATTGGTGGGACCAGTATACTCGAACATGACTCATACTCGATTCAGTCACACGGTATTCACTCTCGGAGAGTCGATGACGAATCGAAAGGTTGTGATAGTATACGTGGACCTTTGACTTGAGGGTTCAGTAGAAGATGTGTCTGTGACGTTTAGTTTGTCATTAGAGTAGTTAGACTCATTTGCTTAATTGCTGAGTCGACCTCGAAGTGCGGACTATACGGGCAGGTAGCAGTCTTTACTGAACGCCAAGAAAGGATTCTATCTCCTGTTAGTGAGCAGGCGAATGTCCTATACGGTTAATGGCAAATAAGATCATAAGTCTTTGGCCAAAGCATTCTGATATAGTCGTATTAGATACACTATTAATCAGTCGGTTTTGATTTGCATTAACACATGTATAGAGTTTAGTCAACAGTAGGGTTTGACTTTACCGTGACCCGAAGACTTGACCGGGACATCTGATGAAGGGTCTATACGTATATAGTATTCACGACATAATGGTTACGGAATGATTCGTTCATTCGTTCTCGATCGGGGTTTACTGATGCGGCCCGCTAGTTGGCTAAGTGCTGCCCGCACTCAGTGGTTCCTCCCAATGCCGGCTGAGACGAACCTACGGAGTCGCGCAATAGGATCATTGATGGATAAATGTGAATTAATAATCTCTCTTATAATATTAGATATTAGATATCTAAGTTTGATTTATCGGATAAATCAAATAGTGGTCTTATGAATTGTAAGTAGGTTACTGGGTGATTACTTTAATTCATAAATTATATTTCTTAGAGAAATATATATTTGTGTTTGATATAATTAATTAATTGGATTAATTAATTAGTCCAAACACATTGGAAATAAAACGGATTCGTTTGACGAACATCCGATACGCGAGGGATTCGTTTTGACGAACATCTAGTACACGAGCCGAGTAAATTCGACCCGTCTTCTTGGAAATTTCCCTTAAGGCCGTCCCCCTCCCTCTCTTGTCTCTTTTAAACTTATTTTATATCACTAGGTGACATATGTGAGGTGTATTTGATACCCTCAATCATGTGTTAAAGGAAGACTTTCATTTTTTTATAATAAAAGTCTTTAAAAAGGAGAGAGTACAACTTCTTCTTGTAAGAACTCAAAATCACGAATTTGAGAGAGAGTAAGGTTGAAAACTTCATCTTGATCTTAGAGACAAGATATAAGAAGAATACATTGAGAGAGAAAATTCATACAAGCTTCCCTAGCCGCATTCTTGAAGAAAGGAAGCTTGTCGATTTTTCCATCAAGTTCCGGCGTGTGAAGTAGAGGCATCTTGCTTTAGGTGCTTGGAACGAAGGGCTCTTCATCATCATCATCATCATCATACGAAGGTTTTTCAGAGACATCATAGGTATGGGACTTTGATTCCTTGATCTTTGTATTTTTCTTTTCGTATATACGTTACTTGATCGATCCTCTTAGGGATTCCGTTATTCTTCCGCTGCATTTATTTTCTGTGGAATCCCAACAGTGGTATCGGAGCGAGGTCAAATATATCGTATATACGATCATCTTTGCACTTGGAATGTTATTTGATGATGTTTATGATTTAGAATCATAATAGATATAATCGAAGAAATTTAATCGTTCGTAGTAAGTCAAGTTTCGAATATTTTATGTGAATTATAAATCTGAAAAATTTGATTTTTGTTGATTTATAAGTTCTTCATGAAGTTAAGAAACTTTTTCGTTTTGGAAGCGAGTCGAAAAAAGGAGACAAACGGGGTTAAACACGAATACCGCATGAAGACGCATGCGGCAGCAGCCATCGATCGCCGCTCGCCGCCGAGAGTGACTCGGTAGGCTATCAGTAGCTGGTCGGCCACCGCTGGCAAAGGCCGAGAGTGACTCGGTCCGGCGATTCTCGGGTTTTCGCCCGATTTTGAATCGGGCCGTGGGCCTGACATCGATTTTCCGACTCCATTTTTGTGTTTATATTTCGTTGTAATAATTTTCAAATTTAAATTGGATTTAATTGGATTTAATAAAATATTTGGAATATCTTTTTATTAAGGGAAATTATTAGACGAGAATATTGTTTTGGCGGATTACTTTGAACGGATTAAAATGACGATTATAAATATTAATTTGATTAATATTGTAGAAATTAAATAGATTAATTTTTATATTAATTGGATTAATATATTAATTGATTATTTAATTTCATTTACCGTTACATGTTGTATGGAATGCCTTATGTGATGGTGATATAGCTCGTGGACTTAGTTGTTGATTTGTTCGATTCGATATGGTTGTAAAGGCCATTTTGAGCCTATTTATTTTTACTAGAAAATATGTATTATAGGACGTATTGTTCAATGATGTAATTATTCATATGGCTATGACGAAGACCGAAGACGACCGACTAGAAGACGAGGAATCAATACTGTATTTTTCCTTTCTTTATTTGGCTTGGCCCAATACTTAGGAAAAAGTCCATGAGCTATATGTTGGTAGTAACTAGGTTGCTATTTATTGTTTTTCATTTTGAATGATTGACAAACCACAAACCGCGCTTATAAACGGATTAATGTGCAAAGTGTAACATATAATCGCGTTAATACTCCCACTTACAAACACTAAGTTATAAAGGTTATGAGGTTTCCTACCCTCCGCCAAACTCATGGAAAATTGAAATCTAAACCGGAATATTATTCTTCCGAGTATGTCGGGGTAATATTTTTGGGGAAAGTTGATAAATTCCTAGAGTGCATTAGATGCCTTTGGTTGTGACAAATCAAACCCCTATAAACCGTATGGGTTGCCGGGTAAGATTCAATTGTCAAACTAATAGGAGTTGACGGTTTAAACTTAGATAGTTCAGTGAGCCATAGAAACCGAATGGGTTGAGGGCAAGTGAACTAGGGGTAAAAGAAGATCGAATCATCCATTAGATGGGTTGGTATTAGACACCACTTTATAAAGAATAATAGAATATAAACCGTATGGGTTGCCCTATATTAAACTTTGTAAAGAAATCGATTACCACTATGAAGTCACCCAAGGCTTCCGGATTTAACATGGGAGTATGTAAATGCCGATAAAATAGTGGGAGCCGAGTTATGAATAAAGAAAGTCCTTAAATTCTTTACTCGGGTCATAATTAAACAATCACTAATGAATCTCATATTATTCTCTGCAGTTAACAAAACTCTCAATATGACAATGAACCCACTCGCTATACTACTTGAAAAGAACGTCCCGATCGTCCGAACTATGTGGGTGGCTTGAACTTGAGGATTGTCCTAACTATGGAAATCTTGGGATACGTCTTGAGGCGGACATCCCAACGGCTCTGCAAGAACCCGAGCCAATCAGAAGATGTCGATGCCCATGAGAAATGGGTAAAAGACGACATAAGAGTGCGAGGGTACATGTTAGGCTCAATGACCAATGAGCTTCAACGTGCCCATGAAAAGATGACGTCTTCACGAGCCATCTTAGCGCACTGGCCGAGCTCTATGGAGAGCATAGCCGAATCTACATATGAGATATCAAAGCAATTATTCGGCGCCAGGATGAAGGAAGGAGAGAAGGTTGGGGACCATGTCCTCAAGATGATCTCGATGATTGAGAGATTGGAAGCTCTTGATTTTCGAGATGCATGCATCTCTCCAAACCGACCTTATCCTCGAAGTCACTTCGACTCCTTTTCCCAATTTGTCATGAACTTCAACCGCAATGAGATTGCATGTAACTTAGTGGGCTAATGAACAAACCGATTGCCCGGGCCTCGAGATGAAGACAAAGGGAAAAGAAGTCGCACTTGTGATTTCTTCTAAGACTTGGAAGTCCAAGAATAAGAAGAAAAAGAACAAGAAGCGATTAGGTCGATAGCCAAGATCGACAAGGAAAGGGCAAGGCCCCAATGGTTCAAAAGAGCAAAGGGGCCAAGAAAATGGATGTATGCCTCAATCTGCGGTGAGCTAGGCCACTGGAAGAGGTATTGTCCAAAGCTTGACCGTAATGCGCCTTGATTCACGGAACTACTAGTTTTAGAAACAAATTGTTCTCAGAATCGTATATTCTACTTCTTGGATACTTGATTCGGTGCGAGTTCTCACATTTGTACAATGAATCGGGATCTGGAACGAAGTAGGAAGTCGGATTCGGGGAGGTTATGGTCACCGTCGGAGTGGGCATAGTGTCGATGCTTCGATATCGTATCCCTTATGTTGGATTTAGAATCGTTTTATTCTCACTTTAGAAGATGTACTTGTTTTGCCCAAGGGGCACAAGAATATTGTATCAATTAGGTCATGGACCGAAAGGGATTTCACTTCTTTATTGGAGATGGGTCTGTCGTATTTATTTCAGAAATAAATTGGTTGGTACTGCTACATTATTAAATGGTTTATACCATTTAAATTTAAAGAATAAGACAAGTGTGAACACTATAACTAGGAAGCGTGGTAGGGATGAAACGAACCAAGCACTTAAGTGGCATCTTAGACTTGGTCATATCGGTCAGACCAAGGTTCATAAAATGGAGAAAGATGGGCTTACGGGTCCATTGGGATCAGATCCCTATCCAACTTGTGAATCTTGCCTTCAAGGCAAAATGACTAAGTTACCCTTCGCAGGACTTTTGAAAGAGTCGAAAAACTTGGATTGATCCATACCGACGTCGTGGCCCTTTTGAAGTGGCACGAGACGGCTTTCGATTTCATTACATTCACTAATGACCATACTGTATGGATTCGTACTTAATGAAACATAAGTCTGAAGCTTTTGATAAATTCAAGGAATTTAAAGTCCTAGTTGAAAATCAAACAGTAACCGTGTTAAGACTCTTCAGTCAGACCGGGGTGGTGAGTACATGAGTACCGAATTTGATGAGTTCTTAAAAGAACTAGGAATAGTGTCACAATTCACTCCTCGAGCTACTCCACAATTAAATGGTGTATCAGAAAGAAGGAACCGAACCTTGTTGGACATGGTTCGCTCCATGCTTAACTATACTGATCTACCGATTTATCTGTGGGGTTACGCGCTCCTTACTACTGTGCATATCTTGAACAGATGTCCTTCCAAATCCGTTCCTAAGACTCCCCATGAGATGTGGAGAGGTAGGAAACCAAGTCTTAATCACATTAGGATTTGGGGATGCCCTGCTTATGTCAAGAAGACTAAAGTAGAGAAATTTGAAACTAGGTCTGTGAAAGGTCGTTTCATAGGATATCCAGGGGATTCCATGGGATATCTATTCTACATGCATGAAGATCATAGGATCATCGTTGCTATATAAGCACACTTCCTGGAAGATCAGTTTATTCAGGAAGGAGGGGCAGGTAGAAATATTTCTTTGGAAGAAATAAAAGAAACACCAAATGAGACACCTATGCAAGGTATAAGAACCGAACCTTCTAAAATACAAATACAACCTCGCAAGTCCAGTAGAATTTCTCAATTACCTGAGAGGTATGGCTATCTGCATCAAGAGGAACTGGGTGTCCATGAGATGACAGAAAGTAGTCAAGAGAATGATCCTTCTACATACGACCAAGCGATGGTAGACGTTGACTCCACCAAGTGGCAAGAAGCTATGGAAGCTGAGATAGACTCAATGCATGCTAATCAGGTCTGGACTTTAGTAGTCGTCCTAAAGGCATAGTGCCTATTGGAAACAAATGGATCTATAAGAGAAAGACTGATGGAGATGGCAAGGTTGATACCTATAAGGCCAGGCTTGTGGCAAAGGGTTATTCCCAAAGAGAAGGAATCGATTACTTCGAGACCTTCTCGCCTGTAGCTATGATTAAGTCTATTCGCATGATGCTTGCTATAGCAGCCCATTTAGATTATGAAATATGGCAAATGGATGTGAAAACGGCATTCCTAAATGGATTCCTCGAGGAGGAGATTTATATGGAACAGCCTAAGGGATTCATATCTCAAACCAATATCCATAAAGTATGCAAACTTCAGCGTGCCATTTATGGACTGAAGCAAGCTTCACGGAGTTGGAATCTTCGTTTTAACGAGACAGTCAAAGAGTTTGATTTTGTCCAAAACGAAGAAGAGCCCTGTATTTACAAGAAGGTTAGTGGGAGCAAAATTGCGTTCTTAATACTATATGTAGATGACATTCTACTTATAGAAAACTACGTAGGAATGCTCAGTTCTGTGAAAGCTTGGCTTTCTAAAGAGTTCTCAATGAAAGACTTGGGAGAAGCTACCTATATTCTGGGTATTCGTCTCTACCGGGATAGAGCGAAAAGAATGTTAGGTCTTTCCCAAGCCCTATACATAGAAAAGATCCTGAACCGATTTAGGATGGAATATTCTAAAAGAGGGTGTCTACCTATGCAACATGGTGCAAAACTTTCCTTAGAGATGTGTCCTCAAAGTGAGGAAGATAGAAAGGAAATGAGCAAGGTACCTTATGCTTCGGCAGTAGGTAGCCTTATGTATGCAATGATTTACACTAGACCGAACATTGCCTATGCTGTGAGCATAGTAAGTCGGTTTCAGTCAAATCCAGGGCAGAAACATTGGACTGCTGTAAAGAACATTCTTAAGTACCTAAGGAGGACTAAAGACTTGGTTCTTACATACGGCGGTGGAGAACTAAGAGTGATGGGTTATACAGACTCAAATTTTTCGGGGGACATGGATGCTCAGATGTCCACATCAGGGTATATATTTACTCTGAATGGTGGGGCAGTTTCTTGGAGAAGTGCCAAGCAAAGTTCGACTGCTATCTCTACATGTCAAGCCGAATATCAGGCAGCCACGGAGGCTGCTAAAGAAGCTTTTTGGATAAAGAAGTTCAATGAGGAACTTCAAGTGGTTCCTAACGCAGAGAAGCCCGTGACACTGTTTTGTGACAACGACGGAGCTGTTGCACAGGCTAAGGAGCCTAGGGCTCACCACAACACCAAACATATTGCGAGAAAATATCATTTTGTTAGAGAAATGGTTCGGGATGGGAATGTTACAATTCAGAGAGTAGACACAAAGAAATAACGTTGCTGATTCGCTTACCAAGCCACTATCTCAGAAGGTCTTAGAGAGACATCTGGAGAGTATGGGTATTAGATACCATAGTTTGTGGCATTGAGTGCAAGTGGGAGATTGTTAGGAATATGCCCTCGAATGCCACTCAGAGGATGAGAGAGTGAGAGCAATTGTATTGTAATTATGAATATTATATTTAATAAGGCAATTATTATTTCTATATTATTGTATATCACTGGCATTGTGATTTGGTATATAGAATAATAGTCCTTGCATTTGAGAGTGAACATTCTACTCCTTATGGAGATAAGGAGATAGGCACTAGAAGTGTTTAGAGCTCGAATGCTTAACTAGTTCGCAAGTCGATAAAACTTAACAGGACATTAAGTTTTAATAAGACTTGTATAACTGATGCTATAGGATGTGTGCACGTCTTGATAGCATAGTTATAAGTATATTGGTGGGACCAGTATACTCGAACATGACTCATACTCGATTGATCACCACGGTATTCACTCTCGGAGAGTCGATGACGAATCGAAAGGTTGTGATAGTATACGTGGACCTTTGACTTGAGGGTTCGGTAGAAGATGTGTCCGTGACGTTTAGTTTGTCATTAGAGTAGTTAGACTCATTTGCTTAATTGCCGAGTCGACCTCGAAGTGCGGACTATACGGGCATGTAGCGCTTTTACCGAACGCCAAGAAAGGATTCTATCTCTGTTAGTGAGCAGCGAATGTCCTATACGGTTAATGGCAAATAAGATCATAAGTCTTTGGCCAAAGCATTACGATATAGTCGTATTAGATACACTATTAATCGATCGGTTTTGATTTGCATTAACACATGTATAGAGTTTAGTCAACGTAGGGTTTGACTTTACCGTGACCGAAGACTTGACCGGGACATCCGATGAAGGGTCTATACGTATATAGTATTCACGACATAATGGTTCCGGAATGATTCGCTCATTCGTTCTCGATCGGGGTTTACTGTGCGGCCCGCTAGTTTGGCTAAGTGCCGCCCGCACTCAGTGGTTCCTCCCAATGCCGGCTGAGACGAACCTACGGAGTCACGCAATAGGATCATTGATGGATAAATGTGAATTAATAATCTCTCTTATAATATTAGATATTAGATATCTAAGTTTGATTTATCGGATAAATCAAATAGTGGTCTTATGAATTGTAAGTAGGTTACTGGGTGATTACTTTAATTCATAAATTATATTTCTTAGAGAAATATATATTTGTGTTTGATATAATTAATTAATCGATTAATTAATTAGTCCAAACACATTGGAAATAAAACGGATTCGTTTGACGAACATCCGATACACGAGGGATTCGTTTTGACGAACATCCAGTACACGAGCCGAGTAAATTCGACCCGTCTTCTTGGAAATTTCCCTTAAGGCCGTCCCCCTCCCTCTCTTGTCTCTTTTAAACTTATTTTATGTCACTAGGTGACATATGTGAGGTGTATTTGATACCCTCAATCATGTGTTAAAGGAAGACTTTCATTTTTTTATAAATAAAAGTCTTTAAAAAGGAGAGAGTACAACTTCTTCTTGTAAGAACTCAAAATCACGAATTTGAGAGAGAGAGTAAGGTTGAAAACTTCATCTTGATCTTAGAGACAAGATATAAGAAGAATACATTGAGAGAGAAAATTCATACAAGCTTCCCTAGCCGCATTCTTGAAGAAAGGAAGCTTGTCGATTTTTCCATCAAGTTCCGGCGTGTGAAGTAGAGGCATCTTGCTTTAGGTGTAATATCCGCAATTTCGAATTTCGTTAATTTTTCTTTTTTTTGGTGTATTTCTCGATCGTAGTGACCCTCGTGTACCTTTCAGTGCGTCCTTCCTGTCAACTGTTGAACTGTATTCTCGTTATTGTTGTGCGGAACTGCCGTTTCGGGGTTGCCGCGGATCCGTTTCGTGTTATTGGTTCCCAAATATTGATTCCTATCGTTTTATTCCCTTTCCGGATCTTTTTCTTCATTTTGGGACCCAAAAGGGGGTGTGGGCCGCGGCACAAGATGTGTGTGCCGCGGCACACAAATTTCTTCAGTTGTTGGTCGAGCGAACTGTACCGTGTGCCGCGGCATACCCATCCGGTGCCGCGGCACAGTGCCGAGTCAGTGCCGCGGCACACCCGTGTGACATCTGCGACCAAAACCGCCTGTACCGGGTGCCGCGGCACACGCAGGCCGTGCCGCGGCACACTGCCGAACCCTGGGAGTAATTTTTTGGCCTGTGCCACGGCACACCTCAGCTGTGCCGCGGCACACAATGCGGTCAAACCCCTATAATTGCGTTGTTTTGAGCGTAATCTGCTCATTTCCTCCTTCTTCTTCCTGCGACGCGAGAGAGTGAGAGAGAGGGAGAGAGTTCCTCATTATTATCGATTGGGGAGTTGATTTTCATCATTCTTCTTCGGTTGTGAAGCCCGGACAATCAATCCAATGCGTGTTCTACGGATCTTAGTACTTGAATCTCCAAAGGTAATATCTCTAGAACCCTATTTTCGACTAAATTGGGGGTTTTGGGATTTTCTTCCGATTCGTTCCGTTTTGTTGGTGGATTCATGGTGTATACGATTAATATTGTTAGTATCTTTAGTTTTCCTACGGATTCATGGATATTTTGTGGATTTTTACGGAATCGAGAGGGTTTGGTTGTGGTCCGCCCTCGTTGTTATTTTTGGTACGAATATACATGAATCGTAGGCGGGTTTTTGGGTGTATTCCATTTCCGTAATCGTTTAGAAGTGGTTGTGATTGTGCTATTCGAATCGGTAGGTTCATTTTCGTCGGTTCCTCGCGGTCGTGCTTGATTCTTCCATTCCGTTCGTTGTCGTCTCCCTTTTCGTTAGCATCGGGCGTTCCGAAGCTTCCCGGTTGAGCCGTATCCGTTCGTGGTTCCGTGCTCGTGGTATCGAGGCAAGTACCTTGCCCATACTCTTCTTATTTTGTGGATATGATGATCGGTGATCGTCTTGATGTGTTTGTTTGGTTATTTGAAATGAAGTTTCAAAGGATTTCGGTTTGGCCTCGTTAAAGGCTTTCTTTCAAAACGCGTGTGTTTTGTGAACGGTGTTTTGAGAATAGATTATGATTTGGTTATTTTGAACGTTGAATGCTTTTATGATGATACTCCTATTGTTTAAAGTTATGGAATCGTGTATTCCGTATTTAATCTTGTTATTGTATTTTTGAAGAGTTTGATAATGGTGTCGAGTTAATGGCCATCCCTAGTGAGTATTCTTAATGAACTTACATTCTTAGCATATTAGTATTGCATGAGTAACATGTGTGTGTGTGTATGCTCACTACGGGTTAGATCCGACGGGGTCTCGGTAGGGGTCCACGGAGGTGTGGATCGACGAGCTTTGCTTTTAACCACTACGGGTTAGATCCGACGGGGTCTCGGTAGGGGTCCACGGAGGTGTGGATCGACGGTTAATTGTGGTGAATTTTACAAATGTGATTTGATTATGGCATTTCCGGAAATGAGTGCTTTTGAACGGTTTTCATGATTGCATGCATTGACTAAGTGTGTAAGAGGTAAGTTGTTCGTTTGGCCTACTTGGCTAGGATGGCTCTAGAGTATTTTGTTGTTTGTGTTAAATCCTTTATTTGTGGATTTTGATGTTGGGAGACGAACCTTGTGGTCGTTCTTGTGTACTGTGAGTTGATGAGATTGGGGCTAAAATCCCAACAATTTTTTGTAAAGGTCATTTGACGGATTTGAGGCTAAAATCCCAACGTTGTTGTAAAGGTTATTTTTACGGAAAGTAAACTTTGGGGCGGTGACCCCTTTTGTCCTTTGGATTTTGAAAAGTAGGATTTGATAATCCTAAATTATTTTCTATTAAAACTCTCGATGGCATTCTAAACCGTTTTATAAATTATTTCCATTGATTTATGGTATTTTGATTTTTAAAGGTTTTTCTCAAACCCTTGCCTCGAGAAGCACTTTTCGTTTCGTTTGGATCTTTGAGGATTCCTGGTTATTGTTATTCGTGGAATGTGAATTGTATGGCTCGTATTTGCACTTTGTATTTGCACTAGCAAAACAAAGGAGTTTGCTAACCCCAGTATTCGGGGGTGGATGTCTATTTTGCATTCGTGTTTTGGAGCATAACACAGGGTCGGCACGAAGGATGATGAAAGATGAACGATACTAATCACACGAGGATCCGTTGATGTTGTATTGGTCTAGTTGTATTTTCTTTTCCGCTGCAGTATCTTTTCCTCGTTGTACGGGAGTTTATTGTATTTTGACCCCTGCGTGGGTATATGTTATGATTGAGTTGTATATTTTTATTGAAAGACCAAATCGTTCTACTGAGTCATTTAGCCTTGAAGGCATTGTCGAGATGTTAAATGTTGTTACCAGCCTGGTAGATCTTCGAGGAGAGGGTCTACGGCGTGTAATATCCCTGAGCGGATTGGGGGTGTTACATAAATGGTATCAGAGCTTAGGTTGTGGAAACCTAGGCTGTGGGGTCAAGTCGTGTTGTTTGAGTCTTGTTTCATCGGATTTTATCTGACTGAGTCGTGTCGCGACGCGTCGTTTGAGTTTGTTGGTCGTGATTAGTATCGTGGGGCGATCATCATCTTCGTGCGACCTGTGGAAGTAAGTCTCCCTTCTTTGTGTTGTGCCTCGTTTGGCACGAGCTATTTTTATGATTATTTGTTAAGTGATGGAATCCTTATGTGGATTTTGATTTCACGATATGTATTTAGTCGACTCTCGTATTTGATTTATACGAGGAGTGTCGTCGCTTGTGATGTCTTTTTATTGTTGCTTTTGTCCGTGGTTGATGATTTTCGAATCGATTTGCACGTTTTACAAGTTCTCTTGTGGAAGCTTTGTGCTTATACACGTTCGACTTGCTCACTAGCCAGTGCGGTAGGGTCTTTAGAGGCCCCGAATGGGGCCAGTGGTTTTGTTCTGAATGTGGTTATTTGACTCTAATATTTTATTCTTATGAGGAGTAGTGTTGCTGGATTGTGCATGTTGAACTGTATTTCTTTTATCCGCTGCGTGAGTTCTTTTGTAATGACTTTCGGCATTTTACCGACCGAGTTTTATTTCGATAACCGCTTCCCTTAACCGAGTTTTTGGCATTATGGCCTTGATCGCTTTGGCGAAATTCTTGTGACGGTATTTAGTATTTTGTAAATGGCTTTCGTGAGTTTTCGAAATATTACCGTCATCAGCCTTTTTGGCATTTTTGTAAATGGTTTTTAGCCTGGGGTTCCGACGCGGGACCCACAGCGCTATGATGTTCCGAGTGACTACCTGAAATTTTTGGGCATTCTAGCCTTTTTGGCATCGTCCTTTTTGACATTGAATTATTTTCGAAAACTTGAGTATCTTAGAAATAAATTTCGAGACATATTTTTTTCAAATGAGTTATTTTCTTGTGGTACATCCAGGTGCCACAATATATTTCAAAATTTTTCTGCCTCGAGGACCAAAATGTTTTGAGATATTTTCAATATTTTAGAAACACTTTTATTTAGACCCAAGGGTCGAATATTTTGAAAGTTTTCACTAAGAGAAAGTGTCCTCATTTTTATCAAATGCGAAATGGTTCTCCAAAGTCTCGATAACGATATTTCACATTTGTACTTCTTGAAAGGTGATACTCAAGATCAATCGGTGTTCTTCTAAATTATTTTCAAAATGAGGTTTTCGTTTTTAAAACTTATCCATTCCCGATTGAGGGCTGGGTATATATGTATGATGTTCACGTTGTCATTTTGATGTTTGCTCCCGAGTATGACCGATTTGGCGGTGTGAGCGTTGAGTCATTTAGCCTTGAAGGCATTGTCGAGATGTTAAATGTTGTTACCAGCCTGGTAGATCTTCGAGGAGAGGGTCTACGGCGTGTAATATCCCTGAGCGGATTGGGGGTGTTACATTCCACACATTTGTTGTGTTAGCCCCTTGTGAGAGGTGGGATGTTGGTGTTGAATATTGTCGCCTCGTGGTGATTTCTGCGTTGTCGCGCATGTGCGAGCTGTTAGAGCTTGGGTTGGTATGGCCGTGTGCATCAGTGATCGTTCCGTTATGTGTCGGTTGTTTAATGTCTTGTTACCTTGCTCCTGTTTTTGTGAATTTCGTGGACGAGGTCGGAGGTAATGCCCGTACTATTTTGACTTCGGTATTTTCTCTTTCTCCAGACTATCGATTCGCTCATGTTCGTTGATACTTTCTGAACTTGTTCTGTATTTCGATTTCATCGTCTGAACGAACCGTGATCTTGTTGTGGGTCGATCTGGTTATCGCTGTGACTTTTTCGGGTTCGGTTCGACTCTTGTGAACCTTGTTCGGGAGTGACATCATCTGGTTCTATTAGTTCTTTTATTCGAAGTGGATCGGATTTGGAACTCTTGTGTTTTCGACCTTGTCGACTCATCATGTTCATTGACATTTTCTGAGCTTGTCCTGCCCCTTGCTTTTGTTGATTGAACGAGGGTTGTATTTCGGAAATTACTCGTTCGTCGTTATGACCTTTCAATCATTATTCCCTTTCCTGTGGATCTTATGCGAGTGTGTATCTTGTTGTTTTCACCGAATCATGTTTTGTCTCGAGTCGAGGTGTGAACCTCGGAGTTGTCGGTTGAACCTTATTGTTCTTCGTGATCCGAACATGATCGTTCGATTTTTGTTGTCTCGATCTTTTTTGGTTCGATCGTTTGATTGTTCGGTTTTTGTTGATCTCGTTTCGTGATTGTTGAACATTCAGACTCCTTCCAAATTTCCTTAAGTTCGGGAAATTAGTCTCGTTTTCGATCTTCCAACCCCTGGGCGGTGGAATTCCGTATTTGTTCAGCGTGTGGCTCATGTTTTGATTGATATACCGTTGGGTTGGTCAATCGCATTGATTTTCGTTGGTTGTGTTTTGTGATTGTTCGGATAATCGACTTGAATGTGTTATCTGTCTGATGACACTTGTCACTTGTTGATTTTATTATGTCTCTACCGGTGACATTGTGTTGGTCGCCCTGGAGCGTGTTTTCACGCCGTTTATTCCCTTGTGTTGCTTGTAACGTTTCGCCGATGGACGTAAGTTACGCATTTCTTGTGTATCTCGTTGAGTTTTCCCTGGCGGGGATATTGCTTCTCCCTACTTGTTTTAAGTTTCGGGACGAAACTTCTTTTAAGGAGGGTAGAATGTAATATCCGCAATTTCGAATTTCGGTAATTTTTCTTTTTTTTGGTGTATTTCTCGATCGTAGTGACCCTCGTGTACCTTTCAGTGCGTCCTTCCTGTCAACTGTTGAACTGTATTCTCGTTATTGTTGTGCGGAACTGCCGTTTCGGGGTTGCCGCGGATCCATTTCGTGTTATTGGTTCCCAAATATTGATTCCTATCGTTTTATTCCCTTTCCGGATCTTTTTCTTCATTTTGGGACCCAAAAGGGGGTGTGGGCCGCGGCACAAGATGTGTGTGCCGTGGCACACAAATTTCTTCAGTTGTTGGTCGAGCGAACTGTACCGTGTGCCGCGGCACACCCATCCGGTGCCGCGGCACAGTGCCGAGTCAGTGTCGCGGCACACCCGTCCGGTGCCGCGGCACACCCGTGACATCTGCGACCAAAACCGCCAGACGGTGCCGCGGCACACGCAGCCGTGGCCGTGCACACCGCCGAACCCTGGGAGTAATTTTTGGCCTGTGCCGCGGCACACCTCAGCTGTGCCGCGGCACACAATGCGGTCAACCCCCTATAATTGCGTTGTTTTGAGCGTAATCTGCTCATTTCCTCCTTCTTCTTCCTGCGACGCGAGAGAGTGAGAGAGAGGGAGAGAGTTCCTCATTATTATCGATTGGGGAGTTGATTTTCATCATTCTTCTTCGGTTGTGAAGCCCGGACAATCAATCTAATGCGTGTTCTACGGATCTTAGTACTTGAATCTCCAAAGGTAATATCTCTAGAACCCTATTTTCGACTAAATTGGGGGTTTTGGGATTTTCTTCCGATTCGTTCCGTTTTGTTGGTGGATTCATGGTGTATACGATTAATATTGTTAGTATCTTTAGTTTTCCTACGGATTCATGGATATTTTGTGGATTTTTACGGAATCGAGAGGGTTTGGTTGTGGTCCGCCCTCGTTGTTATTTTTGGTACGAATATACATGAATCGTAGGCGGGTTTTTGGGTGTATTCCATTTCCGTAATCGTTTAGAAGTGGTTGTGATTGTGCTATTCGAATCGTTAGGTTCATTTTCGTCGGTTCCTCGCGGTCGTGCTTGATTCTTCCGTTCCGTTCATTGTCGTCTCCCTTTTCGTTAGCATCGGGCGTTCCGAAGCTTCCCGGTTGAGCCGTATCCGTTCGTGGTTCCGTGCTCGTGGTATCGAGGCAAGTACCTTGCTCATACTCTTCTTATTTTGTGGATATGATGATCGGTGATCGTCTTGATGTGTTTGTTTGGTTATTTGAAATGAAGTTTCAAAGGATTTCGGTTTGGCCTCGTTAAAGGCTTTCTTTCAAAACGCGTGTGTTTTGTGAACGGTGTTTTGAGAATAGATTATGATTTGGTTATTTTGAACGTTGAATGCTTTTATGATGATACTCCTATTGTTTAAAGTTATGGAATCGTGTATTCCGTATTTAATCTTGTTATTGTATTTTTGAAGAGTTTGATAATGGTGTCGAGTTAATGGCCATCCCTAGTGAGTATTCTTAATGAACTTACATTCTTAGCATATTAGTATTGCATGAGTAACATGTGTGTGTGTGTATGCTCACTACGGGTTAGATCCGACGGGGTCTCGGTAGGGGTCCACGGAGGTGTGGATCGACGAGCTTTGCTTTTAACCACTACGGGTTAGATCCGACGGGGTCTCGGTAGGGGTCCACGGAGGTGTGGATCGACGGTTAATTGTGGTGAATTTTACAAATGTGATTTGATTATGGCATTTCCGGAAATGAGTGCTTTTGAACGGTTTTCATGATTGCATGCATTGACTAAGTGTGTAAGAGGTAAGTTGTTCGTTTGGCCTACTTGGCTAGGATGGCTCTAGAGTATTTTGTTGTTTGTGTTAAATCCTTTATTTGTGGATTTTGATGTTGGGAGACGAACCTTGTGGTCGTTCTTGTGTACTGTGAGTTGATGAGATTGGGGCTAAAATCCCAACATTTTTTTGTAAAGGTCATTTGACGGATTTGAGGCTAAAATCCCAACGTTGTTGTAAAGGTTATTTTTACGGAAAGTAAACTTTGGGGCGGTGACCCCTTTTGTCCTTTGGATTTTGAAAAGTAGGATTTGATAATCCTAAATTATTTTCTATTAAAACTCTCGATGGCATTCTAAACCGTTTTATAAATTATTTCCATTGATTTATGGTATTTTGATTTTTAAAGGTTTTTCTCAAACCCTTGCCTCGAGAAGCACTTTTCGTTTCGTTTGGATCTTTGAGGATTCCTGGTTATTGTTATTCGTGGAATGTGAATTGTATGGCTCGTATTTGCACTTTGTATTTGCACTAGCAAAACAGTGGAGTTTTGCTAACCCCCGAGTATTCGGGGGGTGGATGTCTATTTTTGCATTCAGGTTTTGGAGCATAACACAGGGTCGGCACGAAGGATGATGAAAGATGAACGATACTAATCACACGAGGATCCGTTGATGTTGTATTGGTCTAGTTGTATTTTCTTTTCCGCTGCAGTATCTTTTCCTCGTTGTACGGGAGTTTATTGTATTTTGACCCCTGCGTGGGTATATGTTATGATTGAGTTGTATATTTTTATTGAAAGACCAAATCGGTCTACTGAGTCATTTAGCCTTGAAGGCATTGTCGAGATGTTAAATGTTGTTACCAGCCTGGTAGATCTTCGAGGAGAGGGTCTACGGCGTGTAATATCCCTGAGCGGATTGGGGGTGTTACATTAGGTGCTTGGAACGAAGGGCTCATCATCATCATCATCATCATCATACGAAGGTTTTTCAGAGACATCATAGGTATGGGACTTTGATTCCTTGATCTTCGTATTTTTCTTTTCGTATATACGTTACTTGATCGATCCTCTTAGGGATTCCGTTATTCTTCCGCTGCATTTATTTTCTGTGGAATCCCAACATAACCGTCACAAGAAAACATCAATCCGACTACCCGGGAATCCGAAATACGACAACGAATATGAAATTCCCTAAACTTATAGGAAATTATGAAAATGACCCAAGTGTCCGAAAATCACGATACGACGTCGGATTTGCAAACCGAAAGTCTCAACACGACCAACTCAATCATACGAACTTGTACAAACAAAGAAACAATGGAAACGAACGAGTTTTACAAGAGTCGAACGTTCATACGGCAAAACATATCATAAAATGAAATCACGTGAAAACATCACCAAAACTCGTCCAAATGGAAAAACTCCATGAATAAAGTAGATTCAAAATGTCGAAACGGTTACAAGCAAGTCGATAAAAATATGCATATACCAAAAATGGAAACTGCTAAAAATGGAAAGTTACGGATATTACATTAAGCACTTTTACAAATATTCATTAATAATTCAAATGTAACCTCCAAAATACTATAAAAAAAACATCTAAAAATACTCTAATTTCCCCTAAAAATATAAACCAAAACCATTAAGCTATTTCCATACCACCTAACTCCACCTCTATGAATACTATACAAAAAATTCTGTAAGGCTCTTACTTTTCCCAAAAATAAGAGACAAACCAAACTCAATAATCAATGTTCATACCATCTTCAGCTCGAGAAAATACTTAGCCCCCAAGTCTCTAATCTCGTCAATATTTTCTGTTGAATATGTACGTGGGTCCTGGTGAAAAAACTGCAAGAACGACAAAAAACAAATAATGATTAACAAAAAAAGGCAAATTAAAGATATAATTAGCCCTAAACATGTTCAATTTTCAAATAAACACATCTTTCATATATAGCTCCTATGAAGCAACAGAGTTGAAATGATAACTCAAGAAGACATCAACATCGATACCTTGTTGTTTGCTTTCAAGAAATGATCGGGATCCAAAGTCTGGTATTATTATTGCTCTTCATACCCCACATGAACCCCAGAAATTGAACCTCTTTTCATTATACAAATTGAAAAAAAAACCATAAAAATTTGTATCACTAGAGATCCGAATATATTACAAACCCACACCAGCCTTTACCACCAGACATGGTACTAAAAAAGAATGATGAAACTCGCACCAAAAATCAAAACCAGAAAATTTATTTAGTAATTCCTTGTAATCTCTAAATAATTCAGCTTCCTTGCAAGAAAAATTTCTAAGATCAATTTATTATTATTATTTATGATATTATTATTATTATTTATTATATTATTATTATACTACTATTTGTTTTTTTTTTGGGGGGGGGGGGGGGGGTAATTACGTTCCCTCTTTAATCAAAAGTAGATTAATTTTTCATGAAAAGTCTGAAGGATGGTGTCAAAATACAATAAATAGGAGAAGTAAATACATCAAAGGATCGGGAATATCATCAGCTATTTGATATATTTCGAAACATGCAATGGCTTTCAGGGATATAATGATGATTATGAAGAATATAACAATCAAAAGGATAACTTACAAGAACCATCCAATCCCCACACCACAACAAGGAAGTCGTTCCTCCCTAAAAAGCAGCCTTTCTTCAGAAACAGCATAACCTAGAATCACCCAAAAACAGAGGTAAAAGAAAAAAAGAGGTTAAAACCAGTAATAATTTGATGACGTTCATCCTGACATTACCGATGGTGTACAAACTCTCAACCTTATCAATGAATCAATTTGTATATAATCACAAGATCGACCACTGGCATTTGGATTATCTAAACTACTGAATTTGGAATTACTTGTAGCAACTGTATCAAGAATATTAGAACAAGAATTGTAAACAATTAACATAACAGAAAAAAATCATATCAATACTAAAACATTGGGGCTTCTTATTCCTGTTCCCTCTATTTTCAAACCAATCAAAATGTAAGAGAATGGTAGAAATTTACATTTTTAGGTTAGATTTTATACAAAGAGAGAGAAATACTTGAAAACAATAGTATTGAAATTACCTCCAAAGCAGTAGAACACTCCTTCTCCATCCAACCGACATCCAAAATTTGTATTTAATTACAAGGATATCTTAAACCCTAATTTAAGAAATTTTAGTAACAATAATCAGATTTAAGAAAACAAATCCAAATAAACGTAAGAAAGATCTAAATCACAAATTAAAGAAACATTTCATAAATAAATTCAAACAATTACCATTTATTAACCATCAAGATTTTAATGGAAGTGAGATCAAAAATTGGATCAATCGAAGTGAGATTGAAATTGGAGAGGTAGAACACTTGTAAGGTTATTCAAATTCAGAAACAACAATTACCATTTATTAACCATCAAGATTTTAATGGAAGTGAGATCAAAAATTGGATCAATCGAAGTGAGATTGAAATGGGAGAGGTAGAACACTTGTAAGGTTATTCAAATTCAGAAACAACAAGTGACCTAAATATAATTAATCTGAATCATCCAAACACACAACCAACTCAATATTAACAATAAAAAACCCTAATAAAAAATTAACAACAAGCGCACTCAAATAAACGAAAATTTTACTTTCTTATACTTCAATTATAGCTTTAAATTGATGAAAATTTTCAAGAGATTAGTGGTCGAAGCTGCTACACTCAGATCGATGGACGAAATGGGCAGAGAGATGCAGAGTGATGAGAAATTCGTGAAGGACGCGAGGATTATAACCTTAAATCGACAGAAATTAGTATGGAATTAGTGAAAGATTTGTGAGGTTGGGGTTTTTGGTCTCCTTGCTACACAAAGAGATAAGTGAGAGAGAGAGAGAATTTTGAGTGAAAACTGAGCCGATCGATAGAATGGATTAACGTCGAATTAAAAAATAAATAAATAAAAAATAAAAACAA
Organism: Orobanche coerulescens; assembly: GCA_033398695.1. Taxonomy (NCBI): domain Eukaryota; kingdom Viridiplantae; phylum Streptophyta; class Magnoliopsida; order Lamiales; family Orobanchaceae; genus Orobanche; species Orobanche coerulescens. The sequence continues at coordinate 124,590,912 of CM065819.1, read as the reverse complement.
CAACTTAGAGATCGGTTGATTATGATGACAGGTCTTTTATTTCTACCCATTGGTGTCATAGTGGACCCAAGTGTATATAAAAGACCGCTTATAAGTAATATGAGGTCTCTTCTATCAAAGAGACCAGCTGTTGAATCTAAGCGGTCTCTTTTAGATGGTCTCTTTGACCATTTTTGTAGTAGTGACAGTTTCCACCATAAAGTGATTTTGATTTCCTTGACATGGCTAGTAATTTGTGGCAACAATCTCAATTAAGCATCAAAGACCAACTAAACAAAGAAGTGCAGTTAGTGGGCAAAAAGTACTATACTGTGTAAAGTTGGAAAAACATATATAGGACTAGCTCTGAACATATTTCTTAAATTTGGAGTGTTTTAGCATTTGGTGAAATGAAGTATACAACAGGAAGTGAAACCAAAGGCACTCAAGAGTTTTTCTACTATTAGGAAAGGACAATTATATTGTTTATCAAATACATGAATTAGGATGGATAAGTGCTTAATAGATAGATACGAGATGACTAATAAATAGCCAAATTACCTTCCAAAGCTCCTTTTTAACTCCAAGTTCTTCTGCAAAATTAAATCCGAACCATTATGCTCAAAATCAATCTTCTGAACCAGTCTTGTCTTGCATGTGAATATGCTACTACAAAAAGAGGAAAGAGATTAATATTATCATTCAATCAACAACTAATAAATGCAATCTGTAATTCTAAATTGATATATAGACATAATACGAGTAAGAATTAAACCTTGATGTTTTCTTAGGTCCTATCCCCAACACTTTTGTTTTCTTTTTCAGTAAAAAAAGAATATATTATAGTAAATTTTAAAGCTTTTACAAGAAAGGCATTTGTAGGACATACACCGAACGAACAAAAGAAATCATGTATACACCTTTAATATCAAGCAACGAATGCAAACAAGCTCTTCTAATCTTCCATTGAAATATTTTTTAAACCGCAAATAAACCAATCAGGTCCTGAAACCTGGCCTAACACTCTCAAAATCCAAAATAAGCTCTCTCAACTTAAAATTTTAACAGCTCATATAATTTGAAAAGTTTTAATTGCATGCCAAACACTAAATTAGTAACACACTGACCAAGTCAAATCCAAAACAAGCTCTCTCGACTCGAAATTTAACAGCTCAAATAATCTGAAAAGTTTCAATTGCAAACCAAACACTAATGTACTAACACTTCAATTGATTCGAGAGCAGTTAAATTGAGCGATTATCACACAAGCTCAAAGTATAATTCTCAAATAATTTGAAAATTTTCAACTGTGTGCAAGGACAAACCCAAATTACAAGGAATAGGCTTCATTATTTGTTATCAGTTAGAGTGTTAGCAACACAACCTAGCAAATTACACAAAATGATAGCCAATAATTAACTTATTTTTTGGCATAACTTAATCTATAAAACCAGCTTTAAGGCATAAAACATAATGAAAACCACAAGTTGACATTCTCATAATTCAATACCTTAGCCAATGTAAAAATTAAGGAAAAATAATAATTCAATTTGAATTCGAAAGAACTATGCAATGAAAGAATTTACCTAGTGATTAACGAGTCAATTGAGTTAAATTTGTTAAAAAGTAATTTGAATATGCCCCAAATCCTTTCTACTCGATATTCATATTGGATGTGTGTTCACGTTAAGACCATCAGAATTCAGAACCCCTCGCTGTACCTCCACCACAATAATAACAACAAACAGCCCTAATTTAATTAACAAATTTGTGTATGAATTACTATATAGAAAGTACATAATTCGAACCCATTTCAATTCAAGGAATTCCAACGAACTACACATGTAAGAAATTTTACAGAAAACAAATAAATCTAGTTCAAGAAATCAAAAAATCATATAGAATCTTGATTATATATAGCAAAGAAAAAAAACCGCAATTAAATTATATATAAACAACAAAAAACTAAAATATCTTGAAAAAATTCCAAACAAATCCAGAACCCTAGACATTAAGATTAAATCTAAACCCCAAAAATTAAGTGATGTTACCATGAATTATACAAAGGTTGGTATCTTCGTAAACAAAGAACCACTAAGCTTCAGATTCCGCGACGATGTCGTAGTTTTAGAAGTGGAACTCCGAATTCTCGATGTCATTGCGATGGTTCAGGGGCTAAAGCTGACGCTTCTTGACTCTACCTATTTGTCAGCAGATTTCCGTGCAACTTTAGTTTCTAATTTCGTTTTTGCATAGCTTCAATGGAGGAAGAAATTGAAAAGGAGAAATCGAAAGAGGATATATCGAAGGAAGAAGAAGACCTAATTAATTAAGGGGAGGAAGAGGAGAGAGAGTAGGGAGTGAACAGGTTAAGATTATAGACGAGGATCGGTTTTCAATGATAGCCTTATATAGCACACATAAAAGACCCGTTAAGTTAAATAACTGGTCCCTTATGTCTCTCCCTTAATCTTCTACGTGGGCCCTATAACACATTAGAGATCTGTTATCTCTGATATTAGATCTCTTACGTCAAAGAGACCTGTTGTGTTAGCTAACAGGTCTTTTATTATAGGTCTCTTTGACCATTTTTGTAGTAGTGATACTCAATGGGAAATGATAAAATATTATGCACGAAAAAACTACAAGAATATTATATATATATCAATATATCTGTAGAATCGAATTGAATCCAGCAAATATTACGGATATTATGAATTATATAAATCTTATACTATTTTAGGTTAATTATACACTTTATAATTACCATCATTAAACATAAGAAGATGTTACACAGAAGTACTAGATAAGAGGCTATCCAGGAGAACCATAAGAAGATAAAACGCAGAAGAACCATAAAAAAACCACTATATGGGAGAACGATAAGAAGATGTTATAGGGGAAAACCAAAAAATATGTTATACGAGGGAGAACCATGAGAATTTGCTAGGTGGGAGGATCAATAGGAGATCCTATATGGGAAAAACATAATAAGATATTAAATGGGAGAATGATAAAATATGTTGCATGGGAGAACCATAAGAATATTCAAACATTGAAGAATATTAAGAAGATGCTACACGTCAAAAATATAAAAAGATGTTACACATGATAACGATAAGAAGATATTGAAGGGGATAACGATAAGCAAATGCTACATGGAAAAGCCATAAACACATGATACACGGAAGAACATAGGAAAATGCTATATAGAAGCACCATAAGAATAGTTTATTGACGAGAACCACGAGAAGGTATTAAGCAGGATAATTGTAAGAAAATTTTAAATGGAAGAACAACAAGAAAATATTATACGAGAGAACCATAAGAATGATATATATATATATATATATATATTGTATATCGAGATATGTAAATTATTTACTAGATATAATGAAAATCATGAACATCATGAAATTATAAAATCTTATACGAATTTAGGTAAATCATATAACTTACCAGACACATAATAAGACGTTAACAAAATTTTCGACAACATGTGAGATATTTTGAAATTAGATTTGTTATTAGATAATAAAATATTTTCAAAATTTGCATTAATTTTAAAAATTTACTTAAAAAGGGTTAATTATACAAAATATTATTATTGTATTTTGTTGGTTATTATATTTTATTGAATATCTAGGATTGTGATGCGGTGATAAATATTTATATTTTGCAATATAACCTCAAAACTTGAAAATTTGTATATAATATATAATATTATTCATCTTATTAATATGTTTTTATTATGTTTAATCTGATATATGTTTATTTTTATATTTGTCTCTTAAGTAAATAAAAAAATTATGTCCCGTCGAAAGTCGACGGGTCATGCACGGGTAAAATTTTATAAAGGAGTTGAAACCTCTGCATATATGAAGAAAATCCTACTATCAAAAGTAAACTTAATTACCAAGAAAAACTAATAAATTAAGAAATTACTATTCATTGACCATGCAAATTTGACTGGCCATGCTGGTTGACTGACCACTCGTTTTATATATTAGACGGACCAAATGGAGTGGTCTGACTGACTACGCCGGTTGAAAGACCACTCGTTTTATACCGAATTGTTGAATGTCCACCCTTTGTATTGAGGAATAGTATTATTGACTATTGAGTTCATTATATAATATGAATCCAGAAATAATACGAAAGATATATGTGGTTGGATTGATCGGAATATTTATGTAATTTGTTCAATTTTCTCTTATATATTACGAGTATATAATGCATTATGGACCCAAATCATGATATATTATCTTTTCTATCATAGTTTTTCTTGGATTGATATATATAAATATCTCTTTCACACCAATTTACTTTCAATACAAATCACAATGGTTGGTTCTTGATTCACAAACTCTCAATAGTGCCAAATTCTTCATATTTTGACATCTTTTCACTTAATTCTTTTTTGAGTTTGCATTTTACTAACACTCACATGCCCAATGTCATCCCTTAGATCATCTCACCCCTAAAGAGATCAACAAAATCAAGCCTATTATCCAAAAATCTCACAATGAGTTCATTTCCTAATCTGACCTTTCATTTTTTTTGACCTTGATGAGCTAGAAAAACACCATATCCTAAAATGGCTGTCTTTGCATAAACAAAACGAACCTTTTCCCACTCGTCGAGCCAATATAGTTATTCGTGTTAATAACACAACAAACGAACTCATTATCGACTTGGTCGGAGGTCTAATTCTCTCAGAAAAACTTTACAAAGGCCACAACTATCCATTATTCACATGTATATATATGAGCTTTTACAATCCAACAACCTATCTTTATCCATAATTTCAAGATTCGATTTTTACAAGAGGCTCAACTTATCAGAAATTACATGACTACCCCTAACTACATGCTGGTTCCGAAAGGCTGCAAGGAAAAGAGTCATCAGAGCTGCATATTTCCAAATAGGAGGTACATCCAACATTTGGGCCCAGTCTGTCAAGGGCGTAAGCTTGCTAATCGATGTTGAGGCTTCCAATACATCGACCGACTGAAATCCTGATTGACGAAAGCAGAAGACACTAATTTCCATAGTCAGAAAAATCGAACATAACCATCACTGATCATGAACTTATATGGCCCAACTGGGAATTTCACATACCGCTCGACTAACATGGCCGAGGTCGTGTTCGCTGCTACTTTGCCCATTTTTATGCCTTTTCGCTTTACTTTAGATTCTAGTGCATTTATTTGACAATCCTGGGGGTTCGAATCTCCGTCTTACTTATTTAAGTCCCTAAGTGTTATGGAAACACTTAAGATTCATACAAAGTAAAGCAAGCATAATCTCGTCCTAACAAATATAAAATCGAGTGCCCAACGATACAATTATTTAACATTTATGCCCAAATCAACTCAATAATAACTCTAAAATATGTGTAAAATCACGTGAGTACAATAGTTTTCTTACGGTTGCCCTTATCCTCCTTCTTGAACCATCTTTCTAGAAATCTTTTCTCTTCTTTATCAAGAGGACCTCGTAAGGACTCCAATTTGATTGTTGGCTTTGCAGTTTTAAGCATTCCATGCAGGTCAGTCAATGATATCTCCATTCTGTTCATGTTATAATTCATTTTAAACCCTAAGCCCTAAGCTCTAAACCCTAAATCTTAAACCCTATAATCATAACCATCATCATGAAGTGAATGCAGAATGATGTTAGTAGCCAACTCTTGGTTATAGAGAAAATTAATCATTGCCATATTGTCAAAGTACCCAATCGTCTTCAACACATGAGGCCCAACCGACTTTCCTTTATCGAGCCTATCATTGAGAAATATCTTGGAGTTTTGAAAGCTATCAATTCGATCTTACTCTTGAAACATGTTCTTAAACTGTTGGATAATAGTGTATGCATCCATGTTTTCAAATTGTTTTTGATTTGAATCCGTGCGCGCTAAAACAGGCGTGTGACATCAACAAAATGTTCCTTAGTATATGTAATATCCGGAATTTCTACTACTGATGTTTAATATTATTTTATCCGAGTTATATTGTACAGCGTGGAATCTGTACAGTAGAGATAAAATAAATAAAGGACTCAGATATCAGTATCGGTATAATTGTCGTATTTGGTCGACAATTACATTTGAGGATATTGTGTATCAGGTTGTCGTACTTTTGATATTGGGTATATCGTATGATGATATTATTGGATTCAGTGTTTGTGTTCAGTGTGTCTTATGTTCGCTTTTGGTATGTCGAGACGTTGGACAAGAATCATGGAAAATGGCTAAGTATAGCCTTATTAGCGCACGCCGATATTCATGCATAACGACGCTATCGCGTGATTAGCGCACGCCACGTTTATAGGTTAGCGACGCTAGTGCGCATGCATCGGAAGGAATCTGCGTGTGGACCCTACCGCCGCGCACGCTCGGTAAGTCAACGGTTGTTGTCTCGAAGTATTAGCGCACGCTAAAGATTAGCTTAGCGCACGCTAACTATATATCACCAACAAGGAATCTTATCCTTGCTAGATGTCATTTAATGTGGGGGCGAGTGGTAGGTGAACACCGTAGTAAGTCAACTTCGGATAGCGCACGCTAAGAGTAAGGACTTGCGTACGCTAGACATGATGATTTACGACGTTAATGCATGGGCATTACGTACGTAAGGTAGTTTACGGCAAGACAAGAGCCTCTGAGCTGATAGCGCACGCTAACAAATTCGATTAGCGCACGCTAGCTAGCGCACGCTAAACATAATGGTTTAGCGCACGCTAGTAAGGTATTCTATATAAAGGGACAAACAGTGTCATGAAGCATTTCGTCCATTTCTTTCCTTTCACCCGATAGAGACAACCTTGGGAGAACATTTGGAGTTCCTAAACACCGAGAGATGATGATCTTTAACAAGATTAAGATGGAGAGCATGGATTCAAGCCTTGTTCTTCAAGTTATTCATGATTCTTGGAATGGAGTCTAGTGTTCTTATTCTTGGTCCATCCAATCCGTAATTTTCGTATCCTCTTGATGATAGTTCGCTTTTCTTGGATGATTTCATGTAAGGAGCATGTCGATAATCATATGATGATGTTATATGGGATTCAATGGAATTTTGATAAGAGTCTGATGTTAGTTAAGATTCTTCATACTATAAGGATGTTGATTCGCTTAACCCGATCTAAGATGGATTTCAATCTTGTTAATTATATTGATCGATTTAGAGGAGTTAAATCATGATACGAGGTTGAATTCGGATTGAATATGATATGATCCTTGTTATCGAGTCGGTTTGATTGTTGGTGTTATTATTGATATATGGACAATGATATGATCCTTGTGATAGTTATGGTGTTGTTTATCTTCAAGAGATATGGAGATTCATATCTCCCTTCATTCGGATTCGTAGTTGCAAGATGTTAGTCGATGCTTGATTGCATGCCATCAGCATAAGATTAGCGCACGCTAAGCTTACCGCTAGCGCACGCTAACGGGACAACTTAGCGCACGCCACGTTATGCGCTTAACGTGCGCTAAGTAGGCAGATAAAGGCAAGATTTTTGTGTTTTGATTATGAATTCGTGATGGTTTGACTTGGTTGGTTCGACCGTGTTTATTCGAGGTTGTGTTGAACCGCTGAGTTCGATTGGTTAGTATTGTCATTGTTGATTGTTATCGGATATGTGTTATTTGATTTCTTCGATAGGTTGAGATTGTCGATCGGTGATTATAACCGGATATTGCGGTCGTTCGAGTATGTCCATTGTATTGCTTTTGATCGGGCCGAGGAGTTCGAGACAAAGGCAATGTGTTCGACAAATGTACTTCGTGGTACGGTATCGAGGCAAGTTATTACTTGCTCGTTATAATATTTAATGAATGGTTTCGCTTTCATTTCGCTTTATAATGCATATAGCGATGATTATTATTGTGAACTCGGGTATTCGGATCGCATATCGCTCTTTCGATTCTCGGGAGATAAATCATAATGTATATGCTTATCTCATTATTGGTATGTTCGAGTATCAAGGTTACATTATGGTAAAGACGAGGATATGAGTATCTATAGTTCATTGTTCGTATGGATCGCCGAGCATTGAGGATAATCGTCGGTGATGATCGACATCGAGATTTCTCCCGAAGGACTCGGGCAAGTATCTTATATCGATTCAATTAGAGTTAGTGATTTGATCATGCGTATTATCATTCATGTTGTCGAACATGAGGTCGTCTTAATTGATTTGTCATATTGTCGCTCATGTTGCGTTGTTCATGATGATGAACATATTGTTTTGCATATGTGTATGCATATTGTGTTGTTTATGTTGTGTTGATCCGATGGGATCGCGCGATCTATGCTGAGGGCGCTGGATCGGATGTCGACCTCGTGTTGGTACGACGGGATCATCTTGGGATCTATGCCGAGGGCGCCGGATCATCGGACGGGTTTTTCCACCTCGTGTTGGTCCGACGGGATCATCTTGGGATCTATGCCGAGGGCGCTGATCGCTTGGATTACCCAAGATTGTGTTATTGTTGTGCATATGTATATTGTTGGTTATCCACCTCGTGTTGATCTTGTAGATCATCTTGGGATCTATGCCGAGGGCGCTAGATCATGGGATTTCCATTGAGTATACATAGTTGTTATTGTTTTTGAGCATATTGACGTTGTCATATGAGTATGCATTTGTAGGTCTTGTGTTAGGACCCCGTCCGCATTGCATTGTTCTCGATATCGGATTAGACCGATATGATTATCGTGGCACATCATATCTCGAGGTATGTTCCATATTTTCCTTGGTCTTGTCTTTGGTGGACAATTGGTTATCGTCTTGGGATTTGATGATTTTATTCGATGGATCGTATTGGTCGAAATGGTAGATTTCCGTATCGTGAGTTGGTTATGATAGTTTGAGGATCTTGAGTATTGTTTGAGGTACAATACAAATATTATGTTCGAGTTTAATGGTTATTCGATGAGAATTACTTGAGTAAGTAAAGTCATGGCGGTAAGATTACATTGGTCGTATTCTTATTCTCATTGGTATGTATTCTTAATGTGATGTGACGGTTATCATTGTTGGATATTATGGCCGACCCGTCGTGGGATTTCTTTTAGGTTCTCGAGTATCGAGCTTGTAGCGGTCGTGAAGAGATGAGCTTCCTGAGGATACGGCTAGGACATGTTGTGTGCATTGAGTTTTTGATTGGTTCTCGTATTCCGCTAGAGTATCCTTATGGTTGGTCTTTTTCCCGCGTGAGTATTTTGAAATGACCTTTGGTATCCGTAACCGAGGTTGCTTTGGAAGTCGCTTTTCTAAACTTTTGAGTGTCTACTGTTTGGCCTCGCGATTTCAAATGAGTTTTTACGACGGTTTTTGATAAATGGATTTTATAAGTCTTTGTGAATTTTTAAAGTTAGTACCGTTGGCCTCTTGGGCATTTGTAAATGTTTGTGAAAATTTCTTTTTAGCCTTGTGGGTTCCATCTCGGCCCACTACCGTAATATTTCCTGTTAAATGGGGTGTTACGAATATGGTATCGGAGCTTAGGTTGAGAAAGCCTAGGCATTTGGGTCGAGTTGGGTCGTGTTTTTGTCGCGTCATTCGAGTTTTCGATTGACAAATATTAGAGCCGTGAGTTTTTGTTGTTCACTCAGCTTATGTGTTATGTGATTTACCAAGATCGTGATCGGGCTTGTTATAACTTTTCCAAATGGTGTTAACGAGATTCTCTGGAATGAGATGTATTGTGTTCTTGAGTCGAACCGAGTTTGCCAACGTGTGTTTTGATAATGTCCGTGTCGAGTATTTTCTAGAGCCGAGACATGTGCCAAGATTACGGGAATCGTCGGCTTCACGATCCGTAAGTATTTGGATTTTGAATTTCATTGAGATTTATTGTCGTTCTAAGTTGATACGTTTGAGATTCAGAGATATTATGCGTTACATGATAAGGTGACAGAGTTGGGACAGATTGATGATCTTGAGGAGTTATGATTTCGAGAATCAGTATGTTGGTTAGATTCTGGAACGAAATTATGTATTCGGGAGAAGGGCTATGGATTGTCGAGAAGAACATGTAGTCATGTTAGTTCATTTTGTGATATATATGAACTGCTTTTGAGCATTTGAAAATGATACTTTTAAAAATGAAAGTCTAACGGATGTTTAACGGAAAATGAATTTTGGCCGAGACCAAATAGATTTTGAAATGGTTTTATAACTCAGGAATTGAAGTCCGAAAAGGGGTTTTCTACTTTTAAACTTTTGTAATGCGGAACGAGTTACGGGCTAAGACCCTAATGTTTCAAACGGCTTTTCTGCTTTTCTTAAAACTCCAGAGACTTGTAAAACACTTTACCAATCGCTTACCTATGTTATTTCCGCCTTCGAGGCTTTGGTTTACTTGTTCAAATTGAACCTCTGGAAGTCTTTCATTGTGTGGATTTGTTTCAATATTTTGCCATATCATATTTAAGGTGATCCAGGATGGGTTAATGACTGACGTTGCAAGTCATGTGTGGAAAAGGAGTTTAGTCGGAATTTATATATTGAGATTTTGGAACTCGATCGTGTGGTTTTCCGATGGAATATCAGTGGATATTGGTGACGAACCGAATTGGTATACAGGAGTATGGATATAGTCGAGCATTTGCATACTTTTCATTTTTAAAACTTCGAAATCGTGTGGATTCGAAGGAGATCATATCAAATACTTGGCACCATCGAGCCAAGTTAATTTTTCAAAATTGATTTTGTGGTCTTACCAAAATTTATGTTTTGAGTTTTCAAACTCTTGATAGAATTTTCGAAAATTTGTCTTTTGACAAGAATATATGATTTCAAACTGGTTTTGAAAATGTGATTGATATACATACGCATTTAGTGCATAGTGCATATCATATTGATGGTACGATGGAAATGGAATTCGAACTTCAAGATGTTAGTTTGATTATCCGGTGATGATCGGTTGAGTTATCGATAAGAGAAATATGTTGCGTGTTGTAGATTCATGCACATAATATTATTTTGGAAACTTGGGATTTTGTGAAACCGAACATATGTGCTATGTGATTCCATTGGTATGGTAGTAGCGCGATTTTACCTTACCGATTCTCGAATGATTTCCTTGTAAGCGTAGATTTGGGGATGGTGACCCCATACCGGTTGTTTTAGATAGTGAGTGGTCGTTTCACTCCGTGTATGATCGGGTATGTTCGTCGGTTTGTGATTGGTTGTTCATATGCCGAGGGGTATGTTCGCATCGGATATGTTTATTGAGATCCACCGTATGTGATCGGTGTGTCGCTTTTGAGAATTTTGCTTTTTCGTATATCCGCTTTCTCGTGGTTCCGTGTTGATAGTGTTGGAGTTTACCGTGTGAAGGTATTCTCGATTTCCGCTGATCGCTCGTTGGTTGTATTGGAGTTTATCACGTTGATGATATTCTCGATTGTGTTTTGACCTCTCGGTTGGTCGATTGGAATTTATCATGTCGATGATAAATTCGGTTGATTGTTGATCATTGTTGGTGATCATCCGAGCGCTCGATTGTCTATCGATGTTTCGGGATTCGCTTGCCATTGTATTGAGCAGCTTGTTTCACGTATACATCGGATATTATTCGCTTTATCGAATTGAGACTTGATTATGTAATCAAAGCATGTGATTTGATTCGGGCATTGTTTGATCCAAGATGATATATTTTGTTGAGAATCGTGGAATTGTGATCGTAAGCGTATTGAGACTGATCAGTGAGAACGTCGCTAGTATCTCCTGAGATCGCCGACTGCGTATTTGGAAGTATGCTCTTTTGGATATTCGGTAATGATGATGATAAATCGTTGTCGTGATGGTTTTGGGATATTTTGAGTTGAACGGTATGTTTGTTCGCTTTATGATGGATTGCAAGTTTCGAGGACGAAACTTATTTTAAGGGGTGTAGAATGTAATATCCTAATTTCTACTATCGATGTTTAATATTATTTTATCCGAGTTATATTGTACAGCGTGGAATCAGACAAGAGAGATAAAATAAATAAAGGACTCGAGATATCAAGATTCGGTATAATTGTCGTATTTGGTCGACAATTACATTTGAGGATATTGTGTATCGTTGTCGATTTTTTTGATATCGGGTATATCGTATGATGATATTATCGATTCATGTTTGTGTTCGGTGTGTCTTATGTTCGCTTTTGGTATGTCGAGACGCTGACAAGAATCATGGAAAATGGCTAAGTATAGCCTTATTAGCGCACGCCGATATTCATGCATAACGACGCTATCGCGTGATTAGCGCACGCTACGTTTATAGGTTAGCGACGCTAGTGAAGACAGATCGGAAGGAATCTGCGTGGACCCGGCCGCTTGGCGCACGCTCGTAAGTCAACGGTTGTTGTCCTCGAAGTATTAGCGCACGCTAAAGATTAGCTTAGCGCACGCTAACTATATATCACCAACAAGGAATCTTATCCTTGCTAGATGTCATTTCGAATGTGGGGGCGAGTGGTAGGTGAACACCGTAGTAAGTCAACTTCGGATAGCGCACGCTAAGAGTAAGGACTTGCGACGCTAGACATGATAATTTACGACGTTAATGCATGGGCATTACGTACGTAAGGTAGTTTACGAAGCAAGACAAGAGCCTCTGGAGCTTGATAGCGCACGCTAACAAAGTCGATTAGCGCACGCTAAGGCTAGCGCACGCTAAACATAATGGTTTAGCGCACGCTAGTAAGGTATTCTATATAAAGGGACAAACAGTGTCATGAAGCATTTCGTCCATTTCTTTCCTTTCACCCGATAGAGACAACCTTGGGAGAACATTTGGAGTTCCTAAACACCGAGAGATGATGATCTTTAACAAGATTAAGATGGAGAGCATGGATTCAAGCCTTGTTCTTCAAGTTATTCATGATTCTTGGAATGGAGTCTAGTGTTCTTATTCTTGGTCCATCCAATCCGTAATTTTCGTATCCTCTTGATGATAGTTCGGTTTCTTGGATGATTTCATGTAAGGAGCATGTTGGATAATCATATGATGATGTTATATGGGATTCAATGGAATTTTGATAAGAGTCTCGGATGGTAGTTAAGATTCTTCATACTATAAGGATGTTGATTCGCTTAACCCGATCTAAGATGGATTTCAATCTTGTTAATTATATTGATCGATTTAGAGGAGTTAAATCATGATACGAGGTTGAATTCGGATTGAATATGATATGATCCTTGTTATCGAGTCGGTTTGATTGTTGGTGTTATTATTGATATATGGACAATGATATGATCCTTGTGATAGTTATGGTGTTGTTTATCTTCAAGAGATATGGAGATTCATATCTCCCTTCATTCGGATTCGTAGTTGCAAGATGTTAGTCGATGCTTGATTGCATGCCATCAGGCATTAGCGCACGCTAAGCTTACCGCTAGCGCACGCTAACGGACAACTTAGCGCACGCCACGTTATGCGTTTAACGTGCGCTAAGTAGGCGCAAAGCGTATTTTTGTGTTTTGATTATGAATTCGTGATGGTTTGACTTGGTTGGTTCGACCGTGTTTATTCGAGGTTGTGTTGAATCGTTGAGTTCGATTGGTTAGTATTGTCGGTTGTTGATTGTTATCGGATATGTGTTATTTGATTTCTTCGATAGGTTGAGATTGTCGATCGGTGATTATAACCGGATATTGCGGTCGTGTTCGAGTATGTCCATTGTATTGCTTTTGATCGGGCCGAGGAGCTCGTAGACAAAGGCAATGTGTTCGACAACAACTTCGTGGTACGTATCGAGGCAAGTTATTACTTGCTCGGTTATAATATTTAATGAATGGTTTCAGCTTCATTTCGTTTATAATGCATATAGCGATGATTATTATTGTGAACTCCGGGTATTCGGATCGCATATCGTTCTTTCGATTCTGGGAGATAAATCATAATGTATATGCTTATCTCGCTTATTGGTATGTTCGAGTATCAAGGTTACATTATGGTAAAGACGAGGATATGAGTATCTATAGTTCATTGTTCGTATGGATCGCCGAGCATTGAGGATAATCGTCGGTGATGATCGACATCGAGATTTCTCGAAGGACTCGGGGCAAGTATCTTATATCGATTCAATTAGAGTTAGTGATTTGATCATGCGTATTATCATTCATGTTGTCGAACATGAGGTCGCCTTAATTGATTTGTCATATTGTCGTTCATGTTGCGTTGTTCATGATGATGAACATATTGTTTTGCATATGTGTATGCATATTGTGTTGTTTATGTTGTGTTGATCCGATGGGATCGCGCGATCTATGCCGAGGGCGCCGGATCGGATGTCCACCTCGTGTTGGTCCGACGATCATCTTGGGATCTATGCCGAGGGCGCTGGATCATTGGACGGGTTTTTCCACCTCGTGTTGGTCCGACGATCATCTTGGGATCTATGCCGAGGGCGCTGGATCGCTGGATTACCCAAGATTGTGTTATTGTTGTGCATATGTATATTGTTGGTTATCCACCTCGTGTTGATCTTGTAGATCATCTTGGGATCTATGCCGAGGGCGCTAGATCATGGGATTTCCTGAGTATACATAGTTGTTATTGTTTTTGAGCATATTGACGTTGTCATATGAGTATGCATTTGTAGGTCTTGTGTTAGACCTGTCCGCATTGCATTGTTCGATATCGGATTAGATCGATATGATTATCGTGGCACATCATATCTCGAGGTATGTTCCATATTTTCCTTGGTCTTGTCTTTGGTGGACAATTGGTTATCGTCTTGGGATTTGATGATTTTATTCGATGGATCGTATTGGTCGAAATGGTAGATTTCCGTATCGTGAGTTGGTTATGATAGTTTGAGGATCTTGAGTATTGTTTGAGGTACAATACAAATATTATGTTCGAGTTTAATGGTTATTCGATGAGAATTACTTGAGTAAGTAAAGTCATGGCGGTAAGATTACATTGGTCGTATTCTTATTCTCATTGGTATGTATTCTTAATGTGATGTGACGGTTATCATTGTTGGATATTATGGTGACCCCGTCGTGGGATTTCTTTTAGGTTCTTGAGTATCGAGCTTGTAGCGGTCGTGAAGAGATGAGCTTCCTGAGGATACCGGCTAGACATGTTGTGTGCATTGAGTTTTTGATTGGTTCTCGTATTCCGCTAGAGTATCCTTATGGTTGGTCTTTTTCATTGCGTGAGTATTTTGAAATGACCTTTGGTATCCGGTAATCGAGGTTGCTTTGGAAGTCGTTTTCTAAACTTTTGAGTGTCGGCTGTTTGGCCTCGCGATTTCAAATGAGTTTTTACGACGGTTTTTGATAAATGGATTTTATAAGTCTTTGTGAATTTTTAAAGTTAGTACCGTCGTTGGCCTCTTGGGCATTTGTAAATGTTTGTGAAAATTTCTTTTTAGCCTTGTGGGTTCCATCTCGGGGCCCACGGCGCTGTAATATTTCCGGTTAAATCTGGGGGTGTTACAGTATAGCTCTCAGCCTTTATTTGAGCGTTTGTCGTGCCCAGTTGGAGAACAAGGATAAGATTGTCAAGGACCAACTCCTTCCTCTCTTGCCAGAAAACTATTCTCGAATTTTATTGTCAATCGAGAAAGTTCGATCCATTTAGTTTCTCCTTTTCAATGCTGATCACAAGTTAAAAGAGGATGCTTTTAAAGTAATAGGATAGTTGGTGATGGTATGGGCATAACCGGTGCGCGGAGCATAAAACGGTGCGCAGAGCATAAAACCAAATAGCTGGTCGCAAAACGAGAAACCTCTAAATTGTATCTCATATAAGGAGGTGTTTAGTAGGATGTAATTGGCTAAATAAAGTCATATATTCGATTTATATTATGATTTAATCCATATTTAGTAAAGACTATATAATTTTAGGCCATTAGAGGTTTATATGCTCGGCCCGCATATAACTCTCTATCGTAAATCTAGACATCGGGAGATATATTCCTCAATACTTAGCAATATGGGTTTGTACAAATCCTAATGTCTATCAAATATATTTTAATATGAGATTATGAAATTAACAATATGAGTTTATATATCCACCTTCTACGATTCCTGTCATGCTACTAAATATCTCCTAAATACATTCACTAATTGTGAACGGCGCCACATTATATTAATTCATGATTCTAAAGCATATATTATACATGTATGTATTTAAGAGAATCAATTCTAAATTGCCAACATAATTAAATTTATTATTTTTTGTTGTTATTTTAATCAATTATAAATTAATTTAACAATTTAGTTTTAATTGGTGAAAGTTTGACGGGCCCACCTAATGTTTCAATAACTTTAGTTCTTGTCACAATAACTTTTACTGAATTCTCGAAATACATCTCATAAATTAATTTTGACTCAACTTGATCATGAAGCAACTCCGTTTTAGGTTTTTGCTTAGCAGCCATGCATATATCCGAGCAGCGCCGGTCCTGAGGTTCTGGATGTCCATGGCAAAAGGCAAAAAAATACTCTTTTATTATGCAAATAAAATTTTTGAAAGGGGTTTGGAACTTAGTCAATCTAGGCGGCTCATCCCCACGCCGGATCTTTATTAAATAAAACGAAAATAATACAACGGATGACATCGAGAAGAGACCCAAGAGAAAACTATTTTTTCTGCTAAAATGAGCCTACCAGGCCTAAGAAGTCACCGGCTGGTGATGCCCTTCGAATTTTGCTGTCCATGGCCGTCGCCATCACAGTCGTAGGCGAGGACCGGCCTTATATCCGAGCATACAATCCGAATCGCGGCCCAACCATATGCCCGCTGCCCAGCCACACGGCCAGCCTTGCTTCCATCCCATGATAGTTTTGCCCAGATTTTGTCATGGGGAGCGCTATTGCTTCGACAGTCTGCTGTCCGGTATAATCTTTTTAAAAAAAATCAGATTTCAAACAAAAAAAATTAATATTTATAATTTTAAATTAAAACTCCAAGTTCTAATTTATTTGAATTTTTAGGACAATTTTCATAATTGAGAATTTCATAAAATAAGAACAACCGACGAACTAAAATTTAAATCTAACAACAACAATCAAATAATAATCTTTGAATTAGGTCAAAAATAGTATGTAAAAGTGTCTCTGATATCACGTAGGATTTTGATCAAAGATAGTTTTGATGGAAACGTCAAAAATGGAGTACTAGGATCAGTGGAGTAATTAATGATGTTAGCTCTATTGATAACATTGGGAAATAGAAAACCCTAGCCGCGAAGGAAAAAAAAACCCTTTCGTCGTCACTGAACCCTAAATGCAACAAACCCCCCACCGGACTTCCCAGATCCGGCAGATCCACCCCCTCCTGCTCAGATCGGAAATGCAACCTTTAAACGCAGTCAAAAGAGACCGAGAGTAATGCCTGGAACAACTGTCACAGGATCTGCGATGCCTCAGATCCACGAGGATAATGGAGCCACTAGGGATGCCGCCCCTATAACACCCCCAAATTCGATCGGGAATATTACAGCGCCGTGGGCCCCGAGATGGAACCCACAAGGTTAAAAGATATTTTCGCAAACATTTACAAATGTCCAAGAGGCTAACGACGGTACTATTTTTTAGAAACATTCGAAAACTTATAAAATCTGTTTATCAAAACCGTCGTAAAATCTCATTTGAAAGGACAAGGCCTGAAATGCCCGAACTCAACAGTTTAAAAACATATGTTAAGCTATCGCTTATACGTACCGACAAAATAATTTAGAAAACCCTATTCAAAGTAACTTAAGATACCAGATAACGAAAGGTCATTTAAAAAAAAATACTCACGCAGCGGAAAAGACAACAGTTAAAAATACTCTAGCAGCGAAATACAACAACTGATCAGGAAACTCAATATACAAATACATGCCCTAGCCAGTATCTTCCGGGAAGCTCATCGCTTTACGACCGCTACAAGCTTGATATCCAAGAACCTAAAAAGAAAGCCCACGACGGGGTCATCCATAATACCCAACAATGATAACGATCACATCACATCAGCAATTACATACCAATGAAAATACTAAGTAAGAATACGACCAATGTAATCTCACCGCCATAACTTTACCAATTCGTGATAATAATGTTGTAAGATTAGCCACACATGCTGGAAAAGGACAGTCCATGGTCTCTTTTGCAGCAACTGAATTCGGTTGATTATCGGATCGATAGTCGTGTCATCCATATCATTATTCAAGTTCGAGATGATCTTGATGTCGCCATCATTGAGTTTGCTGATGCCTTTATTCCAAGTTCCTTCTAAAACACCACTGGCTTTGGTACGATAGATCGAACCTCTGCCTGCAGCTTTGCTGAATCCAGAAATCCAGCATCATCGTTCATCACTAATTACACCTCCGATACGAGCTCTACCATCAGTGTTTAATTTGGACCAGCCTCTTGGAGGGGCGTTTCATCGAACATCATGATCAGCACCAGTACTCCTTCTTGGACTTCTGTTATCATATCTGAAGGTATGCTTCGCCCATGAAAGAGACGCAGTAGCAACCTCGAGGGGGCTATGATATCTGGCTGTAAAAATGTGTTCATTCCTGCCTTTCCACAATTTCTAGCAAATGATACCACAAGCAAGAACTATCATACGTATAAGAATGTTCCAGATTGAGTCTAAGCCAATAAATAAGATCAGAACTAAAGAACCTCTGTTGGTCAGTGAGGGGAACAATTCTCTTCCAATTATCCACTGCGATTGGGCAGTCTCTCAGAACATGAATAATGTCCTCCAGTTGTCCTCATCCAGTCACATCCGTAAGGTGTCAGTGGCATCTTTCTTTGTTTGTCAAAAGGAAATGCCGAATCTTTTCTGGTCCATTAAATCCCCACGCAAGATCCCACACTTCCTATTTCGGAAACCACTCTCCACCTTTTACATGGTCATAAGTGGATGCCAGCGACAATTTTCCATTGATATTCCAAAGCCATCCACAAGTATCTTCCCCAATCGATACCTCCGATGGGAAAATACCCGCAATATCATCCAAGCATTCATGAGGCACAAGTTGTTTAAGTTTAAGCCAATACCAGTCTCCCTGTTGACTGCCAACTCAGCATCAATAATAATATTAGGTAAAGCATAATTCCAAAGAGGCCCTAAGGTTGGAATCCGATTATCCGCCCAGAATCTCGTATGGTTGCCATTCCCAATCAACCAGTACGAACGTCATCCCATATAGCAACCAGAGATTTCCACACAAAGGAAGCCTCACTCCTCGCAGTGATAACGGGACACTGATCTTTCATGTTATATTGCGATCGTAGAATCTGAACCCACCAAGCATACAGATTAGAAATGAGCTGATGGCCAAGTTTCATGAGAAAGGCACTATTCTGATCCTTCAACTTCCTGAAGCCAAGACCCCCTTGATTGTTTGGCATACAACATCATCCCAACTAACTAGGGACATCTTCTTCTTTCCGGAGTTTGAACCCCAAACGAATTGGCAAACCAATCTCTCTATCTCGTTACAAATACTAGCCGGGATAAGAGCTGTTTGCATGAAGTAGTAAGCACAGATTTAGCCAAAGTCACCCCCCTGCTCTCGATAACAGGTTCGCATCCCAGCTATTAAGCCTATTGCGGATCTTCTCAAGAACGAAACCATAGGTAGCAGCTTTGAGTCGTGTGTGGAATAGCAGAACTCCCAAGTACCTAACGAGATCATCCAACTTCTGAAAGCCCAATCGATTGCTAATATCCTCAGCCAAATCAGCCTCAACATTCTTAGAAAAATAAACCCGTGTTTTTGCTGCACTTACACAATGTCCTGAGAAGTGACAGTACTCAACCAGGATATTCGAAACGACATTAGCATGGGCAACAGAAGCTTCACAGAAGAGAATGAGATCATCGGGAAGAAAAGGTGCGATATGTGATGAGTCGATTCTTGATCGAATCATTCTATTCTTTTTGGTCGTGTTTTTGTTTGCTTTTTAGTATTTTGTTCTCTTTTATGAGTGGTATGTTGTGTTTTTAATTTATAGGTAGCCAAGCGAAGATTGTGGTGAAATACGCGTTTTCATAGCCAATATTGGAGTTTATGACGATCAAGAGCTAAAACGGGCCTAAAACGATAAAAGATTGAAGCAAATATCGGTCGTATTTTCTAAATTCCAGAATAATCACTCCGAATTGAGATGTGTTCTCCCTTGATATAAATTTCTCGTGAAATTAGCTTCGAAACAGTGTTGTTACCCAAAACATTATCCGGAGATGAATATTGCTGGAATGGTCGAGTAACAAACAAATGCGAGAACACTTCCGTGGGAAAAGTAAATAACACAAGATTTGCCGGGGTTGTTAGTCCCGGGCTTGAATGCTCTCGCGAGATATTATTAATACGAATACTTTGGAGTACAAATATTAATGTTAGAGTACAATTACAATGAGTGTAAAGACCCTAGTTATCTTAGATATTGAGCGTGAAGATTGCCGGAAGAACCAGATGTGATGCTCTGTGAGTTCTTGTAACAACGATGGGGTGCTGTGACGGCTGTGAGAAATCGACGGTCTCTCATAGTGTGTATTAGCTAGAAGTCTGAGCTCCTGGGCTTGCAAGTCTCTTCGAATCTGTATGGCAGGGAGTTCTTGCCTCTGCCGACTGTAAACGAGTTGAGAGGTGCTGAGGGAGAACTCCTGAGATAGATTCAAGAGAGGAAGCCGAGAGCCTGAAAGTGTATACATTTGTATGTGTTTTTCTCTGAACGGATTTCGAAACTGAGAAGAGAACTGAGCCGAGAGAACCTTTTTTCAGTTGTTGGAAGCTCTCTATTTATAGCACTAGGAGTTGCTGGGCGATCACCTCCGCGGTATTATAATAAGCGGGCGATCGTCTTTATCACATGAGTTGGTCTCCTTAAGGCCCGCAGGAGTTGTTGGCTGCCAGAAGTGCGAACCAATGAGAGGCCTACCCGCGTCCGAGTTGCTGTCATGGGAGGCCCCACTTAGGACCTTTCGGCGGGTCTGTCGGTAGGTGAGGCTGGCCTTGTCATTGACAGCTGTTGATGGTCAACGATCCATATTCCCCGGCGCCTTTCGTGGATACGCACGTGGGTGCTTGCTTTGAGATCCAGTCTTCGTAGACTTTGACGGACGATGTCCTAGTTCGTGGTACATGTCGGTCATCCTGAGTCGTGCACCAGAGTCGATCGTTGGGTGCCGAAAGGCGATCGCCTTGGGAGTCGATCGCTAGATACTCGACGGTAGACTGTTATCTTCGTTTAGGCAAGTTCGTCGTAGCTTGTTCGGTTGTGGACTCGGTCGCTCGGCTTTGTTATCGATCACCGTCAAGGCGTATAAATCGCCGCACAACAATTTCCCCCGAGCTCGCTCCGATGTTGGAAACGTGGGGTGAGGTGGTTCTACTGGCGATCGCTTAACTTTGACGAGTGACTGCATTTTGCGGAACTGGCGATCGTCTTTGAGCGGAATGACTTTGAATATGGACGACCAGTTCAGTCACTGAAATGAGCGGGAAATGACAGCGGTCGTGGAAAAGTCTCCGGGGCACGTGTCGGGTTCCTGTTTGGGGAGACCGACGGTTAGTTATGACTCCTCGCCTGGCGTGTCCTTGAAACAACGCGTATGCGGGTTTCAAGGGAGCATTAATTGTGATGGTTGCACTTCGGCCCCTGAGATTCTCCTTAATTGCATGGAAGTCCCTGCCTTCTCCTATAAAAGGGGGCCGGGCTGCAGTGTTTAAGAACCTTATGCGATTTTGCCGGAGAAGAAGAATACTGCCGAAGAATTTCCTGAAGCTTTGACTGTCGAACGTCGATCGACTCAACCCTCGGTAAGAAACACTCCTTTTCTCCTCTTCTCTTCGAAAATGTCTGGAGTATCTTCATCGTCTGTAATGGACACTGCCTTTGCCGCTGGAACTTCGACTGTCCGGAGAGGATCCTCCGCAGAATTACATTTGGAGACGGCCGCCGAGGCTATCCGCGCCGTTATTGATACCTCGGAAGTCGAGGCACTATTTAATGAAGCCGACGCCGCCAGGGAGGCGGCGGTTGAGCAAAGACGCTCGCAGATGGAGAAGGATCTAGCGGTACGGGCGTACTGGGAGGAGCATAGTGCTTTTGGACAGGCCTATTTGTCCTTCGCTGAAATCATGGAGAGGTTAGTCAGTCCGTGCCCCAAGTTCGATTACCAGGAATATTCGATCGCCCACCCCTATCAGTCGGCGAAGCGGTCGCTGTTTCGGGCCGCGCAGCGCTCTCAGTGGTCCCTCAGCCAGATTAGGAGCTCGGCGACCAGGAAGGACCTGGCCGTCTGGAGGGCGAGGTATCATATCCCTTCAGATGTGGATCTTTTTGCCCCGGCGGAGAACGAGCGAGCCGACCAACCCCCGGAGGGTATGGTCGCCGTGAATGAGGCAATCATGGAGGCTGGGCTGCGTTTCCCCCTGTCTTTCACCGTCTCCCATTTGTTGGTTGCTTGGATCGTGGCGCCGCTTCAGCTCACGCCGAACGCCTGGCTCCAGATCGTCTGTGCCCTTACCTTGTTCGGCGGTCACCGACTGTACCGCCTTCCTTCGCCATTGGAGATGAACCACCTGTTCAAACTGACGGCTCATAAGGGGTCGGTCAGAGGCTATCATATCCAAGGCCGATCCGGTCGGGTGATCCTTGGGGTGCGGGGCGATCCGGAGAAGTGGTTCTGGGTCGCCGGTGCTTGGAAGGACTCAGCGAGTGACAATCCTTCGGGCGAGCTAGACATTCCCACAGGCTTTCGGGAGAGGAATCCGAGTAAGGGTTTTGACTCTCCCTTTGTTCGGATATGTTCTGAACTGATCTAATTCGGTTTTCCTTTTGCAGGTTTCCATATTCCGGCAATCGACAAGCCGCCTTTCGACTTTCTGGTCGTCTGGAAGCGGATACGAAGTCTTCCAGACGACGACTTAGATGTTCGCCGGATTAACAAAGAGAGTTGTTGGTTGTCTGCTCGGTTGTTCCATTTTCCGCGACATCTTTCGGTCCCAGGTATGAATTTCTTCGATCTCTATTTGTTTGGTGATCGTCTTGTTTGGAAAATGTGTCTAACCGTTTGTTCGATTGTTCCTTATTGCAGAGGTGCGCTTTTCTCGTTTCTTGGTGCCTCCACCGGAGATAGCTATGTCGAACCTCGGAGTTTTGAGTCGTATGCACCAGAAGAAGTCGTCCCGAGTTCCTCCGGAGGTGAGGCCTAACGTAGAGCCGGTCGTAGCGGAGGAGGAGGTTCGGGATGAGGGACTCCGATCGAACCACAAGCGGCAAAGGTCGGTGGAACCTCCAGTTTCTGCCCCTACTAGTGATGTTCCGATCGCCGCGCCTCCGCTCACCGCGGTCCCTCCGATGGATGAGCCTACGCCCTCTGCGGCTTTCTTAGGAGATATGGTGATCGCCAAGGCCGAGACTCCTCGCGGGAAACCGCACTTCGGCCGGGACCCTGAGAGAGCCGAGAGGTAAACTTTGTTTGTTTGCTGAGTTTCGTCACTTGCGTGGGAGATGTGCTAACTCTTTGCTGTTTGATGCAGGATCCGCAGCACTGACCCAGCTTGCCCACCGCTGGTGTTGGATTTCCTCGCGAGCCGATCTCCTCGCGCGGCCTGCGATGTCCCACTATATGTTAACCGGGCTGTTTCTGCTTTGCCGAAGGCCTGGACGACCGACTTGGATGCGATCGCCCGCCAGCGATCTGGGAACATGATACAGGCTGCTTTCGCTCTCTCCCTCCAGGCGGCGACGATGGCTGCCCAGGCTGTGAAGGAATTTGAGGGGCGTCCTTCTACTTCTCGTTTGCAGGCGGACCTCGAGGCTGCTCGGAAAGAGAATTCCGAGTTTCCCGACAGGATTGTGGCTATGGAGAAGGACTCCTTCGATGCAGCTAAACAGGCGAGTCAGGATCTTGAGCTGATGAGAGAGAATTATGAGCGAGCCCGGGCGATGATCGACCGATTTCGGGACTAGATGGTAGATGCCCGTCGGTCGCACGCGGCCGCTCAGAAGGAGGCCGATCAGCTGAAGGTGACTGTCGCTCAGCTGAATAGCGAGCTGGCGTCGTCGAGGGGAGAGACGGCTGCTAAGGAGACCAAGCTCCTGGGTGGGCAACAGGCGGTCGCGGAGTTGAAAGGGAAGCTGGAGGCGATCGAGGCCGATCCCTTTCTCAACGTGGAGTTCGTTAGTGAGTTTGCCTATTATATGGCGTTCGCTGACTCACTACGTGCTGCTAAGAAGGGAGGGCTGGAGGTCGGCCCTCTTGCTGAAAGCTTCAAGGTATACGTGCTGGGGCACCCTCTTCACCCTGCCTTCCCTGTGCCGATATTGGATCTCCCGGAAATCGGCGTGGACCTGAGCTGGTATCCGACTCCCGGAAATCTTGTTCATCCGAATGCCCCGGAGGATGGGGAGGCAGCTCCGGAAGCTGGCGAAGGGTCGCGGGCCGATCCAGCGGTCGAGGGTGAAGGCCAGGCTGGGACATCCTGAGGGTTTGTCCTTCTTGTTTTTAGCTTCTGCCTTGCAACTTTTGTAGATTTACTTGTAGTACTTAGGCCTTCGGGCGACCGTGTATGTACTCTGATATTTCAAGTAATGAAATGAATGTTTGTTTCTTCGATTTATTACTTGAATGATTGCTTTTCTGAGTCTTTGCATGACTTTGTACAAATATGTGAGGAGAGATTGTTGCGTGTATAGCTCCAAGTGAATTGATAAACTCATATAGATAACTTTTACAACAAATTCGATCGCTGCACGTACATCTGAAAAATGCCAATCTCCGTATGTAATTGTATAGGAACGATCGTCGTAAATATGGCTCCGCCCTTCCCCCTTGTTTTTGTTCGCTTAGTGAAAGTAAGGGGACGAAAATAAATCGTTGAGTGAGCGGTCTTCAATTTTGCAGATTCCTCGAGGAAGGTCGTCCATCTCGGTCTTGAGGAACCGTGCACGATCGCGGAGTTCGATGGACCGACCTCCATGACCGTGTCTTGTGCGCGAGCGACATTCCGTCTGATGGATAAGTTCTCACAACTCACTTAATTGTTAGGGTCCTCCGTAGGCCGCGCCTCGCCTCGTATTTAAACGAAGGGCGTGCGGTCTTGGTCTGGAGGATTCCTTGCGCGGGGCATCGTCGGATTAATCGACTCCACATCTGCGGCTTGTTAGCACTTTTCTACCTCGGTCCGCTATTAAGATGGTGACCCTCGACGGTATTCGTTGTGACGGGGGGAGGGACGCATCGCATTGTCCGGGAAGGATCCACCATGATGAGTGATGGACCCTGGAGGGCAGGCGAACGTGTCCACAGATCTGTTTTGGAGGGCCCTCAGACTACGCCGGCCTCGTATTTAAATGAAGGGCGGGCGATCGTGGCGCAAAGGGACCTTGCACGGGCACAGAGAACGGTTCCATCGTCCTCCACGACCATGTCGAAACTCTTCTCCCTCGAACCATCAAGTCAAATGATGATCCTCGATGGTATTGTGTAAGGGAAGGCGATCGCGGGCCTAGGTTCTTCATGTTGATGACGAACTTTAGAGGGCGAGCGAGTCATCTTCTTATTTGTATTTGGAGAGTCCTCAGGCTACGCCCGCCTCGTATTTAAACGAAGGGCGAGCAATCGAAGCCCAAATGAACCTTGCATGGACAGATCGTCGGTTTTATCGATTCTCGCGACCATGGCAACACTTTTCTACCTCAGACCATCATGTCAGATGACGATCCTCGACGGTATACGTTGTGCTAGGGGAGGCGATCGCTGCCTAGGTCCATCATGTTGATGACGAACTTTAGAGGGCGAGCGAATCATCCTATTTTTCGAGGTCTTTGCTCAGACAGTAGCCTTTGGTTTGACGAGGCGGGAATCGGGGAGAGACTTCCGAAGTTTCCCCCTCCTGATTGAAGTATATGGATTCGGTCGCCGAGGTTGATCGATGGGTCGGCTCGTATGAGCTTTCCGGCCTGTTCGCGTTCGACTTTCGCGACCGTATCGAGAGATTGATGGGGCTCCGGCTAAGCCAATAAGCTGTCCAACTTGCCCTCCTCGAACAATCTCCAGAGTTGTCTGAGGAGGTCGCGGCATTGGTTGGTGCTGTGGCCGGGACTCTTGTGGTAGGCACAATATTGATTGTGGTCCAGATGACCGTGGTCCCTTATAGCCTTCAGCTTGTTTAGCGGTTCACGCCCCTTGATGGCGTAAAAAATGTGGGCCGGAGTTCGGTTGAACTTGTAGAGGAGATGGGCTTCCACATCCTCGAAGGCCTTGAGATCGCCGGGTGGCTTGGCGACCGCCTTTTTGGTTTTGGCGATAGTCGTCTTTCGGACAGGAGGTGGCATTCCCTCGTCTGGGCGGAGGGTGAGCAGCTTCTACCTGGCCATAAAGTCGGCAGCCTTAGCGCGGAAGATCGCGTAGGTCGAGGGGATGTCCTTCGTGAGATGCCTAAACATGGGCGAATGACCATAGAAACCCCCCAGGACCGAGTATAGAGCGATCTCGTCGCTGATGGGCTCGCCGGTGAGGACTATTTCATCCACCCGGTCAATGTAATCTGCGCCGGATTCGTCTTCCCCCTGCCTGATTTTCATCATGCGGTGGGGGCCTTCTGGTCTGGCGACCTTGGCAGCGAAGTATGACGTGAAGTCACTCGCCAGTTTCTCAAAGGAGATGATCGATCGCGGTGGTAGCGAGACGTACCACCTATGGGCCAGCTCGCCCAATGTTAACAGGAAGATTCGGCACTTGGTCGCATCTGATGTCCCACACCCGGTCATGTAGATCCGGAACTTTCTTAGGTGGGTCTCGGGGTCCTATCTCCCTTCGTACAAAGGTGTCTTGGGAGGGGAGATCCTTGGTTGTACGGGGGCAAGCTCGATGTGGACCGAGAGTGGCTCGGTCGGTCCGATGATCTTTCTACTGGTGCTTGCCCCAGTATCTAGGAGCGCTTTCATCTCGTCGAGCTGGCTTTGCATAGTGGCCATCGCCGTGTCCTGGTTGCTCGCGGCTAGGCGCTCGGAGCGGGAGCCGAGACGATCCAGTACTGACCCCCTGACGTTCGAAGCGGGACCCAGACGGCTGACTTGTATTCGGCTGGGAGTTGGGTAGCCCGAACTCCTGGTGACGGACTCGGATTCCGTCGTCTCATGGTTGGGGCCAGAATGCCCCGGTCGCCATGAGGGATCGCTTCCCAAGCGACTGAATACGGAACCGTCCGGCCTTGCGAGAGCCTTTTCTCGCGAATCGGGGTTTTCTGACGATCGCTCACTCAATAGCCCCTTGAACTTCCGTTTGCCCATGCGGCGGATGGCCGAGGGAGTTATAGCGGGCGTCGTGCATTCTCTCCGTTGCTCCTTTAGGATGGCCATAGCCTCCTCGATCTGTTCCGCGGTTTGGAACTGGTCGAGCGAAAGGTCAGCCATCCTCGTGCGGTATCGAGTCTCGCGCCGCCGCGCTTTCCTTGCTGCCGGCCGGGCTCGACGAGCCGGATATGATGTCCGGCGGTTCGGAGAGTGGCTCTCTTTGATTTAGTGGCAGACGTCATGATTTTGAAGGTTTTCTTTGAAGAGCAGTGAGTGTCACTTCAAGTATATGCCCCGAGAACAGTGAGTGTTCTTCGGGACGGTAGGAATAAAAAATGAAGGTTAAGATGCCCTTCTTCTAGCGCCAAATGTTGTTGCCCAAAATATTATCCGGAGATGAATATTGTTGGAATGGTCGAGTAACAAACAAATACGAGAATATTTCCGTGGGAAAAGTAAATAACACAAGATTTTCCGGGGTTGTTTGTCCCGGGCTTGAATGCTCTCGCGAGATATTATTAATACGAATACTTTGGAGTACAAATATTAATATTAGAGTACAATTACAATAAGTATAAACACCCTAGTTATCTTAGCTATTGAGCGTGAAGATTGCCGGAAGAACCAGATGTGATGCTCTGTGAGTTCTTGTAAAAACGATGGGGTGATGTGACGGCTATGAGAAATCGACGGTCTCTCACAGTGTGTATTAGCTGGAAGTCTGAGCTCCTGGGCTTGCAAGTCTCTTCGAATCTGTATGGCAGGGAGTTCTTGCCTCTGTCGACCGTCTACGGGTTGAGAGGTGCTGAGAGAGAGCTCCTGAGATAGATTCAAGAGAGGAAGCCGAGAGCCTTAAAGTGTATACATTTGTATGTGTTTTTCTCTGAATGGATTTCAGAACTGAGAGGAGAACCGAGCCGAGAGAACCTTTTTCCAGTTGTTGGAAGCTCTCTATTTATAGCACTAGGAGTTGCTGGGCGATCGCCTCCGCGGTATTATAATAAGCGGGCGATCATCTTTAGCACATGGGTTGGTCTCCTTAAGGCCTGCAGGAGTTGCTGGCTGCCAGAAGTGCGAACCAATGAGAGGCCTACCCGCGTCCGAGTCGCTGTCATGGGAGGCCCACTTAGGACTTTTTGGCGGGTCTGTCGGTAGGTGAGGCTGGCCTTGTCATTGATAGTTGTTGATGGTCAACGATCCATGTTCCGCGGCGCCTTTCGTGGATCTGCACGTGGGTGCTTGCTTCGAGAACCAGTCTTCGTAGACTTTGACGGACGATGGCCTAGTTCGTGGCACAGGTCGGTCGTCCTGAGTCGGGCACCAGAGTCGATCGCTGGGTGCCGAAAGGCAATCGCCTTGGGAGTCGATCGCTAGATACTCGACGGTGGACTGTTATCTTCGTTTAGGCAAGTTCGTCGTAGCTTGTTCGGTCGTGGACTCGGTTGCTCGGCTTTGTTATCGATCGCCGTTGAGGCGTATAAATCGCCGCACAACAAACGGTATATCATACGCTAAATTACGAGATGTATTGATACAAAAACGAAGGATCAAGCCGAAGAAGACCAAAAATCGGAATCAACGCATCAGGCAACTCGGCCGTATCATAGAACACGGCCGGGTCTCGTTCTAGTGAAAATTACACATTCCGGAAGAGTACGACACGGCCGTGTCATGGGATACGGCCGAGTCACGATCCAGATTCTTTTTCATTTCCAGCACAGTATGACACGGTCGTGTCCCATGACACGGTCGGGTCCGATGGAAAGAGAGTTTTTGCTTTTCCAAGACAGCTCGACACGGGCCGTGTCACAGGACACGACCGAGTCACTTTTCGGTGCAAGTCCTTTTCTTTGACATTTTTGCACGATTTTGAGCTCTTTTCTTGATCCTTTAGCTATATAAAAAGGTGTTGAGACCCTATGGAAAAGGGTGTGCTGATTTTGTAAGAGATATTATGGGGAAAAACATAAGATTTAGGACGAAAACACCAAAAAGGGAGGAAAAAGAGAGATTGTTTCATCATCTTCATTGTATGTTCTTGTGAGTGAAATTTTTTTTGGGAGATATTATAATTCCTTGTAGCAATTGTTGTTAGTTCTTGAAAGAAGATCATCAAACCTTCATCAGGAATTCGATTTCGGCATTTACAAGGAAAGTTTCTACCATGTTTTGTTTTACAATTTCTATTATTGTTGTTGAAATAACCATGTGTAGCTAATCTTTTCATATGGGTTTTTAGATTGAGCCACACACATGTTATCGATTGTTAGTTTCTATTGATTTTCCGGGTAAAGTTTGGGATTGTTCCTCTTGTTCATTCTTCGCATAAGAACCTTTGATTTAGATCATCAAACCTATTTCATAGTTGTTATTATTATTCAAAACGAGGGTTTTTATCGGTCTTCGCCATCAAACGGTCCGGTAGAAGTGATTGCAAATGTTCTCGAACTTTTTTGCGCGATCTTTTAACGATTTACCTCATCAAAAGTAGTCGGTTAATTTATTGTTAGTTAGGGATTCATCCCCATCAAAGGAGTATCTCTTATTTTCGAAAAGAACAATCGTAATTTTTAGAATTGCCGCCATCAAATGGATTTCTTTTAATCGTGAGCAATCTATAATTCCAAACCTTATTTATTTGAGTATCGGAACTAATAATTGATTACGTGTGTGTCGGTGATTCTAAATTCCCATATCATTCTCATTATTGTAATCTCTCAATTATCCGACCATTAATTTGGTGTTTTTAACGCTTAAGTTATTTTAATTTTATGCGTTAGTGATTGTAATCCTATCAAACCAATGATGTACTTTAATTTACTTTACTTTTGTTCATTCGACTATTTGCCGAACATTATCGAACTTTAAACCGTTTCCAATTCCTCGAGATCGACCTCGGAGTTACTTCCTGCTTCCTACAAAAGCGATTCGTACACTTGCGAGTATTTAATTTATTCATCAAGTTTTTAGCGCCGTTGCCGGGGAATTGGTGTTTAATTTTTGATCTTGTTTTAATAGTAGTTGAATTGTTATTCTTGATCATTTTTCCATTTTTATTATTTTCGATAAAATTTAAAAAATTCGCTCTAACGTCTTTTGTTTATGCTTGGTAGGAGATCGTTGGGAAACCTGATTCTTCCACCCATAGACGAAATCCAAAGGATTAGAGCACCAAAAACAATTGCCACATTATCAATGGCAAACGACGAGGAGAATCTGAATCTTGAAGAGCGACTTTTGCTCCAAGAAGAAAACCCTCATCAACCGAGGTTGAGAATGTTGCACAAAATATAGATGAAGAAAACATTCACCAACCAAGGTTTCCAAGATATGAGAATGTTGGGCGCAATCAAGGGATACCCGAAGCTCAACACGGGAGATACTTCTATCCGAGACAATCACCCGTTGGAGTGCAATATGGAGCGAATTATTATCCCGGACCTCAATATGGGATGGAAGCAAACTACAACATGCCGCAACAACCTCTGGTCGAACATCTAATGTGGGACTATGCAAAACCCGTGGTGAACAACGCCATTTCATGCATCCAATTAGCACCGGCAGCAAGGAACTACCACATAAGCGGATTTCACATCGAGCAATTGCCCTCATTTCACGGATTAGCACGTGAGGATCCATTATCATTCATACGAGACATCTATGTGGCGATTGACAACTTTCCACTAAATGGGTTGAGCGAGGATCAACTAAGAATGAAGTGCTTCCCTTATACACTCAAGGATGGGCCGAAACAATGGTTGATGACTTTGGCACCGGGCTCACTCAGAACGTGGAATGAAGTTTACGACAAATTCATTACCAAATACTTCTCATTCGAAGACCACACAATTGAGAACTCAAATCTCAACATTTGGACAACAAGACGGAGAGGCATTTCACGAAGCATGGGACCGATTCAAAATGCTCCTCATTCAATGCCCACACCATCACTATCCGCTTCAACTACTTAATCAATTCTTCTATGATGGATTGACTCACTTAATATTGCCAAGGAGCGGTGGATAATGCATCCGGTGGTTTGTTTTGGGGTTTAACGGAGAGACAAGCGTATGATGTATATGAAACATTGGGAGCCAATTCACAACAAAAAAGTGTACGTGTTCGTAGGGGAGCCGTAAAACAAGTAAGCGAGAAGGACGAGATGCAATCTAAAATCGATGAGTTAACTAAGGAGCTAAGACAACTCAAGACTCAACACAAACCTTCGAGCTCACGAGTTTGCGAGATTTGCGGAGCACCCGGACATGATGCAAATTCTTGCCCACATACTTATCTAGAAGAACAAACCGAACAAGTTAATTGGGCTATGGGACAAAGCACGGTGTTGTTACCCAAAATATTATCCGGAGATAGTATTGCTGGAATTATCGAGTAACAAACAAATGCGAGAACACTTCCGTGAGAAAATAAGTAACACAAGATTTGCCGGGGTTGTTAATCCCGGGCTTGAATGCTCTCGCGAGATGTTATTAATAAATATACTGTCGAGTACAAATATTAATGTTAGAATCTAATACAAGGAGTGTAAAGACTTCTAGTTATCTAGGCTTTAGAGCGCGTAGATTGCCGGAAGAACCAGATAGATAAATCTGTGAGTTCTTGCTTGGGATATATGATGAATGTGTATGAATATCACTATGTATGTGTTATTGGTTGCCAAAAGAGCCTTTGATTCTCTCTTTTGTGTGTATTTTGCACTGAATTCGTAGCAGAATCCGCCCCTTCTGGCCACAGCAGTGAGTCCTCTATTTATAGGGGACAAGGTAGTTGGGATCCCTCAGGCGATCGCGGGCGATCGCCGTTTTCTATATTAAAATAAAATGGCCGATCGTCCCGTCACGTGGGCCTGTTCCCTTGAGGTCCGAGGTTGCAGTTGGAGGCCAGCTGGGTGAACCAATGGGAAGCCAGCACGCGTTGCTAAGTCATTTGTCCGAGGAGGGCCCACTTCGTACCTTTCGGCGGCCTTGTCGGTAGGTGTGGTAGGTGACAGGCTGGGGTCAATGATCCTATTTGTCGGTGTCCTTTGAAGATCCGCGGGTGGGCCATCGTCCAAGATTCGGTCTTCGACGACTTTGACGGATGCTGGATCCCCACGTGGCATGAGACGATCGCCTCTGGTCCGCTCATTAAAGACGATCGCCAGATATCAAAAGACGATCGCTGTTTACCAAAAGACGATCGCCGCATTATGCCGAACTCTAGGCGTTTGTCCGGAGTATGTCTTTCATGGTTGGCTTTTCTAATCGTGATGCCGATCGCCTATCGAGGCGTATTAACCGCCGCACAACAATTTCCCCCCAGCTCGCCTCGATGTTGAAAACACGGGGTGAGGTGGCGCTGTTGGCGATCGCCAATGTTTAAACAATCAGCCGATCTGACTTCAAATATGAACGACCTTCTTTCGCGTCGGGAGCAGCGGGAAAAGAAGGCGGGCTTTCTAACGTGGCAGGGACACGCGTCGCGCCGCTGTTGGGGGAGTCCGACGGTTTTGTCGGTCTTGTCGGTTGGCATGCCCTCGAAAAGACGCGTCTGCGGGATTCAAGGGCGGCATTTAATGCGTCCCCACGTGACGGTTGCGTCTGACCCTCGAGGTTTCTCCTATTTGCATTTAGACCCTCGTCTCCATCTATAAAAGGGCTGCGCTTCTTCTCCTTCACTTTTTACGCGTCCTTTGTATCCATGCATTTGAAATTCTGCAGAAATTTCTGGAGCTTGTTGTGCCGACCGTCTTCCTTTCTTTAGGTAAGAAACCCAATTCTTCTTTCTCCCTTAATTTTTTGAGAATATGTCGGGAGGATCTAAGGTCTTCGAGGTCGGAAGCACTTCTGCCGCCGCGGCTTCGCCGGACCAGGAGGGAATTCCTGTGGGAATCCCCGTGGAAACGGCCGTAGAGGCTATTCGTGTGGGGATTGCACCCGCAGAGCTTGAGGAGCTTTTCAATGAGGCCGTAGTGGCGGGATCTGCGGCGGAGGAGAAGCGAGATGCGTCGCCGGTGGAGGAAGACGAACTGATGCGTTTGTCTTGGGAAAAAGATAGCGTCTCCGGCCCCGTCTATACGGCTTTTGCTAAACTTATGGAGGGGATTGCCGGGCCCTGTCCGGAGTTTGATTTCGAGGCTTACTCCGCCGCTCATCCCTACGTACATGTGAAGCGGACGGAGTTTCGGGCTGCTGACCCGTCTCAATGGACTCTTGGTCAGATTCGGAGTTCGGCGACCTGGAAGGACATGACCCGCTGGAGGGTCAAATATCATATCCCCTCTGATGTGTCGTTGCACGTGCCCTCCGAGAACGAACGTGCTGACCAGCCTCCCGAGGGTATGGTTGCCATCAACGAAATGACCCTGGCTGCCGGACTGCGGTTTCCCTTGCCGTTTGCCATTTCGTATCTGCTGATCGCCTGGAATTTGGCGCCTCTTCAGTTGACGCCGAACGCCTGGCTGCAGATTATCAGCACATTGACATTGTTTGGCGGTCACAGGTTGTTTCGCTTGCCTTCTGCGCTGGAGATGAATTATCTTTTTAAGATGACTGTGCAGAAGGGATCGATTGGTGGTTACCATATCCAAGGTCGCCAGGGTAGGGTGGTCATTGGGGTGCCGAGCAAGGCTCGGGGCGACCTGACAAAGTGGTGCTGGGTTGGTGGTGCATGGAGGTCGGCATCGAGCGAACCGCCGGAGGAGGAATTGGATATCCCCACCAATTTTCGGGAGAGGAATCCAAGTAAGGGTTTCCATTCTCCCTTTATTTGGATACTCCTTGGACTGATCTAATTTATTTCCCTTTTTGCAGGATCCCTTGTTCCATCGATCGACGATCTACCCTTTGATTTCTCGATCGTCTGGGAGCGGATTCGCGCATTGCCGGATTCCTATAAAGACGTTCAATCAGTCAACCACGAATCTCATCGGTTGGGAGCTCGACTGTTTCGCTTCCCTCGCCACCTGAAGGCCCCTGGTATGACTTTTCATCTGCTCTCTTCTGCGAGGCGATCGTCTCCAAGAGGTCGCCATGTCTAAGTAAGTGTCTAACTTGTTTGAGTTTCTTCTTTGGCAGAGATTTATTTTCCCCGTATCGCCGAGCTACCGCAGGAGATTGCCATGTCTAATCCCGGTTTTATCGGTCGCCTTCATCAGGGAAAGAAAACGGGTCGCGTTGCTGCGACGTCGTCTCGCCCTGCCCCTGTGGTGAGGCCCGCTGCGGTGCCGGTCGCCGAACCGGAATCTCAAGGTGATGAACAACTTCAGCGCAACCGCAAGAGGCGGAGGCCGGAGGGGTCCCTTCCGTCGGCTGAGGCGGATTTAGCTATTTTGGAGCCGCCGATCGCCGCTCCCCCTGTTTCTTTCGTTCCGATGGCGGAGGGGTCTGGTCCCAGGCCATCGGCATCAAGCTCCGGGACTCCTGCCGGCTTCTTGAAAAGGACGGCGATCGCTGACGCCGAGACTTCTCGGGGAAAGCCCTATTTCGGCCGTGATCCAGAGCTGGTCAACAGGTGAGAATGGTTTGAACCTCCCGAGCTAGGCGTTCTGAGTAAGGTTTAGGCTAACTCCTTGGTTTCCTTGGTTTGCGCTGCAGGGTTCGTCTTGCCGATCCGGACGTTGCTCCCATGGTGCTGGACTTTCTGTCGAGCAAGGCTCCGCAACAGTCTCTCGAATTCCCTGCTTACGTTCGCCAGGCTATCACCTCTCTGCCCAAGGCTTGGACGACCGATCTTGATGCGATCGCTCGTCGGCGATCTGGAGACGCCATGCAGGCGACCGTCGCCGGCTCTTCGGGACGGCGGCGATGGCCGTCAGCCGCTAGGGATTTTGAGGCGACCCTACACCGCTCATCTCCATCGCGACCTCGAGGCCGCCGAACAAAAATATCGAGGATGCCAACCGGATCCGGCCATGGAGAAGGAGTATGAGGAGACGGCCAAAGGGCTAAGCGGGGCGTGGATCGATTGAAGTGAGCCGAGCCGCTCCAAGGAGGCTACCGATCGGTCCGTGATGAGGAGAAAGAAACCACTCGAAGCTCGCGGCGTCGCAGAGGAGGCGGCGATCAAGGCGATGGTGGATCGGCTCGGCCGGTGAGCCGGACGTGGCGAAGAAGGAGCCGAGAAGGCCCGGGGTGAGAATGCCGCCAAGGTTGTCGAGCCGGTGGAGGCCGAGAAGACGGCCGTGGAGTTGAAGGGCCAATCAAGGCGATCGAGGCCGATCCTACCAAAATGTGGCGCTCGGCGAAGTTCGCCTATTACTTGGCTTATCTTGTGGCTGTTCAAGCCGCAAAAAGCGAGATCGAGATCGGTCCCTTGATGGAGAGCTTCAAATCCTACGCCCTCGCGAATCCTCTGCACCCGGAGTTCTCCTTGCCGATCCTTGACTTAGCCGACTTCGGGATCGACTTGAGTTGGTATACGGGTAAACTCATTCATCCCGAGGCCGAAGCCGATCCGCAACCCGAGGGCGATGGTCAGCCGGCGGGGCCTTGAGAGACATTTTGTTTTCCTCTGTTACTTTGTACTTTTTGTTTTCCTTTTGTAATGCCTTCGGACCCCGTAATGTATGAAATTCGTGTTATGAATAAAATGTTCCTCTTTTCATACTGTCTCTTTATATACGATCGCCCTTTGAATGTTTTTGCGTGCAATTTCTACGAGTACTTGTATGATTGCTCTCGTCGTTTTGCTCATCCGACCGATCGTCTGAGTGTTGAAAGCGTTGACATGTTTTGAACCGGAATTCTTACTTATAATTTTTGTCGGACGACCCCGATCGCCCTGCATGTTTTTGAGCGAAGCCGATTGAGTGTGGTTCCTCTTTGTTCGATCGCATTTGAGATTAGCTCGACCTATCCCTGCCCCCTTGTTTTTGTTCACTTATTGTAAGTAAGGAGACAAAAACTAGTCTGTCTGGCGAGCTATCTTTATTTTGTCGATTCTGAAGAGTCATGTGTGGTTGGGGTGTTCGATGGACCGATCTCCCCAATCGTGTCTTCGTGTGCGAGGAATATTGTGTATCCCGCGACTCACTTTTTGTGAGGGTCCTCCGTTAGGCTACGCCTGCCTTGTGTTAAAACGAAAGGCGGGCGATCTCGGTCTGGAGGAGTCCTTGCGCGGAGTGTTGTCGGCTTATTCGACACCACGTCCGCGGCTTGTCAGCTCTGCTTCCACCTCGGCCCGCCATGAAGATGGCGACCCTCGACGGTGTATGTTGAGACGGGGGTAACGGCACGTCGCATTGTTCGGGTTCACCATGTTAGATGATGTACCTGTTAGGAGTATGCCCTCGAATGCCACTCAGAGGATGTTGAGTGAGGGCATTGCACTTGTAATTATGTAAACCATTTATATAAGGCAAATGATTGTTTCTTTATTTACTGGTAGTTACTGGTATTCCTAACTCGTAAATAAACATATAGAAACTAGTCCGTGTATTTGAGAGCAAAACGTTCCACTCCTTATTGGATAAGGGGGTAGGCACTGGAAAGGTTTATAGCTCAAATACTTAATCGTTCGCAAGTCAATGAAACTTGACTGGGCGTTAAGTTTATGTGAAGACTTGTATGACGTGTTCTTTGACATGGAGAGTGCCTGTCGAACGCTATTGGTTAGTGGGAGCACACGTTATAGGTATGCTAATTGGATTAGTATACTCGAACCGACTCACCCTCGATTCGTCACACGGATTTCACTCCGGGACAGTCAATGACGGAATCGAAAGGTTGCGATAGGTATTCGTGAACCTTCGACTTGAGGATTTAGTAGGGATGTGCTTGTGACGTCAAGATTTTCATTAGAGTAGTTAGACCCTATAAACCGGAAGGCGGGGGTCAACCTCGACGTGCATCTTGATGGGCAAGTAGCAGGTCCTACTGAATACCAAGATAGAATTCTTTCTCCTGTTAGTGAACGGGTTATATGTCCTATGCGGTTATTGGCAGATGAGATCATAAGTCTTTGGCCAAAGCATTGGAGCTAACTGTATTAGATACACGAGAGCTCGATGATCTCGATTTGCATTAACGCATGCATAGCGTCAATGCAGATAGGGTTTGGTCGACCGTGACCCTATAACTTGATCGGGACATTCGAAAGAAGGGTTTATACGTTTTATGGTTTTCACGACAGCATGGTTCTTGACTGTTCCCTATCATTCGTTCTCGATCGAAGTGCAGTGTAGGCCACCAGGCTGGCTAGGTGGTGCTACTACTCTTTGGTTCCTCCCATTGCTGACTGAGACGGACCTACCGAGTCGCGCATTAGGATTGACGACGGAATGAATCGAGCTTAATCTCTCATTATAAATATTAGATATTGGATATCTAATTTGGGACATTGGATGTCTAAATCGATTTATTAGATAAATTGATTTACGGCCAAATGAATTAAATATATTACTCGGTGATTAATTTAATTCATGAATATAATTATTTCTTGGAGAAATTAATTATGTTATTATGTATTTGATATGATTAATTAATTGGATTAATTAATCAATATAAATACATCGGAACGGAATCGGAGTTTATCTGTTTGGACTCACGGAAGTCCGAAACGGACCGAACTCGCCCGGCTCCTTCTAGATGGCCACCCCTCTTTCCTTCCCTTTTCCTTGGTCATAGTCTCCACATGTTGGTGGAAGACTTATGTTCAATCAAGGGGACAAATATCACACCTTGGTGATATTGTCTAAAGTAGGAGATCTTGGGGAGTTGAATAAGAATATAAGTGGAGGCAAACTCTCACTTGCTACTAAAAAAATTCCAGCCGTGAGCTTTGAAGAAGTGAGAGAGAAAATTATTTTTTCTTAGTCTTCATCTTCATTTTCTTCTTCACTTTTGTTCTTGAGTTTTCTTGGAGAAAATTCAAGATATATTAAGAGAGATATATTATACACTTAGAGTGTAATAACAAAAGCTTCACCACTTGATTCTAGCAGTAACCTTAGAGGTTAATCGAGTGTTGTTGTTCCGATCGTTTTTCCGGCGCGTGGCAAGTAGAGACGCGGTGTTTTCGGCGTTGGATCGTTCAAGGGCTTGGAGCGGATTGAACTCGTAGAGATCAAACTAAAGCTTGGGGAATAGCTCAAGAGAAGGTTTCCATTTAATCAACGGACTTCTAGGGTTAGTTTCTTACGACTCTTGCTTTTCGTTTATATATTCGTATATACGTAGCTCGATCGATCCTCGCAGGGATTCGGATTGAATTAATTTTCGTTTTACCGCTTCCGCTGGGCCTTCGTTTTAGGCACCGAATCCCAACAGTGGTATCGGAGCGTAGGTCTTGCGATCGTATATACGATATTGGCATTTGGAATGCTTGATTAGATGGTGAATGATTTGGAATCATTTTAGTCATAATCGTGGTATAGATTTTTTACGTTCGTTGTAGTTATATTTTTCTTAAGTTTATGTCTAAATATAAATCTTAATTTCTTGGAAATATGATTTATATTGAAGATATGAATGTTGAAAAATATTGATATTGGATATCCGGTCGAAAATCGAGCTCCGAATCGTCGTCGTACGACTTTTAGGACTAAGGGCAGGAAGCTGCTAGTGTGACTCGGCCGTGTCTTGTGACACGGGCCGTGTCAGCGATCCCAGCCTTTGCCAGACCCGACCGTGTCGAGACACGGCCGTGCCTGGCCGGTAGCCGCGAGCGTGACTTCGGCCATGCTGTGCGATCGGCCGGAAGGTGCCGGCAGTGACTCGGCCATGGCAGCCATTTTCGCCCGGCTCGATTTTTTCGTGTATTCTTGAAAATTAATCTCCCGCATGTTAAATTGGATTTAATATGATTAAAATGATTTATGGTATTTCATTTTATAAGGGAAATTTGATTAATTGGAATATTTATGGTCGACCGAATTATTTTGAACGTTATTATATTACCGATTGTGTGAATCGATTGGATCGGTTCGTATTGTTGATTGGATCAATGTATCTCTACGCTTTCCATTTATTTAGTATTTATTGAATGAATGCTTTTGAATGGGGATGTGGTTCGTGGACTTAGTTTTTGAATCGTTCGTTTTATTCGATTGGGTTGTTAAGGCCGTTTTGAGCCTATTTATTTTACTAGAAATGTTTGTATCTAGGATGCAATTTTCGATGTAAAATTTATATGTAATGACGAAGACCGGAGGAAAATCCATTTCGAGAAGACGAAGATTCAAGACGAAGACTTGTAATTAGATTACGAAGTTTTTGTTTTCTAGGAACGGTCCATAAACCACATGTTGGTAGCAACTAGGTTGTGAATAGTTGTTTCATATTGTATGAATGACACAAACGCGCTAA
Source organism: Orobanche coerulescens (assembly GCA_033398695.1). Classification (NCBI taxonomy): domain Eukaryota; kingdom Viridiplantae; phylum Streptophyta; class Magnoliopsida; order Lamiales; family Orobanchaceae; genus Orobanche; species Orobanche coerulescens. The sequence continues at coordinate 124,551,355 of CM065819.1, read as the reverse complement.
TATGATTAATGTGCAAAGTGTAACGTTAATCGCGAAAATTCTCCCACGATAAATTATTAAGTTTATAAGGTTTCAAGGTTTTCCTTCCCTCCATCGAGTTTTCGAAATTGAAATCAAACCGGATGTGCTATGCTTAGAGTTATCGGGGTAGTCGTTCGGGAGGACGGATAAATTACGGGAGCGCATTGGATGCCTTCGGTTGGAGCAAATTTTATCCCTAGAAACACGATAGGTTGCGGATAAGATTCATTGTGAAACCGATTTGCGTCGATGGTATAAACTTAACTTGTTCACGAACCATAGAAACCGTATAGGTTGAGGGGAGTGAACAAGGGGAAAAAGAAGATCGAATCATCCATTAGATGGGTTGGTGTTGGACACCACTTTATGAAAATTAATAGACTAGAAACCTGTTCGGTTGCCCTCTATTAAGATTTATAAAGAACTCGATCACCACTATGAAGTAGAGCGACCATACTTCCGAATTTTACATGGGAGTGTATTATTCCGATAAAAATAGTGGGAGCTGGGTAACAAGAATAGAAAAGACCTTAATTCTACACTCAAAACATAATTGAATGAGTCACTAATTAATCTGTTATACTTAATGCAGACAAATCTCAATATGACAATGAATCCACTCACAATTCTACTCGAAAAGAACACCTTAATGGGACCTAACTTTGTGGATTGGCTCCGCAATCTGATGATTGTCCTCAGTATAGAGGCACTGGGATACGTCTTGGAGACGGACATTCCGGCGCCTCTGTGACCCGAGCCAATCGGGAAGAGATTGAAAACCATGAAAAGTGGGTTAAGGATGACGTGAAAGTCCGTGCTTATATGATGGCTTCCATGTCTAATGAGCTTCAGAGAGCTCATGAGAAAATGACTTCGCTAGGCGATTCTATCTCACTTAACCGAACTTTATGGTGAGCACAGTGAATCGCTAGATATGAGATATCCAAGCAACTGTTCGGTGCAAGGATGAAGGAAGGTGAGAAGGTTGGGGAACACGTCCTCAAAATGATATCCATGATCGAGAGATTGGAGGCTCTTGATTTTAAAATGGATACTTCTCTCCCAACCGACCTTATCCTACAGTCTCTCCCTGATTCCTTCTCACAGTTTGTTATGAACTTCAACTGCAATGAGATTGCATGTAATTTAGCTGGGCTAATGAACAAACTTGTGACCGCTCAGTCTCAGATGAAGACTCCGCGGATGAAGGAGTCTGCTCTTGTGATTTCTTTTGGACTTCGGAAGTCTAAGAATAAGAAGAAAAAGACCAAGAAGCGGACTGGACCACAAGCTAAGGACCTTAAGGGTAAGGGCAAGGCCCCGATGGTTCCGAAGAACAAGAAGAAGAAGGATGCTTGTCTCAAGTGCGGTGAGTGGGCCACCGGGCTAGAGACTGTCCGATTCTTCATGGCACTTCAGTCTGAGAACTTTTAGTTTTGGAAACAAATTGTTCTGCTCGTATTTTCTACTTCTGGATACTTGATTCGGTGCTAGTTCTCACATTTGTACCGTGAATCGGGATCGGAACAAAGTAGGAAGCTTGGAGCTGGAGAAGTTATGATCACGGTCGGAAGCGGGCATAGTGTCGAGGCGACCACATAGGATCACTTCTTTTGGGTTTAGAATCCGCTTTGTTTTGACTTTAGAAGATGTACTTGTTTTGCCCAAGGGGCACAAAAACATTGTATCCATTCGGTCATGGACCGAAAAGGCTTTTCATTTTTCATTGGTGATGGTTCCTGCAAAATTTATTTTAGAAATAAACTAGTGGGTACTGCTACATTGTTGAATGGATTGTATCATCTAAATCTCAGCAACAAAGTAGTTGTGAATACTATGACTAGAAAACGTGGTAGGGATGAAACCAATCAAGTTTTGAAATGGCATCTTAGACTTGGTCATGTTGGTCAGACCAAGGTTTACAAGATGGAAAAAGATGGACTTATGGGTCCATTGGGATCGGATCCCTTTCCTACTTGTGAATCTTGCCTTAAAGGAAAAATGACTAAGTCCCCCTTCACAGGGACTTTTGAAAGAGCCGCTGATAAACTGGGATTAATCCATACTGACGTTTGTGGTGCCTTGGAAGCAGCGCGTGACGGATATCAATATTTCATTACGTTTACAGATGATCATACTAGGTATGGTTATGTATACTTAATGAAACATAAATCCGAGGCCTTTGAGAAATTCCAGGAATTCAAGGCCCTAGTCGAGAAACAAACTGGTAATCATATCAAAGCACTTCGGTCGGACCGAGGTGGCGAGTATATGAGTACGGAGTTTGACGAGTTCCTTAAGGAACATAGAATAGTTTCACAACTAACACCTCCAGGTACTCCTCAGTTAAATGGTGTGTCAGAAAGAAGGAACCGGACCCTGTTGAACATGGTCCGTTCCATGCTGGGCTATACTGACTCTCCGATTTACCTGTGGGGGTATGCACTCCTGACTGCCGCGTATATCTTGAACAGATGTCCTTCCAAATCCGTTCCTAAAACTCCACATGAGATGTGGGAAGGAAGGAAACCAAGTCTTAATCATATTAGGATTTGGGGATGTCCCGCTTATGTCAAGAAGACTAAGGTGGAAAAGTTGGAAGCTAGGTCTGCGAAGGGACGTTTCATTGGATTCCGTGCGGGATGATGGGATATCTATTCTACATGCCCGAAGATCGAAGGATCATTGTTGCTTTACAAGCACACTTCTGGAAGATGAGTTCATTCAGAAGGCGGAGCGGGTAGAAGTATTTCTTTAGAAGAATACAATGAAACTCCTCGAGAGACACTGCAAGAAACTGGAACCGAACTTTACGAAACACAAGTACAACCACCTCGTAGGTCTAGTAGGGTGTCTCATTTACGAGAGGTATGGGCTTGTGCACTTGGAGGAACCGGGTCTCCATGAGGTTCCAAGTGATAGCCAAGAGACCGACCCGACGACTATGACCAAGCGATGGTGGATGTAGACTCGCGAAATGGCGTGAAGCTATGGAAGCTGAGATAGACTCGATGCATGTCAATCAGGTCTGGACTCTAGTAGACCGCCCCAAGGGCATAGTGCCTATTGGGAACAAGTGGATCTACAAGAGAAAGACTGATGGTGATGGCAAGGTTGACGCCTATAAGGCCAGGCTAGTGGCAAAGGGTTATACCCAGAAGGAAGGGATCGACTACCACGATACCTTCTCGCCCGTAGCCATGATCAAGTCTATTCACATGATGCTTGCTATAGCTGCCTACCACGATTATGAAATATGGCAAATGGACGTAAAGACGGCTTTCCTTAATGGATTCCTCGAGGAGGAAATCTATATGGAGCAGCCTAAAGGCTTTGTGTCCGAAGTCGATATTCAGAAAGTGTGCAAGCTTCAGCGTTCCATTTATGGACTGAAGCAAGCGTCGCGTAGTTGGAATCTTCGTTTTGACGAGGCAGTCAAAGAGTTTGACTTCGTGCAAAATGAAGAGGAACCTTGTGTATACAAGAGGGTTAGTGGGAGCAAGATCGCATTCTTAGTACTATATGTAGATGACATTCTACTAATAGGAAATGATGTGGGAATGCTCGATTACGTGAAAGCTTGGCATTCAAGTAATATCTCCATGAAAGACTTGGGAGAAGCTACCTATATTCTTGGTATTAGACTCTACCGGGATAGAGCGAAGAGAACAATAGGTCTTTCCCAAGCCCTCTATATAGACAAAATCTTAAAGCGATTTAAGATGGATGATTCTAAAAGAGGGTTCCTACCGATGCGACATGGAATAAAACTCACCTTGAAGATGTGTACTCAAAGTGAGGAACAACGAAAGGAAATGAGTAATATACCATATGCTTCGGCCGTGGGTAGCCTTATGTATGCTATGTTGTGTACAAGACCTGACATCGCGCATCCGTAAGCGTGGTGACTAGGTTTCGAGCAAACCAGTAGGGAACATTGACCGCCGTAAAGAACGTTCTCAAATACTTAAGAAGGACTAGAGATATGGTTACGATGTATGGCGGTGGAGAATCGGATGTTGTGGGATTCACCGATTCGGACTTCCAAGGAGGCGAAGGACGACTCGATGTCCACTCGGCTACATATTTACTCTTAATGGAGGAGCAGTATCTTGGCATAGTGCCAAGCAAAGCGCGGCCGATTCCACTGTCGGTGAGTATCAAGCGGCCTCGGAGGCTTCAAGGAAGGGTTACGGATTAAGAAGTTTCGGGAGAACTTCAAGTGATACCATGTCTTTGAAATTGCTGTTCCAGCATCGCGACAACGACGGAGCTGTAGCACAGGCCAAGGAGCCGAGGTTTCACAACAACACCAAACATATTGAGAGGAAGTATCATCTCGTAAGAGAATTTGTTCGCAAGGGATACATTGTGCTGCACAGAGTAGACTCGGCCGACAACGTCGCCGATCCACTGACCAAGTCACTTTCTTAGACTAGCTTGGAGCGTCATCTGGAGAACATGGGTATTAGATACCATAGTGTGTGGCATTGAGTGCAAGTGGGAGATTGTTAGGAGTATGCCCTCGAATGCCACTCAGAGGATGTTGAGTGAGGGCATTGCACTTGTAATTATGTAAACCATTTATATAAGGCAAATGATTGTTTCTTTATTTACTGGTAGTTACTGGCATTCCTAACTCGTAAATAAACATATAGAAACTAGTCCGTGTATTTGAGAGCAAAGCGTTCCACTCCTTATTGGATAAGGGGTAGGCCTTTGGAAAGGTTTATAGCTCAAATACTTAATCGTCGCAAGTCAATGAAACTTGGTAGGCGTTAAGTTTATGTGAAGACTTGTATGACGTGTTCTTTGACATGGAGAGTGCACGCCGAACGCTATTGGTTAGTGGGAGCACACGTTATAGGTATGCTAATTGGATTAGTATACTCGAACCGACTCACCCTCGATTCGTCACACGGATTTCACTCGGACGATCGATAGCGGAATCGAAAGGTTGCGATAGGTATTCGTGAACCTTCGACTTGAGGATTTAGTAGGGATGTGCTTGTGACGTCAAGATTTTCATTAGAGTAGTTAGACCCTATAAACCGGAAGGCGGGGTCAACCTCGACGTGCATCTTGATGGGCAAGTAGCAGTCCTCTTGAATACCAAGATAGAATTCTTTCTCCTGTTAGTGAACGGGTTATATGTCCTATGCGGTTATTGGCGAGATGAGATCATAAGTCTTTGGCCAAAGCATTGGAGCTAGTCGTATTAGATACACGAGAGCTCGATGATCTCGATTTGCATTAACGCATGCATAGCGTCAGAAATCTGAGATAGGGTTTGGTCGACCGTGACCCTATAACTTGATCGGGACATTTGAAAGAAGGGTTTATCGTTCTTGGTATTCACGAGAATGGTTCTTGAATGATCCCAATCATTCGTTCTCGATCGAGTGCAGTGTAGGCCACCAGTGGCTAGGTGGTGCTACTACTCTTTAGTTCCTCCCATTCTTTGGCCGAGACGGACCTACCGAGTCGCGCATTAGGATTGACGGAATGAATCGAGCTTAATATCTCATTATAAATATTAGATATTGGATATCTAATTTGGGACATTGGATGTCTAAATCGATTTATTAGATAAATTGATTTACGGCCAAATGAATTAAATATATTACTCGGTGATTAATTTAATTCATGAATATAATTATTTCTTGGAGAAATTAATTATGTTATTATGTATTTGATATGATTAATTAATTGGATTAATTAATCAATATAAATACATCGGAACGGAATCGGAGTTTATCTGTTTGGACTCACGGGAGTCCGAAACGGACCGAACTCGCCCGGCTCCTTCTAGATGGCCACCCCTCTTTCCTTCCCTTTTCCTTGGTCATAGTCTCCACATGTTGGTGGAAGACTTATGTTCAATCAAGGGGACAAATATCACACCTTGGTGATATTGTCTAAAGTAGGAGATCTTGGGGAGTTGAATAAGAATATAAGTGGAGACAAACTCTCACTTGATACTAAAAAAATTCCAGCCGTGAGCTTTGAAGAAGTGAGAGAGAAAATTATTTTTTCTTAGTCTTCATCTTCATCTTCTTCTTCACTTTTGTTCTTGAGTTTTCTTGGAGAAAATTCAAGATATATTAAGAGAGATATATTATACACTTAGAGTGTAATAACAAAAGCTTCACCACTTGATTCTAGCCGTAACCTTAGAGGTTAATCGAGTGTTGTTGTTCCGGTCGTTTTTCCGGCGCGTGGCAAGTAGAGACGCGGTGTTTTCGGCGTTGGATCGTTCAAGGGCTTGGAGCGGATTGAACTCGTAGAGATCAAACTAAAGCTTGGGGAATAGCTCAAGAGAAGGTTTCTATTTAATCAACGGACTTCGAGGGTTAGTTTCTTACGACTCTTGCTTTTCGTTTATATATTCGTATATACGTAGCTCGATCGATCCTCGCAGAGATTCGGATCGAATTAATTTTCGTTTTACCGCTTCCGCTGGGCCTTCGTTTTAGGCACCGAATCCCAACAGTACCTTGAGGACGTGCGATCGTGCCTATTGATTATTTTGGAGGGTCCTTCGGCTACGCCGGCCTCGTATTTAAACAAAGGGCGGGCGATCTCAGCTCAAAGGAACCTTGTATGGGCGAAGCTGTCGGTTCCATCGACCTCCAGGACCATGGCTGCATTAATTTTACCTAGGATCGTCGTGATCAGCGATCGTCGGCGGTATGCGATATGCCTGGTGGGGCGATCGCCATAATAGATGGGATAGGAAAAAATCTCATTATATTCCTTGTACATCATTGAAATTGAATACAAATTTATCACTAATAGTATTTTTTCAGATGCACGGCGTTCCAGGGGTATTGGTCCGGAGTACCGTCAGGATGTTCCAGTTCGTAGGCTCCTTTAGTTAGCCATATGGATACTCTGAAAGGTCCCTCCCAGTTCGGACCAAAAACGCCTGTGTGGGTTTGGATCTTCTTAAGGACGAGATCGCCCACTTGAAATCTTCTTTCTCTGACCTTTGAATTGAAGAACTTCTCGGCTCTCCTTTTGTGGATTGTGTTCTTCATTTCTGAGGTCAGCCATCTTTCTTCGAGCATGTCTAGGTCGATTCGTCGGGCTACATCATTGTCGGTCATCAGCTCCTGTTCGGTTCGATGGCTGAGGACGGCGATCTCTGAAGGAATCACCGCTTCTGTTCCGAAGGTAAGGGCGAACGGGGTTTCGCCAGTTGAATTGCGGGTCGTCGTTCGGTAGGACCACAAAACGTCAGGGAGCTCGCTTGCCCATCGTCCTTGCCTGGATTCGAGTCGTGCTTTGATCGTGTGTTTGAGGATCTTATTCACTGCCTCTACCTGCCCGTTCGTCTGAGGGTGATAGGGCGCTGAGAATAACCTTTTGATTCCCCACTTTTCACAGAATTGCATGACTTCTAAGCCGTCGAACTGTTTCCCGTTGTCGGAGATGATGGCACAGGCACCAAGATCGGCATACGACGTTTTCCATATAAACTTGATCACTTGCTCTTGGCCGATCTTGTTGAGCGATTCGGCCTCGGCCCATTGGTGAAATAATCGACCCTACGATGGCGAACTTACACTGGAGCCGTCGGCAAGGGACCTATAAGGTCGATGCCCCATTGCGCAAATGGCCAAGGGCTATACATGGAGGTGAGCTGTTCGGGTGATAGTTTAATGTTGGGGCCCATTATCGACATCTATGACACGATCGGCATAAGCGATCGCATCTTTCGAAGTGATGGCGAGAAAAATCCTTGTCAGTTGTCTTATGGATGAGGGCTTGCCGCCGCGTGGTTTCCACAAATCCGTCATGGATCTCGGCTAAAGCAGGCCGACCTTCCTCCGGTGTAATACACTTGAGGAGGGGAAGGCTGAAGGCTCGCTTGTAAAGCCGATCGTCCAATAAGGTATACCTGGTCGCACGAAGCTGGAGTTGGCGAGCTTTAACACGGTCGTCAGGGACCGTTCCGTCCTTTAAGTATTTGATGAACGGAGTCATCCAATTCTCCTCGGCGATGGCGACCGTGGTAACCAGATTTCTGTCGATCGCCGGCCTTGCTGACTTTGTGATTTGGATATTGGAGAAGTCGGCTGCCCCATCCGATGATGCTAGCTTGGAAAGAGCATCGGACTGGGAATTGTGCTCTCTCGGGACTTGTTCGATTAGCACTTCTTCAAATTTTGTGCACATTTCGCCGACCAGCTCTTGGTATTTGACCATCTGTTCGCCGCGCGCCTCATATTCTCCCTTGACTTGGTTCACGACCAAAAGGGAGTCCATGAAGATATGGAGGCGACGAACGTCTAGGGCGAGGGCTAGATCGAGTCCGCCTACCAAAGCTTCATATTCGGCTTCATTGTTGGTCGCACGAAAACCGAAACGCACAGCATTTGTGAAACTCTGACCGTCGGGGCTGATGAGGACAATCCCTGCCCCTGCTCTCGCATTGGTCGCTGAGCCATCCACGTATAATTTCCAGGCAGGTCGGCCGACCTGGGTCGGACTGTGAGGGAACGTTAATTCCACCACGAAGTCCGCCAGAGCTTGGCCTTTGATCGCCGTGCGAGGAGCGTAAGTGATACCGTATTGGGCGATCTCCAGCGACCACTTGAGGAGTCGCCCGTTGGTGTCCGGTCGGTGCAGGACTTGTCTTAGAGGTAGAGTTGTTAGGACTTCCACTTGGTGATCGAAGAAGTAAGCCCTCAGCTTACGTACACTCATGACAAGGGCATAGGCGATCTTTTCCAATGGTGTATAACGTGTCTCAGCATCGTGGAGCCCCTGGCTAACATAGTAGATCGGCAAGTGGGCTTGCCCCTCTGCTCGCACCAGAACGGCACTCAGCGCGACCTCCGAGGCCGCTAAGTAAAGGAATAATTTTTCACCGGGGATCGGCTTTGCCAGGATCTGGGGGTTAGATAGATATTCCTTTATTTTGGCGAATGTTATCTGGCTTTCTTTCGTCCACGCGAACTTCTTGTTCTTGATGGTCGCGAAGAAAGGCTTGCTTTTATCGCCGAGCCGTGATATGGAACGGTTGAGGGCGGCTAGACAACCTGTGAGGCGTTGTACCTGCTTGATGTTTCGCGGTTCCTGCATGTCAAGGATCGCCTGTATCTTGGTGGGGTTCGCCTCGATCCCCCTTTGGCTCACTATGTGCCCAGAACTTCCGGAGCCCACCCCGAAGTTGCATTTCTTGGGGTTCAGCTTCATGTTAAACTTCTCAAGGATGGCGAACGTCTCGGCGAGATCGTTGAGGTGATCTTCCTTCTTGAGGCTTTTGACTATGATATCGTCAATGTAGACCTCCATGGTCTTGCCGATCTGATCGGCGAACATTCTGTTGACTAATCGCTGGTAGTTCGCCCCTGCGTTTTTCAAGCCGAACGGCATTCTGACCCAAAAGTATATGTCTTTTTCTGTGTGGAAAGATGTGTGTTTTATGTCTTCCTCCGCCATTGGGATTTGATGATATCCGGCGAAGGCATCCATAAACGACATCATTTCGCAACCTGCCGTGCTATCGACCAGGTGATAAATATGAGGCATCGGGAAGTGATCTTTTGGACATGCCGCGTTGAGGTCGGTGAAGTCCATGCATAATCTCCAGGAGCCAGTTGGCTTTTTGACGAGCATCGCGTTGGCGACCCATTGTGGTTAAATGCGTGGCTACTCCGATCGGTTTGTTGTTGAGTAACCACGGACTTCTATGTCGGCGCCGCGTATTTCTCGGGACCGAACTTCCTACGCTCGGTGAACAGGCTTCATCGCCCGGTCGATCTTCGATAATGGCAAGCGTGTTCGGGACTTATGCCAACCATATCTTGATGCGACTGTGCAAAGACTCCGATGTTCCTACGTAGCAAGTTGATCGGATCCCCTTTAATTCGTGGTCGATGCTTGCGCCGATCTGTACTTCCCGCTCGGATGATCCGGATCCATCGTAATACTTTCCAACTCTTCGACGGGGCGGCCGCCTCTCGTTGGTGCGATCTCGGACTCGGTCCGTGGATCGATGTCGAGACCTGGCTCGAAACCGATCCTTGGCTCGATGTCGTCCGTCAATTGATGAGAGATGGCGTCCCCTGAGTCGGGTTGGTATGATGTGTTTGGCTCGTCGATCTCCATGGGTTGATCGTCGATCGCTTCAATGTTACATATAGTATGGGAAGTATTGAAAGAAGTAACAACATAGGAGTAATTCAAACATCTCTTTGGCATTAGCTGATCTCCTTTTACTGATGCAAGACCGTCCCATCGGCGGTGGGAATTTGATACGATAAAAAGAAAGATGAGGCGACCGCCTCAAAGGTTTCCAAAAAGGGGCGACCTAGGAACCCATTATAGATGCTGGGCCTATCTATGATTACAAAGCATAGGTTCCTAGTAATCCTAACCTTGGGATCATAAAAGCATACTAGCTCAACGGAGAGCTTGATCCTCTCGTAGGCTTGGACTGTGTTGTCGCCGAACCCCTGGAGCACGGTGTCGAAAGGCTTGATGAATTTGATTAAGTTGCCGAGTTGGTCTAGGGCGGATTTGAATATGATGTTGCAGAAAATCCCATTGTCGACCAACACGCGATCGACCGTCTTCCCAAGGATGCAAGCGGAGATCACTAGTGCATCCTACTTGGGACATTGCACTCCTTCCCTGTCCTTGTTGGAAAAGGTGATGAGCGCGTCTCTAGAGATGGTCGGCTCCGGAGGTACTACAACATGGACTTCGGCGAAAGCCCTCAGCTCGACTTTTCGCTTTCTGTTTGACAGGGTGGAAACCGGGGAAAGGCCCCCGAGGCTCCCACCTCCTGCTTGAAGCATGTTGATCCGACCGCCCGGGTTGATCGGAGGGATCGACTCATCAGAGTACTCCAGCTCATGCTCGATTCTGGCGATCGGATTGGGAGGAATTCTTTCGCTTGGTCGTCGCTCGCGCCCTCCGGCTCTTTCCGTCCTGGGTTCTGGCTTGGTGATCAAATTGTCCAGTTTGCCTTCCTCAAACAGTCGCCAGAGCTGTCTGAGGAGGTCGCGGCATTGGCTAGTGTTGTGGCCGGGAATCTTATGATAGGCACAGAATTTGCTACGGTCTAGGTGACTGTGGTCCCTTATTGGCTTTGGCTTGGAAAGCCACTCGCGACCCTTGATCGCGTTGAAGATGTGGGCCGGAGATAAGTTGAGGTTGTGAAGAAGGTGGACCTCTACATCCTCGAAGGCTTTGAACTCGCCAGGCGGCTTGGCGACCGCCTTTCTGGGCTTGGCGACCGCCTTCTTCTGGACATGGGAAGGTGCTTTTCCTTCTTCGGACTGTCCCTCGTCTAAACGGAGTGAGAGCATCTTCTGCCTGGCCAGAAAATCGGCGGCTCGGCGGAGCAGCTGTATAGGTCGGTGGAAAATCCTTTGTGAGGTGCCTGAACATGGGCGAGCGTCCGTGGAAACCGTTCAGGACTGCGTGGTGAGCGATCTCTTCGCTGACGGGCTCACAGGTGAGGACTATCTCGTCAACCCGGTGGATGTAATCCTCATCCGATTCGTCCTTCCCCTGCCTGATTTTCATCATGCGGTGGGGACCTTCCGGGCGAGCGACTTTGGCGGCGAAGTACGACGTGAAATCCTTAGCCAGCTTCTCAAAGCAATTGATTGAGCGAGATGGTAGTGAGATGTACCACCTGTGGGCGAGATCGCTAAGAGTTAACGGGAACATTCGACATTTCGTCGCATCTGAAGCTCCGCATCCGGTCATGTAGATCCGGAATTTGCTTAAGTGGGTTCCCGGATCCGATCTCCCCTCATATAGAGGTGTTTGTGGGGGATTGATCGTTGATTGGACTGGGGCGATCTCGATCTGGACCGCGAGTGGTTCATTTAGCCCAGCGATCGGTCTCCTGGCACCTGCCCCAATTTCTAGGAGCGTCTTCATCTCGTCGAGCTAGCGTTGCATGGCGGCGATCGCCGTTGCCTGACTGCTCGCCGATTGGCTCTCAGAATGCGAACCAAGGCGATCGTGTACTGATCCCCTAGCTCCGTGGTGAATGACGAGCTCCACGCCCGGTGGGTTCCTTTCTTGGGCGAGCAGGGGCTCGTTGACCGGTCTGTCTCCTGGGAGTCGGATATGCCGAACTCCTGGTAAAGGATTCGGATACCGATGTCTCCCGGCTGGGGCCTGAGTGCCCGGGTCGCCATGAGGGATCGCTCCCCAGGCGGCTGAAGACGGAATCATCCCGCCTCACGAGAGCCTTCTCCTGCGGCTCGGGGCTTTCTGTCGATTTCTCGACATAGATCCCCTTGAGCTTTCGTTTGCTTGCCCGGCGGATGGTTGACGGAGTGACGGTGGGCAAGTCGTAGGCCTTCCGTCGCTCCCTGAGGATGGCTATAGCCACCTCAATCTGTTCTGCAGTCTGGAACTGATCGAGTGAGAGGCTAGAACCGTCCCTCGGGGGCGGGAGTGAGAGCCTAGCGTCGCCACGGTCGCCTTCCACCGTGGGCTGGGATTCGATCCTCGCCGGAATAAGATTTTCGGCAGATCTCAGGGTGGCCCTCTTGGAGGTTGTTGCTGATGTCATTTTCTGAAGGTTTTTCTATTGAAGAACAGTGAGTGTTTCTTCAAGTATATGTCCGGAGAACAGTGAGTGTTCTTCGAGACGGTAGGAATAAAAATGAAGGTTTAGATCCCCTTCCTCTAGCGCCAATTGTTGTTACCCAAAATATTATCCGGAGATAGTATTGCTGGAATGATCGAGTAACAAACAAATGCGAGAACACTTCCGTGAGAAAATAAGTAACACAAGATTTGCCGGGGTTGTTAATCCCGGGCTTGAATGCTCTCGCGAGATGTTATTAATAAATATACTGTCGAGTACAAATATTAATGTTAGAATCTAATACAAGGAGTGTAAAGACTTCTAGTTATCTAGGCTTTAGAGCGCGTAGATTGCCGTAAGAACCAGATAGATAAATCTGTGAGTTCTTGCTTGGGATATATGATAAATGTGTATGAATATCACTATGTATGTGTTATTGGTTGCCAAAAGAGCCTTTGATTCTCTCTTTTGTGTGTATTTTGCACTTAATTCGTAGCAGAATCCGCCCCTTCTGGCCGCAGCAGTGAGTCCTCTATTTATAGGGGACAAGGTAGTTGGGATCCCTCAGGCGATCGCGGGCGATCGCCGTTTTCTATATTAAAATAAAACGGCCGATCGTCCCGTCACGTGGGCCTGTTCCCTTGAGGTCCGAGGTTGCAGTTGGAGGCCAGCTGGGTGAACCAATGGGAAGCCGACGCTGCGTTGCGAGTCGCTGTCCGAGGAGGGCCCATTTCGTACCTTTCGGCGGCCTTGTCGGTAGGTGTGGTAGGTGACAGGCTGGGGTCAATGATCCTATCTGTCGGTGTCCTTTGAAGATCCGCGGGTGGGCCATCGTCCAAGATTCGGTCTTCGACGACTTTGACGGATGCTAGATCCCCACGTGGCATGAGACGATCGCCTCTGGTCCGCTCATTAAAGACGATCGCCAGATATCAAAAGACGATCGCTGTTTACCAAAAGACGATCGCCGCATTATGCCGAACTCTAGGCGTTTGTCCGGAGTATGTCTTTCATGGTTGACTTTTCTGATCGTGATGCCGATCGCCTATCGAGGCGTATTAACCGCCGCACAACACACGGGAAGGCCCGAATGGGAGGAGAGGAGAAATAATTATGGCGGAAACGCGAGAAATGCACCTCTCCCGAACACTTATCATCCCGGGCTAAGAAACCATCCGAATTTCTCATGGAGAAACAACAACCCGATGCCGTACGACTCAAGCGCCCAAGCTCAATACAACGGAGGAACCCGAGCCCAACCAATGCAAGGTGAACCATGCCCACAACAATGGAACTCTATTGAGGAGAGTATTGCGGCATTCATTAAGGAGAGCAAGGAAAACCGAGCGGAGAACAATAAAAGGTTCGAATCTTTAGAAGCTTCGGTGAAGAAAATGGAGATTCAAATTGGGCAATTTGCTATCGAGGCACGTAGACAAGAAAGGGGTAAACTACCAAGTCAACCCGAGCAAGCTCAAGCTATTACCACTCTCCGAAGTGGTAAAGTGATTAATAAAGAATCTAATTCCGAAGTAAAAGAAAGGGGCGGTGAGAAAGAAGACGAGTCGGGAAATCAAGAAGAGAAAATAGACAAAGCAACTTTGACTTCCAAGCTTCACAAATCTGCTCAACCATATAAGCCACCAATCCCTTTTCCGAGCCGACTTAGAAAAGCAAAGCAAGATGAGCAATTTTCCGAAATCTACGACATGCTTTCAAAGGTTCATATCAACTTACCTCTCTTGGATGTTGTGAAGAACATTCCCGCTTATACAAAATTTTTCAAAGAGTTGACCTCCAACAAAAGAAGATATAATGGGAACTAGAAAATGGTGCTCTACGAGGTAGAAGCAAGGAGTCAAAAAAGGGGCGATCCCGGAAGTTTTATGATCGACATCACTATGGGAGATAAGAAGGTTGCTCGTGGCATGCTCGATTTGGGAGCAAGTGTGAATCTAATGCCATACTCGAATTATTTAAGGCTTGGACTCGGAGGAATCAAACCAACAAGAATGACTCTTCAAATAGCGGATAGGTCGGTGAAATACCCCAAGGGAATCATTGAAGACCTATTGGTGCAAGTAGACAACTTGGTGATTCCGGACGATTTTGTTATCTTGGAGATGAGCGATTTCGCAACAAGCCAAAGTGAAGGGACAATACTTCTAGGACGGCCGTTCATGCATACAACGAAAACAATCGTCGATGTTGATGAAGGAAAGGTCAACATGACCGTCTTGGGCAAAACGGTGGAAATCGACGTGTTCGGTTCATCTCATATCCCTTCTCATATTTATGCTGCTCATGATTGCAATTTTATTGATTGCATTGATTCTTTAGTTGATGATAAATATTTTCATGACGATGTAGGGGACACATTGCATGATGCTCTAACCGTTGAACATGATATGGGGCTGAATAATTTGGAAATTGAAAAATATGTTGCATTGCTAGATAAAGCCGAGCCCATTGCTGCAATTGACGATCTTAAGATGCATTTGGAATTAAATTTTGAGGAGCCCGTTGAAATCACCCCACCTCAACTTGAATTGAAAGAACTTCCGGCACATCTTAAATATGTTTTCTTAGGCAAAAGTGACACTTACCCTGTAATTGTCTCTTCCGAATTAACTCCTTTGCAAGAAAACAAATTAGTAGAAGTTCTAACTAAATTGAAGGAAGCAATTGGGTGGAGTATTTCTGATATCAAGGGGATAAGTCCTGTTAGGTGCATGCATAAAATAATTCTTGAGGATAATGTTAAACCTGTTAGGCAGGCTCAAAGGCGTTTGAATCCGAACATGCAAGATATAATAAAAAAGGAAGTTTTGAAACTGCTAGATGTCGGAGTCATCTACCCGATATCCGACAGTAAGTGGGTGAGTCCTGTGCATGTAGTGCCTAAGAAATCTGGAATAACGGTGGTTCGTAATGATAAAAATGAATTAGTGTCCACTAGAACAGTGACCGATTGGAGAATGTGCATTGATTATCGGAAATTAAATGCCGTAACAAAAAAAGATCATTTTCCCCTTCCTTTCATTGATCAAATGTTGGAATGTTTAGCTGGGCATGATTATTACTATTTTCTAGATGGTCTTTCCGGTTTCTATCAGATTCCCATTGCTCCGGAGGATCAAGAGAAGACCACTTTCACTTGCCCTTTTGGCACTTTTGCCTTTAGGAGGATGCCGTTTGGTCTTTGCAATGCTCCCGCTACTTTTCAAAGGTGCATGCTTTCCATATTCTCCTACTTGTTAGAAAAATCTATCGAGGTATTCATGGACGACTTTTCTGTGTTTGGAACCACTTTTGATGATTGTTGACATAATTTGAATATTGTGCTCGAACGATGTATTGAGTGTAATCTTACACTTAGTTGGGGAAAGAGTCATTTTATGGTAAAACAAAGTCTTGTTTTGGGTCATGTGGATTCCAATAAGGGAATGGAGGTTGATAAGGCTAAAGTTGATTTAATTGTTAAATTACCTCCGCCTTCATGTGTAAAAGAGGTTCAAATCTTTTTAGGGCATGCTGGGTTTTATAGGCGTTTCATTAAAGATTTTTCAAAAATTTCCCGCCCTTTAAGTAACCTTTTGTGTAAGGATGCCAAATTTGATTTTACCGAGGAATGTTTGGTCGGTTTTAATGCTTTGAAAGAAAAGTTAACTTCCAAACCTATTGTTGTTGCTCCCGATTGGTCTCTACCATTTGAAATTATGTGCGACGCGTCCGACTTTGCTATTGGTTCCGTTTTGGGGCAAAGAGTGAATAAATTTTTCCACGTAATTTACTATGCTAGAAAAACGCTCGATGAAGCCCAGGCAAATTACACCACCACCGAAAAAGAATTTTTAGCTGTAGTGTTTTCATTAGACAAGTTTCGATCCTATTTGGTTGGTTCGAAAGTAATTGTGCATACGGATCACGCCGCATTGAAATATTTGTTAAAAAATCCGATGCCAAGCCAAGATTGATTCGGTGGGTTCTTTTGTTGCAAGAATTTGATTTGGAATTCAGGGATAAGAAGGGTTTGTAAAACGTAGTTGCCGACCATTTATCTAGATTAACCGAGGGAGATAATTTTAAGCTCGATAACTCTTTGCCGATTGTTGAAACTTTTCCTGATGAATAATTGTTTGATGTGACTAGACACCTTGGTATGCCGATATTGTTAATTATATTGTTAGTGGTGTTTTACAACCCGACTTGACCTTTCAGGGGAAGAATAAATTTATTTCTATGTGCAGGCATTACTACTGGGATGACCCCTACTTATTCAAGTTGGGGCCCGATGAAGTATTCCGACGTTGTGTCCCGGAAGAAGAGTACGAGAGCATCTTGTCATTTTGTCATGACTTGCATTGTGGGGGACATTTTAGCGTGAAGAAAACGGCACACAAAATTTTTCAATCTGGACTCTATTGGCCGACATTATTTAAGGATGCCTATTCCTATTGCAAGAGTTGCGATCTTTGTCAACGAACGGGGAACATAAGCAAAAGAAATGAGATGCCGTTGACAAACAATCTTGTAGTGGAACTTTTCGACGTTTGGGGTGTCGATTTTATGGGTCCTTTTCCAACTTCACTTGGCTTTGAATATATTTTAGTTGCTGTGGACTACGTTTCTAAGTGGGTGGAAGCAATTCCAACCCGAACTAACGATGCTAACGTGGTTTGCAATTTTTTTAGGGATGTGATTTTCTGCAGGTTCGGGACGCCTAGAGCTATAATTAGCGATAGAGGGGCGCATTTTTGCAATAAACAACTTGCAGGCTTGCTTAAGAAGTATAATGTAACGCATAAGGTCGCAACGGCTTACCATCCACAAACTTCCGGGCAAGTCGAAGTGAGCAATAGACAAATAAAGGCAATACTTGAAAAGACTGTGAAACCGACAATGAAGGATTGGGCATTGAAGTTGAACGACGCTTTATGGGCATATCGCACAACCTACAAAACACCGATTGGAATGAGCCCGTATCGCCTCGTATTTGGGAAAGCATGCCACCTACCCGTTGAATTAGAACACAAGGCGTATTGGGCAATCAAAGTGCTAAATTTAGATCAAGAAAAAACGGGGGAGGAATGACTTTTACATTTAAATGAGCTAGATGAGATGCGATATGAGGCGTATGAAAATGCTAAGCTCTACAAAGAACGAACGAAACAGTATCATGACAAGCGTATCGTTCGCAAATTTCTCGAACCTGGGATGGATGTTTTGTTACATAATTCTCGTCTTAAGCTCATGCCGGGAAAATTGGTGTCGCGATGGGGCGGACCGTTCAAAGTCGTTCAAGTATGGCCACACGGAGCGGTAGAACTCCTTGATCCACGAAAGAATGAGCATTTTAAGGTAAACGGGTATAGAGTGAAGCCGTATTTCGGACATAGCGAAGAAATCAATGTGTTTGAGTGCATAGAAGTGCACGATGTCGAAGCTTGAGCAAGGCGGGAATAAGTCGAGCTAATGACTATAAAAAGCACTACTTAGGAGGCAACCCAACGGTTTAGTTAGATTTTCATCTTTTGTTTTTCGAATTTATTTTCCTTATTTGTTTTTGCTCGATTTGAAACTGACCGGTTCGACTTTAGGTGTTAAAAATGCAGGGAAACGAGTGCGTTATCAGAAATTAACAATCTGGGTAGGTTGGACACGGGCCGTGTCACAGGGCACGACCGAGTTGCAATACAGTGGACAATTCAGGCGGAGTATGACACGGCCGTGTCACGGGACACAGCCGGGTCTCAATACAGTGAATTTTACAATTCTGGAGTAGTTGGACACGGCCGTGTCACAGGACACGGCCGAGTTGGTAAGACAGTGAGGTTTTGTTATTTTTAGAACAGTTCGACACGGCCGTGTCACAGGCAACTCGGCCATGTCAATCAGCATATAAGGAGATTCAGCCGTGGTTTTACACACTTCATCTTCCCCCCCAAAATTTTTTCTCACCCTACGAACCCTAGCGCTCTGCAGCCAAATTTTCTTCATTTTCAAAGGGTTTTTGTGCAAAATTAAGGGAATATACAAGAATCATTGACGAAATCATCATTATCCAACCGATTTCTTACTCCAAGCGGTCAAATCAAACGAATCGGGGGGACTCGTTTTTAATTTTTTTCTCTTCAATTTCTACGAATCCAAGGTATGTTTTTCATGTTTTTGATGATTCTTCTTGATTATGAACATGCTATTATGTTAGAAACACAATTCCTTGATTGTCTAGGGTTCTTGAATTAAAATGAAGGTGATAAAATTGGGTATTTTTGATAATTCTTAATGCTTGATGATTAAATTACTCAATTGGAAATTCTTGTAGTTAAGGGATGTTTTCCATGATGAAGATGATGATTTCTGGAGAATTCAAACGATAAATTTACTTGGATGTTGTTTTGATCAATAATGGTTATATTGGGGGTCATTCCCATTGTTTGTTATAAATTTGGGGAAGGAATGCATTATTAGTCCTTGAATAAATGATAAATTGAAAATTTTTACAGAAAATGGCTCGAGGACGTGGACGAGGAAACTCTCAGCGGGGAAGGGGTAGGAACATCGGAGAACAAATGCAACCGACACGAGTGGCAATCCTAGGGGCTGTCGAAACCCCCGAATCTTACGGAATTGATCTCCCCGAATCACGACAAGCGATGTGGGAGACACTAGCCCTGGAAAAAAATGCTTCCTACGCGATGGCCAGATAATGAATGTATGACTGCAATGGGCATACAAGATGACGTCATGAAATTCTTAGAAAGAGTGAATTGGGCCTGGATGATGACGCAACAATGGCCAACTTATAGGTGTCTCACGATGGAGTTTCTTACCACTCTTACCTTCAGAAGAGATCCGGTGATTCGTGAACCAACCGAAATAATATTCCGGCTCAACAATAATGACGAGAGGCTAACCATCAACCAGCTGGAAGATATTTATCATCCGAGAATTGTACATCCTGACCCACATGCTCGATAACACAATTCCAGCCACCGGGGCAATGATAACCGAACATTTTGAGGATATTGCGACGAAGCCGAAAGGGGAGATATGGATAGGGGGTTTGATTACCCCTATCGCACTTCACTATGAGATTTCCTTAGCTCAGAGGACTCCCCTACCAGGAAACAAACTACTCCTATCTCTGTGATGAAAGTTATGAACATCCTGGATTACGAATCGCGCACAGTCTTCCTCCAGACCGACAATGACCACTTCCGTCTCCCGAATACGCCTCTAACGACCATAAATAATATTCAGGACAAAGGAAATCTGCAAATGGCTACGGAAGTGCACCGACGAGCGCGGATGGCAGCTGGATTGGCTCCCCCGGGTTATAGCCCTCTTGACTAAAATGTTCGCATTATGGATGAAGACAGAGCCGAGTGTATGGAAGAGGAAGAGGCTTATGAAAGTGTCCCGGATGAAGAGGAATAAGAGGAGGATGAAGAAGATGAAGAAAGCCCCAGAGATCGGCCCGAGACGTCAAGGGAGGCCGAAACTAGACATGCCCCATCGCGTCCAACATTAAGGGAGGAGTTCGTAGCCTTCCGAGAGGAGTTCGTCTCCTTCCGAGAGGAGACTAGACAGAGGAAAGAGGAGGCTAGACAGTAGCGGAACGAGATGTTCTCTTTTGAGACAAATGCACGAGTGGCATGTCCAGCAAGGCCACTTCCCTCCGTCCCATCAGTAAAACCGGTCGTAAGTATTTCTTGACCAATGAAATTCTTTTATTTAAATATTATACCCCATTCGTGCATATACTATTTAATTCAAGTTTGGGGGGGTTGGTCAAGAAATACTTCGTTACTTTTGTTTTATTTGTTTTTGGATATTATTCAGCTTGTTTGCTTATTTTTGCTTGTTTTTTTTTTCGGAAGACTTCTTTTTGGTGTGTTTTTATAAACATTTGGTGTGTTTTGAGCATCTTGCAATTTTGATAAAAACTTTGAAGTATGAACTCTTTTCTTGGATGCCTCGGGATTTATTTCGTTGTTTTGATTTACAAATCGAGGATAATTTGAAGAGGAAAAATTGTTGATAATCGAAACGGGTGTGAAATTGAATAAATAGTTTAATATCTTGGAGGTATGAACAAATATACTTGTGAGCTTTTGAGCCTTCGTGCATTTTCAAATATGCAAGTTTCATTGTCGAGTGTTTCATTCGTGATTTAAGACTCTAGAACTTGCCTTGGTATCTTGTTCAAAACTACTAGTGTGTGTGTGCAATTGAGTGACAATGATTTTAGGCGCCTTTGATCTTAACCCTTCGATTTTGGCCAACCCGACATTTGATTATTCCTTAAATAAACCCAATCGAGCTCATTGTCTATTTCATTGTCAAACCACATATCGAACTTTCCATTGCTATAATCCTTTGACCGATACTTGAGCGATTAGAAATTATTTTTGACGAGGCTACATATATCGTGGTGACATTGGGTGATATACATATTGTTGGGAGTGTTGAAATGGAGAAAATAATTACTCCGCTATTTTTGGGAACTTAGTAACCGGGTGTATTCATGTGACCCATGTTTACATTCGCGTAAAATAGTTACCTTAGATATGAGTATGCTTGGAAGCAGTTGTGTATGTTTTGATCCTAGTAACCGGGTGTATTCATGTGACCCGTCATTTACATTCGCGTAAAACAGATCATAAAAACAACCCAAGCCAAAAAAAAAAATCGGAGCAATAAGGAGGGCTTAAGGCTGCGTTTCTCACTTTCAAAAGTGCTTGTTGCAAATGTTACAGAGTTAAGGGGTTGAAAGAAGCAAACCTCAAAAATCTTGAGCTTCTAATCGTTTATGGTGATTTAGTTCTAAATTGCTCAAGTCAAGTTATTTTATCCATATTTATCCCATCCCGACCCAAGCCTACATTACAGACGAGTAAAGTCCTTTTTGATTCACAATTTTGCATACACAAAACAGTGGTAGAGATGTAGACGATTGTCAAGCCTATGGGGTTCCTTATTTCATTGAACGAGTTCCGATCGTATACTTATCCCAATATCACTTTGAGAGTGAGTGAATACACTTGACCAGTGAGGTTTATATTCGCCAAGTATTGACTATGATGTTAAGGAAGCACCCCGGAGATTTAAAAACTTTGAAGAACTCAACTTATTTTACTTGAAGCGTATTGAAGAAATTTTCGAAAAGGTCCTTTGAGGTATGTTGAGAGTGGAGTTCCCCTTGTGAGTGATTATTTTAAAGTGCATTACTCGGGACGATCAAGGTTTAAGTTAGGGGGGATTAGATGAGTCGATTCTTGATCGACTCATTCAATTCTTTTTAGTCGTGTTTTTGTTTGCTTTTTAGTATTTTGTTCTCTTTTATGTGTGGTATGTTGTGTTTTAATTTATAGGTAGCCAAGCGAAGATTGTGGTGAAATACGCGCTTTCATAGCCAATATTGGAGTTTATGACGATCAAGAGCTAAAACGGGGCCTAAAACGATAAAAGATTGAAGCAAATATCGGTCGTATTTTCTAAATTCCAGAATCATCACTCCGAATTGAGATGTGTTCTTCCTTGATATAAATTCCTCGTGAAATTAGCTTCGAAACGGTATATCATACGCTAAATTCCGAGATGTATTGATACAAAAACGAAGGATCAAGCCGAAGAAGACCAAAAACCGGAATCAACGCATCAGACAACTCGGCCGTGTCATAGAACACGGCCGGGTCTCGTTCCAGTAAAAATTACACATTCCGGAAGAGTACGACACGGCCGTGTCATGGGACACGGCCGAGTCACGATCCAGATTCTTTTTCATTTCCAGCACAGTATGACACGGCTGTGTCCCATGACACGGCCGGGTCCGATGGACAGAGAGTTTTTGCTTTTCCAAGACAGCTCGACACGGGCCGTGTCACAGGACACGGCCGAGTCACTTTTCGGTGCAAGTCCTTTTCCTTGACATTTTTGCACGATTTTGAGCTCTTTTCTTGATCCTTTAGCTATATAAAAAGGTGTTGAGACCCTATGGAAAAAGGGTGTGCTGATTTTGTAAGAGATATTGTGGGGAAAAGCATAAGATTTAGGGGGAAAACACCAAAAAGGGAGGAAAAAGAGAGATTGTTTCATCATCTTCATTGTATGTTCTTGTGAGTGAAAAATATTTTTGGGAGATATTATAATTCCTTGTAGCAATTGTTGTTAGTTCTTGAAAGAAGATCATCAAACCTTCATCGGGAATTCGATTTCGGCATTTACAAGGGAAGTTTCTACCATGTTTTGTTTTACAATTTCCATTATTGTTGTTGAAATAACCATGTATAGCTAATCTTTTCATATGGGTTTTTAGATTGAGCCACACACATGTTATCGATTGTTAGTTTCTATTGATTTTCCCGGTAAAGTTTGGGATTGTTCCTCTTGTTCGTTCTTCGCATAAGAACTTTTGATTTAGATCATCAAACCTATTTCATAGTTGTTATTATTATTCAAAACGAGGGTTTTTATCAGTCTTCGCCATCAAACGGTCCGGTAGAAGTGATTATAAATGTTCTCGAACTTTTTCGCGCGATCTTTTAACGATTTACCTCATCAAAAGTAGTCGGTTAATTGATTGTTAGTTATGGATTCATCCCCATCAAAGGAGTATCCCTTATTTTCGAAAAGAACAATCGTAATTTTTAGAATTACCGCCATCAAACGGATTTCTTTTAATCGTGAGCAATCGATAATTCCAAACCTTATTTATTTGAGTATCGGAACTAATAATTGATTACGTGTGTGTCGGTGATTCTAAATTCCCATATCATTCTCATTATTGTAATCTCTCAATTATCCGACCATTAATTTGGTGTTTTTAACGCTAAAGTTATTTTAATTTTATGCGTTAGTGATTGTAATCCTATCAAACCAATGATGTACTTTAATTTACTTTACTTTTGTTCATTCGACTATTTGCCGAACATTATCGAACTTTAAACCGTTTCCAATTCCTCGAGAGATCGACCTCGGAGTTACTTCCCGCTTCCTACAAAAGCGATTCGTACACTTGCGAGTATTTAATTTGTTCATCAATATGGGAGGGCATCTCTTCTTAAGGAGCAAACGTTTCCGTGTTCCTTGGCCGACAACCTTAGTTATCGCGTGCCCCAATCGCTCCATAAGAGATAGGGGGATATGGGATCGCCCTGACGTATACCCCGAGTAGGCTTAAATGTGTCTGTTGGCAAGCCATTCCATAAAACATGGAGAGATGCCGTGAAAACACATTTCATGATGACTTCGACTGTAGACACCGTTAAACCCACATTGAGTAAGGAATCACTAAGGAAGTCCCATCGGAGTCGATCATATGCTTTTTCTAAATCGACTTTGATCGCCATCCAGTGCTTCTGAACTATTGAAACCCAAGAAACAAACCAATCTACCTTTCTATTTTCTTTTTTCAAGTGGAGCCTTCTCTCTAAATATATACAGATCCACTACCTCCGTTATTTTAATTTTCTAGTAACAATTGGATTTTTACACTGTTCCTACAATTTTTTTACTATCTTTGTGATTTATAAGATAAAATATAGTCATTTGAGATCTTATTAGGATATTTTCGATATATACTTTCAAATTATAATTTTTTTATACTTATAAAAATAAATAATTAAGATATTAATAATTGAAATTGTTCGTTGTTAAGCATGAAAATCCAGACATCGTAAAAGATGGAAGTATGGTTCAGTAGAAATATAATTTCCATCACATGTACAGGGAATACAATTAAAAAATGCATCATAAAACAAGAGTTTAGGGGATTCATAAAATGGTAAAAAGTAAAGGTAATATCATAAACAAAGGGAAATTACAAAGATTTAATATCGTAAAGCTAGCCCTTGACATTTCTTTCTATTAAAAGCCGAGTTGAGAGCCCGAGTTGGAGACCTATTTCATTCACCCTGGTTAGGCTGTCACTTAGGACGGGTTACACGCGAGTCGATTCGGGTTCGACTTGGAAATCTGTTTATACATCTCGCGAGCGGATAGCATTCGACGGTGTTGGGATTCATTTTCATGGGGGAGTTGGGTCGAACGTGTTTGGGTGTTCGTGAGGGGTGTTTTCACGGATTTAACCAAAATCAATCCATACTCAAACTAGCCTGCATCGACCAGCATACACCTCACAAGTGTTTGTCTTCTTCACGGGTCATTTCATTTCCATCACAGTCATTTTTCATCAAAGATTCAGAGCCAGATGGAAGCAATTTGATTCATCAATCATCCTTATTTACTAATTTCTATTCTTGGTGAGTTTGGGACTTTCGGATTTTGGCTTTTGGGTTTGCAGATTGATTTTTGGGTTTACACGACCATGCCTTATTGATTTTTTGTAAGATATTATCAGCACAACCGTCTTCTAGGTCGTGTTTGGACACCATTTTAGAAACACCATGCCAACAAATATAAAAAAAAATGTTTTTCCAAAAGCAAGGAAGTTCACAACGTATCCAAATACAAATATAAAATCCTGTCACCTCATGGTAAAACTCAAATCCAGTTCAGGTATCAAATTCCAAACACGGACACAATAAGCGGCTTATCATCAGATATCCATCGGAGCAGCACCTTCATCGGTGGTGGTTCCCTGATCGGCGGCCGCTTCAGAACCACGGCTGCCGCCTTGCTCTGGGCCGGCAGCCGCCTCATCAGCAGACGGCTCCTCACTGACTATCTCGAATTCATTGATCAGCCCCTGCACGGCTTCTTGATCCAATACATGGAAGGCCTCGCCTATCCCCAAAACAGCAATCGTGCAAATTGAGCTCGTCAGTTTTTCGCCTTGTAAGGTCTCTCTCAGGGTGAAGAGTGCGTCCTTGACCAGTTCTTCACGTGTCGAGTCCGTGAAAGTCTCGAACTTGCGTTCTAAGTATGTCTTGGCAGCCTGTGACCTGGATCCAATTGCAAATGCTTGGAATTCAAAGTAATTACCGCTGGGGCAGTTGTAATAGAGGTGAGCTCCGGATTCATCTAGACCGCCGACCAAGAGACCCACGCCGTATGGTCGCTTCCATGAGCGCTGTGTGCAGACCTGAATTATAAAAAAAACAGATATTTGCAATCAACCCATGGGAGCAAGGTGAGAGAAGTCTGTGATTTAATATTAGATACTACAACACCACATTTGTTATTTGATATGTTCATGAGCAACAATTGCTTACAATTGTAGAAAAAAATAACAATCAGGATGGGTAACAAAACTAGCATTTGTAGAAAAAGAAAAATGAATGATTATGATATTTTTAAGGGATTTTTTTTACTATAGAACACACTTGTATTCTGTCATAGCTAGTTGGGGTACATAGCATATATGGTTATATATTAAAATAATGATCGATAGGTGGTATGAAGAACTAAACATGTCCTTTTTTTCCCAAGAAAATACTTCGTCAAGGACAAAGGACAACATTTCTCCCACGAAACCTGACCTTTTTTTACTAAAGAAATACTATGTAACAACCTTATGTGGAAAACTTTCAAGCACCAGACAAAATCAAAACATTCATACGAATTCAAATAATACCAATATGTGGCGGCATCTCATTAAGAATATGGAACAGCTTCAATAGTTAACATCCAACATATACTGTACGGCAACAATTCATCAAGCGATGGAGAAGACCATTTAAGAACAACTTGTATCTTAATCACTAAATTATATCAAACCTTGATCACCAAATAGAAGAAATATATAATTGCAGCAATTTACACGCACGTCATCTTTGACCGTCATCTCTTGATTACATGGGAGATTTACGTAAAATACAGATGTAAATTTTGAGAGGAAGTAAATTCTGAATAAATTAAAATGCTCCGAATCAACAGTGTAACATTCTGTAAATAGACAATATGGGGGGCATCCCTTTCTCTTACGATGCAAAAGATAGGACAATGTTCCAGAAGATGTCTGTATCCCATGTAAACTCAGAAACTCAAAGAAGGGAACATATTAAACTCCAATTACCTCAAGCGGAATGCTGAAAAAAATAATAGATTTTTTTTTCCTTTGTTATTCAGACTATCCCAACATCTCTATTACCCAGACAATCTTTTTACATAGTTGACAGCTAAATCACAAATCAGAATCCATCCTATGATTGATTGTTGATAATTTGCTTCCACAACAATGATCCCCTCCCCTGAAAAGAAAATCATCCACATTCATTCCTATATTTCTGTTTATGGTTGAGTCCAGAAATTTATCCCACCTCATCTGACTAAAGGTACTTTATAAAGATTTCAGATGAATGGAAAACTAATAAACATGCGCCCATATGCACTTGAAATTTTAAACTACATTTCCATTGTTACAAGTTGCAACATATGTTCACTATACAATCTTCAATTACTTTAGGAAATCACTGCTGGCAGAAATTCGAACCATTTGTTAACATATATGCGTGCCAAAGATAAATAAAACCAAGACTACTGTGGGAACTAGAGCTTGGAACTTCATCCGATTATTTAAATCTAACATACAGTTCGGGAAGTTGTCTCTGTGTGCACTCTCAACTCGACAATCTTAAACCAAATCCAACAGGTACACCAAATAAATTCAGCAGAACACACTTTCTACTAACGATAGAGAAACAGTGATAAGCAGAAAAGAGAACACATTACTTTGAAACTAGACTTAATTACAATATAATAAGAAACACACAGAAATAATTTATTTCCATATGCCAACACCATAATTTTTAAAGGTGAAAGGCACATCAAAGCGATACGGGCTCCCATCGCCTGAGGCGCAAGGCGCAAGGCGAGGCACACACCTGAGAGAGGTGAGGCGCATAAAAATAAATTAAATTTAACTATAAAATTTATAAAAACAAAATCACAATTAAAAATAAGTATCCACAAAAAATTAATAATTAACAAAGTTAAAATGTCAGAACAACAAAAATAACTCTTAAAGTATTCTGAAAAAATAAAAGAAAAAATAAAAAAAAAAGTCCTAATGCAGAGGCGCGTCTCAGGCACCGAGGTGCACTGAGGTGCAGCAAAAAGGTGCCTCCAGGCGCGCGCCTGGCTGAGGTCACCCGCCTTTGGGCTTAAAAGGAGACCTGCCTTTTTTTCTGTGCACCTTGCCCCTGAGGCGTGCCTTTAACAACTATGGCCAACACTGGAATATGCTACATCATATCTCATTTATTGTAGTCCCAGGATAGTCCCAACAACAACTGATGTGGACAGGATAGCCTACAAAACCAGGAAATGACGATCTAAGCCAACTCTAAAGATCACAACACATAATGAGGATCTAACTATTTCCAGTGTGTAACATTTTGGTATCAAATTAAGTTAGATCAGAACATCTCACAAGGTTGGGCGCCAACAAACATTGTGCTTTGAATTTAATAGGTTAGATTGTAAGACAAACTTTTAAACAAGATCAAGAAACTTTCTTCTTAGATAAACTTGGAAGAAACTGAGATTCAAGTTTTTGGCCATAAAACAGTTAATCCTACAAGGCCACTGCCTCATACATTAAATTCACACAATCCTGAGAGCTAGGCTCTCAGACATCATCACTTAAAAGGGAAAACACAGTTCTAAAGGTGAGCTATTTCAGTCCAAAAGCCAAGCATAGTTGAAGGACATTTCTTCCCGGCCTTCCACATTCATATTATTAATATGTACTGGACTCCATGATTATGCTTAAGAAAAAATATTTGGAACAGCCTACACTACAACTAAAAAACAAGCTAGAAGTTGACAAGAAGCAGATAAGTATAGAACGAAATGCAGCACATCATAGAAAGGTAGGATTTCTCCTTAGAAGCATACTTCAAATTAATCAGTCATATGTAAGTAACAGTTTTACAGGTTTTATTTTGCCAAAAAAACACAGCAAATTGAGGTTCAAATTCTCGTCTATCTTCGTTATTTTTCCTCTTCAAACTGACCAGAAGTCAACGTTCTTTGTTATTTTTTTCATTATTTTCCTTTCTCAGTTAGTTTCAACCACAAAGTCCTATATCCAGGAATCCCCACAAAGTGCACCCACGTTCAAAATCCTGTAACTCATATCCTGAAAATTCAACGAGTAATTCCTCTTGTAATAAATAGAGTCAGGAAAAGATAGATCTTTTTCTGAGTCTAATATTCTAAGTAGACCAATATGCTCAAAGTTTATTAATAACACATCTTTGAAGGTTTCATATCCCTCCAAGAAATTCCCATATATTTGTTTACGGGTTACAATTACCATAATGCACGCAACTCATGATCTTAGGTGGTCCTAGTTACACATTTTTTTGCCCTGGACTCAAACTCGTTAGGTAGAGGACTTGCTTCATCCTAATCTTAGGTACGAGGTTATGGTCTTCAGAAGGCCCAAAACACCAGGAACTAGGTCCAACGTAATATCATGAGTCACGGGCATGATGCTTGTACCTCGTCAACATTATGATTCCTCAAACTAAACCATAAACTCCCAATTAGAAAATTCTTCCCATCTTCCACACAAACAATTAGAGTTTCATCAAAGCACTATTGGAATCTTTAATTAGCATATCGCGCGATTCTCATTCTCTTCAGACCGTTTCATGAATTTGATGAACTACTAGTCCTCAATATTAAACCCTAAATCTCCATTATACAAGTCCACACAGGAAAATCATCAAACTAGCACCAGAAATTAAAATCCGAAACTCTTGTTACCAAAAATATCGAAATTAAACCTGAGCCTTGTCGGCTAGCTGAACAACAAGGCGGCCAACTGGGAGCGGCGAATCGTACGTATATGAATAGTTAATGCACTCATTACGCATATATCTGGACAGCACTCGGCCGTCCGCCGTGATCCCGGCGATGGCGACGCCGATGTGGTCGTCGACCTTGAAGATCTTCTTCTGGTGCGAGGAAAGCTCCGAGTTCGCCTTGTTAACAGAGGCGAGCACCACGTGAGTCTTCGATCTCAGCCCTATTGCCGCCGAGCCTTGCTTCACCGCCTCCATTGCGTATTCCACTTGGAATAGCCGCCCCGGCGCCCATGTCGTGACATCGGTGTCGTACTGATTCCTAAACATTTTGGATTATACAACAGATTTGCATTTGTAAAATTACAGAATGTAGATTAGATTATTGGTTTCTCTCACTCTCTATTTCAGCAACAGAGAAGATAAAAAGGGGTGGATTTTGCTTTGCTTTTTCTTCAAGCCACGAGTAAAGAAAGAGAGAAGGAGACTTGGTTAATCACGATCCTAGGCCAGAGGTTGTTGGGCCTGCTGCCTGTGTCCGTATTTGAGAATGTCCGTATTTGAGAAGAAATTGGGGTTGGGCTCATACTTTCAGATGGGCTTTCAAGTGATCACTACTCCCTCGCCACAAGTTACGAGAACCTAACAATAATTTATTTTTGGGATCTTTACATATTTATATAAGTTAATTACATAAATACAATACAAAGAAAAATAAAAGTGACGCATTAGATACTTGTAATGATAATTTGGTTACATGAAATCGTACATTTGGATGCTAATTATTCGGTATCTAAGGTGTGAGATTCTAGTGAAGTATATTACATTTGAATACTTGCAAGTAGTATTTTATTTACCTGATATATTACATTTGGATACCAATTAAAATCGTGATTCTTGTAATTATTTTAACCTTGTGGATTTTTTTGTAATATTTTTATAAGATATATTATATAGTGTAATTTACCCTTTATTTTTTTCTTGCTGATGGAAGTGTGACCACTCGATTATTGGAAAACTATTACAAAATCCATTCGACAGAATCATAGAAGATAATATATATTATTGTTTCAGGAGAAAGTAAGAAAGATTTAAAGACGAATCAATCAATTATATTCATAACACTGATAGAGGAGATCTTTATATAGGCATTACAATGAGAGTCTTTCCATACATAAGATTCCTAGATAAGGTAAGACATCTAATAGGATCCTACTACCTCTAGAAGGATCTAGAACCTTCCATCTATGTATCTTCCTACAACCAGTATTAGGCAAGACACCAACAAGGGAAGGATATCCCGGAACACTCCCCCTGGGTCGAGCACTAATACTATCATGGTGCATAAGATGTTGCCTCGGTAAAAAAACTTTCCAAGTCAAACCAAATCCCGTGGGAAAAACAAAGACTTGCTGAGGAAAAAGAGCACAATGCACCAACTACAAATACCAGAATCATGTGGAGTATACTCCCCCTGAAGTATAAACAATAACTCATTCCAATGTACTATCACTAGTTGAGCTCGGACAATCGACACATGCCGATGCTCCTAGCATGTTTCTCAAATGTAGATTTTGGTAGAGACT
The DNA here is from genome assembly GCA_033398695.1 of Orobanche coerulescens. Lineage (NCBI taxonomy): Eukaryota > Viridiplantae > Streptophyta > Magnoliopsida > Lamiales > Orobanchaceae > Orobanche > Orobanche coerulescens. The sequence continues at coordinate 124,520,459 of CM065819.1, read as the reverse complement.
TAGTGAATAAGTCGCGATATTCTCATCGGAACTCACTTGTTTTACTTGGATATTCAGCAATTTCTGCTTTTGCTGATTGTAGAAGAACTTCGGCGAGATATGCTTGGTATTGTCACCCTTAATGAAACCTAACTTAATCTGCTCAATGCATGCAGCATTGTCCTCAAAGATGCAAGTAGGGGTCGCTGTAGTGGACTCTAATCCACAAGTTCCTCTTATATGGTCTATGACTGACCGAAGCCAAATGCACCCCCTTACGGATTCGTGCAATGCAATTATATCTGCATGATTCGAGGAAGTAGCGACCAGGGTCTGATTGGTAGATCGTCAAGATATCACCGTATTCCAAATGGTGAACACATAACCAGTTTGGGAATGTCCTTTATGCGGGTCAGAGAGATAACCAGCATCAACAAATCTAACTAACATATTGTTGGGATTCTCTGCATATGGGACAAGCTTGCTCGCATTAGAACTTCTAGTAGTCAAGTTGCTATGCTTAGCTGAAATATCAGAGGAAAATCGAAGGTCGGTATACATCGTCTTAACCTAAACAATTCCTTTTGGAATATCGCTCTCTCTTGCATAGGGAAAGAACAATCCAAGATCACTAGAGCCTTTCAAGTATCGAAAGATGTGTTTTACTACATTCTAATGTCTTATCGTAGGAGCGGAGCTGAATCTCTCTAACAGATTTACTCAGAATGCGATGCCTAGGCGCGTACATTGATCCAGATACAACAATGCACTGATTGCGCTAAGGTACGGTGTTTCTACTCCAAGGACCTCTTCATCCCCCTCTTTAAGATGAAACGGATCCTTGTCCATTTCCAGACTTCGACTGAGCATCTTATGGACATATGAAGATTGGTGAATGAGTATACAATCATCTCGATGTTATAGCTCTAAGACCAAGCAGAATCGAGTCCTCCCCAGGTCCTTCATCTCGAATTCGGACTTATGGTAGCGGGCCGTTTCATCGACCTCATCTATGGTACTGATAACATTTATGTCATCTACATAGACGGCTATAATCATGAATCTTGTATATGTTCTTTTCATGAAAATGCATGAACAGATATCACTGTTCTTATATTCCTTCCCAATCAAGTATTTACGTAGGCGGTATACCACATCCTTCCGGATTGCTTCAACCCATACAGTGAATGACGTAATTTTACAGCGTAAGCGCTCTATGGTTTAGAGCTACTTGATTTGGGCTACGAAATCCCTTCGGGGACTTTAGTATAAATATTCGTATCTAGATCCCCATAAAGATACGCTGTAACCATATCCATAAGCCGCATATTCAGTTTTTCGGATACTACCAAACTGACTAAGTAGCGGAAAGTGATGATGTCCATAATGGGAGAATACGTCTCCTCGTAATCAATGCAGTGCGCTGCGAGAAGCCTTGGGCAATTAGTCTTGGTTTATAATGCATGACCTCGTTCTTATCATTGCGTTTATGAATAAAGACCCACTTATGTCCAACTGGTTTAACGCCCACGGGTACTGGCTCAATACGTCCAAATACCTCACGTTTAGCCATTGATTCTAGTTCAGCTTGCATTGCATCTTTCCATTTCGGCCAATTGGCTCGTCGTCGACATTCAGAAACCAAGCACGGCTCAGCATCGTTGTCTTCAATGATTTCTTGAGTGATGGAGTAGGCAAAAGCATCATCGATTAGCATGGACGACCTGTCCAACAATACGTATTCACTCGTACATTGCATCAAGATTTCTTTATTCTCTGACATCAACAAAGTTTCCGACGCATCCGTCGATCGTTTCTTGATTCGAGGACATGTCCGTAGTCAGATAGAATCTCGTGTGACGGAGTGATTGTGTCGACAATGATAGGATTTTGTGCATCCGTTCCTCTTCTCTTTTGAGGTTCGGTATCCTTTCTACCCACTGGCCTCCCCCTCTTTCGAGTATGGATAAGAGCAGCTGAAGCAGCCGTCCCACCACTAAGGTCGATGCCGGAGGCATCATTCCTTTGGAAGGCTGAACCTTGCCCTATAACTGGGACTTCTAACCTTGCAGGAACATTAGCAGTGGGAATGGTAGATCTTGTCACTTTAGCAGTATCAGTAAAGCTGTCGGGTATTGAATCCGCAACTTTCTAAAGACTGAGAATACGTTGCACTTCCAACTCGGATTGAGCCGTGTGGGGATCTTGATGAGGCAAATAGGGAGCACATCAGACAATTTCCTGGCGTTCAACTGAAAACATTCGATTTCTCTCTCCCCCTAACGACGGGAAGTTTGTCTCATCAAAGTGACAGTCTGCAAATCTTGCAGTAAATAGATCTCCTGTGAAAGGTTCCAACTAGCGGATAATTTTAGGCTATTCATAGCCAACATATATACCTAATCGTCTTTGCGGATCCATTTTTATACGCTGTGGAGGCGTAATTGGCACATAGTCTGCACAACCAAAAATACATAAGTGTAAAATATCAGGCTCATATCCAATTACCAACTGGTACGCACTAAACAGTTGATTGACAGTGGGTCGAAAGCGAACAGGTATAGTTGCATGCAATATTTCATAACCCCAGGCATAAATCGGCAAGTTGGTGCGTAATACCAATGCTCGAGCGATAAGCTGTAACCGCTTAGTCATAGCCTCAACAAGGTCATTCTGTGAATGAACATGGGGGATGGTGTAATATCCTCGATTTTTAGTATGAATTTTTCGCGTTATTTTATCTGAGATATATTGGATATCATGGTAACTATACAGTATGGGTAAAATAAATGAAGGACTAAGACAGATGTATTAGTATAATTGTCGTAGTTGGTCGACAATTACATTTGAGTATATCATGTATCAGGTTATCGTACTTTTGATATAAAGTGTATCATATGAGAATATTATTGGAACGAGTATATGTATTCAGTATGTCGTATATACGTATCTAATGTGTCGAGACAACGGACAGGAACAGTTGGAATTGGCTAAATATAGCCTGATTAACGTATGTTAGTTGAAGGACATAGCACATGCTAATGTGCAAGCTTAGCGCATGCTAAAGGTATAGACTAGCGCGGGCAAGACCATGTAAGAAGTAATCCGAGTAGTAGGTAAGGTCGTCGACAGCTTCCGGTTTTCATACGTCAAGGGAATTCCGACAATCATGGGCTGCTTTCGGCATGTGGGACCAAAACACCTTCGATGAAAGTTTGGACAATGAGTCGATGACCGGATAATGCACGCTACGGATAAGGATTAGCGCACGCTAATCGAGCATGAAGTTTGTGTACGCTAAAGGAGTATGTTGTGTACATAAGTCATTGGGCGAGAGGACGCAGTAGCCTCTGGAACTGGTGTTAGCGCACGCTAACGAGTAAGTATAGCGCAACTGCGTTGGGCAGAAACTCAGTTTATTAACGAACCCGTTAGCGCACGCTAATTCAGTTGTTAGTTCATGCTAGTAATGTGCAGTATATATACATGCAGTTGAGTAATGTTGTTCATTTCGGCCATTTCTTCCTTTCATCCGGTAGAGAGAGTTGTTGGAGAAGGTGTTGGAGTTCCAAACACTTGAGTGTTTGTAGAGATAATCACCTTTAACAATATTAAGCTTGGTAGAATGGATTGGAGCTTTGTTCTTAAAGTTGTTGATGATTCTTCGAAGGAGTTCGATTTTTCTTCACCATAGTTTGTCAATACAAGGTAATATTCGTATCCATTCGATAATATTTTGTTTTGGAAGGATGTTTACATGTTAGGAAGCTTGTTGGTTTATCCTATTATGTATGATGATGTTATACGTGATTAAATGGAATTGTGACAAGAGATTGAAGATGTTGGTTAAGATTCTTCATGTTGTAAGAATTGTGATTCGTTTAAACGTGCTTGTAAGATGGATTTCCGAATTATGTTGATGTTGTTATTGATATATGGGTATTGATATGATTGTAGTGGTTTTGGATTGTGTTGAATAGGTATGTTGATTAATCCCTTTCTTCATTTCAGATTCTTGCTGTTGTTGTCGTTGTTTTCTTCGTAATGATGAATATGTAAGTGTTGTTGTAATTGTTGGTGTTTCTTGAAGTTTGTTGAGGAATATGATGATGTGATGATTTAGATGTTCGAAAACATTGGATTATGTGGTTTTTATTGATTGTTGATATGATTATCGGATTGTGGAATCATATTGTAGTTATGGATTCGTGATTGAATGATTAAGTTGTTCGGTGTTGTATGCGATTGTGGTATTGTTAAACTGTTGGGGTTATTGATTGGTTATGTCGGTTGTTGATTGTTATTGAATTGTTGCTAATTGATCATCACAATAGGTTGTGATAATTGATCGTTGATTAGAACTATGCTTTGCGGTCGAGTTCAAGGATGATCGTGGATTATGTTGGTTATGGCCGAGGAGCTCGTAGATGAATGCGAGGAAATTGGTAACGGCTTCGTCATCATCGTTTCAGTATCGAGACAAGTTTATATTTATTCAGTTCATGATGTTTAACGAATGGTTTTGATTTCATTTCATTTATAATTCATATAGCAATGATATAATAAATGTGAATTATGGAGATGATAGTTTGTATGTTGTACTTTGATTGGATTAAATCATAATGTATATGATTTAAATGTTCTATTAGTATACTCGAGTATCAAGTATATAATTTGGTGAAGACGGAGAAGTGAGTTATCTTCGGTCTGTGATACGGAATACCGAATATCGAGGGTAGTTTATTATGACGACGTTGACATCGGGATAATGCTTTATTAATATTGAATTGACTGTATTTCATTTGAGGTTCTTATTGTTTATTTGTTCAAGGACGTTTGGTCGTGGAAAGGATGTTCATCAGGGACTTTGAGGTAAGTAATTATTACTCGGTTATGAAGATAATTATTTGTGATGATAATGGCGTACATTATTTTGTGAATTGAGATTCTTGACGATATTATGGATTGTTTGTTGAGGGATGTTGATCACAGGACTATTGTGTTGAGATGGTTGATCATGTTGGTCATCTATTGGGAGATGATGATTCCAGGATTGTTGTTTTGGATAATTGTTGGTCGTGTCGATCTTTCATTATCGGTTTGTTGTTGTTCACTTCTGTGAGTCTTTTGATTCTTAATGGATTTGTGATTCTTTGAGTTTCGTTTTCATGTTGTATTGTGACATATCTGGTGTCATATCTGCGTGCCGGTTGGTCATATATTTTTAGCCAGGCACATATGGTCATGTGTTGATGTTTCCACATTGGACTGTGCATACGAGACGTAGTTCGTGAGGCTAATTAGGTTCATTGTCCCTGTATATCATGGATTCCATATATGGAGTGGATATGTGCACAGACACATTTCCGGATTGGGCATACTGTGACGTCCGTCTTGAGCCATGTCTATTGGTCATTCATACACCATGTATGATTGGGTATGTTCGACAGTTTGCGACTAGTTGTTCATACGTCCGTCTTTGAGATCCATTATATTTGATCTTGTTTGGAGTTTACCATGTTAATGGTATTCTTGGTCGTCGTTGATTCTTTGTTGATCTTGTTTGGAGTTTACACCATGTTGATGGTATTCTCGGTTGTTGTTGATCCTTTGTGTTGTTGCCCAAAATATTTATCCGAAGATTAATACTGCTGGAAGACGGACAACAAACAACAATTGCGGGAGCACTTCCGAGAGTAGATAAATAATACAAGATTTGCCGGGTTTGTTAGGCCCGGGCTTGAATGCTCTCGCGAGATGTTATTGATACGAATATTCGTGGATACAAGTATTAATGAGAGAAATCTAAATACAATGAGTGTAAAAAGACTCTGTTAATCCGGCTCTTGAGCGAAGCTAGGTGTTCTTCGTCCCGCCGATCGTCTGCCTGATGGAGAGGCCGGGAGAAGTAAGTACCGTAAGATAGCTGTTGCCAAGAGTTGGAGAAAGCCAAGTGTAAGTATTTTCTTCTGTATGGTGTGCTTGAATCGCGATATTGCTGAGTGAAAATACAAGTGCAGGCTGCCTTCTTTATATAGGGGTTGAGGTGCCTTGTCTCCTAGTGGGCGATCGCCTTTCGGCCATTAATGTAATGGGGCGATCGTCCTAAAGGGCACGTGGGCTGCCTGCCAAAAGTCCATAGATCCAAATGGCGGCTAGCCGAGTGGCCCAATGAGGAGCCGCACGCGTCCTGGCATCACAGGAGGTCCCACTTTGTTACTTTCGGCGGACTTTGTCAGGAGGCAGGGTAGGTGACAGGCTGTGGTCACCAGTCTTGTCCGTCAGCTCCTTTCGCAGGCCTGGGCCCTGTTGGTAGGTGAGGTAAGTGACAGGTTTGTCAGCGCCTTTTGTGGATCTGCACGTGGGTGCTGTCCTGTGGCTCGGCCTTGGCCGACTGGATGGCCATCGGCCCAGATCGTCATGATGCGGTCGTCTCTAGATGGACACCGAGGATCGTTCTCGGCCAGTCACTGAAAGTCGGCAATGGTCGGTCGGCAAAGCGCTGAGAGATGATCGTCCATAAGTCGGTCGCCAGAAGTCGGTCGCCAGGCGCCGAGCGATGATCGTATCTGAGGTCGATCGCTCGGCACCGGGACTTGTCCTGGGACCTTCGGCTGGGCGATTCATGCTTGTCTTTCGGGCTAAGGCTAGGTCGCCTGGTCGCTGATCGGCAGATCTGCCTTGGCCGCTCGGCGGTAAGTCGGTCGCTCGTCCTCCTAGGCGATCGCCGGTCGGAAGGTGTTAATTCTTGACACAACACTTTGTTGATCGTGTTGGAGTTTATCATGTTGATGGTATTCTTGGTTATTATTGATCCTTCGTCGGTAGTATTGGAGTTTATCATGTTGATGATATTCCTGGTTGTGGTTGGTCTTTGGTTGGTCGTATTGGAGTTTATCATGTCGATGATATTCTCGGTTGATTTATTGGTTGATCATTGTTATTGATCGTATGAGCATTTGGACTTTGCGTCGATGTTTCGGGACTTGTTATGATTGTTTTGTGGTAGTTGATCTACATATATATTGTGTGTTATTGGTTTTTATCAAGATTGAGATTTGATTGTGCAATCCGACAGATAGGGTTTGGCACAGATGGATTATTCCACACTTTTGAGTTATGACGATGTTTTGAGGATTTTTGGTATTGTTTGGATTCAGTACACAAGTTTGGATTTGTTTTCATTTCGTCATTTGATAATGCGAGATGTGAATTATGGTAAGGATTGATTTGATATGGATTACTATGAACAGCAAGGTTATGACGGTGAGATTTACAACAGTAGTATTTACTTTGTAATTACATTGGTATGTAATTGTTTATGATGATATAATCGTTATTATTGTTGAGTATTGTGGCTGACCCCATCGTGGACTTCATTTTTTAGGTACTCGGAGATGGAGCTAGTAGCGGTCGTAAAGAGATAAACTTCCCAGGTGATACCGGCTATGACATGCATTTGGGAACCGAGTTCTACTGTTCAGTATATTCTGTTGCATATACATTTATATATATATATAGAGAGAGAGACTATTGATTTTATCCGTTGTGTGCCAACTGGTGTATATTCTTGGAAAACCTTTTTCCCTAAACTATTTTATCGGTATGTGTAAGTAGTGACTTAACGTACTTTTTGAAACTGTTGAGATTTGGCATTTTTGCCTCGTACTTTCAAATGGAATTTTATGATGGTATTTGGAAAATGTTTTTGGAAAGTATTTTATTATTTGAAATATATTACCGTCTTTGCCCTTTTGGTGTGTTTGAAATGTTTGTGAAAATGATGTTAGCCTAGTGGGTTCCGGCGCAGGCCCACGATGCTGTAATAATCCTTAGGTGGTTTTGGGGGTGTTACAGACGGGATGTTCAACTTCAATCCCAATCGACATGCAATAGTCGTCAAAGGACTTTGACATAAACTCACTAGCGTTGTCCAATCTTAATGACGAGATTTAAAAGTCGGGGTGGTTAGCCCGTAACTTGATAATTGTGCTAGGAGTTTAGCAAATACAACATTTCTTGTAGATAAAAGAGCGACGTGTGACCATCACATTGATGCATCAACCAGAACCATAAAGTATCTGAATGGTCCGCACTCTGGCTGAATAGGTCCACAAATGTCCCCTTAAATTCTTTGTAAGAAGCGAATATTTTGTGTAGAGTCTTTAGCAAAGGATGGAGAAGGTATCAACTTTGCTAGAAAACAGGATTTACGAAACAATTTATGGGCATTGGAAATTGTCACGGAAGCCTCGGGATTTGCAAAAAATACACCGTCAACCTCATCAGGATGTGCAATTTTCAATCCCGGTGATACGGTATCAGACTCACTCACATCAATGTCGATATCGAGCGGTGCTTCCAATCGTTTTCTAGACTTAAAAAATGGATGACCGTGTGAGTTTTTCAAAATGCGAATCATCATGCCACAGTTGGTATGCTTCGGAATCACAAAGTTCGTGACTCACAGCATAGGATTCAATAACCCTTATTGTAGTTTGGTATAAACCACTACTTAGACTCATAAGTTTCAGGAGAAAGTAAGAAAGCTGTAAAGATGAATCAATCAATTGTATTCATAACACTGATAGAGGGGGCCTTTAGATAGGCATTACAATGAGAGTCTTTCCATACATGGGATTACTAGATAAGGTAAGGCATCTAATAGGATCCTACTACCTCTAGAAGGATCTAGAACCTTCCATCTATGTATCTTCCTACAACCAGTATTAGGCAAGACACCAACAAGGAACGGATATCCCGGAACAACTATATCTACTTTAGAAAAATAAATATATTTCAAAGTCATTATATAATAGAGATAGTTTAATAATGTAAATATGATAATTCAATAAGATATGTCACACGAAAATAAACACATAAAAATCTAAAAACAACATAAATTCGAGATCGATCATGTGTGTAACTAGAAGCGACAGTATTATCGTGTCCATACAAAAACACTACTGACTCTTGGTCAGCTGGTAGTGAATGTCAGCAGTGCTGTGTTCCAAAAACTCTTGTTGGCGGTTGGCTGAGCGCCGATTGTTGTGCTTTCTTTTTTCATTCCAAATTATTTTTGGACTTTCAAAAAAGTACCTTTTTTTTTTAATTTTTATAATTATTATTTAAATTTTATTTATTTGTAAAAACTTTTACAATATATTTTAGGTTTTTATGTGAATTTTATATTAGTTCCAAAATTTCTTCATTTTAGTAAATTTATTATTTGATATGTTTTTCTAATGACATGTTGGAGTCATGCATGCCACAAGTCGCCTGTGTCACTCTTTCTCGTCTTATCAACATAGGCCTCTTCAATTGACATCACATAGATTGCCTTTATTTTTGGTCCTTCGATGAATGGTGTACCTATGACTTTTAATTCTCGATACATCGTTACACCATCTGGGCCGAATAGTACATAATTACATGAAGTCGTTAGTTGGGGTACTGATAACAGGTTCTTCTTCATCCCAGGGACATGATAAATATTTTCTAGTTGTACTTCCTCATGTCAGTACCTTCGTGGTAGCTGTGTCTTACCAATATGGGCTATTGGCAAATGTGAGTTTTCTGCTGTTACAATCACACAATCTCCATTGTAGTTTGTCATGTTCAACAAATTTGACTCATCTCCTATCATATGATTGGAACAACCTAAATCAACGACCCAATCATTCTTGTAGTTAACTGACTGCTCACAAACAGCAGTAAGTGCAAGTTCATCCATTGGGTCCTTCTCTAGTGCATCAGCAATGTCTTCCTCTTCCATAAAGAGTGAAATGTCGAAGTTCCAGTCTTCTTCTCCACCATATTCGTTCTTAGAGGATGTTGCGGCATTTACTTCAATTTTCTTGGACCACCAATTTCTTGCAAAATGTCCCTTCTTGGAACATTAAAGCATTTGTCATTTTGACGATTCTTTTATTGCCACCGATTTTGACCACCCCAGTTACTTTGACTATTGAATCTCCCAGCACTACGTCCTCGTCCTTGACCACGACTGCGACCGCATCCTCGATCGTCTCTTCTATTTGTGAAGAGAGCCGTCTCTTCACTGTTGGTTGGTTGATGGGTTTTGTCCAGATCCTCTTCATTAATTAGCAAATTTTCAGACCTACTAAAGTTGGCTCGTGTAACACCCCCAGATCGAACCGTGAATATTACACGCCGCAGACCCTCTCCGTGAGGATCCACCAGGCTAGACATCAAAACAACACATTACATCACATACCGACGAATCAAAATAACGAACCAATAGACCGATTTGGTCTGTCGTCACTGACTTACAAATCAAAATACATAAACTCATCCAGACTCATACCCATGTAAGGGTAAAATACTCGCAACAATGAACAATAAGACAGCGGAAAAGACAATACAATGGACTCCGACTAACTGAACCCAAAACTGTCCTTCGTGTGATTAGTATCATTCGTCTTTCATCATCCCTCGTACCGATCCTGTGTCTTGCTCCCGAAAACCTGCATGTACCTGGACACAATACAGATATCCACCCCCCGATTACTCGGGGGTTAGCAAAACTCCACTGTTTCGCTAGTGCAAGTATAAAGTGCAAATATGAGCCATACAAAATACATTCCGAGAATATAACGAAAGACTTCCCGAGATATATTTAGTAAAAAAAAATAGTCCAAGTCTTGAAAGCAGAAACGAAGCAAGTAAGCATTTTGAAAACATTTCCAAATCTCGGGAGTTTTGAAAACATCAGAAATTGAAAAGTTCTTAATTCCTCGAAAGCCATTTAGGGTCACAGCCCCAAAGTTCAATTTCCCACATACAAATCCGTTTAACAAAACACGGGGTCCACGACCCAACCGTTCCGGTCACAAAACACAGGGTCCACGATCCGGCCATTCACTTCAATTCACTTACAAGGACACATTACACATAACACATTAATCTTATGCCATTCTAGCCAAGCACCAAGACTCGATATATAATGTCTCTCGACCCCGAGCGCAAAGCATTGTGATACTCCGGACAATATCACAATTAATCATCAAAACATCAACATCAATATCACGTAAAACCACACTTGGTAACCCGTGGCGTACCCATTAGTATCGCCCCAGAGGCCCCGTCGGACCGTCCCTGTGTGGAAACCCTTCCGCGGCCGTACCATTAGTATCGCCCCCGCAGGTCCCGTCGAACCGTCCCTGTGGAAGAACATCAACACACGCACCCAAGTCCACTTAGTGGCCGTACCCATTAGTATCGGCCCCCAGGCCACATGCCATCCCTGTGGAAGAGTAACAACTCACGATTACAAAACCACGACTCTCAAAGGTCAAACACACAAAATATATATAGTCGAGGTACCTTGCTAGAATGGCCAAATTATCCAACATGTACTCACGACCTTAACTATATCAATTTACAAGGGAGCACAAGATTTCAACAAAGACCGAACGACACAACCAATATCACCAAAAACTCACATATTCGTCCATAGCCACGGGACTCAAGCACATAATTTGACAAAAGAATTACACTTTATATTTACCAACGACATAATCATACGCAATGACATCACAAGAAAGTAAGGTGATTCTATACTCGACACTAGCACACATATTCAACTAAGCACATTAATTCCCGACACACACGGGTCACCTTTACAAAAACCATGATGGTAAATATACCGATTCTTTTGAAAAATGGTTATTAACATTTATTTAGCACATATCGACGATTAACAACCATAATATCCACAAAACACGTAATGTATGGGCAAGATACTTGCCTCGATAATCGATACCGGACACTCCTACAATCACGGCTCAGTCGGGACACCTCGAACACCTACGATTCCCCGGCGAAGGAAAAGAATACACCCACGATCGAGAAGCTTGAAGAAAACGACGAACGGAAGGGTTCCGACTCGAGTTTTTCACAATAATTCGACCCTAACAACATATAATCAATAAATCATCGATCATACGAGGAAGAATAATCGTAGAACGCCCGAAAACCCCTCTATGACATTTTACCGGACACCTTCAAGGCATCGATCAAGAACTCGACCAAAACAACGAATCGATACGATCCAACCATGGAATAACAAGGGAAACGATACAATACATCTAAGTAATCATTAATCCATCAAAATCCTAAGTTAAATCGGATTAAACGGATGAAAACGAACAAAATACCCAAAATCCCCAAAATTAGATTTCTAGAAAATCTGACCTGATTCGGTAGATAGGAGGATGTTATAGGATGGACGATTGATGATATGAACTTCAAAACTTCATGGATTGATTGTCCAACAACATCTCTCCATGATTAACCAAGCTCCAGCGGAAGGAAGAAAACGAGTGAGAAAATGGCGAAAACCCGTCTGCGGGGCCATAAATAAGTGCACACGGTGTCGCTGCAGCCCGTGAGTGTGCCGCGGCCTGAGCCCAAAAATGGCTCCTGGTGGTCGGCGGTGTGCAGCTCGGCCGGAGTGTGCCGCGGCACTGCAGATCGGTTTGGCGAAAAATGCCACAGAGTGTGCCGCGGCCCTGCCCGGCATGTGCCGCGGCCCACGGATCGCCGGCCAGAGGCTGCCGAAACTGCCGCCGTGACTCGGCGAGAGCCGCCGAGCACTACCGGCCGTGACTCGGCCATCTGCGGCCTGTGTTGCCGTCCATGACTCGGCCGGGGCCAACTCCGACGGCCCGAACGACCCCGAAACCCGAACACGAATACGAATCGATGATACGGTTACGACGTACTCGCAAAGACGAATCTAAGAGCTAAGAGAACACACAATTCCGACCACCCGAAGGCTCGGAATTCAACAACGGAAGTAATTACCCAAAACTTTGGGAAATTACGAAAATGGCCCAAAACGTCCGAAAATCACGATACGCGATCGAAACACCAAACCAAAGCTCGCAATATGAATAATAACATCAAATGAACTTACGAGAAACTCGAAACAACAGTTTCGGACGAGATTCGCAAGAATCGAGCTCAAGTGCGGAAAGTCGCTAAAAAGCTCGGAACTCAACAAAACGATACCGAAACGAACTCGGATGACAAAAAGTGCAGAATTAATCATTCTCGAAATGACGAAACGGTCATGAGCGAGTCGTCAAAACGGACTTCGCCCGAAAAAAAGAAAATTACTGAAATTCGAAATTACGGATATTACATTTTACCCTCCTTAAAAGAAGTTTCGTCCCGAAACTTAAAACAAGTAGGGAGAAGCAATATCCCGCCAGGAAAACTCAACAAGATACGCAAGAAAACGCGTAACTTACGCCCATCGGCGAAACGTTACAAGCAACGCAAAAGAATATACGGCGTGAAAACACGCTCCACGACGACCAACACAACGCCGCCGTTAGGGATATAATAAAACCAACAAGTGACAAGCGTCATCAAATGGATAATACAATCAAGTCAATTATCCGAACAATCACAAAACACAACGAACGAAAATCAATACGATTGACCAACCCAACGGTACATCAATCAAAACGCAAGCCAATCGCTGAACAAATACGGAATTCCACCGCCCAAGGGTTGGAAGATCGAAAACGAGACTAATTTTCCGAACTTGGAAAGGTTACAATGATATATAGATCAATTTGGGACAATATCAGAACTCGTTCGAATGACAAAGGTGGGAAACAACACCAGGTCAGAAGCATCAACGAACACAGTCGAGTCGATACGGTTGGACGAAATAGAAGAGAAAGAAAGAAAAATGCGGGTATTACATCATATCACCTTTAAAAGAGGTTTCGTCCCGAAACCTAAACAACGAGAATGACGTGCTGGAATAGCAACCTTCCCGACCATATCCTCTTGGTCCACATCCGATCTTCATGGCCATTAGTATCGTGGTCACGACTGCGTCCTCTGCCCATCGGCATACTAAGCGGATTCCCTCTCAATACGATTGCACAACTTCGCAAAATATTATACTAAGGTACCAACTCAGCACGACATATCACATAAGGTAACCAATAACAACTCGAAAAGAAAATCCACGAGGTATCCTTTTAAAGAAAATCTTTTGAAAATCCTTGGATTTGTATATCTATTTAAAATAAACTTTAAAAGTACTTTTGGTACCTCGGGTTGTTTCATCAAAACTTGCAAACAACATACTTTAACCGTCTCATTTGAAATCATTTGAAGTCATCATGCCTCTACGTATCATCATCACCGTTAACAACTAACAAGTTAACCATGCAAGATCATCAAATCATTCTTACATACTCTAACATTTCCAATTCCGAGTTTGAACTTTACATCGAGTGAGATTTTTCATCTTTCACTATCATCGCCGATTAATCGAACCGTCAAAACATTGTGAAGTTTCCAGGAAAGTGTTTTTGAACACACACAACAGAAATAATTTATCAATTCATCAAACACAATCAAATATCACCTAGCAATACGAAAAGTCTTAACACACATTCACGCACAACAGTTGTTATCACTAGACACCACGTAGAGAATACAACTACAGGTGATTGGACGCAAAAGTTAGACCTAACGGCTATAATGCGGTTCCATAGCCTCTGCCCAGACTGACTAACGCTCGCTACAACACATATTTATCGTGCGCTACCCATGCTGCATTAGCGCGCGCTAGCCTTACACTTAGCGTGCGCTAACGGTTCTATTTTAGCAACATGATTGCGAACATATATACGACATTACTGGAATCGAAGGTCACAATTAAACAACAACAATATTCGAATCTCAAAGCCATCGATTCACATAATTACAACACATCATGAGCAACCATCAAAAGGCAATTGTCATTCAAAACCAAAAAGTTAAAAGCAAGGGTCACGTCTTGAGTATATTTTGTAGAACTCATTTGAGTTCAAAACTCGTGTTTTGAAAACTTATAGTACACAGTGGAAAAGAATTATCAATAATTCGAGTTTTCAGAACTTACAGCCTTGTGGTCAACATACGAAAATCAACTTCTTCCTCCCTTGGAGGGCATTTTAAAAATTTTACGTGACTCCCCGAAAGGATTCGAAAACTTAAAATTCCAAGGTTTATACTCTTGCAAGAAAAATGATTTATACAAAGATACATTCAGCAATATCATTCTACATTTTAGCGCAAGACGGGAATCAACAAATATATGTCACTTACTCACGATGCACCTTCAAATATTAACTACATAACACAAAATCACACAGGCTCGTATAGCTCGTGGTACAACCTGTAGTAGGGAGACTTACATCCACAGATCGCACGAAGATGATGGCTGCACCCTTATACTAATCACGGCCAACATTCCAAACGACGCGTCGCGACACGACATCAGTCAGACTCAATCTGACAAGACAAGACCCAACAATGGTTATTAACATTTATTTAGCACATATCGACGATTAACAACCATAATATCCACAAAACACGTAATGTATGGGCAAGATACTTGCCTCGATAATCGATACCGGACACTCCTACAATCACGGCTCAGTCGGGACACCTCGAACACCTACGATTCCCCGGCGAAGGAAAAGAATACACCCACGATCGAGAAGCTTGAAGAAAACGACGAACGGAAGGGTTCCGACTCGAGTTTTTCACAATAATTAGACCCTAACAACATATAATCAATAAATCATCGATCATACGAGGAAGAATAATCGTAGAACGCCCGAAAACCACTCTATGACATTTTACCGGACACCTTCAAGGCATCGATCAAGAACTCGACCAAAACAATGAATCGATACGATCCAACCATGGAATAACAAGGGAAACGATACAATACATCTAAGTAATCATCAATCCATCAAAATCCTACGTTAAATCGGATTAAACGGACGAAAACGAACAAAATACCCAAAATCCCCAAAATTAGATTTCTAGAAAATCTGACCTGATTCGGTAGATCGGAGGATGTTATAGGATGGATGATTGATGATATGAACTTCAAAACTTCATGGATTGATTGTCCAACAACATCTCTCCATGATTAACCAAGCTCCAAATGAAGGGAAGAAAACGAGTGAGAAAAATGGCCAAAACCCGTCTGCAGGGCCATAAATAGCCGCACGGTCTGCCGCGCTGGGCCGAGTGTGCCGCGGCACAGCCCAAAAATGGCTCCCGGTGGTCGGCGCAGTGCCGCGGCTCGGCCGGAGTGTGCCGCGGCACCCGCATGCGCCGGTTTGGCGAAAAAATGCCACACAGGTGTGCCGCGCCTCGCCAAAGATGTGCCGCGGCCCACTGATCGCTCGGCCGGAAGCTGCCGAGCACCGCCGGCCGTGACTCGGCGAAGCTTCCGAGCACTACCGGCCGTGACTCGCAGTGCCGGCCTGGCCTGGTTGCCTGGCCCATGACTCGGCCGGCCAACTCCGACGGCCCGAACGACCGAAACCCGAACACGAATACGAATCGATGATACGGTTACGACGTACTCGCAAAGACGAATCTAAGAGCTAAGAGAACACACAATTCCGACCACCCGAAGGCTCGGAATTCAACAACGGAAGTAATTACCCAAAACTTTGGGAAATTACGAAAATGGCCCAAAACGTCCGAAAATCACGATACGCGATCGAAACACCAAACCAAAGCTCGCAATATGAATAATAACATCAAATGAACTTACGAGAAACTCGAAACAACAGTTTCGGACGAGATTCGCAAGAATCGAGCTCAAGTGCGGAAAAGTCGCTAAAAAGCTCGGAACTCAACAAAACGATACCGAAACGAACTCGGATGACAAAAAGTGCAGAATTAATCATTCTCGAAATGACGAAACGGTCATGAGCGAGTCATCAAAACGGACTTCGGCCGAAAAAAAGAAAATTACCAAAATTCGAAATTACGGATATTACAGCTCGGTGGTCCAGCCTCGAGTTTTCGTAATAATACTTTTGTACTCCGACTCTAGTCCATGGATGATAATTCTTTTCATCCTGATCTGCGTAATATCATTTTCAGGTTCTAGTTTGGAAATCTCGTCACAAAGAGATTTCATCTTTGAGAAATATTGACTCACGGATATATTTCTGTGGGAGATCGACAAAAGCTCATTTTCGAGCCTTTGTAATTTTGCGTCAATCTTCTTGGAGAAAAATTCCCGCCAATATCTCCCACGCTTCTTTTGGGCTTCCTGTTGGGTTTTCTATGCATCGAATACAAAATAATCGGAGTAAAAACGCAGCGGAATAATAAATAAGAAAACTCAATTTAGGATCTCATGCAGTAATTTAATTATTTAATTAAAGAGTTAATCGAATTACCTTAATCCAATTGAACAATTCTAGATCCGGAATAGAAGCAGATGAATATCTCCTTCCTCTTTTGGTGATCCACACACGGACAATTCCACAAGCCGGATTGCTAGATCCTTACGAATAATATTGATAAATAGTACAACACAAGTTTCTTACTAGAAGGATTGTACTATTGATCAATATCAACTAAGGGAAGAGGGTTAGACGACTGACTTCGTTCTCCTACGGTATGAGGAAGAGGTCGACTTTTTCTTCTTCTTGGAGAGGGAGGCGTTTTTTTGATTGAGTTCTTATGGCAATTCCTTGTCATGGATCTCTTATTTATACTAAGTAATCCCTAGATTCAATAATCTAGTATTTGCTTAGTTACCCCTCAACTTATTAAATAATACAATATATATAATATCCAATATTATATATATTACTTATTATTTAATCTCCTTATAAATATAATATCCAATATTATATTTATTATTCCCAGTTGATATTTATTCCTACTTGTCTATAATTGCCTTACGTGCGACCCAAAAGGCTTATATTATGTTGGCAATTATTTAATGCCTTATTAAATAATAAATCATAAGCGGCCTCTAGCAATACATTATGATTACCCAAATAATATAAGTTAATAGTCCATTAAACCTTTTAACGTGTCAAATCCCTTTGTCACGCGATATCATATTTGAACTAAGTCGTGGAGTCTGTCATACTTATTTATGTTCAAATGCTTTCTCGATCTTAAGTAAACTGATTGAATCAAATGACTTTTCATTTGAGCATGGCCATGCATTTCCTTCAGTCCTACTTATCGAGGGGCCCAGCAGATATCTCCCTCACTTAAGAGAGGGACAAATCCCCATCTTGATTATTCATTGCCCTCTACATGACTCCCACTAATCCCGGTCGCTAACCTTTATGATCACCATGTTTCAGATGACGTTGGATTACGTCAAGGCATAGCAATTATCATGTTGGACTCTATGATAATCTCAGGTTCAAAGATTTATTGACATACTGTTATATTGAGATTCACTTATGACATTTCCATGCAGTGATCTCAATGCGGGTCGGTCCAGTATTAGTTGTCCAACCAATACCCATAAGATTGATGCGTACCATACGCATAATCATCCGATGATTATCAATCAAACTTATACTAGTATATTAATCACTTGAGTCTCTACTCAACGCGATTTTACCAGGGACATTTGAATAATCTTATTATTCGTGAATAACTATTATTCGATTATTATAATATTAAAACATGCACACATTATAATAATCAACGAGAAATAAATGATATCAAATAACTTTATGTAAATGTGACAATTACAAATCTAGGCACATGGAATGTCCTAGGGCACTATTCCCAACAATCTCCCACTTGCACTAGGACCATTCATTCATGACTTTTAGTCATATCGCTCTAGAATGCTCAACATGCTTTCCTTGTGAGAGAGGCTTGGTAAGTGGATCTGCAACATTCTCTTCTGTTGCTACTTTGCATATTGTAATATCTCCTCGTCTGACGATCTCTCTGACTAGGTGATATTTTCTGAGTATATGTTTGGAATTATGGTGGGACCTAGGCTCTTTAGCTTGTGCAATAGCACCATTATTGTCACAATAAAGGCTTATGGGACCCTGGATGGTCGACACCACTCCTAGTTCGGTAACGAACTTCTTGATCTATACGGCTTCCTTAGCTGCATCCGATGCTGCCACGTACTCAGCTTCTGTAACAGAATCAGCAACCGTGCTTTGCTTGGAACTCTTCCAACTCACAACACCTCCATTCAATACAAACATATAACCAGTTTGCGATTTGAAATCGTCTCTGTCGGTTTCGAAACTTGCATCGGCGTAACCTCTTACAGCCAGCTCATTTCCCACCCCTCCATAAACTAGGAAATCATCCTTAGTTCTTCTCAAGTACTTTAGGATGGTTTTCACTGCTGTCCAGTGACTTTCACCTGGATTCGATTGGTATCGACTTGCCATACTAAGAGCAAACGATACATCTGGTCGAGTACAAATCATGGCATACATGATCGATCCAATAGCCGAAGCGTATGGTATCTTGCTCATGCGGGCTCACTCATCAGGAGTCTTAGGACTCTGAGTCTCACTCAGATGAATAATGCCATGTGACATTGGCAAGAGTCCTCTCTTGGAGTCTTGCATATTGAACCTCTTCAATATTTTATTAATGTATGTACTTTGACTCAGACCAATCAATCTCTTTAATCTATCTTTATAGATCTTTATCCCAAGAATGTAAGCAGCTTCTCCTAAGTCTTTCATTGAGAAACAACTTCCCAACCAAGTCTTGACTGTCTGCAAGGTGGGAATGTCATTTCCAATGAGTAATATGTCATCTACATATAATACTAAGAAAACAACTATTCTCCCACTAACCTTATTGTACACACGAGGTTCATCTTCATTTTAAATGAACCCAAACTTTTTGACAGTTTCATCAAAACGAAGATTCCAGCTCCGAGAAGCCTGCTTCAACCCATAAATGGATCTTTGAAGCTTGAAAACCTTTTTAGAATTTTCTGGATGAACAAAACCTTCAGGTTGTGTCATGTACACATCCTCGAGTAAGTTTCCATTAAGGAATGCTGTTTTGACATCCATTTGCCATATTTCATAATCATAGTATGCGGAAATGGCAAATAAAATTCTAATTGATTTAAGCATGACTACTGGCGAAAAGGTCTCATCATAGTCAACACCATGAATCTGTCTATAACCTTTTGCCACTAGTCTAGCTTTATAGGCTTGCAGATTATCATCCATGTCTTTCTTCTTTTTATAGACCCATTTGCACCCAATGGTTTTAACACCCTCAGGTGGATCTATCAAGTTCCAAACTTGATTGTCATGCATGGATTGCATCTCAGACTTCATGGCTTCTAGCCATTCCTCGGACTCTGGTCATGAAGCAGCTTCTGTATAGGTACTGGTCTCATCATCCATGAGCGATACATCATCATCCTCTGTTATGAGATAACCATATCTCTCAGGTTCATGTCGCATCCTATCAGATCTGCGTGGGACTTGTGTACTTTGAACAGACTCTTCAACTGATTGTTGAGCTTGTTCGGTTTCCATCGGTGAAGCGATGTCTTCTTGTGGTTCTCGAGTTTCCTCGAGAATTACTCTTCTCCCACTGTCTCTTTTGGAAATAAATTCCCTTTCTAAGAATACAGCATTTCGAGCAACAAACACTTTGTTCTCTGCGGGCTTGTAAAAGTAATATCCTTTAGTTTCCTTAGGATATCCCACAAATAAACATCTTTCAGATCTGGCTGCCAGTTTGTCAAACATTTGGCGCCTTACGAACGCTTCGCAATCCCAGATCTTTAGAAAAGACAAGTTTGGTCTTTTACCAGTCCATTTCTCAAATGGTGTCTTTTCAACTAGATGGAACACGGTTAAGGGTGAATGCTGCTGTTTCTAAGGTGTGGCCCCAAAATGATAATGGAAGCTCTGTTCGACTCATCATGGATCAAACCATATCTAATAAAGTTCGATTCCTCCTCTCGGACACTCCGTTATGCTGAGGTGTGCCGGGAGGAGTAAGTTGCGAAACAATTCCACAACTCCTAAGATGATCAACGAATTCTTGGCTCAAGTATTCCCCACCTCGATATGATCGAAGGGCTTTAATTGTCTTGCCAAGTTGATTCTGTACTTCATTCTGGAATATTTTGAACATTTCAAAAGATTCATGTTTATACTTCATAAGACAAACATATCCATATCGGCTAAAATCATCGGTGAATGTAATGAAGTATTGGTATCCGCCTCTGGCATGAGTGCTAAGAGGTCCGCATACATCAGTATGTATTAGGCCTAATATATCACTAGCCCTTTCTCCATGACCGGTGAAATGATTCTTCGTCATCTTGCCCAATAAACAAGATTCACATGTCCCATATGATTCATAGTCAAAAGAGTCTAAAAGTCCATCATTATGGAGTTTAGAAATGCGTTTCTCATTTATGTGACCAAGTCGACAATGCCATAAGTAAGTCGGATTAGAATCATTGAGCTTAGGTTTCTTGGATGCAATGTTATAGACTTCCAAAGTGTCGGACTCATCTAGATCAATATTGTAAAGGCCAGTATATAACTTTGCAGTACCATAAAGCAAGTCATCAAAGAAAATACGAATGATCTTATTCTTAATAAGAAAACTGTAACCTTCACAATCTAATGTAGAAACTGAAATAATATTCCTATTCATAGCAGGAACATAATAGCAATTGTTCAAAACTAACAAAAGCCCATTGGGCAAAACTAGATCATAAGTTCCTACGGCTAGTGCAGCAACTCTTGCTCCATTGCCGACTCTTAGATCTACTTCCCCTTTCTTCACTTCTCTACTGATTCTCAACCCCTGCACATTTGTACAAATGTGAGATCCACATCCAGTATCTAATACCCAGGAGCTAGAGGTAGATAAGTTAACTTCTATAACAAATATACCTGTGGCAGTCTCACTGCTCTTGGTACGCTTTAGCTCTTCTAAGTAAATCTTGCAATTTCTTTTCCAGTGTCCTGGTTCATTGTAATGATGGCAATTTACATCTTTGGGAGCTTTTAGCCTTGAAACCCAGCCTAGTAGGGTCTTTAGATTTGGCAACTTTTGCCTTACCCTTGCCCTTGCCTTTGTTCTTAAAGGATTTCCCTTTGCGGACCATCAACACATGGCTTGGTTTCTTCTTAATATTCTGCTCAGCCGTTTTAAGCATTCCATGCAGCTCAGCAATGGACTTCTCCATCTCATTCATATTATAGTTCATAATGAACTGACCGAAACTTTCGGGCAATGAGTTTGGGATCACATCCGTGGAGTGCTCCTTAGAAAGTGGAAAACCAAGCCTTTTAAGATGATCAATATATCCTTTCATCTTGAGCACGTGAGCGCTGACAGATGTCCCCTCAACCATCTTGCAAGCATACAAGGCTTGAAAGGTCTCATACCTCTCTTGCCTAGCATGCTTCGAGAAAGTTTCCTTGAGGTGAGCATTTAGCTCATAAGCCTCCATTTCCTCCAGATTCTTCTGAAGTTCTGGACAAATGGTGGCCAACATAAGACAACCGACATCAATGGAATCATCACAATGTTTCTTCCATTTGTCTTTTGTTGCTTTGTTTGCATTGTCAGCTGGCTCATCGGGAATTTCTTCCTCAAGAACATACAACTTTCTTTCTTGCTTGAGAACTATTCTCAGGCTCCGGATCCAATCCAGATAGTTGCTGCCATTTTCTTTGAGCTTGTCCTTCTCAAGGACGGATCGCAGTGAAATGGTGGATGTGTTGTTTGATGGCATTCTACAAAATTCAATATGCAAAATATTTAGTCATATTATTTTATTTCTCGAAAAATACTCCCATTAAAACAAAGTACCCTCAATTTACAACATTTGTAATTTTAGTGGGCTAAGATCCCATTTCGCACAATCCTAAACTCAGCTTTGGCATGACGCCTAGAATTGAGCTACTTAGGTGGATAACTCTTTATCGATTACATCATATGTAACTCTTAGATTATATCATGGGATTTGGCATCGTATGCCCAAGCATGTTATAATCCCATCTTATGCCTTAAGGTTCAAAACTATTTTGATTTCCAAATTCATTAAACGTATAGGTATCACCATTACCTATCCTACCTTACTAAGATAATCCGAGTGCCCAGCTTTGGCATGACCCACTCATGATGATCGAAGTCTTGATAGGTGTTTTTCAAATGAACGGCATTTTAAAATTTTAACGAGGGATTTTTATCCTGTGTTAATGTCTATGTTTGCCAACATACATCTAAACATACATAGCATCACATACATGCATAAATTTAAACGTACATCGCATCACATGACAGTGAAAGCATAGGACCTTGTATAGCATGACCATAATTCTAACGTGATTTTCATGACCCAACATGAAAATCACAAAGGTCATCTAAAGGGTTAAATATGGTCTTCATTGATCTTCCCAACTCCTTGGAACATCATACGCGATCAATTTGCTCCTCGAGTCCGTCTTCCTCGTCATTCTTGTCTTCATTACATTAATGAAATTTAATACTACACTAATAAATTAAATTACAAGAAGTGCAAACGATACGCATGCCGTAAAATAATAAACAATTTAAATAGACGACTCGCAGGCCGTAAAACCAATTATAATTAAACGACACGCAGGCCGTAAAACCAACCCATAAGAAATTAAATTATCCAATCACATTGGTCAATTTATGGTCATGCCATACACCACACACATACCATAAATAATTATCAAATAATTAATAAAGCATGTAATATACTAAATAATCAATTTGTCTGACAATCAGATAATAAATTAAAACGGTGTCAAAAGTGAACAAATCTGGACTTGGCCGAGATGGTTGTCATTCTGCCAAGGGAACATGTCCGCCCGGGTTTGAAACCCGGCGGTTGCAGTTGCAACATTTTGCAACTATTATTGTTAAATTTACTTTTATATTAAAAGGGCTTATAAAAAGAACTACTGAAAAGTTACCAAAAACAGGATCCAGCCGAGATGGTAAGTGGTGCTGAAGGAAAGCCGAATGGCGCGGGATCGAATCCCAGTTTTTGCGGAATTCTTTTTGCAATATTTAAAACAGATTTATTTGCCTTTAATAAAACCTTCCGTGTATTGTTTCCAAAACAAAATCGCAGCGCACATGATAAGTCGGCGGAAAGGCCGACAGATGACCAGGGTTCGAAACCCTTCAATTGCAAAAATATTTTTGCTAATAAAATTAGCCCGCGGGTCCAGCTCTGACCCGACCCGAAACCGACTAGACACGTCTCGGAACAGATCTGTTCCAGAACAGTTCTGGAGCAGAAATTTGCGAAAACAGTCCAGAAAATTAATTTTGACGATCCGATTTAATCAAATTAAACCAAAAAAATTATTTTATAAAATCCATATTTTATAAACATAATCAAGAACATAATTTACACATAAATATGTTCTACACAAACAATTAAATTACATGCAAGTTGGCTCCGATACTACTGTTGGGTTTTCTATGCATTGAATACAAAATAATCGGAGTAAAAACGCAGCGGGATAATAAATAAGAAAACTCAATTTAGGATCTCATGCAGTAATTTAATTATTTAATTAAAGAGTTAATCGAATTACCTTAATCCAATTGAACAATTCTAGATCCGGACTAGAAGCAGATGAATATCTCCTTCCTCTTTTGGTGATCCACACACGAACAATTCCACAAGCCGGATTGCTAGATCCTTACGAATAATATTGATAAATAGTACAACACAAGTTTCTTACTAGAAGGATTGTACTATTGATCAAGATCAACTAAGGGAAGAGGGTTAGACGACCGACTTCGTTCTCCTACAGTATGAGGAAGAGGTCGACTTTTTCTTCTTCTTGGAGAGGGGGGCGTTTTTTTTTTTATTGAGTTCTTATGACAACTCCTTGTCATGGATCTCTTATTTATACTAAGTAATCCCTAGATTCAATAATCTAGTATTTGCTTAGTTGCCCCTCAACTTATTAAATAATACAATATATATAATATCCAATATTATATATTACTTATTATTTAATCTCCTTATAAATATAATATCTAATATTATATTTATTATTCCCAGTTGATATTTATTCTTACTTGTCTATAATTATCGTACGTGCGACCCAAAAGGCTTATATTATGTTGGCAATTATTTAATACCTTATTAAATAATAAATCATAAGCGGACTCTAGCAAGACATTATGATTACCCAAATAATATAAGTTAATAGTCCATTAAACCTTTTAACGTGTCAAATCCCTTTGTCACGCGATATCATATTTGAACTAATTTATGGAGTCTGTCATACTTATTTATGTTCAAATGCTTTCTCGATCTTAAGTAGACTGATTGAATCAAATGACTTTTCATTTGAGCATGACCAGGCATTTCCTTCAGTCCTACTTATCGAGGGGCCCAGCAGATATCTCCATCACTTAAGAGAGGGACAAATCCCCATCTTGATTATTCATTGCCCTCTACATGACTCCCACTAATCCCGATCGCTAACCTTTATGATCACCATGTTTCAGATGACGTTGGATTACGTCAAGGCATAGCAATTATCATGTTGGACTCTATGATAATCTCAGGTTCAAGGATTTATTGACATACTGTTATATTGAGATTCACTTATGATATTTCCATGCAGTGATCTCAATGCGGGTCGGTCCAGTATTAGTTGTCCAACCAATACCCATAAGATTGATGCGTACCATACGCATAATCATCCGATGATTATCAATCAAACTTATACTAGTATATTAATCACTTGAGCCTTTACTCAACGCGATTTTACCAGGGACATTTGAATAATCTTATTATTCGTGAATAACTATTAATTATTCGATTATTATAATATTAAAATATGCACACATTATAATAATCAACGAGAAATAAATGATATCAAATAACTTTATTTAAATGTGACAATTACAAATCTAGGCACATCGAATGTCCTAGGGCACCATTCCCAACAGTTCGGACATCTTTGATCCGCTGTAGAAATTCATCATCCACAGCTACGGTTAAAGCATACATAGCTTTGCCTATTTTAATCTTCAATTTCTTTAAAGCGTTAGGGCTAGTTGCTGGCCTTTGAGGTGCAGTATCTGATCATACCGTGTTGAGGTTGTGGTGTCGGAAGTTGTGTTTATGATTCTTGCTTCTCTTGGTGGTGTTGCCTCAGTTCCATTCATGATATCCCATAAGTCCTGTCCGAGCAGATAAAACTTCATACGGGTACTCCATGACCCATAATTATTGTTATTGAGCTTCTTAATAGAGGTAGTAAAATCAGGCATGATTTTAACAAAAGCTTTCAATAACACTCCAAAAATGTAAGGATTGGCCGAATCAAACCTGCTCCGATACCACTTGTTGAGAATAAGTGGTAAAATATCAGACTAAAATATTATTGGTATATATAAATACACAATTAACAAATTAACCCCAAAAATGCAGGTCAATGAAACTCTGCCATATTTATTTAATGAAACAACACAGTGTATAATATTTTATATCACTTGATAAAATATAACATTCTATTTTTAACAACTCTCAAATTACACTTATTTCTCTCAACCTTAAAAACTCACCAACGCTCTTAATAATTTTCATGTTTGCTACTCTCATGGCTTTGTGTGCTACTCTTTTGCTGATATATTCTATTTATAGTAGAAGCATGGTTTGCTTACCTCACTGCTCAACATAAAATTTCACACAGATTCTTGACAATATTATGTGAACAAAAATAATATTAAGGGCTAGAGAATAACTTGTGCTGACCAAGACTTTTGCGATGAGAGTGGAAAAAAAAAATAGTTGGCAATCTTTGACAATGATTTTTAACATGGTCTATTGACGAACTGCTTCGCCATGTATATGAAATATTCGTCCCTGCTGTAGCGCCCAGAAAGTCTGGGAAAATAATTAGACTTAAGAAGACGAGACAATAAAGTGTGTGGCTGGGTTAATACTCTCCAGACTCTCCACCCCTGTTTCGCAAGCATTGCAAGACTGAAAGCATGTAGATCTCGAAAACCCAACCCGCCATCCCTTTACTCTCTTTCAACTTCTCACACTTGACCTAATGTATATTATCAACCCATTTGTTGTCCCACCAGAACATAGCTATAATAGACTCAATCTCAGGCCCAACCAACAAAATATTAGGAATCATAAAGCAACTCATAACATATGTGGGAATTGATTGTAAGACGAACTTGACAAGTACACTTCCTTAGCCGCAGTCGATAGGTTCTTCGAATCATATCCCTGATTCCTCTTCCAGACACATACATAGGAGGATCCAGTATTCGAAAACTACTGGTGCATCGACGTACCACAAAAAAATAAGGGACGACAAAAAATATTCTTAATTTTTCACCTTTTCTAATAAAAAACGACCAAAACGACGTCGCTTTTGTATTTTTTTTGGTTGTCCACTTGCACCACCATGCCCATATGCATCCGCCTATGGACACAAATCCTTAATAGAGCTAAAAGTCTCCTTATGCGAACGACCCACAACAGAAGTCAATTCCAAGTACTTCTCATGTCGCTCTACCTGAGGAACCCAAAGAATGCTTAGAATAAACATCTCCAAGTCATCTTGAACCCCCTCACTAAACACTACTGCAGATTTCTGGAAATTGACTTATTGGCCAGACGCCAAGCTATACGTGTGCAAAATTTGTCTAATCGCAGCAGCTGCCCTTTCGTGGCCCTGCAACAGATATCATCTGCGAACAACAAATAAAACACCGTCGGTGCACCCTACTAATCCGGACCCCCTCCAATAAACCCGCAACCTAAGCTCTCCCAAGCTCAATGCATTCGCTACAAATAAAAACAAGTATGGCGAGAGGGGATCCCCTGACGGAAACCCCTCTCCGGTCGAAAACTAGGACTTTGGATACCTTTAAGAATCGTATAATATGAAATAGAAGTAACACGTTGCAACACCCTCTCAATAATTTTCACATGAAAGCCAAGTCTTAACATAATATTCTCAAGGAACTTCCATTCAACTTTATCATAAGCCTTACTCATGTCAAGTTTCAAACATAAGTACCCATCGCCTTTATTTTTATTCTTTTTTATATAATGATTAATCTCATAAGCAACCAAGACATTATCAGTAATAAGACGACCAAGTACAAAGGCTGACTGAGTTTCAGCCACAAGAGTCGACATATAAGGTTTCAATATATTGGCTATGGATTTAGAGACAATATTATAAATAACATTGCTTAAGCTGATAGGACGAAATTCGGTCATATCGGACCATGACCGCTTGGATTGATTTAAAAGGCATAGAATTGCGTTGACTAACAGGTCCTTTAAATGGATACTTATAATTCCTCCCTCAAGTATAGACAGTGGCGGAAGCAGAACATTTACTCAGAGGAGTTCGGAGCTATAGAAATTACAGAGGTTGGATAACTATATATAAAGTTTTCCCTAATTTATAGAAAAATTTTCGTCCGCCAGAGGGGTCCGTGGACCCCCTTGGACCCCCTTCCTCCGCCTCTGAGCATAGATAGTTTTATCATGGGCTTCAGTTCATAGTGTGTGGACCATATCAAAGATGATTATGCATTAGTTCTTCTAATCTTTCCAAGATTTTTTATTTTTTTAATTATTTTTGTTTTTCGTCTTTTTCATTTTATGGGGATCAGTTTTTAGGATTTATTTTTTAGTATTTTCAATTTTCTAGAAATTATTCTTTTAGCATTAGAAATGTTTTAGATTTGACGGGACCATATTGTATTATGAGGAGACATTTAGTAGCATATATTGGACCGAATTAAGCCATATAATGATACATAATATACACAAATCTGTGTTTAGTATACCTTATTAAAATTCGGGCCAATCCATGCTTATATGCCGAGCCCCCCCGCATATAAACCCATATTATATATATGGCATCTGAGACATATGTAACTCTCCGGTTCGACTCGGGCTACATAAATGTATCACCCCGGTTTAACTCGAGTTGCTACACACCGTAGAACCTTCCCTTGAGGTCTACCAGGACATTTAAAATAGCCACCAACATTTCACATCACAAAATAAAATAAAAGTAAAGATAATTAGGCCGTGGCCTCGGCCAAAACAGTTAAGAAATTAAAGTAAATCCCGACATCATCAAAATACTACAGTTGCCCACGCAGGGGACTTACACAATTATTTGACAGTTCCAAAATTAACACGGCAACTCGACGATATATATAAAGACCACATTAGACCCGAGCTCATAACATCCCTGGTGACCGTCATCCTCATGTTGTCTCCGTGCCAGCCTCTCAGAAGTAGTATTACCTGAAATGCATGAAACGCATTTTCCCCATTTAAGGGGTTAGCATTCGAATAGCTAATGCAAGTACAAAATTACATAACATTACACAACAGAGTTCCACACAGAGATTCTCATTTAAAAACAGTTTCAATATTCCGGAATATGCGACAAACATTCACATAAAATGACAAAACACGACGCTCAAAGGTAATTCCTATGACCAGACCCCTTAGCACAGATCCTTCGAGGTCCCATCGAACTGTCCCGAGGTGGGAATACCATCTCCGTGACCAGGCCCCTTAGCACAGGTCCCTCGAGGTCCCGTCGAACCGTCCCGAGGTGGACATCTCACAACCACAAAGCACATTTCAAAATATCTCAATGGAAACAACATGCGACATAATCAAATGTAATATAAGTACTTGTCTTGACAACTTGGACACGGAGGAGAGTAACTACAACGCCTAGTTAGAGGGTTTCGGTTCGATTGCTTCACAACATGCTTGACCTAGATATATAACAATATCACAAATCACACATATGACCGGAACCAATAGATAATGATCACTCCCGAAACCCTATTGAGTCATTAAACCAGACACCCTACGGACATGGTACAACACTAACTCGAAATATACAAAACAACGGAGTAAGAGCTCCTAACTGGTGTTATATACTCACAATCAATGAAATACCATAATCATTACTTAACCACAATCGATAATTCAGACTAAAAATAAGAAATCTAAGAAAATCCCCAATATGAGGTGTAAAGACAATATACCTCAATTTGACTATGAAATGGTGGAAGGTGACTGATTGAACCATGATATAATCTCCAATTCCAAGTTATAAGATGATAAAACGCAACAATCGAGTGGAATCGATCAAAATCACCCAAGGAGGAGTGAAAAACCGAGAGAGTAACCAGGGTTAAAAAACGTGATTGTCCTATATATACTCATTCGGAATACGTCACAATAAACGGCCCATTTACCGTCGTGTTACGGGACAGTGTGCGCACCTGACCGACACGGCGCAAAATGTCGCGTGTCTAGCACCGTGTTCCGACAAACAGCGCATCACCCACGGCAAATGCTTGCGCGTGTGTCTCGGCCGTTTCTCGGTTTGGAGTACAAAGAGCAAAACACGTGAACACCCGGCACTCGACAGCACCGTTCAACAAACGGTGCAGAACACGGCGGAAACTTAGTCGTGTTCATCGCCGTCTCGTACATGTTTGGCCAGAAAATCCGATTGCACCACAACCTGAAAAATACGATAAAACAGTAATATAACACGCCGACTAAACGGTCCAAAAAACGACATCGAACCAGAAATACCCAATAAACTAGAAAATAAAAGGTGCTAATATTACAATCCTTTCCTCTAAAAAAAGTTTCGTCCCGAAACTTACTAAGTGAGCAGCTTGGGGTACTTTGTCTTCATCTCGTCTTCTATTTCCCATGTGGCTTCTTCTAATCCATGCCTTGACCATTGTACCTTAACCAAAGGTATAATTTTGCACCGAAGTTGTTTGATTCTACGCTCTAAAATATGAGTCGTCCTCTCCTCAAAAGTGATATCGGTCCCCAACTCAATTTCCCGAAGTTGATGATATGACTCAGGTCCGGAACGTACTTTCTTAGCTGTGAGACGTGAAAAACGTTATGCACATGGCTCAAGGATGGTGGTAGGCCTATTCGATAGGCGAGATCTCCAATCCATTCTAAAATCATAAACGGCCCTATAAACCTCGGGCTAAGCTTTCCATTCCTCCCAAAACGGTAAACCCCTCGAGTTGGTGATACTTTCAACAAAACATGATCCCCAACTCCAAACTTTAATGGGAGACAATGTATGTCTGCATATGATTTATATCGGCTTTGAGCAGTCAAAAGCCTTTCACGAATCAAAGCGACCTTCTCCTTGTCTCAATTAGCATATCTGGTTCGGTTCCAATCAGCTCGGAGGAATCGTCCCAACACAGTGGTGATGTGCATCGCCTCCCATACTGGGCCTCAAAAGGCGCCATCTTGATCGAGGCATGCCAACTATTGTTGTAAGTGAATTCAATTAATGGCAAATGAGACTCGCAGTCATCTTTCCAGTTTAGTGCATAAGCTCCCAGCATATCCTCGAGAGTCTGAATCGTCCGGTCAGACTGTCCATCGGTTTGGGGGTGGTATGATGTACTAAGTCTCAACTCAGTACCTAACGCTAGGTGAACGTATTGCCAAAAATGAGATACAAATCGACCATCTCAGTCAGAAATAATACTCTTCGGAGTCCCATGCAATCTCACAATCTTCTTAATAAACACACGATCCAACCTATGAGGTCCCCACGTATTCTCAATTCCCAAGAAATGTGCCGATTTGGTTAGTGTTGTTTGTTAAGCGTATTTTTATACGTTTATTTATCATTATTCTATATTCTTTTTATGATGAAATCTGCATAAATGAGCCTTTAATGCCCTATTATTTTATGTTTTGCAGGAAATTTGAGTCCGGAAGCTAAAACGAGGCAAAACGGGCCAAAACGGCGAATTTTGGCTGTGGGCCGCGGCACAAGCCAAGCAGGCCGCGGCACAGGAAGGCACCCACGGCACCGAGTAATGTCATGCCTGTGCCGCAGCCTGACAGTGAGCCGCGGCCCAGAAAAAAGTCACAGCGCCCAGGCATCTAGCTGAAGACCGTGTGCCGCGGCACAGATTAAGTGAGCCGCGGCACACGGGGCGGTTTTGGTGTCCTCCGCACGGGTTTGGGCTGTTTTGAAGCCGGATCTCGACCTAATCACACGGACGCGATTTGGAGGCTGTTGGGAGCTATAAATAAGGGTTTAAGACCCTAATTAATCATCTTGGAAGCTTGGGGAAAAGGAGGATCACAGAAGACTATCGCAGACGAGAAAAGCAGAAGACATCAAGGGCAGAGGGCGGAATCCAGAAGAACGGATGAATCCGAGCTCTTCATCTGCGTTTGATTTTCATGCTTTTATTTATTAATTATGTATTTTCATTATTTAGCATGTCAGGCTAAAACCCTTGTTCTAGAATTTTGATGAAACCTATGTTTTGACGGATTTGCTTGAGATTATCTATTTAATTCCCTTTTTGTTGAGTTTTCCCAATCGTATTTAATGCTTTCAATTATCTGGCCAATAGTTGTATTGTTTTAATCATTCAATTCGAATCGGGAGAGGAGAGTTGGTGAGGAACTATTGGTGAGGACCGTTTTATTCTGTGAGATAGGAATATACTCATAGGAACTACGTGGCCTTTTGGAGATTTTATGCTTTTTGCCTATTGACGAATTAATTCACCTAGGGATAGAGTGCGTTATTCACCTTTAGAAAAATCTATTGACCTCGGGAGAGGCGGTAGAGTATATTAGCAATCTTCGCCTTCAATAAATTGGGGAAATCATTAACTACAGATAATCGAGAGTAAATTCGGATAAACCGAGGTGGATTCAGAATCCTAGACTTATTTATCATTTGATTCTCTTTCTTCAAGCAATCGTTTTTATTGTTAGTTCTTTTATTGATTTTATTTAGTTATTAATTGCAACCAAAATTTCGACCGTTCAAATAAAATTGGAATACATAAAATCGGTACTTAGTAATTCAGTCCTCGTGGGAACGATACTCACTCATTACTTTATTACTTGTAAACGATAACGTGCACTTGCGTTAACGAAATATCGCAACAAGTTTTTGGCGCCGTTGCCGGGGACTCAAGTTTTTGCTAATATCGATTTCAGTATTTCTAGTCTTAGTTTGAACATTTTTTTTTATTATTTATTTTCGTGTATTTTATTTTATTTGTTTTTCCTTTCAGGATCTTTCGGGTAGTGCATGAGAAAACTCGGTAACAAAGGCCTACTACATTTGAATACCGAAATCGAGCGCACTCTCCGGAGAAAGAAGAAGGAGAAACGAGAGTTACAGACAACAGTGACCATGGCCGAAAATATCGAAATTCACAGAGGTGATAATCTTGTTCAGCATGTTCAACCGGCATTAGCACTTCGAGATTAGGCTATGCCGCAAATTAACACAAAATTTTCGGGGATTCGGCGTCACACTATCCAGGCGAACAATTTCGAAATCAAGCCTGCTATTATTCAGATGGTGCAGGCGAGCCAATTCTGTGGATTGCCGAATGATGACCCCAACGCACATATTGCTTCTTTTCTCGAGATTTGTGACACGTTCAAGAACAATGGTGTCACCTACGATGCTATCCGATTAAGGCTTTTCCCTTTCTCTTTGAGGGATAAAGTGAAATTTTGGCTGAATTCTTTACCGCCGGGATCGATCACGACATGGGCAGAATTAGCGCAAGCCTTCCTTGCCAAATTCTTCCCACCTTCGAAGACGGCACGATTGCGGAACGAGATTACCACTTTTGGTCAATACGATATGAAGTCGCTTCACGAGGCGTGGGAGCGATACAAAGATTTTTTAAGGAGATGCCCACATCACGGCCTTCCGGACTGGCTTCAGATTCAGACGTTCTACAATGGTTTGAGTGCCTTTACCCGCACTCTCGTGGATGCAGCCGCAGGTGGAGCCTTGATGGGAAAGACGATGGCTGAAGCACACTCGTTGTTGGAAGCTATGGCCGCTAATGCTTATCAATGGCCATCCGAACGAATAACGCTGAAGCGAGTTATGGAAATTTCGAGTAATGATCCGATGTCTACATTATCAGCTCAAGTCGCCGCTTTGACGCAACAACTTCAAGCCTTTTCGCATGCTCCCTCCCCCGTTACTATTGAGTCGTGTAATTGGGGTAATGGGTCTCATCCTAGCGTGGAATGCCAAGTCGGAAACCCTTTCGAGCAACATCCGATGGAGCAAGCTCAATTCGTGGGAAACGGGAATCGACAAAATAATCCTTACCCCAGCACTTATAATCAAGGGTGGCGAAACCACCAAAATTTTTCGTGGAGGAATGGGCAAGTTGTAAAACCTCCACAAGCTCAATTTGCGCAGCCCCCACATCAGCCCCCACATCAGCCCCCTCATTCACCAAAGGTTTCTCTAGAAGATGTTCTTGCTCAATTGGCGGCTAGCACAAGCCAATTCATGACCCGCACCGAGACTACCCTCCAAAATCATTCTACCTCCATCCAAAACTTAGAAACACAAACGGGGCAGATTGCTAATCTATTGTCCTCTCGGTCTCAAGGTGCATTGTCCAGCGAAACCGAAATGAAACCTAAGGAGAACGTGCAAGCAATCGAATTACGAAGTGGAAAGGAGTTGAAAGGGCAGCCTATCAATAATAAAGAGCAGCCGATCAAGCAAAGTGAGAAAGAAAAGGATGAGGCGCCCAAGCTAAAGGAAGTATCGACTACTCAGCCCACTCCTCAAATCCCATTCCCACAGCGTCTTCAAAAGCAAAAACTAGACAAGCAATTTTCAAAGTTCCTCGACGTTTTCAAGAAATTGCACATAAACATTCCATTCGCCGACGCGTTGGAACAAATGCCGAGTTATGTAAAATTCATGAAAGAAGTTTTGTCAAACAAAAGAAAGCTCGAGGAGTATGAGACAGTCGCATTGACGGAGGAGTGCAGCGCCATTTTGCAAAAGAAGCTCCCACCTAAATTGAGAGATCCGGG
Source organism: Orobanche coerulescens (assembly GCA_033398695.1). NCBI lineage: Eukaryota > Viridiplantae > Streptophyta > Magnoliopsida > Lamiales > Orobanchaceae > Orobanche > Orobanche coerulescens. The sequence continues at coordinate 124,485,712 of CM065819.1, read as the reverse complement.
AAGCTTTACTATTCCTTGCATCATTGGAAATTCGTCTTTTGAAAGAGCCCTATGCGATCTCGGAGCCAGCATAAACCTTATGCCCCTTTCTATTTTTAAAAAGCTGGATATTGGGGAAGCCAAGCCGACGAAGGTCTCTCTACAATTGGCCGATAGATCCATCAAATATCCGAGAGGAGTGATAGAGGATGTCTTAGTCAAAGTTGATAAGTTCATCTTTCCGGCCGATTTCATCGTACTTGACATGGAGGAGGACCATGACATCCCAATTATCTTGGGAAGACCATTTTTAGCAACCGACCGAACTTTGATCGATGTGGAAAAAGGGAAGCTGACTCTACGAGTTCAAGAAGAGCAAGTAACGTTCAACATCTTTCGATCCGTAAAATATCCGAGTAATGCTGAGAATTGTCTCCAAGTTGACGTCATTGACTCATGTGTGAGTAGAGCCTTTCGAGAGAATTATCCACCCGATCCATTGGAGTCCGTTTTGATTGGGGCTGTTTTCGAACTAAATGCAGAGCATGCAGCCTACGTACGACACATGGATGCTTCCCCGCCAATTTTCGTTCGTCAACCATTTGAGGAGCTTGGAAGTTCACCTACTCGACCCGTCCCATCAATCAAAAAACCTCCAAAGTTGGAACTCAAGAAGCTGCTGTCTCATTTAAAATATGCATTTTTGGGACCCGACAATTCCCTTCCAGTTATTCTTTCGGCCACTTTAGCGGGGGACCAAGAGGCGAAATTATTGAGAGTTTTGAGGGAGTACAAATCTGCTCTTGGATGGTCTATTGCGGATATTAAGGGGATCAGCCCGTCAATTTGCATGCACAAGATTTTGATGGAGGAAGATTACAAACCATCCGTGGAGCATCAACGCCGTTTGAATCCAAACATGAAGGAGGTGGTAAAAGTCGAGGTTTTAAAACTCCTCGACGCAGGTATGATCTTTCCTATTTCTGATAGCAAGTGGGTAAGTCCGGTTCAAGTTGTGTCGAAAAAGGGTGGGATAACGGTGATTCAAAATGATAATAATGAATTAATTCCCACTAGGATTGTCACGGGGTGGCGTATGTGTATAGATTATAGGAAATTAAATAAGGCCACTAGAAAAGACCATTTTCCCTTACCTTTCATTGATCAGATGTTAGATAGATTAGCCGGACACGATTTCTATTGCTTTCTCGATGGTTATTCGGGGTATAATCAGATTTATATAGCCCCCGAAGACCAAGAGAAAACGACGTTTACATGTCCTTACGGCATTTTCGCTTATAGGCGCATGCCTTTTGGATTATGTAATGCGCTGGCTACTTTTCAACGGTGTATGATGGCTATTTTTTATGACATGGTAGAGCAGTGCATTGAGATTTTTATGGATGATTTTTCTGTTTTTGGAGATTCGTTTGACATTTGTTTGCAAAATTTGCAGAAAGTCTTGAAAAGATGCGAAGAGACAAATTTGGTCTTGAACTGGGAGAAGTGTCATTTTATGGTGCAGGAGGGCATAGTACTTGGCCATCGAATATCCTCACATGGAATTGAAGTCGACCGGGCGAAAATCGAAACAATTGAGAAGATGCCTCCACCTACTTCGGTCAAAGGGATTAGAAGTTTTTTGGGACATGCCGGTTTCTATCGCCGATTCATTGAGGATTTTTCGAAGATCACGAAGCCATTGTGCAATCTACTCATGAAGGATGTTCCGTTTAATTTTGACAAGTCGTGTCAAGAAAGTTTCGAATTATTGAAGAAGGCTCTAAGCACGGCACCGGTGATAGTCGCTCCAGACTGGGACCTTCCTTTCGAGTTAATGTGTGATGCAAGCGACTTTGCCATTGGGGCTGTTTTGGGGCAGAGACGAGGGAAGGTATTCCACGTCGTATACTATGTGAGCCGAACACTCGACGACGCCCAAAGAAATTATGCCACAACGGAAAAGGAATTGTTGGCGGTGATCTTTGCATTTGATAAATTCCGGGTGTATCTACTGGGAACGAAAGTGATAGTGTGGACCGACCATTCAGCAATAAAATATCTTTTGGAGAAGAAGGATGCTAAACCAAGGTTGATTAGGTGGGTGTTTCTCCTTCAAGAATTCAACTTGGAGATTCGGGACAAGAAAGGGACTGAGAATGTTATAGCCGATCACCTTTCACGATTAGAGAGTCCCCTTGAGAAGGGAGAAAGTCAGCCACAAATCATGGAAACCTTCCCCGACGAGCAGCTCTACAAGTTGGGTTCAAAACACGCGCCTTGGTATGCTGATCTAGTGAACTACTTGGCAAGTAAAACAATTCCAAACGACCTCTCACGCCATCAAAAGAAGAAGCTAATCTCAGACGCTAAATATTATTTGTGGGACGATCCTTTTCTATTCAAGAGATGCCCCGATCAAATCATTCGTAGATGTATTTCGGATGAGGAAATCCATAGTGTGCTAAACCATTGCCATGCGTCACCCTACGGTGGACATTTTAGTGGAAATAGAACAGCGGCGAAGGTTTTACAATCGGGGTTCTATTGGCCGTCATTATTCAAGGATGCTCACTCCTTGGTGTCCGCGTGTGATCGGTGTCAACGGACGGGAAACATCTCAAGACGACACGAAATGCCGCTGAACACCATACTTGAAGTTGAATTGTTCGATGTATGGGGGATCGACTTCATGGGTCCGTTTCCTCCATCAAATAAGAATCTCTATATTTTGGTAGCCGTAGACTATGTCTCAAAATGGGTTGAAGCGGTGGCACTACCTACAAATGGGTCCAATGTCGTAATCAAGTTTATAAAACAATATATTTTCACACGTTTTGGGACTCCACGTGCTATTATCAGTGATGGTGGTTCACACTTCGACAACAAATTTCTTGATGCGGTTTTGAGAAAATACGGAGTTACTCATCGTGTTGCTACAGCATACCATCCTCAGACGAGTGGACAAGTCGAGATATCAAATCGAGAGCTGAAGTGGATTTTAGAAAAAACGGTCAGCTCGTCTCGAAAAGATTGGTCGTTTAAACTCGATGATGCACTTTGGGCGTACCGTACTGCGTATAAAACACCTATCGGGATGTCGCCCTACAGATTGGTTTATGGGAAAGGTTGCCACTTACCCGTAGAGATGGAACATCGTGCTTACTGGGCGATAAAGAAACTAAACTTTGATCTGAAATCTGCTGGTGAAAAGCGTTGTTTGCAGCTGAACGAGTTGGAAGAAATTCGCCACGACGCATACGAAAATGCGAAACTTTATAAGGAGCGGACAAAGATTTGGCATGATAAGCACATCACGCAGAGAGAATTTGTCCCAGGACAAGAGGTGCTGCTATTTAATTCTCGCTTAAAGTTATTCCCCGGGAAATTGCATTCACGATGGTCGGGACCGTTCACCGTAGTTCAAGTGTTCCCACATGGTGCGGTAGAAGTACAAAAAGATGACCGAAAATTTAAAGTTAATGGACAACGGTTGAAGGCATACTTGGGAAATCCAATAGACACGCAGAAAACGAGTGTCGTCTTATCCATCGCCGGATGAATGCGAGAAAAGTCCGGCTGAAGACTATAAACTTAGCGCTTCTCGGGAGGCAACCCGAGTATTAGTTGTAGAATTTTTATTTTTAGTGTTTTCTTGCATTTTTAGAGTCTTTATTTGTCGTCATTTTTCTTTGATCCGTCTATCCCTCTCGTTCTTGATGTTTTCGTTCGAAAATTCTGTGCAGGAATCACCCCAGGGGAGGAAATCAGTGATGGGCCGCGGCACAATAATACTGAGCCGCGGCACACACCAGTTGGAGGAAAAAGGCCTGACAAACTGTACTCTGTGCCACGGCACAACATTACTGAGCCGCGGCACACCAAGTCTCTGAGCCGCGGCACATGTTCACTGAGCTGCGGCACACCAAATGTTCAAGAAATGCCCAGGAGACTGTACTCTGTGCCGCGGCACGGCATAAATGAGACGCGGCACACTAATACGATGAGTCGCGGCACGCTTAGGTTGAGCCGCGGCACCCGGCGGTTTTACAAAAAGTCCCAGGCCGACTGTACTTTGGGCCGCGGCTCACTTATGTTGTGCCGCGGCCCCCGTCGCAATATAAGAATGCCCTGGTATGCTTCATACAGTCGATCGGTCAGCACAAGGTCCCTTCCTTCCTTCCTTGAGGTCGGTCGATACCCTTCTCTTAGTCTTCTTCTCAAATTCTTCAGGTAAATCTTGATCTCTTAATCATAATTGACACATGATTTGAAAAGTGAAGTGAAGTTATATGTTGCTAGTGTTCTTCAATGTTCTTTCAAAAATGGAGTTGGAATATGGGGAATATGGTATCTGATTGTGATGGAATTGGTGAATATGAACGAATTGGTGATGTTAGTTGTCGTTATTCATGGTTATTTGTGTTATTATTTTTGGGATTTAGAGTTAACCATTAAAATTCTTGTTCTTCATTTTAACTTGTGCATACCAAGTGTTTGATAAATTGCAGCAATGAGGCATTGTTAAGCCAAGCATTTTCATACTATATGCAACGAATCGTTTTATCGGATTACATTATCTCCCGACCCTTACATCATATGTAAACCTGAGAACTCATTCTTAATTTCCTCTTTAATGATGCAAGCTCATTCATTCACATTCCGCATGGTCTAGTCGAGAAGTATACAGCCTCGCCGGACGACGCCGACACCAGTTCGTGAGCTGTTTGTAGGGGAGTACTTGACCTTCTTCTTTTATTGCTTATTATATTTTGTCCATTGAGGTCAATGTACGTCCTAAGTTGGGGGGGGATTTAATTTCTGTTGCAACATTTACTGCTGTACTTATTTCGTTTGCACTTTTTGTTATTTTGAGTTAATTTTTTTGTTTGTCGCTAGCCTTGCTTGTCTTGATTTTACTTTTATTCGTGAATTTTTTGTGCTTCTATTTGTGTAATACTGATGTTACAACACTATTTTTCTCTCTGAAGAAACGGTCGAGTTCTAGTCGAGTTGTAGTCAGTGATTTCTGTTTCTGCTAAGTCTTCATTTAGGTCCGAAATTTTTTCGTTTTTTGTAGAATTCTTAGCGGATAAGAGAGGAGACATACGTGTTTTAAAATCTCCGCCTATACGTTTGGTTATATTTTTCGATTAGCTAGTCATCCAGTAACATAAGTCGTGTTGGCACTTGAGTTTAGAGTTGGACAGCTTTTTCCCAAAAGTCGAGATAATATTTGTTCTATGATGGGAAGTCTAGTAACCAGGGGTATTCACGTGACCCGTTGTTTACTCTCGCATAAAACGACGACCCTGATTAGAATAGTGATTCAGAAATTTCGCATATGCCAATGATAGGGAGCCTAGTAACCGGGGGTATTCACGTGACCCGTTGTTTACTCTCGCGTAAAACAGCGACCTTGATTCGGACATGCTGAAATTAGCTATTCGAGTTGTTTCTCCGTTGTGGAGGGAAACTTAGTAACTAGAAGCATCCATGTGCCCCATGAGTGTCTTTTACGTCAAACAGTTTCCCAATACATGAGAATGGAATTTCCACCCTAGGATTATCCCGATGAAACATCCCGAGATCCGAACCTAGTGGTCAAATCGAATCAATTTCTTGAGCATACATATGAGGGAATATTGTCCGAGGGGTATTTTTGATGAAACTCGTGAAAATTTTGCCATTAGACTGTGGAACGGGGCGAATTAGCTTGTTTATTTTAACCTTTCATATTGTCGGTCGATTAGATCACGTTTGTTAATCTTTGAGCTGGTTTTTCTTCATGAACGAGTAATTAGGACTGAACTTGGTTACTTTGTGGAATCAGTGTTCTGAGTGTAGCTCGCTATCACGATAATCGTATTATTCAGAGAGAATTTCAGGGCAGTATTGATTAGGTTGAGCACTATGAGTTGCACGATTATTCACGATATTCTTTTGTTGAAATTAATTCTTTCTTTTTGCTTGAGGACAAGCAAAGGCTTAAGTTTGGGGGTATTTGTTAGGCGTATTTTTATACGTTTATTTATCATCATTCTATATTCTTTTTATGATGAAATCTGCATAAATGAGCCTTTAATGCCCTATTATTTTATGTTTTGCAGGAAATTTGAGCCCGGAAGCTAAAACGAGGCAAAACGGGCGAAAATGGCGAATTTTGGTTGTGGGCCGCGGCACAAGCCAAGCAGGCCGCGGCACAGGAAGGCACCCAGCGGGCACCAGAGTAATCTGTACTCTGTGCCGCGGCATAGACCAGGTGAGCCGCGGCCCAGAAGAAAGTCACAGCGCCCATGCATCCAGCTGAAGACCGTATGCCGCGGCACAGATTAAGTGAGCCGCGGCACACGGGGCGGTTTTGGTGTCCTCCGCGCGGGTTTGGGCCATTTTGAAGCCGGATCTCGACCTAATCACACGGACGCGATTTGGAGGCTGTTGGGAGCTATAAATAAGGGTTTAAGACCCTAATTAATCATCTTGGAAGCTTGGGGAAAAGGAGGATCACATAAGACTATCGCAGACGAGAAAAGCAGAAGACATCAAGGGCAGAGGGCGGAAGCCAGAAGAACGGAGGAATCCGAGCTCTTCATCTGCGTTTGATTTTCATGCTTTTATTTATTAATTCTGTATTTTCATTATTTATCATGTCAGGCTAAAACCCTTGTTCTAGAATTTTGATGAAACCTATGTTTTGACGGATTTGCTTGAGATTATCTATTTAATTCCCTTTTTGTTGAGTTTCCCAATCGTGTTTAATGCTTTCAATTATCTGGCCAATAGTTGTATTGTTTTAATCATTCAATTCGAATTGGGAGAGGAGAGTTGGTGAGGAACTATTGGTGAGGACCATTTTATTCTGTGAGATAGGAATATACTCATAGGAACTACGTGGCCTTTTGGAGATTTTATGCTTTTTGCCTATTGACGAATTAATTCACCTAGGGATAGAGTGCGTTATTCGCCTTTAGAAAAATCTATTGACCTCGGGAGAGGCGGTAGAGTATATTAGCAATCTTCGCCTTCAATAAATTGGGGAAATCATTAACTACAGATAATCGAGAGTAAATTCGGATAAACCGAGGTGGATTCAGAATCCTAGACTTATTTATCATTTGATTCTCTTTCTTCAAGCAATCGTTTTTATTGTTAGTTCTTTTATTGATTTTATTTAGTTATTAATTACAACCAAAATTTCGACCGTTCAAATAAAATTGGAATACATAAAATCGGTACTTAGTAATTCAGTCCTCGTGGGAATGATACTCACTCATCACTTTATTACTTGTAAACGATAACGTGCACTTGCGTTAACGAAATATCGCAACATTGTTACCCAAAATATTATCCGGAGATGATATGCTGGAATGGACGAGTAACAAACAAAATGCGAGAGCACGTCCGAGGGGAAGTAAATAACACAAGATTTACCGGGGTTGTTAGTCCCAGGCTTGAATGCTCTCGCGAGATATTATTAATATGAATACTGGTGAGTACAAATATTAATGTTTAGAGTACAATTACAATGAGTGTAAAAGACCCTAGTTATCTTAGCTTTTGAGTGCTGAAGATTGCCGGAAGAACTAGAGTTGAAGCTCTGTGAGTTCTTGTTACAAAGATGAGGAGTTCTCTGTATTGTTTGCTGTGTATAATCATGTGAACATTGTCACCGTGTTTCTTGCCAATGTTGGAGGCCTCCTATTTATAGGAGAAAAGGTTGCTGGGATGTCACTGTCCACCGCGGGCGATCACCGTTCCTGTATTTAAATAAGGCGGGCGATCGTCCCAGCACGTGGGACTGTTTCCTTAAAGTCCGCAGCTGCTGCTGGAAGCCAGACGTGCGAACCAATAAGGAGGCGACATGTGCCTCTTCTCGCTGCCTTGGGAGGTCCCACCTAGGACCTTTCGGCGGGTCTGTCGGTAGGTAAGGCCGTCCTTATCATTGACAGCTGCTGATGGGCTGGAGTAGGGCCTGTTCTTGCGGCGCCTATTGCGGATCTGCACGTGGGCCTTCACCCGAGATTCGGTCTTCGCAGACTTTGACGGGTGTCGGATTCACACGTGGCATGGGACAGTCGTCCCCGGTCGGACATTAGAGGCGATCGCCAGATGCCTATAGGCGATCGCCTTGGACGTCGACTGCTAGGCGCTTGCCCAGCCTCTGTTTTCTTTGGTTGGCTTCCAACCATTATGCCTATCGCCATCGAGGCGTATAACTCGCCGCACAACAATTGCCCCCCCAGCTTGCTCTGATGTTGAAGACGTGGGGTGAGGTGGCTCTGCTGGCGATCGCTTGTTTTAGACGATCGTCTCCTGGATGAACTGATTTTGAATTTGGACGATCTCCTCGGATGCTGGAAAGAGCAGGAAATGGAGGCGGGCTTTGAGACGTCACTGGGGCACGTGTCGCGCTCCCATTGGGGGAGTCCGACGGTTTTGTCAGACTTGTCGTCTGGGGTGCCCTCGAAATGATGCGTACGCGGATTTCGAGGGCGGCATTAAATGCGACTTATCCGACGGTTGCACTTCAGCCCTCGAGATTCCACTTATTTGCACAGAAGTCCCTGCCCTCGCCTATAAAAGGGGCTAGGGCTACTGGGGTTTAGATCTTTATGCGCTCTTGCCTTAGAAGAAGACATAACCGAAATTCCTTGAAGCTTCGTGCGCCGATCGACGTTCTCTCTAGGTAAGAACTAAAACCTCTCTCCCCCTTTTCTCTTTGAACATGTCTGGAGGAGGATCCACCGTGTATGAGGTGGGTAGCACTTCCGCCGCCGCGACTTCGTCTGCCCGGGATGAAATCTCCGTGGATTTTCAAGTGGAGACGGCCGTCGAGGCCATTCGCGCTGGGATTGAACCCGCGAGGGTTGAAGAGATTTTCAACGAGGCTGACGCGGCGAGTTCGGCGGCGGCGGAGCAGAGGCGCTCGCCGGTAGACGAAGATGAGGCAGTGAGACTGTACTGGGAGCAGAACAGTGTGTTCGGCCGGGCCTTTCTGGAATTTGCCGAGCTTATGGAGAGGCTGGCCGGACTACATCCTTAGTTTTATTTTCGCGCATACTCGGTCGCCCACCCCTATGAACCCATAACGCGGACGTCATTTCGGGCCGCGGACCGCTCCCCGTGGACCCTCGGCCAGCTCAGGAGTTCAGCAACTAAGAAGGACTTGAGTCGTTGGAGGGCGGAGTTCCATGTCCCCTTCGATGTTTCACTGTATGTGCCCACCGAGATCGAGCGCACCGACCAACCTCCCGAGGGTATGGTCGTCGTTAACGAATTGATCATGGGGGCCGGATTGCGATTCCTATTGCCGTTTTCCGTGTCATATCTGCTGACCGCCTGGAATGTGGCACCGCTCCAACTGACACCGAACGCCTGGTTACAGATCGTCAGCACTCTGACTCTATTTGGCGGTCACCGGCTGTTCCATCTTCCTTCTGCGCTGGAAATGAACTACCTCTTTAAGCTGACGGCGCAGAAGGGTTCAGTTGGAGGCTACCACATTCAGGGTCGCATGGGCGGGGTGGTCCTTGCGGTGCCGAACAAGGTCCGGGGTGACCTGACAAAATGGTGTTGGGTCGGCGGAGCGTGGAAGTCGGCGGCGAGCGATAAACCCGAGAATGAGTTGGATATCCCCACTGGCTTTCTAGAGAGGAATCCGAGTAAGGGTTTTAACTCTCCCTTTGTTCGGACACACCTTGAACTGATGTAATTTGGTTTTCTTTTTGCAGGCTCTCTTGTTCCAGTGGCCGGCGACCTTCCATTTGACTTTTCGATCGTCTGGGAACGAATCCGCGGTCTTCCGGACAACTACATCGACGCTCGCGTGATCAACAACGAAGCTCATTGGTTGGGCGCTCGGTTGTTTCGCTTTCCCCGCCACTTGAAGGTCCCAGGTACAAATGTTTACGATCTCCTTTCTGCTTGACGATCGCCTTTGATTGTAAGAGATGTCTAACCTGGTTGAATGTCTTCTTTGACAGAGATCTACTTCCCCCGCTACTCCGAGCCGCCGAGAGAGATTGCTATGTCGAAGAAAGCGGGTCGTGCCCCTATAGTGACGACCCGTCCTATCCACGAGGAGAGACCTCTCTGTTGGAATATTTATTCCACACATTATTTAATTTATGTTTTAATGATTAAAGTTGCTAAACTACAAAACAACATCGAGGCGAAGCAAAACAACGAAGCAGACGAAGACGCAAAAAGTTGCAATCTGGACTGCATTAGCGCACGCTAAGGCATATATGTTAGCGCACGCTAACGAAGAGTAAGCTGCATCCCAGCCAAGTTTCGAAGTAAGCTGTAGTGAAGAAAAGCTGAACGATAGCGCACGCTACACATAAGTATTAACGCACGCTATCGAGCCATGTTACTGTTGTGGAAGAATTCAAACACGGAATAACGTATGCAATGAAGTCATCATTAGCGCACGCTACACAATATGATTAGCGCACGCTAAGTTGTTTGAATCTAGTCAATCCGAACGTTGGGAAAAGCAAGTCAAAGTCAAGCATCAAACGGATAGTTTGACAAGGAAAAGCAACGGATATATTACGTTAACGCACGCTACTCAATCATGGTTAACGTACGCTAAGTAAGTGAGGTTACGTACGTAAGGAAGAAGCATAACGTACGCTAAAGAAGAAACGAAGCTACTGGATCAAATCGAAATATCTAGCGCACGCTAAGAAGGAAGGGCTAGCGCACGCTAGCTAGTCAAAACAGCCAGCAACGGCTAGTTTGTGGGAAATGCCTATAAATACCATTCCTATGGTATTGTTTGAGTACAACAACTTCAAGAAAACGAGATATTCATCTGAGAATCATATACTTACATTGTTGTTGTTGTAATACCCGTAATTTTTGTTCCCCGGAAATTTTCTATTTTTGGCGGAAGTCTATTTTGACGACTTGCTTGGGACCGTTTCGTCATCCTGAGAAATGATTAATTCTACACTTTTTGTCATCCGAGTTTCGTTTCGGTATCGTTTTGTTGAGTTCCGTGTCCTTAATCGACTTTTTCACGTGGGAGTTCGACTTTGTTAGATCACCATTAATTTTTGGTAACTCAAAAAATTCTAAATCTTTGCAACATTATAGAGCATCGAGTTAGCTTTCCAATGGTTCAAACGGTGAGTCAATCGGAGTCCGGACGAGAGAGTTATGGTCGTTTTAGCTCACCCGCTCGTTATTGGCCGATCACTGCCGGCCGAACCCGGCCGTGTCGTCCGACACGGACCGTGCCGTACTCGTCCGGAAATGCCGGAGTCTCTGCCGCAGGACCCGACCGTGTCGTCCGACACGGCCCGTGCCGTCCGACACGGCCCGTGCCGAACCCTTCCGGATAAGCCGAATCGTCTGCCCAGCACGCCCGACCGTGTCGTCTGGCACGGTCGAGTCATGCCGAGTCGCTGTCGGACGGGTCACTGTCGGAAGGCCCTCCGCGCCGCGACCGTGTCAAGCAGGACACGGTCGAGTCCCTGTCGGCCAGCTGTGCGACACGACCGTGCCGATCGGCACGGGCCGTGTCCGGCAGGACAGTCAACCCCTATAAAAGGCCCTGCAGACGTTTTTCTTGCCATTTTTCACCTTCTTCTTCTCCTCTTCCGCAGCTGGGCGTGTTCTAAGCTTGAAGCCATGTTGTTTAACAACATATCCATGGAGTCTTGGAGCTCATATCATCAATCATCCATCCTATAACATCCTTTGATCGAGCGAATCAGGTCAGATTTTCTAGAAATCTAATTTTGGGGATTTTGGGTATTTTGTTCGATTTCGTCCGTTTAATCCGATTTAACTTAGGATTTTGAAGGATTGATGATTATTTAGATGTATTGTATCATTTCCTTTGTTATCCCATGGTTGGATCGTATCGATTCGTTGTTTTGGTCGAGTTCTTGACCGACGCCTTGAAGGTGTCCGGTAAAATGTCATAGAGGGGTTTTCGGGCGTTCTACGATTATTCTTCCTCGTTTGATCGATGATTTATTGAATTTATGTTGTTAGGGTCGAATTCTTGTGAAAAACTCGAGTCGAAACCCTTCCGTTCGTTGTCTTCTTCGTGGTTCAAGATTCCCGGTCGAACCGTGTTCTTCGGGATCTTCGGTAACGTTTATTAAGGCAAGTATACATTTATGATTGTACGTTCTCGACTTTGAAAGTAAGAGGAATTGATGGTATGATATGAGCGAACCGTTTTTACGGCATTCATAGAAATATTGATGGCATATCATGAACGAACCGTTTTTACGGCATTCATAGATATATTGATTGGCATGTAATGAACGAACCGTTTTGACGGCATTCCTACATGTATCGGCGTATGAAGTGAACGAACCATTTTGACGGCATTCACATACGTAACGGCGTATGAGGTGAACGAACCGTTTCTACGGCATTCACATACGTCTTATGAGATTTAGTTATTCCGGAATACTAGTCTTAAATTGATGAATTGACGGATATTGATGAATTGACGGATATTGATGAATTGACGGATTACATTTACTTTATTGTCGAGAAGTATTATGTTTCATATTGTTATACTTGCACTAGCTATTCGACGGCTAACCCCTTTATGGGGGAAATACGTTTCATGTATTTCGGAGTTCCAGAGAGCGGACAGACGGCAGATGGTCGGCATGAAGATGATGGGCAAGTGTGATCCGTGTCTTGTCTCCGGTTATTTTCTTGGATTCCTCCATTCGGTGTTGTTGTACTGGTATGGATTTTTAAATACTCGAGTATTGTATTTCAGTTTCCTTGATGTTCCGGCCTGTGTTGCCGAGGTATTGATTTGTGAAGTGATGTATATGTTTTCGTTGGTTATGGTTTTGAATATCATTTGTATCGTCTTCCTTTCTTTTGTATGTAGACCTTATCGGTCAAGTTTATAGTTCCGCGTATGTTTAGCCTTGTGGGTCCCACGGCGGGGCTCACGGCGCTGTAATATACCCTGAATAACTTGGGGGTGTTTCAGAATATGGTATCAGAGCTTAGGTTTATGGATACCTAGGCTGTCGGTCTTTTGGGTCGATTGAGTCGGCATTTGCCCACAGTATCACTACTCTACCATCATCACAGTGCGACCGGTACTTGTAAGTCCTCTCACTCTTCTTGTATTTTTCTTAATTGTTTCGTTTATAGCTTGGTATTCTTGGGAATTGGTCAGTTCGAGAATGTGCGATTCGGATTATACTTACGCACGGATGTGCCCTTCAGAATGTTGGCTGAAAGTAGGAAGAATCGTGGCTGTGATCACGGACGTGAACTCTTTCTTGAGATTTTGTTAAACTGCTAATTGCGATATTGGTGTGTAACGGTATTATGTTGAGACTTTGTTCAGGAGTCGCATGCTAGTATCACGGGAGATCTTCGACTTCACTGACCTATAAGTATGTTGTTCGGATTATTCGATAATTCTTGGTTATCTTGGTGATTTTGGATTTTCCGTTGAAATGTTGTTTGTACGAGTGATTGTAAGTTTCGAGGACGAAACTTATTTTTAAGGGGGGTAGAGTGTAATACCCCGATTTTTCGGATATATTTTTTTTCGTTTATATGTTGGATGTCGTTGATGGATAATTGTTCTTGAGGATGATGTGAACGTATGACAATGTTATTGAATGTGTTTATGTATTCATTGTGCCGTATGATCGTTTGGTATGTCGAGATGTTGGTCGAGAATAGCGAAAAATGGCTATGTACAGCTACGTTAGCGCACGCTACAAGGTATGCCTAGCGCGCGCTAAGATATATACTTAGCGTACGCTACGGTGCATACTTAGCGCACGCTAAGAGGTTCGGTTACGTACGCTAAGGAGGACCCCTAACGTACGTAACGACTTGCTGGGTTAGTTCGGAAGGCGACCGACAGGTAGGCCCAGGTTGATTTTTATATTCAGTTAGCGCACGCTAACGCATGTTGGTTAGCGCACGCTAACACCAGATCGCTATTAATGGAACCTTAACTTTCGGCGGAGGATGTTGACAAGTGAGTCAACGTACGTGTTACGTACGTTATACAAGACGTGTTACATACGTGACACAACCATTGTACTGTAGCAAGTTAACTAGTATATTACGTACGTTGTATGGTATGGGTTACGTACGTAATGGACTGCACGGATTGAGAGAGTGAGTTGGTTACGTACGTTATGGATATTGGATTACGTACGTTAAAGTTGTTACGTACGTTAAGAAAGGACACTTACGTACGTAATGAGAGTTCAATTTATATATTGAAGTGTTGCCTTTCATTTCTCTCACGATCCTTTGAGATATTTCTCTCCAAAACTCGTCCCTCTTCACTTTTAAGAGTGTTCTAAGCACTTTTAACATGATTGTGAGCTTGGAATCATGGAATCATAGAGATCTTGGTGTTCTTGAGGCCATATGATGACTATGATGATTTAATGATTCTTGGAATGGAGTTCAATTATTCTTTCTTCGTGGTTCGTCCATACAAGGTAATCCTCGTATCCCTTTGATAGTGGCTCATTTTTTTTCTTTTTGGATTACTACTTGGGAGGGAGTATGTTGGGAATCTTATATTTTGATGTTCGTCTTATTTCAATGAAAATGCATAAATTGGACTGTACTTTTATCCGCTGCGAGAGTATTTTTGAAATGGATTTTAGTATTTTGCCAACTGAAATTTTATTTTGTAAAACCGATTCCCTAAACTGAGTTTTTGGCATTTTAGCCTTGATCGTTTTGACGGTATTTGGAAAATGATTTTTTTTAGTATTTGAAAAATATTACCGTCATCGGTCTTTTTGGCATTTTTGAAATGACGTGAAAAATTGTGCTTAGCCTAGTAAATCCTTGTGAGAAGGGTTTACGGCGTGTAATATTCCCAGGAGGATCTGGGGTGTTACAATTATGGTATCATGTGATAATGTTATACGAGATTTATTGGAATTGTAATAAGAGATTTCGGATGTTGATTTGATCATTGAGATCTTCTTCATATGGTGATAAGGGTTTTGTTGCGATTCTTGAGATTGTATGAATGACATGATGAAGAAAATGGTAACATGGAGATATATACCTCGGAGATGTTGTTCTGAACGTGATTTCGGATATTTCATGTTCTTGAAGAACTCTTGAATTATACGAGGTGATGAAATTTTTTTTTAGAAGTGTTGATATTTTGAAAATGAATATGGAATATTCATATCTAGAGCTAAACTATGTGTTGGAAATAATATTCGTATAGGAATACGAATGTGATTATGAGTTTGATGAGACTATTATTCATCTCTGAATTTGGAAGCCCATACGTATGGAGCAAATATTCAAATCAAATGATTGGATTGTTTGATAACCTTTTTAATATGATTATCTATTATTTTGAACCAGTCGGATGATTCGAATTGATGACGGTTATAAGTAAATTTTAACGATGGATTTACGAGAAGGGAACCTTGTCAATTCGTATTTAAGAATTGAGTTTGGAACATTTAGACCCTTATTATTGGTCCGAATTGGTTGCTGATATGATCATCATATTTCGACTCGTATTGTGGATAGGATTTGTAAGTGTCTGAGTTGGATTGTTCAGACTGTGATTAGTCGAGATATGGTAAAACGATTGAGTTCGTGGTTTGGTGGTATTGATATTGGTCGTCATCGAACCGGTTGATTATCAATCCTTCGTTTTACAATAAGGTATGATATTTGATCGTGAATTATGACTGTTGTGTTGCGGTTAAGGTTGAAGGGTTCGTAGATTAACTTGGTCGAGACTGAGGGAATTCGTAAGACGAAATCAACTGAATTGGTAACAGTACTTTGTATTGATATCGAGACAAGTTTTATACTCGTACTAATCAATGAGACTGATGTTATCGTGTAGGCGTACGATTGTGTGTATCATTTTGGGACATGGCCTCTTTATGATTGTATTGATATCAGGGGATTGGTTGATACGACGCCCGTCGGCAAATTATGCCAAATGTTACTGTTGTTTGTAAAAGGCCGGTTCGAGGCATTGCGATACTTGTTGGTTAAGTCGCTGTCGATTGCTGGTTCGCGGTATCGACGTATCGATTGTGATTGTGATGGATGTTCCATTGAGATATTGTGGTAATCGTCGTCATTGACATCGGTGTTTTTCTATTAATATTATATTAACCGATGAGAGACGTTTGATATATCCTTTTATCATCTCCGTTTCGGTGGTCGGTTTAAGACACCGGGACATCTATTCTATCGTATCATTGTTTATCGATTGACCGTTCTAAGGTAATCGAGGTATTGAATTGGGATTATCGAAGATAATTCCCATCCGTTGTCAAAAATATTCTCATCCGTTGTATCGTTGTTATCGATTGACCATTCTACGGTAATCGAAGTATTGAATTGGGACTGTCGAGGATAGTTCCCATCCGTTGAATTATTATTGTCGTGTTGGCCGACTCAAGGCAGCACACTATTATTCTTGTGAACTCGGTAATTTTGTGATCGTTGAGGGTTGAGGATTTTCCGAATTGTGGTGTTGTGATTATTGCCGTGTTAATCGGTCCTTAGGGAATTCTAATCCCAGGATGGTTGTTTTGAATATCGTTGGTCGTATCGATCTTTCATTATTCGTGTGTCATCGTTCACTTGGTGAGTCGTATGATCCGTATTGGATGTTTTATCCCTTGAGTTTCGTTGTCATGTTGTATCGTGGCATATCTGGAATCATGTCTGCGTGCCGATTGGTTATGTGTAAGATTTTTAGCCGGGCACCCGATGGTCATGCGTGGATATTTCCGCATTGGACCGTGCACACGAGACGTAATTCTTGAGGCTAATTAGGTACATTGTCACACGTATATTCTGGATTCCGTATACGGGGTGGACATGTGCACGGACACATTTCACGATCTGGCGAACTGTGATGTAACTCTTGAGCTTGAGTGATTGATCCTTCGTAGTCCATGTTGTATTGGATATGTCCGACGATTTGCATCGGTTGTTCATACGCCGAGGTATGTCCGGCGATCGAGTTTGCTTCTTTGAGATCTGTATTGTGATGATTTGACTTTGGGGTTCGGCTTTCAGGCCATTGTGATGTATCGGTATTTCCGTTGGAGCCTTCGGGCATTGTGAATTCGTATCTTTTTCGGCATTGGTTTGGTTTGCCTTCGGGTAATGTATTGTAGTGTTCTATATTGATGATTCGCCGTTTGGGCGTAAGTTTGATTCTTGTGTATCTCGTTGAGTTTTCTGGCGAAATATTTCTTCTCCTACTGTTTTAAGTTTGGAATGAAACTTCTTTTAAGGAGGGTAGAATGTAATACCCGTAATTTTTGTTCCCCGGAAATTTTCTATTTTTGGCGGAAGTCTATTTTGACGACTTGCTTGGGACTGTTTCGTCATCCTGAGAAATGATTAATTCTACACTTTTTGTCATCCGAGTTTCGTTTCGGTATCGTTTTGTTGAGTTCCGTGTCCTTAATCGACTTTTTCACGTGGGAGTTCGACTTTGTTAGATCACCATTAATTTTTGGTAACTCAAAAAATTCTAAATCTTTGCAACATTATAGAGCATCGAGTTAGCTTTCCAATGGTTCAAGCGGTGAGTCAATCGGAGTCGGACGAGAGAGTTATGGTCGTTTTAGCTCACCCGCTCGTTATTGGCGATCTTGCCGGCCGAACCCGGCCGTGTCGTCCGACACGGCCCGTGCCGTACTCGTCCGGAAATGCCGGAGTCTCTGCCGCGAGACCCGACCGTGTCGTCCGACCGCGGCCGTGCCGAACCCTTCCGGATAAGCGAGAATCGTCGCCCGGCCACGCCCGGCCGTGTCGCAGCACGGCCGAGTCATGCCGAAGTCATTGTCGGACGGGTCATTGTCGGAAGGCCCTCCGCGCCGCGACCGTGTCAAGCAGGACACGTTCGAGTCCCTGTCGGCCAGGTATGCGACACGGCCGTGCCGATCGGCACGGGCCGTGTCCGGCAGATACCAACCCCTATAAAGGCCCCGCAGACGTTTTCTTGCCATTTTTCACCTTCTTCTTCTCCTCTTCCGCAGCTGGGCGTGTTCTAAGCTTGAAGCCATGTTGTTTAACAACATATCCATGGAGTCTTGGAGCTCATATCATCAATCATCCATCCTATAACATCCTTTGATCGAGCGAATCAGGTCAGATTTTCTAGAAATCTAATTTTGGGGATTTTGGGTATTTTGTTCGATTTCATCCGTTTAATCCGATTTAACTTAGGATTTTGAAGGATTGATGATTATTTAGATGTATTGTATCATTTCCCTTGTTATCCCATGGTTGGATCGTATCGATTCGTTGTTTTGGTCGAGTTCTTGACCGACGCCTTGAAGGTGTCAGTAAAATGTCATAGAGGGGTTTTCGGGCGTTCTACGATTATTCTTCCTCGTTTGATCGATGATTTATTGAATTTATGTTGTTAGGGTCGAATTCTTGTGAAGAACTCGAGTCGAAACCCTTCCGTTCGTTGTCTTCTTCGTGGTTCAAGATTCCCGGTCGAACCGTGTTCTTCGGGATCTTGATGCGTTATTAAGGCAAGTATACATTTATGATTATGCGTTCGACTTTGAGAGTAAGAGGAATTGATGGTATGA
Organism: Orobanche coerulescens; assembly: GCA_033398695.1. Classification (NCBI taxonomy): domain Eukaryota; kingdom Viridiplantae; phylum Streptophyta; class Magnoliopsida; order Lamiales; family Orobanchaceae; genus Orobanche; species Orobanche coerulescens. Next base: position 124,467,143 of record CM065819.1, on the reverse strand, counting down.
TATGAACGAACCGTTTTTACGGCATTCATAGAAATATTGATGGCATATCATGAACGAACCGTTTTTACGGCATTCATAGATATATTGATTGGCATGTAATGAACGAACCGTTTTGACGGCATTCCTACATGTATCGGCGTATGAAGTGAACGAACCGTTTTGACGGCATTCACATACGTAACGGCGTATGAGGTGAACGAACCGTTTCTACGGCATTCACATACGTCTTATGAGATTTAGTTATTCAGGAATACTAGTCTTAAATTGATGAATTGACGGATATTGATGAATTGACGGATATTGATGAATTGACGGATTACATTTACTTTATTGTCGAGAAGTATTATGTTTCATATTGTTATACTTGCACTAGCTATTCGACGGCTAACCCCTTTATGGGGGAAATACGTTTCATGTATTTGAGTTCGGGAGAGCGGACAGAGTGCAGGTCGGCATGAAGATGATGGGCAAGTGTGATACTGTGTCTTGTCTCCGGTTATTTTCTTGGATTCCTCCATTCAGTGTTGTTGTACTGGAATGGATTTTTAAATACTCGAGTATTGTATTTCAGTTTCCTTGATGTTCCGGCCTGTGTTGCCGAGGTATTGATTTGTGAAGTGATGTATATGTTTTCGTTGGTTATGGTTTTGAATACCATTTGTATCGTCTTCCTTTCTTTTGTATGTAGACCTTATCGGTCAAGTTTATAGTTCCGCGTATGTTTAGCCTTGTGGGTCCCACGGCGGGGCTCACGGCGCTGTAATATACCCTGAATAACTTGGGGGTGTTACAGTTGTAATATTGAGCTTATATTGTTAGTTTGAGTGTTTATACATTCAACATTATACACGAGAGGCAAAAGAAAAGATACGATTAGATTCGGTGTTATTAGGATTAAGTATCCGGCATTGTTAGAATCGCAATCGATATCTAAGTGAGGTTTATCTAGTACCCATAGAAAGCTAGAGTGGTTGATTCCTTATCCAATAGAAAAGGAAAAACAGTTTTACTCGGACCGATAGAAGACGAGCTTGTAACGGTAATACCTCGATCGATAGAAGAGAGGCGTAGAGGTTTTGATCTTAAGCCTAAGGAAAAAGATACACCGAGAGAGGGCGTAGGCTCGTTTAGAGCCGAACCTCTATAAATCCTTGCGTCATTTATTTTCCGCACAATTTATTCTCGCTTCCGCATAAAACGGCGCAAATATCCGATTTTATACCAACAATTGGTATCGGAGCGGTACTCCAATACGCGGCTTAACATCCGAGGAGAAGATCCAAAATGGCGTTTCAAATGGCTCCAGTCGAAGGCCTTGCTCTCAACCGACCACCATTTTTTGATGGCGCAAACTTCATGACTTGGAAGAAGAAGATGTCGATATTCATTCGAGCTTACGATATCGAATTATGGAAGGTAATATGCCTTGGTCCGAAAATTCCGACAAATTCCAACGGTACGCTCAAAACCTTCGAAGAATATGACGATTCCGATTGGAAAAACGACCACTATAATTGTAAGGCAACTCAACTTCTCTATTGTGCCTTAAATCCGGAAGAACACAACCGGATATCATCGTGTGATAGTGCCAAAGAAATCTGGAAAATGCTTGAGGTAACACACGAAGGTACGTCTCAAGTCAAGGAGACGAAGATAAACATGCTCCTTCACGATTATGAATTATTTCAAATGAAGGATGACGAATCCATCTCGATTATGCTTGACCGATTTTCGGTTATCACAAATGGATTAGCATGTTACGGAAAACCACTATCGAGTAGTGAGAAAGTAAAGAAAATTCTCCGATCACTACCTCGAGAATGGGGCCAGTCTGATTACGGCAATAATGGAATCCAAAGATTTAAATACTCTCGATTTTAGTGCTCTCGTTGGTTCTCTTATCAACTACGAGATTGTTCTAAAATCTCGAAATGCCAAACCGAAACCGAAGGAGAGGTCGATAGCATTCAAGGCTAAAATGTCGAAGAAGAAAGAAGAAACCCGGTGGACGAAAGTGACGAAGAAATGGCATATTATGCCAAAAATATTAATAAGTTCCAACACTTATTAAACCGGAGAAAGAAGGACATTCAAGCGGGCGAACCTAAGAAATTCGACAACACTTGTCGATTATGTGGCAAACTGTGCCACTTTGCTAAGAAGCTGTCGAGTAAAGCAAAAGGAGGTTCTAATCGCAACATGGAGCGACGAGGATCCCGATGAAGATTTTCTTGAACAAAATAATCTCGCGCTCATGGCGGAGTTCATTCGACGATAGCGGCGTCGAAAGCCAAGTAAGTAACTCCAACGAACTTTTTGAAGCATTCGAATTATTACATACGGACTATCAAAATGCTTTAAATGAAATTAAATCCCTCAAGTCTAAATATAAAACTTTGGAAATTGAAAATTCCAAAATACTTGAAAAAGGGAAATTTGTCGAAATTGATCATTCGAAATGCCTTGAAAATGAAAATATTTTGAAAAATGATCTTTTAAAAGTTCAAGATGAACTAAAAATTTTGACAAAGAAATTTTCGTGCGGCAACGATAAATTTGAACAAATGTTATGTGTTCAAAAATATACTCTAAATAAAGAGGGGTTAGGATTCAAATCACGTTCGAAAAACGAATCCGTTAATTTCAATATACCCCATTGCGAAAAGTGTTTAAAAATCGGGCATCACATTTCAAATTGCAAAAGCCCAAAACGGACGATAAAAATTAAAAAGATTTGGGTTCCTAAAGGAACAAACGTTTCAAACATCGTCTATGTTTCAAAAGAAAAACCAACTATCGGTTGGATCCCCAAAAATAAATTTTGACAAATGATATTTTACAAAGGGGGAGAAGGAAATAATATTTTCAGGGGGAGTTTATACCCTTATTAATGCATAAATTGGTATCATGCATATTTATTTCATTTGGTATCCTTTATATTTTTTGTTATTTTTGATGAAAACAAAAGGGGAGAAAGATATGAATTGAGATAAAATGAGAAAAATCGAAGAAGTCGAAAAGAAAAAGAAAGCATACAAAAGGGGAGTTAAAGCGAAGGAAGGAGTTGAAAAATTGAAAAATGAAGAAGTCGAAAAGAAAAGGATTGGAGAAACTAACGCAAGCGATCAAAGTCGAAAACTTTGATTCGTAGAAATATATATATTATTTTTTGATTATCCAATTCAAGAGTTGTTTTGTAATCATCAAAAGGGGAGATTGTAGGAAAATTAATTCAACACATTATTAAATTTATGTTTTGAACAATAAAGTAGCTAAAATACAAAACAACAACGAGGCGAAGCAAAACAACGAAGGTACGAAGACGCAAAAGTTGCAACTGATCGCATTAGCGCACGCTAAGGCATATATGTTAGCGCACGCTAACGAAGAGTAAGCCGCATCGGCCAAGTTTCAAGTAAGCCGCGGTGAAGAAAATCTGAAAGATAGCGCACGCTACACATAAGTATTAACGCACGCTATCGAGCCATGTTACTGTTGTGGAAGAATTCAAACACGGAATAACGTATGCAATGAAGTCATCATTAGCGCACGCTACACAATATGATTAGCGCATGCTAAGTTGTTTGAATCTAGTCAATCCGAACGTTGGGAAAAGCAAGTCAAAGTCAAGCATCAAACGGATAGTTTGACAAGGAAAAGCAACGGATATATTACGTTAACGCACGCTACTCAATCATGGTTAACGTACGCTAAGTAAGTGAGGTTACGTACGTAAGGAAGAAGCATAACGTACGCTAAAGAAGAAACGAAGCTACTGGACTGAAACTGGAAATATCTAGCGCACGCTAAGAAGGAAGGGCTAGCGCACGCTAGCTAGTCAAAACAGCCAGCAACGGCTAGTTTGTGGGAAATGCCTATAAATACCATTCCTATGGTATTGTTTGAGTACAACAACTTCAAGAAAACGAGATATTCATCTGAGAATCATATACTTACATTGTTGTTGTAATATTGAGCTTATATTGTTAGTTTGAGTGTTTATACATTCAACATTATACACGAGAGGCAAAAGAAAAGATACGATTGGATTCGGTGTTATTAGGATCAAGTATCCGGCATTGTTAGAATCGCAATCGATATCTAAGTGAGGTTTATCTAGTACCCATAGAAAGCTAGAGTGGTTGATTTCTTATCCAATAGAAAAGGAAAAACAGTTTTACTCGGACCGATAGAAGACGAGCTTGTAACGGTAATCCCTCGACCGATAGAAGAGAGGCGTAGAGGTTTTGATCTTAAGCCTAAGGAAAAAGATACACCGAGAGAGGACGTAGGCTCGTTTATAGACGAACCTCTATAAATCCTTGCGTCATTTATTTTCCGCACAATTTATTCTCGCTTCCGCATAAAACGGCGCAAATATCCGATTTTATACCAACACTCTCATTGTGCCGATCGTCGAGCCGGAGACTCGGGAAGAGGAGCATCTCCAGCGCAACGGCAAAAGGCGGAGACCGGAGGAGCTTTTGCCAACTGTTGCTGCTGAGGCGCCCGCAGTGGTGCCGCCGGTCGCCGCGCCTCCAATTTTTGCAGTTCCAATGACGGAGGGGCCTACGCCCTCATCGGCCTTCCTATAGGCCATGGCGACCGCTGACGCCCAGACCCCGCGGGGCAAGCCTTATTTCGGCCGCGACCCCGAGAAGGTTTAAAGGTAAGTTTGGTTGATTTTGTTGAGTTAAGTCGCTTGTGTAGGGGACCTACTAACTCATCGGTTCTTGTTGCAGGGTCCGCCTTGCCGACCCGAACTGCTCGCCGATGGTGTTGGACTTCCTCGTGAGCAGGTCTCCCCGCGAGCCTATCGACGTCCCTCACTATGTCTCTCGGGCTATCTCCTCCCTACCGAAGGCTTGGACGACCGACCTGGATGCGATCGCGCACCGGCGGTCCGGAGACGCGATGCAGGCAACTCTTGCCCTGACCCTCCAAGTGGCGATGATGGCCGCTCAAACTGTAAAGGATTATGAGGGGCGGCCCTCTACTGCCTGCCTCCATTCGGACCTCGAGGCTGCTCGGAGTCAGAATGCTGAGTTAGTCGACAGGATTGCGACGATGGAGAAGGAGTACGCTGAGACGGCCAAGCGGGCTAAACAGGATCTCAACCGGATGAGGCAGAAACTCGACCGGGCCCGGGCAGCGACCGACCAGATGCGCGATCAGATGACGGAGGCCCGTCGGTTGCATGCGGCCTCGCAGGAGGAGGCGGCCGGGCTGAAGGCGGTGGTGGACCGGTTAAATGGCGAGTTGGAGTCGTCGAAGGGGGAGCTGGCCGCCAAGGTTGCCGAGCTCCATGATGCGGACAAAACAATCGCGGGGCTGAAGGAGAAGTTGGAGGCGACCGAGACCGATCCCTTCCTCAATATAGAGTATGTCGGCGAGTTTGCCTATTACATGGCTTACGCTGACACCATCCGCGCTGCCAAGAAGGGAGGGCTCGAGGTCGGCCCTCTGATCGGTAACTTCAAAGCCTATGTGCTTGAGCATCCCCTGTAGCCGGCCTTCTTTGTGCCGATCCTTGACCTCTCCGACCTCGGAATCGACCTGAGCTGGTATCCGTCACCGGATAAACTCGTTCATCCGGAAGCCGGCGAGTAAGCGCACGCCGATCCAACTACTGGTGACGAAGGCCAGGCGGGGGCGGCCTGAGTCATACCGCTTTCATTTTGCTTTTCCTTGTAATTTTTCAGTTTCATTGTGTTTTGCCTTCGGGCATATGTACAAATGACTTGAATGAAATAAGATACATAATTTGCATCTGATTCCTTGTTTGTACGATCGTCTGTCTGAATGTTTTGCATTTGACTTCACACGAGTGTTTACATAATTGCATCTGATTCCTTACTTGTACGATCGTCTCGTCTGTTTGTAAATTTCTGAACAAAACCGATCGTCATATGTGTCTTTGAACAAAGCCGATCGTATGTGGTTCCGTCCTCCTGATCGCATGTATGGCTCCGTTTTGCCCCTTGTTTTTGTTTACTTGGTGAAAGTAAGGGAACGAAAATAATTCGTTTAGTGTGCTATCTTTTGTTTGGTTCTTGCGATCTTCAAATATGTTGATTCCTCGATGGAGGCCGAAGGTCCTGTCCTGGACAGATTTCGCACAGTCATGGGGTTCGATGGAAACGACCTCTACGACTATGTCTTATGCGCGAGCGACATTCCGTCTGATGGTTAACTTCCCGCGACTCACTTAATTGTGAGGGTCCTCCGTAGGCTACGTTTTGCCCCGCAATGTAGCGCATGGGCAGTCGGTCTTTTCCTGGAGGAGTCCTTGCACGAGGCGCCGTCGGATAAATGGACGCGAGTAGGACGCGATCGCACGTCTCGTTTCATCAGATTAGATGATGGATTCGAGGGAGGGCGAGGACGTCCACTGATTTGTTTTGGAGGGTCCTTCGGCTACGTCCGCCTCGTATTCAAACGAAAGGGCGGGCGATCTCTGCACAAAGGAACCTTGCATGGACGGGCTATCGGTTCCATCGACTCCCAGAACCATGGCTACACTTTTCTACCTCGGATCGCCATGTTAGATGACGATCCTCGACGGTATACGTTATGCTAGAGGGGGGATCGCTTAGGTCCATCAGGTTAGATGACGAACTCTTGTAGGGCGAGCGAGTCGTCCTCTTTTTATTTGTTTGTTTTGTCGAGGCGAATCATTTAGAGGGGATCGGGAAATCTCAATAAGCTCTTTGTACATTGGGTAACTGAATACAAAGTTTTTACTGATAGTATTTCTTCAAATGAACGGCGTTCTAGGGATTTTGGTCCGGAGTGCCATCTTGGTGTTGGAGCTCGTAGGCTCCTTTGGTCAGCCATTTGGATATCCTGAAGGGTCCCTCCCAATTCAGGCCAAATACTCCCGTGTGAGTCTGGACCTTTTTGAGGACTAGGTCGCCCACTTGAAATCGCCTTTCCTTGAACTTCGAATTGAAGAACTTCTCGGATTTCCTTTTGTGGATTGTGTTCGTCATTTATGAGGTCGGTCGTCGTTCCTCGATCATATCCAAGTCGATCCGTCGAGCTACATCATTGTCCGTCGTCATTTGTTGTGCAGTTCTGTGGCTAAGGACGACGACCTCCGATGGGATCACTGCTTCTGTTCCGAAGGCGAGGGCGAATGAGGTTTCGCCGGTTGAATTTCGGGTCATCCTTCGGTAAGACCACAAAACATCCGGGAGCTCGCTCGCCCATCGTCCTTGTTTGGATTCGAGTCTTGATTTGATTGTGTGTTTGAGAATCATGTTTACAGCCTCCACCTGCCCGTTCGTCTGAGGGTGTTAAGGGGCCGAGAACAGCTTTTTAATTCCCCATTTCTCGCAGAATTGCATAACTTCCAACCGCCAAAATGCTTTCCGTTGTCGGAGATGATAGCCTGAGGTAGACCGAATCGACATATGATGTTCTTCCAAACGAACTTGATCACTTGTTCTTGGCCGATCTTGTTGAGTGGCTCGGTCTCTGCCCATTTCGTGAAATAATCGACCCCCACGATGGCAAATTTACATCCCCTGGTGCCGTCGGCAAAAGACCGATGAGGTCGATGCCCCATTGGGCATACGGCCACGGACTGTACATAGAGGTGAGCTGCTCGGGGGAGAGCTTGATGTTCGGGCCCATTATCTGACATCTGTGACAAGATCGGGCGTAGGTGATCGCGTCTTTTTGCAGGTTAGGCCAGAAAGAGCCTTGCCTGGTCGTCTTGTGGATGAGAGCTCGCCCTCCAGCGTGATTTCCACACGCCCCGTCATGGATTTCGGCTAAAACAAGTCGACCTTCCTCTGGTGTAATACACTTGAGGAGAGGAAGGCTGAAGGCTCGCTTATAAAGCCAGTTGTCCAATAGGGTGTATCTGGTTGCTCGGAGCTGAAGCTGGCAAGCTTTGATCCGATCTGAGGGGACCGTTCCGTCCTTTAAGTATTTAATGAACAGAATCATCCAGTTCTCTTCGCCGATGGCGACTGTGGTGAACAGGCTTTTGTCGATTGCCAATTTTGCTGACTTCGTGATTTGGATGTTAGATAAGTCTGCCGCCCCATATGACGATGCGAGTTTGGATAGGGCATCGGCCTGGGAGTTGTGCTCTCTCGGGACTTGTTCGATCAGCACTTCTTCAAACTTTGTGTACATTTCGGCGACCAATTCTTGATATTTGATCATCAGTTCGCCGCGCGCCTCATATTCCCCCTTGACTTGGTTTACGACCAAGAGGGAGTCCATGAAGATGTGGAGGCGATGAAGGTCCATGGCGAGTGCTAGATCGGGCCCGCCTACCAAGGCTTCGTACTCGGCTTCATTGTTGGTCTCACGGAACCCGAAACGCACAGCATTTGTAAAACTTTGACCATTGGGGCTGATGAGGACAATCCCTGCCCCCGCTCGCGAGCTGGTCGCCGAGCCATCTACATACAATTTCCAGGCAGGACGGCTGACCTGGGTCGGACTGGGCGGGAATGTTAATTCCACCACGAAATCCTCCAGGGCCTGGCCATTGATCGCCGTGCGAGGAGCGTACGTGACACCGTATTAGGCGATCTCCAGTGACCACTTGAGGAGTCGCCCGTTGGTGTCTGGCCGGTGCAAAACTTGCCTTAGAGGGAGAGTCGTCAGAACCTCCACTTGGTGTTCGAAGAAGTAGGCCCTCAGCTTGCGAACACTCATGACTAATGCATAGGCGATCTTCTCCAGAGGCGTGTAAGGCGTTTCTGTGTCATGAAGCGCTTGACTGACGAAGTAGATCGGCAAGTGGGCTTGCCCCTCTGCTCGCACTAAAACGGCGCTCAGCGCGACCTCCGAGGCTGCTAGGTAAAGGAATAGCTTTTCGCCGGGGATCGGTTTCGCCAAAATTTGGGGATTTGACAGGTACTCCTTGATTTTGGCGAACGCCATTTGGCTTTCCTTTGTCCACGCAAACTTTTTATTCTTTATGGTGGCGAAGAACGGTTTGCTTTTGTCTCCGAGCCGAGAAATGAAACGGTTAAGGGCTGCTAGACACCCTGTGAGGCATTGCACTTGCTTGACATTCCGTGGCTCCTGCATGTCGAGGATCGCCTTGATCTTGGTGGGGTTCGCTTCGATCCCCCTTTGGCTCACGATGTGCCCCTGAAACATTCCGTAGCTTACTCTGAAGTTGCATTTCTTGGGGTTCAGCTTCATGTTAAATTTCTCGAGGATGGCGAACGTCTCGGCAAGGTTTTGAGGTGATCTTCCTTTTTGAGGCTCTTGACCACGATGTCGTCAATGTAAACCTACATGGTCTTGCCGATCTGATCGGCAAACATCCCGTTCACTAGCCTCTGGTAGGTCGCCCCCACATTTTTCAGACCGAACGGCATTCGGATCCAAAAGTACACGTCTTTTTCCGTGTGGAACGACGTGTGTTTTACGTCTTTCTCCGCCATTGGGATCTGATGGTATTCGTCAAAGGCGTCTATAAACGACATCATTTCACAACCTGCTGTGCTATCGACCAAGTGGTCAATATGAGGCATTAGAAAGTGATCTTTCGGACATGCCGCGTTGAGGTCGGTGAAATCGATACATAACCTCCAGGAATTGCTCGGCTTTTTGACGAGCACCGCATTGGCTACCCACTGTGGCTCGTCGGTATCTATTTCGATCAGTTTGTTGTCGAGTTGCTTTTTGACTTCTGCGTCGAGCGCAGCATACTTCTCAGGACCGAATTTCCTACGTTTCTGGTGAACAGGCATCCTTGTCGGGTCTATCTTTAGATAGTGGCAAGCGTGTTCAGGACTGATGCCGACCATATCTTGATGCGACCAGGCAAAGACTCTGATGTTCTTCCGTAGTAAATTGATCAGTTCGTCTCTTAACCCAAAATCGATGCTTGAGCCGATCTGCACTTCCTGCTCTGGGTAAGCCAGATCGATTGTTATAATTTCTAACACTTCGATGGGGACGGTCGCTTCTCATTTGGAACGATCGCCGGACTCGACCCTTGGATAAACATCGAGGCTTGGCTCGAAGCCGATCCTTAGTTCGATGTCGTCCGACAATCGATGTGAGATGCCGTCCTCTGAGTCGGGCTGGCATGAAGTGCTTGGCTCGTCGATCTCCATCGGTTGATTGTCGATCATCTCAATGTTACAAACAGTACAAGAGACGTTCGAAGGAAAAGTTACGACACAGGAGTAATTCAAACATTTCTTTGCCATTAGGTGGTCTCCTTTTACAGTACCGACTGTCCCATCGGCAGTGGAGAACTTGATACAGTAAAAGAAAGAAGAGGGGACCGCCTCGAAGGTTTCGCGAAAGGGGTGACCTAGGAACCCATTATAGATGTTGGGCCTATCCATGATTACAAAATTGAGGTTCCTAGTGATCTTAACCTTGGGATCGTAACAGCAGATTAGCTCGACAGAGAGCTTGATCCTTCCATAGGCTTGGACCGTGTTGTCTCCGAACCCTTGAAGCACGGTATCGAATGGCTTGATGAACCTGGTCAGGTTGCCGAGCTGGTCCAGAGCAGATTTGAATATGATGTTTCAAAAGCTCCCATTGTTAACCAGCACGCGGTCGACTATTTTCCCAAGGATACATGCAGAGATCACCAATGCATCCTCTTTGGGGCACTGCACTCCCTCCCTATCCTTGTTGGAGAAGGATATGAGCGCGTCTCTGGAGATGGTTGGTTCTGGGGGCACCACGACATGGACTCTGGCGAACGCTCTCAGCTCGGCCTTTCGCTTTCTATTTGACATGATTGAAACCGGGGAAAGACCTCTGAGGTTTCCACCTCCCGACTGAAGCATATTGATCCGGCCACCGGGGTTGATCGGAGGGATCGACTCGTCTGAGTACTCCAGCTCGTTTTTCTCGATCCTGGTGACCGGTTTGGGAGGTTGACGATCGCGCCCCCCAGTCCTTTCTGCCCGGGGCTCTGGCTTGGTCACCAAATTTTCCAGCTTGCCTTCCTCGAACAGTCTCCAGAGTTGTCTGAGGAGATCGCGGCATTGGCTGGTGTTGTGGCCGGGACTTTTGTGGTAGGCACAAAATTTACTGCGGTCCAGATGATCGCTGTCCCTCATCGGTTTCGGCTTGCTAAGCCATTCACGCCCCTTTATGGCGTTGAAGATATGGGCCGGAGACAGCTTGAGGTTGCGGAGGAGGTGAACTTCCACATCCTCGAAGGCCTTAAACTCACCGGGCGGCTTTGCGACCGCCTTTCTGGGCTTAGCGACCGCCTTCTTCGGGATGGGAGATGGCGCCTTCCCTTCTCCGGTGGCCCCCTCGCCTAGGCGAAGGGTGAGCATCCTCTGCCAGGCCAGAAAGTCGGCGGCCTTGATGCGGAAGATCGCGTAGGTCGGGGGGATGTCCTTCGTGAGATGCCTGAACATAGGTGAATGGCCATAGAATACCCCCAGGACCGAGTAGAGGGCGAGCTCATCGCTAATGGGCTCGCCGGTGAGGACTATTTCATCCACCTGGTCGATGTTATCTTCGTTGGGCTCGTCTTTCCCCTACCTGATCTTCATCATGCGGTGGGGACCTTCTGGCCGAGCGACCTTGGCGGCGAAATACGACGTGAAGTCATTCACCATCTTCTCAAAACAGTTGATTGAGCGTGGTGGCAATGAGATGTTGTTGCGATATTTCCTACACGCAAGTGCACGTCATCGTTTACAAGTAATAAAGTGATAAGTAGAGTATCGTTCCCACGAGGATTGACTCTCTAACTACCGACGTTTTCGTATCCCAATTTTATTTGAACAATCGAAGTTGGGTTTTTTTGGATTAATAACTAAAAGAATTACTGAAAGACTAAACAGAAAACGATAGCTTGAATAAAAGGAATCAAATTATAAATAAGTCTAGAGTTCTGAATCCACCTTAATTTATCCGAATTTAATCTTGATTATCCGTAATAAATAATTTTCCCAATTTATTGAAGGCGGAGATTGCTAATATATTCTACCGCCTCTCCCGAGGTCAATAGATTTATCTAACGGCGACTAACGCACTCTATCCCTAGGTGAATTATCTCGTCTAGGCAAAAGCATGAAATCTCCTAAAGGCCACGTAGTTCCTATGAGTATATTCCTATCTCACGAATAAACGGTCCTCACCAATAGTTCCTCACCACATCTCCTCTCCCGATTCAAGTGAATGATTAAATCAATACAACTATTGGCGATAATTGCAAGCATAAAACATAATTGGGAAAACTCAATAAAAAGGTAATAAATTGGATAACCTCAATCAATTCGTCAAAATAAAGGTTTCATCAAAACCCTAGATTAGGGCTTTAGCGACATACTAAAAGCGAAAATACAAAGTAAATAAACGAAAGCATAAAATTCAAACGAGATGAAGCTCGGATTCCTCCGTTCTTGACTTCCGCCTTCGCCCTTGAATTCCTCTGCTTTCCTCCTCTTCTCTGTCTCCAAGCTTAAGCTCTCTTAGGTCTAGATTCAATCAAATCCAAGATAATTAAATTAGGGTCTTAAGCCCTATTTATAGCTCAGCATCTCCATAAATCGCGTCCGTATTCGTTGGTTGAAAAGCGGCTAAACGGCCCAAAATCCGCAGACGTACCAAACCCGCTAAGTGTGCCGCGGCTCATCAACTCGTGCGCGGCGCATCGCCAAAATCGAATACACGGGCGTAATTAAATCCTTCGTGCCGCGGCTCACATGGGCATGCGCGACACAGTCTGACTACTCGCCCTTCGGTGGTGTCTTCCTTTGCCGCGGCTCGGCTTCCTTGTGTCGCGGCTCATAGTCGATTTTGCCGTTTTCGCCCGTTTTGCCTCGTTTAAGCTTCCGGACTTCAATTTCTGTCAATCATACAAAATTAAGGCATTAAAAGCTCATTTAGATGATTTCACACTCCAAAATACTACAAAATAATGATGAATAAACGTATAAAAATACGCCTAACAAATACCCCCAAACTTAAGCCTTTGCTTGTCCTCAAGCAAAAAGAATTAAAGTTAATAAAAGAATGTCGTGAATCATCGTGCAACTCACAGTGTTCAACCTAATCAATACTATCCTGCCATTCTCTCTAAATAATACGAGTGTCATAAAAGCGAGCTGCACTCAGAATAATGTTTCCGCAAAGAGATCAAGCTCAGTCCTAGTCATTTGTTCATGAAGAAAACTCAGCTCAAAGATCAACAAAACATGAGTCAAATCAACCGTCAATAGGAAAGGCTAACATAAACAAGCTAGTTAAATCGCGTTCCACGATCTAGAGGCACAATTTTCACGAGTCACATAACAAATAAACCTCTGACAGTATCCCCTTATATAAATATGCTCAAGAATTTGATTCGAGTCGACCACTAGGTTAGGATCTCGGGATGTTTCATCGGGATAATCCTAGGGTGGAACTTCCATTCTCATGTATTAGGAAACCGTTTGACGTAAAAGACACTCATGGGGCACATGGATGCTTCTAGTTACTAAGTTCCGTTTACGACGGAGAAACAACTCGAATACAAAATTTCCGCATGTCCGAATCAAGGTTGCCGTTTTACGCGAGTAAACAATGGTCACGCGAATACCCCGGTTACTAGGCTTCCTATCATTGGCACATGTGAACTCACTAAATCACTAGTCTAATCGGGGTCGTCGTTTTACGCGAGAGTAAACAACGGGTCACGCGAATACCCCGGTTACTAGACTTCCCTTCATAGAACACATTATCTCGACTTTTGGGGAAAAGCGGCCGACTCTAAACTCCATTTAAGTGCCAACACGACTAAAGAAACGATACGACTCACTATCAGGAAAATGTAGCCAAACGTATTGATAGGGATTAAAAACAAGTATGTATCGTCTCTTGTGCCAAGACCTCTACAATCACGAAAAATTTCGGACCTAATTGAATACTAAGCGGAAGCGAAATAATCGACGACTACAACTCGACTAAAACTTGCCGCTTCTTCAAAGAGAAAGACAGTGTCGTAACATCGATATCACACATAATAGAAGCACGAAAATTCACGAATAAAGAAAAACTACGGCAAGCAAGGCTATTAAAAAAATTTTCGCAAAGAAAGAAAAGTGCAACAAAATATAATGTACTGACACAAAATAGAGTACGGCGGTGAATGTAGGCGAAAGTAAACCCCTCCCCAAACTTAGGACGTACATTGACCTCAATGGACAAAAATGAAATGCAAGAAAAGTAAAGGTCAAGTACTCCCCTCCGATCTGCTCAGAGTGGTGCAGCATCGTCCGGTGAGGAAGGTGGTGTTTACGAATGATCAATTTTCCATTCGCAATTTATCAAACACCTTGTGTGCACAAGTTAAAATGAAGAACAAAAATTTTGATGGTTAATTCCAAATCCCAAAAATAATAACACAGATTGTAGCCCTGAATTACAAAAACCATCATCAACAATTCGTTTACAAACATCAATTCCATCACAATAACAAATTCCCCATATTCCAACTCCATTTCAGAAACAACAATGAAGAACAACTAGCAATATAAAACTTCAAATCTTTTCACATCAAAATTCACCTATGATTTAGAAATCAAAAATTACCTGGAGAATTTGAGAAGGAGACTGATAGAATGGACCCGACTAACCTTATCGTGTGCAGGAGGGAAGGAATGAAGGGAAGAAGTCTATATGCAGGCCGATCGACTGAAAGAGCTTGACCTGGCTGCTCTTATTTTGTGACGGGTGCCGCGGCACAATAAAAGTGAGCCGCGGCTCAGTGTTATAGTGTGCCGCGGCTCATCCATTGTATGCCGCGGCTCAAAGTACAGGCGCCCTGGGCGTTTCTTGACCATTTAGTGTGCCGCGGCTCAGTTTTAGTGCCGCGGCTCGGCGACCTTGTGTGCCGCGGCTCGGTAAGATCATGCCGCGGCCTTTAGTACGATTTGATCGGCCATTTTCCTCGGTGATGTGTGCCGCGGCTCACTGGATCTTGCCGACCCATTATTGAATTTATCCCCTTTTCTTTGATTCACCTTGCAGAAATTTTACGAATTCATTAAAATGAGAGGAAAGGATGGATCCAAGAGGAAAGAAGACACAAAGAGACTCTAAAAAAATGCAAGCAACCAACAAAGAATCTACAACTAATACTGGTTGCCTCCCGAGAAGCGCTAAGTTTATAGTCGTCAGTAGGACCTATTGAACAACGTTAGTTTGCTTTTCGCAAACTCCATTTGGCTTCCGCCCGTTTATCGAACCGTTTATATTTTGGTTAAAATTATGACCATCGGTCATCTGCGATTCGATTCTCGGTTGATAATCAAATGGTGTTTGCGAAGAGGTTCGACTTGAAAAACTTCCCGAAACACCCGGTTTCTCCATGACTAATTTTTCTCTTGGCTTTCGGCTCACTCTCCTCCTTTGCCAACGAACTCACGATTGCAGATTTTCCTCATGCTCGAGGAATGCCACTCGTTCAACATCCTTCTTAAAACTTGGGCCATTCAACACAAAATCGAATTTTTCCACCGACGATGTTTTCGGTGCTTTCCTCTTTCAACAACATCCATGCTTTCAATTTGAGACTCTTTATCAGCACTTAGGGACATGGGAGCGATTTGAACACTTGAAAAGTGACTTGCCTGTCTTGGACCCTCGAGTTAACTCCCCTTTTCCACGTCTATAAGGGTGCGGCCGTAGCTAGAAATGGTCGTCCCAAGATGATCGGAATATTTTCATCTTCCTCCATGTCTAGTACGATGAAATCAGCCGGAAAGATGAACTTATCGACTTTAACTAAAACATCCTCGATCACTCCTCGGATACTTAATCGATCGATCGCAATTGTAAGGAGAGTGTGGTTGGCTTGGCTTCCCAATATTCACTTTTGGAAAATCGATAGAGGCATGAGGTTGATACTTGCACCAAGATCGCATAATGCCTTATCAAACGAAAGATTCCCCATGGTGCATGGTATGTTGAAGCTTCCGGATCTTTCAATTTAGGTGGAAGCTTCTTTTGAAGAATTACCGCACTCCTCTGTCAAGGCAACCGTTTCAAACTCTTCAAGTTTTCTCTTCTTAGATAATATCTCTTTCATGAACTTGACATAACTCGGCATCTGCTCCAATGCTTGGCGAACGGAATATTTATGTGAAGCTTTTGAACACCTCAAGGAACTTAGAAAATTGTTTGTCCGCCCTCCTTTCTTTGTAGTCTGCGGAAGCGGGCAGGGGGACACATGTCTTCGAGATCTCCGCCTTCAAGTTTTTCGACTCCTCGGCTTAAATTCCTTCGACTCCTCAATCACCTTCTCCTCTTTACCACCTCGGGCTGATCCAAACTTTCTCCGCTTCTCAAGCTAAGCTGCGTTTAGACTCTCTCTAGGGTTAGTTTACATTGTACTCGGCAATGCTCCCTCCGGACAGTGTCAATACATTAGCGATTTGGCCCGGTGAACCTCCAAATTCGAATGGAAGCGAGAATGATTTTGTAGTGTAGCTTACGTAAGTCATAAATTGACTCGTATTTGCCGCCAATTTTGCAAGTGCTTCCTCGAGAGACACTTTAGGAGCGGAAGTGGGCTGCTTGTTGATTACGAGTGAAAGGGGGTGGTGTGCGTTATCCGTTTCTCCATGAAAAGTTGGGGTGATTGCGCCACCGGATTGTAAGTATTGAGTACGGGTTATTGATCGATTCCCATTTCCTACGAATTGAGCACACTCCATATGATTTTGCTCGAACGGATTTCCAAATTGACATTCCGCTTTCGGGTGTGATCCGTTACACCAATTACACGTCTCAATGGTAGCAGGGCTGGTGCATGCGAAAAGTTACGGAGTTGTGTCAAAGCGGCGACTTGGTGACAAGGCGGAGATCGGATCATTGCTCGAAACTTCCATTACCCTCTTCGGTGCCAATCTTTCTGCGGCCATTGGTAAGCGTTTTCGGCCATATCCTCCAAAAGCACGTGAGCCTCGGCCATAGATTTTCCCATGAATGTCCCTCCGAGGCTGCATCGACAAGAGTGCGTGTAGAAGCACTCAAACCACCATAAAACGTATGCGGTGAAGCCAATCGGGAATGCCGTGATGAGGGCATCTTGAAGTAATTCTTTATATCGCTCCCACGCCTCGTGGAGCGATTCCATATCGAATCGGGCAAAGGTAGTTATCTCGTTTCTCAACCGCGCCGTCTTAGCCAGTGGGAAAAATTTTGCAAGGAAGGCTTGCACTAACCTCTCCCAAGTTGTAATCGACCCGTGGTAAGGAATTCAACCAAAACTTTGCTTTATCCCTCAAAAAAAAGGGAAAAGCCTCAATCGGATGGCATCGTCGGTGACACCATTTGTTTTAAATGTGTCGCATATCTCAAGGAACGAAGCAATGTGTGCATTCGGGTCATCCTTGGCAATCCACGAAAGGGCTACTTTGTACCATCCGAATAATGGCGGGCTTGATTTCAAAATTATTAGCTTGGACGGTGGGGCGCGAATTCCCGAAAAATTTGCGTTGACTTGCGGCATGGCATAATCTCGAAGAGCGAGTTCGGTTGAACTTGCCGCACTTGGTTGTCTCCTCCTTGGATTTCAATATTTTCGCCATCTTGACCGTAAATGCTGCAACTCTCTTTTTCTTTTTATTCCTTCTTAGAGTGCGCTCGAGCTCGGTGTCCAAAGGTAGTAAGCCTCCGTTACGAGTCTTCTCATGCACTACGAAAGGTCTGAAAAGGAAAACAAATAAACGAAATTAAATACGCAAAAAAATAAAAACAACGTTCAAATTAAGACTGAAATACTTAAGTCGATATTAGAAAAATTTCAATCCCGACAGCGGCGCCAAAACTTGTTGCGATATTTCCTACACGCAAGTGCACGTCATCGTTTACAAGTAATAAAGTGATAAGTAGAGTATCGTTCCCACGAGGATTGACTCTCTAACTACCGACGTTTTCGTATCCCAATTTTATTTGAACAATCGAAGTTGGGTTTTTGGATTAATAACTAAAAGAATTCTTGAAAGACTAAACAGAAACGATAGCTTGAATAAAAGGAATCAAATTATAAATAAGTCTAGAGTTCAATCCACCTTAATTTATCCGAATTTAATCTTGATTATCCGTAATAAATAATTTTCCCAATTTATTGAAGGCGGAGATTGCTAATATATTCTACCGCCTCTCCCGAGGTCAATAGATTTATCTAACGGCGACTAACGCACTCTATCCCTAGGTGAATTATCTCGTCGCTAGGCAAAAGCATGAAATCTCCTAAAGGCCACGTAGTTCCTATGAGTATATTCCTATCTCACGAGAATAAAACGGTCCTCACCAATAGTTCCTCACCACATCTCCTCTCCCGATTCAAGTGAATGATTAAATCAATACAACTATTGGCGGATAATTGCAAGCATAAAACATAATTGGGAAAACTCAATAAAAAGGTAATAAATTGGATAACCTCAATCAATTCGTCAAAATAAAGGTTTCATCAAAACCCTAGATTAGGGCTTTAGCGACATACTAAAAGCGAAAATACAAAGTAAATAAACGAAAGCATAAAATTCAACGCAGATGAAGCTCGGATTCCTCCGTTCTTGACTTCCGCCCTTGAATTCCTCTGCTTTCCTCCTCTTCTCTGTCTCCAAGCTTAAGCTCTCTTAGGTCTAGATTCAATCAAATCCAAGATAATTAAATTAGGGTCTTAAGCCCTATTTATAGCTCGGCATCTCCATAAATCGCGTCCGTATTCGTTGGTTGAAATGGCGGCAAACGGCCCAAAATCAGCGCAGACGTACCAAACCCGCTAAGTGTGCCGCGGCTCATCTGAACTGTGCCGCGGCGCATCGCCAAAATCTGAATACACAGGCGTAATTAAATCCTTCGTGCCGCGGCTCACATGGTGTGCCGCGGCACAGTCTGACTACTCGCCTTCGGTGGTGTCTTCCTTTGCCGGCTCGGCTTCCTTGTCTGCGGCTCATAGTCCAGTTTTGCCGTTTTCGCCCGTTTTGCCTCGTTTAAGCTTCCGGACTTCAATTTCCTGTCAATCATACAAAATTAAGGCATTAAAAGCTCATTTAGATGATTTCACACTCCAAAATACTACAAAATAATGATGAATAAACGTATAAAAATACGCCTAACAGATGTACCACCTATGGGCAAGATCGCCCAATGTTAATGGGAACATTCGGCACTTCGTCGCGTCCGATGCCCCGCACCCGGTCATGTAGATTCAGAACTTGCTCAAGTGGGTCTCAGGGTCCGATCTCCCCTCATATATAGGTGTTTGAGGAGGAGCGATCTTCGGTTGCACGGGGGCAATCTCGATCTGGACTGCGAGCGACTCACTTGGTTCGGCGATCGATCTCCTGGCGCCTGCCCCAGTTTCTATGAGTGCCTTAATTTCGTCGAGCTGGCGCTGCATTGCGGCCATCGCCGTATCCTGGCTGCTCGCGGTCTGGCTCTCAGAGTGGCAGCCGAGGCGATCATGTACCGATCTCCTGGCCCCGTTGTAGGCGATGAGGTCTCTGCCGCCGAGCTCAATTCTTTGGCGAGTGGGAGCCAGACGGCCGACCTGTCTTCTGGGAATTGGGTATGCCGAACTCCTGGTGACGGATTCGGACTCCGACGTCTCACGGCTGAGGCCAGAATGCCCAGGTCGCCATGAGGGATCACTCCCTAGATGGCTGAAGACGGAATCGTCCCGCCTTGCGAGCACCTTTTCCTACGGCTCGGGGCCTTCTGACGATTTCTCGACATATAGCCCCTTGAGCTTTCGCTTGCCCGCACGGAGGATGGCTGATGGAGTAATGGTGGGCGTGTCGCATGCTCTCCGTCGCTCCCTTAGGATAGCATGGCCTCCTCGATCTCTTCCGCGGTTTGGAATTGATCGAGTGAGAGGCTGGGGCCGTCCCTCGGGGGCGGGAGTGAGAGTCTAGCGTCGCCACGATCGCCTTCCGCCGTAGGTTGGGACTCGGCCAGGGCCGGAATAAGGCGTCCGGCGGATCGTAAAGCGGTTCTTTTCGAGGTCGTGGCAGACGTCATGATTCTGAAGGTTTTTCTTTGAAGAACAGTGAGTGTTTCTTCAAGTATATGCTCCAGAGAACAGTGAGTGTTCTTCGAAACGGTCGGGAAGAAAATGAATGTAGATGCCCTACCTCTAGCGCCAATTGTTGTTACCCAAAATATTATCTGGAGATGATATGCTGGAATGGACGAGTAACAAACAAAATGCGAGAGCACGTCCGAGGGGAAGTAAATAACACAAGATTTGCCGGGGTTGTTAGTCCCAGGCTTAAATGCTCTCGCGAGATATTATTAATATGAATACTGGTGAGTACAAATATTAATGTTTAGAGTACAATTACAATGAGTGTAAAAGACCCTAGTTATCTTAGCTTTTGAGTGCTGAAGATTGCCGGAAGAACTAGAGTTGAAGCTCTGTGAGTTCTTGTTACAAAGATGAGGAGTTCTCTGTATTGTTTACTGTGTATATCGTGTGAACGTTGTCACCGTGTTTCTTGCCAATGTTGGAGGCCTCCTATTTATAGGAGAAAAGGTTGCTGGGACGTCCCTGTCCACCACGGGCGATCGCCGTTCCTGTATTTAAATAAGGCGGGCGATCGTCCCAGCACGTGGTGCTGTTTCCTTAAAGTCCACAGCTACTGCTGGCAGCCAGACGTGTGAACCAATGAGGAGGCGACAGGTGCCTCTTCTCGCTGCCCTGGGAGGTCCCACCTAGGACCTTTCGGCGGGTCTGTCGGTAGGTGAGGCCGTCCTTATCACTGACAGCTGCTGATGGGCTGGAGTAGGGCCTATTATTGCGGCGCCTTTTGCGGATCTGCACGTGGGCCTTCACCCGAGATTCGGTCTTCGCAGACTTTGACGGGTGTCGGATTCACACGTGGCATGGGACGGTCGTCCCCGGTCGGACATTAGAGGCGATCGCCTTGGACGTCGACTGCTAGGCGCTTGCCGAGCCTCTGTCTTCTTTGGTTGGCTTCCGACCATTATGTCGATCGCCATCGAGGCGTATAACTCGCCGCACAACAGTTAGTCTATCCACAATAACTCATATCATGTTCATACCTGTCCGGGTCTTGGGCATGTTAGTGATAATGTCTATTGAAATATCCTCCCATTTACACTCAGGAATGGGAAGTGGTCTTAGAAGCCCAATTGGTCGCTGATATTCTATTCTGACCTGCTGACAGGTCAGGCACTTCGACACGAACTCTCTAACGTCTCTCTTCAAATTACTCCACAAGAAATTACTTTTTACATCCTTATACATTTAATTAGTACCAGGATGAACGGAATATGGGGTGGTATGGACTTCTTTCAAAATCATCTGTCTCAGTCCCACATCAGACGGAACACAAAGTCTACCGCGAAATATCAGCACTCCATCATCTTGAATCACAAACTCGGGAGATTTGCCTCTGTGTACATCTTCCCTCAACTGCACTAAATACGGGTCATCAAATTGTTTTGCCTTGATATCATCAATCAAGGACGAAGTGATCTCTAACACGCACAATTGTCCATGGATCCTCTGAAGCCAAACTTCAGTACCCTGCCCAATTAAGTCTTGACGGATCCTCGACTGGGGTGTAAGCATCTCTAACATATGGAGTGATACTGACTTGCGGCTCAATGCATCTGCTACAACATTCACCTTCCCCGGGTGATAAATAATTTCAAGGTCATAGTGCTAGATCAATTCAAGCCATCTACGCTGCATCATATTCAATTCTTTCTGACTGAAGATGTACTTCAAGCTCTTGTGATACATATATATTTTACATGAAGAGCCGTAAAGATAGTGTCTCCAAATCTTCAGAGCGACAACGACGGACGCCAACTCTAGATCATGAGTAGGGTAATTCACTTCATAAGACTTCAACTGGCTTGATGCGTAAGCTATTACCCTATCTTTCTGCATTAAAACACAACCGAGCCCAGACCCAGATGCATCACTATACACCACAAAGCCTCCGGTCCCTTGAGGCAAGGCTAAAGCTGGTGCTGAAGTTAACCGCATCTTCAACTCATCAAAACTATTCTGCCGATCCATATTCCATTCAAATTTCTGAGATTTCTGCAGCAATTGGGTTAAAGGTCGGGTAATCCTAGAGAATCCCTCAATGAATCTACGGTAATACCCCACAAGTCCTAAGAAACTCCATACTTCCTTTACATTCTTAGGCGGCTCCCACTGAAGCACTGCCTTAATTTTCTGAGGATCAACCCGGACCCCTTCTACTGAAATTACATGTCTAAGGAACACCACCTACTTAAGCCAGAACTCGCATTTAGAAAATTTTGCATACATTTGATCAGTTCTCAAAATGTCTAACACAATACGGAGGTGTTTGGCGTGCTTCTCCTGATCTCTAGAGTAGATAAGGATATCACCGATGAAGACAACAATACACTTGTCAAGATACTCAATAAACACCTTATTCATCAATTGCATGAACACAACTGGGGCGTTGGTTAATCCAAATGGCATGACTATGAACTCGTAGTAGCTGTATCTCATACGAAAAGTAGATTTCGGTATGTCAAAATCCCGAATCCTCAACTGATAATAGCCAGACCGCAAATCAACATTTGAAAACAATGTTGCTCCCTGGAGCTGATCGAACAAATTGTCAATCTGAGGTAAGGGATATTTATTTTAGCTTGTTAAGTTCTCGATAATCGATACATAAACGAAGCGACCAATCCTTCTTTTTCACAAACAAAACTGGTGCCCCCAAGGCGAGGCGCTCAGCCGAATATATCCCCTGTCCAGAAGTTTACTTAACTGTTTCTTCAGTTCTAGGATTTCCGACGGTGCCATACCGTATGGTGCCCTGGAAACAGGTGCCACATTCAGCTCAAGGTCAACAGTAAACTCAACATCTCTGTGTGGTGGCAATCCCGGCAAATCATCTGGGAACACGTCAGGATACTCGTTAACAATTGGGATCGATGATAACTCTACTTCTCTACTTTCAGTCTTCATAGCAAATCACCAGTAACCAATGCAGCCCTGATTCAAGAGTTTCACTACCTTCATGGCATTAATCATGCCCTCTGCCCTACCCAGTTTATAACCCTCAAAAGTATGTTCGGTACCATCTTCCACAACTATCGAGATAGTCTGCGCCCAATAATTCGTGATAGCACCATGACGATTCAACCAATCATCTATAAGAATCACATATTTGCCTTTCAAATCCACGAAAATAAGATTCGAGGGCCAATCTCGGCTCCCAATTCTCACAAAGCAGTCTCTCACTTCACGATTACTACTAACCGATCCCCACTAGGCGTACTCACCACAAAAGGATCACACTCAAAAAGACAATTTATGCCAAGGCGATGCACACAATCCACCGCAATAAAAGAGTGATAAGCACCTGAATCGAACAATACAGAAATTGGATGAGAAAGGATCTGCATAATACCTACAGCAACAGGTGCATCTGTCTCATCTGTACGCCTCATCTGATATAAATGAGGGTGGGTTGATCCCGAAATCGACACTTTCGACTGACCCCGACCTCGACCACAGCCTGCACTCTGAGGAGTCTGGTTAACCTGCATCTTCTGATTAACACTGGCTTCTTTAGGAGCTGAGACTGACTTCTGAAATCTAAATGCCCTAGCGGAGGCCTCGCAGTAAAAGGCCTTATGACCACTCTGGCCAGAAGTGAAGCACGTAATCTGTGGTGACGAACAGTCACGGTAGAGATGATCGAGCAAACTGCAATTAAAACAATTTCTCCTGGTGCCAGTGATAGGTTGGTTCTGACGATAATTCTTGGAACCACTACCCTGAGAAGTCGAACGATTAGTTGATGCACGACTGCGGTCTCGGTGATCCATTGTTTTTACTTCCTGAAACCCCCCAGATATCTTCAACTTCTTATGCTTAAGGCCTGGTTCTGCCGCAGAAATTGCCATCTCTATGGCTAAAGCTCGATCCTGGTATTCTTTCGGAGTTGTGCACATAAAGCCTGCCATCCCCTCTCATATTCTAGGTTTCATACGAATGTTGCAATACCGAATCTTATCCGCTTCATTTTCACTTGATCCCGAACATAACCCAGTTGTTGAATGTAGGTGATAATAGCTTGAGACACCTGAACATCCTGAGGTGTTGCGGTAATGAAATCAGTGATCCTACGTTCTTGGACGGGCCACAGACAATACTCAGCTTCCATCGCAGTCTTAAACTCGGCCCAAGTGGAAACGCGATTTGTAGGTCTCACCGCCTCCCACCAATCGGCAGCTTCCTTATCAAGAAGATACTGAGCAATTGGTACTCTATGCTCTTCCGGACAAACCAGGACGTCAAACATTCTGTTTAACTCGAAAAGCCAACCTTCCCAGCCTAAAAAATCTGCTAACCCAGCAAAACGAGGTGGATTCATCTTCATCAGTTCAAGTAGCCACTTACTTTATCTGTCATTCTCGTCCACCCTTTTAATACGAAGTCCCTCCTGATTCAACTGAACCAATTGCTCTGCTACTTGCTGAAGAATAGTAGCAACACCATGGTCAGGATGATTACCAGCCGACAGATCCTAATTGATAGAATGACTCGGAAAGTCTTTAGAACTAATAGGAATAGTGTTCGACCTTGTTCGGGATGCCGAACCAGAAGCTGAATGAGGAGGCGTAACCTCCTCGTCGGCTAAACCACGGCCATGACCTCGGCCGCGTCCATAACTACCTCTACCCCTCAACATACTGGAGAATAAGAAGAAAGGTAAACATTAGGATGATATCAGCCACGGGTTCATAAATTGACCCACATGGCTCAACATACACACAAGGCTCAGAATCAACTAGAGTTTGAGAAGTCTTACAGTCACGTGGTCGCACATCAGGACAGAGTCACAATGATGTTAAGCTCGATGACCGACTAACCAGTACGACTACATAAACAGACCCAGTGGCCCAACAGACTAGGTACTCACAACCTAGGCTCCGATACCAAATTGTCCCATCCCAAGACCGATCTGATACCATAAATGTAACACCCCGGTTAACTCGGGCTACATAAATGTATCACCCCGGTTTAACTCGGGTTGCTACACGTTGTAGAACCTTCCCCTGAGGTCTACCAGGCTTCCCCAAAATATTACATCAACATTTAAAATAGACACCAATATTTCACATCACAAAATAAAATAAAAGTAAAGATAGTTAGGCCGTGGCCTCGGCCAAAACAGTTGAGAAATTAAAGTAAATCCCGACATCATCAAAATACTACAGTTGCCCACGCAGGGGACTTACATAATTGTTTGACAGTTCTAAACTTAACACGACAACTCGATAATATATATAAAGACCACATTAGACCCGAGTTCTTAACATCCCTGGTGACCGTCATCCTCATGTTGTCCTCATGTCAGCCTCTCAGAAGTAGTATTACCTGAAATGCATGAAATGCATTTCCCCCATTTAAGGGGTTAGCATTCGAATAGTTAGTACAAGTACAAAATTACATAAAATTACACAACAGAGTTCCACACAGAGATTCTCATTTAAAAACAGTTTCAATATTCCGGAATATGCGACAAACATTCACATAAAATGACAACACACAACGCTCAAAGGTAATTCCCATGACCAGGCCCCTAAGCACAGATCCCTCGAGATCTCGTCGAGCCTTCCCGAGGTGGGAATACCACATCCGTGACCAGGCCCCTTAGCACAGGTCCCTCGAGGTCCCGTCGAATCGTCCTAAGGTGGACATGTCACAACCACAAAGCACATTTCAAAATATCTCAATGGAAACAATGCGATATAATCAAATGTAATATAAGTACTTGCCTTGACAACTTGGACACGTAGGAGAGTAACTACAACGCCTAGTTAGAGGGTTTCAGTTTGATTTATTCACAACATCCTTGACCTAGATATACAACAATCAAAAATCACACATATGACCGAAACCAATAGATAATGACCACTCCTGAAACCCTATTGAGTCATTAAGCCGGATACCCTATGGACATGGTACAACACTAACTCGAAATATACAAAACGACGGAGTAAGAGCTCCTAACCGGTGTTATATACTCACAATAAATGAAATACCATAATCATTACTTAATCACAATCGATAATTCGGACTAAAAATAAGAAATCTAACAAAATCCCCAATATGAGGTGTAAAGACAATATACCTCAATTTGACCTTGAAATGGTGGAAGGTGACTAATTGAACCATGATATAATCTCCGGTTCCAAGTTATAAGATGATAAAACGCAACAATCGAATGGAATCGCCCAAAATTGCCCAAGGAGGAGTGAAAAAACGAGAGAGGGAGTAACTAGGGTTAAAAAAATCCGACTGACCTTTATATACTCATTCGGAACACGGTGCAACAAACGGCCCATCTAGCGCCGTGTTTACCACCATGTTACGAGACAGTGCATGCACCTGACTGACACGACGCACAGACACGACGCAAAATGTCGCGTGTCTAGCACCGTGTTCCGACAAACGGCGCATCACCTGCGGCAGGCGTTTGCGCGTGTGTCTCGGCCGTTTCTCGATTTGGAGTACAGAAAGAAAAATACGCGAACACCCGGCGCAAGACCCGGCGCTCGGCAGCGCCATTCGACAAACGGCGCAGAACACGGCAGAAACTTAGTCGTGTTCATTGCCATTTCGTAGAGGTTTGGCCAGAAAAATTCCGGTTGCAAAACGATCCTACCACAACCTGAAAAATACGATAAAACAATAACATAACACGCCGACCCAACGGTCCAAGAAAACAACATCGAACCGAAAATACCCAATAAACTGGAAAATAAAAGGTGTTAATATTACAGTATATTACTCAATACGCCTCTTTATTTGCTCTCTTTTCTCATCTCTTCGCCGATCTGACGCAATTTCCCCCTAATTTGGCGTGATTTTTGATTTCGTTTCCATCTGAAACAAAATTCATGGGATTTGTGTCTATATATCCAGTTCAGATGTACAAGCCAAAACCCTAGCTACTCCTACCGTCAAAACTTGATCTGTCAGTCTAGGAAGAAGAATTCGAACAGGTAGGATGCATATTTCTTGTTGTTCTGTGAGCAATATTTTGGCTTTCCTGTTTAATTAGTTATCCAAAAGGTTGTTTTTTTGCATGCTCTTCAATGAGTTGTTGGGTTATTCATATGAAAATCCCGTTTACCTTTATACTCTTGTTAAGATTATGCAGTTATTGGTTATTATCAATATAAAGTCATTTTTTCCTTCTTGCAGACATTTTCTTTTGATTGCTGGCGTTTATGTTATCTCTAGATATTTACTTTTCTAGCTGGCACGTATTAATTCCCCCCCCCCCCCTTTTCTAGGTTTTCTTTCTATCAGTTGTTCTCTGTTGGTTGTCATCTGCATTCGGCTTTCATGAGCTTCCTTAGAGCATAAAGGATGTGTTGATAATATAAACATGAACACAAATAACAGTAACACTCCCCACCCCCAATGTAACACCCCAAAGTTATTCAGGGTATATTACAGCACCGTGAGCCCCACCGTGGGACCAATAAGGCTATTCACACATGGAACTATGAACTTTGACCGATAAGGTCCAATCACAATCAAATGGAAGACAATAAAATTGGTATTCAAAACA
Organism: Orobanche coerulescens; assembly: GCA_033398695.1. Taxonomy (NCBI): domain Eukaryota; kingdom Viridiplantae; phylum Streptophyta; class Magnoliopsida; order Lamiales; family Orobanchaceae; genus Orobanche; species Orobanche coerulescens. The sequence continues at coordinate 124,439,568 of CM065819.1, read as the reverse complement.
ATATCCAGTAAAACCGAATACAATGCATCAAGAATCAATCCCATGGAAACACAGGCCAAAACATCAAATCGAAAACGGTGCTCGAGTACCCAAAAACCATTCAAGTACAACATCATTGAATGGAGGAAATACAAAACATAATCATTGACAAGACACAGCATCACACTTGCCCATCATATTCATGCTGACCCGGTACATGCCTATCCGCTCTCCTGGATCCTTAAATACATGAAAGGTATTTCCCCCATAAAGGGGTTAGCCGTCGAATAGCTAGTACAAGTATATCGAATATGAAACACAATACTTCTCGACAATAAAGCAAATGTAATCATCATATCATCAACTCAAGACTAGTATTCCAGAATAACTAAATCTCATAGCATTAGATTTCAATACATACTTGATTAACCGTGGAACCACACCAAAGGCAACGGAACCCTCAGAGGACCCGTCGGTCCGTCCCAGAGTGGTTAAACCAAAATATTCGCGGAACCGCATCAAAGGCTACAGAACCCTCAGATGACCCGTCGGTCCATCCCAAAGTGAATATACAATCATGCCATTCATATACCTTACTTTCAAAGTCGAGAACGTACAATCATAAATATATACTTGCCTTTGGGACATCGAGAATTAGAAGGAAAAGAATACAAGTTCGGTAGGTCTAGGAATGCACTCCCGGCACCTAAACGATTCGTAAGGAATACGATAATCAATAATACATACTCAAATCACCCGAAAAAAACTCCCAAAACCCACCTACGATTCACGAAACTACAAGGATAATCACCTAGAGGTTTGAAAATCATCCAAACCCTCTCAAATCCGAATAAGATACATAACCATCCATATAATTTTAGGAGAAACGTGGGTACGGGGTAGATACATCATAATCTCAAAGATATCAAGCTCCAAAATGGATAAATCGGATGAATCTAAGAAAATCCCCCAAAATCCCAAAACTAGGTTTCTAAGGAATTTACTTTGATTTGGAAGGTAGGAACGGATTAGATGTTGTGTAATCTTTGTTATTCAACCAAAGATGATGATAGTTGATGAAAGATCGCTCCAAATCGCGTTCATGTGTTCTCCCGTCGGAAATGAGTGAAAAGGGTGTAAAATGACGAAGAGCAGGGATTGACTCACTCTTATATACTGCGCCAGGTTAGCGCGCGCTAAAATTCAGGGTTAGCGTGCGCTAACGGGGTCACCCGGTAGTCCAGTAGCTTCTGACCTGCGATGTTAGTGCGTGCTACCACACCTTAGCATGCGCTAACTAGTATCTTGCAAAATTTCACTTTACTGCCCAAATCCGCTAGCGTGCGCTACGACTGGGCACTAGCGCGCGCTACGACTGGGCACTAGCGCGCGCTACGAAACACCTATAGTGTGCGCTGGCTCAGGCCTAGTGTGGGGTAATCCGATCGCATTTTCTCCGATCGCATTTTCTCTTCCGTCTCCCAAGTCGCCTCCTTGACTCCATGTCTCGACCATTGCACTTTAACCAATGGGATGGTTTTGTGCCGAAGCTGCTTCTCACGACGTTCAAAAATCTTCACCGGCCTCTCCGGAATGGTAACATCCTCGGCTACGTCAATCTCACTATAGTCGATAACATGACTTGGATCCGGCACGTACTTCCTCAACTGAGACACATGAAAAACGCTATGGACATGACTCAAAGCTGGAGGTAACGCCAAGCGATAATCTAAGTCTCCAACCCTATCCAAAATTTCAAAAGGTCCGATATACCTCGGACTAAGTTTCCCCCTTTTCCCGAAGCGGAAAACTCCTTTGGTCAGCGACACATTGAGTAGAACATGGTATCCCACTTCGAATTCCAAAGGTCGACGACGAGTATCAGCATAAGATTTCTGACGGCTCTGGGCAGTCAACAACCGGTCCTTGATAATAGAAATCTTCTCCTTAGTCTCCAACAACATATCCGGTTCCGTTCCGACTAGCTCCGAAGCCTCGTCCCAACATAATGGCGATCGACACCACCTACCATAAAGTGCCTCAAAAGGTGCCATCTTGATCGATGCATGCCAACTATTATTGTAGGCTCGATTAACGGTAAATGAAGTTCCCAATCGTTACTCCAGTCTAGGGCACAAGCCCGCAACATATCCTCCAACGTCTGAATCGTCCGCTCTATCTGACCGTATGACTGAGGATGAAAAGACGTGCTCAATCTCAACTCGGTGCCCAAAGCCTGATGAATGGCTTGCCAAAAATGCGATACGAAGCGACCATCTCGATCGGAAACAATAGTATTTGCGGCACCATGTAATCTCACAATCTCAGCTATAAAAGTTCGAGCCAATCTCTCCAGTCCCCAAGTATCCTTAATACCTAGGAAGTGCGCAGACTTGGTCAACCGATCGACGATTACCCATATCATATTCATCCCGGCTCTAGTTCTCGGCATCCCAGTGATAAAATCCATAGAGATATCTTCCCACTTCCACTCGGGGATGGGAAGCTTCAACAACCCCGCCGGTTGTTGATGTCCAATCTTGATTTGTTGACACGTCAAGCAGTGTAGTACAAACTCTGTGACATCTTTCTTCATTTTATTCCACCAAAAATTTCGCTTCAAGTCCTTGTACATCTTACTCGTTCCGGGGTGGATAGAGTAAGGCGTAGCATGGGCTTTTCGTAGAATTCTCTGCCTCAACTCTAGATCATTCGGAACACAATGCCTGCCCTGAAATCTCAGAATACTATCCTCATGGACCATAAAACCAAGGGTTTTTCCTTTATTTACATCTTCCTTCAGTTGAGAGATCATCGGGTCACTTCACTGTTTCCCTTTGATGTCGTCAACCAAGGACGAAGTAATTTCAAGAGTGCACAACTGTCCTTTCACTCTTTGAAGCCAAACTTCTATTCCTTGCTCGATTAAATCATGACGAATCTTAGTCTGAGATGTAAGAACCTCGAGCATCTGAAGCGATGCCGATTTGCGGCTCAAAGCATCCGCGACGACGTTGGCCTTTCCCGGATGGTAAAGAATTTCCAAATCGTAATACTTGATCAATTCCAACCAACGTCTCTGCTTCATATTCAGCTCTTTCTGACTGAAAATATACTTCAAACTTTTGTGATCGGTATAAATCCGACACGGAGAGACATACAAATAATGCCGCCAAATCTTAAGTGTGAAGACAATTATGGCCAACTCCAAATCGTGAGTAGGATAGTTCATCTCATACGGCTTCAACTGCCGTGACGCAAAAGCTATCGTTTTATCATGCTGCATAAGCACACATCCAAGCCCTTATCCCGAAGCATCGCTATAAACTGCAAAACCTTCACTACTATGTGGTAAAGCTATAATCGGCGCTGAGGTCAAACGTCTCTTCAGCTCATCGAAGCTCTACTGTCTCTCAACAGTCCAAACAAACTTTTCTGTCTTCTGAAGTAATTGCGTAAGCGGCCGAGTGAGTTTCGAGAACCCCTCGAGAGATAGTAATACCCAGCAAGACCCAAAAAGCTACGAACTTCTTTAACATTTTTAGGAGGTGCCCAATCTAGCATTGCCTCAATCTTCTGCGGGTCTACACGAACCCCTTCGGACGAAACCACATGGCCGAGAAATATAACTTCTTCCAACCAGAACTCACATTTCGAGAATTTTGCATAGAGGTGTTCGGCTCTCAAAACATCTAGTATCAAACGCAAGTGCCGGGCATGTTCCTCCTTATCCCGAGAATAAATCAAGATGTCGTCAATAAAGACGACCACACATCTGTCCAGGTATTCGATGAATATCTTGTTCATTAGTTGAATGAATACTACCGGTGCATTAGTCAATCCAAAAGGCATGACCACAAATTCATAATGTCCGTATCTCGTCCGAAATGCAGTCTTCGAAATGTCGGACTCTTTCACCCGGAGCTGATAGTATCCTGATCTCAAATCAATTTTTTAGAATACTGTGGCTCCCTGCAACTGATCAAATAAATCATATATACGAGGCAAAGGATACTTGTTCTTGATGGTCACTTTGTTTAGCTCACGGTAATCAATGCATAAATGTAGTGAACCATCCTTCTTCCTCACATAAAGAACAGGCGCGCCCCAAGATGAAGCGCTCGGTCTGATGTACCCTTTCTCCAAAAGTTCTCCCAGCTGATTCTTCCATCTCGGAAGGTGCCATCCGATACGGCGCCTTAGAAATCGGAGCCTCGTCAGGCTCTAAATCCACAGAATATTCTATCTCTCGATATGGCGGTAATCCCGGGAGGTCATCTGGAAAAACGTCTGGATACTCATTAACAACTGGAATTGAAGAGAAATCGACTTCGTTCCCTTCCGACTTTAAAGCATAACACCAATAGCCCGTGCAACCTTTATTCAAGAGTTTTACGGCCTTCATGGTGCTGATAAGCAACTTAGGTTGGACCGATTTACGTCCCATAAATGAGTACTCGGAACCGTCTTTAGTCATCATAGTGATAACCTTAGTGCGGTAATTCATAATCGCTTGGTGACTATCAAGCCAATCCCCGCCGAGGATCACATCCACGCCCTCCATATCAACCACAATCAAATTAGACAACTAATCCATACTGGCTATATTCACCGAAAAATCTCTAATCTCCCGATTCCCCATGATTCTATCCCCACTAGGCAGTTTCACAATGAAAGGATCGCAAGCAGTCATACAAGTTATATTCAAACGACGTACACACTCCAAGGAGATGAAATAATGTGTAGCACTCGAATAAAAAAGTACACGAACTGGATGAGATAAAATATAAATGGTACCTGAGGCCACCGCCGCATCGGGTTCATCTGCTCGATGCATCTCATAGACTCGTGGGTTTGCCGAACCGACGCTAGAATCTCCCCCCATAGCATTCTGACTCTGTCCCCGGCCTCTGCTGTGACTGACTAATTGGTTGACGCTAATTCATACTCTAATCTATAGGAGCTGGGGCAGAAGCCCGAGTGTCCAAAATCTGATCTTGTTCGGGGCAATAAGCTGCCCTATGTCCCATCTGTCCACAAGTGTGACACTTCAGAGGTGAGAAGTTGCACTCCAGATTGATGTGGCCTGGACGACCACAATTAAAACAGGTTACCGGGAGAGTTGAGGTGCTCGGAGCAGAACGAAAACTCTTCTTCCCTATAACAGAACGTGTCGATTGCCCGACAGAATGATTAGCCGCCTGACGTCTCTCGAAGTTGCCACCTTTAGAGCCAGAAAAGTTACCAGTGGTCTTTTGCTTTTTCGAATCTTCCATGGTATCATGGTGGGGGCTTAACATGTCATATGTCAAAGCCCTGTCTTGGTATTCCTTCAAAGTAGTGTAAGCAAACCCGGCCATGTAACACCGTAAATCCATATTCATCCACATGTCAAAGTAGCAAATCTTGTCACGCTCATCCCGCACTTGATTCTTCACGTGGATCAGCTGTTGGTTGTATTCCACTACTGCCTACGAGACTGGAATGTTCTGCAGCTTAGCTTCGAAAAAGGCTCGGATTCTGCCTTCTTGCACTGGCCAAGGACAAAACTCTGCCTCCAGTAGCTCTTTAAATTCTCCCCATGTAGCAGCATGATCCTGCAGCTTGATAACTTTCCACCAAGTCGCGGCTTCCTTGGTAAGGAAGTATTGAGCAATCGGTACCTTCCTCACTTCCGGACAATCAACCGCTTCAAATACTTTCTCCAGTTCCGCTAGCCAATTCTCCCAACCCATTTGGTCGGTAGCACCGCTGAACTGTGGAGGATGCATACAGACCACATTCTGAAGCAAAGCATCCGATGTCGGGTTAGGATTATTCAGTTGAACGGCTTGGGCCAGGATAGTCATCTGGTTAGCCAATTGTTGAAGGACATTCGTAACTCTAATATCCGCATTATTCCCTTGATCGGTCGACTGGTCGTGTTGACCCTCGGTATCAGGATGCACTGAGTTAGATAAACTAGGGGTAGTCGACCCCGCCACGAAGCTGAGGGAAGCGGCCGCGCCACGTCCTCGTCTGCGTCCACGACCACGGCCTCGCCTCTATCCCCTGTCAGCAGACATTCTGAAGGATACACAAATTACGTAAGTACAATTCAAATCGCACGTCATCAAAGTGACCGATTCCTGAAAATACCAAATCAAAAGCAAAGCGATTACGAAGAATGCAAGAAGAGTAAAAGGACTTACTAGTTGTGACGATGGCAAAGTGGTGATACTGTAGACAAACGATGACTCAATCGACCCAAAAGACCGACAATCTAAGTATGTAACACTCCCAAGTTATTCAGGGTATATTACAGCGTTGTGAGCCCCACTGTGGGACCCACAAGGCTATTCACACGCGGAACTATGAACTTTGACCGATAAGGTCCAATCACAATCAAATGGAAGACAATAAAATTAGTATTCAAAACAATATCCAGTAAAATCGAATACAATGCATCAAGAATCAATCCCATGGCAACTGTAACACCCCCAATCCGCTCAGGGATATTACACGCCGTAGAACCTTTCCTCAAGGATCTACCAGGCTGGTAACAACATAGAACATCTCAACAATGCCTTTAAGGCTAAAATGACTCAGTAGACCGATTTGGTCTTTCAATAAAAACATACAACTCGATTACAATACTTGCCCACGCAGGGGTCGAATACAACACACTCCCGTACAACGGGTAAAGAATACTGCAGCGGAAATAAAATACAACTAAACCAATATAACATCAAACGGGTCCTCGTGTGATTAGTATCGTTCATCTTTCATCATCCTTCATGCCGACCCTGTGCTATGCTCCAAAACCTGAATGCAATACAAACATCCACCCCCCGAATACTCGGGGGTTAGCAAAACTCCACTGTTTTGCTAGTGCAAGTACAAGTGCAAGAATACGAGTCATATAATTCACATTCCACGAATAACAATAACCAGGAATCCTCAAAGATCCAAACGAAACGAAAAGTACTTCCCGAGGCAAGAGTTTAAGAAAAATATTCCAAAACCGAAAGGTCACAAATCAATGGAAATAATTTATAAAACAGTTTGGAATGCCATCGAGAGTTTTAATATAAAAACAATTTAGGATTATCAAATCCCACTTTCCAAAACCCAAAAGACGAAAGGGGTCACCGCCCCAAAGGTTTACTTTCCGTAAAATGACCTTTACCAAACCATTGAGATTTTAGCCCCAAATTCGTAAAACGACCTTTACAAAACCGTTGGGATTTTAGCCCCAAATCTCATCAACTCACAGTACACGAGATTGACAACAAAGTTCGTCTTCCAACATCAAAATCCACAACCCAAGGTCTAAACATAGACGACAAATACTCTAGTGCCATCCTAGCCAAGTAAGCCAAACGAACAACTTACCTCTTACACACTTAGTCGATGCATGCAATCATGAAAACCATTCAAAAGCACTCATTTCCGGAAATGCCATAATCAAATCACATTGCAAAATGCACCACAATTAACCGCGGACCCATAGCTTCGTGGACCCCTACCGAGACCCCGTCGGATCTAACCCGTAGTGGTTAAAAGCAAGCTCGCGGTTCCACAGCTTCGTGGAGCCCTACCGAGACCCCGTCGGATCTAACCCGTAGTGAGCATACACACACACGTTACTCATGCAATACTAATATGCTAAGAATGTAAGTTCATCAAGAATACTTACTAGAGATGGCCACTTATCCGACACCATTCTCAAACTCTTGAAAACACGATAACAAGATTAAACACGGAATACACGATTCCATAACTTTAAACAACAGGGATATCATCAAAGCCTTCAACGTTCAAAATAATCAAATCATAATCAACTCCCAGAACACATCGTTCACAAAACACACGCGTTTTGAAAGCAAGCCTTTAACGAGGCTAGCCGAATCTTTTGAAAACTCATTTCAAACAAACAAACAAACATACCAAGACGATCACCAATCATCATATCCACAAAACAAGAAATGCATGGACAAGGTACTTGCCTCGAATAAGAAAAACGCGGAGAATCGACCGAAGTAGGTTGGCACGAACCGACTACGAACCCGCCGACTCCACCGAACGCCAACTCGCGATAATAAACCACGAAGGACAATAACAACAATGAAATGAATTCCATAGCACGACTCAAAGCCGTTGAATTCAAAGAACAAATGACGAAAGTTCAAATGTTTCCCCCAAAACGGCCAAGAACACGATTCGTCCCGTCAAAACACGAAAACAGAATTCTAAAACGAAATATGGATATACAATCCATAGGATATGTTTAACAACATCATTTAACAACAATCGATCCATCAAAAACGGATGGAAAACGAAATCGAGAACGAATCCCCCAAAAAGTCGATTCGAAGGAAATCAAGAAATATATTTCGATTCGACGAAGAACAATGGATTAAATAATGTTAAACACAAGGATACTACCAAGATTAATCATACCCATCATGAAATAATCAACAATACGGAACGAATCGGACAAAAACGCAAAAACCCCAAAATTCAAGAAACTAGGGTTCTAGGAAGAGATTACCTTGATTCGCTGGATCAAAAGATGATATAGGATGATTAATCAATGTTATGAACTCAAGAACTTCGTGGATTTGTTGTTCAACAACATGGATTCAAGATTACCAAGGCTCCAGTAGCAGAAGAGAAAGAGAGAAATGGGAAAAATGACCGAAACTGGACTGCTCTGCCACATTTATACTGGGCCGGACTAGCGTGCGCTAGGCTGCCGAGCTAGCGTGCGCTATCGGCCCAGGCCGCAATCCAGAGACCTCCTGGACTAGACTGCTCGGCCAGGTAGCGTGCGCAGCCGGAAGCCGTAGCATGCGCCACCTGCCGGTTTTAGCGTGCGCAGTGTCACAAGAGCGATGGCGCTAATCGCCGATCCACTGAGTCGAGCCTCACCGCTTGCCCGGCCGATAGCGTGCGTCGGTCGGCCGCATAATGTGCGCTACTCCTTCCGATTAGCGCACGCAGCCTTCCGGCAGTAGCGCGCGCTACGCCGGTTCCTTCCGCGTCAGCCCGGCCAGTGCCCGCAACCGTCCGGCCAGGACCCGCCACCGTCCGGCCAGCTGCTTAGCCGCCAAGACTTGACGACTTGAATTCCCTAAAACGCACGAAACGAACACGACGAAATACTCTCGGACAATAACATCGATCCGAAAAGAAATACCATGCAACAATTTATCGCACTCGACCATGAAAAAGGTCAAAACAACAAATACGAATGCGGATACCCACAACTTTGGGTAAATTACAAAATGGCCCAAAACGCCCGAAAATCACGATACGTGATCGAATAACCAAACCGAAGTTCACAACACGTCTAACAAAGTTAAACGGACTTACGGGAAACTTCAAATGTTTGAACGAGATTCGCGAGAATCGAACTCAAGTGCGGAAAAGTCGCCAAAAAGCACGGAACTCAACAAAACGACACCGAAACGAACTCAGATGACAAAAAGTGTAGAATTAATCATTTTCGAAATGACGAAATGGTCATGAGTGAGTCGTCAAAACGAACTTCCGCCGAAAAAAAGAAATTACCGGAAATCGGAATTACGGGTATTACACACTACCCTCCTTAAAAGAAGTTTCGTTCCGAAACTTAAAACAAGTAGGGAGAGGAAATATGCCACCAGGAATATTTCAATGAGATGCACAAGAATGCGTAACTAACGCCCAACGGCGAAACGTTACAAACAACGCAAAGGAATATACGGTGTGCACACACGCTCCACGACGACCAACACAACGCCACCGGTAGAGACATAATAAAACCGACAAGTGACAAGCGTCATCAAATAGACAATACAATCAAGTCGATTGTCCGAACCGTCACAAAACACAACGAACGAAAATCAATACGACTGTCCAACCCAACGGTTCATCAATCAAAACGCGAGCCAAACGCTGAACAAATACGGAATTCCACCGCCCAAGGGTTGGAAGATCGAAAACGAGATTAATTTCCCGAACTTAAGGGAATTACGAAGGAGCCTGAATGCTCAACAATCACGAAACAAGATCAACAAAAACCGAACAAACAAACGATCGAGACAACAAAAATCGAACAATCATGTCCGAAACACGAAGGATAATAAAATTCAAACAACAACTCCCATGATGATCTGGTGAGAACAACAAGACGTGCATTCCCATAAGATCCATAGGAAAGGGAATAGCGATTGAAAAGTCACAACGACAAACGAGTTATTCCGAAACAATACCACACTCATTTGATCAACAAGAGCAAGGGATAGGGCAAGCTCAGAAAATGTTAACGAGCATAAACGAGTCAACAGAGTCGAAAACACAAGAGTTCCAAATCCGATCCACTTCGAAAAAGAACTAATAGAACCAAATGATGTCACTTCCGAACAAGATTCACAAGAATCGAACCGAACTCGAAAAAGTCACAGCGATAACCAGATCGACTCACAACAAGATCACAGCTCATTCGGACGATGAAACCGAAATACAGAACAAGTTCATAAAGTATCAACGAACATGAGCGAATCGATAGACTGGAGAAAGAGAAAATACAGAAGTCAAAATAGCACGGGTATTACCTTCGACCTCGTCCACGAAATTCACAAAAACGGGAGCAAGGTAACAAGACATTAAACAACCGACACATAACGGAACAATCACTGATGCACACGGTCATACCAAACCAAGCTCTAACAGCTCGCACATGCGCGACAACGCAGAAATCACTACGAGGCGGCAACATTCAACACCAACATCCCACCTCTCACAGAGGGCTAACACAACAAATGCGTGGCAACGCCTCGATGTTCATGCCCCCAATTTGATCATACTCGGGAGCAAACATCATAACGACAACGCGAACATCATACATACATACCCAGCCCTCAAACGGGAATGGATAGGTTTTAAAAACGAAAACCTCATTTTGAAAATAATTTAGAAGAACACCGATTGATCTTGAGTATCACCTTTCAAAAAAAAGTACAAACGTGAAACATCGTTATCGAGACTTCAGAGAACCATTTCGCATTTGATAAAAATGAGGACACTTTCTCTTAGTGAAAACTTTCAGAACATTCGACTCTCGGGTCTAAGTAAAAGTGTTTCTAAAACATTGAAAATATCACAAAACATTTTGGTCCTCGAGGTAGAAGAATTTGGAAACATATTGTGGCACCTTGGATGTACCATGAGAAAATAATTCATTTTAAAAGTACGTCTCGAAATTTATTTTCTAAGATACTCAAGGTTTTCAAAGATAATTCAATGGGCTAGAATGCCCAAAAATTTCAGGTAATTACACGAACCATTATAGCGCCGTGGGTCCCGCGCCGGAACTCACCAGGCTAAAAACCATTTACAACGTCAAAAAGGCCGAAAACGGTAATATTTCAAAAACTTACAAAAGCCATCTACAAAATACTAAATACCGTCATAAGAATTTCGCCAAAACGATCAAGGCCATAATGCCAAAAACTCGGTTAAGGTAATCGGTTTTCGAAATAAAACTCAGTCAGTAAAATACCGAAAGCCATTACAAAGGAACTCACGTAGCGAATAAAAGAAATAAAGTCAAACGTGCACAATCCAGCAACACTACTCCTCATATGAACAAAATATGAGGGTCAAATAACCGCATATCAAGAAATCAAAATCCATAAGAGGATTCCGTCACTTAACAAATAATCATAAAAATAGCTCGTGTCACACGAGGCACAACACAAAGAAGGGAGACTTACATCCACAGGTCGCACGAAGATGATGATCGACCCACGATACTAATCACGACCAACAAACTCAGACGACGCGTCGCGACACGACTCAGTCAGATAAAATCCGACGAAACAAGACTCAAACAACACGACTTGACCCGACAGCCTAGGTTTCCACAACCTAAGCTCCGATACCATTTATGTAACACCCCCAATCCGCTCAGGGATATTACACGCCGTAGAACCTTTCCTCAAGGATCTACCAGGCTGGTAACAACATAGAACATCTCAACAATGCCTTTAAGGCTAAAATGACTCAGTAGACCAATTTGGTCTTTCAATAAAAATATACAACTCGATTACAATACTTGCCCACGCAGGGGTCGAATACAACACACTCCCCTACAACGGGGAATACTGCAGCGGAAATAAAATACAACTAAACCAATATAACATCAAACGGGTCCTCGTGTGATTAGTATCGTTCATCATTCATCATCCTTCATGTCGACCCTGTGCTATGCTCCAAAACCTGAATGCAATACAAACATCCACCCCCGAATATTCGGGGGTTAGCAAAACTCCACTATTTTGCTAGTGCAAGTACAAGTGCAAAATACGAGTCATACAATTCACATTCCACGAATAACAATAACCAGGAATCCTCAAAGATCCAAACGAAACGAAAAGTACTTCCTGAGGCAAGAGTTTGAGAAAAATATTCCAAAACCGAAAGGTCACAAATCAATGGAAATAATTTATAAAACAGTTTGGAATGTCATCGAGAGTTTTAATATAAAAACAATTTAGGATTATCAAATCACACTTTCCAAAACCCAAAAGACGAAAGGGGTCACCGCCCCAAAGGTTTACTTTCCGTAAAATGACCGTTACCAAACCATTGAGATTTTAGCCCCAAATTCGTAAAACGACCTTTACAAAACCATTGGGATTTTAGCCCCAAATCTCATCAACTCACAGTACACGAGATTGACAACAAAGTTCGTCTTCCAACATCAAAATCCACAACCCAAGGTCTAAACATAGACGACAAATACTCTAGTGCCATCCTAGCCAAGTAAGCCAAACGAACAACTTACCTCTTACACACTTAGTCGATGCATGCAATCATGAAAACCATTCAAAAGCACTCATTTCCGGAAATGCCATAATCAAATCACATTGCAAAATGCACCACAATTAACCGCGGACCCACAGCTTCGTGGACCCCTACCGAGACCCTGTTGGATCTAACCCGTAGTGGTTAAAAGCAAGCTCGCGGTTCCACAGCTTCGTGGAGCCCTACCGAGACCCCGTCGGATCTAACCCGTAGTGAGCATACACACACACGTTACTCATGCAATACTAATATGCTAAGAATGTAAGTTCATCAAGAATACTTACTAGAGATGGCCACTTATCCGACACCATTATCAAACTCTTGAAAACACGATAACAAGATTAAACACGGAATACACGATTCCATAACTTTAAACAATAGGGATATCATCAAAGCCTTCAACGTTCAAAATAATCAAATCATAATCAACTCCCAGAACACACCGTTCACAAAACACACGCGTTTTGAAAGCAAGCCTTTAACGAGGCTAGCCGAATCTTTTGGAAACTCATTTCAAACAAACAAACATACCAAGACGATCACCAATCATCATATCCACAAAACAAGAAATGTATGGACAAGGTACTTGCCTCGAATAAGAATAACGCGGAGAATCGACCGAAGTAGGTTGGCACGAACCGACTACGGACCCGCCGACTCCACCGAACGCCAACTCGCGATAATAAACTACGAAGGACAATAACAACAATGAAATGAATTCCATAGCACGACTCAAAGCCGTTGAATTCAGAGAACAAATGACGAAAGTTCAAGTGTTTCCTCCAAAACGGCCAAGAACACGATTCGTCCCGTCAAAACACGAAAACGGAATTCCAAAACAAAATATGGATATACAATCAATAGGGTATGTTTAACAACATCATTTAACAACAATCGATCCATCAAAAACGGATAGAAAACGAAATCGAGAACGAATCCCCCAAAAAGTCGATTCGAAGGAAATCAAGAAATATACTTCGATTCGACGAAGAACAATGGATTAAATAATGTTAAAAACAAGGATACTACCAAGATTAATCATACCCATCATGAAATAATCAACAATACGGAACGAATCGGACAAAAACGCAAAAACCCCAAAATTCAAGAAACTAGGGTTCTAGAAAGAGATTACCTTGATTCGCTGGATCAAAGGATGATATAGGATGATCATCAATGTTATGAACTCAAGAACTTCGTGGATTTGTTGTTCAACAACATGGCTTCAAGATTACCAAGGCTCCAGCCGCGGAAGAGAAAGAGAGAAATGGGAAAAATGACCGAAACTGGACTGCTCTACCATATTTATACTGGGCCAGACTAGCGTGCGCTAGGCTGCCGAGCTAGCGTGCGCTATCGGCCCAGGCCGCAATCCAGAGACCTCCTGGACTAGACTGCTTGGCCAGGTAGCATGCGCAGCCTTTCGGCCGTAGCGTGCACTACCTACCGGTCATAGCGTGCGCAGTGTCCGACAGTAGCGTGCGCTAACTGTCGATCCACCAGAGTCCAGAGCCTCACTGCCCCTACTGCCCAGCCCGATAGCGTGCGTCGGCCGGCCGCATAACGTGCGCTACTCCTGCCGGTTAGCGCACGCAGCCTTCCGGCGATGGCGCGCTACGCCGGTTCTGCCGCGTCGGCCCGGCGATGCCATAGCCGTCCGGCCGGTACTTTCGGCCGCCAAGACTCGACGAATTGAATTCCCTAAAACGCATGAAACGAACACGACGAAATGCTCTCGGACAATAACATCGATCCGAAAAGAAATACCATGCAACAATTTATCGCACTCGACCATGAAAAAGGTCAAAACAACAAATAAGAATGTGAATACCCACAACTTTGGGTAAATTACAAAATGACCCAAAACGCCCGAAAATCACGATACGTGATCGAATAACCAAACTGAAGTTCACAACACGTCTAACAAAGTTAAACGGACTTACGGGAAACTCGAAATAGCAGTTTCGAACGAGATTCGCGAGAATCGAACTCAAGTGCGGAAAAGTCGCCAAAAAGCACGGAACTCAACAAAACGACACCGAAACGAACTCAGATGACAAAAAGTATAGAATTAATCATTCTCGAAATGACGAAACGGTCATGAGTGAGTCGTCAAAACGAACTTCCGCCGAAAAAAAGAAATTACCGGAAATTGGAATTACGGGTATTACAGCAACACAGGCCAAAACATAAAGGAAACCGAAAACAGTACTCGAGTACCCAAAAACCATTCAAGTATAACATCATTGAATGGAGGAAATACAAAACATAATCATTGACAAGACACAGCATCACACTTGCTCATCATCTTCATGTCGACCCGGTACATGCCTATCCGCTCTCCTGGATCCTGAAATACATGAAAGGTATTTCCCTCATAAAGAGGTTAGCCGTCGAATAGCTAGTACAAGTATATCGAATATGAAACACAATACTTCTCGACAATAAAGTAAATGTAATCATCATATCATTAACTCAAGACTAGTATTTCGGAATAACTAAATCTCATAGCATTACTTTTCAATACATACGTGATTAACCGTGGAACCGAACCAAAGGCAACGGAACCCTCAGAGGACCCATCGGTCCGTCCCAGAGTGGTTAACCCAAAATATTCGCAGAACCGCACCAAAGGCTACGGAACCCTCAGAGGACCTGTCGGTCCGTCCCATAGTCAATATATACAATCATGCCATTCATATACCTTACTTTCAAAGTCGAGAACGTACAATCATAAACATATACTTGCCCTTGAGACATCGAGAATCGGAAGGAAAAGAATACAAGTTCGGTAGTTCCAAGAACGCACTCCCGACACCTAAACTATTCGTAAGGAATACGATAATCAATAATCTATACTCAAATCACACGAAGAAACTCCCGAAACCCGCTTACGATTCACGAAACTACAATGATAATCACCTAGAGGTTTGGAAATCATCCAAACCCTCTCAAATCTGAATAAGATACATAACCATCCATATAATCATAGGGAAAACGTGGGTAAGTGGTAGATACATTATAATCTCAAAGATCTCAAGCTCCAAAATGGATAAATCGGACCAATCTAAGAAAATCCCCCAAAATTCCCAAAACTAGGTTTCTAAGGAATTTACCTTGATTTGGAAGGTAGAACGGATTAGATATTGTGTAATCTTTTATTCAACCAAAGATGATGATAGTTGATGAAAGATCGCCCCAAATCGCCCCCAAATCGCCTTCATGTGCTCTCCCGTCGGAAATGAGTGAAAGACGTGTAAAATGACGAAGAGCAGGGGTTGACTCACTCTTATATACTGCGCCAGGTTAGCGCGCGCTAAAGTTCAGGGTTAGCATGCACTAATGGGGTCACCCGGTAGTCCAGTAACTTCTGACCAGTGGTGTTAGCGGCGCTACCACACCTTAGCGTGCGCTAACTGGTATCCTGCAAAATTCCAGTTCACTGCCCAAATCCGCTAGCGTGCGCTACGACTGGGCACTAGCGCGCGCTACGCAACTCCTATAGCGTGCGCTGACTCAGGCCTAGCGTGAGCTACCTGCTAGTCCAGAAAATATAAACACCCCACTGCCCCTGCCGACTCAGCCCGTTAGCGTGCGCTACGGGCGATGCTAGCGCGGGCTACTCAACACGAATAGCGTGCGTTAGCTCATGCCTAGCGCGCGCTAACTGCTAGTCCAGAGGGCAGAATCAGCTACTGCCTCTGCCAAGCCCGGACTGTTAGCGTGCGCTAAGACCCAAAGCTAGCGTGCGCTACTCAACAGAAATAGCGTGCGTTAGCTTAGGCCTAGCCTACGCTATCTGCCTGTCTCAAAACACCGCCGTAAGGTCCAAACAATACGAACATGATCCGAAAGGTATGAAACTCTAAAATCAACATCGACAACATCCCAATAAGCATTTACAGAGCGACAAAAGTGAAGGAACGTCGAGCCAATAATTCATATAAAGTATGGGTATTACACCCAACTCCCAATTATAAAATAGTATCTTTTGGACTTGCTCAAAAAGCAATCAGCTTATAGAATCACGAAAGAAAT
This sequence comes from Orobanche coerulescens, assembly GCA_033398695.1. Lineage (NCBI taxonomy): Eukaryota > Viridiplantae > Streptophyta > Magnoliopsida > Lamiales > Orobanchaceae > Orobanche > Orobanche coerulescens. The sequence continues at coordinate 124,422,717 of CM065819.1, read as the reverse complement.
TCTTAATCAATAATTAGTGGTCATATAGGAATAATATCTTTATGTCCTATTATCTTGTTCGTTTTCTAATAGAAGTTAGTCTTTTTATGAAGTTTCTCTAGCTAAAGTTTAACTCAGGATGTTGTATATGTTTATAGTTGTTGGCCATGATTTTATGTTGTGTGCTAAAGTCTAAAGCTGCATATCTATTAGACCGTCATACTTATTCATGGCAATTAAAGATGATGAAATATATTCTCTTATATTTAGTATTATTAAAATGAAGAGCAGGTTCGCGTCCATTGCGATGGATTGGAAAGCCAAGGTGATTTTAATAGTTGGATTGTATATGACTGTTCCAAGGTTAATTAGTAATTACCAATGGCCTCGAGACAATCATGTAATTTGACATCAGACCCTTCGGCCCTGGCCCCGGCCCCTTTTAGGTATATGAAATCCAGCATGAAAATACTGCTTATTGCATTGCTCTAACATACCAATACCATTACTTTTTTTCCGCTGAAAAAACACTATGGCAAGTAGGATTGTATGAATGTGTGATGAAAACTTGACTTGATGGTCACAACCAACGTTATGATGATTCAGCTTTAGCGGGACTTCGAGTTGGATATGGAGCATTTCCGTTGAGCATTATCAAATACATATGGAGGGCTAAACAACCATATAATGTGTCTGTTGCCGCTGAAGTTGCGGCATGTGCAGCACTAGAGAATCCTGCCTATCTAGAGGTATTATATATACATATATAATACATATATACATATATAAGTATAGAGATACACACACACACACACGCACACGCTCTCACAAACAAGGGGAGATATTTAAGACCAGCAAATTATACTAAAGCCCCTGAGTTATGGGATTTTTACACTTTCCCCAGTAAATTTTTTTTTTTGCATGTTTGGCTTGCTGAGCCATCTCATATTCTATCATGCTGGGACACACATGTCGTTTTTGATTTGTCCTGGGGCAGAGTTAAAACAAAATGCATTTTTGGGGGGTTAAAGTGCAAAAAAAATGTCTAGTGGGCCAAGTACAAAAAAATCGCCATAGTACAGAGGTTTGGTGTAATGTAATTTACTCCATATAAGACACTAATGCTAATTTTATCCTTGGTTTATGCCAGAATGTGAAAGTTGCATTGGTGCAAGAACGAGAAAGGCTTTTCAAGCTTTTGAAACAAGTACCATTCCTCAATCCGCATCCAAGCTACTCTAATTTTATTCTCTGTGAGGTCACATCTGGAAGGGATGCCAAGAAGTTGAAGGTATAAAACTTGTTTCCATTCGTTATATATGAGTTTGATTAAGTTGGCGTTTCTTTTGTCTTCTAAATGGGCATCATTTGCGTCAGCTTAGTTCTATCATGATACCTCCCACTATTCAGTACTTGACGACACGGCCCCTCCTCCTTTTATTTATTTTATTTTATTTTTATTAAAAAAATCTTTAAGTAATAGAGCCAGATGATTAATTGCCGGGAGATTTTTAGATCTCGTTTTCTATCGTTTACATAGGTTCAATGTCAACAAATATCGTAATAGATGTGGATATGTTAGATGGAATGTTTTCTCCATACCTATTTTGCATATAATTGTCGTATAGACATAATTACGTATAGTTTCTGCTTCCGTTTTCCGTTTTGGTTGTTTATTTTTCTTCTCGTATTTTCGAGCTGGAACACACTGAAATTTACCTTGTTTTTTTTTTTCTTCCCGAGTTTTCCTATCCTCTTCTCTCGTCTTTCCTATTTTTCTTTCTTTTGGTATTACAAGAGTGCATTCTTCTATTTTAACAGGAAGACCTTGCGAGAATGGGGTTATGTTCGTGTCTCAGTGGGCAAGCCGGAGCATACAGATGCTTTAATGGAGAGCCTCAAGCGCCTTTATATGTCTTATGGTTTTGGGTTCGTACTGAAAACCTTTGAGAATAAAAGGTTAATTAATTCGTTGTTGCATCTGATAGATACTCTTCATGACAAATGACCCCCCAAAAAATGGATTTGAGGCTCTAAATTGACTCAAAATAGTGGCAAGAATCTGAAATCCATTGTAAAGAAGAGTTTGGTGAGTGAGCATTTTCATACTGAAAATTCACTGAACCGAAAAATAGAAAAATCAAAACCGAGCCGCCCGATCAAATTGGTGACTGATGAAATCGTTTTCAGTATTGGTTTGAGTTTTCCTTGCCAAATATCCTGCCGGTTACCGATCAAAATTGGTATGTACTGAACCCATACCACGAATGTGGTATTTTTAATTCAAAAATAGAAGACCTACAAATCGATAACAAATTGAAATCTGTTGCAGCATCAGTTGAGTTTTTTCTTACTGTTTTTTATGGGTTATTGACCAAATCGGTTTCGGTTACCGAACCGAAGACAATCCTAGGAAAGAGTTCGTCCGAACAACCTCAAATAGAGTTATTATGGATTACTGTTGATCCAAATGAGAAGCCAATTTTTTTTTTTTTCAATTCCTTTTTGTTTTTATGCATATTTGGACAAGCACATGCATTCCATCACATGATTTGCTCTTTTGTTGTTCTTGACCAAAGAACATTTTCGTCACATGTTTAGTAGAATAATGATTTTTGCTGACACTTTGTCTCGACTGTTAAGGACCCGAATCTCGCGTCCTATGTTGGTTTGGTCCTTTCAAAGCAAAATTATTTAAATTTCATTAAATATAATGTCATTGTTCTAATCATATTATCATATTTAGTCGATTCCAAATTACTTTGGGATTAAGCTTAGATGTTAATGTTGATTACAACATATCAAAACTTATCATACTAAGCTGCGGAGTGATTTATTATTTAGTTTTTGGTCGGGGAGGTGATGGTGGTGGTAGCAATTCTGGTGTGAAATGATTAATATATATATATATATATATATATTAATCATTGTGTGTTTTGGATGTTGAGGTAACATTTTTGTCAAACAAGGTGACCGACACAAAATGGTAATATGTGCAATTGTGCATTCACTATAAATCTGGCGGGAACTTTTTATGGTTTGAGAACCAAGCGTCACTTATTATAACAATTATCAGTCATTGAGCACCTCTGGCGGGATGTTCATGTTTTATTGTTAACTATCGGGATAAGAGAAATCTAGGGCTGTGACTTTTGAAATCGGGAACCGTGGAACCGATCCGAACCACATCGGAACCGACGGTTCGATTTGGTTCCTAGCAACAAATTTTTTTTTCGGTTCGGTTCGTACTGTTAGTATTCGGTTCGATTCACGGTTCCTGTCCGTTTTAAAGAGGAACCGATCTGAACCGCAAGGAACCGTCCGAACCGCACCGAACTGGGAAACCGACCCTCTGAATATAATATAATATATTCTTATTAAACATAATTAATATAATATAATATAATATAATATATTCTTAATAAAATAAAATATAACATAATATATTTCGTCCGAACCATGCAAAATTGGTCCCGATTCCTGTATTTTTCTCCCTGGAACCGAAAAGTCCCAGGCCTAGAGAAATATGTCTTGTCTCAGGTATTTGCTCCAAATCATACATTATTGGTACCTCTAGGCAAGGTTGTTAAGTCGACAAGTCGAGCCTGAGTACCGTGGAATTGACTAGTCGACAAGTCGCCAGACTAGTCGTAAAAAGTCGTAAATAGTCGGCAATATCCTATTTAGAGTAATTATACATACTTTAATTTCACAGTTCAAATAAAAACTAATAGATAATAAGTTCAAGTACCCAAAGTCAAACATCTATAAGCAAATAAAAACAATATTAAATAGTCAAATCAACTAAACAAACACAATCATGCATCAAATTCATCCATCTCGAAATCATCTCCATCCCCCTCTCCATCTCCTCCTTGAGTATTTTCCTCGGGTGGTATACCATAGTCATCTTCCACTTCCTCCTCATCATCGAAATCTTCATCTTCATCTTCCCCTTCCTCATCAATGGGATCTTGTTCTTGTGTCGAACTAGTGTTGCGTCGAGTATATGTAAGAATAGAGGTGGAACCACCTCTAGCTCTCCTTGGAAGATTGCGTCCCTCAAGTGATTCGGATGCACCCGAAGCTATATCCACCGCTTCCCAAAACCTTTGCTCAATGCCGGTCCACTCATTAGTCTTCGGGATAACAGTCTGGCCCCACAGTACTGCTACCAGTTAAATCGCGAGATGTGTATCTGGCTCTCAGGTTCTTAAATATCCTCAACTACCGCGCACAAGGAGTAGTCCCCCAAGTGATTGCTCCATGCTGGACCCCTCAAATCCAACCGCAGGGTCCCACCGAGATCTGGCCTCCCACACTACCGCTTGAATCCCTCAATATTTAATTGTTCCACCAGCGTACCCCGGAGAGCTAGAGTCTCTTCTTTAATTATTGATTAAATAGTCATAAACCCTTTAAAATTCTTGTCTTCAGAGGGACTCGAATCCGAGTCTTCTATGAAGTGGAAGACTCGTGGCCAGTGAACCAAGTTCACCGGTTATCTTTCATATTTCAACTTCGAAGTTGATATAGATGAAGATAAAATGTGGATACATTTATATAAAATAATACTCATAGTACTCCTTTTTTTTCAACCCTAAAGTTCATCTTCTAGATCTTCGAAATACAAAAGGTCTTTCCACATAAATAAATTAAATTTTAATAATAACAAAGAGGTTCTCTCGTGAGATGGTGGGACAGATTCTTTGACTTTATTCAAAATTGAAGCATCCTTAATGAAGGAAGCATAAAGAACAAATAGTTGGCTTGGCTATTGGGTGGGCTAGTAATAGAGTGGTGTTGCTTAGAGGCAACCCAATTAGATCGGGTGTGTGAGGCAAAAAAGAACAAGAACAAATAATTTAACCAATGAATTTGTCCATGAACAACACCACGACCGTAAAATTTTGTGTGGAGTGAAGGTCAGAGTACTAACCGTAACCGTGCCTTCATCCAAAATGCTCTCAAGATCATATGCATGCTGATGAAGAATTAAAATATGAATATTATTTGTGTGGATTCGATTTGAGGAAAGATTGTTGTTTTCTTACTTGAGAATCTGATTGTACATTAACAGAATCCGACAAAATACTAACAAATTCGTGGTGTAAGCGTGGAAAATGAGTTATAGAAAAAAAAAACAAGTAGTTTTTAAGTTTCATAAAAGCAATGGTCAAACTGTTCATCAACCATGCCACTTTGACTGAGCACACGTTTAGTTTTTCTTTGATATCTTTCTCTCATATTATTTTAATTCCAATATATAATCACAATGATTGGTTCTTGATTCACAAATTTTCAAAGTGCCAAATTCTTGAGACCATGAAACACTCACACTTAATTCTTTTTTCAGTTTCTATTTTACTAACACTCACATGCCAATGCCACCCTTTAGATCCTCTCACCCCTAAAGAGATCAACCAAATTAAGAGTATTATCCAAAAATCTCACTATGGTTCATTTCCTAATCTCACCTTTCATTTTCTTGACCTTGAAGAGCCAGATAAACACCATGTCCTAGAATGGCTGTCGTCGCGTGAACCAAACAAACCTTTTCCCACTCGTCGAGCCAATGTAGTTATTCGTGTTAATAACACGACACACGAACTCATTCTCGACTTGATCACAGGTCGAACCCTCTCGGACAAACTTTACAAAGGCCACGGGTATCCACCATTCACATATAATGAGCTCTTACAAGCCAGCAGGCTACCTTTCATGTCTCCTCAGTTTCAAGATTCCATTTTCAAAAGAGGGCTCAACTTGTCGAAAATTACATGTCTGCCCCTGACAACAGGCTGGTTCGGAGAGGCTGCAAGAATAAGACTCATCAGAGCTACATGTTTTTACAGAGGAGGTACATCCAATATCTGGGCCCGGCCCATAGAGGGCGTAAGTTTGCTAATCGATGTCGAGGCCATGCAAGTGATCCGATACGTGGACCGACTGAGAGCCCGATTGCCTAAAGCCGAAGGCACTAATTTCCGAAGCCGGAAGTCTAAATCTGTTTTCTGCTATAAAAACAAATCCAACATAACCGTCAACGGTCATGAAGTTAGATGGGCTAACTGGGAATTTCACGTGGCGCTCGACGCCCGGGCCGGAATTATTATATCCACGGCTAATACATTCGATGCTATTAAGAAAAAATATCGACGCGTGCTCTATAGAGGGCACGTGTCGGAGACGTTTGTGCCGTATATGGATCCTAGCCCCGAGTGGTACTACCGAACGTTTATGGACATTGGGGAATTTGGTTTTGGCCGGTCGGCTAATGTTCTCGTGCCGCTTGTCGACTGTCCATGCAATGCCGTGTACATGGATGGCTACATGGCCGGTGCAGACGGAGGGGCGCAAATAGTAAAACAGGCTATTTGCATTTTCGAGTCGTATGCTGGGAATGTTGGTTGGAGGCACACAGAAGTTGGCGTGCCAGGAGAAGTGGTAATGTAGATTGTTTAAGTAGTGATGATGACATGCATTCATGCATGGATGGATAAATTTTAGGACTCTTTTGTAATAAATTTATTTTTTTTTGGGTTTGTGCAGATTATAGATGGAGAGCCAGAGATTAATCTGGTGGTGCGGATGGTAGCAACCGTTGGGAACTATGATTATATACTTGATTGGGAGTTCAAGAAAAGTGGTTCAATTAAAGTAGGGGTAAGAAGCTAATTTTCCTTCGGTTAGTACTATCCATTTGACAAAAACTTAAAGAAAAGTGATTTCCAGCTTTTAATTAGCTGAAAAAATAGTTTTTTTTTAATGTTTTCAAGTAACTTATTCATTTTTCAAAATAATATCTTTAGCCATCTTTTTTTTTAATTGAATTGTCCGTTTCACCCTTATTTCGTTTCTTTTGGCCGCAAAACGTTTTCTAGAATCCAAAAAATGTGTTTCCCGACCAAAATTATTTTTGGGATCCTAAAACCGTACCATGCTGATTTTTTTCAACTGGTATGACTGTTATATTTTAGTCAAAATATCTAAAAATATTTTCACAAGATGAATGACCATTTTGCCCTTTTCGGGAGAAGTATACCTTTCAACATGATGTACCGTGCATGGTACATCAGTTGTGATTGTATCGTATTTTCAAGTCGATTATGTAATACAACATGTATCATTCTTCACTGTAGTTATGTAATACACCAGGTTGTGATCATGTTATACTTTCATTGTGCTTATGTTATACATTAGTTGTGATTATGCTAGATTAGTGTGTATTTTGTACCGTGCATCATGTCGTGGGATATACCAATTTTTTTTTTATGACAGGTTAGTTTGTCAGGTGTTCTAGAGATGAAGGCTACAAATTACACAACTATTGATCAAACAACCAATGATGATATCTATGGAACCTTAGTAGCACAAAACACAATTGCAAACAACCATGATCACTTCCTAACATACTACTTAGACCTAGACATCGACGGTGTCGATAACTCGTTAGTTAAGGCCAAACTTAAAACCTTTAGGAGACAGCCCACCACCATTTCACCCAGGAGGAGTTACTGGAAAGTTGTTAGAGAGACGGTCGAAACGGAAGCCGGTGCTCGGACCCGACTAGGATCGGAGCCCGTTGAGATATTGATCACTAATCCAAACAAAAAGACAAGAGTTGGAAATTTTGTTAGCTACAAGTTGATTACGGGGCAGCCGGCTATTTCGCTTCTTGCGGACGATGATTATCCACAGATTAGGGCATCTTATACTAAGTATCAATTGTGGGTGACTTGTTACAATAAGACAGAGAGATGGGCTGGAGGGTTTTATGCTGACAGGAGTCGAGGAGATGATGGTTTGGCTATTTGGACTCATAGGTAAAGTAAAATATGAAGAGTTTTTTGTTTCTTTAAATTGATATTACCATAACATGTTTTAGCGGTTTTGGATCTTCTATTTCATTTTATTCGTATGTTTCATATTAAGTGTAGTTTTTTATTTTTTTTCAGGTTAAACTTTGACTATTGATTATCTCATAAAAGACATCATAAAATTTATAAAACGCACACCGCTTGACTCATGTTAAAGAATAGTTTTATGACATAATTTCTTAATATTTTTTTGTTATTATATTTTGATAGATAAACGACACTTTATATAAAACAACGGGAGTAAGTTTCATCTAAATGTGAAAAATGGGCCAGGCGAGACAGTACGCACCCGCAAGGCTTCAAATAAAGTTTGAAACCCGGCAGGCCCATTTAATTGCAGCACAGCCCGACGGGGTGGGATCCCCTGCAGTGCACAGCACCATGCTGTGCACTGCCGTCCGTCGGATGGGGCACACACACACACACCCGTGCGGGTGTGTGTGATCGGAGGGCAGGGAGTGCACAGCATGGTGCTGTGCACTGTAGGGGATCCCTGCCCCAGCCCGACCATATCATCGGGTCATGGCGTGTTTTTCTTGTAATTATGTTAAACCTCATGGTTTTTTATTTTTTATTTATTTATTTATTTTTTTTGTGTAAACTCCACATTGTAAAATGTTGTAAACTTGACTATGTTCTTGACATTGTGCAGAAATTCGCCTATCGTAAACAAAGACTTGGTGCTGTGGTATACTGTTGGTTTTCATCACAACCC